>JAQPPZ010000863.1:1241918-2483837 GCA_028583015.1 Wollemia nobilis
TTATATTTTAATATATTTATTATAAAATATATATAAATAAACTCAATTAACCTTAGCCATCCGATTTCATTTAATCTCCACCATCCATTTTCATTAATCCATGTCACATTCAAAAAGTAATCTCAACCCTAGGATATGACTTAATATTAGCCACACGATCAAAAGTGCAAGGCTAAAACCCTAAGAAAACCCTAGGTTGGATTATAAATAGGGTATTTTGCAAATGCCCAAACACTAGAACCTGGAGATTAAGAGATATACTTGGAGAAGCATTTGTTGATGCCCTAGTGAAGCGGAGATAGAGAGAATTGAAGATCTGGTTCCCTAGCTAAGCCAACAATACTTCTATCATTCTAGCCATCGTCCATCCATCCTTGCTCATCGCCATAGCCGTATTCCATCCATCGCCTCCATCGCCATCCTTCTTGATCTATTTCTGTAGATCTACCCTACCCTGTGAGCGCTGTGTCGAGCTTGTGAAGCTCACTGTAGAGCTTGCCAAGCACCCACCAAAGCTTGCCCTATCTACAAGTGCACACCAGAGCTTGCCAAGCTCATTGTAGAGCCTACCTAGCACCTTCCAGAGCCTGCGACAGTCCCAAGTGCGAACCAGAGCTTGCGAAGCTCACGTGTAGAGCTTGTTGTGACACTGAAATGAAGATCTGAATCTGCTACACCACGAAATCTACAACAATGAAGTGAGGTATATTTAGTATTGTTTTATTTCATTTATTCGTTGGTTTGGCATGCATTTTAAATTGATTCTTAAGCTAGGGTTTTGTTAATGTCTAAGGGTCTCACACTGTGGAGCCCTCACAGGTATTACTGATGCTCTTGTGTTTTGTTTTGCATGTAGATCTATGAATTCAACATATTATTTGATGGTTGTTGAAGTTGGAGTGGCCCCACATTGGATATTCAAAGCCCACTCAACCTGTTGGGATCAAGGACACACTCAGATCTGAAGACACTTTTGTTATATCTAACTAGGGTTTCGAAGAACCCTAGTTCCACTATAAATTATTGTATCAAATATCCGCATTGGATACTGATTGTAACAAAGGAGTCTATTGGCCCCCCATTGAATACATATTTCTTTTGTGCAATCTATTTTGTCTCATTACTTTATTTGATTCTACCATTTTATTTTCAAGTGTCGTGTCTTTGCATCCACAATACCAATTTGTTGATTGTTGATTTGAAAATTATTCTTATCAAGCATATCCTGTACCTTGTTCTTGAATACGATACATGAATAAATGTCATGACCATTTACTTGATGATAAGGACAATATTGGTCCTCTCGATAACACATTGGTTTGGGCCTATTGGGATCCAAGGATCAGATATTTGGTGATGTGATAGCCTTAGCCTAACATAGTCGATTAAAGAGTGACACCAAAGATTTAGGCAATGGTGTAGAAGTGTGAGGTTGATGGTGTTGTTACCTTTTCCTCTAGATCTGTTGAGACATAAAATTGGACTACACAGGAGGGGGTTGGTCCTGACAATTAGGGGGTTGAGGTTTTGGATGACTCAATCGTAACTCAATGCTTGTGAGTTGATTAAATATATGTTGTAAATAATTTTGTTGGTGACTCACTTGTAACTCAATATTGGTTAGCCTATCTAATATATGTTGTGAAAACAATGGAGGCGATGATTGGATGGTTGTTGAGAAAGTTGTATGGCAACTGATAGGTGGTGGAGGTGGATTGGATGTGGGAGCCAAGAGATAATTGAGCAGATGTGGATCCAAAGTTCTCCATTTTTGAGTAGAAGTGGATGGTTCATGATGATTGTGGCTAGTGAGTATATCCACATGTTCTTGTGCCAACTCAGAGTGTTTAGTTGTGGCACTTACATTATTCCCACTTTGTTGTAGGGGGTACACCTATTATTGATTTTGTGGATATTTTGAGTGAGATGGAGTAGGTGTGACCGAATCCAGTGATGGTAGCACTTATGGTATGGATGAAATGTTGGATGGAGTCATAAGTGGCATAAATGGATTTGAAGGACTTTGGTTCTTTTTCATCACATTGATAATTCCCACAAACTCATGAAAAAATGTATTTAAACTTGGACCAGTTACAGATGCCTCATCAACATGTTCAATATGATCTATTTGACTCCCATGTTTGGATGGTAAATTAGAAATGGTATCAATGGATAGCATTTTGGTAGAAGGATGATCTAGATCCTTGATTGACTCGATCCTCTTATACATGTTCCTCTATGGAGGATTTAACGATGACATAGGTATATCTAAAGGTGCCCATGATGAGGATGGTATGGAAGGAGATGTCAATGGCTCAATGGAAGATGTTGGTGAAGGATTCAAACCTCGGATGGACATATTTGGTTGGAAGTCCAAATGAGTTGATGGTAAGGTCAACTCAGGGATTTGTTGCACCAAGTTGCAGTATTTTAAGGGCTCAAGGTCTGCAAAGACAACATGTACTTGCCCTTCATGAGTGTACTTCAAACATTGGTGAGCTATGGATGGCATGCATTTCATGTCCCTAATCCAGGGTCTGCCCAAAAAGATATTATAAGCCATTGCACCCTCTAAGACGTGACACAATGTTGGTATGGTTTGGCATCCCACCTGAATAGGTAAGACTATAGTGCCAACCATTGAGCATAGAGTACCATTGAATGCTCAAAGGTTATATGTGGATGCAAAAATATGGGATGCTAGAATATCTAGATGTTGAAGAGCATTTGTGGTGATGATATTTCTTGAAGAACTAGTATCAATTAGAAATATTTTGTAAGGTATTTCATTTACACATGCAATGATGTGTAAGGGAGGATCAACCACATCATTTGATATTGGTTTGAGTTCATGCTCATGAAATGTGATTACTAGTTCTTTGCACTGTTGAACGTGTCCCACAAAATTGATAAAGGAGTTAGACTCATGGGGCTACAGTTCAATTGACCTAAGGATCTCCATAAGATCTTCTCAATAAGGTGGATACTATTGGATAAGCTCATAGATAGATAGTCGACATGATATTGTTCGTAAGCTTTGAGTAAGCTTACTCTTTATGGTGACCACTAGAAGAGGTGAAGGGATTTATAATGGATGTGGTGGAGGCTATGACATGGAGGGGATGTCAATTGAAGTTGTAGATGGTGCAACTTGATTTGGATAATACCTATTCCTTGTCATGATGCTAACCATCCCGATGAACCCTTATTGAGGGAGTGTCGTATGGACCTTTTTTACCTATTTTGCTTGATTTGCCTACACCTTGTGAGTGGGAAATGGGTATTTAAAGACATCTATTTGTTGATTATTTTTTGCAAGAGCATTATCAACTTGAAGATCATTCCTCTCAATCATGTCTTGTACTAGGTGTTTGAACCTGTAGCACATTTACACGGCATGCTCATTCTACCTATGGTACTTACAATATATGTCTTCATGACGTCTCATGGACTTTGGATTATTTAGATCTATGGGATGGATCTCCGATAGAGTAATTGCTTTGGCCGAATATAGATGATCGAATAGTGAATCCATAGACTCAATGAAAGGCATAAATTGTCACTTAGGGTGACACTACTGGTTTTGCCCTTGATTTTTTTGAGTGTTATTGTAGTTTACAGGAGGAGGTTGGGACTGATAGTTTACCTTCTAAGGCGGTATTGTTTGCATAGGCCCTGAAATGTTAATGGAAACTTGATTAACTACTATCAGCTTTGATTGTGTCAGATTGCTTTTTGTGTTCTTATTCCACTCCTTACAATTTTTTGTTATCTCCCCCTCTTGAATTTTGATTTCTTTGATTGTTCTAGCCTGTGCTAGAGCACCTTGAAGAGTTTGGTATTTTTGGAGTTGTAGCAATAATGAAATTTGCTTTAAAAAACTCTTGGAAAATATGTCATTCAACTCATAAATTGGTAGTAGGTATGGTAGCTTAGCGAGAAGTGTTCACCACCTATGACCATAATTCGTGATTAACTCATTATCATACTGCTTCAACCCTGTGAGGTCTATCAAAGTTGCCTTTCGCTTAGTTTTAAACGTGAAACATTCCAGGAATGAATTCATAAATTATTCAAAGCTATGGATGTTGTGCCTTGGGAGTTGATTGTACCACTCTATGACTGGGACAGAGAGGTTAATAAAAAATGTTCTTAGAAGTAAGGCATCATTATCCTGGATATTAAAGCATTTGTTCATAAACCTGATAACATTCTCCTGTGCATATTCCTCTACTTTGAATCTATCCATATTGGATATTTTGAAATGCTCTAGGTATGGAAGGGAAGGCATTGATGGGTGAAGCAGTTGATTGTGAAGCTAGTGTAAAGTGGGCTTTTGAATCCTGAACCCAAATGTCTTGTTTTCTATTGTTTCCAGGTGTTCCAAAAATTCTTTAAATGCATCAGAGGATTTCATCTCCTCTTATTTGCTTGAGCATGGTGGTTGAATTTCATCCACCATACCTCCATAAGGTGCTTCCACATATTCCTCTTATGGTTCAAGATAATCGTAGGCTCCGTAAGGTGTTTCCTAAATTGACCTACAAGAAATAACAAATGCCTACGGGAGGTGATCTATGTTTGGCCTAGGAGGCAAGTCCTAATTAGTCCTAGGAGGTCGAAGAGGTAACATTTGGTGAGGCCTAGGAAGTCTATTTTGATTAAGCATAGGTTACCTCCGATGAACTCCTTGTCTATAAGTACTTGGGGTAGGGATCCTATTATGTAAGGTCTCTTGAAATAGCTCATGGGTTTGTTATTCAATTATTTGCTTTTCTAATTGATGTTGGTGATCCAAGCATTGTTTATCTAGTCAAAGATGATTGAATTGTTTACTAGCCATAACACTATTTCCATGGGGTCTATCTTGTTTAGGAGGATCTGTAAGGTTAACTATGATCTTTCCTTGATTTAGAGAGGTCACGTTCACTTGAGGCTTAGTCCTAAATAGATGTTATTTATACTCAATTGGCACATAAGTACATCGTGCTTGCGTGGAATAATTAAACTAAGGATAATCAAGACTCTCCTCATGTCTTCCTTCATCAATGAGGAATGGAAGGGCTGAATTTTCTTGTCCAGGGTAATAAGTATCATACTCATCTTGGTACTTATGTTGTTGAAACCTATTAGGATGGCTTAAGTATGTGGTTTGATCATTTGGACCTGCCTACGGTGTGTAATCTTGATCTTGCAAGTAGGTGTGTGAGGTAGACTGAGCAGACACACTGATGCATGGTATTGCTCTATTTGTTTCTGCCTCAACATGCGCTTGTCATTCTTAATAGAAGGTATGTGAAGTGTCTATATCTAGAAATTAATTTTCCTAATTAGGACCAATACCTTTAGGGGTGTCCCACATAGGGGTCCCTCGTAGGTTAGGCTCCTGATCTAAAACTCTAGGACTTTGACAAGTAGGAGGTCACCAAGGAGGTATAATCATAGCCTTAATGTTAAATCAAAGACGATCTATGTCTCCTTGCCTACTCTCCACAATGTTAGACCTTGAATGGGCTTGGTTGTGGGTGCATACCATAGCTATTTTGTTCCAAACCCTATGTGATTATCTCTTTTACAAATTTGAACGATGCAACACACAAGAATGGAAACACACAATAATACAAGTGTTTATCTCTTTTAAAGATTTTATATGTGTTACCTAAAACTATTTAGTGTGTTTTGATTTATTTTTTGCAAAGATATCTCTTTTCACATGTTTGAATATGGTTGATGTAACTCTCAATTTTTTTAAAGGATTTCACCTATATACTCATAGCTCGACAACCGATGATGAAGTCTAGTCATGTAAACCCACTAAAGTATGGAGATGAAGCCCATACCCAGTAAGGGAGCATAGGTCCTAACAGTACTCATCCATATTGACCATGGGTAGTTATACACCCCTTGAAAAAGAATGCATGCTATTTTCCATAACTAAGATGATTCTTGGAGCCGAATTTGGCTAAAAAAATAAGTTTTGTATCATGCGAGCCAACGGGTGAAGATGAAGCCCACCATAGTTGGTCCCTATTAGTGGTTGGGGATGAAGTTCCAACTCACTAATGTTTAACTGTGACGTGGTGTGTGTGGTTCCTTTTATACTTAAAAAATGAAACCAAAGACCACTCAATAATAACTTCGTTAAATGTAAAATAACATTTCACTTTTATAAGTATTGCATAAATTATGGAACCTACAAAATGCATACCCTATATGGAAACCTAACCATTATGTAGGTCACAAGCAATCAAACCACACAAATGCATTCCTACTTGGTTATTTTCTTGTTTTTCTTTGTTTTATTATTTTTGAGATTAATAAAAGCAAGATCTACCTTTCAAACACTAGGAATGCAAAACAAGGCCTAGATACTCATCTTGAAGCCTTTGTTTGTTGTTGTTTCTATCAATTTGAGCTGCAAGCTCCCTATTTGGTGGGAGGATGGTTGCTAATTTTAGGGTCATACCTAGGTGGGATGGCTATCGTGGTCATCCCTAGGCATTCCAATTAGAAAATCAGGTATCGATCAGGCCAGAATGACCAAAACCTATAAAATTTTAGAGGCAAAAACAGATTTAGAACTTGCCAAATTCAAATGGGATAGGGGTCCCACCATGATCACAACTATAGAGGGGAAAAAATGGTGCACCTATAAAAGGTAAATGAAATGCATCTATTGATCTAAGCACTAAAAAGATACATTAATGTAAGCATGATGATAATATAAGTAAAATAAATGGGGGTTCTCTTTATATTAATCGATTTGTCAAATCCATAGTTAAAAAACATCCCCTTGAGGGCTCTTAGTTGATAAAATTATTACAGAAGTGTGAAAGTATCTAATCCTTTTAGAAACTCAAGGTGCACTTCAAGGCCTTCCTCGCATTCACAAATTGAGGAGCAGTTTTTTTATATCTCTGCGATGATCTATCTATATTCAAACTTGTAACTCCTTTCTTGTGCACTAAAATACCTAGATCTAGATGTAAATAAATCAGATTTGTTAATAGCATGTATCGATTGAAATGAAATAAGATATGCAAACTATATTGAATATAAAGAGTGAAATAGACGGTGCAAAACTACTCCAAAATGTATCAAAACTTAGTATAATGTATATAATCTAATCTAGAGATGATCTATGCTAAAAAAAAGGTAAAATTATATGTAAAATCCATGGCCATCCCTAGTTTTTCCAATTGGGACTATTAGAATGAAAAACCTAATGGAAGGTGCAAAACTACTCCAAGTTGCACCAAATCCTAGTATGATGTATATAATCTACTCTAGAAATTATCTATGCTAAAATTAAAGTGAAATTTTATATCCTTGGGTGTTCCAATTATGACTATTAACCATCCCATGTGGGGAAAACCACCAAACCTGGTGGTTTTTACCACCAATTCCTCTAGGATCTAGTTCAAACTATTCCTAGGGGTGTTGTCACCGAATTTTACAATTTGATTCACTGAAATGGGTAGGTTTTGGAATAGGTTTTCATATTTGGGATCACTTGGAAACCTCCTTTGATCAATAGAGATTTAAAGAGCAAATACATGGGTGAAGGTTTGATTGAATATCAGTAGCACTTTGTTGCAAAATATATCGAAGACTCCTATCCTAAATTGGGTGGAATGGCTCCACTTTATAGCTCAAACGAGCACAAGGTCAAATGATCAAGTTAGGGCATGTAAGGTAGGTGCCACCAATTATCAAAATCTTGCCATGCATTGGATGGGAGAAACCTCCAATTTGGGCCTCCAATTTGTAGGTTGTGATGGATTGACATACCCAAAAATCTATCATAAATCAATGGGTGGGATAAATGGTAGAATTTGATTGCCATTTATCCCACCCTTGACTTTTTAAGGGTCTCGGGTTGTGATCGTCCCACCCAGGGATGGTTGTTGATGGTTGTACCTAGGTAGTACGGACATGAACTGTGGCCATCCTAGGGTGGGATAGCCATGGCTACATGGCCTAAAACTTCCCATAAGTGGGGTAGAACTTACCAAAAGTGGTTAGGACCACTATCTAAGCCATGTGGGTTGCCCAAGGGGGCCATATGGTGTTGATAAGAGTGTGTCTTGGCATTCTAATTGGATTAACGTAATTTTAGTGTCTACATCATAAAAATTTAATATTTGTAGTCTAAAATTCCTTAGCCATTTTGGACCAAGAAAGAAAGATTCACAAAAATATGATTATAGGTTAAAGCCTTTGATGATGAGGAAAGTGGAGTTAGTGGTACCATAACATTTCCCCTTAAAGTTGGACCTCAAATCCTTAACATCCTCTTCTATATCATCCCTCTTGAGGTGTCCTATAACATTCTATTAGGATGATCTTGTATCCATGCAATGTGGGCCATCCTTTCTACTTATCATCAATGTCTCAAATACAAACACCAAGGGAAGACAATTTATATTCCTATTGATCCTAAAAAATTTTCCTATTTCAAAATATTAAAAGCTAAAAAATCTTAGAGGAATATTTGTTCATCCCTCCATCCTTCTCTAACACCTACTTATTCTTCCCATTCATTCAATGATGCATTAAAATTACTTATCTTAAATGATCCACTTGAAACAAGAATTATCCATTCTGAAGGTCCAAGCCTCTCTCGTTAATAATACAAATAATGATAATTAAAATACTTCACTATCTAATAAAAAATATAAATACGAGGTGTAGACCAATTGGTTTGACCAAACCCCGTAAGGGGGGCAGAAGTCCAAGGTTCAAATATAGGGCCTCTTTGGACTGAACGCTTGTCCCTTTCTTGGTGATTTCAGTGGTACAAAAGGTTTAAAATGATTGTGGCATGGTGATTATAAGGGCAAACTACGTGAAGACCTGTGTGGCGACTTCAAGGGTGGACAAAAAAAAAATTGTGGAAGCCATAAAAGCCAGACAACCTGCCTGGATTCGTGGTGGTTATTGATTCCACCATGTAAATTAAAAAAAAAAAAATAACAATAATAATAATAATAATAATAATAAATATAGCCCTAATCATAATAATCAAACCCAAGAGCCATTGTTGGACTTAGTTAGTCTATTCCTTTCTCTCCAAACCTTTGATGCCTATGATGATGCCATCTCATTACATGTATCACACTAGGGTGAGGAGGGTGAAAAGTAGCTTTGGTCTCTCCTTGGTTATGATCCTTGACTTTGTGTTAGTATCAATATTTTGACTATAGTCCATCCTAAATTAATAGCAATTCAATATAAGTGTGAGGTGGAAGTTCATTCCCTATTATCCTTCTAATCAAGGTAATTGCTATGTTGGGGAATCTACATATAAAACATCTAGCCTAGCTACCTCTCAATCTTGTAATCGAGAACAATTATCTTTAATCCCTAGCAACCTTGAAATTTTTTAGTCTTACTTGTCACTCCTAACTTTGAGGTTAAATCACACATTTCCATTGAGGAACATCATGCATCTTGAAATATACTATGCTTAATTTTGCATTATTTTACTTATGCATCTTGCTTGCTTGCATGATGTTTGGTTTTGCACGATTGCTTGCTTTTACATTCACTTAAATGCACATGCTTCCACAGTTTACTTGTATATTTTTCCAACATCTCCAATTGACTACACATGTTTTGTTTATTTGTTGCATATTATGTTAAGAGATCCATTAGGATGCAAAGATGATCTTAGTCAACATTAGCTTACACTTGCTTTGCACTTGCACTAGGTGATTAAGCTATCAAATATCCTCTATGTTAGTCTTATTGTATGCTTTCCTAATATCATTATTACCTGCTTATTTGCATTTGCATTACTAAAACAAATAACGTGCATTGTTGTTATGATTCTAGTGGATCATTTTTATTGTTTTCATATCCTCTTATCATGTCACTCTTTTGTGAAGGTAACACAATATTGTTAACTTAGTACCCCTAGCATACCAAATACAACTTTACATTACATAACAACTCAATTACATTCACAATAGTAGTGATGATAGGAATTCATGGACCTCACTACATCAAAAAAGAGATTTAATGATGGTTTTTAATTGCCCGTAAGGACCTTTCATTGCAGTAATTTAGCAGTCATCTATGAGGATATCATTAAATTTTTGTACCCATACGACGATGGCTAAAAATAGCCTCAAAGGATCGTTGTCTTAGGGTCTAAGACGATAGCTAAAAACCACCTAAGAGGACTGTTGTCTTAGGGTGTAAGACGACGACTAAAAACTACCTTAGAGGACCCTAATATGATGATTTTAAATCATATATATATATATAAACATAAGAGGGAGGTTTAAAACTTCCCTCTTATTAGTTGAGAATCTTAGTATTCATTTTTTATTATTATACAAATATTTTTTAAAAATGAAGTGTTTTCATCTATCCCACATCTTACCCATTGCAAAAATATTAAGCTTCATAAGCACTTGCACACATAGAAGCAAGTGACTACCTTAATATAGTCACATGGCTGGCGCTTGTGTGCTCATCTAGTGGTTTTTTTTATGTTGTTTGGTGTACTACCACTTGGCAAGTTACAGAACATTGACTCTATGGACATTACACCTAGACTATTGACCCAGCCTTGACCATGAAACTTGTGTTGACTACGTGGACTTTTTGCTACCAACTCGTATCGTTGACTTGTGCAGTTGTTATTGATCGACATCGTTGACTTGCACAGTTGTTGTTGACCCACCAAATTTTGGTAGGTGAAACCAATTTTGGCAAATTTTTAGCAAAAGTTTTGCAATTGTCACAAATATTTATTTTTGCAAAAATTTGTAATATGCCACTCAAAGGTCAATTTTTGCATTTAGGGGTAAAATTGACATGTTTTAAGTGCTATTCTTGTTGTAAAATCTCAAATTGAAGGAGAAATTGGCATTGTAAAAAGCACTAAAACTCACCCCCATTGCAAATTGTAAGGCAATTTTTTTTTGTAAATCTAGGCAAAATTTGGCATTAGGAATTTCACAAATTGTTCCTAATAGTGAGTAGATAGTCTTGCAACCATATTAGCTCTCCTAGACTAGCATACACAATATTTCAAATGGAAAATGACCTTGGAACACAAGTGGCAAGCCTCGCCATTGTAGTAGGTGACTTAATTGATAGAGTGAAAGATATTATTGTCCAATTGACTCCTAGTGATGTCAAAATTTATAACAAATTTGCCAACAAGGAAAAATGTGATGTTAAACCTTATGACAAATCAAGGAATCTAGATGTATTAGCCACTTGGATATTGGATATCGAGACTTGGTTCTCATATATTGAGGTCTCTGAAGATGAAAGACTACCTTTTGCCAAGGTCAAGCTCACAGGTTTAGCAAAGATGTTGATTTTAGATGGTAAAACCAAGGTCAAATCTTTGGAAGAACTAGTAGAACTCTTGAAAGACATATTTTTTTGCCTAACTATCAAGGTGATCTTAGGATCAAGTGGCATAGGTGGAAACATGCCTTTAATATGCCGATTTTTGACTATTTTTTCAATTCAATAGGCTTAGAGTTCTTGTTGTAGTTAAAAATTTAGAAGAGGAGCTTATTGAAAATTTTGTTAGGGTTGCAATATCCTATAATGTGATAAGTGAAATTCATTTCATTTGTCTCTTTGTCATTGACATTCAATCATACCATCTTAGTGGAGGATAAATTTGATGGTTTTCACAGGTCATGACCATCATAGGAAAGCACTTCTAAAGGTTTGAATCAACACCAAAAAAAGGTGAAGAACTCTTCTTCCCCTAATTCTTCTACTCCTCCCCATTCATCTAAATCCCATTCTCACTCTTCTAGCTCTAAAAATTCTTCTACTACATTGTATTGTGATTTTTATAAAAATAATAGTCATACCAAAGCTAAATGTTTTACATTTTGAATAATGAAGAAGTCCTTTTTTGTAAAGTAAAATGAGGAACCAAAATATGGTCCCATTGTGACTACAAGGAGAGAGGAAGAATATCCTACTTGAATGGTAAGCTCAACAAGGTTACCCTTATGAAAAGAATTTATACTCATGGGGGTCGTGATAATTTGTTTGTCATTGAGGTCCACCTTACACACAATGTTTCTATTGATTGTATCATAATGGCTCACAAACATATTTGATTGTGAGATTTGTTGTTGAGAAGTTAAATCTTCCCATGAAGCCACATCATCAACCCTATGCACTTGGGTGGAAGGATGTAGACTCTACATCCGACATCACATACACTTGCACCATGTATTTTGCTTTTGGTGATAAATTTGTGGATAAGGTCAAGTGTGATATCACAAAGATATATTTTTGTGGAATGTTGCTTGATAAACCCTATAAATATGATAGAAATTTTGTCCAAAAGAAAAAGTGTCATGATTTCGTGACATAATGTAGAAGAGAGAGTCCGTAGTGTGAATTGTCGTGATTTCATGACAAGTTCGAAGAGAGAGAAAGTAACACGAAAAGTGTCACGATTTTGTGACATGCTACAGAGTTCAAAGTGAGAATTGTCGTGATTTTGCGACATGCTGCAAAGTTCAAAGTGAGAACTGTCGCGACTTCACGACATGATGCAAAGTTCGAAATAAGAACCATCGCAATTTTGCGACATGCTGTAGATGAAAATGTTCGAAGTAAGAACTATCACGATTTCGCTACATGCAGCAAAGGAAAGGTTTCGAAGTAAGAAATGTCACGATTTCGTGACATGTTGAAGAGAAAGCGTACGAATGCAAAAAGTGTCATGATTTCGCGATAGGTTGAAGAAAAATCTTGCGAATGTAGAAAGTGTCACGATTTCATGACAGATTGAGATGACAGCATACGGTTGGAGAAAGTGTCACGATTTCATGACAGAAACAAAAAGCAGGTCTTCAACAGGAGAAGAGTCGTGATTTCATGATAGAAGCAAAACAAAAGATCATGGAAGAAGAAGCGTTGTGATTTCACAACAAATTCAAGGAGGAAGAGCTCAAAGACAAAAGTGTCACGATTTGGTGACATGTTTCATTTTCACGGGCGCAAGGCAGAGAAAAGCACAAGGTAGCGAAAGTGTCACGATTTCGTGACATGTTTCGGTTTCGCGGGCATAAGGCAGAGAAAAGCACAAGGTAGCAAAAGTGTCACGATTTCGCGACATGTTTCGTTTTTGCAGGCTTAAAGGAGAGAAAAGCACAAGGCAGCGAAAGTGTCACGATTTTGCGACATGTTCCATTTTTGCTAGTGCAAGCAGAGAAGAGTGCAAGGAAGCGAAAGAGTCACGATTTTGTGACATGTTTTGCTTTCGCGAATGCAAGCCAAGAAGATGTTAAGAAAGCAAAAAGTGTCACGATATCGTGACATGTATTTTTGCGGTAGAACCTTCAAAATAATTACAGGGGCAGTGAAGTCGACAAAGTCAAATATTAGCCAACGAAGATTAGGGCTTGCAGTCGAAGGAGATTAGGGGTTGCATTTGTTATAACAGCAGACTAAGATTAAAGTTTTCATCATGAAAATTCTGTTATAAAAGGAGGGCTATTTGGAGAGTTGAGGGGTTGATGGATGAGGGTGTCGAAAGGCGATGTTCGTAGATAGTGCGTAGAGCAAGAAGTTCGATCGCTAAGAGCAGAGTGCAAAATTCGATCATAGTGTGCAGAGTGCATTTTGTCAAATCATTCCAAGTGTGAAAGATCACAAAATAAGCAGAGTGTGCGAAGACGGTGCTGCTGTGATTGTGCAAAGGTGCAAAGGTCAAAGTTCGATCAAGTGTGGCTGTGATTGCACAAAAATAGTAGAGGGCGTAGAGATCACAAGGGCAAAGATAAATGCGGAGTGCTACTGCTTGAGGACAGATTTGTACCCAAACCAGATAAATAGGACAAGGACACTTGTGCCAGACCGAAGGACTGTGTTTGGTGCATATCAGAGAAAGAGAACGAGGACATTTGTGCTAGACCGAAGGACTGTGTTTAGTGCAAATTTGAGGACCAGCTTTTGAGGTGATAGAGTTGAGGACAGAGGTCTCCAGCCAGAGTAGGGAGGACAGGTGTCTTCTGTGGATAGAGTTCCATTTGCTAAGGTCAACGGAGACAGAGGTATTCTAGAGGATCACCAACCAGAGCAGAGCTAGGGGATTAGTGTCTCTTGTGGGTTGGTTCCCATGAACTCGAGATTGGGGGAAGGTATCTCCTTTGGGTTGAGGCTCATAAACATTGTAATTGGGAAGGATTCCCAAAAAACTTTGAGACAACTTTTAGAGAAAATTTTTGTGGACATAACCCAGCCATTCTAGGTGAACCATGTAAAAAATTGGTGTCATTTTGTAGATTTTGTGCATTGTTTTGATATTGCTGTGGGTATATTGCTTTACTATTTTGTAATATAAAGGAAAAATTAAAAAGAGGTCTTATACTGTTCACCCCCCCTCTCAGTATAAGCTTGTGTTCTTCAGTTGGTATTAGAGTGGGTGCCTTTGAAAAGTTTAACAGCTTGAAGGAAAAGCTAGTAAAGAACACAATGGATTATTCAAGTGGCAATGCATCACCTATTCTTGATGGGTCAGATTTTGGTAGTTGGAGTGTAAGGATGAAGGTTCATCTAATGGCACTTGGTAATGAGGTATGGGAAGTAATTGAAGATGAGTACACTATTCCTGTACATGGTCCAAATACTAAAGAAGAAAGGCTCCTACATCACAGCAATTCAAAAGCAATGAATGCAATCCTAAAAGGCTTACAAAAAGTAGATCTCACCAAAGTGATTCACTACAAGACAACTAGTGAAATGTGGAAACAGTTGCAGGTGGTTCATACCAGTGATACAAATGTCAGAAAGGCCAAGTTGAGACACTTCAAAGGTATGTTTGAACAACTCAAGATGAATGATGATGAAAATATTAGTGACTACATGCTTTGTATGGATGAGGTTGTTAACTCCATGAAAGACTTAGGTCTTGAGCTTGCTGAAAATGATGTTTGTGATAAGATTTTAAGATCTCTTCCTAATAGATTTAGTGAAAATATTTCTATGATTGAGGAAGCTAAAGATCTGGATAAGTTGAAAAAGGATGAGCTCCATAGTATACTTGCAGCATTTGAGTTGAGAACTCAAGTGAAGGTTGATGTCAAGAAAGAGGTAGCTTTCAAGGCTACCAAGAAATCCAAGGGTAAACAGCTTCAAGAGAGTGATGAGTCTTCGAGTCATGAAGAGGCATATTATAGCAAGAAAGGCAAGTTCTCTAGAAAGCACAAAAGCATGAAAAATGTAAGATGTTTTAATTGTGGAAAGTTTGGTCATTATGCTCTAATTGTACTGTTTCCAATAATGAAAGTGATGAAGATAAACAGGATTCTAAGAGCAAGGATTCTGAAAAGCACAAGCATCACATAAAGAACAAATATGAGCACAACAATCAAGGAAAGAGGTATTCTCACAAGCACAAGAATATTTTCTACCTAGACAAAGCAAGTAAGTGTTCTAGTAGTGATAGTGAAAGTTCTTCAAGTGATGATGAAAATGAGATGTTGTTCATATCAGAAAAGGAGGAAGAACCAAAACATAGATTCATTATCATGAAATGTCTTAGATGCGGAAATTTTGGTCACTTTGAGGATGATTGTACAAATAATGATTTGGTTTCTAGTATGTATGAAGATGCTTCATAAAACTATAAGGAATATGCATGTACGGTTTTTGAAAAAGGTAGCACCTCTAGTGATAAGAAATCTAAAAAAGGCTTTGATGATTTAGAAAGAAAACATATAAAGGATCTTGAAAGTGAACTTATTAGTGCTCTTAGTGCTTTGAAAAAGGAAAGAAAAAAGAATGATAGACTCAAGGATAAGTTAGATGAATGTTGTATGGAGAGATATGATCTTATAGAAAATCTTGATTTCTCTATAGCTAAGACATAAGAACTCAAAGATGAGTTAGAGTCTAAGGTTCTTGAGTATAGTGAGTTAGAACAAAAAATGGCTTCTTTGAAAGAGGAAATTAAAGAGTACAAGGATAATCTTTACAGGTTTCAAGATAGCTCCAAAAGGGTTAAGCCACTCATCAAAGGTCAAAGAAAGACAACAGATAAAACAGGCCTTGGTTTTGTTAAGCCGCATAAGGAACAAGTTGGAGAGTCTAGTAAGAGACTCCAAAAAGAAGAGAGTTCTGATGAGGAAAGTATTTCAGATCATGATTCCTTGAATGATAGATGCGCAGAAATAGAAAACAAAATTCAAAATGAGAAGAAGATTTTTTCGAGACCCAAGAGGTCAAATAAAGGAAAATTTCACGATAGATGTTTTGTGTGTCACAGGTTTGGTCACATGGCTGCACATTGCATGGCTCAAGTGAAGAAGGTAAATGACAAATTCAAAAGTGCTAGCTTCTTTCGATGGTATTGCTACTCTTGTCAACAACTTGGGCACAAGGCTCTCTATTGCGAGGTAAATAACAGGAACAAGTTTGATCAAAACAGGTTCGGCCAGAACAGGTTTGGTCAGAACAGGTTTGGGCAGAACAGGTGGATTCAAAGAACAGGGATGCCTCAAAGAAATAACATTGTTACTTGTTATAAGTGCAACAATTAAGGTCACATAACTAGACAGTGTAGAGTTGAACTTCCAAGGTACAGGAACAAAAACAGTGACATGATTAGTTCTAAGGATCAAGGCATGAACAAGAACAGGAATAAGAACAAGAACAAGAACAGTGATAAGAACAAGAATATGGACAAAGAGTTCAAGAGAAGGCCCGACAAGGAAGTTATAGATGCTGATGATGATCAGTGCCTAATGGGAGTTTTACTCCCACCCCAGAATTAATCACCTGATCAGGAGGTGTGGGAGGGACTGATCTAGGAGGCTCATTCTTAGTCCTGAGCACCAAAGATGGCCCTTTGCCATTGATGACAAAGGGGGATAGATATGAGTAAGGGGGAAAGCTTCAAAAAGAAGAGGAAAGCTTCAAGTCAGGGGGAGCAAAACTTCAAAGGAATATTCTTAGTTGTGGGCACAGTTGGTCAGTTGTTAGCATAGTTGGTTTCAGTTTTGGCTCTTGAGAAGTGTTTTCAGTAAAGGTTTGCCATCAATGACAAAGGGGGAGATTGTTGGCAATTTTGGGTACTTTGGGTACATTGCATTTTCTCAAGTGAATAAGTTGTCATTGATGTCAAGAAGTTTTTGAAGGAATTTGATTTGATGTCAAATAATTTGTTTTGATGAAGGTTACGGCATGACAGTTTCAAAGGTCTTTTGCAAAACCCAAGCTGACAGATTCAAAAGAAAGTAAGTTGGAAAAATGTTGCGATATCGCGACATGTCGCATTTTTGCGACTTAAGCAGGAGAGAGAAAGCATTTTAGAAAAGTGTCGCGATATCACGACATGTTGCATTTTCGCGACTTAAGCAAGAGAGAGAAAGCAAGTTAGAAAAGTGTCGCGATATCGCGACATGTCGCAGTTTCGTGACTCAAAGAGGAGAGAGAATGTACGGAGTTAGAAATGTCATGATTTCATGACATATTGCAAGGAAGGTTGTATGAACGAAAAAGTGTCACGATTTTGCGACATGTTGCAGGAGAGAGAGTCCGAAAGAAAAAGTTTCACGATTTCGCGACATAATGTAGAAGAGAGAGTCCGTAGTGTGAATTGTCATGATTTTGCAACAAGTTTGAAGAGAGAGAAAGTAACACGAAAAGTGTCACGATTTCATGACATGTTGCAGAGTTCGAAGTGAGAACTGTCGTGATTTCATGACATGCTACAAAGTTCAGAGTGAGAACTGTTGCGGCTTTGCGACATGATGCAGAGTTCGAAATAAGAACTGTCGTAATTTCGTGACATGCTGTAGATGAAAATGTTCCAAGTAAGAACTGTCGCGATTTTGTGACATGCAGCAAAGGAAAGGTTTCGAAGTAAGAAATGTCGCGATTTCATGACATGTTGAAGAGAAAGCGTACGGATGCAGAAAGTGTCACAATTTTGTGACAGGTTGAAGAAAAAGCTTACGAATGCAGAAAGTGTCACGATTTCACGATAGATTGAGATGACAGCATACGGTTGGAGAAAGTGTCACAATTTTGTGATAGAAACAGAAAGCAGGTCTTCAATAGGAGAAGAGTCGCAATTTCATGATAGAAGCAAAATGAAAGAGCATGGAAGAAGAAGCATCACAATTTTGTGACAAATTCAAGGAGGAAGAGCTCAAAGTCGAAAGCGTCGTGATTTCATGACATGTTCTATTTTTGTGGGTGCAAGGCAGAGAAAAGCAAAAGGCAGCGAAAGTGTCACGATTTTGTGACATGTTTCGATTTCGCATGCGTAAGGTAGAGAAAAGCACAAGGCAGCAAAGGTGTCACGATTTCGTGACATGTTTCATTTTCATGGGCGTAAAGGAGAGAAAAGCACAAGGCAACAAAAGTGTCACGATTTCATGACATGTTCCATTTTCGCTAGTGCAAGCAAAGAAGAGTGCAAGGAAGCGAAAGTGTCATGATTTCGTGACATGTTCTGCTTTCGTGGGTGCAAGCCGAGAAGAGGTTAAGAAAGCAAAAAGTGTCACGATATCGCGACATGTATTTTTGCGGTAGAAGCTTCAAAAGAATTACAGAGGCAGTCAAGCCGACAAAGTCAAATATTAGCCGATGAAGATTAGGGCTTGCAGTCGACGGAGATTTGGAGTTGCATTTGTTATAACAATCGACTAAGATTAAATTTTTCATCATGAAAATTCTATTATAAAAGGAGGGTTGTTTGGAGATTTTAGGGGTTGATGGATGAGGGTGTCGAAAGGCGACGTTCGCAGACAGTGCACAGAGCAAGAAGTTCGATCACCGAGAGCAGAGTGAAAAATTTGATCATAGTGTGCAGAGTGCATTTCGTCAAATCATTCCAAGTGTGAAAGATCGCAAAGGAAGTAGAGTGTGCAAATATGGTGTCGATGTGATTGCGCAGAGGTGCAAAGGTCGAAGTTCAATCAAGTGTGGCTGTGATTACGCAAAAATAGTAGAGGGTGTAGAGAGCACAAGGGCAAAGACAAATGCGGAGTGCTACTGCTTGAGGACAAATTTGTACCCATACCAGAGAAAGAGGATGAGGACATTTGTGCCAGATCGAAGGACTATGTTTGGTGCAGATCATAGAAAGAGAACAAGGACATTTGTGCTAGACCGAAGGACTGTGTTTAGTGCAAATTTGAGGACCAGCTTTGGAGGTGATAAAGTTGAGGACAGAGGTCTCCAGCCAGAGCAAGGAGGACAGGTGTCTTCTATGGATAGATTTCCATTTGCTAAGGGCAGTAGAGGCAGAGGTCTTCTAGAGGATCACCAGTCAGAGCAGAGCTAGGGGATTAGTGTCTCCTGTGGGTTGGTGCCCACAAACTCGAGATTGGGGGAAGGTATCTCCTTTGGGCCAAGGCTCATAAACATTGTAATTGGGAAGGATTCCCAAAGAACTTTGAGACAAATTTTAGAGAAAATTTTTGTGGATGTAGCCCAGCCATTCTGGGTGAACCACGTAAAAAAATGGTGTCACTTTGTGGATGATATTGTGCATTGTTTTGATATTGTTGTGGGTATATTGCTTTATTGTTTTGTAATATAAAGGAAAAAGTAAAAAGAGGTCTTATACTGTTCACCCCCCCTCTCAGTAGAAGTTTGTGTTCTTCAGTTCGTATCAGAGCGGGTGCCTTTGAAAAGTTTAACAGCTTGAAGGAAAATCTAGTAAAGAACACAATGGATTATTCAAGTGGCAATGCAGCACCTATTCTTGATGGGTCATATTTTGGTCTTGGAGTGTAAGGATGAAGGTTCATCTAATGGCACTTGGTAATGAGGTATGGGAAGTAATTTAAGATTACACTATTCCTGTACATGGTCCAAATACTAAAGAAGAAAGGCTCCTACATCACAGCAATTCAAAAGCAATGAATGCAATCCTAAAAGGCTTACAAAAAGTAGATCTCACCAAAGTGATTCATTGCAAGACAACTATTGAAATGTGGAAACAGTTGTAGGTGGTTCATACAGGTGATACAAATGTCAGAAAGGCCAAGTTGAGACACTTCAAAGGTATGTTTGAACAACTCAAGATGAATGATGATGAAAATATTAGTGACCTACATGCTTTGTATGGATGAGGTTGTTAACTCCATGAAAGAATTAGGTCTTGAGCTTGTTGAAAATGATGTTTGTGATAATATTTTAAGATCTCTTCCTAATATATTTAGTGAAAATATTTCTATGATTGAGGAAGCTAAAGATATGAATAAGTTGAAAAAGGATGAGCTCCATAGTATACTTGCAGCATTTGAGTTGAGAACTCAAGTGAAGGTTGATGTCAAGAAAGAGGCAGCTTTCAAGGCTACCAAGAAATCCAAGGGTAAATAGCTTCAAGAGAGTGATGAGTCTTCGAGTGATGAAGAGGCATATTACAGCAAGAAAGGCAAGTTCTCTAGAAAGCACAAAAGAATGAAAAATGTAAGATGTTTTAATTGTGGAAAGTTTGGTCATTATGTTACTGACTGTACTGTTTCCAAGAATGAAAGTGATGAAGATAAACAAGATTCTAAGAGCAAGGATTCTGAAAAGCACAAGCATCATAGAAAGAACAAAGATGAGCACAGCAATCAAGGAAAGAGGTACTCTCACAAGCACAAGAAGAGTTTCTACCTAGACAAAGAAAGTAAGTGTTCTAGTAGTGATAGTGAAAGTTCTAATGAGGAAAGTGTTTCAGATCATGATTCCTTGAATGATAGATGCACAGAAATAAAAAATAGAATTTAGAATGGAAAGAAGAAGTTTTCGGGACCCAAGAGGTCAAATAAAGGAAAATTTCATGACAGATGTTTTGCGTGTCATAGGTTTGGTCACATGGCTACACATTGCATGGCTCAAGTGAAGAAAGTAAACGACAAATTCAGAAGTGCTAGTTTCTTTCGAGGGTATTGCTACTCTTGTCAACAGTTTGGGCACAAGGCAGTCTATTGCGAGGTAAATAACATGAATAGGTTTGATCAAAATAGGTTCGGCCAGAATAGGTTTGGTCAAAACAGGTTTGGGCAGAATAGGTGGATTCAAAGAACAGGTATGCCTTAAAGAAATAACATTGTTACTTTTTATAAGTGCAACAATTAAGGTCACATAGCTAGACAGTGTAGAGTTAAACTTCCAAGGTACAAGAACAAAAACAATGACATGATCAGGTCCAAGGATCAAGGCACCAACAAGAACAAGAATGAGAACAAGAACAAGAACAGTGACAAGAACAGGAATATGGACAAAGAGTTCAAGAGAAGGCCCAGCAAGGAAGTTATAGATGTTGATGATGATCAGTGCCTAATGGGAGTTTTACTCCCACCCTAGAATTAATCACCTGATCAGGAGGTGGGGGAGGGACTGATCTAGGAGGCTCATTCTTAGTCCCGAGCCCCAAAGGTGGCCCTTTGCCATTGATGACAAAGGGGGAGAGATATGAGTAAGGGGGGGAGCTTCAAAATGAAGAGGAAAGCTTCAAGTCAGGGGGAGCAAAACTTCAAAAGAAGATTCTCAGTTGTGGGCATAGTTGGTCAATTTTTAGCACAGTTGGTTTCAGTTTTGGCTCTTGAGAAGTGTTTTCAGTAAAGGTTTGCCATCAATGACAAAGGGGGAGATTGCTGGCAATTTTGGGTACTTTGGGTACATTGCATTTGCTCAAGTGAATAAGTTGTCATTGATGTCAAGAATTTTTTGAAGGAATTTGATTTGATGTCAAATAATGTGTTTTGATGAAGGTTACGACATGACAGTTTCAAAGGTCTTTTGCAAAACCCAAGCTGATAGGTTCGAAAGAAAGTAAGTTGGAAAAATTTCGTGATATCGTGACATGTCGCATTTTTGCGACTTAAGTAGGAGAGAGAAAGCATTTTATAAAAGTGTCACGATATCGCGACATGTCACATTTTTGTGACTTAAGCAGGAGAGAGAAAGCAAGTTAGAAAAGTGTCGTGATATCGCGACATGTCGCAGTTTCACGACTCAAAGAGGAGAGAGAATGTACGGAGTCAGAAATGTCACGATTTCGCGACATATTGCAAGGAAGGTTGTACGGATGAAAAAGTGTCATGATTTCACGACATGTTGTAGGAGAGAGAGTCCGAAAGAAAAAGTGTCACGATTTCGTGACATAATGTAGAAGAGAGAGTCCATAGTGTGAATTGTCATGATTTCATGACAAGTTCAAAGAGAGAGAAAGTAACACGAAAAGTGTGGTGATTTCGTGACATGCTACAAAGTTTGAAGTGAGAACTGTCATGATTTCGTGACATGCTACAAAGTTCAGAGTGAGAACTGTTGCGACTTTGCGACATGATGTAGAGTTCGAAATAAGAACCGTCGCAATTTCACGACATGTTGTAGATGAAAATGTTTCAAGTAAGAACTGTCACAATTTCGTGACATGCAGCAAAGGAAAGGTTTCGAAGTAAGAAATATCACGATTTCGTGACATGTTGAAGAGAAAGCGTATGAATGTAGAAAGTGTCACGATTTCATGATAGGTTGAAGAAAAAGCTTGCGGATGCAGAAAGTGTCACGATTTCATGACAGATTGAGATGACAGCATACGGTTGGAGAAAGTGTCACGATTTTGCGATGGAAACACAAAGCAGGTCTTCAACAGGAGAAGAGTCACAATTTTGTGATAGAAGCAAAATGAAAGAGCATGGAAGAAGAAGCGTCACGATTTCGTGACAAATTCAAGGAGGAAGAGCTCAAAGGTGAAAGCGTCACAATTTCATGACATGTTTCATTTTCATGGCTGCAAGGCAGAGAAAAGCACAAGGCAGCGAAAGTGTCACGATTTCATGACATGTTTCGGTTTCATGGGCGTAATGCAGAGAAAAGCACAAGGCAGCAAAAGTGTTGTGATTTCGTGACATGTTCCATTTTCACGGGTGTAAAGGAGAGAAAAGCACAAGGCAGTGAAAGTGTCATGATTTTGCGACATGTTCCATTTTCGCTAGTGCAAGCAGAGAAGAGTGCAAGGAAGCGAAAGTGTCATGATTTCGTGACATGTTCTACTTTTGCAGGTGCAAGCCAAGAAGAGGTTAAGAAAGAAAAAAGTGTCACGATATCGTGACATGTTGTATTTTCATGGCAGAAGCTTCAAAAGAATTACAGGGGCAGTGAAGTCGACAAAGTCAAATATTAGCCAACGAAGATTAGGGCTTGCAACTGACGAATATTAGGGGTTGCATTTGTTATAAAATTCAACTAAGATTAAAATTTTCATCATGAAAAATCTGTTATAAAAGGAGGGCTATTTGGAGAGTTGAGGGGTTGATGGATGAGGGTGTCGAAAGGTGACATTCGCAGACAGTGCATAGAGCAAGAAGTTTAATCGTCGAGAGAAGAGTGTGAAATTCGATCGTAGTGTGTAGAGTGCATTTCGTCGAATCATTCCAAGTGTGAAAGATCGCAAAGGAAGTAGAGTGTGCAAAGACGGTGCCGCTGTGATTGTGCAGAGGTGCAAAGGTCAAAGTTAGATCAAGTGCAGCTGTGATTGCGCAAAAAGAGCAGAGGGCGTAGAGAGCACAAGGGCAAAGACAAATGTGGAGTGCTGCTACTTGAGGACAGATTTGTACCTAGACCAAAGAAATAGGATGAGGACATTTGTGTCAGATCGAAGGACTGTGTTTGGTGCAGATCAGAGAAAGAGAACAAGGACATTTGTGCTAGACCGAAGGACTGTGTTTAGTGCAAATTTGAGGACTAGCTTTGGAGGTGATAGAGTTGAGGATAGAGGTCTCCAGCCAGAGCAAGGAGGACATGTGTCTTCTATGGATAGAGTTCCATTTGCTAAGGGCAGCGAAGGCAGAGGTCTTCTAGAGGATCACCAGCCAGAGCAGAGCTAGGGGATTAGTTTCTCCTGTGGGTTGGTTCTCACGAACTCGAGATTGGGGGAAGGCATCTCCTTCGGGCCGAGGCTCATAAACATTGTAATTGGGAAGGATTCCCAAAGAACTTTGAGACAAATTTTAGAGAAAAGTTTTATGGACGTAGCCTAGCCATTCTGGGTGAACCACGTAAAAAATTGGTCACTTTGTGGATGATATTGTGCATTGTTTTGATATTGTTGTGGGTATATTGCTTTACTATTTTGTAATATAAAGGAAAAAGTAAAAAGAGGTCTTATACTGTTCACCCCCCCTCTCAGTATAATCTTGTGTTCTTCAACCCTATGCACTTGGGTGGAAGGATGTAGACTTTACATCTGTTGTTGAGAAGTTGAATCTTCCCATGAAGCCACATCATCAGCCCTATGCACTTGGGTGGAAGGATGTAGACTCTACATCTGACATCACATACACTTGCACCATGTCTTTTGCTTTTGGTGATAAATTTATGGATAAGTTCAAGTGTGATATCACAGAGATATATTTTTGTGGAATGTTGCTTGATAAACCCTATAAATATTATAGGAATTTTGTGTATTATGCTAAAAAGAACACCTACACATTGAATTTGAATAATAAACAATGTATGGTGGAATGCACTAAGGACACATCTAATTTAGTGCTAAGTTGTAGGTAAGCTCGCAAGGCAACAAATCAAGCACAAGATTTGGCACTTATATTCATAAGACCCACAAAAAAGGAAGACCAAGCACAAACTTCTAATTTCCACACAAAGAATGCTTCACTTAAAAATATTTTGCAGTCACATTAGATTGTGTTTAATGAATCTCTAGAGAGATATAAATCATAGCATTGGAATAATTTTGGGTGTATCACTTTCAAATGCACGCATGTACAGACAATCAG
Source organism: Wollemia nobilis (assembly GCA_028583015.1). Classification (NCBI taxonomy): domain Eukaryota; kingdom Viridiplantae; phylum Streptophyta; class Pinopsida; order Araucariales; family Araucariaceae; genus Wollemia; species Wollemia nobilis. The sequence continues at coordinate 1,266,668 of JAQPPZ010000863.1, forward strand.
TGCTACAAATGGATGAAATCAAACTCCAAATTAAGGACTTGTTGGCAAAAGGATTCATTAAGCCTAGCACCTCTCCTATTCTTTTGGTTCTAAATAATAATGGCTCATGGAGACTTTGTATTGATTTTCGTGCATTGAACAAAATAACAATAAAAAATAGATATCCTCTCCCTCACATTGATGACTTTCTAGATCAACTTCAAGGGGTAAAGTTTTTCTCTAAAATTGATCTTAAGAATTGCTACGATAAAGTAAGGGTTCAAGTAGAAGACACTTGGAAAACAACATTCAAGACCAAATTTGGGCTCTTTGAGTGGTTTGTGATACCCTTTGGTCTTACAAATGTTGGAAATTTTGGGTACTTTGGGTACATTGCATTTGCTCAAGTGAATAAGTTGTCATTGATGTCAAGACGTTTTTTAAGGAATTTGATTTGATGTCAAATAATGTGTTTTGATGAAGGTTACGGCATGATAGTTTCAAAGATCTTTTGCAAAACCCAAGCTGATAGGTTCAAAAGAAAGTAAGTTGGAAAAATGTCGCGATATCACGACATGTCACATTTTTGCGACTTTAGCAGGAGAGAGAAAGCATTTTAGAAAAGTGTCGTGATATCACGACATGTCGCATTTTCGCGACTTAAGCAGGAGAGAGAAAGCAAGTTAGAAAAGTGTCACGATATCGCTACATATCGCAGTTTCACGACTCAAAGAGGAGAGAGAATGTACGGAGTCAGAAATGTCGCGATTTCACGACATATTGCAAGGAAGGTTGTACGGATGAAAAAGTGTCACGATTTCACGACATGTTGCAGGAGAGAGAGTCCAAAAGAAAAAGTGTCATGATTTCGTGACATAATGCAGAAGAGAGAGTCCGTAGTGTGAATTATCGTGATTTCACGACAAGTTCGAAGAGAGAGAAAGTAACACGAAAAGTGTCATGATTTCGCAACATGCTACAGAGTTCAAAGTGAGAACTGTCACGATTTTGCGACATGCTACAAATTTCGGAGTGAGAACTATCGTGACTTCGTGACATGATGTAGAGTTCGAAATAAGAACCGTCGTGATTTCACGACATGCTATAGATGAAAATGTTCCAAGTAAGAACTGTCGTGATTTTGTGACATGCAGCAAAGGAAAGGTTTCAAAGTAAGAAATGTCACGATTTCGTGACATGTTGAAGAGAAAGCGTACGAATGCAAAAAGTGTCATGATTTTGCGACAGGTTGAAGAAAAAGCTTACAGATGCAAAAAGTGTCATGATTTCATGACAGATTGAGATGACAGCATACGGTTGGAGAAAGTGTCACAATTTCGTGACAGAAATAGAAAGTAGGTCTTCAACAGAAGAAGAGTCGTGATTTCATGACAGAAGAAAAACGAAAGAGCATGGAAGAAGAAGCGTCATGATTTCATGACAAATTCAAGGAGGAAGAGCTCAAAGGCGAAAGCGTCATGATTTCGTGACATGTTTCATTTTTGCGGGTGCAAGGCAGAGAAAAGCATAAGGCAGGGAAAGTGTCGCGATTTCATGACATGTTTCGGTTTTGCAGGCATAAGGCAGAGAAAAGCACAAGGCAACGAAAGTGTCATGATTTCATGACATGTTCCATTTTTATGGGCATAAAGGAGATAAAAGCATAAGGCAGTGAAAGTATCACGATTTTGCGACATGTTCCATTTTTGCTAGTGCAAGCAGAGAAGAGTGCAAGGAAGCGAAAGTGTCACGATTTTGTGACATGTTCTACTTTCGCGGGTGCAAGCCAAGAAGAGGTTAAGAAAGCAAAAAGTGTCGCGATATCGTGACATGTTGTATTTTTGTGGCAGAAGCTTCAAAATAATTATAGGGGCAATGAAGCCAACAAATTCAAATATTAGCCGACGAATATTAGGGCTTGCAGTCGACGGAGATTAGGGGTTGCATTTGTTATAACAACTGACTAAGATTAAAGTTTTCATCATGAAAATTTTGTTATAAAAGGAGGGATTTTTGGATAGTTGAGGGGTTGATGGATGAGGGTGTCGAAAGGCGACGTTCACAGACAGTGCGCAAAGCAAGAAGTTCGATCGTCGAGAGCAGAGTGCAAAATTTGATCGTAGTGTGCAGAGTGCATTTTGTTGAATCATTCCAAGTGTGAAAGATTGCAAAGGAAGTAGAGTGTACGAAGACGGTGCTGCTGTGATTGCACAGAGGTGCAAAGGTCAAAGTTCGATCAAGTGCGATTATGATTGCGCAAAAAGAGCAGAGGGCATAGAGAGCAAAAGGGCAAAGATGAATGTGGAGTGCTGCTGCCTGAGGATAGATTTGTACCCAAAGTAGAGAAAGAGGAGGAGGAAATTTGTGCCAGACCGAAGGACTGTGTTTGGTGCAAATCAGAGAAAGAGAACGAGGACATTTGTGCTAGACCGAAGGACTATGTTTAGTGCAAATTCAAGGACCAGCTTTGGAGGTGATAGAGTTGAGGACAGAGGTCTCCAGCCAGACTAGGGAGGATAGGAGTCTTCTGTGGATAGAGTTCCATTTGCTAAGGGCAGCGGAGGCAGAGGTCTTCTAGAGGATCACCAACTAGAGTAGAGCTAGGGGATTAGTGTCTCCTATGGGTTGGTTCCCACGAACTCAAGATTGGGGGAAGGTATCTCCTTTGTGCCAAGGATCATAAACATTATAATTGGGAAGGATTCCCAAAGAACTTTGAGACAACTTTTAGAGAAAAGTTTTTTGGACATAGCCCAGCTATTCTGGGTGAACCACGTAAAAAATTGGTGTCACTTTATGGATGATATTGTGCATTGTTTTGATATTTTTGTGGGTATATTGCGTTACTATTTTGTAATATAAAGGAAAAAGTAAAAAGAGGTCTTATACTGCTCACCCCCCCTCTCAGTATAAGCTTGTGTTCTTCGATTGGTATCAGAGCAGGTGCCTTCAAAAAGTTTAACGACTTGAAGGAAAAGCTAGTAAAGAACACAATGGATTATTCAAGTGGCAATGCAGCACCTATTCTTGATGGGTCAGATTTTGGTCTTTGGAGTGCAAGGATGAAGGTTCATCTAATGGCACTTTGTAATGAGGTATGGGAAGTAATTGAAGATGAGTACACTATTCCTGTACATGGTCCAAATACTAAAGAAGAAATGCTCCTACATCATAGCAATTCAAAAGCAATGAATGCAATCCTGAAAGGCTTACAAAAAGTAGATCTCACCAAAGTGATTCACTGCAAGACAGCTAGTGAAATGTGGAAACAGTTGCAGGTGGTTCATATAGGTGATACAAATTTTAGAAAGGCCAAGTTGAGACACTTCAAAGGTATGTTTGAACAACTCAAGATGAATGATGATGAAAATATTAGTGACTACATGCTTCGTATGGATGAGGTTGTTAACTCCATGAAAGACTTAGGTCTTGAGCTTGTTGAAAATGATGTTTGCGATAAGATTTTAAGATCTCTTCCTAATAGATTTAGTGAAAATATTTTTGTGATTGAGGAAGCTAAAGGTCTGGATAAGTTGAAAAAGGATGAGCTCCATAGTATACTTGCAACATTTGAGTTTAGAACTCAAGTGAAGGTTGATGTCAAGAAGGAGGCAGCTTTCAAGGCTACCAAGAAATCCAAGGGTAAACAGCTTCAAGAGAGTGATGAGTCTTCGAGTGATGAAGAGGCATATTACAGCAAGAAAGGCAAGTTCTCTAGAAAGCACAAAAGCATGAAAAATGTAAGATGTTTTAATTGTGGAAAGTTTGGTCATTATGCTACTGACTGTACTGTTTCCAATAATGAAAGTGATGAAGATAAACAGGATTCTAAGAGCGAGGATTCTAAAAAGCACAAGCATCACAGAAAGAACAAAGATGAGCACAACAATCAAGGGAAGAGGTATTCTCACAAGCACAAGAAGATTTTCTACCTAGATAAAGCAAGTAAGTGTTCTAGTAGTGATAGTGAAAGCTCTTCAAGTGATGATGAAAATGAGATGTTGTTCATATCAGAAAAGGAGGAAGAACCGAAACATAGATTCATTATCATGAAGTGTCTTAGATTCGGAAATTTTGGTCACCTTGAGGATGATTGTACAAATAATTATTTGGTTTCTAGTATGTATGAAGATGCTTCAGAAAACTATAAGGAATATGCATGTATGGTTTTTGAAAAAGGTAGCACCTCTAGTGATAAGAAATCTGAAAAACACTTTGATGATTCAGAAAGCAAACATATAAAGGATCTTGAAAGTGAACTTATTAGTGCTCTTAGTGCTTTGAAAAAGGAAATAAAGAAGAATGATAGACTCAAGGATAAGTTAGATGAATGTTGTATGGAGAGAAATGATCTTATAGAAAATATTGATTTCTCTATAGCTAAGACACAAGAACTCAAGGATGAGTTAGAGTCTAAGGTTCTTGAGTATAGTGAGTTAGAACAGAAAATGGATTCTTTGAAAGAGGAAATTAAAGAGTACAAGAATAAGCTTTACAGGTTTCAAGATAGCTCCAAAAGGGTTAAGTCACTCATCAAAGGTCAAAGAAAGACAACAGATAAAATAGGCCTTGGTTTTGTTAAGCTGCACAAGAAACAAGTTGGAGAGTCTAGTAAGAGACTCCAAAAGGAAGAGATTTCTAATGAGGAAAGTATTTCAGATCATGAGTCCTTGAATGATAGATGCATAGAAATAGAAAACAAAATTCAGAATGAGAAGAAGAATTTTTTGGGACCCAAGAGGTCAAATAAAGAAAAATTTCACGGTAGATGTTTTGCGTGTCACAGGTTTGGTCACATGGCTGCACATTACATGGCTCAAGTGAAGAAGGTAAACGACAAATTTAGAAGTGCTAGCTTCTTTCGAGGGTATTGCTACTCTTGTCAATAGCTTGGGCACAAGGTAGTCTATTGCGAGGTAAATAACAGGAATAGGTTTGATCAAAACAGGTTCGGCCAGAATAGGTTTGGTCAGAATAGGTTTGGGTAGAACAGGTGGATTCAAAGAATAGGTATGCCTCAAAGAAATAACATTGTTACTTGTTATAAGTGCAACAATGAAGGTCACATAGCTAGACAGTGTAGAGTTGAACTTCCAAGGTACAGGATCAGAAACAGTGACATGATCAGGTCCAAGGATCAAGGCACGAACAAGAACAGGAATGAGAACAAGAACAAGAACAGTGACAAGAACAGGAATATGGACAAAGAGTTCAAGAGAAGGCCCGGCAAGGAAGTTATAGATGCTGATGATGATCAGTGCCTAATGGGAGTTTTACTCTCATCCTAGAATTAATCACCTGATCAGGAGTTGAGGGAGGGACTGAGCTAGGAGGCTCATTCTTAGTCCCGAGCCCCAAAGATGGCCCTTTGCCATTGATGACAAAGGGGGAGAGATATGAGTAAGGGGGAGAGCTTCAAAATGAAGAGGAAAGCTTCAAGTCAGGGGACCAAAACTTCAAAGGAAGATTCTCAGCTATGGGCACAGTTGGTCAATTGTTAGCACAGTTGGTTTTAGTTTTGGCTCTTGAGAAGTGTTTTCAGTAAAGGTTTGCCATCAATGACAAAGGGGGATATTGTTGGCAATTTTGGGTACTTTGGGTACATTGCATTTGCTCAAGTGAATAAGTTGTCATTGATGTCAAGAAGTTTTTGAAGGAATTTGATTTGATGTCAAATAATGTGTTTTGATGAATGTTACGGCATGATAGTTTCAAAGATCTTTTGCAAAACCCAAGCTGACAGGTTCGAAAGAAAGTAAGTTGGAAAAATGTCACGATATCATGACATGTCGCATTTTTGCGACTTAAGCAGGAGAGAAAGCATTTTAGAAAAGTGTCACACGATATCACGACATGTCAAAAATTTCGCGACTTAAGCAGAAGAGAGAAAGCAAGTTAGAAAAGTGTCGCAATATCGTGACATGTCACAGTTTCGTGACTCAAAGAGGAGAGAGAATGTACAGAGTCAGAAATGTCATGATTTCATGACATATTGCAAGGAAGGTTGTATGGACGAAAAAGTGTCACGATTTCGTGACATGTTGCAGGAGAGAGAGTTCGAAAGAAAATGTTTCATGATTTCATGACATAATGCAGAAGAGAGAGTCCATAGTGTGAATTGTCGTGATTTCATGACAAGTTTGAAGAGAGAGAAAGTAACACGAAAAGTGTCATGATTTCGTGACATGCTATAGAGTTTGAAGTGAGAACTGTCATGATTTCACGACATGCTGCAAAGTTCGAAGTGAGAACTGTTGCAACTTCATGACATGATGCAGAGTTCGAAATAAGAACCATCGTGATTTCGTGACATGCTGTAGATGAAAATGTTCCAAGTAAGAACTGTCGCGATTTCGTGACATGCAACAAAGGAAAGGTTTCGAAGTAAGAAATGTCACGATTTCACATGTTGAAGAGAAAGCATACGGATGCAGAAAGTGTCACATGATTTCATGACAGGTTGAAGAAAAAGCTTGCGAATGCAGAAAGTGTCGCGATTTTGCAACAGATTGAGATGACATCATACGGTTGGAGAAAGTGTCGTGATTTCACAATAGAAACAAAAAGCAGGTCTTCAACAGGAGAAGAGTCACGATTTTGTGATAGAAGCAAAATGAAAGAGCATGGAAGAAGAAGCGTCGTGATTTCACGACAAATTCAAGGAGGAAGAGCTCAAAGGTGAAAGCGTCATGATTTCGTGACATGTTCCATTTTCGTGGGTGCAAGGCAGAGAAAAGCACATGGAAGCAAAAGTGTCACGATTTCATGACATGTTTCGGTTTCATAGGCGTAAGGCAGAGAAAAGCACAAGGCAGCGAAAGTGTCATGATTTCATGAAATGTTCCATTTTTGTAGGCGTAAAGGAGAGAAAAGCACAAGGCAGCAAAAGTGTCATGATTTTGCGACATGTTCCATTTTCGCTAGTGCAAGTAGAGAAGAGTGCAAGGAAGTGAAAGTGTCAATATTTTGCGACATGTTCTACTTTCGCGGGTGCAAGCCAAAAAGAGGTTAAGAAAGCGAAAAGTGTCACGATATCGTGACATGTTGTAATTTCATGGCAGAAGCTTCAGAAGAATTATAGGGGTAGTGAAGTCGACAAAGTCAAATATTAGCCGATGAAGATTAGGGCTTGCAGTCGACGGAGATTAGGGGTTGCATTTGTTATAACAGCCGACTAAGATTAAATTTTTCATCATGAAAATTCTATTATAAAAGGAGGGTTGTTTGGAGAGTTGAGGGGTTGATGGATGAGGGTGTCGAAAGGCGACGTTTGTAGACAGTGCATAGAGTAAGAAGTTCGATCGCCGAGAGTAGAGTGCAAAATTTGATCATAGTGTGTAGAGTGCATTTCATCGAATCATTCCAGCAGAGTGTGCGAAGACGGTTCCGCTATGATTACACAGAGGTGCAAAGGTCGAAGTTCAATCAAGTGCGACTGTGATTACGCAAAAAGAGGAGAGGGTGTAGAGAGCACAAGGGCAAAGATGAATGCGAAGTGCTACTTCTTAAGGACATATTTGTACCCATATCATAGAAAGAGGACGAGGAAATTTGAGCCAGATCGATGGACTATGTTTGGTGCAAATCAGAGAAAGAGAATGAGGACATTTGTGCTAGACCGAAGGACTATGTTTAGTGCAAATTCGAGGACCAGCTTTGGAGGTGATAGAGTTGAGGACAGAGGTCTCTAGCCACACTAGGGAGGATAGGTGTCTTCTGTGGATAGATTTCCATTTGCTAAGGGCAGCGAAGGCAGAGGTCTTTTAGAGGATCACCAGCCAGAGCAGAGCTAGGGGATTAGTGTCTCTTGTGGGTTGGTGCCTACGAACTCGAGACTGGGGGAAGGTATCTCCTTTGGACTGAGGCTCATAAACATTGTAATTGGGAAGGATTCCTAAAGAACTTTGAGACAACTTTTAGATAAAAGTTTTGTGGACGTAGCCCAGCCATTCTGGGTGAACCACGTAAAAAATTGGTGTCACTTTGTGGATGATATTGTGTATTGTTTTGATATTGTTGTGGGTATATTGCTTTATTGTTTTGTAATATAAAGGAAAAAGTAAAAAGAGGTCTTATACTGTTCACCTCCCCCCCTCTCAGTATAAGCTTGTGTTCTTCAGTTGGTATCAGAGCGGGTGCCTTCGGAAAGTTTAACAGCTTGAAGGAAAAGCTAGTAAAGAACACAATGGATTATTCATGTGGCAATGCAGCACCTATTCTTGATGGGTCAGATTTTGGTCTTTGGAGTGCAAGGATGAAGTTTCATCTAATGGCACTTGGTAATGAGGTATGGGAAGTAATTGAAGATGAGTACACTATTCCTGTACATGGTCCAAATACTAAAGAAGAAAGGCTCCTACATCACAACAATTCAAAAGCAATGAATGCAATCTTGAAAGGCTTACAAAAAGCAGATCTCACCAAAGTGATTCACTGCAAGATAGCTAGTGAAATATGGAAACAGTTGCAAGTGGTTCATACAGGTGATACAAATGTCAGAAAGTCCAAGTTGAGACACTTCAAAGGTATGTTTGAACTACTCAAGATGAATGGTGATGAAAATATTAGTGACTACATGCTTCGTATGGATGATGTTGTTAACTCCATGAAAGACTTAGGTCTTGAGCTTGCTGAAAATGATGTTTGTGATAAGATTTTAAGATCTCTTCCTAATAGATTTAGTGAAAATATTTTTGCCATTGAGGAAGCTAAAGATCTGCATAAGTTGAAAAAGGATGAGCTCCATAGTATACTTGTAGCATTTGAGTTGAGAACTCAAGTGAAGGTTGATGTCAAGAAAGAGGCAACTTTCAAGGCTACCAAGAAGTCCAAGGGTAAACAACTTTAAGAGAGTGATGATTCTTCGAGTGATGAAGAGGCATATTACAACAAGAAAGGCAAGTTCTCTAGAAAGCACAAAAGCGTGAAAAATGTAAGATGTTTTAATTGTGGAAAGTTTGGTCATTATGTTACTGACTGTACTATTTCCAAGAATGAAAGTGATGAAGATAAACAAGATTCTAAGAGCAAGGATTCTAAAAAGCACAAGCATCACAGAAAGAACAAAGATGAGAACAACAATCAAGGAAAGAGGTATTCTCACAAGCACAAGAAGAGTTTCTACCTAGACAAAGCAAGTAAGTGTTCTAGTAGTGATAGTGAAAGTTATTCAAGTGATGATGAAAATGAGATGTTGTTCATATCAGAAAAGGAGGAAGAACCGAAACATAGATTCATTATCATGAAATGTCTTAGATGCGGAAATTTCGGTCACCTTGAGGATGATTGTACAAATAATGATTTGGTTTCTAGTATGTATGAAGATGCTTCAAAAAACTATAAGGAAGATGCATGTATGGTTTTTGAAAAAGGTAGCACCTCTAGTGATAAGAAATCTGAAAAAGGCTTTGATGATTTAGAAAGCAAACAAATAAAGGATCTTGAAAGTGAACTTATTAGTGCTCTTAGTGCTTTGAAAAAGGAAATAAAGAAGAATGATAGACTCAAGGATAAGTTATATGAATGTTGTATGCAGAGAGATGATCTTATAGAAAATATTGATTTCTCTATAGCTAAGACACAAGAACTCAAGGATGAGTTAGAGTCTAAGGTTCTTGAGTATAGTGAGTTAGAACAGAAAATGGCTTCTTTGAAAGAGGAAATTAAAGAGTACAAATATAAGCTTTACAGGTTTCAAGATAGCTCCAAAAGGGTTAAGTCACTCATCAAAGGTCAAAGAAAGACAACAGATAAAACAGGCCTTGGTTTTGTTAAGCCGCACAAGGAACAAGTTGGAAAGTCTAGTAAGAGACTCCAAAAGGAAGAGAAAACTGATGAGGAAAGTATTTCAGATCATGAGTCCTTGAATGATAGATGCGTAGAAACAAAAAACAAAATTCAGAATGAGAAGAAGAAGTTTTTGGGACCCAAGAGGTCAAATAAAGGAAAATTTCACGGTAAATGTTTTGCGTGTCACGGGTTTGGTCACATGGTTGCACATTGCATGGCTCAAGTGAAGAAGGTAAACGACAAATTTAGAAGTGCTAGCTTCTTTCGAGGGTATTGCTACTCTTGTCAACAACTTGGGCACAAGGTTCTCTATTGCGAGGTAAATAATAGGAATAGGTTTGATCAAAACAGGTTCAGCCAGAACAGGTTTGGTCAGAACAGGTTTGGGCAAAACAGGTGGATTCAAAGAACAGGTATGCCTCAAAGAAATAACATTGTTACTTGTTATAAGTGCAACAATGAAGGTCACATATCTAGACAATGTAGAGTTGAACTTCCAAGGTACAGGAACAAAAATAGTGACATGATCAGGTCCAAGGCTCAAGGCACCAACAAGAACAAGAATGAGAACAAGAACAAGAACAGTGACAAGAACAGGAATATGGACAAAGAGTTCAAGAGAAGGCATGGCAAGGAAGTTATAGATGCTGATGATGATCAGTGCCTAATGGGAGTTTTACTCCCACCCTAGAATTAATCACCTGATCAGGAGGTATGGGAGGGACTAAGCTAGGAGGCTCATTCTTAGTCCCGAGCCCCAAAGATTGCCCTTTGCCATTGATGACAAAGGGGGAGAGATATGAGTAAGGGGGAGAGCTTCAAAATGAAGAGGAAAGCTTCAAGTCAGAGGAAGCAAAACTTCAAAGGAAGATTCTCAGCTGTAGGCATAGTTGGTCAGTTGTTAGTATAGTTGGTTTCAGTTTTGGCTCTTAAGAAGTGTTTTCAGTAAAGGTTTGCCATCAATGACAAAGGGGGAGATTGTTGGCAATTTTGGGTACTTTGGGTACATTGCATTTGCTCAAGTGAATAAGTTGTCATTGATGTCAAGAAGTTTTTGAAGGAATTTTATTTGATGTCAAATAATTTGTTTTGATGAAGGTTACGGCATGACAGTTTCAAAGATCTTTTGCAAAACCCAAGCTGACAGGTTCAAAAGAAAGTAAGTTGGAAAAATGTCGTGATATCACGACATGTCGCATTTTTGCGACTTAAGCAGGAGAGAGAAAGCATTTTAGAAAAGTGTCATGATATCGTGACATGTCGCATTTTCGCAACTTAAGCAGGAGAGAGAAAGCAAGTTAGAAAAGTTTTTTTGTGACTCAAAGAGGAGAAAGAATGTACGGAGTCAAAAATGTCACGATTTCACGACATATTGCAAGGAAGGTTGTACGGACGAAAAAGTGTCACGATTTCACAACATGTTGCAGGAGAGAGAGTCCGAAATAAAAAGTGTCACGATTTCGTGACATAATGCAGAAGAGAGAGTCCATAGTGTGAATTGTCGCAATTTTGTGACAAGTTCGAAGAGAGAGAAAGTAACACGAAAAGTGTCACGATTTTGTGACATGCTGCAGAGTTTGAAGTGAGAACTGTCATGATTTCGTGACATGCTACAAAGTTCAGAGTGAGAACTGTCGTGACTTTGCGACATGATGCAGAGTTCGAAATAAGAACCGTCACGAGTTCGCGACATGCTGTAGATGAAAATGTTCCAAGTAAGAACTGTCGCGATTTCGTGACATGCAACAAAGGAAAGGTTTTGAAGTAAGAAATTTCGTTATTTCATGACATGTTAAAGAGAAAGTGTACAGATGCAGAAATTGTCATGATTTCATGATAGGTTGAAGAAAAAGCTTGCGGATACAGAAAGTGTCACGATTTCGTGACAAATTGAGATGACAGCATACGATTGGAGAAACTGTCATGATTTCATGACAGAAACAGAAAGCAGGTCTGTAATAGGAGAAGAGTCACAATTTCGTGACAGAAGCAAAACGAAAGAGCATGGAAGAAGAAGCGTCACAATTTTGCAACAAATTCAAGGAGGAAGAGCTCAAAGGCGAAAGCATCACGATTTTGTGACATGTTTCGTTTTCGCGGGCGCAAGGCAGAGAAAAGCACAAGGCAGTGAAAGTGTCACGATTTCATGACATGTTCCAGTTTCGCGGGCGTAAGGCAGAGAAAAGCACAAGGCAACAAAAGTGTCACGATTTTGTGACATGTTCCATTTTCACGGGCGTAAAGGAGAGAAAAGCACAAGGCAGCGAAAGTGTCATGATTTTGTGACATGTTCCATTTTCTCTAGTGCAAGCAAAGAAGAGTGCAAGGAAGAAAAAGTGTCGTAATTTTGTGACATGTTCTGCTTTTGCGGGTGCAAGCCAAGAAGAGGTTAAGAAAGCGAAAAGTGTCGTGATATCATGACATGTATTTTCGCGATAGAAGCTTCAGAAGAATTACAGGGGCAGTGAAGTCGACAAAGTCAAATATTAGCCAACAAATATTAGGGCTTGCAGCCGACAGAGATTAGGGGTTACATTTGTTATAATATCCGACTAAGATTAAAGTTTTCATCATGAAAATTCTATTATAAAAGGAGGGTAGTTTGGAGATTTGAGGGGTTGATGGATGAGGGTGTCGAAAGGTGACGTTCATAGACAGTGCATAGAGCAAGAAGTTCGATCGTCGAGAGCAGAGTGTGAAATTCGATCGTAGTGTGTAGAGTGCATTTTGTCGAATCATTCCAAGTGTGAAATATTGCAAAGGAAGCAGAGTGTGCGAAGACAGTGCCATTGTGATTGCATAGAGGTGCAAAGATCGAAGTTAGATCAAGTGCAGCTGTGATTGCGCAAAAAGAGTAGAGGGCGTAGAGAGCACAAGGGCAAAGACAAATGTGGAGTGCTGCTACTTGAGGACAGATTTGTACCTAGACCAAAGAAAGAGGATGAGGACATTTGTGCCAGATCGAAGGACTATGTTTGGTGCAGATCAGAGAAATAGAACGAGGACATTTATGCTAGACCGAAGGACTGTGTTTAGTGCAAATTCGAGGACCAGCTTTGGAGGTGATAGAGTTGAGGACAGAGGTCTCCAGCCAGAGCAAGGAGGACAGGTGTCTTCTATGGATAGAGTTCCATTTGATAAGGGCAACGAAGGCAAAGGTCTTCTAGAGGATCACCAGCCAGAGCAGAGCTAGGGGATTAGTGTCTCTTGTGGGTTGATTCCCACGAACTCGAGATTGGGGGAAGGTATCTCCTTTGGGTCGAGGCTCATAAACATTGTAATTGGGAAGGATTCCCAAAAAACTTTGAGACAACTTTTAGAGAAAAGTTTTGTGGACATAGCCCAGCCATTTTGGGTGAACCACATAAAAAATTGGTGTCATTTTGTGGATGATATTGTGCATTGTTTTGATATTGTTGTGGGTATATTGCTTTACTATTTTGTAATATAAAGGAAAAAGTAAAAATATGTCTTCTAATGTTCACCCCCCCTCTCAGTATAAGCTTGTGTTCTTCAACAAATGCACGTGCAACCTTCATGAGGTTTATGAAGGAAGTGTTTAGGAACAACCTAGACAAATTTGTGATAATATACTTGGATGATATCCTTGTATATTATGGTAGAATGTGCATTTGCAGCATTTAGATCAGGTTCTCCACACCCTTGAGAAGAACCAACTTTATGCTAACCTTACTAAGTTTTCATTTACCCAAAATTCAATCTCCTATCTTGGCTTCATAATAAATCAGTAAGGAATTTATGTAGATCTCGCAAAGGAAGAATTCCTTAAAAATTGGCCAAATCCCTCCTCTATCACTAATATTAGGAGTTTTCTTGGACTTGTGAATTTTTATGGTAAGTTCATTCCTGGCTACTCTACCATTGTTCATCCCTTGCACCATCTCACAAAGGCCAAAGTTAGGTTTCATTGGATCAAGGATCATGACCAAGCCTTTGAGACCTTGAAACACAAATTGTGCACTACTCTTGTTCTTGTCCTCCCCAACATTTCTCAACCATTTGAGATAGGGACAAGTGTCTCATAGTTTGCATTAGGAGCTATTTTGAAGAAAAAATGGCCACCTCTTGGCATGTCATTTCAAGACTTTTTCAGCTACCAAAAGAAATTACTCCACATATGACAAAGATTTGTTTGCATTGGTTCAAGCCATAAAATATTGGAGACATTATCTTCTTTGAAAAAACAATTGTACACACAAATCGCATGCCTCTCAAGTTTCTTCAATCACAAACCAATATTGAGTAAGTGAAACATATGAAGTGGGCCACCTATTTGCAGCAATTCCACTTGGTCATCAAGTACAATATGGGAATAACTAATACAATAGTTGATTGTTTGATTTGTCCACCTATGTCTCAAAATTCCACAACAATTGTGACTACATTCCATATTGGATTTCAAAATTGGCCACCTCTTTATGCTCATGATCTAGATTTTAGCAAAGTTCATCACCATCTTATACACCCTTCATATTCCAACCTCACTCCTTTTCAGGACTACCATATAAAGGATGGACTTTTGTACAAGTTAGATAAAATTTGTGTATCACAAGAGCATAGGGTTTATCTTCTAAAAGAAGCCCATTCAACTCTTTATAGAGGTCACTTTGAAAAAAATACTCCACCACTTATAGTGGTTCTTTTACTGTGTAGAGAGATGTCCTACGATTCTTGAGATAGTGTGTCATATGTTGTTGCTCCAAGTCAATGAATAGGAATTTGGGATTGAGTGTTCCATTACCCATTCCTTCACGTACTTGGGATAGCATATCCATGGACTTTGTGAGTGTATTTCCCTTAAAATTAAGGCAACATAATAGTGTTTTTGTTGTTGTGGACCAATTCGGTAAGATGGCCAAGTTCATTCCATGTCAAAAGACTAACACAACACCTGACTTGGCATAAACTTTCTTTGAGATAGTGTGGTGATCCTCTAGTCTTCCAACTAGCATTGTATCTGATATATATCCATGCTTTGTGGGAAACTTTTGATATTTGTGGAAATTTTTTGGGGTTTAACTTAATTTTTGCAAAAATTTCCACCCTTAGTCAAATGGGCAAATCGAAGTTGTGAATCGTACACTAGTACATAGTTTGAGGATCTATCACCACACCTCACCAACAAAGTGGGATATGAGCCTCACTCACACAGAGCATGCATATAAAATAGTGGTTCAAATTTCCACAACACATTCACCATTTGAGGTTTGTCTCAGATTTCAGCCACTTGCACCATATGAGTTACCTCTTGCATTGCCCTCTCCCACCACTACACACATGGAGAAGGAGCAAGATAAGGTAACATATTTCATTCAGCATCTACAAAGCCTTTAGGCTAAGGTAACACAGATCTTGCAGAAGACTCAATAGCAGTAGAAGAGAGCAATGGACAAGCATCGCATTCCTCATCCTTTTTAGGTTGGTAATAGATTTTGGCTTCACTTGGACAAACGACGCTTTTTAGAGAAGGCACATAGCAAGATAAAGCTTCTCTACTATGGTACATGCACCATAATTCAACATATATTTGAGAATAACTTTTGTTTGAACCTTTCATCACACCTTGGCATTCATGATATTTTCAATGTGGATCTTTTGAAGCCACATCAGGACTCTACATTAGAGACTACACCTATCATCAGCAATACAACATATGTGGTACCTTACGTTCATCTTTCATTTGATATAGATAGATTTTTTGACACGTAGACTCATCACACTCAACAAGGTTCTTCCTCTTCTTACCTTGTCATCCATCACAGTCAGCTTCCACACCAAGCTCGTTGGATCTCTCACCATAAAATGGCTTGTGACCTTCCAGATTTATTGAGAGCATTGGGGTCCAATACTTCTATGGTTGGGAGAAGTGTTGAGGATACTTAGGCTTATTTTCTAAGCCTAAGTTATTATATTGCATTGTACATGTGTGGCATAGTATGCCCACATTAGATATTTGTATTTCTTACATTTGTATTGCGTGAGGCATAGTATGCCCACATTGGATTGGTAGTGGTTAGTTGTTAGGATGCTTTGTTAGACAGTTAGAGTTGCATTTGTTTTCTAGTAGTTCATGGCTTTGTTTGCATCCATTTGGTTATTGTGGTTATCCCTACTTAGCATGTTGTTGTAGGTTGTTATAACCCTCTAACTTTAGATATTTTGTTGCATATATTATATATAGCATTGCACATAATAAAATATCAGCTTCACTTTTGGATATTCCATACCAGTATTGCTCATTGTGTGGGTCAAACAACTAACGTTAACACCCAAATGGGGAATTATACTTGGTTTGGCAATCTCTTGCCATGAACCTAGGTAGTTCAAATGTCATCTTAGGAGCATAATGACTATCTCAACTTGGTGATGTTATTATTAATCTATGAAATTTACATGTCAACTGGACGAAGAAGGGAAGAGTCATTTGTCTCCAAGGAATCCAACCCCCTCCTTCCAATGTGGTTAGTTCACATAGCATAAAAAATATATTTAAGAAAGGTGGGTGTGGATTCTTTGCTTAAGTTAATAATATGGAGGTTCAATATTTGAAACTACTTCTAGCTCTTCCTTCAGATCTAAAAAATATTGTGGATTGCTATGAGGTCTTTAATGAGCCCATGGATCTTTCTTCTAAGTGCACATATGATCATGCCATCCATCTTGTTCCAAAAATTTAACCTCCTAATGTGCATCCTTACCACTATCCCCAACCCCAATAGTAAAAAATTGAGAAGTTGGTTTAGAAAATTTTGAAGCAAGAATTAGTCCATACTCCTATTTGATGGTGATGGTGTGATGTAAGGATAATTCATGGTACATGTGTCCTACTTTTTGTTCTCTCAATAAGATCACTATAAAATATAAGTTTTCTATTCTTGTTATATATGATCTATTTGATAAATTACATGGCACTAGATACTTTACAAAATTAAATTTATGTTCTGGGATTTGTCAAATTAGAGTTAGGAAAGAGGATAGTGCTAAACCAGTTTTTTGTGCACATGAGAGTCATTATGAGTTCCTAATCATATCTTTTGGTCTTACTAATGCTCTTTCCACATTCCAATATATCATGAACTCCATATTTCGTACTTTTATTTGCATGTTTTTCCTCGTTTACCTGATGATATTTTTAAATTATAGAAATTCCTAGGAGGATCATCTAGTTCATGTTGACAAAGTTCTTCACCTATTACAAAGGGAAAAACATTTTTTCAAAAGTTTCAAATGTACCTTTGGGGTCCAAGAAGCAGAATACTTAGAACATATAGTAAGTTAAAAAGGAGTCAAGGTAGATCCTAACAAAATCAATGCAATATTGTCTCTTGTCCAAATACCTTAAATAGCTTCATGGATTTTTAGGACTCACAGGCTCCTACAAAAAAATTGACTATAATTGTGGTAAGATTGTCGCTCTTATCACTGCTCTCACTAAAAATTATGTCTTTTTTTGGTCTGAAGCCACTTTCGAAGCCTTCCAATCCCTCAAATAATCTATGTATACCAACCCTATTTTGGCCACTCCTAACTTTAGTAAACCTTATATCATTGAGTGTGATTCTTTCTTCATAGTTATTAGAGTGTTTTGATGCAAGATGTACACCCATTAGCCTCTAAAAGTAAACAACTTTTAGGCAATAATCTGGGGCAATCCACTTGTGAGAAGGAAATGTTAGTTTTTTTGCATGCCATAGAGAAATGGAGGCCTTTTATTGGGGTATTGTTTGATCATCAAGATCGACCATAGTAGCCTTAATAATTTCTTAGAGCAATGCCTCGCATGCCTTGAATTGAATAAATGGATTTCAAGCTCTTGGGTTATGATTTTATCATTGAATACAAGAAATGAAAGGAGAATGTGGTGGATGATGCATTTTCTCATAAATATGAGGATGTTGTTGTTGTCAATGTCATCTCTCATCTTCTTTCATTATGGTTTTCTCAACTTTGGTAAGATTAGCTTTCTAACCTGGAGACTGCATGGATTATTTAAGGGAGGTGGGCTTATCATTGGATTATTTTTTCTTATATATTGATGGATTTCACAAAAAGACATTAATTCAAATGTTCTCTAAGAATTGCATGCATCTCTTTTAGCTCAACATTTGAGATTCTTGAAAAATAATAGTAGGTGAAGCAATATTTTTTTGGAAAGTATTAAATGTGTATGTCAAGGCATTTGTGGCTAAGTGTGAAGTGTGTTAGCATAAAAAGGGGAAAACAATTAAATATCCTATATTGTTGCAACCCGTGCCTCTCCCTGAGCACCAATAGGAGCACATATCCATGGATTTCATTGAGGGCCTTCCCAAATCTAATGGCAAAATGATAATCTTTGTAATAGTAGACCACCTTTCCAAGTATGCTCATTTTTTTGCATTGTAGCATCCTTATTCAACAAGTAAGGTGGTCACGGTATTTCTTGATTATTTTTTTTATTTATAAGGTATGCCCAAAACCATTGTGAGTGATTGTGACCCTATCTTCACCAGTAACTTTTGGAAAGAATTATTTTACCTTAGTGGTACCAAGTTGAGTATGTCCTCTTCCTTTCATCCTTACTTGAATGGTTAGAGAAATATTGTTAATAAATGTTTGGGTACTTACCTTCATTGTTTTTCTCAAGATAAGCAATATCATTGGGTTTAGTGGCTCTAATTAGTTGAATGATGACACAATACTTCATCTCATTCATCCCTCAACATGTTCACATTTGAAGCATTGTATGGTCAAAAACCTCCATCATTGGCAGACTATGTTCTAGGATCCTCCAAGGTTTCCCAAATAGATGTTTTGTTACAATGACCCAGGTCTAGAATTTCATGAAGCAAAAATAGGATTCACACTATTTTGAATGACAAATCACCATGATAATTTGACCCATGTCTAGGTATTTTTGTGCTTGCAACCCTGCAAGCAATTGTCCTTGAATACCAAGTCTAATCCAAAGTTGGCTCCTCAATTTTATGGGCCCTACAAGGAGGTTCATTACATTGGTGAAGTGATATATCAACTAGATCTTCCATAACCTTCCCACATCCATCCTATCTTTCATGTACCTTGTCTTAAATAGGTTATTGACTAAAAGGTGTTGTCCCAGATGGATCTTTTAGTACTTGATTAAAAAGGTTGAATCACTCTCTAGCCTAAAGCAATATTGCAATCCAAAGTTCATCATATTTGGTCTCGATAAATTTATAAAATTGTTAATTAGCAATAACTTTCATAAGAAGATGTTATTTGGGAGCCTAAGAGCATTTCCCAATCCTTTTCAACTTTGATTAAAAAGCTTCTGAAGGGGGAGCCATGTAACAACTCTAATATAGCCACGTCAACTATCTTTATTTTAATTAGCTCACGACCTTAGTTTTAGATAGTTGACCCTTGAGCATTAGGGTTAGGGTTAATGATTGATTTAATCTATATATAAAAAGGGTTAGGTGGTGGTAGATATTATTCTTCATACTAGAATATTAGTTGCATCTACTACGCATATGATACTTTGCCCTCTCTAAGTGGCTATGAGACTTTACCTCTCTAAGTGACTAAGAATTTGCATTGATTTGAACCTAGAATTTGATTATTACATATTTAAATTTCTTGCAATTGGATCTAAATTATTATTATCATATAGGCAATAATTTTTTGAGCATTATTAGATTGCTATTACTATTGCTATAATTCTCAAAGTTATTTTGTAATAAATTGTAACATATGATATATAACATTGTAATAAGTCATGTTGTAAAGGAAAAAGTTGAAATAGTTTTTAAGTCCACAAGACCATAGGTCATATGAGATGATCCTCGTAGAGGATGTTATTTATTCAATATATTTTTATCCAACCAAACTATGGCTACTTATGTATGGTGTACAATTCTACCCTCCATTTAATTTTAAACCTTGAACCTCCTATTTGAAGTTCCAAAGCCTTACTGTTAGATCCACTTAAATTATTTTTGAAAAAGTAAAGTAATTATTACCCAATATGAAATGACCCTTATAATAGTATTCCACATCCCTTTAAGTGGGTTAACCCCTAAAGGTCCTAGCAAATGGTCTGGTGCTTTAACGATCAACAAATCTAAGGCTAAAGGAGCGTGGAAGGCTGGAGGTTGAAGGAGCTTGGAAGGCCGAAGGTTGAAGGAGCCTGGAAGGCTAGAGGCTGAAGGAGTGTGGAAGGCTAGAGGCTGAAGGAGCATGGAAGGCTAGAGGCTGAAGGAGTGTGGAAGGCTGAATGATGAGTTGATCTTTGGAGTGTCAAGGCTAAAGGAGCATGGAAGGCTGGGTTGGTTGAAGAAGCATGGAAGGCTAGACTAGTTGAAGGAGCTACAATGAAAGGTTGGGATGTTGGGTGGAAGTCTAGGATGGTTGAAGGAACATGGAAGGCTGAAAGAGCATGGAAGGTTGCTTACAATGAGAAAAATAAAATTGCAAAGTGCGAAGGATTAGGATTTTTTCCCAAAAAATGTCTCACATTTTAGGAGCCACATATTCGCGAAGAGTTATCATATTCAGATGATTCTTGGACCAACTTGTGCAGAATTTGAATAACTTTGAAATGAGTGATCATATGCAAAAATATGAGCAATATTGAGGGATATGCGATCTTGTGAATTCAACCATTTGAAACAAGGGCAATGACAATTTTTCAAGTCACAAAAAATGAAACTGTAAATATTTTTCAACTAGGATTCGAACGATGGGAAGAGCAATGAAGGGCTATAACTTCAGTGAGGAAGGAAACTAGCAATTTAGATCTGGTAAAGCAGACTATGATAGTGCGATGTTTTGGAAATATTACTCTACTAAGATGCAAGACATAGATAGTAGAGGTGAAGTTTTGGTATTGTGAAGGTTGCTATAGGAAAATGTCAAGGTAAATTTTGGAGTAATTGTTTTCATATAGAAATTTGAAAAGATCCAAAAAATCAAAATCAAGAACTCAAATATTTTATGTAAAATGTAGGTTTATAACTATAGCATCTCAATTGAGATGAGAAGTGTATCTATTTGTAAACATGCAAGCTCTAAATAAGAGAGATATAATTTGTCAAGGGTGAGGGACCCGAGTACAACCCCTTTTTTCGGTTGCATAGAAGAGTTGGTCACAACCACATTATTTTTAGCAACTAACAAGTGTAGGGTTCAAACCATAGGGTCTGCTTCCACAAAACCTATTTCGCTTTGTTATTGTTGACCCGATGTGAAGGGGACCACTAGTTGCTCGAGATTCATATCGTCATCGTCGGTCTAGCATGCACTCAGAGGATTCAGATCAGACTACTACCTTTGCAAACAAGATGCCCCCGAGGTTTGAACCTGGGTGTCTTCTTGGTAAATGCGTGGCCCAACAAGCTCTTAGTAATCCACCTAGCCCTCCGATGCCCTGAGTACTACCCCTTATTATCAAGCAAAAAAAAAAATAACCCTTATAATAAATGTTATTTACCCAATATATATTTATCCAATCAAAGTTTGATTACCACATTATGGTGTACAACTCTACTCATATTGACTTCAAACCTTAAACCTTTTATTATCATAATATCCATACAAATTTAATCTTAAAATTACATCATAATCCTATCACTATAAACTTCACATTAAAATCTTGGTAATTACACATCTCTCACTTAAAAAATTCTTACCTAGGTCTCTTAAAAACTTAAATTATTCATACTATTATTCTTAAACTATGTAATAAAAATACTAAGATTTATATTTGAGATTTAAATCATGACATAAGAGTAAAACTCCTCTCTATTTTTTTTCATTTAACACAGGCACAAACTCTTTCGCGGTTTTCTGCTATTTATTTTAAAATTCACATGTTAAATATTTAATATTTATATTTCTACAGGATATCATAACGGTATGTTGTTGGTGTTTTCTCTCGTTAATCTTAGTTCGCCTTAGTTCGAGTTAGAAAGAGGATTCTTATAAATATTAAATATTTAAGTTCCTGCAAACTTATGTTATTGTGTTAAAAATTAAATATTTATATATGTTATTGGTGTTTCATTTCATAACTTTAGTTAATTTCAGGAAAAAAAAAAACCTCTATTACTACTATTCTTCCTAAAAAATATAATTCCAATTATATTTACGGTTATACTTTACATTAATCAAAAAAAATATTAAATACTAAAACCCATATGTGGTCTGGAAAACGTCGAGAAGATTGGTAGGAACTCCATTGTACTAACATCTTGTACCTCGAAAAAGGGGGCATATAAAAACTTTACATTATTTTTAGGAAAGTTTTACGGATATGCGCAACAGAAGGTAATTAAAAAAACGGGTATGCCGAAAGTTGGAGAAAACGATTGAGCAGACACTTTGCACGCATGTATCATCTAATAAGAAAATCTCATTGGCTTAATGATGCGGACGAGGAATAAATTCTCGGTCTGAATTTAATTCATCAAAAGAAGATCCTCGTTACGGATATGCTGTGTTTGGCTGTGATACTCATTCTGTATATGCGTTGACACCCATTTTGTTGCAGAGCATTCATTTTGTTGCAGAGCATTCATCGTCATGGAAGAAACTCTCAGTATGTTGGAAAGCCTGGACCGGGACACTATCGGGAATATATTTCGATGCCTGGACGAGCCCGCTGATCTTGTTCGCTTCGCTGCAGTTTCCCGATCCTGCCAGAAGATTGGTAAGCATTCTAAATTTATTGTGTTCACTTTCATTTTGTTTTGCAGGCGAAACCGCGCGGTCGTATGTAAGGTTTGCATTAACCGGCCTTGATGGAAGTTATTGTCAATTTTCTGGTGTGTGATAAGTTGGTCAGATTATTATTATTTTGTAGTTGACATGTTTTCGCTGAATTAGTCACACTTTTCTGTTTATTTGAATGATTATTTATTCGTAAGATGCAGAAGGGAATGGGGATGATCCCAATTATGAGAAATTTAATTGAAGATAGAATGTGGAAATTTTTTTTTTTTTTACATGGTGGAATTCTCTGTTTAGTTTTTATGGTCGTCATAGTATTCTGCGCTGTTCGTCTTCTAAGCCACCACATAGATCTGGCTGTCCAGTTTTGATGGCCGCCACAATATTCTGCGCTGTTCGCCCTGGAAACCCCCATACAAATCTTCGCGCAGTCCACCCCTATAACCGCCATGCCACAATCATTTTAAACCTTTTACGCGGCTGAAAGCACCAGGAAAAACAAACGTTCAGTCCGGTGAAGCCCGAGATTTGAACCTTGGACCTCCGCCCCTTATGGGGTTTGGATGAACCAATTGATCTACACCTCGGACCTACAGCAGGAAAACTTCAAGCATATGCTTTATTCTATTTATAACAAAAAAAAAAAAAAAAAAAACTTGTCCTGTTTTGTAAGTTTAAAGCTTTGGATCGGGGCGAGAACGTTTCACTTGGTGTTGAGCTGAAATGATAGCTTGAATTCAGAAGGTTGTACCTGTATTTGCAACAATTTGAGACAGCTCGAGACTTCTGAAATCTGCAAATTTTTAGCAGATTGAATATAGAATTTATTACCTTCAAGTCATTAGCCTTTCTTTTAAAACGAAGGGGAAATCACTAAGAGAATAGGGGGCGTTGAAAATAGTTACAACATAGGTTGTGAACAGTAAACCCCTTGGAGTTGCTGAAAAGCCAATCTGATAGTTGGTAGCCTTATTCAACCAACAACTTAATGAAAAACCTTTTCAAGCTGCCTAAATGTGTTTCTAACTTGGTTTTATCAGAACTTTTTTTTTTGGCCACCAAATTATTTGAAAAACAACTTTTTTATTTTTATTTTTTATAATTTCAGAATCAATCCGAACATGGTTCTACACCTTGATTTCGTGGGTGATGATATGCATATCTTCAATCTGCGTACCTTCATAATTACTTGCAAATACATCAAAATATTGTTTTGTGATGTCAAGGAATTCCTGCTTCTCTTCCATTTAAAGAGGATTTGAGAGGTTGACCATTTTGAATTCTATCTTTCTCTTCTTTGCCTTTCAAAAGCTCCGCAGACTTGTCGGTTGTTATTTTTGAATGTCGTTCCCTGACAAGGATGCCAAAAGATGTGGGACGTTAGATTCATACTCTAGGGTGAGCAAGGCACCTCTGGTTGGCAAAAGTCTTCCCATGTTAGGTTGATTGAATTGAGATGATTTGCTTCGACATTATAACGTAAATATGTATATCGTTGTAATTCTGATCTAAAAAGCACAAGTTATATATTTTTTTTTTATTTTGAGGGAGAATTATATTCCTTTAGATCATTGGTAGCCTTATTGTTGGGCACCAGAGTCCTACTTAGCTTGCTTTTCAATACAATCTATTTACCTGATATTGAGAGTTAATTAAACTTGTCAACATATAAATTAGAGAATAGTTGGGTTGATTGAATTGATATAAATTAGAGAATAGTTAGGTTGATTGAATTGAGATGATTTGCTTCGACATTATAACGTAAAAATATATCGTTGTAATTCAGATCTAAAGTTTCTTTATAAAGCATAAGTTCTATATATCGTTGTAGAGCATAAGTTCTATATATCGTTGTAATTCTGATCTAAAGTTTTTTAATAAAACAAAATTTATATATATATATATATCGATGTAATTCAGATCTAAAGTTTTTTTTATAAAGCACAAGTTATATATATATATAGATCATTGGTAGCCTTATTGTTGGACACCTTGATATTGAGAGTTAAACAAACTTGTCAACGTATAAATTAGAGAATAGTCACCAGAATCCTACTTAGCTTGCTTTTCAAATACAATCTATTTACTTGATGTTGAGAGTTAATCAAACTTAATCTATTTACTTGATATTGAGAGTTAATCAAACTTGTCAACATATAAATTAAAGAATAGTAATATGGGCATTAGATAAAGTTGAATCATGCATTAAGAAACCATACATAAGTAAGCATTCAAATAACAAATATAGGTTGCTTCTTCAGGCATCAATTCAAGCTTACACAGCTAGGAAAAATTAAGCCATGACACCATAAAAGCAATGTTCCTTATTATGTTCCAAATTTAAAGCAATGTTGTAATGTACTGGAATTCAAAACGGATTTTTTTTTTAATATTTGAATAGAATTTTCAAGTTGAAGAAAGAGAATTGAAATCAAACTACAGCAAAGCAACAATTAAGAAATCTGAAATCTAAGGGAAAAATAATGTATCTGAAACTGGAACAAAAACACAATTCAGGTCTGCTACATAAATCTCATATTTGCAGAGTTTGTCAAAAAAAAAAAAAGTAGAACTATAATATAGTTGATAACATATAAAGAGAACATAACCATGAAGATAACTTCTTTGAGCATGTATGGATGATAAATCAGGTCCAAATCCAAAGATAGTGTGGACGTTGCCTCAGTTACAACATAGCTTCAACTTCTGCACAAGAACCTCCGTCTGCAAAAAAATGGCATACTCGGATAATTGTTAGAAATATTAATCCCGATTTCACGCCTCCGCCCAACTGCGCTCCGAACTTGGGCGACGCCGGACTGCGCTCGCGAAGTTGGGTGTCCCGACAAAAATTCTGACTTGATGTCGCACGTGCCTCCTGACAGATGTGACACCTGATAGATCCGATCATCGCAAATCTGATCACCGCACTTTGCCAAGCATGCGAAGTTAATGCCAGTTCGACGATTGGTCAGAAACCCTAGTTCAAGGTCTGTCAGAACCTGTCAGAGGATAAGCCCTATCTTCCTCTCCCCGCGGCTATATAAGGCAGTTCGGGTCTTCAGACAAAGTGTGGAGTGGGAGATTTTGGAGGAGCAGTCATTTTGCAGAGCAGTTTAGTGAGCAGACAGGCTCATCTGTTCAATTCTGAGCAGCAGTCTCGGCAGTTTAGATTTGTTTGTGTATCCTGCAGTTTTATCTGCAGAAGCCTATACATCCTCGGTTGAGGATCTTTGTAACCCTGTTGCTTCGATAAATATATAAATATTGCCACAGTTTAGGCATTAAAAAGGGTTCTTGTTTAGATTTGACTACGTCTCGCTCCTCTGCATTATTATTTTTATTTACGACATTTCTTACAAATTTGTTTACAAACGCTCGTTGTCAGGGTTTGTTGTTTCCTTTGAGAAACTTCTTCAATCGCCTCCCCAATGGAGCGATTTCAAATCTTGATCAGTCTCGGTGTTTGACGCCTCCAGATCTGAGGCCATTCTCCTACCGACGCTACGACTGATAAGGAAGGCGTCACCGCAATTGTGCAACCCGTAGGACAGCCCAACCGGGGTAGCATAGTCTGACGGGACTTTGCATTCTTTTGCTAAGTCAAGCTACTCCACCCAACTTCGTTGCGCATCCCGACTACACCGTAGTTGACTTGCACAATCAGACATTGACCAACATAATCATTTAGGGGAAGCAGCCAATTTTTGGCTAAGTGTCCTGGAAATCGCCCGACTATGCAGCGCAGTCAGACTGTGCAACATTTGACTAGCGCAGTCGGGCGTTGATCGGTAGCATCTGCCCAACTTTGCAGCTTTCTTCCTGTGCAACCCCACTGCGCACAGTTTGACTAGCACAGTAGGGCATTGACCACTCCCTCCACCCGACTTCACACATTTCTCCGTGCGCATCCTGACTGCGCAAGTTTCACCTGCACAACCCGACTGTGCAGAAGTTCAGGAGTGACGCCCGATTTTGAGAGTCCACTCTCTGACGTCCAACTTTGAACCTTTAGTTATGCGCTCCTTGACGATGGCTAGAAAAATTAAAAGTAAATTTGAAACTGAAACTACAAATTGGTATCAGAGCCACTGATCCCTTGACGCGGAGACCAAAGCAGAATGGCTTCCAATAGCAACAACTTGCAGTTGCAGATCCCGCGCTTCAATGGGAAGAATTATGATTACTGGAGCATCCAGATGAAGATCCTGTTCGGATCTCAGGAGCTGTGGGAGTTAGTCGAGAATGGCTACCCAGAACCGGCAGATGCAACAACATTGCACGCCCTCTCCCAAGCAGACAAGGATCTGTTGAAGGAGAACACGAAGAAGGACCAGAAGGCCCTCTTCTACATCATGCAAGCGATCGAAGAGACCATCTTCCCGTGGATCGCATCAGCCACCAAGGCGAAGCAGGCCTGGGAGATTCTGGCCAGCTCATACCAGGGCACCAACAAGGTGAAGTTGGTGAAGTTGCAGATGCTCAGGAGGGAGTTTGAAAATCTGTAGATGAGTGAGTTCGAGTCCATGAGTGATTTCTTCACCCGGATGATGGACATTATCAACCAGATGCGGTTGAACGGAGAAATCATGCAGAGCCAGAGAATCATGGAGAAGATTCTTAGAAGTTTGCCTGCCAAGTTTGACTCGGTTGTGATAGCAATCGAAGAATCAAGGGATCTAACAACCCTCTCGACAGATGAGCTCATGGGTTCTCTATAGACACATGAGCAGAGGCTGAGCCGTTCATCTCAGACCTCTCTAGAGCAAGCATTCAAGGCTCAAGTCTCATTTCGAGACAGTGGTAGACAAGAATCCCACCATGGTGCCTCTAGTTCTCATGGAGGAAGAGGCAGAGGTAGGCATGGGAAAGGCAACAAGCAAGGAGGACGGTCAAACCCTAGCGAGGGAGAGACCAACTGTAATTTCCATCAGCAAGGTGGAAGAGGCGGTGCAAAAAATCAGCAAGCTGGATCTAGTCAAAAGAAGGACATGTCAAAGGTCCAGTGCTATTACTGCAAGAAGTTCGGCCATTACATCTCATAGTGTAGAAAACGGATGGCCAAGGAGAACCAGTAGTAGGCCCATTACATGGAAGAAACCAGAAATGCGGTAGGAGGAAACGTGCTGCTGACTTGCAACATTGAGGAGGAGTGCTAGAAGAATGTCTGGTATTTAGACAGTGGGTGCAGCAACCACATGATGGGGAACAAGGAAATGTTCTCACAACTGGATGAAACAATCCAGTCTAAGGTGAATATGGGGAACAACAACAAGGTTCCCGTGATGGGGAAAGGAAAGATCCTCATCCGCACCAGGCACGATGAATGAAAGCAGATCTGTGATGTCTACTATGTTCTTGGCCTGAAGCACAACCTATTGAGCATTGGACAACTCGTGTAGAAGGGACATACGATCCAGTTCAAAGACGGAGTATGCACCATCAGAGACAAGTCGCATGGGCAGATTGCAACCGTGTCCATGACGAAGAACAAAATGTTTTCACTGCAGATTCAGAATGAATCGTTGATGTCTCTGAGTGCAGTTGTGAAAGATGCTACCTGGTTGTGGCATCTTAGATTTGGTCACCTGAGCTTCAGTGGCCTGAATCAACTGCACAAGAAGTAGATGGTGAAGGGTTTACCCTTGATAGAGCAGCAAAATCAAGTTTGTGAGGGTTGCTTAGTCGGCAAACAACATAGGGATTCGTTCCCTTCTAGACAGTCTTGGAGAGCATCACAACCATTGGAGCTGGTGCACTCAGACATCTACGGTCCGATGCAGACCAGCACATTTTTCGGCAACAAATACTTCTTGACTTTCATTGACGACTTCAACCGAAAGACCTGGGTCTATGCCATCAAGCTGAAGTTAGAAGCATTTGCCAGATTCAAGGAGTTCAAGGCTCTGGTGGAGAAACAGAGCGGATATCAGATCAAGACTCTCAGGACAGATGGCGGAGGTGAATACATCTCCAACGAATTCCACAACTTCTGCAAGCAACATGAAATTCGGAGGTAGCTCACTGCCAGATACACGCCGTAGTAGAACGACGTAGCTGAGAGGAAGAATCGGACCATCATGGAGATGGCACGCAACATGATGAAGGTGAAGGGATTGTCGCACGAGTTCTGGGTAGAGGCTGTAACATGTGCAGTCTACCTACTGAACAGATGTCCCACCAAAAGTGTGAAGGACAAAATCCCTCAGGAGGCCTAGAGCGGTGTGAAGCCAAGTGTGGCTCACTTGCGTGTGTTTGGGTGCATTGCATATGCACATGTTCCAGAAGAGAAGCGACAGAAGTTGGATGATAGAGCTGAGAAGTGCATCTTCACAGGGTATAGTGAGCAAGCGAAGGCATACAGGTTGTACAACCCTATGACGAAGAAGCTCATCATCAACCGTGATGTGAAGTTCCTGGAAGATGAAGCCTGGAACTAGAAGTCGAAGACTGGCTAGTCAGAGCCAGCAGTAGTGGAGTCTGTTGACTTGGAGGAGGGTAGTGTGCAGCCACCTGCAGCCTCAAGCAGTAGCAGCGGTGCCAGTAGCAGCACAGCCTCACCATCTCTGATGCCTCCACTTGCAAGCAGGACCCCAAACTTGAGGACTCCAGCAAAGATGAAAAGCTTGCAAGAAATCTACGAGGCAACCCAAACCCATGAAGATGAAGAGTACTCTGACTTTGCATTCTTTACTGAAGTTGATCCAATAGAGTTCGAAGACGCAAGTCAGAATCAGAAGTGGGTGCAGGCGATGGACGAGGAGATTGAAGCCATTGAAAAGAATGATACATGGCAACTGACAGATCTTCCAACAGGGAAGAAGACCATTGGGGTCAAGTGGGTGTATAAGACAAAGTTCAACGCCCAAGGAGAAGTTGACAGGCATAAGGCCAGACTGGTGGTGAAGGGCTACAAGCAGAAGTCAGGCATTGATTACCATGAGGTATATGCGCTTGTAGCCCGACTTGACACAGTCAGGATGATCCTGGCATTGGCAGCCCAACAGGGTTGGAAGGTGTACCAGATGGACGTCAAGTCAGCCTTCCTCAATGGAGTGTTGGAGGAAGAGGTCTACATAGACCAGCCACCAGGTTACGAAATTGAAGGCCAGGAGGGCAAAGTCCTGAAGTTGAAGAAGGCCCTGTACGGTTTGAAGCAGGCACCCCGGGCTTGGTACAGCCGGATTGACAATTATTTTTAGGAGAATGGGTTTGTAAAATGCCCATATGAGCACACCCTGTACATGAAGACAAATGATGCAGGTGAGCTCATAATCGTCTGCCTGTATGTGGACGATTTGATTTACACTGGCAACAACACAACATTGTTTGCCCAGTTCAGAACAACCATGAAGAAGGAGTTCGAGATGACGGACTTAGGGCTGATGAAGTATTTTCTCGGTATTGAAGTTGACCAATCGGATGATGGCATCTTCATTTCTCAGGGCAAGTATGCGAAGGATGTCCTGAAGCGGTTCAAGATGGAGGACAACAAACCTGCCATCACACCTGTTGCCATAGGTTTGAAGTTGAGCAAGTTGGACTCAGGGAGGAATGTGGATCCAACTCTGTTCAAGAGGCTAGTTGGCAGTCTGATGTATTTGACTGCAACTCGGCCAGATCTGATGTTCGGAGTCAGTCTGATTAGCCATTTTATGGAGACTCCGAAGGACACACATTGGCAAGCAGGCAAGAGGATCCTATGCTATGTCAATGGGACGCGGAACCATGGCCTATTTTATGCCAGACAGGACCAGTTGGAATTGGTGGGCTATACGAAACGATGGTTACTGGGTTGGCAGCACCGATGATCGAAAGAGCACCTTCGGGTATGCTTTCCATCTCGGATCGAGGGCAGTCTCATGGGCATCCAAGAAGCAACCTATCATTGCGTTGTCCACTACCAAAGCAGAATATGTCACCGCCACGTCAGCCGCATGCCAGGCAGTTTGGCTGCGAAGAGTTCTGAGTGAACTGAACTATCCTTCGGAAGGCACGACAACAATTTTTTGTGATAACAATTTGGCCATCGCACTGTCAAAGGATCCAGTGTTCCATGGTCGGATGAAGCACATCGATATTCGTTATCACTTCATCAGAGAGTTGGTGAAGTCAAGGGAAATTCAGCTACAGTTTTGCAGATCTAAGGAGCAGTTGGCAGATATTTTCATGAAGCCTTTGAAGGAGGAAGACTTCAACAGATTGCGAGAGTAGCTTGGAGTCAAAGCGCTCGTGAAATCAGGCTTAAAGGAGGGTGTTAGAAATATTAATCCCGATTTCACGCCTCCACCCAACTGTGCTCCGAACTTGGGCGACGCCGGACTGCGCTCGCGAAGTTGGGTGTCCCGGTAAAAATTCTGACTTGATGTCGCACGTGCCTCCTGATAGATGTGATGCCTGACAGATCCGATCATCGCAAATCTGATCACCGCACTTTGCCAAGCATGCGAAGTTAATGCTAGTTCGGTGATTGGTCAGAAACCCTAGTTCAGGGTCTATCAGAACCTGTCAGAGGATAAGCCCTATCTTCCTCTCCCCGTGGCTATATAAGGCAGTTCGGGTCTTCAGAAAAAGTGTGGAGTGGGAGATTTTGGAGGAGCAATCATTTTGCAGAGCAATTTAGTGAGCAGACAGGCTCATCTATTCAATTTCGAGCAGTAGTCTCGGCAGTTTAGATTTGTTTGTGTATCCTGCAGTTTTATCTACAGAAGCCTGTACATCCTCGGTTGAGGATCTTTGTAACCCTGTTGCTTCGATAAATATATAAATATTGCCATAGTTCAGGCATTAAAAAGGGTTCTTGTTTAGATTTGACTGCGTCTCGCTCCTCTGCATTATTATTTTTATTTACGGCATTTCTTACAAATTTGTTTACAAACGCTCGTTGTCAGGGTTTGTTGTTTCCTTTGAGAAACTTCTTCAATCGCCTCCCCAACGGAGCGATTTCAAATCTTGATCAGTCTCGGTGTTCGACACCTCCAGATCTGAGGCCATTCTCCTACCGACGCTACGACTGATAAGGAAGGTGTCACCGTAATTGTGCAACCCGCAGGACAGCCCAACCGGGGTAGCATAGTCTGACGGGACTTTGCATTCTTTTGCTAAGTCAAGCTACTCCACCCAACTTCGTTGCGCAGCTCGACTGCGCAGCAGTTGACTTGCGCAGTCGGACGTTGACCAGCACAGTTAGTCAGGGGAAGCAGCCAATTTTTGGCTAAGTGTCCTGGGAATCGCCCGACTGCGCAGCGTAGTCGGACTATGCACCGTTTGACTAGCGCAGCCGGGCGTTGACCGGTAGCATCCACCCAGCTTCGCAGCTTTCTTCCTGCGCAACCCGATTGCGCACAATTTGACTAGCGCAGTCGGGCGTTGACCACCCCCTCCGCCCGACTTCGCACATTTCTCCGTGCGCAGCCCGACTGCGCAAGTTTCACTTACGCAGCCCGACTGCACAGAAGTTCGAGAGCGACGCCCAATTTTGGGAGTCAACTCTCCGACGTCCAACTTCGGACCTTTAGTTCTGCGCTCCCTGACAGCGGCTAGAAAAATTAAAAGTAAATTTGAAACTGAAATTACAATAGTTACATCCTATGTATAAGCATTTCTCACTTTTGATCTTCTTGTAAGGTGCGTGTAGGATTCTTAGCTTACATTGAAACCCTACATGGAATGACAACAAACTAATTAGGCTTCACAAATTACTTGGATTTTAAAAAAAATAAAGAAAGAAGTTCCGAGTGGACTGAACCATACAAAAAGGTTAGTCAGGGCGAATAATCTAGTATTTTCATAGATTAAAATAAAAAGCTTATAACAGTTCCCATTTCTTCAATTGTTTTGTCCCCAAATCTTGAAGACCAAATAGAAGCCTTGCCATGCTGCACCTTCTTCGCCTCTTCCTTTTTATGCATCTTAGGTCAATTTAAATAATATGTGCCAAATTTGATATTGCCAAGGTTGTTATTTTTTTCTATATTTGAATAAAATGAAATGAAGTTCTTGTGATGCTTGTTGTTTAGGATGCATTTGAAACTCCCTTAAAGCTTGTGGGCATAAGTTGATAAATTTGCCCTTGTCTGGCCATTTGGCAGCATCTTGTGTCCTGGCTTTAGCTGTGGCCTTCAGGCAGTATAAGCTTTTATTAGCCTTAAAGCTTAAAGGCTTTAAGAATATAAGCCTGAAAACTTTACAAAGCTTGTGGCTCATAGCAACTATTGTATCAGCCTCGATGGGTGTTTGAGATGTAAGCTTGTATTCTTTGAATGATGGCACATGCTCTTTTAGATGTGAAACGACTGTCACACCATTGAATTTGGCTGCAATTGCAGTCCTCATTTTAGCTTGGCTCAAATGAACCTTAAAAGAATACACATGCAAGTTGGTTTGTGAGTTTGTATGAAGATGATTTATGTGATTGTATCTCTATTGCTGATAACAATTGGAGTCTTTAGCAAGCTAGTTTTATCAAAAAAAAATCTAGCTTTTGTGTTCAGGCAATATAACTTGTAATCTCAAAAGCTTCACTTGGGATTTTTGGGCTTAACGGCAAAGCTTTAAAGCTTGTAAGCTATAAAAATTAAGCTTGAGGACTTTATAAAGCTTGCCTTTAAATAGATACAGCTGCTGTTGGATTAATTCAGTTCAACATAAGAGCTCAGTCACTTGAACTTGTCAAATAAGCACATAAGAATGGTGCCCTGAACTAGCTTCATGAATGTTAGATTAAAGTCATTCTTGGTCATAATCCCAGCTCATGAACTTCTGCTTGGCCTTTTTAGCACATACATTTAAAAATGTGAAAAATTTCATGAGATGTCCATAATATGAAGCTTGAACAGTCCTGACTGAAGCTTGAATAGTGACTTGACTTCTTACAAATTTTTGCAGCCTATTATGGTTGAGAGTTGATGATCTTTGATTGAGCTTATGCCCCTTGAGCAACTCTTTTGGCCTGGTGCCTTTAATAATGCAGAAAAGGTCATTGGTCATCGGATTGCAATATCCATGGTCCTTAGCGAATATTGTGTTACATAGGTGCTCCAAAGTGCACATGCTGATTTATGTCAATTAAGATTTGAGCCCTCCACGTGATGCCATTTTCTGCTGTTAGTGATAATCAAGTCTGAAAGTTTAAAAGCTGACCTTTGTACTCATTCAAATAAACTTGAGCTCCATTGTGGATTGTTAACTTGGCCGCTCTTGAGCCACAGCTGTAAGCTTGAAAACGCTTGACTTGAGAAGATACTTCCCTTGATTATGAGGTTACAAGCTTGTAGTGCCTCAAACTCCTTTTTGAAAGCTTTAGCTTGAGGGGATCTCTTTGTCTTCCTCAGTTTAAATCTTTAACATGGGCGTGAACATCTCCATCAAGCATTAAGTTTAAATGATAGCTTGAATCCTCTTCCAAAGACTGTACCTCTGTTTGAAACAGCTTGAAATAGCATGAAAACTCTGAAATTTGGAGAATACTTAGGAGTTTGATTGAAAATAAAATTTATTAGGTTATGGCAATTGGCCTTAAAAATTTTCAAAAATAAAGAAGAAAACCAAACATTTTGTGTATAAAAAATATAATATAAGCAGGGCCTGTGGGGTGTATTAGACTATGGTCTTTGATGTCTGGATATGAAGAGAACAGGATGACTTTTCGAGACAACGGTGCATGTTTTTAGGACATAGGGAGGTTTCTTGTAGATTACGGGGCATGTTTTTGGTATGGAACATAGGTTATAGATGACTAACATAATGAAGCTTAAGTGAGAGAAGTCAATATTTGAAGGGTTACAATATTCATGAGAGTAGTTGATGTAATACAATCCAGTCTGTGAACTCTTTTCAATCATCGTGTACAAAGAAATGTAACAAATTAGTTGGAAGGCCATGTTAGTTATATATGTTAGCACCTATCATCGGAAAAAGTTTTTCATTTTGCATGTTACATATACATGGGGGTCTTCAAAATATAGGTGTGGTGTGGCCACATTCCACCCTACACTATATGTGAGTTTTGGGGGTTATAGACTATGTTCTATGAAGTCCCAATAGGAGGACGATAGGATGACTTTTCAAGATAGTGGGATATTTTTTGAGACAACAAAGCATGCTTTTAGGACATTGGGAGGTGTCTTGTAGGCAATGGGGCATGTTTTTAGGAGGGAACATAGGTTATAGACGACTAACATAATGAAACTTAAATGAGAGAAGTCAATAGTTGAGGCGATATTCTTAAGATTATTTGATGTAATAGAATCCAGTCTGTGAACACTTTTCGATTGTCAAGTACAAAGAAATCTAACAGATTATTGGAAGATTGTGTTAGTTATGTATGTTAGTGTTGGCAATCGAATCAGCCTAGATATAGATTTTCTAAGTCTATAGCGCCCTAGACCCGCTGCCAAGCATTGAATGTCCGAAGAAAAGAAATGTCCTCCATGACAATATTTAGTAGGGTTGGTTCCAAAATAAAATAAAATTGGTTTTTGAGATAAGGGTTAGGGAAGATGCTAAAAGAGAGGGAAATTACCGAAAGGAATGGGAAAGGAGGCTAAAATCCTGAAATACGAGGGTGATGGACAGGAAGCACGATACACAACCTAACACTTGAACCAACAGCAATCAAAACAATAAACTTTTAACAGAGACCAACACTAAACCCTCACACTTGCATAACCTCTCGAGGTATTCCAGCATTAATCCCTCACCGACAGCTAAATCCAAAAACAAAATTCAAGCCAAAACACAAAGTAACTAACCTAATAGAAATAACATGATAGAAGACATACACAGAGACAGAAGATTCAAGACGAGAACCAGAAGTTTGTTTTTCAGAAGTAGATTTTAAAATATATAGCTACTTTTCTAGCAGAGATTGTCCATCCTTAGTTACAGAGAAAATTCTAGTTTTTATAGAGGATTCCACCTAATGCCCAACCACTTCTGCAATGGTGATAGGTAGATTTGATCCGAAACTGACTTAATAGTGTAAATTTAATTTTAAAGATAACTTAGCATTGAATGCAGAAGGTTCCCCTGATCTAGCATGATCGGACGACTCAAAGCGTAGCTTCAAGGTCAGTTGATCAGTTAATGACAATTTTGGGCAACTTTCGTTGTGTTTGAGGCCCGCCTGGAGTTTCACTCCACAACTGGGGTGAAAGCACTTTCGCTCCAGAAGTGGAGCAAAAGCATCCCTTTGCCTTGCTTAGAACTTCTTTAATTTTTTTCTAGCTTTCGCTCTACAAGTGGAGCGAAAGCACCCTTGGCTATTACACTTAAAATTATTATGGCTTTTCTTGAGCTTCGCTCCACTAGTGGAGCGACAGGATTTTCACTCCACAAGTGGAGAAATAGGAGTTTTGACCATTATTTTGACTTCCTTTGCACTTTGACTTTCATGACTCTCAAGAAGGAGCTTTCGCTCCACAAGTGGAGTGAAAGTCTGGTCAGTGTGCACACTTAATTCTTTTGGGGGGCTTTCGCTCCACATGGAGCAAAAGCACTTCGTGCCTTGACCAAGACTTAGTCATTTTCTCCCCTTTCATTTAATAGGAACTTTCACTCCACACTTGGGAGCGAAAGTGCCCCTTACTTGCGTTCAAGGGAAGCATTCTTTGAAAATTATCTAAGTTTCCAAAAACCGTCACCACATATGAAGAATGAAAAGAACCTGTAGAAACCATATTTAAGTAGAAAATTTATCCACAACATTACCCCATGCTAAAACATTTACAATTTTGCATGTGAAACGATGGGAATTGCACAAAAAACTAGAGAAACCATAGGATTTAAAAGAAAACAGTTTTGATTAAAAGGAGACAGCCGGTGAAAACACAACAAATACACTGTCTTAACCATTTTTTATAGAAACAAATAAGTTTTACAATGATTAACTCTCAAAACTGCATACAACTTAGATTTTTCAAAATATGGCAGAAAGGCCAACATATCTGACAGCTCGTGGGGTATTGATCCTGCCTCAATGCAAAGATCTGAGGCCTTATCCTTGGGTTGCAGATTCATCTTCACTTTCAACATCCTCGGACTGCTCATCATTGTACCTCCTCAAGTTGATATGTTTCTTCTTCATATTCTTGTCCATGTTCTGCCTCCTTGAAATCTAGCTCACATTACTTGGGGAGAAATCTTTCTAGAGAGCTCTTAAACACATGTTCGTATACTACAAAAACATTGACCTAGTGGTCAAAGAAAAATATCGATTCTTTCTAGAGCTCCCAGATCAAGTAATTGGAGGTCTCAATTCACTTGATATCGATAAGATCCAACCTTCGCTCAAACTCCTGCAAGCAAGACTCAATAGTGGCATATTTGGCCATGAAAGGCATCACCTACGCATTTGAAATTAGATCCTCCCAAATGTCAACGTCTAAGGCGCTATCAATAAATACTTCCCATATCGGCCTTAACTCCTCGAGTGATGGAATGTATCCCTAACTATCTATGAATTCAATATTTTGATTTGCATGAGGGCATAAAAATATTGCAGCGAAACGTCTCTCCTACTTGAGGGTATTTGAGAGCTTACAAGCTTCCTTGGTCAGCTCGAGCTACGTGAAGAAAGAGTGCAAGGTCATCTTCACTGTTGCCCAAGATCAAGCCAAGGGGTTCATGGGAGTAAGGTGGGCATCCACATTCTCGATTTAATGTAGGTACGTGGTTAAGTCTAGCCAAAGATCAATGTATGCCTGAGCAACTTCTAAAATGGAGCTGCCAACGACAACTACCTATTGAACCCGAATGCAGTCAAAACACAAAAAAATGCAGGACCAATTAAAATTATCAACTTTATTAAAAATTGAAGCATTCAACCTTACAATATATTCAAATTGCATAATATATAGAAAGGGAATAGGAGGAAAGTCGGCAAAGGAGAGATAAGGGGAAATAGGAGATAAGGAGGGAGAAGATAGGGGAAAGAAAGGTGCGGAGGGATAAGGAAGTTGGAGGGATAAGGGGAAAGAAGAATTCACGGAGAGATAAGGAGGAGGGAAAATAGGAAGATGTTAGGAGGGATATTAGGAGAGAAGGTACGAGAATTTGCCGACAGAAAATTGCCGACAAATGTAGAGTGTGTTCACACTTAGGCTTAGGAAAGGGATCTTTCTAAGCCTAGTTATGTGAATCCCTGTTCACATTTACAACATTCTCCCCCTTAAAGTTGAGAGAACTGACTACACAGTCTCTCAACTTTACAAATTGAGCTTTTGTCATCGCTTTGGTGAAGATGTCGGCGATGTTCTCCAAAGTGTGACAAGATTGAAGCTCAACAATTTCTTGTTCCACCATATCTCTGATGAAGTGATACTTCATATCAAAATGCTTGGTTCTGCTATGGTGGACCGGATTATATGCCAACTGGATGGCACTGATGTTGTCGCAGTAGATTCTGGTTGGACCACTTTGCTGTTCTCCAATCTCTTCCAGTACTTTCCTTAACCACAAGGCTTGAGTACTAGCATAAGTAACCGCTATATACTCTGCTTCTGTTGAAGATAGCGCTACTACTGTCTGCTTTTTTGAACTCCAAGTTATTAGTCCTGATCCAAGACTAAAACAATTTCCTGATGTTGACTTTCTGTCATCAATATTGCTACCCCAATCACTATCACTGAAGCCTACAAGCTTGATAGTGTTACATTGATGGTACTGGATTCCAAAATCCAATGTACCCTTCACATATCTCAAAATTCTTTTAGCTGCCTTCAAATGCAGCTCTGAGGGGTTAGACATAAATCTAGAAACAAGAGATACAAGACATCTCGAATATCCGCCTCGGTGTTGGCGAGAAACATCAAACTCCCAACCATGCTTCGAAAAGTGGTCACATCAACTTTCTGTGCTCCATCATCTTTGCTTAATTGGATCCCATGTCCAACTGGAGTTGCAACTCGGTTTGCAATGCTCCATAGCAAACTTCTTGATCATGTCCCGAGCATACTTATGTTGACGAGATGAAGATCCTCGTATCCGATCGATGAACTTCCATTCCCGGATAGTAGTGCATTAGTCCAAGATCCTTCATCTCAAACTCGCGTCATCATGGAGTGTTTGAACTCCCTATTCATTTTTCCATTACTACCCATAAAAATGAGATCATCCACATACAAACAAACTATGAGAATGTCTTTACCTTGCTTGAGGTAGTAAAGTGTGGGTTCATTTTTGCTTCTTGTGAACCCATATTCTTTGAAGTACCCATCAATGCGTGAGTACCAAGCTCTAGGTGCCTGTTTGAGGCCATAGAGTGCCTTCTTCAATCTGTAAACAAGGTGTTCCTTACCTTGCACTTCAAATCCCTGTGGCTGCTCAACATACACTTCTTCTGTCAAGTAACCATTGAGAAAAGCACTCTTGACATCCATGTGTTGGACTTTCCATCCTTTATGTGCAGCTAAGGCAAGAACCTGTTTCGATTGTCTCCTGTCCGGCTACAGGAGCAAATGTCTCTTCATAATCTA
Source organism: Wollemia nobilis (assembly GCA_028583015.1). Lineage (NCBI taxonomy): Eukaryota > Viridiplantae > Streptophyta > Pinopsida > Araucariales > Araucariaceae > Wollemia > Wollemia nobilis. Next base: position 1,305,622 of record JAQPPZ010000863.1, read on the forward strand.
TTCCATACTTCTGAGTAAAACCCTTTGCCACTAACCTTGCCTTATGCTTCTCAATGCTTCCATCAGCATTAAACTTGGTCTTAAAGATCCATTTACAGCCAACACATTTCTTTCCTTTAGGAAGCTTCACGAGCTCCCAAGTGTCGTTGTTTTTTATAGAGGTTATCTCCTCTTCCATGGCATCTTGCCAAATCTTCTGAGTACATGCCTTCTCAAAACTAGAAGGTTCAAGTCGTGCACTAGTTAACAATGCATAGTTAACTTGATCTCCTTTGGGTTCTTGTTGTGATTCATCATCACCATACAAGTGCATACTTTCTAATCTATGTAAAACAGATTCCATTTCACTAGCTTGACTTCTAGTATATCTTCTTGAAAAATTCTTATCCAACATTTGAGAGGATGGATGATATTGTAAAGTTCTCTTACCTTTGGATGGAGCATCAATATCCATTGGTGAGGAACTAACTGATCGTTGTGGAGAAGGACTTGGAGAAGCAGTTGAATCTGAAGATGGACTTGGTGGATGTGAGGGCGGAGACTGCTTTCCTTTCTGTGGTAGCTGTGGCTGCACCTGCTGAGCTACTACATCAGTGGCTTCAACATCACTGAATATTTGGGGCTTACCCCACTCTCCCCCTTCATCAAAAATCACATCCCTTGACACCACAATCTTTCGAGTTGTAGGATTGTAGAGTCTATAACCCTTTGTGTTTTCACAATATCCTACAAAAATACAAGCCTGACTCTTTGGATCCAACTTCTTTCTCAGCTCATCAGGAATGTGAGCATATGCCAATGAACCAAATACTCTGAAATACTTCACATTTGGTTTCTTACCATACCAGGCTTGATAAGGTGTCTTCCCTTTCAAACTTGAAGTAGGACTTATGTTCAAGATGTGAACACTAGTCCTTGTTGCATCTCCCCAATATGCATTACTCAAATGCTTTGTCTCGAAGCATTGATCTCGCCATCTCCACAATGGTGCGATTCTTTCTTTCTCGCTACACCATTATGTTGTGGAGTGTAGGCGAGTTGTGAACCGCCTCTTGATGCCATGATGTTTACAAAAATCAAAAACTGATTAGAGGAGTATTCTCCTCCTCTATCTGATCTAAGACATTTTATTGAATATTCACTCTCACTTTCAACTTTTGCTTTAAAATCAACAAAGCATGCAAATGCTTCATCCTTATGCTTCAAAAAGTATATCCAACACATTCTTGTGCAATCATCAATGAAAAGTAGGAAGTAAGAGTGATTACCTAGACTCTTGGTCTGCATCGGACCACAGATGTCTGAATGTACTAACTGAAGAGGATAGTTGGCCCTCCATGCTTGTCCACGAGGAAATTTAGATCTGGCATGCTTGCCCAAGGCACACCCTTCACAGACTTCCTTACTATCTTGAACTTTGGGAAGTCCAGTCACCATTGCTTGTGAAGTTAGCAATTTCAAACTTGCAGAATTCAAGTGACCATATCTCAAGTGCCACAGGACACTTGGATTGGTAATAGCTACATTTGCTAATTTATTTCCTCTTGGCTGGCCAAACTTCAAAGGAAATAATCTATTTTTTGACATTGGCACTTGTGTAATGATTCTATTACTATTGTTTTTGTCAAATATGGTGCATTTACCCTCATCAAAAATCAACTTATAATTCTTTTCAAGCATTTGACCAACACTTAACAGATTGTGTTGAAGATGAGGAGTGTAATAGATATCACTTACATGTTTTATGCCTTCTTTTGTTGGAACCGCCATAGCTCCAATGCCTTCAATTGCCAATGACTTGTCATCTCCCAACCGGATGCTGGATTTGTATGAGGAGTCTATCTTAGCAAAGAGTTCTTCTTTGCCACTCATGTGATTTGAACACCCAGTGTCCAAAATCCATGTATCATTCAAATTTTGCTCTGTCTGGCCATAAGAGAGAAAGAGATTTGAGGACTCTTCCTCTTCTCCAAAATTCCCAAACTGACTGCTGCTCTGGTTGCTGCTGCTTCCTTGTGAAGTCTTTGACCAACAATCACGAGCATAATGGCCAGGTTTGCCACAATTGTAGCACACTTGTTTTGATTTGTCTCCTCCTTTTCCTTTTCCAGATTGTTTCCCTCTGTATTGTTGTTGTCCTCCTCTATTCTGGTTTCCACCTCTATTGGATGAACCTCCTCTGTTAGGAGTTCCCCCTCTTTGATTGTTCCTGCCTCTGCCTCTCTGTTGACCTCTGCCTCGGCCTCTACCTCTGCCTTCATGTGTGGCAAAAGCTTTGTCATCTCCTCCATAACTGGTGGTAGGAGTTTCCTGCAATCTCTCTTCATGTGAGAGAAGTGATCCAGTTAATGCATCAAAAGACAATGTGGATAAGTCTTTTGATTCTTCAATAATTATTGCTACAGAATTCCATTTTGGAAGAAGTGTTCTCAACACTTTCTTCACCATCATCTCTGGTTTGATATCCTCTCCTAGTGTGACCATTTTGTCGACTCATCGCTTTTACTCTCACACGATAATCACCGACTCTTTCATTCTCCTCGCATCTTGAGATTCTCAAAATCTCGTTTCAAGGTTTGCGCTTTACCGCTTTACCCGGTCACTCGCCTCTATAGCTCTCTTTTAAGGCATTCCATGCATCTTGTGCAATGACATATGATGCAACCCTAGGAAAGATAGTTTTGTCTAAAGCAGCATGAATGTGATATAAAGCAAAAGCATTATTCTTTTGTGCTTCTTTTCTTGTCTTTTTATCAGCATTCGAAAATGCTGCCCATTCAAGCAGATGGTTGGTTCTGTATAACCTTCCTCAACTACATCCCAAAGACCTTTTCCTATCAACAAAGTCTTCATTTTTATTGACCAAGTATTCATAGTCACTACCATTAAATTCGGGGATAGGTAGACTTGTGTTTGCAGCCATTGCTAAATAAAAAACTTTTATTCAAAGCACACAAGTACTTTTATTGAGGCAAATTGGAAATACAAAGCAGTACAATATGATTTAATAATTTAAATCAAATCTCGCCTTCTTAGTGCATCTATGTTCTCCTTCAGAACTGCTGCTAATGATGACAATCTCAGATTTCACTTCCACTGGATCTGCTGCTGCTGCTTCTTCTTCTTCTTCTTCCTCTTCCTCTTCTTCTTCTGCTTCCACTGGGTCAGGATCAGGCTCAGGAGAGCGTGGTGTATATCCCACACTCACTTCATCTGTTGGTACACCCGGTGTACAACTGGCACCAGTTTGAACATCCGAAACAAATTGCACAGTATCGGATTCTTCGATTCTCTGTCCGAAGATATTGTCTTCGGAATCGGCCTCGTATCCTGAATCTGGCTTTCTCAGGTGAGAAATTACCTGATTCTCCAACTGACTCAACACAGTGTGCAGACTAGTTCGGCGAACCCTTTCATCAAAGGATTCCGGCGATTCTCTCTTCAAAAGAGAGATAAGAGCATGATAACTTCCTTCAGATCGGAACATCTACCATTTCCACAGACACATTATTCCTCCGTTCACAAATTCTCTTTAGAAGGATTACAAAAAAAAAGTTTTATAAAGTTTTTCTAAATAAATTTAATAACCTTTTTTATTATTTTTAAATTACCTTTTTTTTTTTTAAATTAAATTAAAAAAGATAATTTTAAAAAATAAAAAAAATTATTAAATAAATTTTTAAAAACTTTAAAAACTTATTTTTAAAAAAATTGTACCTTTTCGGTACGCAGGGGATTCGACCCCGTAACCAGCTGCTTGTTGAGCGAGTCCCTCTGCCGCTTGACCACACGACTCCTTCGTGAGAAAGGAAGTCACAACTTCCTTTAATTTCTTCGGCGACACGTCAATCAACAAAAAAAAATATAAAAAGTTTACCTCCTTCGCGCGGCGGGTTTTGAACCCCGAACCTCCTTTGGGCAAGCATACAACTGTGACCGTCACGCCAAACACCGCGGACGAGTTTCAATATAAACGAGGGAGGTTTTATTATAACGGCGGGCAAAATTTTTTTTAAAAAAAATGATGTGGGTTTATCCCACATGCGTCCCGCTGCGGACGCGACAGGGTTTAAAACCAGAAACCCACAGTGTTTAATTCGACTGCCTTCGGGCGGTCGATCTGTGACCAAGTTTTGCCGTCGACCTCGTCAATCGCTGCGTGCCACGTGGACCCAGCCGCCGTCTGCCACGTGGCAGAATTTTGCCAAATCAGAACGTCGCCTCCTGCTGCCAACAACGCCACCTCAGAATTCGAGCCACTGCCACGTGTCGCCTCGACTGCCGTGCTGCTGCCACTTTTGCCTCGAAATCCATGCTCTGATACCAGATATTGAACCCGAATGCAGTCAAAACACAAAAAATGCAGGACAAATAAAAAGTTATCAACTTTATTAAAAATTGAAGCCTCTCCAACCTTCATACAAAATGCAAATTCAATAATATATAGAAAGGGAATAGGAGGAAAGTCGGCAAAGGAGAGATAAGGGGAAATAGGAGATAAGGAGGGAGAAGATAGGGGAAAGAAAGGTGCGGAGGGATAAGGAAGTTGGAGGGATAAGGGGAAAGAAGAATTCACGGAGAGATAAGGAGGAGGGAAAATAGGAAGATGTTAGGAGGGATATTAGGAGAGAAGGTACGAGAATTTGCCGACAGAAAATTGCCGACAAATGTAGGGTGTGTTCACACTTAGGCTTAGGAAAGGGATCTTTCTAAGCCTAGTTATGTGAATCCTTGTTCACATTTACAACACTACCTCCTGCACCTCTCTAAAAAAGGTTAAAATCGTTACTTCTTGTGTAGATCTCATCGATAAATCTTCCAGGAACTACATGTGCATCTCCTTAATGTGCTCCCTAGATAATGCGACAAGTTATGACATCTTCTATACTAACTCTGCCTGCAATTGCTAAACCTGAACGATCAGTACCTACATCTGCTGGTTTGCTTGGGCACGCACCTTGGAATGCTCACCAACTTAATCCTCTAGCGAAACCATGCGCTATTTCAATTGCATGGCTTTGGACTCGAGCGTTTTGAGTTATCTCCTCACCTTTGGCAAGTCCTCCTCAAGCTTAAAGTTCTTGTCCTGCACTTCAAATAAGCACTCCTTGTAGTTCTTGTCATGTAAATAGACGGAGCCCATTTCGACTACAATGTTGCCCATCTTATGTGTCATGTTAATCTTTGTCATGTCCTCCATGGTATGACGGTAAGTGTAGTCAACCGAGTTCATCTCCCCAGGGGCTTATGAACCATTGGTATTTTCTCTATCATGTGAATCTCCATCCTTTTTGGATTGATAATGGATGCTTTCTTGGGTTGCACCAGAGATTGTGCCTCCTCCTTCTACGGTCTCTTAGCCAGCACGATGAACTCTGATGTGCCTTGCAAATGCTCTTCACAACTGCAAGGTACTATGTCATCTCCAACTTAGCCTTGAGTAACTCCTAAACTGCTAGGATCAGTGTGTATGGAAAGAGAGGAGGCTATGGCTCAAGTTTGAATAGCATATAGGAAACATGAGGGGAAGCAACTATGCTAATCCTTAAAGGCGCTTGATTCTGGATAGCAACCGTGAATATGGTGGGCTTAGGTGTTAAGACATCAAAAGAAACTAACACCATGATAGCAAAGGATAGCGAAAGGGAAAATGTGTTTACTTCTGCAGTGGTGGAAATATTGATGATAGGGTTTACTAAAATAGAGAAAGAAATGTTGATAGGCACAAAGAGTGCGAAAGCGTTAAGGCACATCGCAAAAGATGTGAATGCAATTGACGGTGACAAAAGGGGTGGAGAAATCAAAATGCTAGAAATCGTGGTGAAGGGTGGAGGAAGATAAATAGGAGTAACGACTAGGGTTTCAAGCATTGAGGAAACGACTGCTATAGAGGTGGAAGAAGAAAGAGACAAGAGTAAATGTGTACCTTCAAGATCCGTGATCAAAGGAGCCGAGGAAGCAAAATGTTGCGTGTGTGGGTCTTCTCTCTCCTCTATGTTTATTGCCTCTACATCAATCACCTCCATCCCTCCTTTTTGATTTTCCAAATGCTTCATGACAGGCAGAGCGCTCAATGGAGGGATTTCAAGTGTTGTAGAAGAGCTCGTTCTAGGGGGTCTTGGAGCACTGGTTTGTAGCCTCTTTGTTACATGATGTAAGAGAGGTATCTCTTTAGCTTTTCTCTTTGGGAAGGTGCTCTACTTCTTATGAGGCAGTGGCCCACTCTCTCTAGACAGTTGTAAACATCTAAGGACTGCTTTGCCCTTGCCCTACACCATGTGTTTCTTTGCTTCTAGGTCATCCACTTTGTCAAGGCTTTGTGTGCATTGTGGCACAATATCAAAAAATGAGGAGACCCGATAGGTGTCTATATTTTTATCAAACACTGTAGAGAATTTATCATCCAATACCATCGGGTAGTCAGAGATCATTTTGTTATTGTGGACACTCATGATCCACCACTCTTTTATCTTGTGATCTTACAAATGTTGCAGCTTTTCCTTCATCACGCAATACACATCCCTGGGAAGCCTCTGCTCTGGGTTGACGGTTGGGTCGTAGTCAACCTCTATAGTATAAAAACCATTCCAGGGGGTAAGGGCACCATCTCATTGATATGCCACTCCAACTCGTGGCCCGTAGGGTATTTCATTGGGCAACGATTTTAGGGCGAGGGCAACAGTGAAGAGACTTCGTTACAATAAAATTTTGAAAGACATAACGTAGATCATACTTCTAGTGTTAGGGGAGCTCAACTAACCCAAATTCATACAACATCATTGAAAGGACAATGTTCTAGCCGCAATGCATCACCTTGATGATCCTAAACTCGAAGGACATAGGACATGTGTGCTTTTTTCCCCTACCTTTCCCATATGACTCGTTGGTGAAGTCACATTATTAGGCGACATCCAAGGTAAACAGGTACGATGTGGCATAGTAGGGCAATAGGAAATTTTTCTCTGTGAACCCAAATGATCTGATCACCAAGCCCTGGATGAGCAAGAAAACATCCCCCAACTTTCCATCCATAACTTTGTCTCTTAGATCAATGGGAACTCACTCGTAATGGCCATATATCAGCTTCAGCACTGACCCCAAGAAAAATCGATTAAAATTATAGTATGATTTGTCCCTGGACAAACTTTGCATCCAAAGATAGACCAACAATGCCTTGCCCTCTTCGTCAGTATGATTCTTGGGGATGAAGGGGAAACTCTCATGCAGGTCATAGAAGAAATACTAGGCGAGAGAGGAGCAATGCATGAACTGATCTTCTTTGCAACTCCATAGTTAGGATAATGAGAGGTGCATCTGCCGCATGACCCATTCTACCCAATCGAATAAAAATGGTAGGACATTCAGTTGCATCTTGGATGGGAAATATATTTCATTGTGAAAAATAGACTTTGCTATGGATACCTGCCAGTCGTAGACTATAGCATCAATAGAGAGTCCCATCACCCAGGCTAGAATCGACTAACTGTTGCGATGCATGAACTCTGTCAAGCACCTGGATAATTTGGGGAGCTCTCCAAATGATGGCATTGCTCCCAACATCTCCCTCATAAAATGATACATCTGAGGCATAGGATAATACCTATCGCTTTGCTCAAAATTGGTGATATTCCTAAGGAGGAAATCAGTCGAGGGCTTATTCCTGTAGGAAAAATCCTCTTGGATGATATCAGACGTAATACGAAACAACGTAATACCTTTGGAATCCTACATTGTTCTCGTCTAGGTGTCATAAAATTGTGAAATCAGCCACACAAACTGTGGGTAATGATGCACGGGCATGCACATGTAAAAGAACAGGTGCGAGTGATGAACAACTACCAATATATTTCCAATTAGGTTTTCCTCTGCCTTCTCGACATCCTGGTGTAGTTCTTCAATGTCTTTATATGTCATAGGACAATCCTAAAGTCTGAAGAGGTCATCTTCAAGCAGTGCCAACTTTACTAGATTCTTCACATGCTTTAGTGGCTTCTTAGAGCCACTCTCCTTTGGGGACGTTGTCTTTTCCTTGGATTCATTTTTGTATGCTCCCCACTTTTCTTACCCATGTCTGCCAATGAACTATTTCAATTTGAACTTTTGCACATATAAAATATTTAGAAACTGTAGGATGCAAGAACTACACGAAAATGCAACTGCAATGAAGGGCACAAAATAACTTTGGAAAACCCTTCTCCTTATAGCGCTCTTTTCAAATCTACCACTTTAAATGCTAGTGTTGGTAGTAAATATAGGTGGAAATCATGCATGGAATCATGCATCTCTTATTTGCCCTTGTTCTGGTAGATCACCCTCAAAAATGATGAATAACGGTGCCATCTAAGAAAATCCTCCTTGGGATGCACGCTTCTCGAGAGGCATGCTCACTTGGAATTTCCACGGGGAGGTGCACTTCGGGAAATTTGAAGTAAAAGCACTTTCTTGGAAAAATACATTGAATGACCCCACTTTTATAATGCTTCACTAGGCTGGAGAGCGCCTTCGAACTTATCTCTGCTTGACACATGGTGCTTTTTGGATGGACGGTCTTAAAAGGAAAAAAAATAAAAATATGAAAGAAGAGAGGAGGGGAGACTTTTGCTCCACCAGTGGAGCAAAAGCAAATTATTCTCTTTTTTTTAGGTTGGATCTTTGCTCCACTAGTGGAGTGAATGTGCTTTCACTCCAAAAATGGAGCAAAACACCTTATATACATTTTTTATTAGATATACACGCAAGATCGAACCTGAAAACTTAGCGAACCTTCTCAGAATTTCACTGGTGATAAGCCTTCAATAAAAAACCATTTACTGAAATCAGGAGAGTAAAACCCTCCATGTCTTGCAGGATGAAAGAATTGATCTGATTGACACTGGAGACTCAAAACAGTCCTTCCTAGAAGACGTTGAACTTATCGTGGTTCCCCAGTTTAGACTTGTTTTTGTTCCATTTCAAGACCAAGTCTCCAACACTGAAGGCTCTATTAGAAGTCTTTTTACTGAACCACCCTTTGGTGGATTCAGCATGCTTTGTGAATGTTTCGTAAGATTTTTCTTTGTCTTCTTCCAACTACAGTAGTTGGGTTAACCTTACCTCCATCGGGTCAAATTTTCCCTCTTCACCATCGAGCCACTTGATTAACTACAATGCGGGTAGTTCTATGTGCATGGGCAAGACTACCTCTTTCCCATACACCAACAAATAGGGAGATGTTTTGATTGAGTTCTTATTCGAAATACGATTAGTCCAAATCGACTAGTCTAAGAGCAGATGCCAGCTTCACTTATTATCTTCTAGGGATCTTTTTAGAATCCACAGTAGGTTATTTTACATAGAATCTGTAAATCCATTGCCCTACGGGTAATATTTAGACGAGGTCTTAAAATAAATCATGTTCTTGACTACGAAATCACTGATACTTATGCCAGTAAAAGGAGAGTTGTTATCAAACACGATCACTTTAGGCATGCCAAAATGAGTGATCAACCCTTGAAGAAAATATAACTACATATTGGTTGGCCTGCTTGGTTGGCATTGCCTCTGACCATCGAGTGAAATAGTTTGTAGCAGTTAAAATATATTTGTGGTCGACGGAGGAGTTGGGGTTAATGATCCTGATGAAGTCTAAGCCCCACTGCTGGAATGAATCTTCTGCTTGAATGATGTGGAGAGGAAATGAGGCATTTCAGGTTCTACCTGTGTAATACTGGCACTTGTCGTAGCACTGGTTGACCTTGAAAGCATCATCAAAGAGGATGGGCTAGTAGTAACCTACCTTGATGATCTTCAGGGCCATTGGCCTACCCATGAAATGACCTCTTGAAATACCAGAGTGAAACTCTTCAAGGATATTTGATTTCTCTAACTCGATGATGCACCTTAAGAGGACTCTGTCAATATTCTGATAAAACAGTCCATTGGGTGTCAGAACATATTGTCCAACCTGTAAACAAAATCTCCTTATTTGTAAAGCATTGAAGTGAGAAGGACATTTTCCTGTGTCAAAGAACTCAACAAGGTCATTCATCCAATTGGGACTACTAACCAACAAGTTGACAAGGTTGCTTTCAGGTGCAGAGTGCTCTAATTTGGGATTTGTTGCTTTGACTACAACACTTTTGGATAGTTCTTGATAGAGCACTCAATCTCAGATCAACTTTTTAGGGTGTACTTCAATATCAAATTCTTGGATCTTAGAGACTCATCCAACCCTCCTATTGTCGAGCTCTCCCTGAATAATGAAACTCCTAACGTCGGGGTGTACCACGTACACTATTGTCCTACTCTGGGAGATGAAATGTCTAAATTTCTACAGTGATTTCATAACTGCATGCACTTGTATTTAGATAAAATTATACTTTCCTTCATGTGGTTGAATGATCTAGCTCAAGAATTCTGTCAAGAACTCATCTCCATATTCTCCCTTTTGGGTCAAAATAGTTGTATAGCTTTTTGGTTCCCCAATAGCATAGATGAAATCCTTTGCAAACTTAGGATTTATGAGGACTGGAGCTTGATCGATGCACTCCTTGATCTCTTGGAATGCCTACTTCCTTACATAAGTCCACTTGAACTCGACATCCTTCTTTAGAAGCTCGGTCATCGACTTCACTACTTGGGTGAAGTCGACTATGAACTTCCGAATGAAGTTGACTTGTTCAAAAAATGATGGTAAGGCTTTCTTGTTCAATGGTAGTGGAAGTTAGAGGAGCGCTTTAGTTCAAGCAGGATCAACAATCAATTATTTCTCAGAGATTAGGTGCCCGAGAAGTTTACCTTCCTTTACTACAAAAATTTGATTTTTTGGGGTTGATGGAGACCCCAAACTCTCGATATTTCTGAAAGTCTTTTCACAAATGCAGGTCATGTTCCTCCCTCTTATGGGAGAAGACTATCATATCATCCAAGTAGATCACTATGACATGATTTAATAGTTCACCAAAATTGAGGTCCATCACCCTTTGGAAAATTGTCCGACATTTGAGAGGTCGAAGGGCATGTGTTGATAGGCGAAGGTTCCCCACTTGGTGGTGAATGAAATCTTATGTTGGTCTTCATCCTTGACCCATATCTATTTGTATTCGAAGAAGCCATACAAAAAATATAACCTCTACGCTCCCACCACTACCTAAAGAATCTGGTCAATCTGAGGTACTGAGTAGTGGTCCTTGAGCGATGCTTGGTTAAGATTTCAAAAATTAATACAAAAGTGATTGTCCCCGTTCTTATTTAGTACTAGGACTAGGTTGGCCACCTAGGAGAAGTGCTTGATTGGGTAGAAGATATTTGCTTCAAGCATCTTTATAAACTCAATTCTCATTAGAATCTTGATCTTCGGGTTGGCGGGCCTCTGTTTCTACCTGAAGTTTGACTACCACAATATCTTGGATGATCGTTAATTACGGTATTTTATGCAGAAGGATCAAAACATCTTTGATCACTCCCACCATCTTTACAAGAGTCCCGTCTAGATGCAACACCCCAGCGCTGCTCTGAGTATATTCCATACCCATGATATTACATACTGCTTTGGGCATAATGGTTGTTGCAGCACCAGAGTCTATCATGTAGTTGTGTACAATCCATCCTTCAATTCAAATGGAAAGTTATAATGGCAGGGCCTATTCTTACCTATGGTCGAAGTCGTCAGTGGTTGAGCAAACACCATCTGTGTCGGCCTACTCTCCTTGTCTTTGGTAGACTTGAGAGATTCCTACAAGAGGTCTACTTGACCAGGAAGTTGGAGGGCATCATAATGGCTTACATTGGTGGGTGCCTTTTTCATATCTTCAACTATGTTGTATGTCAAGGTGTTATATTCTTCTGCTCCTTTTGCAGGTTCGTACCTATTTTGGTATTGTTGCATGACATCCACCCTCTGATGCTTGATTAGTGAGGGGTATCAAAGCTTCTCCATGGCTTGATCTCACGTTTCAACTTGTGGCTGAGAAGTTGAAGCTTTTGGTTGGAAAACCCTTTCTCTAGCTTGTGGGGGTAGGAAGTCCTTCAGTAAATCAGACTATTTTTGGGCCATCGTTGGATTGGAAGATTTTTTTGATGATTGGGTCTTTTCACTCCATGTTTTGGGTGCAACAGGAACCTTTAGTGGATCCATATGGTTAGGATCTACCTCAATAGGCTTCATCCCAACCTTGGTGAGGACTGAGATTTGCTCAATTGAAGGCATCATGAAATTATGACCAGCTTCTCTGATCATGTTGACTTACCCATCGTAAGCACCACCGGCCAACGTCTGGACATAGTTGAGGTGCACCATGCAGGTTTCTTCACTGTGTGGATCGTTGAACATGGTACATCAATATGTTCTACCAAATGAATTGACTTCTTCACTTTCTAGCATGACAACATTTATCTCAGGAGCCTTGCTGGTAGAAGCTTACTCCCTAGTGATTAAGGGAGGAGGGAATTTCCTTGATTGGAAGCTTTGGTAATTTTGCCTCCTCATGATGTTCATCTAATTCACCATCATCTTCATTGATGCCTACAAATCCTATAACTATTTGACCTGGTCTGCATTTAAGGCTACCTAAGGTACACGTAATGGCAATGATGCCAATGGTGCAGGCAATACTGGGTATTGGACAGGAGTAGAGAGTTGAGGAACGATGGGTGCTTGATACTATGAAGTAGGTACCATTTGATTTTGTGGATTGAGATTCCACGGTTGATTGAGGTAAATCAGAGATGTAGGTGGAGCATATGCACTGGGGTACATGTTCTAAGGGAAATCTGGGTAGATCAGCATAGTCACCTTAGGAGGTAAATTTTTGATAGCTATCAGATTAACCTTGGCTTTCTGCACTTGCTCATACAAGGTAGGTAACATATTGATATTATCATATTGGGTGCTCATGCTTATATCTAAATGGAAATATCTCAAGTAGTAGAATGCCACTTGCTTTGGGGTGGACCGAAGGCCAACAATGACTCTTTTCCAGGTTCGAGTGAACTTGACATTAAAGTTGGCTACCTCCTCTTGAGGATGCCTCTCGATGGTGGTAAACTAGTGCAACAAAGAGAAGGGGTCTACTTATTCATTGAAGCCCATTATTATTTGTTTTTCCAGTTAGTCCCATGAAGTGATGGTGCTGACCAGGAGTGACCGATACCAGTAGAGGAGCTTACCTCTTAGTGAAAGCACCAACAACTTCATCATAATGTCTTCTTAGTGATGTGGTGAATGGTTTCTAGTCCGACCATGTCTTGAATGTGATCATGAGCTTCTTTTTGATTTTGTCGAATGTAGGTAGATCCTTCAATGCTATAGATGGTACTTGGTTCTAAGTCATCAAGGCTAGCGATCCCAAATGATTCTATGTGGGAAACTGCCTAGGGGTAGCCTTTCGAGCCATCTGGACTTATGGATTTTGTTGGACCAAAACATTTGGTTGAATTGAAGGAGTTTTTTGAACTAGAACGATAGGTTTAACCAGAGGATTTGGTTGAACTGGTGAATTTAACAGATTCGAGGGCAAGCTAGTTGTTGTGTTGGAAGGACTTGGTCTCTATGAAGCAACAAAAACTACTTGCAAAGATGTCTCATATAATGAAATATTCGGCTGGACCACTCTAGGATGTTCTCCCAAAGCATCGATGTCAAGCTCGAAGAACTTGACTTATTCTTCTATATTTTTAGCCCTCTATCTCGTATGCATAAAGGTGGGCTTTTATACTGGTCTTCAAGATTTGGAGGTGTCTTAGTTTAGCTGAGTCACTAGATATTTATATTTCACAGTAACAAGATGAACATCAACTTCTTAATATTACTTTTAAAATGGGATGTTTGTGTCCCATCGGGCGTTCTAGAAACTGTTTGGAAATCAAATCAGCTTAGATATAGATTTTCTAAGTCTACAACACCCTAGACCCTCTGCCAAGCATTGAATATCTAAAGGAAAGAAATGTCCTCCATGAAAATATCCAATAGGACTGGTTTTGAAATAAAACAAAATTGATTTTTGAGATAAGGGTTAGGGAAGATGCTAAAAGAGATGGAAATTACTAAAAGGAATGGGAAAAGAGGCTAAAAGCCTAAAATACGGGGGTGATGGATAGGAAGCATGATACACAACCTAACACTTGAACCAAAAACAATCAAAACAATAAACTTTTAATAGAAACCAACACTAAATCCTCACACTTGCATAACCTCCAGGGGTATTCCAACATTAATCCCTCATCGACAGCTAAATCTAGAAATAAAATTCAAGCCGAAAGACAAAGTAACTAACTTAATAGAAATAACATGCTAGAATGCATACATAGAGATGAAATATTCAATACTGAAACCAGAAGTCCGTGTTTCAAAAGTAGATTTCAAAATATACGATTGCTTTTCTAGCAAATATTGTCCATCCTTAGTTACGGAGAAAATTCTAGTTTTTATTGAGGATTCTGCCTCTCAGAACATTAATGCCCAACCACTTCTATGATAGTGATAGGTATATTTGATCTGAAACTAACTTAATAGCGTAAATTTTATTTTTTAAATAACTTAGGATTGAATGTAGAAGGTTCCCCTGATCTAGCATGATCGGATGACTTAGAGCGCAGCTTCAGGGTCAGTTGATTAGTTAATGACAGTTTTGGGTAGCTTTCGCTGTGTTTGGGGCCCACCTAGATTTTTGCTCCACAATTGGAGTGAAAGCACTTTCACTCCAGAAGTGGAGCAAAAGCATCCCTTTGCCTTGCTTAGAGTCTTCTTTACTTTCTGGCCAGCTTTCACTCCACAAGTGGAGCAAAGATGCTTTCACTCTACAAGTGGAACGAAAGCACCCTTGGTATTTATACTTAAAATGATTGTACCTTTTCTTGAGCTTCGCTCCACTGGTGGAGCGATAGGATTTTTGCTCCACAAGTGGAGTGACAGTATTTTTGACCATTACTTTGACTTCCTCTACACATTATTTTCACAGCTCTCAAGAAGGAGCTTTTTTCCCTAAGTGGAGTGAAAGCACTATCGCTCCACAAGTGGATCAAAAGTCTGATCAGTGTGCACACTTAATTATTTTGGGGGTCTTTCACTCCACATAGATTGAAAACACTCCATGCCTTGACCAATACTTAGTCATTTGCTCCCCTTTTGTTTAATAGGAACTTTCGCTCCACACTCGGAAGCAAAAGTGCCCCTTACTTCCGTTCAAGGGAAGCATTCTTTGAAAATTATCTAAGTTGCCAAAAACTGTCACCACATATAAATAATTAAAATAACTTGTATAAACCAGACTTAAGAAAAAAAATTATCCACAACATCGTCCCATGCTAAAACATTTACAATTTTGCATGTGAAACGACAGGAATTGCATAGAAAAACCAGAGAAACCAAAGGATTTGAAAGAAAACATTTTTGAGTAAAAGGAGATAGATGATGAAAACATATAAAATACAACAATGTATTAACTAATTGTTATGGAAAAAAGAGGTTTTACAATGATTAACTCTCAAAATTGCATACAACTTAGAATTTTTAAAATGTGGCAGAAAGGCCAACAGTTAGCACCTGTCATCAATTTTTTTTTTTTTTTTTCATATTACATATACAAGGAGATCTTCAAAATATAGGTGTGGTGTTGCCACATCCCACCCTACACTATATGTGAAATTTGGGTTGCCAACATGGGACCACACAAAGCTTTCAACAGAGTGCACAACTAACAAGGATACATGTGTCAAGAAATGGTCTAGCTAAATTTTTAATGCAGTATTCAGGTCTTTGAGAAAATCAATTTCAAAAGACATCTAATGTTTTCGGATAATGGTGAAATGAAAGATACAACATGCCAACACAATGAAGATGCTACTTGTTTATTTTCTTGAGCATATTCAGCAACATTTAATCTTGGCTAACACTTTGGTAAAGTGCCCATATACTAGTTTATCTCCCTTAATGCACCTCTAGACCTATTTATACTTTAAAGAATAGGGACCTTATCACATCAAGCAAATAATAAAAGAGAATAAGCTAAAGCGAGCCCTTAAGGCAGGATTTCAATAATTGTCTTTAAAGAAGGATACACTCTAGAAAAAAGAATATAACACAATAACATTACATATTGATAGCAATATGACAAGAGACTATATGAGTAACTATCAATAGTGAGGCTATGATTAGGTTAAAGCTATGACCATGTATCTTACCCAATTAGCCTATAATGAACCCAAGTTCAAGCAAGCCACATGTTGGCCATTCATGCTCATTAATAAAGTTTAAGGTGAATTTTTAGGTCATAAGACATCATGTTTATTGGGCTTATCAGACCCCCTCATGATAGGCAAGGGAAGTCTTTTATTTTACCATATATATTAATTTCATTGTTTACCTCTTTGGGTTTTGATACTTTGATCAAGCTTATGGGGATTTGAGTCCAATCCATAAATAATCATTGCACCATAATCTGTGAATATTAGTTTCTTTTTTAAATTGGTTATGTGGGCTTGAAATAGGTCCCATCTATATCACATATATTTCAACAAACCGTATTATTGTGGTATGACATCAATCTAGATTATCATGGGCCACTTTATTGTAGAAACATTCATCATAATGCAAGGATTTGAAACTCAGGTTGTGCTGATACATTTGCATCCCACTTATCATTGCTTCATAATGCTTTGGAGTAATATTAGTTCCCCCACAAAACCTTGCTTGACTAATCCTGTATTGTTTTTGAATTTTTACATTTAACTAGTCTAACTAGCTCTACCAGCATGGCATTGTCAATATTTAAGTTGACTTAAATATGATGAATAGGTCAATTAATAGTCCATTTGACCAACTCATTCAAATTCTAAATCCCCAACCCAAAAATGGAAGAGCAAAAAGTCAAAATACTATTGATCAGTGAAGTTACTATACCTGATATGTTGACCAAGTTTGACCATAGCTTTGACTTTCTAATAACATTGAAAAGTGTTGACTTTAAGCAAATTAATATTCAAATCACTGCACCCTTGTTTGTGTACAAGAGTGGCTACTAGGGCTTCAGTTTTTCTTCTTGTTTATGGTAGGATAGGACTGTAGTTCTCCAACATTAGGTTTCCACCACTCCTCGCATACTGAGGAGTTGTAGACAGATGCAACTTACTTGTTCTCTATCCTCTTATGTTGGTTCCATGGCCATGGATTCTATAAGAGTCATAGGTGCTTGAACTCCATGTCCTCCTAGGATATCCAAAAAGGCCCTTAGTCTTGGTCGTTCTCCTAGGAACATCATTAGATCTTGTGTTGGCCCCTTTGGGATAGTTACTGATGACAACTACCATGCTTCTACTTTACCTCCCACTACATATTAGTTTTGGTGCTTGGATTCACTGGAGACCCTTTCTATCTTTGTTTTAACTTAACTTTTAGTTCTCTCTTCATCACTACTTTAGCATGTTAGGTTTATCCATTTTGGGTAACCCTCGGGGCTATAATTTTATGTCATGCAAGTGTTCCACTTGAGTGTAGTTTACACTAGATTCTTTACTTTAGTTTATATTATATTCATGGTATATTTTGGTTACTACGGTGCATTGTAAAAGACCTTTTTCAGTGAGACCCATTGGCATACTTTGGCCATCTGCAGACATTAAAATAAAATTATTTTATCTTATCTCAAAAGGTATAATGGTGTGCTGAATTTGACTAGATACCTACTTTTTATGCAAAATGCTTAATCTTATATTTACAAAATTGACTTTGACTAAAATTTTATAACTCCCTCTGATAGTCACTCTACTCTTGATGCTAATTAAGATTTTGAGGAGCTCTTTCCTTATATCAAACAACCTTCGCATGCCTAAATGGTAGTCAATTAACCACCACTTGTTTCATACCTATATCAAAACCAAAAGTAAAATAATTCAAATGGCCATATTATTCATGTTTAAGCACATTTTTGTACATGCAATTTGACATAAACACTTCATGTTTGGAAGAATTTTCATTGCACCTTTATAATCTTATTTCTATTTTTTTGGCTTTCTGGGGAACCTTCCAAGGTGACCAAATTGATCATAGTTTCATTTAAAACTATCTTGACGACAGGAAGTGTGCTCATTAACTAGAGTAGTTGATATTTTAGAGAGGGTGAGGCACACATTACTGGTTTCTTTCATACTTTTCGAAGATCAGTGGATATGAGTTTTTTTGCATCCTCTTAGGACTAATCAAATTAGCCCTCTTAATGTGAATTATTTTTTTGATGACATTTATGGTCTCTATATTAACCCTTTCATGGTGATCAACAATGAAGTAAGTTTGTTTCTTGCTTCTTATTAAACCTTGTTCATCATCAGCTTTCTTTCCTTGGTTTTATTAGTGGATTTCTCTTTAATATCATTTTATATTGTATGGATTTGTAAATCACCAATTTTTATAGGGTTTACTTATTCAGGTTATCCCTATCCTTTTTGGTGGTTCTTTTGCTTCTCACATATAATTCTATAATCTACTTTTTTTTGTTGGAGTCATCATAGTGCTCCTGGTTTGCTATTTTTTTTGTTATACATTGCTTCTACTTGGCATACTTTGTGTTAGAAATATTTACACCTGGATATCCAGCTCTTATACTAAGCAGTCAGTATTAGTTATTATCTTATGTTGGTAGTATTCCTAGATAGAAATAGAAAATATAATATTTAACTGTTCCATGTAATCAATCATAGTTTTTAGTTTTTACAAATGGCTAAAATGGTAGACCAATTGCAAGCAGCATAAGTGTTTTCCAAGGTGTGACCATGGTTCAAATCCTTGGAAGGCCGGTGATCCAGCTCACACCAATTCCCTTTGGGGAGGTGGGTAGTTACTAAGCTTTTATCGCAAGTGGATAGGGATTATAGTGGTAGTAACGAGAATTGAACATGAGAATAGAGGGATATAATGATGGGAAGTTACCAATTCCCCTTAGCAGTAACATTCTTCAAATATTTACATGGACACCTATTGAGAACAAATACTATGGTATTTATTTTTTCTACCTAGCAACAATATGGTACATTTTGACTATGCACCGGCCAACTCCATGATTGTCCTATTCCTCCTCTTTGTTATCCCATTTTGTTGTGGAGTGTAAGGAATTATATACTGCCTATGTACACCCTCATGCTTGTAGAAATTCTGAAACTATTTTGAGGTAAACTTATCAATCATCAAAAAAAAAAAAAATTGCACCACAAACCGAAGGTATATTCATTGGAACATACAAATTAATATGCACTAAATCCAAAACACACACCAAGACTTACCATCTCAAATGGTTGATAATTTTTTTTTCCAAGTTGACAAGCTGCACATGAATATTTTTGCTCTTGAATGTATGTCAATATGTAAACCATGTTAGTAAGAATTGAAAAATACTTATAATTTAGGATACCAAACCTTTCATTCCAAAGAGTAGAACTATTCTCTTCAACTACCAAGGCAAATGAATTGGTAGACTTGCTATCAACTAACTTGTATAATCCCTTATCACCTATACCAAAAGGAATGAGCTTGTTTTTACCCACATGCATCACCTCTTTTTTTATGAAAATGTATAGTAAGTTGATAATTATTGGTGATTTCACTAATGGATAGAATATTTTTGCTCATATTAGGAACATATCATACATTTTTGAAGTTGTATGTAACATTGTTGTTCAATGTCACATTAACATCACCACACCCTTCAATAAGGTATGATCTACGATCATCAAGTGAAATAGAATCATTCTTACTTAGATCTTCAATGAAATTAACATACCAGTCTTTCGACATGTATAATGTTTGGATGCTCTAGAGTCAAAGTACCACTCAGTAGATTGACTAGATGAACTCTAAGTTGTTACAAAAGCAAACTTCTCTTCTTGATATTCTATCTCAACAACATTTACTTGTTTCTTCCTTTTCTGAATTTGTTTACTCTTCAAATTACTACAATACCATTTAAAATGACCAAGTTTTGTGTAGTAAAAACAAATGATTTGGAACTGCTTTACATTAGAAGTTTTACCTTGGTTGTGATCAAATGATGAGGCCTTGGCATTTTGATTTCCTTCATGTTTGGCTTCAGTAAATACTCTTTGTACTCCCTAAAGTGGATAATTCCATTTGTGATTGTCTCCTCTCATTTTTTAAAAGTAAATAGTATACCTTTTTTGTTGAGAAATGTAGCTCAGATAGGAACTTCTTGTACAGTATTTAGAATGAACATGCTAGAATTGGTTCGATATATTTCGAATTCTATTTTGAAATTCACTTAAGTGATTTTCTATTTTTAAGTTCACTTAAGTGATTCTATTTTGTAATTAACTTAAGTGATTCTATTTTGAAATTCACTTAAGTGATTTTCTATTTTTAACCATACATTTCAAGATGATATGAGATCTAATATTAGGGTTAGAGAGATTAGGGTTAAATTTTTCAAGGATAAAATGAGAAGTTCAAGAGTATTTTATACACAGAAAGAAGAGAAGGAGAAAAAATTGTTGAATGAAAAACAACAAGCTTAGGAGGAGAAGAACAGTGAAATTTTTGGTCAAAAAGGTAGCAAGAGAGTAGGGTGTCCTGTTGTAGCTGTAGCCTCATTTATTTTGTAATATTTTAGGCTCGGAAATATATTTAACTTTTGTTGTTCACTCTATTTATTTTTCCAGCCATATGTGTGACTGTTGCATGTTTAAATAAATAAATTTTAGATCTGATTTATTTTAAAATAACATAGGACAATAGTTATCTAGGGTTAGAAAAATTTACATGGTATCAAAGCTAGGTTTTGTGATTGAGATTCTCAAGGGTTTATAGTAGTAGATTACTTTTGGATATTAAAAACCAATAGTTGAGGGTTTCATACTTTTTCTTAAAGAACTAAGCTAATTTTCAAGACAACTTTCTTGAATCATTCATATCAGATCTGAAAGTTTGTGCAGTAAATCTTAGATATGGCAAAAGGTGGCCTTATATTTGAGGATAGATTGGAGGTGCCTCCAATTTCTTGCCCTAGAAATTTAGGGTAATGTTCTTATTGGAATAAAATGATCTCTAGGATATTGTTAAGGATGGTGTGACTCTGCCTATAGATCCATAGCAATTGGCAGCTCACGTAAAGAAGTGAAGGCCAAGCAGATGATCTTGGATGCAGTGAAAGATCATCTGATTCCTCACATATCTAAGAAGACTAAGGCAAAGGATATGTTTGATGCCCTGGTTAGCTTATACTATAGCAAAAATATAAATAAGAAGATGATATTGAGGAAAAAACTTAGATCTATAGAGATGACCATATCTGACATCGTTACTAGTTACTTGATGAAGATCACGCAGATTTGTGATTTATTGGCAGTTGTTTGGGAGAAGGTTGAAGACATAGAGTTGGTGAACATTGCATTAAATGGTTTCTCAACTTCATGGGAATCATTTATCAAAGGTATTTGTGCTCGTGAGCACCTTCCCACCTATGAGAAACTATGGGATTTTTTCATTCAGGAGGAGACTCGGATGGATTTAAAGACCAACAAGAAAGGTGGCGACGATTGCCTAGCTCTCTTTGGATAAACCAAGAAAGGAAGAGGTAAAAAACCCAGCAAGGGTAAGGTAAAGAGTGAGGATTCAACCTCACAGTTATGGAAGGACTTGAGCAAGATCAAATGCTTCATTTGACATAAGCATGACCATTATGTATCATAGTTTCTAGATAATAAGGACAAAGGGAAGCAACAACAGACGCAGGTAGCAACCTATGCAAAAACTTGGATGAGCAAGTTTCTGCAAAATTTGAGAAGGATTTCTTGTTGGTCTCTTGCCTTTCTAATAGTATGGTTCTGAGGGATGCTTGGTATGTGGACAATGGGGCATCTCGGTACATGACATCAACCCAATGGTGTTTTACCAATCTACAAGTGCAGGACTCAGGGGTTTAGGTTGAGCTTGATGATGATACCAAATATCCAATTCAAGGAATTAGTACCAATCATTTTTTATTCCAGTGAGGGAACTCTTTAGACTTTGATGATGTTTTGTTTTTTCTTGGTCTCAGGAAGAATTTGCTTTTAATTTTAGTTATGGAGGATAAGGGTTATATAGTGTATTTCAAGAACCAGCATGTCCTTATTAGATCCCAAAAACTACACAAGTGATAGGGATTAGAGAAGGCAGTATATACAGATTGTAGTGTGAACCTATTCGAGCCCTAGATCATAGCAGTAATAACTTGTGTGAGTTGTGGCACAAGAGGATGGGTCACCTACATCATAAAACATTGTCTATTCTAAGGAAGATAGTCACAAATATTCCAAAGTTTAGCATTGAATAACAGGGAGTATGCAGAGGGTGCACACTTGGTAAGCATGACAAGGCTGTTTTCCCAAGCAAGCATAGGTCTAAGTAGATACTAGATCTAGTACATTTGGATGTTTGTGTATCAATTTTAGTAGCATCAATTTCAAGTTGCATGTACTATGTTTTCTTTATTGATGATTTCTCTCACATTACATGGATCTACTTCTTAAAGACCAAAGATGACGTCTTTAGCAAGTTTTAGGAGTTCAAAGCTCTAGTTGAAAACTAGATAGAGAAGAAGATAAAGTTCTTGATATCATACAATGGGGGTGAATATACCTCCAAGGAGTTTAATGGTTTTTGCAAGGCTACAGGAATCAAGAGGGAGTTGACTATTCCATACAACCCACAACATAATGGGGCTGTAGAGTGAAATAATCAATCCATCATAGGGGTTTCTAGGGCCATGATTCATGACCAAGGCTTATCGATGTTTCTTTAGGTAGAAGCATGCAACACAATAGTCTACATCTAGAATAGGTATCCTCACAGGATCTTAGAGGACAAGACACCAGAGGAGGCATTCACTAGTGTGAAACCAGAGGTGAGTCATTTTTACATATTTGGATGTCCAATTTATATCTATTTTTAGGTAGATAAGAGGACCAAGTTGGAGCCCTCCAGTCAGCATTTTTATTAGCGGCGAATATTCACAAATTGAGCGAATATTAGCATTTTCAAAAATGTCAATTTGCGATTTTAGGGGACCCTAGACGTCAATCATTTTGCTCAAAATTTTTGGGTCAAAAAAATTTTGAAGTGTCGATTCACCATAAATTTATAATATTATTAGGTATTTTTTTAAATTCGTTGACACTCCCACCTAATTCGTGGAGCATTTTCACTAATTTTTTTTTTTAATTTTTAAATTATCCCACCAAATTTGTTAACTATACCACTATATATAAGTAACAAGCAAGATATAGTTTTCATTTATAACATTTAACTATTCTATATATGGATCAACACGACATAGTTCTCCACCCAGCATGACAATTGGACGTTATATCCACCCAACTCGGTAGTCGGTTTTCTTGTTCCACCTAGAGAGGTAATTCCAATCAGGTCATCTATCGAACTGCATATTCCACCTGGACCGTTGTCCGGTGAGCTTATTCCACAAAGACCTAATATTGGTTGTAGCAGACCGTAAGTCAGATCCATTGTTCGCCTGGACCGATCATTCATTGGACCTTTTTTCCACCCCAACTCTTGATGTTCATTTCCTGCACAAACCGCCCGGTGGATCTCTTTTCAGGTGGACCTTTTCCTACAATAGGTACTCTTTCTCATTAGACATTTGAATTTTTTTCTCTATGATAGGTACTCAATTTCTCTTGAGGCATACGGTGGACCATGTTTTACCCCCAGGTCGTAATATTGCAGAAATTAAAAAATTTGAAAGAAAAATAACAATAATTTAACCTCAAACATTTCAATACATAATAACTGTAGACAATGAAAATACATTTTAGTACATAAAAATAAAATTGCAATTTTATAATTAACCTCAAACATTTCACATATCGTGAATGAACAATACATTTAAGATATAACCTGATAACTTATTTTGAAAATATCTTTCCTAATTTTTTATATTTTGAAAATATTTTGGAACCGCTCTACACAAGGGGCAACTATGGTTACTCGTATCCATCCACTTGAAAATACAATTAGTATAAAAAATGTGTGTTCGATGGCATGACATGCTATTACTAATGCTCCATTTTTGAATTCATCCAAGAAAATAGAGCAATGCATCTTCCCTACTTCTTTTAATTCTTTTGAAGAATTCCCTACTTCCATTTCTTTCTCAGATTTCCCTGCTTCTTCCATCCTATGACGAAACATCCAATTAAAAAATATTCACAATTAATCACTGGTAGATAAAACGTTAACAAAAATCTTATGAAATCCCCTAGAAGTTTGAAAATAAAATGTTAATAGAAATCCTCCCAAAATCTGGAAATCTGGAAACCCTATCACAAAGTTTTGCTCTTGAACAACAAATTTACCTTTTTTTAATGATCAATGGCCGCACCTCCCCATTTTCTTAAAACAATCCACCAGGTCATCCATGCTCATAGCCTCGCAGGTTTTCCACGCTCCTTAGTCCTGCATGCTCCTTCACGTAGCCTCGCAGGTCCTTTGTTGAAAAATATTTATTTGCTTGCAAAATACGATCCAACATTTTTTCCCACACGACTTGCGTTCCTAATTTTCCACCCGGTTTGTCTTCCTTTTTCCACCTGGTCTGACTATCATCGTATTTTTTCACCCGACCAGCTACCATCATTTTTTTCCACCTGGTCAGCTACTATCGTCTTTTTTCACCTGTCTTGGCTACCGTCATCTTTTTCCACATGACTCGACTTCCATATTTTTCCACCTGGAACGTTCTTGATGCGGTCCGTTGCTAAATCGTGTTTTCCATTTGGACTGTGACTAAACACCATCTATGATTAAATCATGTTTTCCACGAGGCCCATGACTAAACATAGTTTGTTTTTTCCATGCGGCCTGTGACTAAACACCGTCTATGATAAAGCTATGTTTTCCACGTGGCCCATGACTAAACGCGGTTTGTTTTTTCCACACGGTTCGTAGGACCGTATTCAAAATGGTTCATGATTAAATGTGGTCCATGATTAAACATGATCCATGATTAAACATAGTCTGTGATTCAAAATGATCAACGATTTTCATGTCATCCAATTTTTTGAAGATGTTCATAACTCATATCTTTCTTTAATTTTATAATTCCTCTTTTTCTTTATTCTATTTTTAACACATTTTTTTGTTTGTATTATGCTCTTCACTTGCACGTAATGTGATTTTGTGACCAAAAATGCTTGCAGCACTAGGAGTTTTCTCTTCACTTGCGCATATGTGATCTAGTGAATCAGATACTAGTTTATATTTTTAGAGTACTGCTTCACCATGTTTTTTTTTTCATTAATGAATCCTTACTATTAATATAAATTCATAGGATAATTTATTCACAAGATCAAATATATGATAGCCACAATATAAAGAGATCAAATATAATGTAACAGTGATAATATGAAACAACTAATATGTATATATAAATGGTTAATAATGTATCAAATAACATTCATTAATAAGCTGAAATATGAATGTAATAGCCTGAACCAGACTTACAATATTAGTTTCTCAAATATATGCAAATTGTATTACTCCTCTTTCTCTTACAAATGTATAATATACAATGATAATCTCAATACTCACTATGTAGACAACTCTATGTAGACAATGTAGGTGATGCAGATGATGGTTCTTTATTCCTCTCTATGCAGTAATATATAGCCATTGTAGGATGAATCTTGGATAACTTGACTCTTCCTTTCCATATGCCAAGAATCATGACTCTTGGCTTCTCTAATTGACACTTGCATACACAATATTTTATCTTATATGCACACTTGGCCATGACTGATTACATAATACTTCCTAATCTATGAACACATGTGTGCATTTACACTCATAAATATTGCATACATATTTAAATGACACTTGTGCATTTCTTGCACATTATTACATTACATAAAATATTTACCCACACACTGATCTAAGACACAACCCTAATATAATATTTACAAGAATGCACCAAATAATGTAATATTCTCCAAC
This sequence comes from Wollemia nobilis, assembly GCA_028583015.1. Taxonomy (NCBI): domain Eukaryota; kingdom Viridiplantae; phylum Streptophyta; class Pinopsida; order Araucariales; family Araucariaceae; genus Wollemia; species Wollemia nobilis. Next base: position 1,331,591 of record JAQPPZ010000863.1, read on the forward strand.
ATCTCCCTTATTATATTATTTGGTTATTGAAGACTTTAGTCTTCAATATGGTCTTCATCCTTCATATTCAATCAATCTCCTTCAGATCAATATCTAATCCCTTAACATGAAGTTCTTATTTATTTTTAGATTCAGATTTTTTGTTTCTTTTCTTGAATTGATTTCTCTTCTTGTTTCTTCTTCTTATTCATTTTTGCACTTTCATTTGAGATATATCTAATTATATATCTTCTAGAAATTGAGTTAGTAAATCTTCACAATAATACAACTTTGATTTCAATGATTCATCTTTGAAACTAACATATGTATCATTTCTTTTAGGTTGTATCTTCCCTTGGAAAATCTTAAAACTAATTAATGAAAGATACATCATTAAACACACTTTTGAAGAGAATATAATGGTGTTTTGAGAATCCCACCATGTCTTAAAAAAATTTCCATGGAGATAGTTTATAAATGTTGTAAAAATCCCTTATTTTGCCACTTTGAGAAACAAAGATAAATTTTTTTTTAAATAATTAGACATTTGTTTCTCTCCATAAATTTTATTTATTAAATTTTAAAAACAATACTTGAGTGCATATAACATTTCTTCACTGTCCTCATTAAATGCATTCTTAACAAGTTCTTCCATGATATGCAAAAATATGTCAAGAATATATTTCCTTTGATGTAGACTACCTTGTGTCTCCCTAGATTTGAAAATAAGTTCAAAGTTTCTAGATTTCAATACCTATGAAGTAGAAATCCTTGTCTCCCTAATATTTTAAAACTAATAATATAAAAAAAATTACAAATTTAATTTTTCTAGATTTGAAGTAGAATTCCTTTTGACTCCCAAATAGTTAAATTTGCAAATATTCTATAACACTTCAAAATTTCAAAACTAAAGCTAGCAAAAATATAAACTTCAAATTTAAGAAAATTAATTAATCCTTATTACTCCAAGACTATAATTTCAAGCTTTTAATCTACTTATTACTCCTAATAAGTAATATTATCTCATTAAATCCTTATCACTCCTTTATTCTAAAGATTAACCTTTATTAAATTTTATCTTATCTCTCCTTTCTTCAAAAATCCGAAATTGAAAAACAAAGGCTTAATCTTGTATACCTCACGACGTGTGCGTTGAAAAACTTTTTTGAACATTTGAACTCTACTTTAGTCTGCATTCAAAGACTGCTAAGAATTTGATTCTCACATGCTCATATGAGGGTCTTTATTAGGCATTCAATGGAATGTTTTAGTTCAAATCTAAGTGGATATTTTACTGAGCAATTCACTTGACATTATGATGTTTCCAACTTTGCCAAAAAACATTCTTCCAATGGGTGAGCAGATGGAATTGTTAGATGTTATAACTTTCCATGTATTGGTTTGTTGCGTGGCTCTCTGAATCCTCCAATTATCTTGTGCTATGAACCATTAGATAATTTCTTCCCTCTTGGTACTTTCAAGTTTAACATTTCAAATATTTTGGTGCTTGACTATTGATGCTTTAACGCAATGCTTGATTCTTCAATTTTAACTAATGCTTTGTATCCTAAATATTTCTTTGAATGATGCTAAGAAATTTAATTTCTTACTTAGGCACTATTTTCTCAATAGATGTTAGATTATTGCACTTCCTTTACACTTTGTTACACCTTTATACAACACTTGAATCTTTATTACCTATTTATTTAACTTTTGCTTTGATTTTAATGTTGTAGTATCCCTATTTGTGTTTTATTTGGGCGCTTAGATATCCTTACTTAAACTTTGGACTTTCATTATATGCTTCAAGCTTCTTGACTTGGTGCTCAACCACTTAAAATGTCCATTCACTCAAATGCCTAATGTTCAATCTCCTTGGGTGCTCAGGATGACTCCTTAAATTTTGCTCATTTATGTGTTCTAGTGCATTACCTATGTTTACTTCAGTTCCTCCTTACTAACTTCTTATTTATCACATAGTTTTATGTCTTATGAATATATAAATCTAATCTTGCAGATTTAGGTGACTCTAAATATCTCTTGTGTAGGTCCAGGTAGCATTGGAGACCAAAAAACCACCTTCATATTTCTTAACATTGCGCTATCATGATGGCATCTATTCTGCACTTTTTTAATTATTTGACTTGAATATATTTTATCCTTTCTAATGGATGCATTCTTCTCTTATGAAACTATCTCCTCATAGCTTCATTTAACATTCTCCATGCTAGTCGTATTCCAAACATGTTGCTTCTTTATTCTCTATAATTTCATCAATATTATGCCTTGCAATGATGACTGTTATATTCATCAAGCTTCTTCCTCAAGCATTCCTTAATTGGTCTTCTTTGGATCTTCATTCTCTAGTTATCCACTGCAGTCTTCTCTAGTTTTATTTTTGTAGCTTGGGCTTTGGTGTCCAACACAACTTTTTTTTTTTCATTATACTTAGCTTCTCTATCTCTTGGTCTTTCCTTACTTCTCCTACATATCTCTAACAATAGCTCCTCAATAATTTATCTTAGGTGATTCCAATATTGTACTACCTTTGAATCTACATTCTTATATGTTATCCTTGACTTTACTTTAGAGGATCTTAACCTCATTCATTCATTTATCTTGAACCTTTATCTTTGGTTGATTCTATTTCTCTGTAGTATGTTGTCTCTTACCTTTTTCCTTGAAGGATTTAAACCTTTGATATCATCTTCTTAGCACTCTAAATATTTCTCTTCAAGCATTTTTTTACCTTTCCTATTTTTTGGTCAAATAGTAATGTTTGCTTGAATTTCAACTTGATAGAATATTATACTTCAATCATAAACTTCTCATAAGAGTGTTATTTTAATTTGTCTTCTCAATATTTTTTTCTCCTTGTTGATATTTAGTTCTACCTTGCTTGTTGGTTCTTCTTCCTTCTAGAATTTTTTTCCTTATGACTCCTCTTCCTTAATCAATTATAGTCTCTTTTCTTGGACCACTTTTCAAGGTCTATAGGACCTAAATCACTAAGAATTTTATCAAGGTATTTTTTCGTAAGACCTAAATTTACTATATCAATATCAAGGTCTATCTTCAATACCTAAATATTTCTTATATACCTCCTTCTATTTTGAATAGAATATTAGAATAAGTAAACTCAATCTATCTTTGTCAAGGTCAATATTTCAATGACCTAAAACTTATAATATTCTATAGCTCAAATAAATCTCTATATTTGCCTTCTCTTGAAGATGAAAGTCTTCTCTATCGACTATATAAAGCTTCTAAAACTTTAAATAGTCTCTACTACAACAATGTCTTAGGTCAATATAACCTAAATCTTCTTCTTTGTCAAGGTGACAATAAACTTCCCTAGAATACTTTATCAAGTCAAGATGGATCTCTCTTGAATGAATAATTTTCTCTTGAGTTGATTCAGTCTCAATAGTAGTCTACAATATGCAAATCTTCAAATATATGTTAGGGTTGGTTATTTCCTTGAATAATCAATTGTCTTCAAGTTGATTCATCCAAATACAGATCATAGTCTTCAATGGTTATCCTTCAACCTAGTGGAAAGTGTTGGAAATATTGAGTATATTGAGTTGTCATTGATGTCAAAGGCAAAAACATATTCAAGGATGATATTATGAATTGACAATATTATGGTGCTTAAAAAATTAAAATGGTGAATTACATTTCAAATATCAATTGGTGGTGTACACTTTGATATTTAAATTAAATATTTAAAAATTAAAGTAAGGTTTTTAAGGTGGAATATATTTAAATCAAAAGGATTTAAATATAATTAAAATAATAGAAGGGTCGACTTTATGTTTAAGATTCAAAATTTTATTTTTGAATATATATATGGTTCTAAATTTATTGTTTGTGTAATTTTTTAGAGAGTGCTTTCATAATTTCCTTCAAAGAAAGAAGAAGATCTTTCATTCGCATGCTTTGTCTTTTTTCGAAAGAGAGAGTGAGCTCCAGAGTGCACCTTTGTTGGATAGTGAGACTTCCCTTTATTAAGTGAAGTGAGGCATCCTTTCATTTGAATGTAGTGAGACTTCCTTTTGTTTGAGTGCAGTGAGACATCCTTTCATATGAGTGCAGTGAGACTTCCTTTCATTTGAGTGTAGTGAGGCTTCTGTTCATTGAGTGCCATGAGTGTGATGATCACTTGATTGCTTGTATTTAAAGGAGTATGTTTTGCATCTGAGTGGAAGTAGTACTCATGTGCAAAAGGTGTGCCTTCATTTGTGGAGAGTGAGTGCTTTCAAAGAAGTGTGTTGCAGTGTGTATTGGGAAGAATATTCGCTGGAGTAAAATAAAGCTAAGAACCTTTTTATAACCAGCATAAAATAAGAGGAAGAGGCATCGAATTACCCACATGGATTGGCATTTCCAAGAGGAATAAAATAGAGGTATGTGATATATTTGGAGTGTGCACAGTGTAAAGAAAATAGTGGTGGTAGTGAAGACATATCATCGATGTTGTGGAGTAAAATCCTTGACTACGTTTGATTTGAGATTGAGAGAATTGCATAGTGATAAATACAAAGGTATAATTTTGATTTATTAATTTGTATTATATTCATTAATACTATGAGGAAGTGTTTGTGCTGGTAGAAATACAAAGCATTACAAAGGTACAAGATTTGAATGCGACAAATAGAAACCCTAAATCAGTGATTTGTATGGAAAACCAAGATAGTGGAAACATCAACTACGTGTGATATTAGATCCAAACCCTAAATATAATGAAGAGAAAGTAGTGTGATAAGCCAAAACATCGTATGCATGAGAGACACATAAGATACCATGTAGAAACATTTTGAATTTGAAGTGCACCAGGGATATGTTTTGGAGTGCAATATCATGTCCACGTCTTCAAGCTAAAAGGTGTGGAACCACCTTCCATTCGATGGTGTAGCTAAAGTGGTTCATGGCTAGCCAATGAGAGTTATGAGTGAGAGACTAGGGTTCAAGTTGAAGCACCAACAAAAATATTTTGAAGAGATAAGTGTGCTTTTGATTATACCTGAGAATGAAATTTTTATTGATGAAATGTTATGATTGAAAGTTTTCTTCAAAAGGACAAAAAAAAAGAAAGTGTGAATTTACTAATGCATTATGGTTTTTATAAATGAAATTTCATTTTTTTAGAATAAGAGAATAAGTGCATAATATTTTGAGAAATATGTGGCAATAGAAATTCTAAAGACAAGTGTTTTATGAGGGCAGCTATGAAAGTGTTATGAAATATTTTTGTATGATATGATTTGTTGATTGTGTCAAGTGGGAGATATAAGAGTTATTAGATGTATGAACTTAAAATATTATTTTGAGTGATATTGGAAATAAATTTGCAAGGTTTATAGATCAGTGTTGCGAAGAAAAATTGTGCATTAGTATTGATTGATATTGGGAGTAAATTTGCAAGGGTTATAAACCATTTTTGTGAAGCAAATTTGAGTAGAGTTGAGAGCAGGTTTTGGAGTAGATTTGAGCAAGCCTTGTGTGTAATATTGGAGTATATTTTAATAGATTTGAGAGCAGGTTTTGGAGTAGATTTGAGCAAGCCTTGTGTGTAGGCTTGGAGTAGATTTAAGCAGAATTGAGAGTAGGTTTTGGAATAGATTTGAGCAAGACTTGTGTAAAGGCTTGGAGTAGATTAGGTCAGAGGGGATTGAGGTCTCCTATGGATAGAGGTACACAAACAAGAGAAAAGAGGATAGGTGTCTCCTATGGATAGAGGTCCGTGAACTTGAGCATAGAGGATTGATGTCTCCTTTGGGTTGGTGCCCATAAACATTGTAATAGGGAATTGGTTCCGAAGAGATTTGTTAAGAAAAAATATAAGAAATATTTTCTCTGTGGATGTAGCCCACATTGGGTGAACCATGTTAAATATATGTCTCTTATGTGTGTGATGATCTATACATTGTGTCATTATTACAATTGATAATATTGGATACTATTGCTTTGGAAAGAAAAGTAAAAAGTTTTATATTTTTCACCCCCCTCTTAGTATAAGCTTGTGTTCTTCAATTGGTATCAAAGCTAAGTTCCTTTGTGAAAGCCTAACAACTTGAAGAAATATTTTACAAGAACACACATGGCCACTGAAGTGATAGAAGATGCTCCTATGGTTGAAATAAACAAGAAATATTCATAAAAAGAAGAGGAAGCCACAATTGATATGGAAAAGGAACTTATTGCTTCTCTTGGAAAACTAAAAAGAATTGAAGAAGTTATGGTTGAGAAATTAAATGTAAAAGAATTATAATGTGAAAAATTGGAACATGAAGTTGTCTCTCTAAGAAAGGAAGTAGAAAAGTCTAAGGATAAGTTGCAGAAAAATATAAGGTTAGAGAAACAAAAATAGGAGTCAAGCTCAAAAGGAACAAAGACATCAAATAAAGTTAGTAAAAAGGTGCCCATGACCTATGTTGATGTATTGAAGGAGGAAGAAGACATAGAATCATCATGGACAGAAGTCAATCATAGGAACATAAATGAAAGAACCATGCAACCATATCATTCAAGGTAATAAAATAGGTTTAAAATTTTCTTCCATGGTTATTGTTTTTCATGTAAAAAATATGGTCATAAAGTTGTACATTGCATGGTCTATGTGAAAAATAATGTTGTCATCATCAATAGAAATTATAATTATTTTGCACCTCTCATGAATAACAATTTCATGTGTTATAAATGTAATAATTTTGGGCACAAAGCTAGATGGTGTAAAGTAGTATTTTTGAACTTCCTAAATCAATAAAGAAAGAGGAAGGTCGAACAGTTTAGAAGGAGATGTCCTCAAAAGTTTGGAAAAATAAAAAGGAACAAGAAAAGGAAAATTTCATGTTGGTACAAACAACTCTTCATGTGAAAAATAAATGAAATCAGTGGTACATTGATAGTGGTTGTTCAAGCCATATGATAGGTGACAAAAGTAGATTTCTTTCTCTCAAGAAAATAAATGGAGGAACAGTGAAATTTGATGATAATGTTTTTGCCAAAATTGTTGGAAAAAGGACTTTAAGTTTGGATAATGTAAAATCTTGGATAGAAAATGTGTTACATGTTGAAGAATTGAAGCATAACATACTAAGCGTAAGTCAACTATGTCATCAATGGCACATACTCACATTTCACCCAAATGGATGTGAGATCAGAAAATCCAAGATAGGAAAACTTATTGCAGATGTCGATAGAACTACAAACAATCTGTACATGTTAAGTGAAATTAAGGGAGAAAAATGTTGCTTTTTATCACAAGAAGATGAGAGTTGGTTATGACATAGAAGAATGGGTCACCTGAACTTTGACAACATAGTGAAAATAAGCAACAAATAGGTAGTTAAATATTTTCCCAAAATAGAAAAACTCCCAAGCACGATTTATGCACAATGCCAACATGGTAAGAAAATAAGATCAAGTTTCAAATCAAAGGAGTTTTCTTCATCCAAACCCTTGGATCTAGTTCACACCAATCTATGTTGGTATACAAGGATAAAGAGTTTACAATGTGAGATTTACTTCATGTTATTTATTGATGATTTCTCTAGAATGACTTGGGTAACATTCTTAAAAAAAAATCAAAAGCATTTGAAAAGTTCAAGGCATTCAAGGCACTAGTAGAAAATTAAATAGATAAAAATATCAAGTGTCTAATATCATATAAAGGAGGAGAATTCACTTTAGGTGAATTTTTAGAATTTTGTGAACAACATGGAATCAAGAGATAATACTCAACAGCAAGAACTCCACAACAAAATGGAGTAATTAAAAGGAAAAATAGAATTATTTAGGGTATGACCAGGGCTTTGTTAAATGATTCTACGATTTTTTATGCATTTTTGAAATAGGCAATTAATGCAACTATTTACATTATCAATAGAACTCAAATAAGAGTAAATCACCTCTAAACCCCACATGAGCTTTGGAAGGTAAGACCAGCTACTGTGTAGTACTTCAAAAATTTTGGAAGCAAATGCTACATTAGATAAGAAGATAAAATCTGAGTAAGTTTGATTCCAAGTCTGAAGAGGGTATTTTACTTGGTTATTCCACCAAGATCAAAGCCTATAGATGCTACAATAAAAGATCACATAAAATTTTGGAAAGTACAAATGTAAGAGCTGATGAAGAAATATATTTAAGAGAACCATCTCAAGAAATTGTGTATCAAGAAGGAGAAAGCTACAAAGAAGAAGAAGGTGAATAAACTAAAGAATATGAGACACAAAGGGCACCACCTAAGACACCATCCAAGTATGTGTAAAATAATCATCCAAGAGAATTGATTATTTGGAATCCATATGAGAGACAAACAAGAAGGAATATAATAGGAATGGGTGAACATGCAAATTTTTCTTTGCTATCCAAATTTGAGCCCAAGTATTTTAATGAAGCATGTGAAGACAAATACTAGATTCAAGCAATGGAAGAAGAGTTAGACCAAATAGAAAAGAGTGAAACTTGGGAACTTGTCCCACATACAAAAGACAAGAATATAATTGGCATCAAATGGGTCTAAAGAAATAAGTTGAATGAAGATGGTCAGGTTTTCATAAACAAAGCAAGACTTGTGTGCAAAGGCTATGCACAAGTTGAGGGGATTGACTTTGAAGAAATATTTTCTCTCATTGCACATCTTGAAGCCATAATAATATTCCTAGCTTTCTCAAGCTTAAAAAACTTCAAGGTGTATCAAATGGATGTAAAATTAGCCTTTCTCAATAGTTACTTAGAGGAAGAGATATACATAGACCAACCAGATGGTTTTAGTCTGACAGATAAGTTGGAATTTGTATGTAAATTAAATAAAGCTCTATTTGGACTAAAGCAAGCCCCTAGGGCTTGGTACTCAATATTGGATAAGTATCTCCAAGAAAAATATTTTAGAAAAGATATAGATGATAGCAATATATGCATCAAAAATGAAGGAAATAACTTGTTGATTGTAGTGGTCTATGTGGATGATATCATTTTTGGATGTAATAATGACAAGATGTGTCATAAATTTACAAAGTGTATGCAAAATGAATTTGATATGTCTATTCTTGGTGAGTTATATTTCTTTCTTGGGTTACAAATTTCACAATCAGATAAAGGTATATTTCTCTCTCAAACCAAGTATGTGAAAGAAATATTGAAAAATCCAAGATGGAGGATTGTAATCCTATGAGTACCCCCATGGTTATAGGATGTATTTTAAGTAAATATGATGAGTCTCTTGAAGCAAATCAGACATTGTAGAGATATATTATTGGAAGTTTACTATATGTCATAGCTACTAGACCAGATATAATGCAAGTAGTCAGATCGATGGCAAGATTTCAAATTACACCAAAAGAAACACATGTACAGGTAATAAAGAGAATCTTTAAGTATTTGAAAGGAACTGTGAGTTTTGGACTGGGGTACCCCAAATGTAATAATTTCATACTCACTACATATACAAATACAGATTGGGAAAATAGTATTTATGATAGAAAAAGCACAAGTGGAGGAGCATTATTTCTTGGATATTGTTTAGTCTCTTGGATAAGCAAGAAATAAGCATCAGTATCCTTATCCACTGCAAAAGTAGAGTAAATTGCAGCAGTTGCTTGTTGTACACAGGTTTTATGGATTAAGCAGAATTTAAGTAATTTCAAAATAGAACATGATCATCCTATCCTCATACTATGTGATAATATAAGTGCCATTAATATCTTAAATAATCCAATGATGCATTCAAGGACTAAGCACATTTCAATAAAACATCATTTTTTGAGAGAGCAAGTGACTAATCAGTAAGTCAAATTGGAATACATTGCTACAAAGGAACATATGGATGATATCTTTACCAAACCACTTCCAAAGGAAACTTTTGAGTATCTCAGAGAAAAGTTAGGAGTAACTTCACTTCCATATGAAAATTGATCACCTCAAGAAAAGGAGGTGGTGAGGGGTTGATATAAGTGTCTTATTTTTAGCTCCAAGGAGCCCTTTGCCATTGATGTCAAAGGGATAGAATTCAGTGAGGGGGAGTAGCTTGTTAGGGGAGCATATTAAGAATCCAACGGTAATAAAAAAAAAAAAAAAATTTGTAAGATTTCCATCAATGAAAAAGGGAGAGATTGTTGGAAATATTGAGTATATTAAGTTGTCATTGATGTCAAAGGTAGAAACATATTCAAGGATGAGATTATGAATTGACAATATTATGGTGCTTGAAAAATTAAAATGGTGAAGTACATTTCAAATATCAATTGGTGGTGTATACTTTGATATTTAAATTAAATATTTAAATATTAAGGTAAGGTTTTAAAGGTGGGATATATTTAAATCAAAAGGATTTAAATATAATTAAAATAATGGAAGGGCTGAATTTATGTTTAAGATTCAAAAATTTATTTTTGAATATATATGGTTCTAACTTTATTGGTTGTGTGAGTTTTTAGTGAGCACCTTCACAATTGCCTTTGGATAAATAAGACCTTTCGTTCACATGCTTTGTCTTCATTCAAAAGAGAGAGTGAGATCTAGAGTGCACCTTCATTGGATAGTGAGACTTCCTTTCGTTAAGTGTAGTGAGACATCCTTTAGTTTGAGTGCAGTGAGACTTCCTTTCATTTGAGTGTAGTGAGACATCCTTTCATTTGAGTGCAGTGAGACTTCCTTTTGTTTGAGTGCAGTGAGGCTTTCATTCATTGAGTGCTATGAATGTTTCAATCACTTGAGCACTTGCGTTTGAAGGAGTGTGTTTTATATTTGAGTGGAATCAGTGTTCATGTGTGAAAGGTGTGCCTTCATTTGTGGAGAGTGAGTGCTTTAAAAGAAGTGTGTTGCAGTGTGCATTGGGCAGAAGCTTTGCTGGAGTAAAATCAAGCTAAGAACCTTTTTGTAACCAACATAAAATAAGAGGAAGAGGTTTCTAATTACCCACATAGATTGGCATTTCCAAGAGGAATAAATGAGAGGTCTATGGCATAGCTGGATTGCACACAGTGTAAAGAAAATAGTGGTGGCAGTGAAGACATATAATCAACGTTGTGGAGTAAAATTCTTAACTATGTTTGATCTAAGCTTGGGATAATTATACAGTGATAAATACAAAGGTATCATATTTATTTATTCATTTGAACTATGTTCATTAATGTTGTGAGTAAGAGTTTGTGTTGGTAGAAATACTGAGTAGGTTGCAAAGGTGCAGGATCTGAATGTGGCAAACAACAACCCTAAATCAACAATTTGCATAAAAAACCAAGGCAGTGGGAGCATCAGATGTGTGTGATATTAGATCTAAACCCTAAATATAATGAATATGTAGTAGTGTGAGAAGCCAAAATATTTTATGCATGAGAGATACATAAGAAACCATGTAGAAACATTTTGAATTTGAAGTGCACCAGGGATATGTTTTGGAGTGCAATATCATGTCCACGTCTTCAAGCTAAAAGGTGTGGAACCACCTTCCATCCAGTGGTGTAGCTAAAGTGGTTCATGGCCAGCCAATGAGAGTTGTGAGTGAGAGACCAGGGTTCAAGTTGAAGCACTAGTAAAAATATTTTGAAGAGATAAGTGTGCTTTTGATTATACCTAAGAATGAAATTTTTATTGATGAAATGTTATGATTGAAAGTTTTATTCAAAAGGACAAAACAAAAGAAAGTGTTAATTTATCAATGCACTATGGTTTTTATAAATAAAATTTATTATTTTTGGAACAAGAGAATAAGTGCATAATCTTGTGAGCAAGGTGTGACAATAGAAATTCCAAATAGAAGTGTTTTATGAGGGCAGCTATGAAAGTGTTATGAAATATTTTTGTATGATATGATTTGTTGATTGTTTCAAGTGGAGGATATAATATTTATTAGATGTATGAACATAAAATATGATTTTGAGTGATATTGGGAAAAAATTTGCAAGGGTTATAGATCAGTGTTGTGAAGCAAAATTGTGCATTGGTATTGATTATATTGGGAGTAAATTTGTAAGGATTATAGACTAGTTTTGTGAAGCAAATTTGAGAAAATTTGAGAGCAGGTTTTAGAGCAGATTTGAGCAAGCCTTGTGTGTAGGATTGGAGCAGATATCAGTAGAGTTATGAGTAGGTTTTGGAGCAGATTTGAACAAGCCTTGTGTGTAGTCTTGGAGCAGATTTAAGCATAATTTAGAGCAGGTTTTGGAGTTGATTTGAGAAATCCTTGTGTAAAGGCTTGGATCAGATCATATTATAGGGGATTGAGGTTTCCTATGGATAGAGTTCCACAAACCAGAGCAAAGGATATTGGTTTCTCCTGTGGATAGAGGTCCATGAACTTGAGCATAGGGGATTGATGTCTCCTTTGGGTTAGTGCCCATAAACATTGTAATAGGGAATTGATTCCCAGGAGATTTGTTGAGAAAATTTATAAGAAATATTTTCTCCATGGATGTAGCCCACATTGGGTGAACCATGTTAAATCTATGTCTCTTATGTGTGGGATGATATGTGCATTGTTTCATTATTGAAATTGATATTATTGGATAATATTGCTTTGAAAAAAACAAAAAAAAGTTGTATCTTATACTATTCACCCTCCCTCTCAGTATAAGCTTGTGTTCATTAGAAAGACCCTATTTGATTCCTATTCTTTACTAGTTCTGCAACTATGAAAAGACCCTAGCTTTAATATTTTTTCTTCTCTTCTTAAATTTCCCTTCTTCTCTTCAAATTCTTCTATAAATTTGTAGTAATTTTTTGTTGGTTCTTTTTAGCTTAGGGCAATCTCTTTAGTTCTGAACTTTTACTAATATTCAGGTGCTCTTATAAACGTAGTTCTTCTTAATTACAAATGACAAAATTTTGGCTTTGATACCACTGTTGGATTTTGAAGCCTTACTATTATTATAAACTCATAGGATAATTTATTCACAAGATTAAATATATGATAGTCATAATATAAAGAGATCAAATATAATGTAACAAAGATAATATGAGATAGTTAATATGTATCTATCAATGCTTAACAATGTATCAAATAACATTCATTAATAAGTGGAAATATGAATGTAATAGCTTGAACAAGACTTACAAGATTAGTTGCTCAAATGTATGCAAACTGTATTACTCCTCTTTCTCTTGCAAATGTATTATATATAATGATAATATCAATACTCACTATGTAGATAACTCTCTATGTAGACAATGCAGGTGATGTATGTGATGGTTCTCTATGCTTCTATATGGAGTAATATGTAGACATTGTAGGATGACTCTTGGCTTATCTACTTGACACTTGCATACACATGACTTTATCTTATATGCACACTTGGAAATGACCCTTCACATAACACTTACTAATCTAAGAACACATGTGCATACTTACACATGAGACACATGTGCACATTTACACTCATAACACTTGCACACATATTTACATGACACTTGTGCATTTCTTGCACATTATTACATTACATAAAATATTTACTCACACACTAATCTAAGACACAACCCTAATGTAATATTTACAAGAATGTACCAAGGTGGTACATTTTCATGTACCAAATAATGTAATATTCTCCAATATACTTAAGTATATAAAAATATTGTGTAAACTAATGAACCAAGGGAGTGGGACCCTCAAGCTCAAAACTAGTAGAAAGAAACTTTTCACATCCATTTGATGTACCTTCAAATCAAAGGAAGAAAATATAAAAGGAATCATCTTCACAAAATTCATATTATCAACTAGAGTAAATGTCTTTTAATAATCAATTTTACCTTGGTGAGAAAATACCTTAGCAACAATATATATCTCATGCTTTTCCACTTGACTATTTGAATCATACTTGGTCCTTACGAACCATTTATATCTAAACACATTCTTCTCTTCTACAAGAGGAACATGCTTCCATGTCTTATTATTCATTAATAACTTGGACTCCACAAGCATAGCATCTTCCCACTCTAGTCATCCCTCAGTCTAAGAATATGTAAGAGAATCGCTAGAATGATCAACCTTGTGAATCAATGCTTGAGAAAAAACTTTGTAGTGTTTCTCTAAAGATAAAATGGGTTGAGAATGCTATAGAAATATCCAAACCCACTTGGGTGTTGGAAAAATTGAATAAAAAATAGGAACATTCTATGGAAAAACAACATTAGAAGCCAAAGCTAAAGAAACCAAAGTAAAATTACCACTCACCTCATCATGCAAAACTATGGCACCCAAAACTAGTATATCAAGCTCAACATGCTCCAAATCTAAGACTAAAGGTGTTGTAGGTGGTTCTATCCAATAAGGTGTGAAAAATATAGATATAAGATCATCATTATAAAATGGAGAAGATGCTCTAATAGGGAAAAAGACTACAATAATCTCTACAATTTTTTCTAAGTTGGTGTAGACAACCAATTCCACGCACCTTTAGACCTTAGGACTAAAATTCATTATCTCTCCCTTAGAACTTGCAAAATCAACATCCAATTAAAACCCATGACAAACAACCCATGCACAATTGTATAGTCCAGATCATGGATTGGTCCTTGAGGCTTGAAGAGGTGGCTATAGCTTGAAGAATCATCCACAACTTAGAGGAGCCTTTGATGCTGGAAAACTTCTAAAACATGGATTGTCATTATGGAATATTCCTAGCATAGAAAGTACCCTTTCTTTGAAATGTGTCAACATATTAAAGCATGGTAAAAATTAATGAGTTGTCTATAACCTCCATATATCAACTTATCTCATATCGCACCACCTAGATCAATCGATGATAGGATAAAATCTAAAGTTGTACCAATGAGGGATGACCACGTTTACTAACTAGCATAGTCAAAATTTAATGATACTCATCCCATGAAAGCAAATTTAGATCAAATGAGATTCCCTTGCCCATTTATTTTAGGAAAAAAATCAAAATGTTTTCTCAAGATTCATAGTGATTTGTTTATTATAGAAAGGAGCATGACTAATCCAATAAATGCATTCCTAGTCAACCACATCAAGAAATAAAGACTACTCTACAACACTTGTCGCTCATATCCATCATAATATAGTTGCCTCAATCCAAGGTAGGTAATATAGAACATCTCTTGTAACAGTATAAATAAATGACATGTAGAGCATCAAATGACCCTATAAATATTACTCAAAAAGTTGAAAAATATAATCAACAAACTAAGTCATATACTTTACCCTATGCTTTCAAACTAACACTTTCAATAAAAAACTCATAAGTCTTTCAGTGATCATGGGATAGTCATTGAACCATTTGTGGGTGCTTTGTGTCTTATAATCCATTGATGGTCCTAGATACATTGTCCACTGATTAGGAAACTAGGTAATCGACATTGGTTACATATTTTACCTTTTATTGCATTATTTCAATATTCTATCTTCGACATTTGGTTAAAAATCAATTATTTTATATCAATCGTAAAAGGGACTCAGGAATGGCTATCTAGATAAGGACACCTCCATGTGCTTAAGACCTTATCAGCCCCCAAAAATACTAACAACATCTATTGTTTTCTTGCAAAATTTTGTCTAACACTATAGGAATTAAGCAATTGCATCTAATTGTATATCTGTTGAAAACATAGGCTATCTATTTTATGTTTATGACCCTATTATTTTGTATAATTATCTCTATATATTTATCTATATGTTATTGCTATCATTTTTTAGGCTAGTCATTTTATTATATCTAAGCATCATCCCTATCTTCTATCAGTGACCATATGATATCCATTTGAGTATAATACATTGTACATGTTGAGGTAGCAGACTGGATAAAAGATCAATAACTATGTTAAGAAATTTTTGTATCTACATTTTGGTGAACCCAATGTGAACACCTCCAAAGGTCATTCACTAATATAGTAGGCCATTTTTCTTAGCTACCCTTCCTTACCCTATTTAAGTTCAAACCATCTTAAAACCACTATTCATGGTTGGTCATGACTATTTTTTGTGTAGATCTACTCGTGCAAATTCATCTTTTCATTTCCTTTTCAAAAACATTCAAGAAAAATGGGATGCTTTTAATAATCCTACTTATAATAAATATGACAAAGAGACCCAAAATCTCCTCTATGAAGTTATTCTCAATAGAATGAATTTTCCCTCAATAGATCACTTGCATGAGTTAATGGAGATGAATCGATATATATTCATTGATATCATTCAAGATGAGGTACATGACTAGAATGTATCCCAAGAGCAAGCCCAATAGTCGATGTCCACTAATGACATTGTTGACGTTCGAGAGTGGTCTTGCAATGACCATAACATTTTTAGTGAGGTTATCAACCAAGTTACCATTGTCGAACCTAGCATAATTGTTCCTCAATACATCAACTCTACCACCTCTCCCACCATGACTTTAGCCCATGATCATGCCTAGTCCATCTCCTTTGCTCATCATTATGACATGTCAACAACCCATGTTGACATCTTGTTTCCTAAAAATCTCCCACTTGCATCTCAACCTAACATTCCTCGAATCCATATTTTGGTAGATCCACCCCATAGCTCTAGTTTTATTCAAAATTCACCTCTACTTATTCCACCATTAGTCTCAACCAACCCCTTTCTTTCTTCCAGATAGAACAATTCTTTCATTTCTTTCACTATCTCAAATCCTCAACTCCCTCTGATTTATTCCTCATATCACAATTCTTTCATTTCTTTCACTATCTCAAATCCTCAACTCCCTCTGATTTATTCCTCATATCACCAACCTGCCATTTTAGTCCCTCAAGTTCCTCTAATCTATCCTACATTATCTTAACTTTTTTTAAATGTACTTCCTCTAGAATCATACCCATCTAACTTGAAGGTTAATGTTGAGCTATAATAGATAAAGAAATAGCTTGTGGCTATTCAGAGTACTTTAGTAATCCAACAATACTTATTTGATGAATTCTCCAATGAACCTTTAGATTCATCTATCACTAGCCAACACCTCCCTAAAAAAATTTAAGCACCTTGATTACCATATAGGGGATTATATGATCCTTTTAGTCGCCTTAGGTATTTTAAGTTATCTTGTGATACTATTACCTATGATGAATATATGGTCTTACAAATGTTTCATACTAGCCTTGGCAAGATGTCCTAAGAATGGTACTTCTCCTTACCCCATAATTCCATCAAAATATTTTGATAATTAGCATATTTGTTTACCCAATACTTTATTGTCTATATTAAAGAACGTGCCTCTATTGATGACCTTTATCAGATTAAGCAAGCTAAATATGAGTCTTTCAATGAGTTCTTAATCTGGTGGCGTCTCCTCACGAGAAAACTTTAGTATATGCCACCACCCAAATACCTTCTTAAATTATTTATCCTAAGTTTGAATGATAAAATAGCTTATCTATTAAATATTATGCCTATTACCACCTTTGAGGTTGTAGTAGACCTTCCTAAATAGGTCAAATCCATCCTTATTCATAGAGATCAATTAAAACCTTGAAAAGAAGAAGAAAATCCTAAAAAAACATGTAAGAAAAAACATAGGAAGTTCATTGCCCCTCTAACTCCAAAGATTACTTTAGCTAAGCAACCAAATATCAATAGGAAGAAGCTCACTAAATTAGCTTTACCTTTATCATCCATCCTTGACCAACTCCTTGAATCAAAATTCATAAATCTTCCCCAACCTAGACAAATTGATCTATTACAAAACACTCCTAACTCGTACAATCCTTATGACTGTTGTGATTTCAAACCCTTGAGGTAGGGCAACACCGTACAATGCTCCTTATTGGAAGGAAGCCACTCCACAAGATCTTCAACTCCACGAGCCAAGACTTCTACAATATAATTCTCTTCATATCCTCTCCATGATTCTTTGCCTCTATTTATAATTCCTAACTACCCACCACTCCCACTTATCAATGCATGTGGGATAATTACATATAATATAATATTATAATATTTATACAATATTATAATATTAAATACTTATCTTGGTACCTAACATTGATGAATGTAATGATTTCCATTGGGTGGTGGGTCACAAGACATATAGGTGTAATACTTTTTGAAATCTTATCCAAAATTTGATTAATGAAGGAAAGATCTTCATTATTGAATCTGATATCCAACCTTCTACATCCAACCAAGATCTCAAGATTTTCCAAAACCCCTTACCTTATCATAATCGAAGAGCTACCAATGATGTGACATATTAAAATATGATAGGCATTATATATGTGCATACTATCACTCGAAAACAATAGAAATATCACCCTTCTAAATCCCTCGTAGTGCTTCAAAATAAATGTAAGAATCACATGTCAGATAAAGCACCTATCTTCATCCCAACGACTCCTATTAGCTCCATCAATATTAGAAGACAACTAGAGGATACAAATTTCCCTCTTAGAGTTACTCAAGACCTCTCCTTCCCACCATGATATGCTCCTTCAACTTCTTAGTGAGTGCATGGTCCCTTACGATTTATCCCCTCCCAATATTACAAATGCAGAGGGTACTTTAGGTGGTTGTCATCTTATATCCTTTTAGGAAACCCATATCCCTCAGTCAACTCTCCTTGGTAACTCTCCTCTACATGTCACATATCATATTGAGGACATATATATCAAATGTGTATTGGTATATAATAGATCCGATCTCTATAATATTGACTTTATCCATCGCAATGACCTCACTCAACATAACTTGCAAAAAATTGAGTTGATCACTTATGTCATTGATGGTGAAGAACGTAGAGCTTGTGATACTATATCTTTAGCTTTAAAAGTCAGTTCCCATGTGGTTGATAGCTTAATTTATATTATCTCTTGTGAAACCTCTTATAACATTCTTTAAGTGCACACCTAAATCCATGCCATGTGAATCATCCCATCCACATATCACCAATATCTCAAGTACAAGTACCAAGATTAAACCATATATCCCTGTCAACAATAAACCTTTTACTTATTTCCAAATAAATTTAAATCCTAAACCTTTCATCATTCTTTATTTATTTATAACATACATAAAAAATCTATAACTATCTTCTTTATACTTTACCTCTAACCACTTCTAAAACATCAACCCCATAACCCTACCTAATAGATCAACCTGTTGTTCCCATGGTTTCTCCTACATAAATTTCTACTGAGATTCATCTCAACCCTATTCTCTATCTTACTACACTTTTTGCCTCTCAACCCTATTCTCGATCTTACTGCACTTTTTGCCTCTCCCCCATGAGTGTGGTTGGCATATTTCTCAGGGTTCTACCATATAGATAGGTATTTGTTCCTTTGCATGTATCGGCACATCTTATGACGAACACATGCATATGACAAAAACATATTTAGAATACGGTAGCTTGCACCTACCTAATAAGACAAGCCAAGTAACTACTCTTTTGTTTTTTTTCTAATAGAAGATGTGGAAGTATTAATTTAAATCAATTGAGATGAATCTTTAATGTCTCCGCAATATTAAAATAAGACAAGCCAAGTAACTACTCTTTTGTTTTTTTTATTTTTTTCTAATAGATGTGTAAGTATTAATTTAAAAATTTGAGATGGATCTTAATTGTCTCCGCAATATTAATTTAAAGTTTTTAGTGTGCTTCGATATTCTTTTTAAAGGATTGAATTTTGTTGATTTTTTTATAATACATGGGAATTGATAATATTATTAGGTGTTTTTATTATAAATTTTGGTTCTTTGGGTTATACAAAGTTAACAGTATTTGCACCTTCAAAATATTGAACTGGAATAGCCATCCAGCCTATCCTCTTAAGATATATTGTGGTTTGAACCATGAACCTCCTTCAAATATATTGTGGTTTGAACCATAGACCTTCCGAAAGAGAGGTCAAAACTCTTACAGTGTCCTTTTCGAAAAAAATCTTATTAACTTAGTTTTTGTCTTTTCGGTTACCTAAGAGAGTTGGTCACAAATTGCAGTTCAAACTACATGGACTGCTTCCACCAAACCTATTCCGCTTCATTATTGTTTGACTTAGCATGAAAGGGACCATCTGTCACTTCGAATTTGTACAGCCATTGTCGATCTAACGAACACTCAAGGATTTAGATAGACTACTACCTGAATATCTTGTTGAATTATTAACTCAGCATATTAGTGGACAAAATTGTTAATGAATATTTTAAGGATTAGTGCACTTTTCGGTTTATTTCAATTTTAATATTAAATTGACACTAGTATTGGAGACAAAGAAGTTGTCGGGTACATTGCCACTAGTATTGGAGACAAAGAAGTTGTCGGGTACATGTGCTAAGCTCGTGACTTCCTGTACAAAGATCGAAATATTTTAAAATTAGAGGACCACTGTTTTTAGGCTTCTGTAGCCTTTCTAAAAATAAAACAAAATCCCACTATGATTCATTTGAAAGCACCTTACAGCCGCCTTCGGATTCGGTGATTGAATGCGAGCTCATCGAAATGTGTGACCATAGCAAACAAAACCCAAAATACATATTTAAATGCTATGATATATATCGTTCAAACCTTTATTTTTTTTTAAATTATCGGGCTTATGAATTAGAAGGGTAGAATAATGGAGTGGTTATCTTGCAGCTTGTCAATGCCAAAAATAATAATAAATAAATAAATATAAAATACATTTTTTAGGCAGGTTGTCAACGACGGTTAGCATCAGTCCACCTCTTAACTGTTTCTCTCATTATATTATACTATACCATATTATATTATAAATGATTGTTGGTTAAAGGTATTTATAGTGATATCAAACTTTTTTAATGAAAGGTTAACTTCAAGTCAGAGTTAATATTAATTTGATTTTAAGGTTAATTTACAATAAAAATAATTAAGTTACATCCTTTAATCAAGGTTACTCAAAATTTTAGATTAATCAATATCATTAAGGGTGAATACATGAGGGTGTTCTTAGGCTTACATTAATATGCTCATAAGCTCATTCTGCTTGCATAGAAAATGCCCCAAGGATTACATAGAAAGGTGTTTGTAGTTTTATAGGAAGATGCTTGAAGGCTTACATAGCACTTGCCCGTAATAATGGTAAGGGAACTGGTCAAAGACCCACCAAAGGAATCAAAGGGTAAGTCTAAAGTATAAGCAACCCTTTCTACTAATTGTTGAGTGTTAATTTTATCCAATTGTGAAATTACACTCTCCCTTAGGGTTTGGATCCCAAAGCCTTCTCTTGCAAAGAAGTTAAAGAAACAACTTCTCCAAGGTCTCCGTTATATTAGCATTTGCATATGTGTATTAATAAATATGTATCAATTCAATGCTAGGAACACCTTAGTGATTGCAAGTAATCATAAACAAATGGCATGTGTTGGTTTATTTTACCATGCTACTTTAATGAATGTTCATTTAATCAAAATAAAGCAAATGTGAATTGGCCCTCGTATGACCACGATGTAGTGCCTTAATTCTTTTTATCTTGAAGATTTTAAAAAGTAGATTTTATCTTTCCTTATTAAGTAGATTTTAATCAATTTTATCTTGCATTAAATCTTACTTTAAAGCATGAAAGTAAAGATCAAATCTATTTATGAATATAAATCCGAAATGATGAATAGGCTCCTTGAATATAGCTTCTTATCATGAAGATAAATATAGCTTTCAATGTGATCAATAAACTATCCCTCTTTGGTGAAATTGATTTTCACAAAGAAGCAATAATTTATGACCTTAAAATAAGGGCTTTAAAATGTCACCTCCACTTATCCCTCTTAAATGAAATCAAATTTTCATAAAGATGAATAATTTGGTGCTTTGAAATAATAACCTTCAATATAACATGCAAAATTACCCCCTTCAATGAAATTAGAATTTTCATGAAGAAAAGGTACATTTATGCTCCAAAAACGGTAATTTGTAAAATGCCATAAAACATAACCCCTTCAATGAAATTGAAGTCTTCATGAGGGGAATGTCATCATAGGCTCATGAATGAGATATAAAGCTGAAAATTTTAAATTTTGCCCAAAAATGAAAATTTTAAAAAATTTGCAATTTTAAAATCTGCACTAAAACAACAACTTCGGATAAATTTTAAAAATACGAAATGACTCCGAAGTAGAAACGTCTAAGTGTGTAATGGAAGTATAAAGTGCTGTATACGTAGCCATGCAATTATTTTTTGATTTTAAAATTTTTTACTGTTTATTTTAATGTCTGAAAATTTTTAAAAAATTAAAATAAAATGTTAGAAAATAAAAATAAAATCGAAAAAAACTGAAAAAATGAGAGCTGAAAATGCAAAATATGCTGCAATCAGTATGATGCCATCCCATTCTGACAAAACCGAAGATTGATATGTTCCATGCATGCAACCTAGCCTATTAGACCTGCAAAACAAGCACAATCAAAACAAACCAGGCGTTAGCTCCTAAGGTTCAAAACAAATTTCAGATTTCCAACATTCGCTTGAAGCAACCAATAAAACATAAGTAAACTTTATCTATAAGTCAGAAATCTGAAAAGGAAAAATACACATTTAAATCTAGCATGCAGAAAACAATCTCCTCCTTTCTTGCCCATAAGATACAAATTTTTGAAAGTTTTTGCATTAAAAATATCCCTATTACAAAAGCAGAATTTCTAGTTTTATCAAAAAAAAAAAAAAAAAAAAAAAAACCAGAAAAACTCTAAAACGGGTCCAGTGCCAACATTACTATTTTCAAAACTGCAACCCTCGTCTCAGAAATTTCCAACCCATCTTCCATCTCTGAAATGCATATTTATTATTTCATGAAAACCCTTCATTTATGCCGTTTCATTTCTCTGTTTTATTTTCTGCGTATTCCATGCTTTTCATTTTCCCTGCAACAGTTTTGTTTTCCCTCGTTTGGCCTTTTCGTTGGATTTCCAACGTTTCACTTCTATGACAGATGTCTTACTTCTCTTTATTATTAGACGTTATCCTTTTGTAAGCCGCGATTATAAAATATAACGTCTCCAGATATGTTCATTGGCTATGGCCTTTATTTTATTCAGTTGATGCCCACATTCATAAAAGTCATCAACTAAAACCTCGTAAAAATACGAAATGAGAAGTTATCATGACTTTAACAGTCGTTTTCCTGCTTCATTTTAATTGTGACACCTCCATAACGTATCCTCTTTGGTAGCAAATATTAGCCTTGTTTTGTTTGGGTTTTACTCAAAGCCTCATAACCCACGTTCAACTACCGCTGCATATCTGCGTACACCATCCTCCATCGTGCGCTGCTCTCGGAAACGCTTGCTATAAAACCTTCATTATTTGGACTGCCCACATCTCTGAGTGAAACGTCACTGCTACTATTCATGACAACGTTTTATTCTCATGAATCTTACGATGCCAAATCATGGTCGAGATGTCCCTCTGCGTCCTCAATGTTTAATGAAATCCTACCGCGTTAATATATGTGTTTCGTTGCTCCGCAAACAACTCTTCTAAATAACCACCGAAACGCACCAGGGATCCGACACGAATCTCGGTCTCCTCGTCCGGTGTCAAATCTATCGTTGAAACCACACGAGCCTTCGAATTCGTTGATGCTCTACGCACTATTCTTCGCTTATCTGCCAGGCTGGTTGTTTGTCCTACTGAGCTACCACCATCTATGTTTTTACGTAAAACCCTAGCGTTCATCAAATCGTGTCGTAAAAAGGTCTTGTGTCCAAGTCGTGTTTAGACAGACATCTTCACTATCATGATTACGTTTCAATTCACTGTTCGACTTCTACGGATTCTGCACAGAATTCACCATATTATATCATCGTGACCAAAGATTATTAACTCCTTTATTTTATTCATTTTGCTGTGTTTCGACCACATTAGGGCATGCGATCATGCGTTTCATTCGAAATCCATGGCATGTTTAACGTAACCTCCATGCCCAATAGCTATTGAGTGGGCCTTCCACATAACCGTCCACCGATGATGGTTTTGCCGAATCCCGCCACTGCGTAACTACCACTCCTGCAGCTCTATTGTGCACATCACCGTTCACGCTGGCAGACAAGCTGCGTCTGCGCTGTATCCTCTCTGCTTTGGCACCGGAGAAAACATGCCGGTAGGGCCCACATCTGCTTGGTCATTCTACGTGGGCGATCGAAACATTGCTCTCCTATTCGAGCCGTGGATTTGCCTATGCCGTGCCTCGTTGTAATCCGTCGAACGATCTCAGCACTAGACCCATCCCGTGCCACCGACGTTCAACTAGGGTTTGAAACCCCATACAAAACTTCGTCCGATTCGGAACCCTTATCGAGAGCTGCTCAATGGTCCACGTAAGCCTCCTCGGTGGCATCGAAATGGTTGTCACTATGCCGACAACGTTCACCTGCATCAAAGCCAAATAGATTATAAGTATGACATGGGACAAAAATATTACCAACATGCCTAATGAAGGCATACACTCCAAATTATGCAAGGCAATATTCGTTTTATTTATATATATTTTTTCATTCTACTTTTATTTTATATATGTTATATAGTAGGATATGATATAAACTTTATTACTTGATTACCATACATTATAATATATATGTTAATATGTATTATAATGTGTTTTAATTTTAATTTTTTTTAAATTATAACTATTATTATTATTATATGATATATTATTATAATAATAATAATAATATTATGTTTTTTTTAAATTATTATGACATATGATAATAATAATGATAATTATTATTATTATAATATATAATAATAAATGTTTTATTTAAATCCTTTCATTTTCATTCTATAGGGGTCCACCAACCAAAAAGGGGTGAACTACCATAAAACCACACAAAAAGCAATCAATCAAATCCAAATGAAGACACAATAAGACCACCAAAAACCAACCATGCAAACCAAACCAAGAAGGAAATATGAAATATGTAAGTCTATTGGCATTCCAAAAGAAGACAATGACGGACAAGAGACCCTACGAAATGAGGGACCTTGCAAATTGAACTACGCATGTCAAAAATAGAACTTGCTAAATTCATCTCTCTAAGGATACCAAAATCCTCAAAATAAAAACAAAAAAGGTGGGTCCCTAAATTTTGGGGCTAGTTGTGGAGCATCCACAACACTAATGTGATGATATGGAAGGCTTATATAGATGTCATGTGGCAGTCTAAACAATTGAGTTGGTAAATGCATACATCCAAAGATAACACATGGCAATCCACAATTAAGTTGGCACCAAGTGCAAGCATCCTAAGGCAACACATGGTAGTTTGTAGAACTAAGGTGGCTCTAGATGTATGTATCATGAGATAACATATGGTAGTTTGTAAAAGTAACATGGCAGTCTATAAAAGTGACTTTGTAGGTGGAGTGTCAATCCTGAGGTGACATGTGGCAACTAAGTTGGCAGTCCAAAAAGGTGACTAAATTTTTTTCAAAGGTTTTGGAGGGAATTATTGTGATTTTAGGGCCAAACTTATGGGGGCCATAAATTTTGTATATAGAGGTATTTTGAGCCTAGTTTTTTCAAATTGTATATTTTTTAAGCTCTTTGCATTTGTCGTTTTCGTTTTGGTCACACTAGGTTGCATATTTTTTAATTTTAACCAAGGAAGTATGGATTACCATGTGCCCTTATTGAGTGGTTCAAATGATGCTACATTAAAAATTAATATTGAAGCTCTGCTCTAAATCAAGGGTTTTATCAAGTATGTGAATGAGCAGCCTAAAGAGGTCTTGTATCCAAGTCGTGTTTAGCCAGACATCTTCACTATCATGATTTGCGTTTCAATTCACTGCTCGACTTCTACGGATTCTGCACAGAATTCACCATATTATATCATCGTGACCAAATATTATTAACTCCTTTGTTTATTTTATTCATTTTGCTGTGTTTCGACCACATTAGGGCATGCGATCATGTGTTTCATTCGAAATCCATGGCATGTTTAACGTAACCTCCATGCCCAATAGCTATTGAGTGGGCCTTCCACATAACCGTCCACCGATGATGGTTTTGTCGTAACTACCACTCCTACAGCTCTGTGCACCTTTGACAAATCATCTGTTGCTCCCTTCCTATTGTTCAACGTAAACCCCTATTATGGTTGAATCGTCTACGCAGCATCGCCACGATTCACGCCCATTCATCCTCTTAGCGCAACTCTGAAACCGAATTTTTTGTCTACGTCGATCACCAGATTTTTACGTCGAGTCTACATTTGCCACGAT
This sequence comes from Wollemia nobilis, assembly GCA_028583015.1. Taxonomy (NCBI): domain Eukaryota; kingdom Viridiplantae; phylum Streptophyta; class Pinopsida; order Araucariales; family Araucariaceae; genus Wollemia; species Wollemia nobilis. Next base: position 1,357,715 of record JAQPPZ010000863.1, read on the forward strand.
GTTATGGAACTCGTTCCCTATGCTACCGTAGGCCTCCCGTGAACTCGAGGTCTTATTACTCGACCTTGTCGAATTTGCCCGTTCCTCTGCGAGCTCTGTCCGCCTCCTGTCGAAAATTCTCGCACCTGTCGATACCCAACTACACTGTTCAAAACTGCTGTGTCTCGGTCCAATCTCCGTAATGTATGGTGTTCCTCCGGTTTCAGTCACTACACTACCGCTGTTATAGCATACATCTTCTGCGATTTCTGCCTTGGCACTGAATTATTTCGACGATATCCATGTCAACCACGTGGAACCTTGGGTGACGTTCATGCTACGTGGCAGGCGCCTTTCCTCGCTGCTTTCACGACCAATCTGACGCCGTGAATCCACATGGTCCCCCAATTTGACGACCTGTAAACCCGCGTCCACTGTATTTCAACGCCTGGTTCACTACATACAAACTATCCACTTCAACTTCACGCGGATAATACGTTACATTGACGTGTACGCTGTTGGATTTCCCTTCACCAAATTGTTGTTGTTGCCATGGTTTTTATACTATGATTCGTCGAACCTCTATACCCCACTGTGGCATCAACCAGTCGTCTTCACTATTTGCGGCATGTCGTTCAATTAAAGTCTCCTCTAATGTCCTGAAAAATTCCACGTCGACTTCGAAATGCTTTTCCATGTATACCGCCATGGTCTGTGTATTCAATAGACCACCACAACCTCGTCGTTGAAAAGGGCTTACCCATCTGCCAATCGAGAATGTGCACATCACCGTTCACGCTGGCAGACTCTGCTTTGGCACCGGAGAAAACATGCCGGTAGGACCCACATCCGCTTGATCATTCTACGTGGGCGATCGAAACATTGCTCTCCTATTCGAGTCATGGATTTGCCTATTCCGTGCCTCGTTGTAATCCGTCGAACGATCTCAGCACTAGACCCATCCCGTGCCACCGACGTTCAACTAGGGTTTGAAACCCCATACAAAACTTCAACCCTTATCGAGAGCTCCTCAATGGTCCACGTAAGCCTCCTCGGTGGCATCGAAATGGTTGTCACTATGCCGACAACGTTCACCTGCATCAAAGCCAAATAGATTATAAGTATGACATGGGACAAAAATATTACCAACATGCCTAATGAAGGCATACACTCCAAATTATGCAAGGCAATATTCGTTTTATTTATATATATTTTTTCAGTCTACTTTTTTTTTTTTGTTGATATATAGTAGGATATGATATAAACTTTATTACTTGATTACCATACATTATAATATATATGTTAATATGTATTATAATGTGTTTTAATTTTAATTTTTTGTTTTATTATTATAACTATTATTATTATTATAATATGAAATATTATAATAATAATAATATTATTATTATGTTTTTTTTATATTATTATTATATATGATAATAATAATGATAATTATTATTATTATAATATATAATAATAAATGTTTTATTTAAATCCTTTCATTTTCATTTTATAGGGGTCCACCAACCAAAAAGGGGTGAACTATCATAAAACCACACAAAAAGCAATCAATCAAATCCAAATGAAGACACAATAAGACCACCAAAAACCAACCATGCAAACCAAACCAAGAAGGAAATATGAAATATGTAAGTCTATTGGCATTCCAAAAGAAGACAATGACGGACAAGAGACCCTACGAAATGAGGGACCTTGCAAATTGAACTACGCATGTCAAAAATAGAACTTGCTAAATTCATCTCTCTAAGGATACCAAAATCCTCAAAATAAAAACAAAAAAGGTGGGTCCCTAAATTTTGGGGCTAGTTGTGGAGCATCCACAACACTAATGTGATGATATGGAAGGCTTATATAGATGTCATGTGGCAGTCTAAACAATTGAGTTGGTAAATGCATACATCAAAAGATAACACATGGCAATCCACACAATTAAGTTGGCACCAAGTGCAAGCATCCTAAGGCGACACATGGTAGTTTGTAGAACTAAGGTGGCTCTAGATGTATGTATCATGAGATAACATATGGTAGTTTGTAAAAGTAACATGGCAGTCTCTAAAAGTGACTTTGTAGGTGGAGTGTCAATCCTGAGGTGACATGTGGCAACTAAGTTGGCAGTCCAAAAAGGTGACTAAATTTTTTTCAAAGGTTTTGGAGGGAATTATTGTGATTTTAGGGCCAAACTTATGGGGGCCATAAATTTTGTATATAGAGGTATTTTGAGCCTAGTTTTTTCAAATTGTATATTTTTTAAACTCTTTGCATTTGTCGTTTTAGTTTTGGTCACAGTAGGTTGCATATTTTTTAATTTTAACCAAGGAAGTATGGATTACCATGTGCCCTTGTTGAGTGGTTCAAACGATGCTACATTAAAAATTAATATTGAAGCTCTGCTCTAAATCAAGGGTTTTATCAAGTATGTGAATGAGTAGCCTAAAGATACGAATCCTAAAGAGGTAAATAAGTTGTATAGGAATAAGAAGGACAATGCCCATGGTGTGACTTCTCTCCATGTGAATAGTGTATAACATGCATGTAAGTAGCATTATTGATCCCAAGGTTTTGCTTGAGATGTTTTATTGCCTATGTGATCAGATATATTCTACTCATAGTAGTAGGTTAGAGGTAGATTTTGAAACTCTATCCATGAACACATTTTACACCATTGATGAATACATTAATCACTTCAAGGAATTACAATAGAATATCTAAAATATAAGATGAATACCTAAGGAAATAAGGGAAGGATAGGAGGCATTGGAGAAAGAGAGGAACATAGATTTTCTCAATATTGTATTCAACAATGTGTTAAAAATATATGATATAGTTGTGGTCTTTGAAATGCTATGAGTGTACTTTCCAAACTATCGTGTACCACCTATTAGGAGGCATTTAAGTATTTATTACATCATCAATCTAAGAGAAATATACATAAGGGAAATTTGATTTTTAATTAGGCACGTCCAAAAAATATTGTGGTAAAAATTTAGAAAGAAAAAATACCAAACAAATGAGAAAAATATTTCAAGCCCTTCAAGAAACCTGCATATAAATTTTGCTAGAAAGAAAAACACAATACAAAATTTAGGCATTGGATCAATAAGTTAGAATAAGTAACAAGAAAGGTACCAATGCTACTCTCTTCTATGTGTAAGGTGAGGATGGCTTTGAAGGAGCCTTATAGGTTCATGTTGTAGTCTATTCTTCATATGGGACATCCCCCTCCTTTGATGAGTGGATAGCCGATTTAGGAGTAATTAGACATATGACAAAGCATAAGCACCTTCTTCAAGGCTATAACAAGACTCATACAAAAGATCTTATTGTTACTGGGAATGACTCTTCATTGTAGGTGGATGGAAGTGAAAATTTCATGAGTGAATCTTTGTCATTTGATGAGGTGTTTCATGTTCCCAATGCTGCTCCTAGCCTTTTGTCAATTTATTGTACTACTCACATAAATAAAAAAGTATAATTCTGGTTTGATAAGTGGGTGATTAAGGATATAGATAATGGGATTAGGACTACTGGTTTTAGATTTTGTAATGAATTTAATAATATGCAAAAGCTAGGTGAGAGGCCCACTCCTTCTTCCTCCTCTATAAAGAAGAATTTTGCTACAATGATAGCCCATGATAATAATGAGAGTCAAAACGACATCATAGACCTCAAAATATCAATTATGGTTCCTTGGGGTACATGAGTTAGCATGAGTTCTCCATAAGACTTCTATGCATTTCCCTTTGTAATATGCCAACTACGGAAAAACCCTAACTATGCAATTTATATCAAATAAAATTTTGAATCATGCAGATATCAATCAGATCTACAAATACCCAAAAAATACTGAATCATGCAGATATCAATCAGATCTACAAATACCCAAAAAATACTGAATCATGCATATATCAATCAGGTCTACAAATACCTAGAAAAGTTCACCACAAAACTCTAAGATTTCTCACAAACATACCACAATATTTTTATTATTTTTTTTTGAATCACAATTACATAGATCATACCCAAAACATTAATATAAAATCTTGGATGCTGAACAAACAACACAACCTCTACTAAATTATTGAATGAAAACAACTCACAAATGCCCAGCCACAAAACTGCTAAACTCTGCTGCCAAAATCTAAAACTATAATGCCACACCAAATCTGAAATACCACACCAAGAAGGGTTCCCAAAACCCCAAATCTAATCTCCCCAAATCTTATATGAATGCTGCCAAAGAAATCCTCAATAAATGATGCAGAATGTCTCAATAAACCCAATTGTAAACCATGGCTGGATTTACCTCAAAGAAACTCTAGGGTTTTTGTCCTAGGTTTCTAGCCAAGAGGGTTTTCGTCCTCAAAGCTATCCCTTGCAAGGTTTCGTCCACAAGAGAGAATTCTCTCGTAGGGTTTCATCCACAAGAGAAAAGTGTATTAGCTGCAAAGCCAAATACAACAATGTAGAAGAGATAAAATGATCCAAGCCCCCTCAAATGAGCCCCCTACTCCTCTTTATATAGACATTCTTTTAATTCTTTATTGAGGTTGAACTTTTTGATTTCACTTAATAATACCTTAGAAAATAATAATAAAATGATATATATTCTCCTAATGGGGCATACACCCTCATTTCCCCCTTTTTATTATTTAATTGCCAAATTTCACCAAAAATACTCTTAACACACCAAAACACATCAAGACTCCACTCCACAACTATGTATAATAAAAATATGAAAAATGGGGACATTACAATACCACCCCTCCCAAAATTGCTTGTCCTCAAGCAATTCCAACACCATCTTCTCATCATCAAGCTGAAACCAATGGTGATTCCAGGATCCCAAATAAATGTTAAAGGAGTAGGTCCATCATGCTGATGTTGCGCCACTATCTTCTTCTTGGCAGCATCAACATGTAGAGACACAATTCTCCAAGTATCCATCAAGGCCACTCCAAGGTCCATACATGCTGATTTTTGAAGTACTATATTTGCCATATATGCTTCATCTTTCATGTTTTGCAAATAAGTGTATATGAAGTCTACCAATTCATGTTCCTCAATTTCCCTTTTCGAAACAAACTCAGTTCTGATTTTTGAATGAAAAGCAGTCTTTGACATCATGAAAAACATTCCTTCACACTTTCTATCATGAACAATTTCATTCCCCCTCTCAATCAAAACTGAAATTTGGTGTGATGTAGCAGCCCTTCTAATCAAGTAAAACACAGCTGAAGCACAACCCCTGATGTCTCATCAATTAGCCTATACAAAGTGAAAATTGTTTCCAATTCTGTCGCACAAAGTGTTGTAGGTGCAGTTATAGTTTGAATGCAAAATGAATCCCAATGAATTACCAGCGATGCCAACTTTTTATTCCCAAAAACAGTTCTAATGGCTGCCCCAAAATTAGTTCTAAGAATTAACAAGATATCATGTCCAAATGCTAATGTCCTGCTCTCAAAAATACTCCATAATGCAGCCTAATTTCTTCCACATGACGTGATTATGCCATACCAATTACCAGCTCCATCCATCATCAATCTTTCATTCCCATAACTTATCAATGTAACCAACTCATGAATGCCAAAACTCTTCAAATAGCTGTCATAAAAATCTGAATGAATGTCATACCTTATGTAAGTAGTATCATGGTTGATCCATGTCTTCAAGTGGTGCAAAAGTGACCCTAAGAGAAGAATGTTTTCCCCCAAACACCCCAATACTGAAGATGTGTTCCCAAGATTATCCAAGAATGAAATGGTATCTTCCTCCTTCTTATCAAAACAATCTAAGCAAGGCTGATCAGAATGTAATGTCCCATGGCTGATCAAAATTGCAATCCTTCTTATAGAAATGGTAGTCATCAATGTGTTATCAACAGAATAAATTATGGTTGCTTTCAGGACGCCATTAGCAACCTTCCAAGGCTCCCGGGATGCAACGTCTATCTTCCCAATGTTTGCAGTCCCTATTTTCCATCCTATGAATGTTTCTAAGGCCCACCATGTGATAATACCAATGCCAAACTTGCCATTTACCTCAAATGCCCTTACCAATGTGGCCCAAAATAGCTCCTCAAGAAACACAGCTCTAATTTTTGAAGAAAAGATAGTCCTAAACAACATGCAAAACACCACCTTATACATCATGTAAAGTGCCAATTCAAACCTCATGAAGATCTCAATTAGCTTGGGAGGAATTGTCCCAAACAATGTGTCACATGTAGCCCCAAAACTCATTGTCAATGCAGCTACATCAATCATCATTATTGCAGTCCTATTTTTCATGGAGTTTGCAGTCTTCTTAATAAAAAACTTGGCCAAAGCTTCCCTCAAAAGTGTTGTCCAATGAGTCAAAAACACAACCCCATCGATCATAAAAAATGCAGTCCAGTATGTTTTCAACATTTCAGTCTTAACTCTCTCAACAGATGTTGCCTCCAAAGATAAATATGCAGTCTCCAAATCAACCAACATGTAGTCCCATACATCTCCAACTCTATCCCAGAATTCATCACAAAAATAGTCCTAAAAGACAGAGAAGATGCAACCTCAAAAATTAGTGAACAATCAGTCCAAGTTGCCCTTAGAAAAATAGCCTCATTAGTTATGAAATATGCAGACCAAGGCGTCTCAAACAGAGTGGTAAGATTAGACATAGAAGTCACAAACACAGCCTCTTTTATCAAGAAGTGTATGTCCTCATAGAACATGAAATGTGTAGCCTCAATCTCCATCAATGATGTAGTCATTTTGAACAAAAACTCAGTCCATTCTATCATCAAAGATGCATCCTCATTCATTACCAAAAATGCAGTCTTAGGTCTCAACAAGAATGCAACCATAGGTGCCATCAATGTCTCTTTTTCCACAATGCTAATGCTGCCCATAAATGGAGAACTACTGTTATATTGCCAACAAAAATTAGAACTGATAACATACCTTCTTGCAACTTCCTTAAGGTTGCTTTGTGCCTCCCCATGGCTCAAGAGTGGCTACAAGGGGGGGATGTTTCCCAATCTCACCCAAAGACTCTCAAAAATAGGACGAAATTCTTGGAAATTCAAAACTGAGTTTTTGGAACTCTAAAATGAAATGTGGATGGTATTGAAGTCAATAGGGCGTTCATTCCCCATGGGTACTTCCTCACATCTAGGTGCCAATATACCCGGATCCCAAGGTGTGAATCTGTTGTCCCAAATATTCACAATATCCCCATGTATGCTATGAGATCTACATACCCTTCCAAAGAACAAATGAAACTCCTCTATTGTTGTTAAGATGACTGTAACAATAGGGAAATGAGCAAATTCATTCATTACAACCCTCATATAATTGTTACCTCTATCTTTGGCCAATTTGGTGATGTAATCCATGGGCATGTTTCCTTGTTTTAAGGCTGAAATAGTTACTCCTTCAAAATTTACCTCCTCTTCTTCTTGATCATAATCAACCCTATGAAATAATAGTTTGGATTTGTATTTAATGCAAGGATCAGCCATCTCAATGTCATTTCCTTTGCATGATTTTTGAAATAAATTTTGGGTAGCTCCTTGTTCAAGATGAAATTCATCCCAAATTGGTTCCTCATCATAACTAGGTGCTAAAATACTTGGATCCCATGCGTCTAATGGCTGATGTATTTTTGGTGTTGCATGCTTATTGTAAATCTCATGTTCATTTTCCAAATCAAACCAATACTCACCAACTCTATCATTACTGAAATCTAATTTGTAAACTCCTATGTGTTCACTCTCATCATACTCTCCATCATGCTCTTCAAGGGCTTTGAATGTCACTTGTGTTTCACTGAACATATCAATGTCCAGAGCAGAATCAAATTCCACAAAGCTGTCTAATTCATATTCATACTGTTGTACTATGCCATCAATTTGTTGCCTTGCTAATTTTTCATCAATTGCATTTGGTACTAATATCTGAGACAAAGGAACTGAACTTGTAAGGTATCCAGAAGAAATATTATTCTGTTGCAAAATAGAATTTGTTGTATCCATATTTGATAGAGGTCCTGCGACCTGTAAACCACTAGAAACCATTTCTTTTTCTGCCAACTACCTTCTAAAGTTTTTTGGAACAACAAGTTCTTCTTCTATCATCTCGACCTTCTTGGACCCAACAACGTTTCTTTGTATAGGAATTGAGGTGGGAGACATTGGTTCATATTTTCTCTCCTTCCTATGCAACTTCTGTTGATGATGATTACCTCTCCGATTAGGTTGTTGCCTCATCCTCATGTCCACCCAATCATGAAGATACATCATTTCTTTGAATTTCCCACTAGCATTGGTCCATTCCTGAACAAACTGATCCCGTAACTCTGAGATGGTGGGCTCAACCTTAGCCTTAGAGGAAATCGTAGGTGTTGACTTAGGTGACATAGTAGCTGTCAACTACTTGAGAGTTTGTTGCAACTCTCTCTGACCTTGCCAAAACTCACGCTGAAACCTATCCCAATCACTGTGTGGCTCCATCTTCACATTGAACTAACCAACTCTCAGTTGTAACTATTATGAGGAAACACACTAGATAAAGAACCAATTTAGGAGTAATTAGACATATGACAAAGCATAAGCACCTTCTTCAAGGCTACAACAAGACTCATACAAAAGATCTTATTGTTACTGGGAATGACCCTTCATTGTAGGTGGATGGAAGTGAAGATTTCATGAGTGAATCTTTGTCATTTGATGAGGTGTTTCATGTTCCCAATGCTGCTCCTAGCCTTTTGTCAATTTATTGTACTACTCACATAAATAAAAAAGTAAAATTTTGGTTTGATAAGTGGGTGATTAAGGATATAGATAATGGGATTAGGACTACTGGTTTTAGATATTGTAATGAATTTAATAATATGCAAAAGCTAGGTGAGAGTCCCACTCCTTCTTCCTCCTCTATAAAGAAGAATTTTGCTACAATGATAGCCCATGATAATAATGAGAGTCAAAATGGCATCATAGGCCTCAAAATATCAATTATGGTTCCTTGGGGTACATGAGTTAGCATGAGTTCTCCATAAGACTTCTATGCATTTCCCTTCCAAGTTGTGTATGTGAGGGAGGTATTTTGGGAAAACATCATAGGGAGACCTTTCTAAAGGATCTATTAGGAGGGCATATCATCCTTTGAAGATCATTTATAGTGACATATGTGGACCTATAGGTACACCTTTTCTCTTAGAAAATAGGTGCTTCCTTCTTTTTATTGATGACATTTTTAGATGCATGGGAATATGCCATTCATACCAAGGATGAAGTGTTTGAGGAGTGTAAAAATTTCAAGGATTTTGTTGAAAATTAGTTAGATAGAAGGATAAAATGAAGGATAGATGGAGTGGTGAAGATGTTAGTCATGATTTTCATGATTTATTAGCCACTCATGGAATGGAATATCAAAATACTATTCACCACACTACTAAATAAAATGGTGTAGCAAAAATAAAAAATAGGGTAATCAAGAAGATGACGCACTATATGATTCATGTCAAGGGACTATAATAATTTTGGGGTGAGGTGATCACTTGAGTAAGATATATCATCAATATAGTTTCTACCAAGGTTGTTTTAGGATGAAACCTCCTGAGAAATTAACAATGGATAAGCCAAATGTGTCTATATTCTAAATATTTAGGTCTTTAGCATGGACTCACATACCCAATTATCTTTGAAAAAGGAGGCACATAAGATCCATAAGTGTATAAGTGTTGATCAAGATAGATGCAATATTTGATGAGTTCCTTATAGGTACTTCCTCTCCCCTCTTAGTATTTTATCTACTAATTCCTCTTATTCTCTGCCTATTCTCAATTTAACAATTTCTTTAGATATTTTAGTTGGTCAAAATTTGTGCTAAATTCAAAATTTAGCACATATGGTCGATGCCATATTACCCATAAGGTAATGGCCAAACCAAAGATTCTAATAAAATACTAGTTAATATCATAAAGAAGTTAGTGAGAAAAACCAATAGGTATTGGCATTTGCATCTATATCTTGCCTTTGAATAAGATAAGCTTATACTGAGAGGGGGGGGTGAACAGTATAGCGCCCACTTTTTACTTTCTTTCCAAACCAATATCAATTAGTGTCCTCAATTGCAATTACCAAATATAGTAGTGTGCATTAATAACATAGATAGCAATAGTAAGCAAGTGCACATATCATCACACACAATTGAGACACAAGTTTTAACATGGTTACCCCAATGTGGGGTAGTCCACAAGATAATCTCCTTATAATATTTCACATGTTGGAAAATTACCATTGGTAAAAGGTTAAAAAATGTATTTTACCTTGGGTAAGATTACTTACCTTTTACCTTACCTGGACGGCAGTTGGATGGCAGCATCTTTGGGCGGCAAGAGAATTTGATTTTAATTTCTTCTCCCTTAATTTCTCCTATTCCCCCCTTTTCTCTAGTATGGTTATTTTAATGTTTATTTAAACTTTGTAACCTGAAGTTAATTTTTAATGCAAATATTATCTTTGTATCAATTACTCACCTCCCACATTTGGTATCAGATCCGAGAGCCGAGATCGGCCCGAATCCTGAGGCAGTGGGGCTCATAATTCGAGGCAGCAGCATGGATCCCGAGGTAGCCTGCAAGATCCGAGGTGACACGAATCCCGAGGCAACTCAAAGAGGCCCATAAGAGCAGATCAGCATGATTCTCGAGGTGCTGGTGGAGCTGGACGTTGACAAGGCATCACGTTGGAGAAGGCTGCACGCAGCTCGAGGCGATTCGTTGACGTGGTGACCTGTGCGCGACCCGAGGCAGCATGCGGCCCGAGGCAGTTCATTGACGTGGCGACCTACAAGCGGCTCGAGGCAAAAGGTTCTTCACAGCTTGCGACTGCCCGCAGGCAATCAAAGCACTTAGTGTGCTTTGCTCTTTTTAAAGAGCAGAAACATCGCCACATAGGCAATGTGGGACTAAAGTCCCAAAGAAAAAAACCTTGCTTCACGTCGAAGCACGAAGCCATAATTGCTTCGCATTCAACGCGTAAGCAACAAGGGCAGGGAGCCTACCATTGCTCCTGGATCTGCCTGGTAGCACAGCGGCTACCCTTTCCCTTGACTCCCGCGAGGTCGCACGATCGAACCTCGGTGGGGTCATTTTTTTATTGCTTCGCGCTAGCTTGCAAAAGCAATAAGGGCAGGGAGCCTGCTTATGCTCCTGGATCTACCCGGTAGCACAGCGGCTACCCTTTGCCTTGACGCCCGCGAGGTCGCACGATCGAACCTCGGCGGGGTCAACAATTTTTTTTTTTTAATTTAAAAAAAAAATAAACTTTAAGGTAACTTTAATTTTTTTTATTGTCATTTCCTAAGAGGAAATAGCTGTAAAAAAAAATTAAAATTTTTTGAAAAGTTTTTTTATTTTATCATTTAAGTTGATGATTGACATTTCCTAAGAGGAAATAGTTGTAAAAAAAAATTACGCTTTAAGAGGTAAAAAAAAAAAAAATAGTAAAATTTCCTAAGAGGAAATCTTTGTAAAAGAAAATTTATGGGAAATTTTCTTAAATGATAAGATCGGAAGGATGTTACCAAGCACTTTGTAGTTTGTTACTGAGAACAAATGCTGAAAGCTTTGATGAGCACGTGAGAACACTAGGCATAAATACAGTTTTTTCACAGTTGCAAAACGTGGTTATTGCATAACAAAGAAATCCTGATCTAGGATACGAAGCAGATTCAGAAGATAACTCCTTTGGGAGCAGATTTGAACAATCCGACACAGTGGATATTGCTCCACAAGGATCTGAATATACTCATTATAGTAATTCAGTTGAAATCCTACAACCTCCTTCTCCTAAAATTATATTGATCAGTGACGACGACGAACAAGTCGCTAACAATTTTGTAATTGCTGAATCACAACAACAAGAGTGAGTTGTTTATGATTGTAAATCAAGCAAGGCTTGATAGTTTGTAAAGTCTTTTTGAAATAATACTATATAAGAAAGGTCTATTGTTTTAGTAGATAGTAATGGGATCAAATAACAATCTACCAATCCCCGAATTCAGTGGGGATAATTATGAGTACTGGTCCATCAAAATGAGGACATTACTCATAGGAAAAGGACTATGGGATAGTATTGAAGATGGTTACACTGCTCCAATAGATTGGACTACTTTGAGTGCAACCGACAAGAAGATCTTCAAATATGCATAGAAAAATAATTCTTTTGCCTTATACCATCTTCAAGCGGCATTAGATCCAAGTATCTTTCCTAGAATTGCATCTTACTTAACTGCAACAGATGCATGGAATGCCTTGAAAGAAGGATTCCAAGGAAGTGATAAAGTGAAGCAAGTCAGGCTTTAGACCTTAAAAAGAGATTTTGAAAATCTCAAAATGAAGGAAAATGAAAGAGTCGGTGACTACCGTGTACGAGTAAAAGCAGTAGTTGATATGATGCAAACTTTAGGTGATGACACAAAAATTGAAACAATTGTGAAGAAAGTGTTGAGAACACTTCTTCCTAAGTGGAATCACATTGCCATCATAATTGAAGAATCCAAAGACCTTTCTACTCTTACATTTGATAGTTTGATTGGATCATTAACATCACATGAAGAGAGACTTCAAGGAGCACCTTCAACAAGCTATGGAGGTGATGACAAAGCCTTCACTTTGAACAAAGCTACAATACGATGACAAGGAATAGGTCGAGGCAGAGGACAACAACAAAGAGGAAAAGGCCAAAGCAACTCCTATAGAGGAGGCAATCAAAATAGAGGTGGAAATCAAAACAGAGGAGCCAATCAGAACCAAAGCGGCAATGCAGGCCATGGAAATCAAGGACTAGGAAGTAACAAGACTAAAATAGCTTGTTTCAATTGTGGGAAACAATGACACTTTGCTCGTGACTGCTGGTCAAAGTCTTCAAAGGATCAAAGCAGTCAATATGGCTCATTCTACGGAGAAGAAGAAGGTCCATCAAATCTTTTTCTCTCTTATGGACAGTTAGATCAAAATCTTAAAGATACATGGATTTTGGATACTGGTTGCTCCAACCACATGAGTGGCAAAGAAAATCTCTTTGCTACATTAGATTCAAATTACAAATCCCATGTTAAGTTAGGGGATAATAAATCTTTGCAAGTTGAAGGCATTGGAGCTATGGAAGTTCCAACAAAAGAAGGCCTTAAAAAGGTGAATGACATATACTATACTCCACAGCTACAACACAATTTGTTAAGTGTTGGCCAAATGATGGAGAAGCATTACAAATTAGTTTTTGATGATAGAAAATGTACAATCCTTGATAAAAACAATTGTAACCAAGTCATCACAGAAGTACCTATGACAAAGAATAGGTTATTCCCTCTAAAATTTGGTGAGCCAGGGGGAGCTCAACTTGCAAACATTGCTATTACAAATCCAAGTGAATTATGGCACTTGAGATATGGTCACCTCAATTCCGCTAGCTTGAAAATGTTAACATCACAAGCTATGGTGATAGGACTACCAAAAATTCCATAACATAAGAAGGTATGCGAAGCATGTGCTTTGGGAAAGCACTCCAAAACGAAGTTTCCAAGAGGCCAAGCATGGAGAGCAAGCTATCCTCTTTAGCTAGTACATTCGGACATCTGTGGTCCAATGCAAACAAAAAGCCTTGGAAACAATTCTTATTTTCTAACATTCATAGATGATTATTCTAGAATGTGCTGGATCTATTTTTTGAAACACAAAGATGAAGCATTTGATTGCTTCATAGACTTCATAAATAATGTAGAAAAGCAATGTGACTACTATGTCAAATGTCTTCGCACTGATAGAGGAGGAGAGTACTCCTCAAATGAATTTTTACATTATCGTAAGCAAAATGGGATAAAAAGGCAGTTCACCACTGCCTATACCCCACAACAGAACGGTGTGGCCGAGAGAAAGAACCGCACCCTTGTTGAAATGGCACGAACAATGCTTTAGACAAAGCATCTAACATACAGCTATTGGGCAAATGTAGTGAGAACTAGTGCATATATTCTAAATAGAAGTTCGACTTCTAGTTTAGATGGTATCACTCCTTATGAAGGATGGTACGATAAGAAACCAAATGTCAAACATTTTTGAGTATTTGGTTCTTTAGCTTATGCACACATTCCTAAGGAGAAGAGAAAGAAGCTTGATCCCAAGATTCAAGCATGTATTTTTGTAGGGTATTGTGAATCAACCAAAGGGTATAGATTGTACAATCCCAAGACACATAAAATAATTATCTCCAGGGATGTAATTTTTGATGAAGGGGGAGAATGGGGTCATAAAAAATTTGTTGATATAGACTCTAATTCGAAAAGTTCCACATTTGTACAACCCAAGAAAAGTAGTGGAAAAATTTCCCCTCCACAAATTCCACATCAAGAATCTTCATTAAGTACATCAAGTGGTACACCCAGTCCAAGAAGGACTTCTTTTTTGGCACCCCCAAACTCTCCAAAATGATTTCATAGATCTGTAAGTGCTCCAATTCCAATGGATATTGATCAAGTTTCTCAAAGGAAAGATACAAATAAAGGAAAGCGCATACTACAGAGTCATCCATCTTCTCAAATGTTGGATATGAATTTCCAACAAAGATACACTAGGAGTCAAGCTAGTGAGATGGACGACATTTTTTCAAGACTTGAAAATCTTCAAATTTTAGGAGATGATGAGTCTCATGAACCAAGGGGTGATGTAGTCAATTATGCTCTATTGGTTGTTGCACAGTTAGAACCATCTAGCTATGAAAAAGCATGTAATGAAAGTATATGGCAAGATGCCATGGAAGAGGAAATATCCTCAATTAAAAAGAATGATACTTGGGAACTTGTGAAGCTTCCCAAGGGAAAAAAATGTGTTGGATGTAAATGGGTCTATAAGACCAAATTCAATGCTGATGGAAGCATTGAAAGGCATAAGACAAGATTAGTACCTAAGGGTTTTACTCAAAAATATGGAATAGATTATGAGGAAACATTTTCTCCAGTTGCTCAACAAGAAACAATCAAAACTGTTCTTTCCTTGGCAGCCCATAAAGGATGGAAAATTCAACACATGGATGTGAAAAGTGCATTTTTAAATGGATACCTGATAGAAGAGGTGTATGTTCAACAACCTCAAGGTTTCCAAGAACAAGGAAAAGAGAACCTTGTTTATAAATTGAAAAAAGCACTTTATGGCCTCAACAAGCACCACGAGCGTGGTACTCACGAATTGACGGCTATTTCAGCAAGTATGGTTTCACAAAAAGCAAGAGTGAACCAACTCTATACTACCTGAAGAATGGAGTAGATATCCTCATAGTTTGTTTATATGTGGATGATCTAATATTTATGGGTAGTAATAATAAAATGAATATGGAGTTCAAAAACTCCATGATGAATCAGTTTGAGATGAAGGATATCGGATTAATGAGATACTTCCTAGGAATGGAAGTACATCAATCAAAGAATGGGATCTTCATATGTCAACAGAAATATGCTTGTGACATGATTCAAAAATTTGCTATGCAGCAGTGCAAATCAGTTGCAACACCAACAGGACATGGAATCCAGCTAAGCAAATATGATGGAGCACCAAAAGTTGACATGACCAATTTCAGAAGCATGGTTGGGAGTTTAATGTTTCTCACCAACACTAGGCCAGATATTCAGTATGTTGTTTCTCTAGTATCAAGGTTTATGGCATGCCCATCCAAGCTGCATCTTCAAGCAACCAAACGAATTTTATGATATGTAAAAGGTACATTGGATTTTGGAATCCATTACCACAAGTCTAACTCTATGAAGTTAGTTGGTTATAGTGACAGCGATTGGGGCAGTAATATAGATGATAGAAAATCTACATCAGGGAACTGTTTTAGTCTAGGTTTAGGACTAATAACTTGGAGTTCCAAGAAGCAATCTGTTGTAGCATTATCATCTACAGAAGCTAAGTATATAGCCATTACCCATGCTAGTACTCAAATCCTCTGGTTGAGGAAAATCCTTGAAGAGATTGGCAAAAAACAAATTGGTCCAACCAAATTGAATTGTGATAATATTAGTGCCATACAATTGGCATATAATCCGATCCACCACAAAAGTTCAAAACATTTTGATATGAAGTATCACTTCATAAGAGATATGGTGGAACAACAGATAGTTGAGCTTCAATACTGCAGCACTTTGGATAATCTAGCAGACATCTTCACCAAAGGCATGGCTAAAGCTCAATTTATAAAGCTGAGAGACTGTATAGTCAGTCCTCTCAACTTTAAGGGGGAGAATGTTGGAAAATTACCATTGGTAAAAGGTTAAAAAATGTATTTTACCTTGGGTAAGATTACTTACCTTTTACCTTACCTGGACGGCAGTTGGATGGCAGCATCTTTGGGCGGTAAGAGAATTTGATTTTAATTTCTTCTCCCTTAATTTCTCCTATTCCCCCCTTTTCTCTAGTATGGTTATTTTAATGTTTATTTAAAATTTGTAACCTAAAGTTAATTGTTAATGCAAATATTACCTTTGTATCAATTTCTCACCTCCCACATCACAAAGAAATAGGGATCCTTATCCCAATACAAATGATTACTTTGATCTGATCAAAGCTAGGCTGCCCAATGATCTGCTCAACTAGGCTATCCACTGATCTGCTCAACTAGGCTATCCACTAATCTGTTTAGCTAGGCTATCCACTGATATGCTCAGCTAGGTACTCCACTGATCTACTCATATGGGCTATCCACTGATCTTCTCAGCTAGGCACTCCACTAATCTACTCAACTAGGCACTCCATTGATCTGCTCAACTAGGCACTCCACTAATCTACTTCAATGCCTTCTCACAAGGCTCAAACAATCATGCGCATATGTTGTCCCAAATATGTCCTCAAAGCCTTCACAAAAGACTCAAAGAATATTGCTCATATGCTATCCTAAATCTGTCCTCAAAGCCTTCACAAAAGTATTAAGCAATGATGCTCAAATACTATCCCAAATTTGTCCACAAATCTATCCAAAAAGCCTTCTCAAAGGCTCAACCAATCATGCACAAAATCTATCTCAAATCTATCCAAAAATCTGTCCCAAAAGCCTTCTCAAAGGCTCAACCAATCATGCACAAAATTTGTCTCAAATTTGTCCACACATCTGTCCCAAAAGCCTTTTTAAAGGCTCAATCAATCACTCTCAAGTAGCACTCAAATCTCAACCACACATCAACGAAGTCAAGGCTCAATGATGAACTCAACAATGAATGGCAATGACTCTCTCAAATGGATGACAACAATGCTCAACAATGTACTCTCAAATGGATGGCAAATGAGCTCTCTAATGAAAACTCTCCAAGCAATAACAATGAGAACTTCAACCAACCAAGGACAATCTCCACAAGTGATAGCAATAGGTTCTCAACAATATCTTCCTCATGCAATGTCAATAAGCTCTCAAGAAACTAGCACAACTCCCTCAAGAAAAGAGCTCTCAAATAGCCAACAATGATCTCCACAAGTGACTAGCAAAAGATCTCCTCAATGGTCTCAAATAGAGGTAATGTACTCAACAAGTAACCAACAATACTCTCCTCAAAGCAATAGCAAAAACCTCCTCAATAGTGGAAATACTCTCAATGAACTCCACTAAAGCAATTATAAACTCAAGCATCAATTTTATCCATAAAATTGATTTTCTTATCCATCCACTTCCTCTCAATAGCCAAGGCACATAATCAAGCAATTTGTCTTCAACTTCAAACTCTAACTCATGTGCAAGTCTTCTAACTCAAGATAGCAATTAACTAGGTCTCAAGTTCCTAGTTTAATTTCATAATCAAACCATGCACTAGGACATATACATGTTCAACACTTTACAACCTTATAACTCCCTAATTTCATTAACATAAATAACAAGCACCTATGCTTTTATTTATTTAATTTCACACCTTATAACTCCACAAGTACACACAACAATTTTCAATTATTTAATTCAACACCTTATAACTCCCTATGTACACACAGATAACAAATAATATCTCAACACCTTATAACTCCCTAAACACACACAACAATCATTTATTTCCAACAAATACCTTATGACTCCCTAAGTTTTGGTAGAAATGATTTAATGCACCACAACTTTGGCAATATCAAATATTACCATGTGCTAGAGATAAATACCTTTTTGATGTAGATTGTAGCCTCTGCAATCTTTGAAAATGTTAATGCTTATGCCAAAAATCAATGCACCTTTATCACCTTCGAACTCGTCAATGTTTTACCCAAAAATCAATGCGCCTTCACACCTCCGTGGGAGTTGAACTATGTTCCTCCTTGCTAGTGTTGTGAAGCGCTTACCACGTGAGCACTAGCCCATGTTGGGATTTAATCCCAAACACTCCTTTAATATTTGCGCTCGACTATTAAAATGAAAATAATCTCTCTCAAAAACTTTTGCTCCTGGTGGGATTCAAACACAGACCTTTCTTGTGCAAAGATGATGCCCTACCAACTGCCCTACCTGTCCAGTGTGACGTCAGATCCGATGGCTTCCTATTTTATCTTTGCCCTCGATTTCAATACTTTATTTTACCTTTTTGCTGCCTCCTTTCGACGACTCTCTCATGCGCTAATTATTCTCTCTTCTCCGCAAACAAAATAACCAAAGTTTTTCATTGTTTTATATGCCTTTGAATGCCTTCGAATGACATCAGAAAACTTTGATTTGCCACCCTAACTTTTGCACGTTGACGGATAATTTTATTTAAACTTAGACCTTAGAATTATTAAATAAATATTTAATAATTCATCTCTTATCTTTGAAATGGGATATCTCCTTCGTTCTTTTGAATTTTGCCATGAAAATTTTTGCACTTAGGTTTAATTGAAAAAATATTTTCATCCATTATCATATTGGTTTTAATGAAAAACCCTTTCCAATGGTTTTAATAAAAACCCTTTTCATTGGTCTAATTAAAAACCTTTCCATCGGTTTTAATAAAAACCATTAATATAATATTTAAAATTAAATATTATATGTCTCTTGTGCCAAAAAACCCTATATATATCCATGCTCTCCAAAATATCATAAATAATTATTCATGAAGTATTTTTGCCACCAAAACTTAATTTGATCCATGTGACATCAATGAAAAAATAACTCAAATTGCCAACAGCCTTGTGGGCATATTGCACTGGTGTTAGAACCTCAACTAGTGCTACACTCTATACCTTAGTTTATGGGACTGAGGTCGTCTTTCCCTTTGAATTATAAGTTACATCTCTTAGGATCTTTTTAAAATATGTAATAGTTGGTGACAAGTATCACCATGCAAAACATAGACAACTTGAGTTGCTCAACAAAAGGCAAATTCATACCTTAGAAAACTTGTGTGTGTATCATCAAAGGTTCAAGAAATCCTATGGAAAGTGGGTTAGATCTTGTTCTTTCGAAGTAGGGTATCTTGTTCTCAAGGAAAAAAACTAATTCTAAGGAAGACCTTAAGGATAAATTTTAACCCAACTTTCTAGGTCCCTTTATCATAATAGCCAAATATGGATCAAGCACTTATCATTGAGCTTATGGAAACAAACACAAAGAACCTATCAATATAATACATTTAAATTAGTATTTGAATTTGCATGTTTTCTTGCTTATGTGCCTGATTACATGGTTGATTGTATACATGACTCCTCTTTCAAAAAAAGGATACAGATGAACATATTTTGCTTACCTTCATATGTATGGATTACATGGTTGCTTGGTTTGCTTGTTCATCCCATAAATTCCTAAAAGGGCATCCCATAATTAAATTTTGATGATCCTAGATATAAATTAATGTCACTTGTAGTAGTTCACTGAGCTAGTGGATTCCCTTTTCTACTTCTTCTAAACCCCATCACTCCTTTTAGGTATCTTGAACTATAGAAAAGAGACTAAGGTTGTGATAAACATAAGACAATCATCAGTTATGACTTAACTACAGCTAGACACCTTGACTTCTTGTTCTAAGAATTCAAAATTTCTAAAAGGACCCATATGCACCATCTTATTTATCATTACCTTTGTTTATTACAATATTGGATGGCACATATTGGTTGCCCATGCTTCTAAGAGAATTGTTAGCACCCCATGATGATGTTGATACTACAATACTAACCCATGAATGGCATATAAAAGGGTATGTATGAGCTAACGAGTCATGCCCTAAGTGAACACCTTTTGATCTCATATACTTGAAGAACACAAACTTATACTAAGGGGGTGAATAGTATAATATCAACTTTTACTTTTCTTTCCAAATGATAACAAAAATAATATCAATGCAGTAAAATAAACAATGTATAAATCATCACACACATGAGAGACACAAATTTAATGTGGTTCACCCAATGTGGGCTACGTCCACAAAGAAAATATTTCTTCTAAATTTTCTCAACTAATCTTTTGGGAACCAAATCCCTATTACAATACTTATGGACTTATGTCCAAAGGAGAACTTAATCCCCTATACTCTATTTTGTGGATCTCTCTCCATAGGAGAACTCTATCCCCTTTGTTCTGGTTTATGGATCTCTCTCCATAGGAGAAATCTATCCCCTCTGCTCAGGTTTGTGGATCTCTCTCCATAGGAGAAATCTATCCCCTTTGCTCTAGTTTGTGGATCTCTCTCCACAAGAGAAATCTATCCCATCTACTCTGGTTTGTGGATCCCTCTCCACAAGAGAACTCTATTTCCTCTACTCTAATTTGTGGATCTCTCTCCACAAGATAACTCTATTCCATTTTCTCTAGTTTATGGATCTCTCTCCATAGAAGAACTCTATCCCCTCTACTCTGGTTTGTGGATCTCTCTCCACAAGATAAATCTATCCTCTTTGCTCTGGTTTGCTCCAAAGCCAGCTCAACACTCTACTCAAAAATTGCTTCAACCCTTCACACAAGACTTGCTCAAATCTATACTAAGATATTATTAAATCACTACTCAAAACTACTCCAAATATGCTCTTTATCTCTTCCCAAATATGCACACATTACATTCATAAATTTACCTCAAATTTGCTCTCTATTTCTACCCAAATTTGCACCAAATCTTGTTACAAGGTTAGCACAAATCTGCCTCAAACCTGCTCTCTATCTCTGACCAAATCTACACCAAACCTCATTACAAGGTTAGCACAAATATACCTCAAACCTATTCTTTATCTCTACCCAAATTTTCACCAAACCTCATTACAATGTTAGCACAAATATTTCAAACTTTCTCTCTATATCTGCCTAAATATGCACCAAACCTCGTTACAATGTTAGAACAAATCTATCAAACTTACTCTTTATATCTACCTCAAACACATGTACAAATCTGCTCTAACATATGCTCAAATATGATCACTGAAAATGCTCAATCAATCCCAAATATTGCACACAAATGATGTTCAAAATAATGCTTGTATCCTTTCAAAAATGCTTTCTTTAAATAGGCATTTTAGACATATTCTAACTAGAATTCATTTAACCTCTTGAACATATAGAGAATTATATGTACTATAAAATACCCAGTATGTTCTTCACATTCACAAATCTTGCATTCATCCAATCCAATCTATACCTCTTGCAAATCTCTTTCAAATCAAATCAAACTAGTGTATAACTTTGCTTCACAAAATTGATCTCTAACCCTTGCCCATTCACATTCAATGTCACTCACATCAATGCCCAAAATCTTCACTAATTCTTTCAACAAGAATGCACAATTTGTTCTTAAAAACCCTAACACAAGTGTTTCCAATTTCACCAATCAATAATGCACAATTTGTTTCACAAACCCTAGCTGAAATATTTCCAACAATCCACACTAATCAAACCTTTTATCTCCACATTATGATTCAAAAATATTTGCTCAACCAATACACCTTAAAGAAGTAATAATGTCAACATACCTCTTAATTTTCTTTGATGAAAAAGATCCCTCAAAACCTGTCTCAAAATGTTCTTTCAATCGTATGCCACTTGAAGGGTTAGTTAGCATAATACTTTTTCAACCATCCATATGAAAAACCTTTTGTGCACAATAATATTTCTTTACAAATCCTTTAAACTTTCTTTCATCATGCAAAAATTATACACAATAACTAACCACAACACACCTTATAAATTCTACTTGTAAAAACCACAAGCAATTTCAATATTATCAACCAAAACCCTAAGTTCACATAACAAAGTTTAATCCACTTTCATACACCATATATCTCCAAAATTAAAGTTATTTTAACTTTATAGAGCCACACAAAAATCTGAAATTGCATATAATATTTGATTTCAAAGCATTGTCCTTATGTCTCCCTAGGTCAAACAATATGCACTTCTTCCAAAGCAAAAATTAAACCTTGTCTCCCTAGATCAAGCACTAAGCATGCCCCACTTTAATAATAAAAAATATTGCCCTTACTATGTCTGCCACTGCCACCACCGTGAGTCTAGCTCGAGATCTCATGGATCCCATGCTCTAGCGCAAGCTAGAGTGCTGGCTAGTTTTTCCCACCCACTGGAAATGAATGTGCAAAAAAATAATTTTATCCCCTTTCTTCTACCCAGTCAAAAAATGCAAAACAAATATCGTCATGATTCAAACACGAGACCTGTCCACTGCAAACACCTTACATAGGACCCGCCTACCATCTGGGCTAGCTGCCTAGATGGAACCAAACGTGCACAGTCTCCCCTTTGATTGAATGTCCTCTCCTTAAAAATCATGTGCTTGACTTTTATTTTTCCTCGATGAATGACACTTACCTTACTTTATTCTCTACCCTCAATGATCGAGCGGATATCACAATTATCCTTCGTCTCTCACATTAGGCAAATAAAAATAATTTGCCTCTTTTATATATGCTTCCCCTTCATGCATTGATGTTGACGCCTTTTGAAATAAATAAAATATTAACATGCCTTCCAAGACTTTAGCGCCTTCAAACTTTTAAACTTTTTTCATAATATTAAATATTATAATATTTTTTTACAACCTTTGGGCTTTGCAAACTAAATTTTCTTTTGATTTATTTTTCTTAAATTAATCCTTTTTGGCCCAAGTATTATAATATCAAAAATATTATAATATTTTCTCTTCTCTCTTAAACCATGGCCTTTATTAAACCTTGCCTTTGCATAATTATCCAACCATAGAAGAATGTTTCGACCAAACCAACCTCTATTTGAAATAAACCTTTGACATCAATGACAACTCAATATACTTAATATTTCCAAAAATATCCCCCTTTGTCATTGATGGAACCCCTTTCTAAATATTTCTTTTCCAACCACTGAATTGTAAATCTACTCCCCCTTACTAAATTCTCTCCTCCTTACTGAAACTCTCCCCCTTTGACATCAATGGCAAAGGGACTTCTTTGGGCCTGAAAAAATAAGACTCTTAGCTCAGTCCCCTCCCCACCTCCCCTCCTTAAGGTGATTAATTTTGGGGTGGGAGTAAATATACTCCCAAAATACAATGCTCTTTTTCTTTTTTGACCTTATTTTTCAACACCTTTGTAATCATACCCTTTTGATCCTTTTGAGTTTCCTTGTTCTTGCTTGACTCTGGAAGTTCTGAAAATTTTGTTCTACACCGCTTGGCCTTATGCCCAAGATTATTGCACTTGTAATACATGATATTGTAGTTCTTGGAGGGTTCAAATGACTTGAAGTTCCTCTTGGTAAAGCCATAATTATTTTTGTCATGAACCTTCCAGTGGATTGCTTTATGACCAAAGCGATTACATGAGTAGCAATAGCCTTGAAATAAATATCCACATTTGAATGAGTTGAAGTTCCTTTTAGTGAGACCATACTCTTTCTTTCCATAAAACCTGTAATGCATAGCTTTGTGACCAAAATTATTACATGAAAAACAATGCCCTTTGAAGAAATATTCATCTTGTTTTGAAATATCTGATCTCTTAGTCCTTTCTTTGCCTTCTCTATGATGATTCATGTTTCTTGTTTGTGCATTGTTTTCTTTCTTAGTGAAGCATCCATTATTCAATTTATCTGCATAGGTATTAGTTTCTTATTCAATATCTTCCTTTGAAACTTCCTTTTCTTTTGAGCTTGACCCTTCTTCTTGTTTCCCTTGTCCTTCTTCAAAACCAAGTCCTGTTTTGATAAATGAAGATCTTTATGTATTGATAATTTTATCCAAAGCTTTTGAACTTTTCCCAAACCTGTGCAGCTTATCCTTATAATATTTCACTTCCATTCTTAGAGAAACCAATTCATGTTCTAATATTTCATATTCAAACACTTTTACCTCTAACTTTTCAACCATGACTTCTCTAAATCTCCTTGCCTTAGCTTTTGAGTTTGTGAGGTCTTGTAGAAGATTTTATTTTACTTCCTCGTGTTCTTGAAATTGAGCCTTCATTATTGAATTCTAATTTCTAACTCTTTTCAACTCTCTGAGAGCAACAATAAGTTCTTATTCTAGATCAATTGTACCTTCTTATTTTTTTTATTCTTTCTCTAGGTCTTCAATTATAGGAGCATTTTCTACTTGGTCTTCAATAGGAGTTTTTTCTTCCTCTTCTATTGCCGAAAATAGAATCTCTTCTTCTTCACTATATAAGAGTCTTTCATCACTGTCACTTGAAGCACTGCTTGCCTTTTTAACATAGAAACTCTTATTTTGTCTTTGAAAGAACTTATTTTCTTGCTTGCCTTGACCATACATATTTTTCTTTTCATGCCTAAATTTTCTTTCTTCATTTTTCTTATAATCCTATTTATCTTCACTACTACTACTTCCAACTTGTGGATAATTATATGCATAGTGATCAAATTCATCACAATTAAAGCATTTCACAGTATTTATATTTTTGTGTTTTCTTGAATCCTTATTTCTTCTCACATAGTTAGCTTCTTCATTATTGCTTGACTCATCACTTGATTCTGGTTTCTTATATTTTGTCTTCTTTAAATATTTGAAAGCTACCTCTTTCTTGTAATTATAATATTTTTCAGTTCCCATCTCATAACCTATGATAATTCCATGTAACTCATCCACATTCAATTTATCAATATCCTTCATCTCTTATATAGCTGAAACCTTTGCATCATACCTTATAGGGAGTGATATTAATACTTTTTGAGCAACACTGGAGTCCTCAATTTTGAATCCAAGTCCACACATGGTATTAAAAACTTCATCAATATGAAGTATATAGAAATATCTTCCTCATATTCCATCTTCAACCCTTCAAATCTTCTCCTGTGAGTTTGCAGTTTTGCCAAATTGACCTTGTTATCTCCTTCATATGTTTGCTTCAATTTGTCCCATATATATTTTATTGATTTGCATTGCATAACTTTCACAAATTCTAATTCACATAATCCACTTAATATTACATTCATAGCCTTGGCATTATTCACATGTATGTTGGAATTTTGAGTATAGTGTTGTCATTGATGTCAAATATTTGAGGTCATAGGTTGATAAAATTAGTTGTCATTGATAACTTGGCATGACAAAAAGACAAGGTTTAAAAGTTGTTAAAATTGACAAAAAGAAAGGGTTAAAATATTTATATTTTAAGCCCAAGAGTTTTGGGACAAATCTCTAAGTGATTGTTTAAAAGGTTGAAGGACCTGGTTTAAAAAGCCTAAAGGAAGCAAGTGACTAAGGTTAAAAAAGGTTTAAATAATATTATAATTTAATATTATAATATTAAATTTAAAAGGTTAAAGCCTAAAGTTAAATTATAAAATAATTATAATATTTTATATTATATTATTTTATAACCCAAGGTGGGCTTTTGGTGCCAAGTTTAAAAATAATTTTTAAATTCTTAAAAGCACCGAAGTTTGAAGCATGAGTGAAAATCCATATAAATATGGATAAATTTTTTAGCCCTAAGGCATGTTCGATATGCATCTAAAAGTGTTTAATGTGTGATTTATTTAAATCACTTCTACAATCATTCTAACATGTTTGTGTTTTAGTCATTACCTCTAACAATAATGCTAAATTTACCCCTAAGCATATTATTGAAGGGATAAACTACCATATTTGAGAGCTAAGGATGAGGGTAGAATACCAAGCAAGATAACTTTGAAAGATCATTAACAAGGAGGAATTGTTGGAACAAAATTTGCCTTTGGTTATTATTTGTGCCTTGATTTTGTCAACATTGAATAGACGAGGATAATTATCAGATTTCTCATCTAATATCCAGAAGAGGCTGGTTCCTTAATGGTTTATAGGAAAAGGGAAAATAGAAAGAAAGGGAAATATAGCCAAAGCTAGAACTTGTATGTGGTACATATTAAACAACAACTAAGATGAACACATATACTTTACTTGTCAAAGCATTCATTATATCTTCCTACAGAAATCATGGATTTCTCAATGTGATTTAGAGGTATATCTAACACATGTATATATCATATTTCAACTCCAGCAATACGATTTATATTTTGTATAAGTCTAGATCATTTTTAGAACTAACACAATTTATATTTCAATAATGTGAAATAGAAGTGAGAAATATTAATACATACACTTGCACAATGTGAACCAGAAGCCAATAGAAGCATAATATTTATTGCTTGTATTCAAAGTACATACATTCAATCTTGTAAACGTCCAAGAGCTGACCCATTTTCAGAGTATGTTTACCCTTATATATACCCTATGTGGGAAACTCTATATTTAGTACATTTTGATATAAAATTAATTACAAGAAAATTAGTACATAATCATGTTTCTATCTTCTTTGCATGGCTTCAAACCAAAAACCACTAATAGCAGGAATCTAGGAATTGATCTATTCCACTATCTACTTTCAGTTACTAACACAAGTTTTTTGAAGGTATCTTATTTCCTACTAAATATCTCTTTGTCGGAAAAAACCTAGTTATGTCACGAAATCGTGACACTCCTTCTTTCGAGATCCTTTAGGCTGTTGCGTGAGCGAAAACTCACCATGTCACGAAATCATGACGTCTTCGTCCTTTAGGGTCCCTCAGGCTATATGACGGGCAAAAACTTGCCATGTCACGAAATCACGACCTCCTCTTGTACATCCTTTGAGAGAAAAATGCTAGCGAAAATCTATCCAATCGTGAAATCGTGACACTCCTTCTTTCTTTGGTTTTTCAGTCAGTTTCATGGGTGAAAACCCGTCAAGTCATGAAATCGTGACACCTTCCCACTTTTTGACATCTTCGAACCATATCTCAACGAAAACCTGACATGTCACGAAATCGTGACATCCTTCATGCCTTAGCCAATTCTTTTCCTTCTGTCTCAAAAATGAAATGCTAGTCTCTTTACGCAAAAATTTACCATCTGCTGGAGGTAGTCTTTTTAGACTAACATTCTTGGCACCTTCCGGGGAAATTTTGCTGGCAAAAAATATTAGAATCCAGGACCTTCATCCATTGGGAAACGGAGTTAAAAAATAATACAAGAGAGGAGATTTTTATGGGAAAGAATATTCAAGAAGAAATGCAAAAAATAATGCATTACCTTTACAAGATGTTTTTTGTAACTTATGGATTTTTCACTAAAAATACATTAACAACTGAAGATAATTTGAAACAAATTTCATGGTGGGCTTCTAGTTCCTCCTTCTATTGGTTTCTGAAGATTATCATTTTTGGATTTCTTCATTTTTTCTATCTTATTAATCACTTCATTGTATGTGAGGCAAACCTGCTTCCAGTCTTCATCTTCAAGATCTGAAGAATCCATAAACAACTGATATATATATTGCAATTCTTCCACCTTATCATGAGACACTACTTTATTCCTCAGAATTAATTCTTGAAAGCAAGATTTAATCTGTGTAAGGTTCTACACCATGGTAAATATCAACATTTCCTCTATAGGCTCTTCCCAATTTTCTATTTTTGACTCATCTTTTGTGAAAGCTTTAAGGGATAGTGTCAGGGCATCTTCACTCAACACTTCTGAATTATCATCCCATAAATAGGGAAGCCCACATTTATTAGCCAAATTCAAATGTTTCACTAACCCCTGGGCTTCAACTTCTAACTCTTGAAGGAGTTTATCACCCTGTGTTACCAGTTTCAGTATCCTAAAGAAATTCTTAGCTGCAATTTTGGCCTGAGACCAGGCTTCACTATGGATCTTAGCAACAACACTCTCGGGCATATTTTTTGATAAAACCTGAATTTTTGTGGCTGCATCTGACCTTTCCTATAAAAACTTTATTGAAGCCTTTAATTCCTCACTGACTACTTCAATCACCTCCTTTACTTTGGCCAGGTATAATAATAAGGGCCTTGCTTTAAGGCTTAATGCCAATACATCTTCGAGCATTTATTTTCTCACCGCCTTGGCCTTCTCTTTTGAAAAACTAGATGGAATGTTCTATTTTTCAACTAGCTATTGCTGGAGTTGTTGAACTTGTAGACTTAGAGAGTGAATCTGTGCATTAGCTTCTTTCAATTTTTCTTTAAATGTGGCTACCTCATTGGTAGCCTCACCAAACCTATCTTCCCACCTCTTTGCCTCTAAATTCAAGGCCTTTTCCATTAATTTCTATTCTTGTAGGATGGACTCTAATTCCATCCTGGTTTCTTGTTCTTTGAAAAACTTCTCTCTGAAAAATTCCCCATGTAAATAAATAGTTCCAAAATGGGCCTGAGCTTTACCCCATTCTTCTGACATGTGTAGCTGAGTAATGTCTTTAGTTGTATCTTCTGCTTGGTAATCTTCAATGGTCATGTCCTTCTTTGGTTTCCTAGAAACTGGTGTTAATTTTAACTTCTTTCTTTGCATTGTACTAGGATCTAAGGAAATAATCTCTTGAATGCGGTCAGGAGCCCTGGAATCTTCAACAACACGAGATGTCCACCAGTCTAAAGCGCTTTTATTCACTTTTCTTAAATCTTTAAATTTTGAAAGAGTGGGGTGACTCTCATCATTTAGAGTAGATATTGACTTAATTGTTGGGATACTGGCACCAGAAAGAAATGGATTTGGGATCAACTCAGAATCAACTTTAGATTGAAACTGAGAAAATAATGTTGATTCTGGGGAAGAAAACACGAACCAAAGGGGAACATTATATCTTTCTTTGGATAAGAAATGGAAGGAAAATATCTGTAGGAACAAGTAGAGAGAAGAGATTGAAAGAAAAGAGAAATCATACCTTTGTCCATTTGAGATGCTTGTTGATGTTGATCTTCTTCTCCATGATCTTGGTCCCCTTCACTTACCATCTGATTCAGATTTTCACTTTGAATGGGGACTTTGGCATTTCTGTTATCACCAAATCTGCCTTCATCATCAGTATCTCCTTCAAGATTTACAATTTCAACATTTGGAGGAATTCCCCCAAGTTGTCTCTTCTTATGTTCTACATATTCCTGTTTCACAATAATTTCTTTAGAGATTTTTACATTTTGATCCTCCTGATTAAGATCATTTGGATCATCTCTAGTTTCAATCTGAACGTTTTCTTGTTTAGTATTCTCTATATTAAGAACATTATCCTCATCATTCTGAACAATTTGCTCATTTCCTGAAGCAACATTAACATCATCATATTGAGCGATTTGCTCAAAAATTGGGTTTCCTTCAACAACTTTATCATTTTTTCCTTTAACTTCTGCTATAGACTTTAGCCTCTTCCTCTTCATACAAAGAGGTTCTTCATCATATTTTGTAGATGAATTTGATGGGGGAACAAACTTAACAATTTTAGAAACTGGAACTTTATTTTTAGATGAATCAGCTCCCAAGGCCAAGCATTTTCCTCTTCTTTCGGCTTGCAAGGGTTCAGTGATCCCTTGTCCTTCTTTTCCTAGACCCTTGCCTTCATATCCCATTTTCAACATCATCTGGGCAGCCTTCCCATACGTTTCTCCTTGTTATTTCGTGAAAATATTTGTAGTGGCCTTTTTCTTCGAACTTCTTAGCCTTGTGTGTGCTTGAGCCAATGATTTTTCAACTGCAATTTCCTTGCCTTTTCCTTGTTCCACATTTTATTTTTAGCAACTTCAGGACTTGTCCCTTTGCTACCACCAACACTGCGAGGTATTTTCACAGGGAAAACTCTTGACCAAGATTTCTGATAATGGTCATATCTTACTAAGAATTTGAGGTCATTTTTTATGGGATACCTCGAGTCAATCATGTATGTTTGCACTCGCATAGTCCACCATTCGTGAATCTTTCCTATTGTCCAATCTGCACCCTTTTTTTGCATTCTAGCAATAGTACCTTCAGTTAATACATGCCCCTTATTATTTCCTGGGTCAAAATGCAACACATGTTCATAAAATTCATGCCATGGTGGTAATGGCTGCATTTGTTCCACATGCCATTCTAAGGGAGCATCTTCATTGTTATTTCTACAGGCTTCAATATCTGGTCTAACAGAAGCATGGTATACCTTCAATGGAATTCTATTCAGAATAGCCTGTCTCTCTGCAAATCGGTCCAGAGGGTCATATTTCCATCTTTGAGGAATTTCTATCAACCCCAAATATCTCAGAGCTTGAGCAATTTGCTCACTTTGACCTCTTTTTGACACCACAATACCTTCCAGTTGAAAAGGCATGGTACAAGTACCAGTTTTACCTATACCCGTGCCATATTTCAAATTAATATATTTAGTTTGTCTTACATATTCCAATGCAAATAATCTATCTATAACATAATGTGGGAGTAAGAAGGGTTTCCTTGTAAAACCATATAACCTAATCACAACCCCCTAGGTGAGTATAAACCAATCACCTTCTTCGGCATGTTTATTCTGTAAAAGTTTTTCAGCTCTAGAGGTTAACCTTCTGACTTCCCCATACATTATTTTTAGAGCAGGACCTAGGAATTCCCTATTGAAATCATAATATGACTCTATTCTGTATAATACATTGGTCTAGTCATAAACTGGTAAAGTCCTTCCTTTATTATCTTTATCATTAACAGAGATGAATTCTAGTTCTTTAGCCATAAAGAAAAAGAACAACCATACTAAATAGGAAGAGAACCAGAAAGAGTGCTGAGAACCTCTCTTCATAGCAGACAACCCTTCATGTATTTCTTTGAATAAATACCCTGGCCAGTAAAAAAATATAGGTCGAATACTCTTATCCATAACTATAGAATCATAATTCTTTGGGTTGGACATGCAATTGACTAATGCAATTTGCCATCCATGAACCTTTTCATCAGTTTTTAACCCTACTATCATAGCTAATATAGAAAATAATTTGGGGTTTTTGAATTTCGTTATGGGAATAGGAGTTTCAAGCATCTTTCCTCCATTAGGTGGATTTCTCAACTGTGTATAAAGAAAATTCTTAATTTTTTCAGAAGGAACAAAATATTTTTCCTGATCTACGGGGTCAAAATTCTTGGGTGAAAGAGCAGGTACATACCCAATAGCAAAAGCAGAAATAAAAGCATCTGGGTTTAAGGAAAAAAGCACTCTTCCACTCTTATTGGTAACTACCCCTTTCTTTTCATCATAAAAATTTACAATTGCTTTAACTAGCTCAGGGCAAGGATGCACAGGGATATACACATACCAGTATAACAATGAATGAAAGGCAAAAGTAGCAGGCGAAGACGCAGAAACCCAAGTTGCCATTCTATCTTCAATATCTTTTCAAATTTTTACTGGGTCCTTCCATGTCATTACTGTATCTCCAATCCTAGCATCTCGGTCAATAAATTTTTCACTTACTTCCTCTCCTTTTCTTGTTGTTGCAGGTGAAGCGGACGGACCCTCCATTGTTGTTTTCTGAGATTTCTTTCTTGGAGCCATGAACTTTCTTTCTGCATCGAAATTTCTTTTCTGCCACACTGAACTTCCTTTTTTGAATTGAAATAGAAACTCAAAAAGTAGGAATAGAAAGTGACATAGCAGATTTTACTCGAGAGTAAAATTAGGGTTTTTCGTCAATCGAAAACATATGCATAATGTGCATTAATTGTGGTTGGTAAATTAGATCTACCCAGATCTCCTCATGATTTATTTCTACCACCTTTCTAAACCTTAACCAATAACTATCCACTGCTTCGTTTAAAATCACACTTACCAAAACTCTTCTTATTTGCAAAGGTGATTCTTTTAATGCAATCATTGAATGGCTACGTGGAAGATTTCAAATTCATGCCAAAAATTGATCCTTCACTGTATTCAATAAAGGGAACGTATACCAAAGCTTGTTGAAAACAATTTTCTTTCACCAATCATTGGAAAACCACGTGGCAATTTTGAATTCGAATCGCTAAATCTGACATTCTGGCACCTTCTAATTTCGTTCTTTACTAGTGATTTCTAATTGGTCATAGGATACTAAAAAATATTTCTTGAAATACAAATAACTTTAGAAATATTTACACAATTACTATAATATACATTATATACAAGAGTTTTTTCCCGCTTTCTTATTTAAAATAAAGCTTTAAGTGAAACACATTCACTGTAATGGGTAGAACAATACCCTGTTGATCCTGTAATTCAAAAGAATTAAATTGCTTTTCAGCAATTATCTCAAAAGGACCTTCCCAAAAAGCATCAAATTTGTCATGATTGCCTGGCTTTGCTTTCTTCACATTCCATTTTAAAACTAGATCTCCCACTTTAAATTTTCTGCAGGTTGTTTTTTTATTAAACCATCCTTATGTATCTGCCATATATTCATGGTGATGATTATAAGCTTCTTCCCTCTATTCTTCTAACTGTAGGAGCTGCATTAATCGGGCATCCATAGGTTGACCTCCTTCTTCATTTATTTTATTTAGAAATTTTAGTGCTGGTATTTCCATATGTATAGGCAAAATAGCCTCTTTACCATAGACTAAAGAATAAGGTGATGTATTGATGGATTTCTTTATCGAGATCCTTTCAACCCATAATGCTTGATTGATCAAAGAATGCTAGTTCCTCTTATTATCTTCTAGTGTCCTTTTCAAGATTCTGAGAAGATTTTTATTTGTAGACTCAGCTAGGCCATTACCCTATGGGTAATAATTGGAAGAAGTTTTTAAATATATACCATACCTACTAGTAAACTCAATCATTTTTGCTCCAATAAAAGCTTATCCATTATCTGTAATTAGAGAATCTAATACACCAAACCTTGTAATCAAGCTTTCCATGAACTCAATCACCACCTCTTGATCGACTTTTTAGTAGGGATAGCTTCAGCCCATTTAGTGAAATAATCTATAGCAGTAAGTATATACTTATGGGTAGCTGATGAATTGGGTTCTATTATCCCAACAAAGTCTAATCCCCATTATTGGAAAGGTTCTTCGACTTGGACAAGTTTCAAGGGCATAGGAGCATTCCTATTCCTTCCCACATATCTTTGACATTGCTCGTAGCTTCTGGTAACTTGGTAACTATCTAAAAAATGGAAGGCCAGTAACAACCTAATCGGAGTATTTTCAAAGTAGTAGATCTTCCTGAATAATGCCCTCTAGAGAGACCTCCATGAAATTCTTTTAACACCTTTTGTTTCTCATCTTCTCCTATACATCTCAAAAGTACACCATCAATATTTTTTCTATACAACCCTTCTGATTGAAGGGTGTATTTCAAAGCTTGTGCTCTAAATATTCTTCTTTGTGAAGCATTCAAACTCTTAGGACACATTCTAGTTTGAAAGTACTCCACAAAATCATCAATCCAATCAGTATTTCTTGGATTTGGATCTGATTATGTATTAGCCATTACACCTTGGGGTTCTATATGCTTATTTGTAGCTTGCTTGGCCAACTCTTGACACAGGGCTCTACCTCTTACTATCTTTTTCGGATGTATTTCTACATCATATTCCTGTATCTTAGTCACCCAACCAACTCTCTTTTTACCAAGTTCTCCTTGTAATATAAAATTTCTGACATCAGGATGGATTACATAAACAATGATTTTGCTTTGTGATAGAAAGTGCTTAAATTTCTTCAAGGATTTCATGATAGCATAAACTTGCTTTTCAATAAATTTATACTTTTCTTCATGTTCATGCATAGTGGAACTCAGAAAAGCTATGGGTCTTTCTTCATTGTCTGCCCCCTTCTATGTAAGGACTGCAATGTAACTTTTTGATTCACCAACAACATATAAAATAAAATCTCGTGAGTAATCAGGATTAATCAGTATAGGTGCTTGGGCTATTTCCTCCAGGATCTTCTTGAAAGCATTTTTTCTTACATCGGTCCATTTGAAAGTTGCATCCTTTTTCAATAATTCAGTCATTGGTTTGACAATCTATGCGAAATCTGCAACAAACTTCCGCACAAAATTTATTTTCCCAAAGAAAGATTGCAAACCTTTCTTATTAACTGGTAGAGATAGTTTCAAAAGTGCCTTTACTCTATCAAGATCAATAGCTAATCCAGATTTAGATATAACATGACCAAGTAGAATACCTTCTTCTACAGCAAATATAGATTTCTTTGGATTCAAAGATATCCTGAATTCCCTGCATTTTTCAAACCTTGTTCAAGGTGCATAATATGATCTTTCTTATGATGAGAAAAAATAGTCATGTCATCTAAATAGATGACTATAATCTTGCTAGCAATTTCACCAAAAGCAACATCCATTGCTCTTTGGAAAGTCGCTCCAGCATTAGATAAACCAAAAGGCATCCTCTGGTAGGCAAATGTTCCCCACTTTGTGGTAAAAGCAGTCTTGAATTGATCTTCATCTCTGACCCATACTTGATTATACCCTGAAAAGCCATCTAGTAAAGAGAATCTTTCTGCTCCTGCAACTGTGTGTAAAATTTGATCAATTTGGGGAAGAGGATAATGGTCTTTGAGTGATGCTCTATTCAGATTCCTGAAGTCTACACACAATCTAATTTCTCCATTTTTTTCTCATTGGTACCAAGTTTGCCACCTAGGTATAATGCTTAATAGGATACACTATTTTAGCTTGAAGAAGTTTTAGCAATTCCTACTTCATCAAAGATTCTATCTTTGGATTTACCATTCTTTGCTTTTGCCTAAAAGGCTTAGCTCCTTCTTCTAACTCAATGGTATGTTGGATAACCTCTTTTATATATACTTTTAGATCACTATACACCCAAGCTATGATATCAAGAAATTTTTTGCATAATTCTCTGATTTGGTTCAATTCTTCCTCTGTACAACCAACCCCGACTTTAATCATTTTACCTGGTTCTAACTCTACCTCTTTATACCGACACTTATCAACTTTTATTTTATGACCCATAGCTCTATCATTGTTATCAAATAGACTTTCAAGGGTGATAAGTCCCTTAGGGATATGATTATTTTTCAACTGAATCATATCTTCTTCCTGTTGGTCTTGTAAATCTTTGTTACTTGAAAAATTCATTTCGTGGATTAAAAAATCCAGCATTTGCTCATCATTTTCAAAAACTTGCCAGAAGATATCCTTGTCTAGAACTGAGGGCCTATATACGAGTCTAACCATTTTTGGTTTCTGAATAACATTACTAACAGGACAAAAATTAGCTCCCACTGATGCCAATAAATCTGCGTGGGTATTCTATTCTCTCGGAATAGACTTCATGTTTAGATCTTCAAAGGCTTCCAAAATATCCCATACTTTATTTCTATAAGCCTTTAAGTAGTGTTGTTTACTGATACATTTTCCTGTGACTTGATTAACAATAAGTTTTGAATCTCCAAAAATGAGTAGTTGTTTCACTCCCAATTTTTCAGCTTTCCTCAATCCTAGAC
This sequence comes from Wollemia nobilis, assembly GCA_028583015.1. Classification (NCBI taxonomy): domain Eukaryota; kingdom Viridiplantae; phylum Streptophyta; class Pinopsida; order Araucariales; family Araucariaceae; genus Wollemia; species Wollemia nobilis. The sequence goes on from JAQPPZ010000863.1 coordinate 1,393,417, forward strand.
AAAGGGCTTCATATTCTGTTGCATTATTGGTGCAACTCCACGTCAATCTGTAAGAGAAAATTCTTTCCTTTCCTGTAGGGAAAATCAGAACTATCCTTGCTCTAACTCCATTCTTGCATCTAGCTCCATCAAAGAAAATCTTCCATAGTTGATTAGGAGAGTTATTTTTCTCAGGAGAAAGTATCAATTGCTTTTTTGGTTTTTCAATGGAATAACTTCCTATTTTTGTTTCTATCATGGCATTGAAATCCTGCATAGAAAACTGATCTTCTGCTTGAAGATCTTCTAAGGTCTCCTCCATTAGATCTATTTTTCCAATTTCTTCAGTCATCATATTCACGGTTTTGGCTTCCCCTATATTTTCCACATGAAAAGTAGATGGTTTCTCATTAAATATTTTAATCCTTCTACATTTGAAAGGTATATCTAAATGAGAATAATCCAAGGATAAATATCCTCCTATTTTTGTAGTAAATTCTCTTGATAAGCACATACCAAAATATGGTGCCAAATCTACCACTATTACTTCTTGTATAACTACCACTTGAGGCATCCTATGGAGTTGTATGGGAATATCTTTAATCACTCCTACAGTTTTTATAGGAGTACCATCCAACTGCAAGACACCTAGATTACTCCTAGTGTATTCCATCCCCATAATATCACATACTGCTTTGGGTATCACTATAGTAGCAACACCTGAATCTATCATGCAATTGTGGACAACCCATCCTTCCATCTGAAGAGATAAATAAAAGGGTGGAGGTCTATTTTTTCTAGTGGTTGATGTTAGATTTGCTTGGACTATATTTGAAGTTGATACAGTTTTACCTTTATCTTTCATTGTCCTTAAATATTCCTATAATAGGTCAATTTGACCAAGGAACTAAAGAGCATCATACATACTCGCCTTTGAGGGAGTCTTTTTCATTTCTTCAACTATATTGAAAGTAGGTGATTCAACAATTTTTTCCCTTTCCTTGGTGAAAGTATCGTATCTATTTCTGTATCCTTGGGTAGCTTTGGTCCTTTGCCTTTTAGTAAGTGAAGGAAATATTAATCTTTCTTTAGCTTGATCTTGAGTTTCAGTTTCTTTTCGTGGAATGAATTCTTTACGTATCTCTTGCCTTGGGATTTGTACTAGAACTTGAGATTTTTTTCATAGGGTAAACTTCCTTTAGGAGCTGCTTGCGGAGTTAGAGGAAAATTTAAAGGTTGAAGCTCTTTAGGGTCTACCTGTAGAGGTTTTTTACTAGATCTGGTTAGGAATGTAACCTGTTCTATAGTTGGCATCATTAAATTGTGATATGTTTCCCTAATCATATTTACATGCCCTTTCATATTATTTTCTATTTTCTCAATAGCTATACTATGTACATAATGTTGATGGATCATACATGAACTCTCTCCATGTGGATCATTACACGTAGTGCACCAGTAATCAGAATTTGTAGAAGGCTCTGCAAAATTTTCTATTTCATTTGCATAAACAATATTTGATCATTCTTGTCCTCTATTACTTGATTGCGCTGCATCTCTTGTTATCTGAGGGAACCTTCTTGGTTGAAAATTTCTCTCAGCTTCCCTTTTCTTCATTGAAGTCATATCATTTGCCAGATTTTTTATAGTATCTAGTATAATAGTGAGTTGACTTTCAAGAACTGGTTGAGAAGGTGGTGCAGGTAGTGCAGGCATGGTAGAAATAGGAGGTAATTCTAGAGGATTCTGAGGCATCTATATAGTAGGGATGGAAGGTGGTCCATTCCATCTTGGTAACCCTATGTTTGGAACTTGAGAAGAACTGGGAGAAATAACATTAGGAGCTTGGGGAATAATAGGAAAAATTGGCATTATAGCTTTAGGCAGATATCTTCCCATGGCAATGATATATCTTTCTGCTATGGAAGCTTCTTGATAAATGGCAGGAAAAGTGAGTATTCATGATTGCCATATTATCATACTAATATATGTATCAAAAGCTCTTAAATAATAATATACTTCTTGCTCAATTGTTGGTTTCAATCTAGCGGGTACTCTCTCCCAAGTGTGACTAAATTGAATATTAAAATCAATAATTTCCTCTTGAGGATGTTATGATGGTAAACTGACTAAGTAGTGAGAAAGGATCTGCATGTTGATTGAATTCATCTACTAGTTTACCAGCGAGTTCTGCCCATGTTGCTATTGATTGAGGAGGAAGTGCTCTGTACCAATATAACATCTTTCCTTTTAAGGAAATTACTAGCAACCTGATCATCACATCTTCTTGAGTGATATTATAAGTCGCAGCCAAAGCTGCAACATCTAGGTAATGTTCATATGTTGTTTTACCTGTCCCATCATATGAAGGTAATGCCTTCAATGTTGTTGCAGGAATCGGGTTCTGAGCTGCTAGATTTAGTGGACCCGTGTGATTCCATGTAAGATAAGTTGGTGGTGGAGGAGCAGCCATCGTAACAATTGTTTGTGCTTGTACTATAGAACTGATGCTAATAACTAAAGATGGTTTAATACTATAAATAGGCAAAAAATAGGGTACAAGGGTGGTATTATTGGTAGTAGGTGGGTTTGATCTGGCAGATAAAATAGGATGTACTCTTAGGCTACCAAGATGTAACTCAAAGAACTCAATGGGTTCTTCTGAGTTTCTTACTTTAGATCTGGTTATCATATAAGAAAATAATCATGAGTTTTTAACTAGATAAATGAATAAGGTATTTCTTGGGTATATACCTTTAGACGGAGTCGCCAGGTGGTTTGATTTGGATTTCTATAAAAATCAAAGACAAACACCAAACCTTATATAATATTGTGGGATTTTGGGTCCCACCGGGCATGCCAAAACTATTGGAACAAAATATACCTTTGGTTATTATTTGTGCCTTGATTTTATCAACATTGAATAGACGAGGAATATTATCATATTTCTCGTCTAATCTCCTAAAAATCTTGGTTCCTTAATGGTTTATAGGAAAATAGAAAATAAAAAGAAAGGGAAATATAGCCGAAGCTAGAACTTGTATGTGGTACAGATTAAACAACAACTAAGATGAACACATATACTTTACTTGTCAAAGCATTCATTATATCTTCCTACAGAAATCATGGATTTCTCAATGTGATTTAGAGGTATATCTAACACATGCATATATCATATTTCAACTCCAACAATACGATTTATATTTTGTATAAGTCCAGATCTTTTAGAACTAACACAATTTATATTTCAATAATGTGAAATAGAAGTGAGAAATATTAATACATACACTTGCACAATGTGAACCAGAAGCCAATAGAAGCATAATATTTATTGCTTGTATTCAAAGTACATACATTCAGTCTTGTAAACGTCCAAGAGCCGAACCCTTTTCATAGTACGTTTACCCTTATATATACCCTATGTGGGAAACTCTATATTTAGTACATTTTGATATAAAATTAATTACAAGCAAATTAGGACATAATCATGTCTCTATATTCTTCGCATGGCTTCCAACCAACAACCACTAATAGTAGGCATCTAGGAATTGATCTATTCCACTATCTACTTTTAGTCATTGACATGAGTTTTTTGAAGGCATCTTATTTCCTACTAAATATCTCTTTGTCGAAAAAAACCTAGTTATGTCACAAAATTACAACACTCCTTTCGGGATCCTTTAGGCTGTTGCATGAGTGAAAACTCACCATGTCATAAAATCACGACGTCTTCATCCTTCAGGGTCCCTTGGGTTGTATGACAGGCAAAAACTTGCCATGTCATGAAATTGCGACCTCCTCTTGTACATCCTTTGAGAGAAAAATGCTAGTGAAAATCTATCTAGTTGCAAAATCATAACACTCCTTCTTTCTTTGCTCTTTCATTCAGTTTCATAGGCAAAAACCCATCAAGTTATGAAATTGTGACACCTTCCCACTTTTTGACATCTTCGAACCATATCTCAACGAAAAACTGACATATCGTGAAATCGCGACATCCTTCATTCCTTAGCCTTCTTTTCCTTTTGTCTCAAAAATGAAATGCTGGTCTCTTTACGCAAAAAACTACCATCTGTTGGAGGTAGTCTTTTTAGACTAACAAGAACCACAACCTCAAAATGGAAGAGCACTTAAATTAAATAATGTAAAAAAATCAACAAGCCCTTTATATGTTATTTAGGGCTATAACTGATGACATATTTGTGCGTATTTCTAATGTTTCTTTTGTAAATGAAGAATAGGATGAGTTAAAAACCATGTTCACGAGGTAAAACATGGGTAGAAAATTTTCCATTCTTTCAAAATTGTTTAACTCAAAGATGACATGTGAAGAATCTGTTGTAATATACCTAACTAAAATGAGGGAAATTGGGACACAAGTACTTGCATATAGTTGTGAATGGGTGAATGAAAAGCTCTTATGCTTAATTGTAATTTAGAAATATCACTAAAAATTTCAAGGACTTTATAAATGTCCTTATTATGATATGTGATCAAGAAGACAATCTACCTATACTAGCAGAGCTCTCCATCCTACTTGTACAACATGAAGAAACCATCAAGCTACAATAAGGTACAAAGGTAAGTGAAGGTAAGGACCCTAACTCTACTAATATTGCCTTGAATATTCATAAAGGTAATAAACCTAGAAAATGGAACAAAGATAAAAACTTAAAGGTAAGAATAAAACTAGTTCTTCAAAACCTAAGTTTGAAAAGAAATTAAAGAACATTAATCCTAAATTTAATGGTAATTGTAACTTTTGTGGCATTTTTAGCCACAAAAAAAATAATTGTTACAAGAAAAAAACATCCTCCCAAAACACAAAGAGCAAAAATAAAGGTAAGAAAACTAATAATGTTGCTTTAGTTCATGCATTGACTTCCATTCATGATAAAATAGACCATAATTCTTGGATTATTGATTTATGATGCACTAATCATATGACTAATTCTAAGTCATCTATTACTTCATTAAACTTAGATTACAATAATGTAGCCACTATTGGGGATAATTCCCAAATTGTTGTAGAAGTAATTGGCAATGTTAAGATAGGCAGAGAAGTATAATGATGTTTTATTTATTCCTAATCTTGCAACTAACCTACTTTCTATAAGGCATTTAGCTTCTCAAGGAAGAAGCATTCAATTTTGTGGCAATAGGTGCATCATTATAAATAATGTAAGAGATATTGTTGACTAAGGTATGATTTCCAAGAACTTATATGTATACTCCCCACATCAAATTCTAGGTAAACATGGCCTTGGCATGTATGTTGACAATAATTCTAAATTGTGGTATAATAGATTAGTACATCTAGACTATAGAAGTATGATTGATATGTTTAAAAAAAACATGGTAATTGGTCTTCCTAAAGTTGAAGTTGATGGAGGACTTTGTGAGGCTTGCATTTAACCAAGCAACCTAGGACTAAGTTTGGTGAAACTTCTTTTAAATATTATTATAGATTGAAATTAGTCTATTATGATATTATGGGTCCATTTCAAGTTAAATCATTAAGAGCATGTTTATGTTATTTAACTTTTATTGATGATTTTTTAAGGTACACTTGGATTTAATTTTTTAAAAACAAGTCTCAAGTATTTGAATATTTAAAATTTTTTACCACCTGGTTGAAAATGAAACCTCTTCCTCCATAAAATTATAAAGGAGTTATAATGGGGGACGTTATGTGAGTAATGAGTTTAAATCTTAATGTCTTGAAATGTAATTTTCAAGATAATTCACATGCCTATTTTCATCCTAAAAAAATAGGGTTGTTGAGAGGAAAAATAGGTCCATTGCAAATATGGCAAGGACTTTTCTCTATAATTTACCTAATTTCTTATGGGTTGAATATTGTTATACTTATGTATATTTTCTTAACATGTGTGCCACTAAGGAACTAAATGGAGTCACTCCATTTGAGACTTGGTTTCAATGTAAACCATCAATTAAGCATTTGAGAGTAATTAGGTGCATTGCTTATGCACATCATAATAATTTAAATGATAGTAGAAAATTAGATGATAGATATTTGATTAGTATATAATGGTAATTAATTTAAAGGATATATTATAAAACCCTAATAGTAGGACTATATTTGTGAATAGGGATGTCATATTTTATGATTCTACTTTATATAAATCGTTCTTTTAGCATTGATGACAATTTTCCCTTAGAAAATCAAACAAATAGACCAAAATGGTTAGAGAAAACAACCAAAGACTCTCCATTTGGTGAAATATAAAAATATAGAACTAGAAACCAAACATCGAGTATAACTTTAATGGCTAAAATTCAAAATTTGAATGAACCTCAAACCTATAATCAAGCTAAAAAGTATTCAAATTGGATCAAAGATATGAAACAAGAATTCAATTCTCTTATCAAAAATGATACTTGGGATTTAGTTCCAAGGCCTTCTACGAGAAATATAATAGGTTATAAATGGGTATTTAAAATTAAGTTAAATTCTTTAGGATAATTTGACAAACATAAGTCTATATTAATAGCAAAATATTTCTTACAAAAGTATGGAGTAAATTATGAGTAAACTTTATTTTTGGTTGCTAAAATACCTACAATTAGATTAATAATAAAATTATCTTCTAATTTTAAGTGGAAATTTTATCAATTAGATGTAAAGATTTCATTTCTTTATGGTAACTTAGTTGTAGATGTAGATTAAAAATACACGCCAAATAGAAAGATAAAACCACAAGAATGGAATACAGGAAAGTTGCACAAAATAGACGATTTATATTAATCGATGGAGTTTAAAAACTCCTTTTTGAATACAAGCTGGGCTCGTAACCCTTTATTTGTGATACAAAAATTACAAGTTATGCTAGGGTTCTCCGAAACCCTAGGCGGCACGAATGGTGGCGCTTCCGAAGAACGTATCTTCAATCCCAACGGAGTGAGTGGGCTTTGTCGTATCCCTTGCTTGGACCACTCCAGCTTAATCAGCTGCCATCAATAAACTGGATCTGTTATCAAAAACCTGCACACATTAACACTATCAAGGAGTTAGAAATTAATGAGAGGGCTCCACTGCGTGAGCCCTCAGAAACAATCTAAAACCCTATAAAAATGGAATGCAGGAAATCAATAACAGATTAATACATAAAATACGGCTACTTGCTTTAAACTAATTTATACCTGTTCTCTGTTAACGCAGCTAGACCAGGCGACACCTGGAAGTAATGTTGTTGTCAGAATAGGCTGCGGAAGGCGCCCTGGTGCACTCGCCGAACGCCCGCGTGCTTCTGGATCTGGATTACAGACGTCGGTCTGAGTCTGTGGCTGAAGGTAAACGCCCGTGGGCACTTGGTAAACGCCCGTGGGCACTTGGTGAAGGGGTAAACGCCCGTGGGCACTTGCGACAGGAATGGGAGATTCTACAGAGTGCTGCAGAAGGAATGGCGGCGAAAGCGGCGACGAAAACGGCGATAGATGCGGCGAAAAGGGTAGCAGAAGAAAGGAGATAACGGTAGAAGAATTAGAATCAGAGATAGAAGTAGCAAAAGACCTAGGCGAAGAAGATAGGTAGAGACTAGATAGGGTTTGAGCCATCAAAGTGACTCGATTTATAATCCACTCTTAGGGCACACTTTAGGGTTTTAACGACACTTTGAACGTGTGGCTAAGATTAAAGCGGATCCAAGGGTAGAGAATAAATCTTGGTTGTGGAATGGATTAAGATGGATGGACGGATGAGATTAAATGAAGGATGGACGGCTCAGATTAAATCACTTAAACTATTATTTAAATATATATATTAAAATATTAAAATATTAAAATATATATATATAAATATTAATTTAAATAAATTTGGGGATGAAAAATGGCGGGAAAGGTGAAATTGGGCCAAATAATGGCGGGAAAGTGTGGATTTGGGCCAAATAATGGCGGGAAGGTGGATGACCGACATGTGGTTGACAGGCGAGTATAGATGACTTGCAAGTGGCTGGATTTTGGTGTCTACGAGATGCCCCTTTTGAGCTGCTTTGTGTGAAGACACAATGCAGCACAAAAACTTAGGACACCTAAAAGCTGGATCAGACGCAACTCTCTCTCAAGACTAAAGCACAACTTTGAAGACCAAAGAATAAAAGAATGTTTAAAATTTATCAGCTTACCCCCTCAATTGGCGAGCGAGAATGGTTCTCACAAGCCAATTGGAAGAAATTCGGAAGAAAATGAACCGTTTTTGCCCCAACGGTGAAAAAGGGGTTGGTGTATGAACCATCTGTTTATGTCCCAACAGAAAAGGGGTTGGTGTACAAACCAGAAAAGAATATGATTGAAGACGATATGAGTGATGTGAAAGATGAACCGTTTTATGCCCCAACGGTTATAAAGGGATTTTTGCCAAATTTTAAATTCCATGATCATGTAAGATGAATTCTACTATTAGGGAAGTTAGAAATTGATAACGGATGCCCCAACTCCCGTGGGTGAATCCATACTGTTGATGAAATTGCCTTGTTGGCGCCATTGATATGCGAGAGATGCAATATGAAAGAGTCCAGAACTTCGAGAGATGCTCCTAGTGATTTGTATGGATAATTCCTCGGGTCGGAACCAATCAACCTAGGTAGCCTTAATCTCTAGCAAGACTCAAAATAATGATGATATTGAAGATTTGTCCACGTTTAAGGCCCCATGAACTAGGCCATCAATGACAACTGTTGAGCAAATTGATCTTGGTATGAGGTCACTTGAAAAGTAGGATACCCAAAATTGATTTCCAATTTTCAAACGGTGAAATAATTGATGATGATAAATGGTAAGTGTCCTTATGGTGGTTTAATCCTCTTACCGAATTGCATGGATGCAAATCGCTGCAATCGCCAAGGTGATAGAATATACCACTAGATACGAGGTTTACTTTAATTTAATTTGGCAAAAATATGCATGATGAAAGAAGAATGAATGAAATTAACGATAGATCAGAAGAATTGATGAATGTGGTTAATTTTGTGAAGGTTTTGAACATTTTTAACCCAATTTGTAAATCAATGATGAATGATGCGCTTTTTGAGCAAAATGACAAAATTTGTTTCCAAAACTGTTGTAACCTTCACAAAATGTTTTATTATGATAAGAAGAATGGATGGATGCAATTTGATGAAATTTGGAGGAGGTAAGCTTCAATTTTGTAAGTTTTGTTCTTTTATTCCATACTGACATCAAACGCCGATATGCATTTGGAGGTGGCAGAAACGCCGGCCGGTGTTTGAATGCATCATGAAATGCCCCACTATGTCTGAATGCGCCATGAAACGCCCCACTACATTTCAGGGCGCCAAAACCAGCTATTTAAACAGTTTCAGCGAGAATTTCGCTCATTTGTGCGTTCAAGCTTGAGAGAAGTGCGTACGAGGGAGTGAAATGAAGTGAAGTGAAGTGAAAGGTTGTGTAGGAGAGTGAAGCACGCGGGAGCTATGGCGGAGATGGGAGCGGACGCGCCAGTGCAGTCAGCTGAGGTATTTGTTTATTTAAGCAAGTGCTTTTATTTGTTTTTTTTTTTTTTTTTTTTGTTTTTTTTTTTTTTTTGAAACAAACTTGTAACCAATTTTTGTTTTGTTGTTTTGCAGCTTAGGGTGTTAGAGGCACGACACCGATTCTCCCCTATCATTCCGGGGATGAGGAGGTCATTGTCCCGGGAAGGCGGGAGACATTGGAAGCGATAGGGCTAGCGGAGGCAGCCCGGTTGGAGGTAGTTCGGGCGGATGAGGGGTACCTCTCGGCTTTGGCCGAGAGGTGGGATCCGGATCGGGGGACGTTCCGGCTCCCAAGCTGGAGAGATGACGGTGACGCTTGAGGATGTATACCGCATCCTCAAGGTGCCCGTGGAGGGGCGCGGGTGGAGGTTGGACGAGATAGGGCCACGGAGATGGCCAAGTTGTTTGGGGATGAGCGGAGGGAGATCCGGACGGAGAGCGGGGGGATTCCTTACTTGGCCATGTATACGGCCAAGGAGTTGGTAGCGGTGGAGGCTCTGATGATGTTCGTATTGGCCAACATTGTGGCCCCGAACAGCACCGGGTGCAGGTTTCCATGGAACCTGATGGGTGTAGTGAGCGAGATGCTCACTAATAGGGTAGTGTATGCCTGGGCGCCCGTTTTATTGGTGCAGGTGTATCGGGAGTTGTATGAGGTTCGAAGGCGGGGCCGGAAGGGCCTAGGCTGCAGTTTGGTTCTCCAGTGTTGGGGTTGGGAGCACTTCAGAGTGGCTCGATCGGAGGGGTTGCCATGTGCTTACTGGGACATGAGCCAGGCTTATGGTAGGAGATGGCTAGTGGCGGAGGAGAGACAGTCGAGCCACCCCGTGAGATCGGGGCAATGGTATAGGAGTTTATGGGCGGACTTGACAGATGCCCAAGTCATTTGGAGGCCCTGGCGGGAGGCACGGTGGATCGGTGATGGAGAGCATCTGAGGCGGGTGCGACAGGCTAGATGGGTAGTGGGTCGGGGCCACGGTGAGGCAGAGTACATACAGATGTCTCGAGTGCTCCACCAGGTCGGATTGAGACGGGATGTCCCCGGTGAGCCAGTACGCTATCGGAGGCACAGATCAGAGGGAGATTTGTCGTATGCCAAGCCATGGAGAGAGGCAACAGAGGATGATGAGGACATGGAGATACTTGACGTGGATGACGTCGGGGTAACAGTTGAGTATGCAGCATGGATGGCCACGAGCCGAGGTGGGAGCCACCATTAGTGGCTGTTGGAGCTGGAGAGGACGAGGGAACCGCGAGAGGTTCCCAAGCGCGAGGAGGGTCCCCGCCTTCGAGGCGACAGTCGAAGGCGAAAGGGGAAGATGGTGCGGCAGGCATCGGGGAGCGGAGATGACGAGGAGGATGATGGCGAGGGCCTAGGAGAGGCCGCTGGAGAGACTAGAGAGGTACCCCCTAGCGGGCACGAGGATGATCTGGCGCAGCTGCAGCAGCAGATAGCGGAGCGTGATGCTATGCTAGCGGTCCGGGATGAGAGGATAGCTCGGCTGGAGCAACAGGTTGTAGAGCGGGATGCCACGATAGGCTGTTCGGGGAGGGGAGGATGGCCCGGATGCGGGCGGACTTGGATGGAGCGACTAGGGTGCCCCGGGATGACGGGGTGACGAGACTCCGAGGCGAGCTAGCGGAGCGAGAGCGACGACACGGGATAGACATATCTAGACTTAGGTCTAGGACTCGTTACATTGAGGCTCTGGAGGACACATTGTTTAGGCATCACATTGTGTTGCCTGATCCTCCATCCTCTTCTGTCTCTAGGCGTAGTGAGTCTAGGCACACCACTAGGTCTAGGGCTCCTACTAGGTCACGGGGATCCTCTTTTGATGGTTAGCTTAGTGCTTAGATGCACTCTTTATGAGCCTTGGTGCTCTATTGTATATTGTAGCCTTTTGGCATTCCTCGTACGTTTTGATCTTTATACATATATATACATGGCTTTTATTTTTAGTGTTTTACTTTCTTTTGTGTGAATGCCTATGTTTTTGTGATGCATGTTTTTATATGTTTTAATGCATATGTGATGGAATGGAATGCAAAGTTATAGATGATTAATGCGAGACTAAGTAAATGAAATATGCACTAAGAAGCACTCATACTTTTAGATAGTTAGATTTAGCCAATTGTTATCATAATTGTTTAATCAGGGGCACCGAACTTGGTGGCTTGTGAATGGATGACGTATGGAATGACATGAATATGGAAGAAGATATGGAGGTTGATATGGAAGAAAATATGGAGGAAGACTGTTTTACAAAGACTCAAACATGCTAGTGGTATCAAACAAACTTACTAATCCTGCCTAATTCAACTAGGACCAAATGTGTGTGCATGTGAGTTCATTAACCAAATCGGAAGCATGGTAGTGACTCTAGGCAATCAAAAACCTGTGTGTGTGCAAGTGTGTTCATTAACCTCATCTTGCACAAATTAGGTAACCTTGTTATGGAGAAGACCCCAAAGCTAGTTTGTCCGTATGAGCATTCAGAGGTCTCTCTTTGAGGAGAGACATGTCGCCACGCAATGAGTATACTCCATTGCCAGTCAAGCGTCTATAGCCCCGGTGAAGGTTAACTCCATAGTCCATGTTGTTTTTGACCTTTGTAAGCCTTGGGGATGACTACCTATCCGTCATGATTGGACAAGTAGTACGATCCTTACAACTTATTTGGGATCGGTGGTGTGTGAAAAATGTTCATTTCCTTAGAGCTTTGGGGAATCGGATTCTCAACCGAAGTATGATGAGAATTTTACCCTATCCTTACTACTCTGTTTATATTTATATTTTGTGATTGCTTGTGATAGTGGTAAGAACCACTATTTTATGGACTATGTTTGCATGATAGGACAAACGAGGATTACCCTGTTCACTTCGAGGCACAACCCAAGGATGGTGTTATCTCTCTTTGACACAAGATGTTTTTTAAGATGTGAAAATGTGATAGGTTCAAGACCGCTTTTGAAATCATTTCCCAATACTCAAGATTTTATTTAGTGTAATTTGTGATATGGCCCTAGAGAACTTTGACATGCATTTCGAAGTTTGCTTAAAACACTAGAAATGGGTGAGTGATTGAAAACATTTTGGCAATGTAAATATGTGCAAATGGAAAATGGGTGTACGAATGACAATTCGGTTTGATGGATTTTATGAAGGTGCCCCTGATTAAGGCAACATGACTTTTGCTTGACCAAATTTTATATCCAAAAGATAGAATGGTCTCTAACATGATATGCAACTATGGCTGAAAATGAAATGTTATGGTTTTCAATGAGATGTATGCACATGAAATGCAATGTTTTTGAATGAGATGTATGCAACTAACAATGAAATGCAAATTCTTTTTATTTTATTTGTTTTTTTTTTTTTTTTTTACAAGCCATGTATATATGTACATATAAAATTCAAACTATGCGTAGAATGCTCTTAAGTGTATAACGACCTTGCTCTCGTCTATGTCTGCCTGGAAGACTTCTGGCTTAGAAGATGAAGGTGAATGTGGAGGTGAAGGAGGAATGTAGTTGGCGGAAGCCCTTAACAATTCCTCGGAAAGGATGAACTCTGAAATAGATGGAGGGGATGAAATCCGATCCATGTCAATCGAGCTTGGGTTGATCGGGATTGGCTTATCCGGATCATATGGATTATGGAGCGGGGTGAATAAGTCTTCAAAATTCATTGTCAACTTATGGAAGAAAGGATAGGCGGAATGGAAGGGAAAACCGGTGAAGACCTCGGAAGACCTGAAGTGCAAAACAACATAGTTTTTCAGTTTTTTTTTTTTTTTTTATTTTTTTTTTTTTTTGGAATTTTCTAATTTTTTTTTTTTTTGGTAGTGGTGAAAACCACTATTTTAGTATATACATATAATACAGGTTTGGATTATGGCTTATGGATGTGGCGGAGGGGGTGGTTCACCTCGTTCTTGTGGAAGAAGCAAGCGAAAGATGGCCTCTTGGAGAGGAAACAATTGGAGATAAAACTCGTCTTGTTTAGTGAGGGGAACAATGGGCGCCGACTCTTCTTCAGATTCATCACCATTTGACATGACGTCAAATTCTTCATAGACTTCATCTTCGGATTCGTCGGGGTGGAGGATTTCTTCTTATGAATTAAGATTAATGCTTTGAAAAGCTCGTTCAAAAGAAGAAAGGGATGGAAGTGGTTGGTAGCCAGGACCAAAACGCTCGGTGGGTCTACGATATGGCATATCGATGCGTTCGGTTACCCCTTGCTCGTATCGACCTAGGCCAAATTGCTGCCAATTATGTCCGTGGAAATAGCGAGAGGGAAAACCCTCCATCCTTTCGATATTGGCAGGGACTGGATGTTTGGGTTCTAGTATGGTGGTAGGACTAGAAGATGACTCTATTCCCCCATATACAAAATTAATGGAATTTGGCATAGAACCCATGTTATAAACCGATCCAATGGATAAATGTTGGTCATGTGGACGACCAAAATCTTTAACTTTTTGCACATTGAACGGTGTGATGTGGACATCTTGGATGGCATACTCACCAATACCTGCATCGGTGAGATGGACCTTGACTTGGGAGGGAGATGGACTTGATGATGGAATAGAAGAATGTGGGATAGAAGAATTGGAAGGATTTGGTTGGGTTGATGCTTCACTGACTTGTGAAACATCGGTTGGTGATGGTTGGGAAGATGGAAGAATAATAGGTGATGTTGAAGAAGGTGTAGAAGAAGGGGGTAATGACGTGGAAAGAGATGATTGGTCATGGCCACATGTGCATGTGGTCAGTGATGAAGAAGAAGGAAGATTAGTTGATGAAGAAAGTGGTGAATGAGATGGAATAGCGGAAGAGGAAGATGGTTGCGATATGATGGGTGGCTCCTCGGGAATGGGAGCTTTAGAAGAAGATGGTATAGAAGAAATAGATGGGGTCAAGAAAAGATGAGTGGATGGCAACACAATCTCATAAGGATTTGAGACATAGTTGCAATGTTTGAAGGGTTAAGTGTCAGCAGGTACACAATGAACCTGTCCCTCATATACATACTTCAGACATTGATGCGGTATAGAAGGGACACATCTCATCTCCCTAAGCCAAGGCCGTCCAAGCAATACATTGTATGCCATGGTCCCTTCCAAGATGTGAAACAAGGTATGCAAAGTTCGGGCCCCTACCTCAATGGGCAAGATAACCGTGCCAACCGTGGAAGATAAAGCATCATTGAATGCTTTAAGAGTAAAAGTCGACTTTGTGATAAGGGATGGCGACAGCTTTAGATGACTCAACGCCGATGTTGTAATGATATTGATTGAGGAACCGGTGTCAATTAAGACTCTCTTGAATGGCTTGTTATCGATCTTGGCCATGATATGCAGTGGAGGATCTATACTTTATGTTGACATAGGTTTGATTTCAAAATCATAGAAAGTGATGGAGGGCTCCATGCATGTTTGAATACTCCCCACAAAGTTGTTGAAGGCATTAGTATCTTGAGTTTGAAGCTCGATTGATTTTAAGATTTCCATTAATGCCTCTCTATGCAGGGGAGATTGTTGAATGAGGTCATAGATCGATAACTTGGTAGAAGCCATTTTTAAACTGGTAGTTAACCGGCTACTCAATGACATGATGGGTCGTTGGCGTTGAGTAGAATGATTTAGCGGTTGTTGAGAAGTACTAGCACATCATTGGGTCATTGTTACCGAGGTGGGTGGGGGTTTGTACAGGTGGTTGTGGTTCAGCCTGATTTGGTTGGTTCGCCCTTTGACCCCGGGTTACTACGTTAATAGTACCCACAAAACCTTGGTATTGTTGTACATGGTTGACTTGATTAGGAGGAGTTACCTGAGTTACTCCCCCTGAAGTTGTTGGAGCTTCCTCCCGATGTGGAAGGGGTGTTTGAAATATACCAAGATTTTGATTTTGTTGGGCTAAGGGGCTATCCAATTTAATGGCTCCAATCTCAATAAGATCTTGGATCACATGTTTGAAAGTTGTACAATTATTGATATCGTGCCCATTTTGCCTATGATAAGGACAAAATAGGTACTCCTTGTAATACTTCCCCCTTCTAGATGGGTCTAAAGGTTTAAACTCAGGTAAAGTTAATTGATTTGTGCTATATAACTTGTTGAATATGACCGCATATGGTTCATCTAAAGGTGTGAATTGTCGCTTGGGACGATTGTTTTGCCAAGGTCGAGTTTCCATGGTTGGCCCAGTATTGGGAGCTGGTTGAGTAGGGGCGGGTACCGCATGATAAGCAATTGGTTGCGGTTGACTTTGCATTACTTGTTGTTGTTGAGCCATTACGGGCTGACTCGCCACCACTTGATTAACTTGGTTAACATTTGAGGTTGTACTAGCCTTGTGCTTGTTTGTTTTGGCCATAATTATTATTTCGTTGTTGGCCCTTTTGTTGCCATTCTTTTCTACGGGGTTTTAAAACACCCTCTTGGACTTTAATGTCTTCTATGATACTTGCTTGGGCCAAAGCCTCTTCAAAAGTCCTGTATTGTTGTAATTGGAGTAACCAAGAGATAGGTTTTAGACAACTCTGGGTAAACATTTTGGTTAACTCCTCCATTGGTAGGGAGAATGGTGGTTTATTAATGATAGCCCTCCAATGGTTTCCAAAGTCATAAACAGTCTCATCGTCATGTTGCTTGAGCTTGTATAAGTCAGACAATGAGACTCTCTTTTGTACATTCAGGGAGAATCGTTCTAAAAACAGATTAATCAATTGCTCGTAAGCATAAATGCTATGGTGAGCTAAATGATTATACCATTGTACAACATCTCCTCCTAATGTCTGAGGAAAAGTTCTGAGCATAAGAGCATCATTATTTTGGATTCTAAAGCAAGCATGCATGAATGAGCTCACATGTTCATGAGGATCCTCAGTTCCTCGAAATTTGTCAAACTTCGGTAATGTGAAATCGGTCGGATATGGCGGTGAAGGTACCGAAGGATGAATTGGTTGATTGATCAATGACCTTAGCGTAGGTTTATGACTAAATGAGCCAGGCGCGTTAAGCATAAGGTTGTCAATCTGTTGTTGCATAGCATGGAGTCGAGAATCTTCATGAAAATTCTGACTCGTTTGATGATTATGATGATGTAATGGAAGAGTGGAAAATTGATGAGATGGGATGAAATTGCCTGGATTAGGCGGTGTAGAATGGACATGTTGTTGGTATGGATGATACCGAAAAGAAGGTGATTGGTTTGAATGATGAACTGGACTAGGTTGGGAGAAAGGTGGGGTAGGAATGGACACCACCGAAGATTGGGGTACCCAGGTGGGGCCTGAGCTAATAAAAGCTGGCTGGGTAGAAATTGGTTGGGGTGTAGGATTTACTACGACAGGTGGTTGAGCATTTTGTTGCTTGTTGTTGCAAAATCAATTTGTCGAGATACTCCTTAACCTTATTAATCTCTAACCCAAGGGAGGTGGGATGATTGGATGAAGGTGGAGGGCAGGCTGCCATGGTAGTCAGAGGAGGCGCATAGCGGGGGCAATGAAGTTGGGAGGGCGAGGCTGCCATGGTAGTCACGGGGACTGCACAGCGAGGAGCAATGAAGGTGGCTGAAGTAGGCGATACCAGGAAGGAACGATAGGTTGTGTCCCAGGTAGGGTGAAACCATAAATGGTTTGGGAAGAAGAGGGTTGAAATTGGTTATGGCTAGAAGAGTTTCCACCAACTTCATAAAGAGAATTGGTGTACACCCGGGTACATGGGGGAGAAGGTGGTCGGGAAGACACTACATTTGTCTCCAAAGGAGAACAATTGAGCATCCGGGAAGATGTTGGAGATGAAGCCGGCTGAACAGATACCACATTAGCCTCAAAAAAAGGGTTAGTGTAGACATGAGTGAAACCAGCAGGTATGGTTGATGCAATATCCTGCTGAAAAATAGAATCTTGCATAGGGGAATCTTGGATTGGCTCAAGGACATAACCGGTGCCATCTCTTAAGTGAGTTTGCACTTGGGCCATATCAATGTGGGTAATATGACAGGAATTGTCTTCCTCCATGGGCATGGCCATGTGATAGACGGTAGAAGGACGTGAAAGACCTACAGGCGAACCTGCCTGAAATTCACTAGGATAAGTGGCTATGTTGGTGGTGGGGATGTTTTGTGAATTACCCATTTGATTATTTAGATTTAACATTTTAGATTGATTCCTTGTTAAAACCATGAAGCAATAAATCTAAACAAATTCAAAAAAAGAAGAATGCAAAACTAGAATGATAAATTTACACTACAAAAATTATCAGAAAACAGTCACAACCTAGGTTTCAACCAATGTGTCTTACCTGCGGTTAATTAATTATTTTCTGATCTTAATCTGTAGTAAATTTTAAGTGTTCGGTTTATGAGTTTTGCATGTAATCTAATCTTGAATTATTCACAAAAGAAGGTAAAAACTATGGCTAGGAAAGGACAACGAGATTCTTACTGGTGATGAAATCCAGCAAGTTTGCTCGGGGGTGACCTATGGTGTCTAAGGCAGAAGTTTAATGGATGGAGATGAATTCCACCGTCACTAAACTTCAAGCAATAACTGTTTTAAATGCAATATGAAAATGCAATGAATTTTTTTTTTTTTAATGTTTTAATTATCTAATGTGTACATACAAGGCTATAAATCAGAAGTTCTAATGATCTAAGCAAGAGGCTACGAAAACATGTCATTTCCTACGAAGAAGTGGAGTACACCGTTTAAAACCCCCTGCCTACCAATGATATCAGATATCAAAGGAGCAACCGGAAGGTTCGTCCACTTCTCTGCCTGGAATCACCCAATGGCAGGAGTACTATTGACATCCAATCAATAGTCCTACTTAGATAATTAAAACAAATAATTTATAGCTATTCTAACATGCAGCTAGGTATGCAAATTTTTTTTTTTTTTAAATGCAAGCAACAATCAATAATGCAATGCAAAGAAAAATGTAATTTAAAAATAACTGTTCTTTTCCAGATTACTTAGTTTTTGTTCATTTTAAAGTAATGATCCGAAAAAGAAACAAAATATGGCGAAAAAACCAAAAACGTAAAAAGTACAGACACTTACTTGGAAGCCTACGCTTTTTGTAAAAGCGACTTCAAACGCCCACGGGGAGTCTGCACGGGGCTGAAACGCACCTCTGCGTTTCGTATTGGACTTCCAGACGCCCCTCTGCGTCTGCTGCGTTTTCTGCAAGCTCAGAAACCCTAGTTCGCTGTAATAGCGAATTTCGCGATTTCTGGAATCTGTAAAATGAAACAGAAAACAAGAACAGATTAGTAAAGCAAGTATTTAAAAATATGAAACCCTAGGGGGTCCCACCGTGATCGCCATTTGTAGATTAAAAATACCACGCCAAACAAAAGATAAAACCACAATAATGGAATACGGGAATAGTTGCACAAAAACAGACGATTTCTATTAATCGATGGAGTTTAAAAACTCCTTTTTGAATACAACTGGGCCTGTAACCCTTTTTGTGATACAAAAATTACAAGTTATGCTAGGGTTCTCCGAAACCCTAGCTGGCACGAATGGTGGCGCTTCCGAAGAACGTATCTTCAATCCCAACAAGTGAGTGGGCTTTGTCGTATCCCTTGCTTGGACCACTCCGACTTAATCAGTTGCCATCAATAAAGCTGGATCTGTCATCAAAAACATGCACACATTAACACTATCAAGGAGTTAGAAATTAATGAGAGGGCTCCACTTCGTGAGCCCTCAGAAACAATCTAAAACCCTATAAAAATGGAATGCAGGAAATCAATAACAGATTAATACATAAAATACGGCTACTTGCTTTAAACTAATTTATACCTGTTCTCTGTTAACGTAGCTAGACCAGGCGACACCTGGAAGTAATGTTGTTGTCAGAATAGGCTGCGGAAGGCGCCCTGGTGCACTCGTCGAACGCCCGCGTGCTTCTGGATCTGGATTACAGACGTCGGTCTGAGTCTGTGGCTGAAGGTAAACGCCCGTGGGCACTTGTTAAACGCCCGTGGGCACTTGGTAAACGCCCGTGGGCACTTGGTGAAGGGGTAAACGCCCGTGGGCACTTGCGACAGGAATGGGAGATTCTGTAGAGTGCTGCAGAAGGAATGGCGGCGAAAGCGGCGACGGAAACGGCGATGGATGCGGCGAAAAGGGTAGCAGAAGAAAGGAGATAACAGTAGAAGAATTAGAATCAGAGATAGAAGTAGCAAAAGACCTAGGCGAAGAAGATAGGTAGCAGACATAGATAGGGTTTGAGCCATCAAAGTGACTCGATTTATAATCCACTCTTAGGGCACACTTTAGGGTTTTAACGACACTTTGAACGTGTGGCTAAGATTAAAGCGGATCCAAGGGTAGAGAATAAATCTTGGTTGTGGAATGGATTAAGATGGATGGACGGATGAGATTAAATGAAGGATGGACGGCTCAGATTAAATCACTTAAACTATTATTTAAATATATATATTAAAATATTAAAAAAATATATATATATAAATATTAATTTAAATAAATTTGGGGATGAAAAATGGCGGGAAAGGTGAAATTGGGCCAAATAATGGCGGGAAAGTGTGGATTTGGGCCAAATAATGGCGGGAAGGTGGATGACCGACATGTGGCTGACAGGAAGGTATAGATGACTTGCAAGTGGCTGGATTTTGGTGTCTACAGTAGATATTTAAATGGAGCAACCTCAAGGCTTTGAGAACCTAGAAAAGCCAAATTATGTTTGTAGATTAAAGAAATCCTTATATGGACTTAAGCAAGCTCCAAGAGCTTGATATAATAAGGTTTCTAAGTATTTTTCTTCAATTGGTTTTAATAATTATTATTCTAATCCATATTTATATATTTCTAAGACAAAAATAGCATTACTATCATTTTTTTCAAATTAAAAAATTCAAACGTGTTTCTGTGCCTATGGTTTTTATAAAATTTGAAAGTAATAAATATTCTAAGCTTGTACAGAAAACTCAATATAGGCAACTTATGCGTAGTTTACTCTATCTTACTATTCTTAGGCTTGATATTGCTTATGTTGTTAATGTGATGGCTAGATTTATGCATAAGCCATATGATATTCATATTAATTTTTCTTATAAAATACTTAAATATCTAAGTGGAACTACTAATTTAGCTTTGGAATATTTAAGTAATTATCATATAAATTTGTTTTGTTATTGTGATAGTTACTATGAATTGGATAATGTTGAAAGAAAATCCACAAGTTGATATTTTTTCTCCTTGGGAATAGGTGTGATATCTTAGTGTAGTAAGAAAAAACTAACCATGGCACTCTCCTCAATTGAGGCTGAGTATAGAAGTGCTACTCTAGCATATCAAGAAGTAATTTGGCTTCAAAGACTATGGGTTTAACAACAATAAATCTATCACAATATTTTATGATAATCAATATTCAATAGCTTTAGAAAATATACATGTTATGAATCAAAGTACAAAACACATTGAGATTCAAGCACAATTAATTAGGGAGAAGGTATTAGATGGGATAATTAAACTCATATTTGACCCACAAATGAAAACATTTCTAATATTTTCATAAACCATTAGTAGAATCTAATTTTATTACTTTAGAAGTGAACTAGGCCTAAAATAATTTTCCTCAAGGGGGATTAATGCATAATATTGTATGATGTCAATTCTTCTAAGTGTTTTCTTAAGTTTATGTGAGTTCCATGTTGATGAAATATGTATGCCAGTTGTTTATCCATGTTTATGGATGTAATTTTTCCATGTTGATGGAATATGTATGACATTTTTTTTATCCATGTTGATGGATTGTGAATGGTATCTCAACATTATCCTATTCAATTGAAATTTGGGACCAATTAGAAAAAATTTTGATTAGATTTAGAGAGAAGACAAATGGGGCATCTCTCTAGGATCAACTCATGGCCAACAAAAGGGTACCTATAGAAGTAATCGATGATTTCAATATTTGATTCCATAGGAATTTTTAAAGGATCCTAGATGATATTCAACCATATCTAGGTATATCATTTGTTTACTATCTAAAAGCTTTCAATTCTAAAATTTCCATGATGGTCAATTCTAAGGATGGGAACTCAATATTTGAGGCCTATGATAGCCATCTAGACCAAAGAGTATCTAACCTAGATAAGAAGGCTAGCCCATAAACCACATTTACTATGCAATCGATCACCAGTCTAACTATCCCATCCATGAGCCTAAAGCAACATTAGATTCTCTCTCCATTTACAACTAAAATTGATTAATTGTATAACATTATGAGAACCTTCACTAATTATATCTTAGCCTTGAAGAGGTAGCATAATGCCCAAATTTTTCTCTACCAAAGTAATACAAATTTGGCTTTCCAACAAGGAAATTCAAATGTCTAACCACTCCAACTCGATATCATAAGCCTCCATTTTTTACCAATAGAAATCAAGATTAGTCATAGGATTTGACTCAATATATAGTACCTATGTTAGTCCCAATCCAAAAAATTCTTACAAGCCTAGCTAGGGACTTAGTCATAACTTAGAATAACTATATCAAAGATCCTAGTGACTGGTACTACCCTACTCTTAACTATCACCTTTCCAACTATTATATCAAAACCAAATCTCAAGGAATCAAGAGGGATCCCTATAAGCATAATATTTTTCATTATTCTTAATTAAAAATCTAGATGTTATATCCCAAACCTACCTCTTAGCCCTTGACCATACCATCAACTTCCAACCCATAAATCATAGAGTAGACTTTGTCTCCTAGTATGAAGTAGAAGTGTATGTTGTGTTAGATGAAGCAAGTCCCTCAATGTCTAGGAGGCCACAAGTATGATAAAAGTACATGGGCTAAGAGAAGTTACATTGAAGAGTAGGGGGTATCTAGTGTGACAAATATTATATTATAGATAAGAGAAGTGGGTAATGAAAAGAGTACCTTAATACAAGCTACACAAAAAGGTTAGGCCCAAGCAATTTTAATAATCACAAGAGTATCCCCTGATCCTCCAAGGTAACCTATTATAGATCTAGCAATTCCCCCTCCAATAATAGAAAAATCTAGGCTATTGACATCAAAAAATACTATTATAAAAGCCCCTTTCTATTGGACCCTTCAATGTGGTGGAGTACTTGAAGAAATTTGACATAGCCATACCTCTTTGGGATGTCTTCTTGATTCTCAAATAGATGAGAAATTTGGAAGAGGCCCTAAAGAAGTAGAAAGAACTAAGTAGATAAGGAACACCAACTCTACTACAAATCACTAGCTCAAAGCCTAGAAGGCCCAAGTATATACCATTCTACTTGACGCTAGTATACTAAGAAAAGTTGAAACACAATTGCATGGTGGACTCAAGATCAATCACAATGATCATGTTGAAAAGGATAATAAAGGCACTTGGATTAACACTTGAGCACACTAGTAGTAGTGTAGTTTAATTAGATAACACTCTAGTTATAGTATTTGAGCTAATATAATACCTTCCTCTATCACTCCAAGCATACCCTAACTTGATAATGTGCTAAGACATAGAAGTGATTTAATTACCAACCACATTCAAATTTTATCTCTTAACAAACTTCACTTTCAAGATCATAGGACACCTATCATTGGATTGGACTCATATGCTACACTAAACTAGATATAGAACCATGTTCAATATCTTGTTATATCTCCTCCATATGTACTACATAGAGCAAATCCCTTCTAAGGGAAGTGGAGAGGAAGAAGCCCACATGGAAGAGGAGTTGTAGAATCTAATTACTTCATGGACAAGGTGTATACATACATCTCCAATGATAATCTAGAGCAATAGAAATTTGAGATATGGGATGATCCATCACCCTAGGTATTCTATTGTGTATATTATAAATATTGTATATAATACAAAATAAAAATAGAAAATTTGATCAAAAAGTCTATTTTATGCAAAAAGGACCATCAAGGAAAAACCTATGTCAATCTCAACCACCCATCTGATAAAAGGGAAGTATCTCTATGTGAAAATACAAGACATGATTTTTAAATACCTCAAACCAAAATTAGCAATCGTCACTTTATAAAATAACATCCATGGCCAAAAATGCACTATCCCAATATTAACATTGATATAAGACCCAACCTTAGTTAATAAGCTATCGATACACTCCTATCGAATGTGTACTCTAACATCTACCATAAGGTAATCACTTGGAAGCCAGGATGATTGACACTTAGGAGGTGCATGCCTAACAACAAAGCTTCAGCTACTAAATTATATTGGAGGATGTTGCATAACCCCAATGCTCTTTGGGCCAATAATCTCCGTGCTAAATATGCTGAGAACAAAAGTCTTGAAGACCTTGTTCGCTATCAACTTCCTACCAAAGGTTCTCCCATTTTAGCAGTTCTTAATACTGGTGAGGATTTGATAAAGAAAAAATTATTTTGGATCATTCATAATGGTCAACATGCAAATTTTTGGATAGATTCTTGGGATGGTCACAAGCCTTTGATAACTCAGTTTCCCGATTAGAGGCCTTGGATGGAGGAGCTTCACTAAACTAAGTGGATAAAGGTGGCTAATTACTGTCGGTACCATACTGGTAATTCAAATGTTGGTAGATATTGGATCCCTATTGAGGACTAGCCTATTCAAATCCCAGAAATGCAAAGACAAGATATCCAAGGCATCCTTCATATGAGATCCCTCTCTTGGTCCCATGAAAAATATTATTTTGGATGGAAAAACACTACTAAGGGTGAGTATTCATTTGCTCAAGGTTATTTGACCTTATGCCATAATAATCCCAACCATTCTTTTGACATATTTTCTCGATTGTGGGCTCAAAATCTTTGGCCTAAGGTGAGGTTCTTTAATTGGATTTTATTGCATCGTAGGGTTCTTACTGGTGAGCAACTTATGAAGCGTGGTTTTCATGGCCCTTTTAGATGTGAAATGTGTGAAGAGAATGTAGAAAATATCAACCATATTTTTATTGAGTGTATTTTAGCCTCTGATCTATGGAGGAGAATGGCCACTTTACTTGGCTTACAGTGGTCCAATTTTTTACTTTTGAACAGCTTTGGAGGGATTGGCCTAATAAATAGGGTGTTGATCATTTTATCAGGCAGTTAGTTTGGATGGGTTCTACCATTCTTCTTTGGAATATTTGGAATAAAAGGAACAACCGAATTTTTAATCAAGATAGGAAGGATATTCACAATATTTGGCAAAAGACCATAGCCAACTTAGTTGAATCAGTCCATCAACTCCTTAATCACCCCCAAAACTCCCACCAAATATGGGATCAAGTGATGCAAAGATTGAAGATTAAACCTTATAAGTGCAACCATCTTAAAGGGAATGTGAGTATTAGTAAGATGGATAGGACTAGAAATTGGCAACCTCCTCCTAAGGATTTTTGAAAAGTCAATACTGATGGAGCCTCTAGAGGGAACCCTGGAAAAGCCAATGTGGGAGGAATTGGTAGACTTTTAGATGGCTCCTTGGTTTTTACTTTTACTAAGAATTTGGGTATTCTTTCCAATAACCTTGTTGAGGGGTATGGTATCCTCAGAGGTCTCTAGGAGGCTACTAAGGTTGGATGGGAAAAGGTGTTAGTTGAGTTTGACTCTCAACTTATGATTAATCTCTTGAAGACTCCTTCTAAGAATCATAAGGTGGATTGGAGAATAAAAATAATTGTTGAGAAGATTCAGTTAATCCAGATGGGATTTTTGAAAGTTGATTACAATCATGTGGTTAGAGATCAAAACAAGAGTGCTGATGCTTTAGCTAATTGGGCTTTGGACAAAGGTGATCTTACTTGTTATGGCCACCCTCCTATATGGTGGGCTTCTCAAATTAGGGAAGCTCTTCTTTCTATCATTTCTTTGGATGGCTCTAGTTCTGAAGGTACCTAGTTTCTTCTTGTTTTTTTTTTTTGCTTCTCTTTGGTTCATTCAATTTTTTTTTAGTTCCCTAGCTCATTCTATTCTTTATTTTGTTTCCTCTATTGATTCTTGCCTTAATAGTCTTCTAGTCTAGATAGGTCATTGTTTTGTTCATTTTTTTTTTCTTTTTTATTTTTTGTTTTTTTTGTTTAGTTTTTTAAGGTGGGTGGGTTCTTTTGTTTTGTTTTTTTTTGTTTTTGTGTTCTTTGTGTTGTTTTTGGTTGTTATTGTGTTTTTATTGTTTTTTTTTTATGTTTTTTGTTATTGTTCTTGTGTTTTTTTCGTTCTTGTTCTTGGGTTTCTCTTTGTTTGTGTTATTTCGTGTTTTTATGTGTGAGTGTTTTCTATGTATTTTGTTTTTGTTTATTGTCTGTTTTTGGTTGTTTTTATTTTTATTTTTATTTTTATTTTATTCTTTTAATTTTTTAGGTTTTGGTTGTGTTTATTTTTCATGTTTTTTTGGGTTATGTCTTTGTAGTGTTTTGTTGTTTTTGTCTTGTTTGTGTTTTGTTATGTGGTTCTTATGTTTTTCTATGTGGTTTGTGTTGTGGTTTCTTTTATCTTATTGTGTGTGTTTGGTTGTGCTTTTGTTTTTGACACACTCAAGGAGCATGTTTTTTATTTTATTTTATTTTATTATTTTTGTTGTTATTTACTTATTTTTAAATTGGTTTTGTGTGTTTGTTTGCTCCTTGAGTATGTCAAAGGTGGTAGGCCAGGTCTCGAGTCCTAGGCATTTTTGGCAAAATGGATACCCCTGCCTCCTTGGGTCTTACCCGAAAGTGGCATCCCTTTTGGGATGTTTTCCACAAATAAAAAAAGCATTGGCACAAATACCAAATATCTTAGAACAACCAATGACAACATATTCAACAAAATAAATTAATGATGTGTTTAAAGGTGGGTCAATTAGAGGAAGGTGATTACATAGGTCAAAAACTTCCAATGACTTGCAATATCATTAGAATTCAATGTCCTCATGGGTATTATCATTCACCACCAATGGGCCTACCAAATGAAAGAAGATACAATTGTCATTCTTGAACATAAGGGAAGATAACAACAACCATACCCTTGCTAATTTATTTAAATAGAAAAGAATCAACCTACCAAGGAAATATAAAACCTACCAAGGAAAGCTAATATAAGGGAAGACTAAAAAGACAAGAAACTTTAATGACCTTCTTGGTAGGAAAAATCTATAAAAGGAGAATTTTTCTTCATTGCACCTCATAAATTCCAAGATGGAGCTACTCCCTATGTAATGAAATCCATCTCCCTATGAACCCAACCTACAAGAGAAATTTCAAATCAAATTCATAGTGTGAATCTGTACATGATAGCAAATACTACAAGGATGCCAAAAATGTCAACTAGATAAGGACCTCACTAAAAGTTGTTATTAAAACTCCTCACACCATTAGGCATTGTTGACCATATTCACTAGATAAGCAAAATTTCTTTAAGCTAAGCCAAACCATACAATAAGTGGAGACCCTAATTTCTTTTGTAGCTAAGAGGGTTATGCTATTATCAAGGTTTCTATTTGAATAGAAAAAATGGATCCATTCCCCAATCAAGAGGGTGGGTTTGGAAATTGAGCTAACATCTTTGGGTAATTGGATTTGCATTTGTAATATTGGCTCATTTGTCAAATACTACCAATAATTTACCAATAAAATAAAATCCAAGAACCTTAGAGTAAAGGAAATGAGGTGCTCACATAGGGATTTAGTGAGCTCATTTGAGCTTGTTGGCCTAAAAAAAAAATCTCAAAAAAAGGATCATGGTGTAAAAGAGTAAGGGAGAGTAAAATAACCAATACCAAGCTCAAGCAAACTCATTAAATGAAAATGTCTAGAAATATTTATCTATAGGTAATTTTGAGGTATCCAAAATCAAGTAAAGAGCGAGGTGGCATCCATTGGACTTGGCAAGGAACTAAGATTGAAACTTTGGTTGATATTTAGGACTATGAACATGTATGGAGTCACAATTCTCTATGAAATGCTAAATTTATGGCTAAAAAGTGATCCTTCACCCTAGCCATATTCCTATATAAAAGAAATACTATTATAGTAGTTAAGGCCTAAAAGGATTTCCAAACCAAAGGCAACAATTTCCCTTATCCATTTCCAAAAAAAAATTCATATCTATTATTTTTTATTATTTCATTAGTCTTCCATATTTTTAACTCTATGACCAAGAACATGATAAGCGGTATGGGTTCACTCCTTTTAGCAAGTTTAATATCCCTAGGAGCCACCAAGACTGTAATGAAATTTTCCCTACAACCCTTGCTTCACTCAAAAGGATCAATCAAAAGTGGAACAACCCAAATAAGGTAGTCGAAAGGTGCCTTCTACCTTTCATAAAAAAAAATACGCTAAAATAAAGGAAAACAAGACTAAAAGCCACATAGATAGTGATATATTCCATCAATGGTCAATGTTCATATTTGTACCCCAAATTAACAACATTGAGGGCAAGAAGACCTGTGGGCCTTTGATCTTCCATCTAACGATCCATGTAATCCTTCCAATAGATGAGAGCTTGGAAAGAAGACAAGAGCCTAAAAATATCTAAATTCAAACATTTCGTATCCAATTAGGAGCCTAAAGAGAGAGGCTTTAACACCCAAGTGAAGAAGGGCCTTCATTGGCCAAGGAAGATCTTATCTCATACAATGACACATGTCAACCACACACACATATTTGAAGGTAACCGAAGTGGAAATTTAAGGTTATATCTTCTATTGGTCATCAATATTGAATTTAGTTGCCTAGCTAATTAGATCCAACCACATGTTAGTGTGGTGATCATCCATCATATATGTGATTCTACCTTATAGATCTTAAACTAGGCAAACAAAGCATGCCCTCTATATCAATAGGTGGAACATTCTAAGAGAAATATGATAAGGAATTAATGGTAAAACCATCCCTATCACAACTACAAGAAATATCAGTGAATATTTATCATCCAAAGTCCTAAAAGCCCTAGGTATTAATGGTATTGAATCTAGAGACCTCAAAGTTGTTGATTTCCATTATAGAAGGATTTTGGTTGTAGAATAGAGTAAAATTTGTAGACTTTCTACAAAGAGATTTAGAGGGAATAAACCATCATATTGGATTATAAATAGGCCTAAAATTATATTTTAAAGATATTAGGTTTTTTTTGCTCATACCTCTTATTTGACCTTGTGGGCTCTTCCTTTCACCCTCTCCTCTTCTTGGTTGTAACAAGTAGAGATTGAGCCTTGAGATGTTGTTTAAGGAACATTTATCCTCTCTAGAGTACATGCTTTGTAATGAATTATGGCACATTAATGGAAACCATGACTAATTTTGCTTTGTCCTCCTTCTTTGAAGTGTTTTTGATTTTGGGTCATATGGAATTTAGTGTGTTCATTCTATCTATTAGATCCCACATTTTTTACTTTCAACCCTTCTCAACAAAAATATTGCCTTAGATCATGAAAGCCCCTATGCATAAGGGATTGAATCTAATAAGGAATCAAAATTAATTAAAATCCTCAAAATTTACCTCATAGATGACCCCTTTTGCTTGTGTTGCTTCTTATTATGTTATTATACATGAGGTGTTGGTGTCCCTAGCATGTCAGACTTCTACCCTAATGGAAATATGCATTATGAGACAACAACAAGTCCTTAAATGGAAAACTCAAACCATCAAATCCCAAAAAATATGTATGTCTCAAATCAAGAGCACATGAATCAAATAAAACATGTCCTTACATATACCAATCTTAATCTAATGTGTATTTCAATAGACTAATCCAATCATGTATGTCTTTAGATAGACCAATCAAGTTGTGAGTTCTTATATAGATTGATCAATTTTGAGTCCTTATATATCTTTTAATTAAGAAGGATAAATAAATTATGCATCCTTAGATGTACCAATATGTCAATAAATCAATCATTTAAGTGATGACACCATTGTATAGGCCAACTCATCATTGAACAATAAGTCACAAATATTCCAAGCAATAAAGATGAATCAAATTATAAGTCCTTAAATGAACCAATCAATTGTGAATCTTTTCACATCATGAAGATTCACTTAAAAGCAAATAAAAACACATTAATTATACACATCTATTTGTTGGAATATATATTACATTATTTGGTACATGTCAATGTACCACCTTGGGTACACTATTAGATTAGGAAATATCTTAGACTAAGGTTTGAGTAGTTATTCCATGCAATGTAATAAATGCACAAGTGTTAGAATGTGCAATGATATAAATGTGCATGTAGTCCATTGTACATGAGTCATAGGATAGGTATTTGAAGATTCATTAGCCAAGGGATATATCTCCCCCTATATATATGCCTTTGACATAGAGAGTGTGAGAGAGCAAGTATAGTGAGTTTAGGAGGTACAATGTAGTTCATGAATTTTTTATGGAGTGTTTAAGTGCTTCGTTATATTATGTTGTACTATTTTCATTAGCTTTCACTAATGGCTATTTTTTGAGTTATTATAGAAGTCTCTCATATAATTTTCCTACATATTATATTTTCATTATCATATACTTAACATTGATTGCTCATTTTATATATTGTGATTCCATTTTATTTAATATAGATCATCAAAATATAATAGTGGTATCAAAGCACGAGGTAGATTGATATGAAATAGAGAGAGCTACAAGAAATATTTAGAAGAGATACGATATCTCATTTTTAGAATTTTTTAAAACTACATTTGGATAAAGTCTTCCATAGAGTTATAGAAAAACTTTTGAATACTAGGACTCAACATTGATTCCACTAGATTGACAAATCAAATAGTGAAGATTCATAATCTCTAAATTTAAAGATTTACCATTTTCTAGTTTCTAACACTTTGTTTCAAGAAAAAGAGATTTAAATAAAGTTGGGAAGCTTCCTAAAAGAGATCTAGGAAGAATATCTTATTTAGATTCAATCCAAAACTTGAAGCAATAAGTTGAAGACTAAAGATTAGGAGGCCTTAAATAAAAGGTCCCATTACAAGAGTTGTAGACCTATATATTGTAGATTGTAGAAGAGAGAAAAATGCAAAAGAAGCCTTACTACAGATTGAAGGAAGTAGAGACTCTAGAAAATAGTCCTAGAGAATATTGAATATTGGAGATCTCCATTGAATATTGAGGAGAACCAAGAAGGAGGTCCTCATAGAAATCTAAATATTGAAGACTTCAGAGTGAAGAAATAAGAGACTCAAGGAAAAGAGTCTCATTGAATATTGAATATTGTAGATTGAAAAATGAAGAAAGGAAAGAATAGGTCAAGAAGCCAAAGATACCCATAGAAGATCCCATTGAAGAACTTCTAGTTTTGGAAGATTGGAGATAGAGAAAGACTAGCAAAGGTCCTATTCTAGAAGCAACAAATTTTAGAGATCAATGTCTCATTAAAGTATTGTTAATAAGAATTAAGAAGATGCATAATTCAAATGCCTTAGAGAAGAGGTATTTAGGAAGTATTGGAAGGAGAAAGAAGGCTAGGAAAGCCTCATTGCAGATTTAGAGAAGAACCTAAGAAAGAAGAATTTGGAACAATTATCACCATCCAACAACAAGCCCAAAAGGAGAAATATTAGGCAAGAAGTTTTCTAAATTTAGGAGGATAAATTAGCTATGTTATAATCTAAAATTTTAGAGTTATGGGAAGAAATTTGGGCAACATTAACAACTGCTAATTTACAAATTTCAAGGGAGCATCATGAAGGAGAGTTGAAGCCACCAAACTACATTTTGAGTAGCAAGTTAGAAGAGTTTTCAAGCTGCAAATTGGTGAGTTAAAGAGTTTTTTTTTTACAACAAAGAAGAGTTGTGATCTCATCTAACACAAGGCAATAATTAGGTGATCCACAAAACAAAGAAATCTATCATCTATGGAGGTTATAAAGGTATGCAAATTTGGTGCAAAAGGTTCATTATTTGAACACTTAGATTCATCTTATTATTAAGTTTCATTAAGCACCACATTAGAGTTTAAAGTTGCAAAGGAGAAAGTTTCAAGTTTAAAGTCTTCAAGGGAGTGCATAAGATAGTTTCTACAAGGGTTAAAACCTGCATGTATGAAAGTGAAGTTAGATATATTTTAAAAGAAAGAAAAATATCAACATCCTACCTTCTATTGAAAGCAAAGAAGACACTATTCTAAAGCATAGATTGCATATACTATAGTGCAAAGTTAAGCCATCCAAAAGGGCATATTATTTGCATGATTGAAAAGCTTGGATTCATTATTGCAAGTTAACCAAAAAAAGGAGATAGAGAAGAGAGTTGTCTAGTAAGGAAGGTAACATTAAATCACTATTTACTACCAAGGGGTAGAGCAAGAAGTCACCATATCAAGGAAGGAAGAAAGCTTCAAAAGGATACTATAAGATCTCAAAAATTCCAGTGCAAATTAAGGTATTTTATATTAATTATTTACCTTTCATAATAGCACCATACTTGTCTTGTCCAACGTAGCAAAAGGAGGATAAAATCTAGAGTGTCTTAAGACACTAAAACAACAAGTATATTATAGTCTCCAAGTGGTAGTTTCATCGAGTTTGAAGAGCAAACTACAAAGTGGAGGAAGAGAGCCAACTAAGGGCTCAATAGTAGAGTTTTCAACGTGTCTAAAGACACCATATTCAATGCGACGGGTCTCATGAAAACACCTACAATGGCATAAGAAGAATTTACAACTAAAAATATACGAAGTTGTGCAGCAGAACGATATTAGCTAGGGCAAGTTGCAAGGATAATATCATAAAAGAATAATGTAATAAGAAAATATTAAGGTACAAGTTGCAAGGAATATTATCCAAGCAGACAAAAATAATATCTTGGATGAACAACCATGTTATAGAAAGATTTGAAACACCATAGGAATATCCATCGTCATTGAGGAAGAACCACCATTGTTGAAGAGGAGCCACCATATGTTAAGGTTAAATAAAGCATGCTATTGTTGCAAGTGAAAACAAATTGAAAATGTTGGTAAGAACGTTAAGGAAATAAAGGAGCTAAGAGCATTGTTACATGCAAGAGAGAGAGCTTCCACTTACCACCCTAAGCGAATGAATCACATGCCACTTCGTACAAAGGAGAAGAAAAAGAAGAGAAAATATGAATGCTTTGTAACACCTCTAAATTACAATGCTTGCACAAGGAGAAGAACGCTCAAGTAATGCTCCATTCAAATTGATAGGGATTAGTAATAATTACTCAATGCTCAAGGATATAATAATGCCTATGTTACCAATATCAGTGTAATATAACATTTATAACTTACTTGCGTCACCTAGCAAGAAGTCTTAGGCTCAAAGATAACGAATATGTCATGTGGTATGCATTACAAATGGAAGTAGAGACATAATAATAAATCTATCCAAGAGAGTTCGTAAACCATTGCTTATATAGGAAAGACAACATTAAGAGGAGGATAATACAGTCCTAAGTGCACCAAGATCAAATTCCATTTAATGCACAACATCATACCTTGTAGAATGGAAAAGATTCAACATAGAGATTCAGCATAGAGAAATCTAGCATAGAGAGAGGTGAAAGTACATTGAAGAATTAGAAGACCATCATACGAGCACCATACAATGTAGAGAAATAAATTCCCACAACCATGTGTTGGAGTAAGAGGATACAACATTCAAAGACTTGAAAAGTGCATTCAAGGTCTAATTCGATCAACACATAGCACATTACAAAGAGGTATAGTTGCATTACTTTAATATTTTCTTTCTATAAGTGCAAAGGAGATATAAGGTTATTTACTTCTAAGGTTAGTTAATTAATTGAAAGGAGATATAAGGAGCTAAAACCTTAGATATATTATCAATGATTTAGAAATCCAATTAAAGTGAGAAGTTTATATTAGTAAGTACTTATTCAAAGTACATTACTTGAGATTCTAATATCATAATATTTGCAAATAATTAAACTTGGAGATATAAGGGTTTCTACCTTAGAAAATTAAATCATTATTTTGCAAATATTATCATTTTCTAAATTTCTAAATTAGGGAGATATAAGGAGTACTACACCAAAATTTAGAACATTGGAATTTAGAAAACTAAACCATTGAGAATTATAGAATTGAAAGAAGTTCTCATTGAATTGCTTAAAAAGTTAGAAATTACTTTCATACTTGTCTCTTATACAAATTTAAGGGACTATTGGCATTTTTGCCACATTGATTCTCATTGATTAATGCATTAGTGTATTGTTGGAAATCTGATCTTTGACTTCAGCTTTGATGCAGCTTGGGCGAAAAAAGGAGAAAAATTGAGCAAAAAATGGTTAAGTCCAAAAACTGCAGCGACGCGCTAACATGTTTCAGAATCGCGGTCAACGCAGTCAACGCAAGCAGGTTGGGCGGAACTGTCGCGATATCGCGACATGTTCCGAAATCGCGGGTCGGGCAGCGTCGAAGGCAAAAAGTGAAAACTTGCAGCGCGTCGCTGACATGTCAGCGAATCGCGATCGAAAATGGTGATTGATGCGGAGAGAAGGAACATGTAGCGAAATCGCTACGTGTTCCGTTTTCGCGGGGCAGAGCGCAGGGAGGAGCAAGAGGGAGCCGAACATGTAGCGATATCGCGACATGTTCCGGAATCGTGGGTCTTCAGCAGCGAAGCGTACGGCGTAAAATCATGTCGCGATTTTGCGACCCGTCGCGATTTCGCGACCCGTCGCGTTTTCGCGACCTGCGCAGTTTCCCGCCAAAACACAAGTATGAACGACCGAGAGGGTTTTTTCGATTTCTGATGATTTAATGCTGACCCGAATTAAATATTTTGCGGATTTTCGAGGCGGTTAAAGTCGAAGAAGCGCCCAGGCCACCAAAATTGAAGGATTTATTGGTTCAAAGTTGTTGTTCATGGATTGGCGTAACGGTTTCATGCATATTGTCAAAACGAATTTAATTAAGGGCCGCGAACGTTTCATGGTATTTAATTTTTATTTCCTCGAGGCCGCTATTAAGGGGATCGTGTTCCTGATTTCCAAGTGACGGTTGTAGATCACGAGGAAGTTGGTTTTAAGTTTTTAATGCTGCAAAGAGGACGGACCTCTATAAAAACCAATGTAATTCTCATTTACAAAGGTTGGAAAAACTTGCTGCTAGAAACTGGAATTGTATCTCACGGGAATACAAGGATCGACTTCTAATTTTTCAAGCGTCGCATGGATGAATTTGCTTTCTATTTTCTGCATTTCTAATAGCATTCGTACTCTTGCATTGCTATTACATTTAAATTCTGCATACTCGGATTTAAATATCGCGGTCGTGGTACAATTCCTGGAATGTGGGTTTGGAGGGGTTTGCGGCATGTGATTGTGCGAAGATGAAGCTGATTTCTTATGTTACTTGCTGTTGTTGCGTTTGTAGTTTCCTGCTGTTGTTTTTCTGATCTCATCACTCCGGCCTGTGGCCATATTTCCCATTTCTTTCTGCAACCTTTTAAATCTCTTTCCAAAGAACCCTATCTTAAAACCCAATTTTAAAATAGTAGAGGGAACCAGCCCACTCTGGAGATTGGTCTGGGAGCCATTTCTTGCTTCCAGCCTTTCAATGTTGGCCGGGTCTAGGGCGCAATTGAAAAAATCCTTTCCTGTGGCAGATTCGTGACCAACAGTTTTTGGCACGCCCGGTGGGACAGATCGTTTCTGTCTCCAAGAATTCATAATTGGTGGGATACGCATAATTTTCCAAAGTGATAACCCCACCGGTGCCAACATTTTTTGGCACATTTTTAAAACACCCGGAGGTCTCAAGATTTGATGAGCTGTCTTGGCCTCACAGCGGAGATTTGTAAGTTCAT
Organism: Wollemia nobilis; assembly: GCA_028583015.1. Taxonomy (NCBI): domain Eukaryota; kingdom Viridiplantae; phylum Streptophyta; class Pinopsida; order Araucariales; family Araucariaceae; genus Wollemia; species Wollemia nobilis. The sequence continues at coordinate 1,428,694 of JAQPPZ010000863.1, forward strand.
CTGGCGACTTTGCTGAGTTGAAGATCTGTTCGTGGACGCCTATTGTTTTTTTTTTTTTTTTAAAAGAATTCAAAGAATGTTTTTTTCTGGCGACTCTAAATTAATGGCGATGGTCGTGATTCCGCAGACCACTGCCACAAAGGCGAGGGTTTTTTCTAGATGGGATGATCCTGGTCCTCTGAATCTCCAAGTTTGGCATGAAATTCCCGAAGGTGCCCTGAAGAACCTGGAAAAATATGATGGTACCGAAGGCATGGCTCTGGCACATGTTGAAGACATTGCTATTCTGTCAATGATCCATGTCATAGAACACGAAGATGTCATGATCCGACTTCTGGTTCAGTCTTTGGAAGGAAGAGCATTGCAGTGGTACTGATTGCTCAAATGTCAAAGCATCAGCTCATGGGACGATCTAGCGGGAGCACTAATCAAAAGATTTGATGAAGATCCTTTCTACAGTTCTTTGGATCTCTACCAATTTTTCATGTACATCAAGAGAGCACCTCAAGAAAGCATCACGAACTTCAATGTTCGATTCTTGATAAGTTGGAAGAGAATTCCAGAGAAGATCCGTCCATCACCCACCCGGGCCCACCTCTTTTATGTTCGAGCTTTTAATTCTGACATAGGTCTCTTTTTGCCGCAATCGGGTGAACAACGGTTCCCACAACTCTTTGAGGAAGCAATGCGAGCAGAACAGTTGTTGCTCTTATCAGGAAAATTACCGTGGGGAGAAACTCCATTACCTTCTCCGGTGGTTGCTGCTCCTGTTTACCCTGCACATTCATGCCAGATCCCTGAGATGCAGTCATGTGGAATTCAAGGGACAGATCTCGTCCAAAGGCAAGGATTGGAACATGCAAGCACTTTTCCAAAGCAATGAACAATATGATTGCTTGCGCTTTCAGCAAGAGATGGGCCAAGTAGAAGAACAAGTGCAAATTTCAGAGTCTGAGGAGATCCCAGAATCCGAGTTCTCACTTGAAGAGCCCTGTGATCACATCAAGGAGTTAGAGGAGCCTGTACTCAACCCACAGCCAGTAAAGTCTGCAAAGTGGTGGTGTTGGTTCCAACCACTATATCCAGTACCCGAAGAAGTCTTCCATGGGGGTACTAGTAAGAAGGATAATCTGTCGCATTGCATCCTATCAGCACCATGGAGAACTTCAGGAAGGAGCCAGCCCAATTTCAAGGACCGACTTAAGTATGATCAGATCTGGTCAGGACATTGCAGATTTACCGGATAACATTCTGAGATTGGGTGTCTGGTGGCGACATGCCAATCATGTCGTGACTTATTGTATATAGTATTTTGAAAAAACACAAAAAAAATAGAAAAGAAAAAAGAAGACAAAGAAAAAAAAAAAAAAAAGTGGTATTGTTTTTATTTGTTCATCTCGGCTCTTGTTGCCTGCGAGCCGTAGATGCTTGTTTTTCCTTTGTTTTTCTCCTCCCAACAGTTTGGTGGATTTCTAGCACTTTCTTCTTTTCCCTTCCTCGTTTCCTCTCTTTCCTTTCTTCATCTTCTTCCTTCTGTTTCTTCTGCATTAAAACAAAATAAGCCACGGCTGTTGTTTCTTTTTCCCTTTTCTGTTTTTCCCCGTCCCTTCTTATCCCTTTCCTCTAAGTTTAGTTTTTTACGCATTTGCTAATAGTCTAGTTCATTTCATTTCACAGCTTTCCTAGTTCCATTCCCACTCCATAACTTCGTTCATTTTCATTTCATCATTCCATTGCAGTCACCGCTTGCGCAATCGCAGGAGCTCACGCCACCATCACATTCCATGTCTTCAGTTTATAACCGCTTCTATGCAGGTTCTTCCAGTTCTAGTTTTTCGCAGCAGAAGAAGTTTGCAGCAGCTTGTTTACAGTTCCAATATGACTCTGTGCCCAATGGACTAAGGCCTGGATTCTTGCATACAACGAGCTGTATACCCCGCGAGCCGCCAAGAATGTTGGCATTTTTGCCACATTGATTCTCATTGATTAATGCATTAGTGTATTTTTGGAAATCTGATCTTTGACTTCAGCTTTGATACATCTTGGGCGAAAAAAGGAGAAAAATTGAGCAAAAAATGGTTAAGTCCAAAAACTGCAGCGACGCGCTAACATGTTTCATAATCGCGGTCAACGCAGTCAACGCAAGCAGGTTGGGCGGAACCGTCACGATATCGCGACATGTTCCGAAATCGCGGGTCGGGCAGCGTCGAAGGCAAAAAGTGAAAACTTGCAGCGCGTCGCTGACATGTCAGCGAATCGCGACCGAAAATGGCGATTGATGCGGAGAGAAGGAACATGTAGCGAAATCGCTACGTGTTCCATTTTCGCGGGGCAGAGCGCAGGGAGGAGCAAGAGGGAGCCGGACATGTAGCGATATCGCGACATGTTCCGGAATCGCGGGTCTTCAGCAGCGAAGCGTACGGTGTAAAATCATGTCGCGATTTCACGACCCGTCGCGATTTCGCGACCCGTCGCGTTTTCGCAACCTGCGCAGTTTCCCGCCAAAACACAAGTATGAACGGCCGAGAGGGTTTTTTCGATTTCCGATGATTTAATGCTGACCCGAATTAAATATTTTGCGGATTTTCGAGGCGGTTAAAGTCGAAGAAGCGCCCAGGCCACCAAAATTGAAGGATTTATTGGTTCAAAGTTGTTGTTCGTGGATTGGCGTAACGGTTTCATGCATATTGTCAAAACGAATTTAATTAAGGGCCGCGAACGTTTCATGGTATTTAATTTTTATTTCCTCGAGGCCGCTATTAAGGGGATCGTGTTCCTGATTTCCAAGTGACGGTTGTAGATCACGAGGAAGTTGGTTTTAAGTTTTTAATGCTGCAAAGAGGACGGACCTCTATAAAAACCAATGTAATTCTCATTTACAAAGGTTGGAAAAACTTGCTGCTAGAAACTGGAATTGTATCTGCGGGAATACAAGGATCGACTTCTAATTTTTCAAGCGTCGCATGGATGAATTTGCTTTCTATTTTTTGCATTTCTAATAGCATTCGTACTCCTGCATTGCTATTACATTTAAATTTTGCATACTGGATTTAAATACTGCGATCAGGGTACAATTCCCGGAATGTGGGTTTGGAGGGGGTTTGCGGCATGTGATTGTGCGAAGATGAAGCAGATTTCTTATGTTACTTGTCGTTGTTGCGTTTGTAGTTTCCTCGCCGTTGTTTTTCTCGATCCCATCACTCCGGCTCGTGGCCATATTTCCCATTTCTTTCTCGCAACCTTTTAAATCTCTTTCCAAAGAACCCTATATTAAAACCCAATTTTAGAATAGTAGAGGGAACCAGCCCACTCTAGAGATTGGTCTGGGAGCCATTTCTTGCTTCCAGCCTTTCAATGTTGGCCGGGTCTAGGGCGCAATTGAAAAAATCCTTTCCTGTGGCAGATTCGTGACCAACAGGGACAAAAGGAATCCAACCATAGAGTATTGAAATCTAGAGAAAATTATTAAATTAAAGAGAAATAAGGTAAAATATAGTAGTTGAACATTAGAGATTCAACTCAAAAGAAATATAAATAAAGCTAAGAACCTGATCAAAACTATAATACACTCAAAACACTAGGTACATATAAGGGGTTCTACAAAACTTAAGAATTAGAAAATTCTTATCAAACTTGATCACATACTCTAAACTAGGGAGATATAAGGTAGTCTACAAATATCATCATGACATAAAACAAATTATTTTTTATAGAATCTCAACTTCTTAAAGGATCTAATTACTCTTCATGGAAAAACAAAGTGAGGTCAATACTGATAGTTGAAAATATTTGGGATATAGTTAAAGGAGCAAAAACTAAACCTACTATAGGTTATAGTGAAATTAAAAAAAATGAAGAAAATGAAGCAAAAGCAGTAATGAAAATAAATTTTTCTATTACATATGAAATGCAAGCTTACATTAGTTCAACAGAATCATATACTTAATCTTGGAAAACCTTAGCCAAAATATTTGAAGGAAAGAATAAAACCACTATCTTAAATCTTCAAACTCAATTGCATTCTCTGAAATTGAGTAGTGGTGAAAGTATAAAATAATTCCTAAGGAAAGTAGCAGATATAAAAGGAAATTGTTAACCTTAGGAGAAAAGGTAGAAGATAAGTTTCTTGTTCAAGTAACCTTGAGAGCACTTCTAGATAGCTACAAGCATTTAGTTACATCTTTACAAATCCTAAGTAAAGATACATCTTTTGATGAGTTAGTCAATATTCTTCAAGAATATGAAGCAAAAAATACAGTCAATGATGAAATTACTAATAATCCATTAGTTTCAAAAGATAATCCATAGGGAAATTTTGCCTCATTTCTAAAAGGATGAAGACCATGGAATAATAGATATTGTCAAGTTTGCAAGAAGAAAGGACATAGTACCAACTACTATAGATTCAATCCTAGAAACCAACATCAAGGAAATCAAACAAATCATGGAAGCCAACCAAATAGGCCATTCCAACCAAGAAAATATCAGATTCAATACAATCCACATCAGCAACAATTTCAATATCCATACACTTCCAAGAATCAATGCAATTATCCTCAATTGCAATATAGAGAAGGAAAACAAAAATGACACTTAGTTCAAGAGATTCAAGAAATTTAGGAACTGGAAGAACCTATAGATGAACATGAAGTTAAATATATCACAACAAGGATTGCATTTTATGAAGATACTAATTATTTACTTGATTAGGATACAAACAAAAAGTATAATGAAGGAAGCAAGAAAGAAGAGCCTAGATTCCATAATCAAAACGAAGACCATATTGAAGACTAAAGTCTTCAATACCCAAATAATGTAATACAGAGGGGTGTTGAAATATATATTACGTTATTTGATACATGCCAACGTACCACCTTGGGTACATTATTATATTAGTAGAATATCTTAGATTAAGGTTTGAGTAGTTATTCCAAGCAATGTAATAAATACACAAGTGTTAGAATGTGCAATGATGTAAATGTGCATGTAGTCCACATGTACATGAGTCATAGGATAGGTAGTTGAAGATTCATAGGCCAAGGTATATATCTTCTCCTATATACATGCCTTTGACATGGAGAGTGATATAGAGCAAGTACAGTGAGTTTAGTAGGTACAATGTAGTTCATGCATTTTTTATGGAGTGTCCAAATTCTCTATTATATTACATTGTATTATTTTCGTGAGCTTTCATTAATGACTATTTTATGAGATTGTAAAATTCTCTCATATAGTTTTCTTGCATATTATATTGTCATTATCATATAGTTAACATTGCTTATTCATTTTAGATCTTGTGGTTGCATTTCCTTTAATATAGATCATCAAAATCTAACACTATTTATAACTATACATATCTTGTATCCTATCATACAAAAGTCCCATTGGAAAATATTTTGCATATATTTTATATCATATAAATCTAACAATATTTTGTATCATAAAAAACCTAAGTTCTATGGGCAAATCTACTAAGTCCTTTGGGAAAAACTAGCTAAGCCCTCTAGGAAAAACTAGCTAAGTCCTCTAGGAAAATCTAACTAAATCCTTTGGACAAACCTAAGTTCTTCAAGCAAACCTAACTAAGTCCTCTAGAAAAACCTCAGTAAGTCCTCAAGGTAAATATGACCAATTCCTCTAGGCAAAGCTCACATAAAATAATCAAGTCCTCTAAGCTAACCTCAAAAATAAATAGTCTGTTAGACCCTTACCTAAAGGATAATCATACATATTTTGAGCAGTATATGTACCTTTGAATAGACCACCTTATACATATATCAAGAAATGTATGTGCCTTTTAATTAATTACTTTGTACATATCTCCTACCATTTGGGTGACACTGAATAGTCAAATCCGACATCTTTCAAGTTTCCTAAATGCCTATCAATTAATCAAGCTAAAGTATCACCGCTTAGGGTGAATCGATTAATCAATTTTATGCCTTTAAATAGGCCGCTCAGCTACCTCATTTTGGAAATACATTAAGAAAACATGTTTCTTTTAATAGGTTAATTAATTATGTGTTATTCAATGGATTATTTTTGTAAATATGTCAAGCAAACAATATTCCTTTAAATAGACCAATTACTTATGCTCCTATAAATAGAATGATCATTTGTGTCTTTAAGTAGGTCACTTTGTACTTATATCAAGTGATTTATACCATAAAATAGGCTGCTTTGTACATCACTTCAACTATTTTGTGCCTCTAAATATATCTCTTTGTACATTTATCTCACAATCTTATGCCTCTCAATAGGCCACTCTTTATACTTTTTTATTTCTTTCTAGTCATCTTCATTTTTGCCACCTCTAGTCATATCAATATTCTCCCATCATATCCTTTTCTAATTCTCATACCCAATTTTACTTCAAGCACCATTATATTTGAACCATCCCAATTTATTTCCAACCTCTAGATTTCCCTTATATTGTCTTTAATAACAACATTATAACAGTCACAATATTACAATACATCCCACATAAAGCAATTCATCAAAACCACCTCCATCAAACCAAATTAACCATGTAATGCTCCAAGGAAAATTAATTCCTAAAATTTACTAATTAGACAAAATAATCCATTTGGAATCGATTAATTTATCAAATTTGAAATTAACTATTTTGGAGCCTAATAATTATTTAGTTTGAAAACATTTCATTTGAGCAATTTAAACCAAAATAAAATCATCAATTACATAAAACTAATTTATTTAGCTTCAATTTCATGATTATTAACAAAATCAAATTGATTCACTAAAAAAATTGAAACATCATAAATTTAGCTAACATTCATAACATTGGATAAAATTTGCACCATATAATTAATTTTTTAACATGGTATGCAATCATTAAAGGTTAGTATAAGAATAATCTACAACTTATTTTACCAAAAAAATAAATCATATTCAAATACATTTAATCTTATTAATTAAAAAAAATGGGTCTTCTTATGAACCCTACCAAAAAATAAAAAAAATTAAAAATAAGGAGGTGGAACATAGGCCTACCACAATTTCTTTTTAATATTATTTTATTATTAAATAAATAACGGGCGTCAGGGAGGCTCGAGATTCCTCTACTACCCCACTTAGCCTCAAGGGATACTATCGGCCAACACATTGTGTTGTCAACGGGCCATCAGTGGTTACCTTCTAGCCACCACTTGGATACTAGTTGACCTCCATTGGACCATCACCTTGGTTGTCATTGACAATCTCTTAGGTCATAAACGTGCAATTCAAGTCTTGGCATTGGCCCAGTTGTGTGGCCAGTTATAAGGTAGGTCACATTGAAAAATAACTTTTAAATAAATTTAAAACTTATTAAAATTTAAAAACTTTTAAATTTAATACAATATTTAAATGAAAATATGATGGCTGAGGTGACATATTTACTGTTAAGTTGATGGTCGAGATGACAGAACTTTCGGTGAAAGGGTGAGCAGTGCGAAAAGATCATCATAACTAGGAACCTGAGCTCCATGGCTTCCCATTATTGTTTCTAAGTTCTTTATTGCCCCTGTATGGGCTTTTTTGAATACTATGTTTCTTCCTGTTCATGTATCTATTATAGTTTTTACTGATATTTTGTGAGCATCCCATGTATGGATTTTTATTATAGCTTCTTTACAAGGTTTACAAGTAGTTACTTCTCTTAAGCAACCCCTGCATAGGTATTTCTTGGGCTTTATTTTTGTGTTTACGTTGTCAGGTGTCCACTTAGCCTTCTCTGCTACTATTTTGTCCTTTTCATTCAGGTTGCAACCGGCCAATGTGTAGGAATGTATCACCTTATGCTATTGTTTTAGCTACTAGTTTTTGTACTTGGATTTGGGGCCCATTTAATGTTGGACATTTTGAGTCCCGAAGTCAAAGTTGTCATTGATGTCACCATTGATGCCACCAGATGGATTCATCATTAATACCAAATATTTTGGTAGGAAATAAAGGTGACAAATATGGTCATTTGATATTCAACAAGAAGGCAGAAGTTCAAGTAAAACAATGCAAAAGACAGAAGTTAAAAAGGAGTGATAATATTTATTTTATAAATTATTTAAATTCAAGAGGAATTTAAATTTTATAAATAAATATTAAAAGGTACTTTATCAAAGGTGAAATATTATAATTGTTAGAAGTGCCATGGTGAAAACCCAAATAAAATATTTGTAATTTTCATTACAATATTTTATATTGCAAAAGTGGGTTTATAAAGTCTAAAAATATCTTAATAAAACCCAAAGGTTGGGTTTAAAGGTTTAAGACCAAAGTATACTTTAATAAATCCAAAGGTTGGATTTAAATTTTTAAACAAGGCAAAGATTATTTTCGTCGACATCATAGAAGACAAGGGAAGCGCCGATGTTTTTGATTTAATTAAAATGTATATTAATACCATGTCCTAAGTTGAATTCTGAATCATCCTTGTTCGAATTGGAAAGGAAAGGCATATGAATTAATTGCAGTGCTCGTGAGATAGAACCGCAAAATTCGTGTTTGACTTGACAGTGAGAGGAAACAAAACGAAGCACAATTAATTTATTGGATACCAACAAGGCACCTTGGCCTAGTGGCAAGTGGACAAAAATCTTACGTTTTGGTGTGCATGGTGGATAGTGTTCGAATCTTGCAGAAGATTTTGGTGGACGTGTTGAAGGCACAAATCCCTAGGCACATACGTTTTTCAAGGCAAGGAAGGAGATTTGAACCACGTGGTGCTTCTTCCTTCCCAATGAGCTTGTATCTCATGTGGTGGTTTGCACCATGGGAAAATACTTTGTGAGGGCTGCATTGAGAGTTTGAAACTCTCCAAAGGTAAAGGTACATTTTTAATGTTTTATTTTATTAATGCCTAAGTTGGGGGTATAAGGTATTTTGTGGTTAAAGTTTCTTCATTGTGATAAAGGTTGGTAGTTGAGAAATATCATTAGGAGGTATAAGGAAAATTTTGTTTTTATTTTCAAATCTTAAATTTTGCTATTATGGAATATTGAAAGGTTAAGACTTTGTGGGTTGTGTGTTATTTCCAATAAAGAATTTTGTGATTATTGTGAGGATATTGCTTATTGTTTAATTTGGAGTGATAAGGTGTAATTGTGATGTTATTTTTGTGATATAAAAATTATCTTCTAACCCTTATTGAGTTTGTCAAAGAAGTAATTGCGAGTGTGGCAGATTTGTAAGGACAACTACTCTTCAATAAAAGGTATGGGCATAATTCTTCTTTTTTGAGTTAGGTGATTGGCTTGATTGAAAATTAAGTTTGGAGTGAAAATATTTGATTAGGGTTTCCTTTTCGAAAGTGGTTGAGTTAATGCTTCAAGGTTTTCTGGATTGAGAGTTGTGATTAAACCTTGTTTTATTAGCATTGTTGTTGAAGCCAATTGGTTATGCAAAGAACTTGAACTTGAGTTAGAAAAGAACATGAATATCATTGTTATATGAGATTTGTTGTTGAGCATTGTTGGAAATATTTTGAGTTGGGAGATACATGTTTGGACTAGGGTTTGAGGTGATTGGTTGAGTAGAGTTGATTTGAACCTAGTCAAAGTGAATGTGTGAATTAGTTGTTCAAGTTCCATAAAATAACTATTCTATATTCTGATTTGAATTGAGATTGTGTTTTAGAGTATAGAACATATTGAGTCTCTAATAATTCTGTTTATGATTCTATGAGATTGGACACGTTCTGTGTGGACTTGTTAAGTTGATTTGAGGTAAGTCTTTGAGAAGGCTTGTGGACTGTTTTTGTGTGAGCTTTTGTAGAAGCTTGCAATGCAAATTTGAGCAAGTCCTAGAGAGGACTTATTGAGAAAATTTAGACAAGTTTTGAGTGATCTTTTTGACCAAATTTGGATAGGTTCTGAGTGGACCTATTGAGAAAATTTGAGCAAGTTATGAGTGGACCTGTTGAGTAGATTTGAGTAGGTTCTAAGTGGACATGTTGAACAGATTTGATCAGGTTTTGAGTGGACCTGTGGAGAAGATTTTAACAGGTTCTAAGTGGACTAGTTGAGCATATTTGAGAAGGTTCTAAGTGAACCTATTTGAGTAGATCTTTGAAGGTGATAGAGCAAAGAGGACAGAGTCTCCAGTGGATAGAGATCCATTAGCCAAGACATTGAGGACATGTCTTCTGAGTGAGGACAAAAGTCTTCAAGTGGAGAGAGATCCACAATCAGTGCAGTGGAGGCAATCTTCTAGAGGATCACCAACCAGAGCAGAGGAGAAGGATTTCTCCTATGGATAGAGATCCACAAACCAGATTTAGGGGATCAGCATCTCCTTTGGACAGAGGTCCATAAATATTGTAATTGGGAAGGATTCCCAAGAGATTATTTGAGAAATATTTAGAAGAAATATTTTCTCTGTGGAGGTAGCCCACATTGGGTGAACCACGTTAAAATGATGTCCCTCATGTGTGTAATGCTTTGTGTGATATTTACTGTTTTATTAATGCTGATACTACTATTTGGATTAAAAGAAAAATATATATTATTGTATACTGTTCACCCCCCCTCTTAGTATAAACACGTGTTCTTCATTTAAACCCCACACTTAATCAATTTTACCTACCATAAAAATCATTTAAATATATAGATAAAAAGAACAATTTTTCTAATTTTTAATTTAAGAAACAAACTCATAAATAAATAAATATATAACTTATCATTTAAATAAATGAAAAAACTACGACCAAAATCATATATCCACTTTTGTATTATCTTCAAAAAACTATACAAGTTTTTTTCTCAAATGTGATTGATGCAAATAACCAACATCTCAAGTAAATTATAGAGTCTTATAGTTAGCTCTATATTTTAACACAAGGAGTGTAGCGCAAATATATAGTTTGAGCTATCCTCCTATTGGAAAATATTCATGGAAGAAAACCTCCACAACATGTGTGACCACACTCATGTCACATGCCACCACACCTATGCCATGTGCCACATACCATTATGTGCCCCACTCATTCCACCACACTCAAGTCTCATGCCATGTCACCTTTGACTTTGAGTTGACTAGAGTTAGACTAGATATTATTTTAATTTAGTAATTGTAGCAATAATAATACTAAGGTGTAGGATAAAATAAATATAGGTATATATTTATTTTATCCATATACCTTAATATATATTATACCCAGTGTTGTAGGTGAGTTGGAGAGGAGAGGGCAATCCTCCAGGGGAGGTCCCAGGTTCAAATCTCCACCCTACCAAAAAGCTAAATTGGGTATCCAAAATCCAATTGATAATGTTGGTGCAGGCAGGGTCGGGTGTGACTCCCGGGTGACTTTGATGGTGTAGAACCTCCTGTTCGTGGTCTCTCATACCAAGGCGGCTCCGCAAGGGGTTTTTCGCTTTATATATATATATATATATATATATATATATATATATATATAATTCTAACCTACATATATATTTACATATTAATAAATATAAATTAAATACCTATGTATTTAATTTATACTAAAACCTAGATAACTAATTTTATTATTCATCTTTATACTTAGGTGTATTTACAATATAATTCTAAAATTGAATTATTTGTTTCAACAATAAATTAGGTAAGTCATGACTATTGTCAGAGAATATTGTAATAGCAAGATGCCATAGAATATTATCATAAGATGTTAGGAAATATTCTTGTAAGTGTAATAAAATGAGAAGGATTTAACTCTCACGAGTTAGAGAAGAATTTGCATATTTTTTAAGGAGGTTTCCCCCTTGAAGAGGCCTACGATAGTAACATTTCTTATTTCAAATTCTTGCAATTACTATTATTATGTTTCATGGTGTATATTTTTATTATCAAAATGAATGTTGCTTTCATTAATATTCTATAAATCATGGATATATTATCTTTGACATTGAATTTTATATCTCAGTTTAGCTCTGCATTAAGGATTTGAAGGAAAATATTGACACAAACAAAAGGGGTGCATTGCAAGTAGTATCAAAGCCATTTTTGGGGCTTGGTAAGCTTCTACTACAAGCAATTAGTTTTCTATCTATCCAAATTCTAGGTTAGAAATGGTGTTCTAAAAGTTTTAAAATAATACAAAGGATTTGTCGTTATTGGCTAAGCTAGATTACCCATAAAGTATCTAGTGAAGTGAGGTATGATTAGGCTCCAATACCTAGGCCTCGAACAACACCCATACATGGATTTGAGCTCCCATGTATCTTTAGATATATTGGAGACTCCTATAGGAACTCCTAGCCAAACCCTAATATATAGGAAACTAGATTGTCATGTAAAATCCATAGTGCACCAATCACAAAAATCGATAAGATTACCTTCTTGTGCTATCAGAGAGGTAGGTAGTGCACTCAAAGGTGTGTGGAATCCTCCTTGGGTAGTGGTTTGAAATATTGGTCTGAGCACTATCATTTGTCACTTTAGTATAATAGAGGGATATGAAGATTACACAAACCCTAACCTAGAATTTGTTCTTTCCCTACTCACCATATCAATGGCAAGGCTTAAAAAACAAAAAAGTGAGATTTAGGGAGTTTGATAGTAGATACATAGTATAAAAATATATATATTATATATGTGTTTAATATTTATTTAAATATTAATAGTTTGTATTATATTTATATATAATAAATGTGTATATATATGTGTAAATTAATCTTAGCCATCCATATTGGTCTAATCCTAGCCATTCATCTACCTTAATCCATGCCACATACCTAGATTTAATCTCCACCCTCCATCACATTTTAATATTGACCGCACAAATTGTGTCGTTGAAACCCTAACGTGCCCTAGGGAATATTATAAATAGGAGTCATTTTGATGGCTCAACCCCTAATTTTTTCTAATTCTAAACCTAAGAAATTTGTGCCCTAAAGCTTTCCTCAAGTTTTCAAAGTCCTCAAGCCTCCAAGAATTTTTTTTATCTCCCCTTGCTCATCGTAGCCTCCACATACATCACAACCTATTTCATTGCACCAGATTTGCTTCTACATATTGTTATCTCAGCTCCTGAGAACCTTCAAGTGTTCTTTGTCATCGTTGAGCACCTCTGGGAACCTTCCCTCCCTCACCGAGTACCCCTGGGTGATTCCTACTGCTATCGAGCACCCATAAGCATCTCAAACCCCAGTTATATTTAGCAACGAACCCTTGGGTGTCACTAGGGCATCTGTGCATCTATTTCTTGCAACAATGACAATGACAAATCATAAAGCAACAATTTCACAAGGTAAATATTTCATTATTGTATTCATTTTTATTATTTACATATTTGCATGTAGTTTTATCATTTAGAATTTAGGGTTTTTATTGATTTCTAAGGGTCTCACATAGTGGAGCCCTCATAGTTACTACTAATCCTCTTTTGTCATTTTTTGTGTATAGATCTGAAAATATATAGGCATTGAGCAACTGTTTAAGCTGGAGTGGTTCAATCAATGGATATATAAATGCCACTCACTTTTATTGGGATCAATCGAGCGTGAAGACACCACCCTAATTTTTTTCTAGGGTTTTGGAGAACCCTAGCATATTGATATTATTGTATTGAGCAATAAAGCTTTGTAAAAATCCCAATCTAGGGCATATTTGGTTGTAATATCATAAATCCACCCGACAATAAAAATCAAATTTATTTTTGTGCAATCACATGTGTTTATTTTGCTTTAATTTTTCATTTATTTAAGTTTAGTTATTTGGTGTTGTTCAATTTTGTATCTACATATAGTACCCATACACTTTTCTAGGACCTTACTAAAAATAGTATTTCTATTTCTAGTAAATTCTCCCAAAGACTCGTTATCAAGCAATGGAGTCTAGAATGAACAAGATGGAGGAGAAACTTTCCAAAGTAGATGCCATCATGGATATTAAGGATAAATTATATTCTCTTGTCACCATGCTAGTAGACTACCAAAATTAGGATCAATGTGTGAGGACATTGAGGTGCTCAAGATTAGAAATCTAAATTTTAATGGGTTTGTTGAGAATAGTCTAGATGCTCAAAAGGGAAAAACTATTGATTGCCTTGACTATTCCAGAGTCTTTAATGAATATAACACTCAATCATATTCAACCAATACAAGAATGACTCCATGACACCCTAAAATACATTTTTCAATGTTTTATGGTATAGAGCTAGAGAGTTGATTGATTAAGGTTGAGGAATAGCATGAGCTGCATGAAACTTCATTTGACTAAAGGGTTTTTATAACTACATTTAATTTTGATTTAGAAGCATTGCATTGGTATAAATGTTTGAGAAAACAAATTCCCAGTATTGGTTGGATACATTTAAAGAGATAAATACTTAGTTAGTTTGGGTCATATGAGTTTGAAGACTTTACTAGACCACTCATTAAGTTGTGATAAACAAGCATGGTGCCCAAGTATATCACTAATTTTGAGAAAACAACCAATATAACTGAAGCCCATCCTCATGAATTTTTAAGAGTTGTTTTTTAGTGGCCTTAAGGAAGAGATAAGTACTAAAGTGCAAATGCTTAAGCCAACTACTTATATAACATACATGGGGCTAGCCAAATTTATAGAGAGCAAATGGAATGCTCAAATAAAGGTTTCTAGACCCACTATATTTCCAAAAAAAACTTTTACACATTGCTCCAAAATATCCAATGGTTAAGAGGTTAACTCTTGAGGATATGGCCAACCATAGAGGTAAGAGACTCTGCTATAACTATGATGAAAAATGGGCCATGGGACACAAATGTAAAATCCAATACGTCTACCTCTTGGGTATGAGAAATTTGTTAGATTCTTCTATAGACACAAGGAAGACTTTATGGATTCAGTGGAAGAACACCTAGATTGAATGGATGTAGAACCTATAATTTATGTTTAGGAAGAAGAAAATCCCACTGTTTCTTTGAATGCCATTGTTGGAATATCCACTCCACAGTGTATGATAGTCCAAGGATTTCTCAAATGGTATATGGTTTTGATCCTATTGGACTATGGTAGCACTAATAACTATTGTAAAATAGGCAAATTGCTTCATTTATGGTCATGAACAACTCCAAGTTAAAATTGCCAATGGGGACATCATAACTTATACTAGAAAGTTTCGCAATGCTTATGTATCTATTAGTGACTATCATTGTCCAACTGATAACTATGTATTCCCATTGGGTGTAGTCAATTTGGTATTGAGGTACCCCTGATTATGAACATTAGAAATAGTATCTTAGAATTTTTTAGAACTTTGGATGAATTTCACTATCAACAATAGAACCCATACCATTCAAGGTGTGAAAATTGGTAATCCCAAGATTATAACATCACACTTGATGTAATGGCTAATTAAGAAGGGCCATTGGCTAGTTATGGTAATATTTTATCAGATGCAATTATGTGTTATTAATAATGAGCATGTGTCCTTAGAATTTCTAGTGGTCCTAATTAAGAATCAATAGGTCTTCCTTGAACCCAAATAGCTACTACCCAATCAATAGGAAGATCACAAAATCAATTTAAGTCCTAGGAGTCAACCTCCAAACATTTGACCATATAGGTACCCCTATCGCCAAAACAATGAGCTTGAAAATTTGGTAAAGTAATTACTAGATGCAGGTTCCATCCATCCAAGCACAAGCCCATTTTTAGCTCTAGTCTTATTGTTCCAAAAGAAGGATGGATCATGGCAAGTGTGTAGAATTTCATGAACTCAATAATATCACCATCAAGGACAAGTTTTACATTCTAGTGATTTATGACTTATTAGATGAGTTACATGGTGCTCAATATCTTATGAAGTTGAACCTCAGATCATGCTATCACCAAATTTTAGTTCACAAGGTTGACATTCCTAAAACAACTTTTAAGATCCATGAGTGGCATTATGAGTTTTTGGTCATGCCTTTTGGCCTCACCAATTCACCATCAAATTTTCAAGGCTTGATTAACTGGATTTTAAGACCCTACCTTCAAAAACAACTATTGGTCTTTTTTTATGGCATACTAATATGCAAAAAAACATGGGAAGAGAATCTACAACATGTCGATCATATTTTGAAGCTCATGTAGTAGAACTAGTTGTATGTCAAGCAATCTAAATGCACCTTTGGGATGATTGAAGTAGAATATTTGAGGTATAACATGGGTCGATATGGTGTTCAAGTAGATCCAAGTAAAATTGAGGCAATTAAGGAGTCGCCTAAGCCCAAAATATTAAAGAGCCTTTAGGGATTTCATATCCTTACTAGATATTATTGAAATTTTATCAAGGACTATGGGAAGATAGTTGCTCTTTAATAACTATGATTAAGAAGGATGCATTAACATAGCATAGTGCAACTAAGCAATATTTTTTGACTTTTAAGAATGTCATGTGTCATACATCAGTTCTAGCTATACCATATTTTTGCAAAATATTTATCATTGAAAGTGATGCTTGAGTTGGATTGGGGAAACACATATGCAATAAGGTCAACCACTTTCTTTCATAAGCAATACCCTTTTAGGAAAAAAACCTTTCCAAATCAACTTATGAAAATGATATGATGGTCATCATATTTATCATCCTCCATTTGTGACCATACTTGTTGGAGTGACACTTCATCATCAAGACCAATCATCATAGCCTTAAGTATCTCTTGGAGTAGAAAATGTCTTCCCATAAACATCAAAAATAGGCCAATAAGTTCTTGGGAAATGACTATGAGATAGTCTATCACAAAGAGAAGGCAAATATTCTTGTTGATGCTTTTTCTAGGTTGCCTAAAATATATGATATCCTATTTCCAGTGTCCATTATTAAGGATGACTAGTTAGACACAATTAATTCTAAATGTCAAACAAACACCACACTTGCCAAGATTATTTAGGATTTATAGACAACAACAAGGAACCATCCAAATTATTCCTAGAAATAGGGGGAGCTCCACTATAAGCATCAGATTATTATTTCACCTTCCATGACACTTAAATATCATATCCTCCAAAAACTCAATTCCTATCCAATAGGGGGATATATGTATTTTATGAACCTATGAGTAGGTAAAACATAATTTTTATTGGATAGGGTTGAAATAAGATATCAAGTAGTTTATGGATAGTTGTGACACTTGTCAATGATAAAAGGGGAAAACAATTAGTACACCAACATTACTTCAACCTTTACCCATTCTAGAGTCCTCATGGATAGATATCTCCATGGTCTTCATTGAAGACCTTCCTCTCTTAGGAGTTAAATTATTCGTAATGGTGATCATGTATTGATTGTGTAGAAAAATAACTGACACCAAAGCAAATACATAAAAATGAACACTTGTGATAGTAGGAATGCTTCTTTTGTATTAATACGGGGGAGCCTTAGTCTCTGAAATTTTACAATGCTCCATGCCTCAATGCTTGGGGATGGGTATTATAATGCATTATTTTTACAAAGCACAAGTACTCAAATGACAATTCTGGGCTCTCCAAGTAAATCAACCAGTGTATTCTTTTGCTACAGCTTCAGAGGGGTGAGTGGGCTTTTGATATCCAATGAGGGGACCACTCCAGCTTTAGCAACTCTCTAAATACCTATTTCCTCCACACATAAAAACCAAAAAATATTTAGTAGCACTTGTTGATCAAGATATAACATACTGCTACAAAACCCTAGCCATGAAAAACTTGAAATGCGATGTAAAAAATATAGAAATATAAATTAAATGCCTTGCTAGAATAAAATTATTGATCTAATATGTCATAATTTTTTGAATTTGAGAAACCATGAACGTGCAATTTGGACTGGTAAACCACGGACTGGTAGTGAGTAAAATGTGCAAGGGTGATTTCAACTATGTAACCCTGGATGAGCGGTTTTAACTGAATGCCAGAAGACTCCAAAATGAGGCTCTGGGACTGTAAATCTCGGTTTTCCTTAGGATGTGTAGGAGCTCCTGGTACTATTTCGATATCCTGATGGTATGTGTACTCAGCCTAATTTGGTTGGTGGGATAAAGATGCCTTTATATACCCCTTAGGGATTTGGAGGGAAATGGGAGGTGGCAAGCCAAGATTTCAAAGTGGCAATCTAGGGATACCAAATAGAGGGGGTAGTTAGAGTGAGTCACCTAGAGTATCTCACTTAACTAGGGTGATGTGGTTGCAAGTGGAGTGAGGTGTAAGGGTTTTCCCATGTGAAGGGACAAATGGGACATGAGTATGTTCGATTTGGCAAGGGATGTTGGTGAGGTGTCTAGTGGGTAGATAGGGTATCCTAGGCTAATTTTCCAAATTTAATAAATCTAGAAAATATATTAATGTGCAAGATTTTATATTCCTAAGTTTAGACTTAGGCATATAACTTTATTATGTAGGATTTGTGATGTGGGATGCAAATGAGGTTTTATGGATGCCTAGGTTTTGGTGTCTACAGATACCCCTTTTTATACCGTGTTGTGTAAAACACAATGTGGTGCAAAAACTAATGATACTTGTCTTTATTGGATGAATCTACTCAAATCATCTCGACGCATAAGAATGAATTATTTTTAAAAAAAATTGATAAATTTTGTATTTGTTTGCTTACCCCCTCAGTTGGTGAATGGGTAAAGGATGAAACCCACAAGCCAATTGATCAAATTTGGATGATGAAAGAAGGTGGATTATTGCACGATGTGGATTTGATGTATCCAAATGTAGATATTGAAATCAACTTGATGCCCTAAGTTTGAGATTATGTTTTACAAATTTGCATTTGGTTTTGATGATGCACAAAATGCTATGGTAAAACCACCAACCACGTTTGTGAGTTAGGAGACCCCACTTATGTTAGTTGCTCCTGTGTGTCGGAACCAACGTATTGGGAATTCAATACTCGAGTGATTGTGGTTGTTACTAAATTTGATTTAATTGTTTTCCACTTTTGTACCCAACAAAAGAGGGCTTAAGGATAATATTGTGCAAATTAGTTTGAACATAGCCATGCTCAAAGATTGAGGGATATAGCTAATACAATGCCATGGTTGATGATTGATGAGTGTCGTCAATCACACCATTTAATCATTATAATTTTCAATCCAGGGTGGTGTCCAAGGCTATATACGAAAGGAGATATAGGTAGCTTGAAAATAAGCTCATTCAAAAAATAGGCTTTATTGGTGGGACAATTTAACCTTGGGGGTTTTGGTGTCAATTTAATCCTATAAACTGAAATTGAATTCTAATTACTCTTGCAAAATCAAAATTACAAGAATAAAAAGATTGAAAAAAAATAAAACCTGATTACTTTTGCAGAATGAAACCTATTTACTATTGCAGAATATAAATGACAAGAAAATGTAGTTGCAGGAAACTAAAATCTAACTAAATTTGCAAAAATGTCACCTATTTTACTCTTGCAAAATGAAAATAATAACAAGAAGATGAAATAGCAGAAAATTAAACACACAGGCTAACAACTGATCAACATAATGGATTAAAGCAGGAAATAATCTACTGAAAATAGGAGAAATTCAACAATGCTACAAATTGATGAATCAATTAACGCTCACTCTCATTAACCTAGGTCCAAATCACAAATCTCTATGCACTATTAGCTAATGAACAAAAAATGAAATATGACAAGTCTCTGCTAATCTACTACAGCAAAATTTGTAGAAAAACCTATCACCAATAAGCCTTCTTCTAAACCTGGAAGTGGCCCTTGCTCCCCTGTTCCAGAAGAAGGCAGAAAAACTCTCTCTTAAATACTTAAACACTCAGACACTTAATGGGACAAAATATGAATGAGAAATCCTGCACTTTATTTAGTCTCAAGCAACATTACAATATTTGTAGGAAAACCTGTTAAAAATTGCAATTTGCCACAGATCTACTTTCTTACCACAAGTCCTATCCTTATTCTCTACTTCTCTACCTCTCCTGGCTCAACCAACATGGGAG
Source organism: Wollemia nobilis (assembly GCA_028583015.1). Classification (NCBI taxonomy): domain Eukaryota; kingdom Viridiplantae; phylum Streptophyta; class Pinopsida; order Araucariales; family Araucariaceae; genus Wollemia; species Wollemia nobilis. Next base: position 1,448,578 of record JAQPPZ010000863.1, read on the forward strand.
CCTATTATTTATAACATTCTATTACATATGCCAATCCATTCTGTTGCTACTTTTTAGGGATTTAGCAATTGTTCTGAAGAAGTCTTCCTAAAATGCAAGAATCTGTTCTATTGCAGCATATCTATTTTCCTTGTTGTGTCATCCATTAGGAGAAATGTGTTAGAAGGGGTGAGAAAACACCTTATACACCTGGATCCATTCCCATATTGCCATTTTCCACCTTTTTGGGCACTTTGTTTACCTTTTTAACTAAAACTGGTTACTTTTCTGCTCATTCTGGAGCTGCTTCGAAATATCTCGGTTGTGCAACATACTTTGCGCTCAGCCATGCAATTAAAATGGTTAATAAAGTGGTTTTGACCGGATAGAACAATCTTTCCTATTCCTAGATGATCCAAATTATTTTTGCACACCAATATTGACAAATTCCAAGCCATGCCATTTATTGACAATTGGTTGGAATTTGTATGACTGTGTCCTACATTTTCCATATTTCCTACAATTTAGCATTTTTGACTGGTTGCTCCTATTTGGATCACGTGGAAGTGTTGTCAGGTGGAGAAAGAGTCACTACTAGCCTCCCTCAACTATTTCCAAGCATTTCCCACATCTTTAGTTGACAAATTCCATGCCTTCCTTCATAGTGACAGTTGGCTAGAATTTGTATGGGCTGTCACCTGTTTTTTACAGTAGTCAAAACATGCCCAACTGCCCTTTTGGAGTGCTCATAACTTTTGCCTCGTAACTCCAATGTACACCACATCTTACCCACATGTTCTTGGTTGTATGAACTACATATGGTTCAATTTTAAGCTCTTAAATCCTCAAGAATCACTCCTAGAATTGCTGTCAAGTTGGCCTCTAACATAGATTTTTACCAAAATTTCCAATTCTCAAAAAGTGTGAAACTATCATTTTGCAGACCCCATAACTTCTAGATTACTTGTCCATATGCCTTCACATTTGGGTCATGTGTTCTCTCTACTATGAAGTAACATTGGTATGAATTTTGTTTCTTAAATAACTTTGGATAATTCCCAGTAGATCCGCCAATGTTCCCCTTTATGCAGATTTGCACCTGTTAACAGCTCTAGAAAAAACTAAGGCATGAACATTGATGTAACCTTCATAACTTTTTATCTATAGCTCGGATTGACTTGCTTCAAAAATTAAAGTTGTATTTCTCGATGAGAGGAATCTATCCATTCCATAAAAATGTAATTTTACTATAGTATGACATCATAATTGACATGATACTCATTTTTTACCTTTTATAAGTAAAATGCTTAAAATAGTCAAAACAAGGGTATAATGTTTCTAACATAAAATCATGCAAAAAATTAATAATTAATATATTCTAATCAACTATTTGGAAAATTAACTTTGTATATTTAATAATATGGTAGTTTTTATATGTTAACCATAGTGCAAAATGAGGCATTTCCGAGCCTCATCATTCTCTCCCAGCTTGAACTTATGCATGTCCTCATGCATCCCAATAGGCCATAGCAATATGCATGTTTTATCCTATTAAACATCTTTTGACACCTGAGAATTTTCTTCTTGCTGCACTAAACATTTTCAATTAGCACAGGTATTTCATTTCTTGTCTACAACTCTGCAATTTTTCAATTTTTTTTTTTTGTAATTCTTGCATTTTTTTTCTTTTTTTTTTTTCTTTTCTTTCGTTTTTTTCCTTTTTGTTTTATATATGATGATCTTTCTTTTCTACCTTTCAACTTGCAATTCTTTGACTTTTGTACTTTCCCTTGTGGTAGAGCTTTAAGAAAATCAATATCTAATGTGGCCAATGTTCTTCAATATTTTCAAAAAAAATTGGCACAATTTGTTTTGTTTTGAAGCTTGCTCCGGAATGAGACTGTCATTTCGAAGAGCTCCGAAATGAGTCTGTCATTCCGAAGATGTGTCAAAAACATTTCGAAATGGACCTCAGCAGCTGCGGGCTCATCCTAGGGGAAGCTTCCATAACATCAAAAATCTCTCCTCCATCCTTTTGTTTAAATGTTATTATTTATTTTGTATGTTGTTTTATTGCAGTAGGAGTAAAACAGAATCTTTAGGTGTTGAATTTTCCATGCAACTAAGGGCAAAAGGGGGTGTTTCTTGAAATTTTTAACTTGCCAATATTATATGAATAGTTTATGCCAAATACTGATTATCATACACTAAATGCTAAATTCTTACTATGACTTAAATGCAAGAAACACATACCTTACTGTTCTGAAAATTGATCATGCACCTTACAAACTTCTTCTGATGATTCTTAGCATGCTATCTGAAAACATAAACATAACACATATGCAGTGTGAGATTTGTACAATGGTGGAACAATGATGGGTGGATCAACAAGGCAATGCACATCGTAAAACCGATTTTCATACAAGCCAACTCAACAGTGCCTCAAGGAGGTTTTCACTATTAAATTATTCATTTTTTTATTTTTTCATTTTTTTTCATTATTTTCATCATTTTTTCTCGTTTTTTTCATTTTGTTCATTTGAAGAGGTTGCCATTTCTGGTTTTCAACCAACTTCTATATTTTTCAAGGGCTTAAATGAGATAGAATGTATCTCATGAGGCTTCAATGCTAGATAATTTCTCTCATTCTTATTTGGATAATAACAATCCTTATTCTACAAAAAGCACATCAATTTTTCTATCTAAAAACATCTTTTTTAGCTGAAAACTACAACAATGATGCAACCCTCCTTCCATATAAGTAGTAAGAATCTTGATGATGTCATCATTGCCTCGGAATTGCTGGAAATGAAGTATTGACCTCATTATTTCTTCTCTCTGCTGAAATTGATGCATATCCTCATGTATCTTCATTTTGTACCTACAACAACTCAATACCAATTGCAACAAAAAACACAAAAAAAGAAATTATTTGATTGGAATGGGTGACAATTTTTCAAAATTTTACTTTTCATCATTCCATAATAATTGTTGAACAATAGTTGGTTCATCTTTAAAATATGAAATATGAACATTTTCAGCAAATTTTTTGATGAATCCAACTCTTCTTCATTACCCTTTACAACTATGGAGGCCAAAATTGAAATATTATTTTCATTTTCCTTATGTGTTCAAGAAATTGTGAACTTCTGACAATCATACTTAGGTAGAGTAAGTTTTCTCACAAGAAAGTTTGCTAATTTTCCACCTTTTTGTATGGGTTCAAGATATACTTTCTTCTTTTTCCTTGATTTCTTAAAACACATTTCTTGAAAAATATTATTAATGATTGGTATAGCTTGAAGTAAAGGGATTTTAACAATAAAATGTGTTAATTCCTTTATCCAATTTGATTGTAAAGATGTCAATTTTCATATTTCAAATTGTTCAAGACATGGTACTTTCTTTGATGAGTCATATTTTTATTTTTCTTCTTCTTGTTTTAGTGCAGATTTGTTTTCATGCGCATTCCTTTTAGATCCTATTTCTACACTGGTAAGTAGAATATGTTCAAGAAGTGGTTTGGAACACAACTAAGTTTTATCACAGCCACAAGCATTTATTATGGTTGTATTTTCTAATTCAACCATAGATACAAGGGTTACATGTTTAACATTGTTGGGATTGGCCATAGGTTGAGCTAAAAATAGAGGTTGTTTTTCTTTTTGTTGTTGTTTTCCATGAGAGAAACTATGGGTATGAGTGGGCAACAAATTTGATTTCTATTTTTGATAATGTTGCTGCCCTTTGTACAGTTTTTGTTATTATACCCATTTATATCCATGCAGTTTTGGCTGCAACCATGGTGGGTGTTGTTGATTCCATTATTTTTTCATCCATCCATGTTGAGACCACTCTTGGGAGTATGCCCATGGTGTTTGACTCCAAAATTGTTGAAGTGGACCTGTAGTAGACCATGGCATATACCAAGGATTATTTCCCCAATGTGCACGAAATTGAGAAGCATTCTGATATGGAAACTTAAGAAAATTATCTCCTTGTCTTTGTCCTACAAAGTTGTATTCTTTCATAGGTTGAGACTGGTTTTCAAAGACACTTTTGAGTTTTGGAAATAAACTACACTGATCTATGGGATGTCCTTTTTTATAAATGCTACATGTAGCAGGTATAAATGTTTTATTTAAAGGACAGTCATGAAGAAAGTGTTGCTTCTCATTACATTTTGAACAATAGATGATTGAAGGTTCAACAAATTCATTCTTTTCATCTACTGCTTTATCAAGATGTACTAAAATATTAACCTCTTCCATGCATTCTTTCAAATCATTTGTGTTACTACCGGTTTTGTTTTTTCTATGCCTTGAATGAGAATAATTTTTACAAAGTTTAATGATTTCCTGAAATTCAAGTGCATTTGCATCTCCTTTCCCTAAGATATCCAATGCATCCCTAAATTTATCTTGTGGTCCTCTTAAGAATATGACTTCACAAATTTTAGGTTCAACACTTGCACATCTCTTATGAACAAAAGAAAATTTGTCTAAATAATCTTCTAAGATTTCATTTTCCTCTTGTTTCGTTGTAATAAATTCATCGTTTTGATTTTTGACTTGACAATATTCTTGGTATCTCTCCAAGAATATATTTTCCATCTCATTCCAAGTTCTAATTGAATCAGGTGCTAAGGTAATAAACCATCATAGAGCTGACTCTTTAAGAGTGGAAGGAAACAGTTTGAGCTTTTGATTGTTATTAGTGTAATCATGAGCATGACATACAATTTTAAACTCAAGCAAAAACATATTAGGATCTTCAGATGTAATTCCCTTGAAAGTTGGTAATAGTGAAGGTGAAATGACCTTCATGGAAAAATTTTGATTAAGATCTAATTGAATTAGGTTTTGAAAAGTCTTGGCAGGTGCACTAGTTGCACTAGGATAGAGCACATTACTGGCTCTCCTTGGATTCTCTTGTGAGACTTCCATTATAGGTTCCCAAAAACAATTATAAATCTTGTCAAATTTTCCTAATTGTATGGATTTGTCAAGAGAAAATGGTGTTGAACTACTGATTTTTCTTTCTTGTAATGATTTCTCAAATGATCCTATAGTTCTTGAAGTGGATGATTGTGATTCTTTGAAAATTTCAACATTTTTGGAAATCAAAAATTTAGAAACTTTTGACATAATTTCAACCTCTTGTAAAAAATTTCTTCCTATGGTTTCTTGCTTATTTTCTAAATGGGCTGAAATGCAATTTACCAAAAATTATTACTTATACCAGTCATTTATCCATATTTCACTCTGAATTTCACAACTTAGCACAATTAATAATTATTGGGCTGCTTTTACCTTCTAACAACATCGTGGTCCCCGAAAATGGTGCCAAAAATGATGAGTGTCATCAATCACACCATTTAATCATTATAATTGTCAATCTAGGGTGGTGTCCAAGGCTATATATGAAAGGAGATATAGGCAGCTTGAAAATCAGCTCATTCAAAAAATAGGCTTTATTGGTGGGACAAGTTAACCTTGGGGGTTTTGGTGTCACTTTAATCCTATAAAATGAAATTGAATTCTAATTACTCTTACAAAATCAAAATTACAAGAATAAAAAGATTGCAAAAAAAATAAAACCTGATTACTTTTGCAGAATGAAACCTATTTACTATTGCAGAATATAAATGACAAGAAAAGGTAGTTGCAAGAAACTGAAATCTAACTAAATTTGTAGAAAAGTCACCTATTTTACTCTTGCAAAATTAAAAGAATAACAAGAAGATGAAATAGCAAAAAATGAAACACACAAGCTAACAACTAATCAACAGAATGGATTAAAGCGGGAAATAATCTACTAAAAATAGGGGAAATTCAACAATGCTACAAATTGATGAATCAATTAACACTCACTCTCATTAACCTAGGTCCAAATCATAAATATCTATGCACTATTAGCTAATGAACAGAAAATAAAATATGACAAGTCTCTACTAATCTGCTGCAGCAAAAGTTGCAGAAAAACCTGTCACCAATAAGCCTTCTTCTAAACCTGGAAGTGGCCCTTGCTCCCCTATTCCAGAAGAAGGTAGAAAAACTCTCTCTTAACTACTTAAACACTCAGACATTTAATGGGACAAAATATGAATGAGAAATCCTGCACTTTATTTAGTCTCAAGCAACATTACAATATTTGTAGGAAAACCTACTAAAAACTGCAATTTGCCACAGATCTACTTTCTTACCACAAGTCCTATCCTTATTCTCTACTTCTGGCTCAACCAACATGGGAGCCTATTATTTATAATATTCTATTACATATGCCAATCCGTTCTATTGTTACTTTTTAGGGATTTAGAAACTATTATGAAGAAGTCTTCCTGAAATGCAAGAAACTGTTCTGTTGCAACATATCCATTTTCCTTGTTGTGTGTCATCCATTGGGAGAAATGCATTGGAAGGGGTGAGAAAACTCCTCATACACCTGGATCCATCCCCATATTGCCATTTTCCACCTTTTTGGGCATTTTTTTTTACCTTCTTAACTAAAAATGGTTACTTTTCTGCTCATTTTGGAGCTTCTTCAGAATATCTAACTATGTAACATACTTTATGCTCAGATGCAATTAAAATGGTTAATAAAGTGGTTTTGACTGGATAGGAACTCTTTCCTATTCCTCAAGAGATGATCCAAATTATTTTTGCATGCCAATATTGACAAATTCCAAGCCATGCAATTTATTGACAGTTGGCTAGAATTTGTATGACTATGTCCTGCATTTTCCAGATTTCCTGCAATTTAGCATTTTTGACTGGTTGCTCCTATTTGGATCACGTGGAAGTGTTGTCAAGTGGAGAAAGAGTCACTCCTAGCCTCCCTCAACTATTTCCAAGTATTTCCTGCATATTTAATTGACAAATTCCATGCCTTCCTTCATAGTGACAGGTGGTTGGAATTTGTATGGACTGTCACCTATTTTTTACAGCAGTCAAAACATGCCTAGCTTCCCTTTTGGAGTGCTCATAATTTTTTCCTCGTAACTCCAATGTACACCAAAATGTACCCACGTGTTCTTGACTGTATGAATTACATCTGGTTCAATTTTCAGCTCTTAAATCCTTAGGAATCATGTCCAGCATTGTTGTCAAGTTGGCCTCTAACACAGATTTTTACCAAAATTTGCAGCTATCAAAAAGTGTGAAACTATCATTTTTAATACCCCATAACTTCTATATTACTTGTCCATATGCCTTCAAATTTGGGTCATGTGTTGTATCTACTATGAAGTACCATTTTTATGAATTTAGTTCCTTAAATCACTTTGTATAATTTCCAGTATATCCGCAAATGTTCCCCTTAATGCAGATTTGCACCTATTAACAGCTCCAGAAAAAACTAAGGCATGAACATTGAGTAACCTTCATAATTTTTTATCTATAGCTCGTATTGACTTGCTTCAAAAAGCAAAGTTGTAGTTCTCAATGAGAGGAATCTATTCATTCCATAAGAATGTAATTTTATTGTAGTATGACATCATAATTGACATGATACTCATTTTTGACCTTTTACAAGTAAAATGCTTAAAATAGTCAAAATAGGGGTATAATGTTTCTAACATAAAATCATGTAAAAAATTAACAATTAATATATTCTAATCAACTATTTGGAAATTTAACTTTGTATATTTAATAATATGGCAGTTTTTATATGTTAACCATAGTGCAAAATGAGGCATTTCTAGGCCTCATCAATGATGTTGAATGAGTGTTCTTATGGTGAGCTACCCATTCGATTGAATTGCATGGATTTATAGTTGCTACAACCACCAAGTATGTTGGGTAAGTCACTAAATATGAGGTTCATCAAATTATGATAATGATGATGATGATTATGATTATGATGGACATAATTTATTTGGTGTTTTTGTGAGAGGGTAGTTTTTTTAATAACCCGGTGGGCACGGTTTCCTCTCCCCTAACTGCATGTCTATAGTTGGCGCTGCCAACAATGGATGCACATTTTCGTGCACTTCGCAAACCATGGATCTATGGTTTCCACCACAAAAATTAGCTATATAGGGGAGTTGTTTTATTTTTTTATTTGTGCGGTTTATTTCTTTGTGGTTTGAGAAGTGAGATTGAGATGGAGGTGGTCAGTGAGACAAGCAGAGCGGGTGTGGTTGCGGAAGCTGGGGGCTCAGCTGGAGCAGAATCCAGAGTCCTCTATGCCGAGGTAGGTGGCCTATACTCTTAGTTTAAGCTTATTTTGTTTTTGTGTTTTTGTTGTTTCTTGTTTTTCTTTTACGTTTTGTTTGTTTTGCATTTATTTTTTTTTACACACTAAGTGGGGTTGGTAAAAAGATTTTTTTTTTTTTAAATGCATGAAAGTGGAAGGTGAAAATATTTGTTTTATTTGTTTTAAAAAATGCATGAAGGGGGAAAGTGAAATTTTTTTTTTTTTTTTGCTTTGTGAAAATGAAAAATAACTCCATGAAATGTTTTTATGTGTTTTATTTTTTGTTTTTGGAAATGCAATGAAATAAAATGTTTGTTAATTGTTTTTTTTTTGGCACTTAAATAAATTTTGTTTGTGCTTTTAGGTGAAATTACTTCAAGCCCAACATCGATGGCCTTGCCTTATTTCCAAGGTGTGGGATCACATGACAAATGATGAATGGAAGCTTCTTAAGGTGATGGAGTTGGTTGGCTATAGAACAATGAAGACTATCTGGGTGAATGAGGAGTTTTTATCTATACTAGTGGATATATGGGACCCTAATAGGGGTTCTTTTCAGCTTTCGATAAGGGATTTGACTATCACCCTTGAGGATATATACTGTATCTTCTATGTTCCTATTTAGGGATTACCAATTAGGGTGGGCCACAACAAGGAGAAGGCATTGAGGCCTATCTATGGAGATAACTGGGACACATATTGTAATAAGGGTGGAATATCATACCTTCAGCTGTAAAAGGATGAGAAGCTAGGTGCCTTGCAGACTTTCATCATGTACATTGTAGGTAACATGTTACCTAACAACATGGGCTTGAGATTCCCTTGGAACTAGGTGGGGCTTGTGTTGCATCTTGTAGCTGATTCGTAGGTTTATGCATGGGCTCCCTCTCTTTTATGCCAGTTATATGTGGAAATTTATGAGGTGAAGAGGTGGGAGTAGAAGGGGATCAAATGCAGCTTGGTGTTTCAACTGTGGATATGAGAGCACATCAAATTCGCTCGACCAAAGGGTCTACCTTGTGAGTGGGATCACTCACTTCCTTGTGTACTCCATTGGTGGAGCAGCATGGAGACTTCTTCTACTCATCCTATTCATTATGCTCAGGAGTATCAAGATAGTCTAACTGGTTTTACTAGTAGCGAAATCTATTGGTAAACTTGGTAGGGTATTTCCTGGGATGATGATGATGTATAACTTTGATGGGTGAGGTGAGGGAGATGGGTGGTTGGGCATCATGGGTGAGATATGGAGTTTATGCAGTTCTCATAGGTTTTGAGATAGTTTGGAATGGTACAAGGAGATCCATATGCTCCCAAGATGCACAAGCAATAGGGTGATGAGCTTAGTCCTCTAGTCACTCTAGATGTTTGGATAGTAGACAAGGCAACAAATGATGCATCAGTTGATATCCCCGAATTAGGTGATGCAAGGACTATTATGGACTATGATACTTGGTTTGTGGTGTGGTCTCCACAGAGGTCGAGCCAAGTGGTGGATGTGTTAGAATATTATAATGTGCACTATGCCTTCATCTTAAAACTTGTCATATTCTATTGACACTTGTCATGTTTTTCATATAGACTTATGCCTATATATTGTACTCTTTTGTATCAATACATATCTCATATTTTTTCCATTTCTAATATTTGGTATCAGAGTAGGATTTCATGCCTTATTAGGTTTGAGGGGTATTTCCCTCATGGAAATCCCCCCTCACTTTTTTCCCTCAAAATTTTTTCCCATATTTTTTTTCAAATCAGGGAGTATGCTCTCCATTGTATACAATGGATCAGAAACCAAAAATATTCATGGTTAAGGAGGCTACTAATTTTATGTATCCATCCATAGAAGTAGTTTCTCGATAGAGAAACAAAAAAAAAGATACTAAGCGAGCTATTTTTTTAGAGTGATTAATGGCTGTAAAATATGTGTTTTTTAGAGTGATTTATTTTTCAAGTGGAGCAGATGTACAAGGCTGGCCATATTTGTTTATTGTAAAGTTGTCAAGATTTTTTTATAACAGGGTGCATTCCAAGGAGCTAAGGAAGAGGACATTTTTTCCTATAGGCAAGTCCTGCAAGGGTGCTTGGGATCCAGATCACTGTGCACCATATTCCGTGCCTTGATCCATTTAGAATATACCAATTTTTTTTTGCCATTCCAGTTTGATGTGCACGTCTGCTACAATCGCTGAGATTTTTGAGTGATCATTGAAGAAGTTCCACACAAGGAGGATAGAAAATCATGTAATCTAAATATATTCAATAGAAGAATGTTGTATGGCCCTTCAATGAATTTGCATGCAAGTTCTAGAGCAACAATAACTATAATCAGTTTTCGATGGAGGTCACGATGATAATTTTTATTGGCCTTTCTCTATAGGCCTGTAATTTGGGGGAATTGAAAATAGTGCATGGCCAAACATATTCTCATGAAATGGCCATCCACAACAACATAGTATTTCATGTAATATATTAAATTTAATTGAATCTAATGATAAGCAGCGTGTACCAAAAATGCATGCATTTCTTGGTAGTGAGCGTGATCTCCCATGGATCTGAGAACACAATATGCCTATTTATACTGCATTTTCTAGACTCATGAAAGGTATCATTTTCCATATGCTTTTATATTATGCCAGACAAGATTTTTTCTCTCCTTCTCAATTTTATTATGCATGTTTCCAATGCTAGAGCTATTGGTTCTTCCACTTGGGAAGCATATAAGGAGGAGTTGCGCAGCGCATCACTGACATCGTGGTCATCATAGTGAAAGTGAAGGTAGTCCAAGATGGTGGTGATATATCGTGTGATGGATGGATATATACAAAATAGTGGCTACAACACCTACCCTATCAAAGCTTGGGTGAAGCGACACGGAGAACCAGATCGTGATGTCGAAAATGATTTTATCTAGTGAGAGGATGTTGATTTATGTATACAAAAAAATCATTATCATCCACACTCAGTGAGTGAATTCATATGTTCAAGGAGGTCCAGATATAGGAGAGAAATCCCAGTGTAAGAATCAAAATATTACTAGATCACTTGATCAAACGATTGTTCGTTAGGAGTGGTGGCACCAGGAGCTGGCATGCCCAAAGTTTTGATGCTACCTTAGACCATTCTTTTTTCTAACGTAACCCAAATTTATTTTTTCCTAACTATTTACTATTTTTGAATAGTGATTCAACAAAGGGTCCTATGCATTTTCACAAGGGCGTTTAGAGAAGTTGCGACAATGGTATCCTACGAACGCCTTGCTATTCTCAATGATTTTTAATGCACATGAAAAAGAATGTGAATTTTTTTTAAATCCACTCCGCATCACAATTGGTCAAAATTTTATTCATAAGGATGCTACCATTGTTGTTGAATATGCAAAAATTTAAGAATATAGACAAAGAGTGGAGTTCGAAACTAGTGATCGAAGGAACAACCTCTGAGAAAGATGAAATGTGACACATTTGTCATTGTTTCCATCTACGCGAAGCGTCTTCCATTTCAACCAAGTGAAAAACCTATTTTTTTATCATGACCTATTTCAATTCCCAGGAAGATTATGCTACTACAACAGACATGTTGAATTAGTATTTGGCAATATGCGCGAGGCTGAATTTGATCTTGATTTCAAAGCTCATGTGTCTGATGGTGATTACAATGGTTTTTTCAATTTCTCAAGTCTTGTGCGATCCTTGTTACCACTCTCAAGAAAGATTCGCTCTCCGAGCATGGCCACAAACTTTATATCATCCATGTTGTAGGCCACGTTAGCGATGTCGCATCTATGTTTTTTATTATTGTGAAGAGTTTCCCAGAGTAATCGATGTTGTAGCACTAGGAACTCACATCATCACTTTGTTATGCCCCTACTATGCACCACTATTCAGTTTTAGATGCTCTATCCCCATGCTAGTAATTCAGTGGCTAAGGATGGTAGGATGCAGTCATTGAGTGCTTGGTTTTGTAGTATATAACCCAAACTCGATGATGTGTTGATTAAAACATACATTGCGAGTGGTGGTGTTGCATAATGCCATTTTGTTGTTTGATCGACGAGGAGGAGATGCATACAGATTGATATATCTTGGCCTTAATATGAAGTAAATCTTTTCCAGCGGGTAACTTCAGTTTGGAGGTAGACTTGGTGGGAGTTGCTATTTTTTTGTGTATGCGTATGAGAGAGAAGGTGATGCTACGATCGTAGATGGTTAAAAGAAACATGGACTTGACATGTTTCGTATCTCGTGCCAGGCATATAATATTTGCTATTATTTTTTACTTACCAATATATGTTCATTTTCCTCTAGGAGAATCCATGACAATGCAAATCAATTTTTTTTCAAGGTTTCTTGGTCTCTTTATTTGGAATCCATTTCAATTTTTTTCTTTTGTCAATTGCATGCGATTTGTTTCACAACATCGAACAAAAACCATTTTTCGAGGACAATTATGTCGACGACACCACTATTGCTAATGTGGACATGGAAGGTGCTGACATTGATGTTGCATCAGACAAGGAGGAAGAGCCCTCACAAAAATAGGAGAAGCTCTCAAAGTCCGAGGACATCCAGGAAGAAGAGGATGACAAGGATGGGAATGCCAAGGGTGTTGAAGACTATTTTCTAAAAATAAATGACTTAGAAAAATTTGTGGAGGTGGCAGCTTATTTAAATACCATGGGCATATTTTACATTTACCCTTAATTTAAATAATAGTGGGGGCATAATTATTAACATGAATGACCATGAGGGATGTCCATGGTAGGGGTATATTGGCCAATTTTATTGTTTTTTTTTCCACATGGATAGTGGAGAGATTTTTTAAAATTTCACATATGGATGGTTCATGTAATTCCCCTACGAGGGAAAAATTGTAGACTTTGTTTTATGTCGATATTGAGCGATGCTAGGAGAATATTCTTGAGGATTGTTTTTTGTCTAAAGAGACATATTTTTGTTTTTCCCACATATGAAGGACCCATTTAGATCCGACTATAGCCTTATATATAGTCATTGGAAATATTTTTTCGAGTCGGACCCAATGGTGGGGTCCATTTTCAGTTTTGAGACTATTTTCTATGATTTTTTGAGGCTCAAAGATTATTTTATCATGGAGTGCACTCTCGATTGTACCCAAAACTCCAAGGCAATTTGTAAGTGAACCTAGTATCTAGTATTCTCCTCTATCATACTTGGCGGATGCAGCGGTTGGTTACCCATGCATTCCGGTAAGATGAGGTGATTACCATAAGGACACTTACTCTAGGGACTACAGACAAAGACACCCTAGAATCTATCTGAGGACTTTTCTAGATCAACTTATGAAGACTACAGAGGAATACACATTAGAAGATTTTATTCTCTTCTTTCTTCTTCTCTTCCATATTTGGATTTTATGGATCATTTTTATTGTATTTCATGGATCGTATTTTTTTATATTAAGGTGCATTTTTGGCAAATACCAACACCTTCTAGATTTTTTTCACCATGAGGGGAGTGATATTCATGGTGAACCTATTTAATGACCTCCAAGAGGCAACATATCTAGAGGATGACCTGCAGAGGCAACATACGTAGAAGTGGCTGACCCTGAGGCACTTAGATGGTTGACCCAAAGGCAATAGATCCAAGGAAGTGGTTGACCCTAAGGCAACAGATCGAGATGTATACACTGTTGATCTAGAATTATTCATAGTTGGAGAGCCAAGTGCAAAGAGCATGAGCCTAGTCCAAATTATGTAATAAAGGAGGATGTTAGGGTTCTTTTAGAGAAGTCAAAATTAAGGGGGAATGTTATCTAATGTTGACATTTTTTTTATAGTTAGGATAGTGCACATTAAGGGGGAATGTTAGAATATTATAATGTGCACTATACCTTCATATTGAAACTTATCATGTTCTCTTAACACTTGTCATGTTTTTCATATAGGCTTATGCCTATATATTGTACTCTTTTGTATCAATATATATCTCATATTTTTCCCATTCCCAACAAGATGATGTGGCTAGCGGGGATGAGAATGATGCTAGTGAGTAGGTTCCCCGATAGTATAAGCATTGTCAAGGTAATGGTGCTAGGGGATGAGCTAAGGTGGATGTGTAGCCTACATATTTTGAATCTATGGCTAGAGCAGGTGGAGGTGGATATAGAGGTAGTGATAGCGGTGGTGGGGTGATGGAGGGTACAATTTTCCTCTACACCATACTAAGAAGGAGTGAGGGATTCTACATGATGAGTAGGATAGCTTGGATGAGACTATAAAGTCTCACATTATTGATATTACTAGACTATAGAGTAAGGTGGCTTAGCTATAATAAGAGAATGATGAGCTACAAAGTAGACTTAGTAGAGGTGGGGATGCTACTACGATTACAACTCTACGGGCTGAGATAGCCCAGTGAGAGGCACGTGAGTATCAACATTTATCTTGTACTTGGGGATAGGCTAGGTATGTAGTGATGCTTGAGGATAGTCTATGCCAGCATCATATTTTTCTACCTCTACGACCTTCATCGTCAATGTCAAGCTCTAGCAGGCAGAGTGAGTCTAGGACTGATAGTTCACGATCTTGGGCTCTTGGCTTCCATGCTCTATCTAGCTCATAGGGATCATTTTAGGGGCCTCATCGGGGTCATGGTGGTGCTAGCTAGTAGCACTTTATTACCTATTTTGGTACTTTTTTATTTTTTTATGAGCCTTAGTGCTCTAATGTATACATCATTCGGGTATTTTTGTACTATGTGGTTCACACACACACACACACACACACACACACACACACACATATATATATATATATATATATATATATATATATATATATATATATATATATATATATATATATATATATATATATATACATGGATTTTATTGTGTTTATTTGTGTGTTGGTACTTTTTGTTTTATTGTATGGATGCATATGATATGTATTAGTGATATATGGGATGAATGATGAATGCTTATGCTCTAATGATTATTTGGTATGTTATAGACTTTTGTGTGATCCACTATAATTTGTTAGTTAATCAGGGGCATTTTGGTATTTGTAAATGGAATGTATAATGAGATGTAATAATGTAAATGGTAATAGATGGTTTGGATAGATGATCTATTTTTTTGCAAAGACTCAATCATCCTAGTGGTCTCAAAAAAATTTGTTCATGATATCACAAATATTTTTGATGCTAAGGTTGTCCTAGTGGCTTCAAGTTTCCTAAGGACCAATTTTGTGTGCAATGAATGTTCATTTCTCATCATGAGCTAGGTCAAAATAATCATTTGTGGCTTATGCCAATAAGCTAGCTCATCCGAGAGTGTCCATAGGTCTATACAAAATAAGATCACTAATGTGATAGATGTTGCACCACATGTAAAAATACATCATTGCTAGGCAGGTTTAATTCAATCCAATGTTGTAATGAGGATCACCCCCACAATTTTTGAGGCATTAAGAGTTCCAAGAATTCAAGATCCTTTCCCTTATTTTATTACATTGGATTTTGGAGTTTTTATTTTGATTTTCATCATTTTGTGTTGGAGAAATTGTTTTTATTACCTTTTGGATACTTGCTCATTTTGAGGAGCAAGGGAATTTGTATTGCTTTGGGGTATTTTTTTGAGATACTTGCTTGTTTTGACGAAGAGCAAGGGATTATTTCTTGTTTTTTTTTGGGATACTTGCTCGATTTGAGGAGGAGCAAGGGAATTTGTTTTTAGAAATGAAAGTAGAGCTTGTACTTTTGTCAACTCTTAGCATTATAGACAATGCACATAATTGGATGAACATGGGAAACTTTCACTTTATGGCATTAGCAACTTTTGATTTCGTTATTACCAAGGTTCACAATGTTTTTATGTGTATTTATGATGTGCATGGTCCAAGAGGAAACTTGACTGACCAAGAACAACTTATTGCTTCTAAATACTATTTGATTTTGAATTGAGGTTGTTCAAAATACTAGGAGTAGCTGAGTGATTGAAAACATTTGGATTTTTGATAATGGATTGATCTAGTGTGTAATGTTTTTACAATACTTTCATTGCAATATTTTGAAAATTAAAAGGTGCACACAAAATATTTATTGGCCACATAATCATTATCGCTAAAAATTATACGACATTTATCCTACTTTATGTAAACCCCTTAATGATCAAAAGGTTATAAGGAAAGATGTAAATTATTGCTATTGATTGATTGATGAGTGATGTTTGATGGAAGGTGCCCCTGATTAATGCAACAAGACATAGTAGAATAACAATCATAGAAATTAAACAAATGGTCCCTAATATGATGAATGACATGAACAAATGCCTAAAATGCATCTACATAATGTAGGTGAAATGCATGGATGTATGCATAAAATACAATATGATATTTTTTTAGCCATGTATAAGTACATATATATAGATCGCATTATGTATAAAATGCCTTTAGGTGTATTATGTTTAATGGCTCGTGTTCCAATGTTCCTTCTAAATTGGAAGTTTGGTATGTTCCTGGACCCAACTTCTGCTTAACAATGTATGGACCTAACCAATAGCCATAAATTTATCTCTCATGTGTGGTAATTCATTGGTGTTCTATTGATTCTCTTTAAGGATGAGATCTCCCACTTGGAATTCATGAGGATGGACTTTTGCATTATAGGCACGCTTGATGTGATCTTGATATACTCATAGATGTTCTAAGGTATTGATTCACCTTTCATAAATGAGTGTAAGTTGGTCAAGATATGCTTGTCTAGTTGTGTCATCATCCATGAATTCTTCTAATGCAACTCACAAAGAAGGGATCTCAATATCGAGAGGTATGATTGCTTCTGCACATTAGACCAATGAAAATAGTGTTGCCCCATTTGATGTTTAGATGCTTGTTCGATAAGCCCATAATGCCAAGGGTAGTTAAGTGTGCCAATCTCTATGATTTTCTTTGACAAGTTTCTTGAGAATGTTTATCAGGGTCTTATTGGTTGCTTCAGCTTATCCATTTATCTATGGGTAATACAGATTTGAGAAACTATGCTAGATATTGTACTTGTTGCATAATGCTCAAACACATTGTCAAAAATAATCTTGGAAGGAATCCCAAAATGACAGATAATGTGTTGAAGTATAAACTCCATAATTCGAGGTCCAATCATAATGGTCATTAGAATTGCTTTGACCCATTTGGTGAAGTATTCTATGGTAGCTAAGATGAACTTATGTTGTCCCAAAAAGGCAAGTGAAATTTTTCCAATCAAATCTAGGTTCCATTATGAAAAGGGTCAAACACTTTGAATGGGCCATAATGCTTATGATGGTACATGAGTCAAATTGGCATGATGCTGACATTTTCAAGATTTCTCGATGTATTGACAACAATCACTTTCCATGGTGGACCAATAATAACCCATGTGCAAGTGCCCTTTGAAATGGCCAATCCACTAAAGTGGCCACCACAAGTACCATCATGGGCTTCATTTATGGATCTTTGTGCCTCTACGAGATCTAAGCATTGAAGTAGGACTCCATCATAGCCATGTCTATACAACAAATTCCCCAAGAGAGTGTATTGATCTGCTTTTTATTTGAATTTTATCTTTGTAGTTCACGTTAAATTTGATGGGAGTATCCTAAACTTGAGAAAGTCTCTTATCTGATCAAGGCAAGAATTGTATGGTTCTGCGTGAATTAAACAAACACTCTTCTCACCTCCAGATTCTACTCGTGCTATTGCAAAATTGGACATTTTTGTAATGATAAGTGATTGGACTTCTTCATGTTTATTCTTAGGAATCAAAGATCTCAAATAATCCATTGCATCCACAAATATGTTAGTTGAATGAGGCAAGTTGTCAATCTCATAGCAGTCAAATTTTCCTAGTAATTTCATTGCTACTTCATGATATCATTTCAATATTGTTTCTTTGCATTGGTAATTTTATTTCATGTGAAAAATGACAAGTTTGGAATAAAAAAATATTCTTATACATTTAATGCCCATACCTAGTGCTGAATGAAGCCCCAAGATTAAGGCTTTGTACTCAGTGTTGTTATTTTTGCATCGAAAGTCCAGTTTGAATGATAAAGGAATTGGTATTCCTTCGGGTGTATAAAATACAAGTCCAACACCTTGTTCTTTTTTTCACTTTGATCCATCAAATAAGAGAGTGATGTCAACATCGTCCTCAAGAGGGGCTAGTTCTTCTTGTTTAGTGATGAAAAAGACCAAATTATCTAGAAGCTCTATAAGAAGTGGTTGATCATTTGGGAGTGGAGCTTATGTGATTTGATCAGATATCACCTAAACTTTAATGGATTTTGGATAATGAACTCAAGATCAAATTACAATAAGAGCATTATCCATTTTATGGTTCGGGTGTTGTTATATGTGTGAGTCATCATATAACACAAAGGATTTTCTCTAGCTACGACATAGGTAGTGTTACGTAGCATTTAATTTATGAGTTTCTTAGTGGCATAAAACACTGCTAAGCACAACTTTTCAATGTAAGCATATATTATTTCATAACTCATCAATGTTATTGTTCTTCTATGCAAGCAATGTACCTAGTGCAAAATCTGTTGCAGAGATGTAAAGGTGAAAAGGGACTCATGGATGAGGTAGCATTAATACTGGTAGTGAATCCAGATATTCCTTTATGTCATAAAAAGCCTCTTGAAATTTGGTTTTCTAGGAAAATATCACCCCCTTCTGTAGAAAGTGATTAAAGGGCTTGCATTTGTCTGAGAGTTGTACAATGAATCATTGAATGGATTGAATTTTTCCTTGCAAACTATGCAATTCTTTCATATTTTTTGGAGGTGGTATCTCGATGATGTCCTTGATCTTATTAGGGTCCACTTTAGTGACTCACTTTGAGACAATGAATCCTATCAGTTTTCGTTATGTGAAGCCAAATACACACTTCTTAGGATTTAGCCTTACTTTTTGTTCAAACAATTGATCAAAAATTTTCTCTAAAGTACCTCAATATGCTCAAGACACATTTTTTATTTTGTAATTAGATCACCTCATTTATTCTATGCATATAGTCATGGAAGATGTACGTCATGGCACGTTGATAAGTAGCCCTACATTCTTAAGACCAAATGAATCACCTTGTAACAAAACGTCCCCCAAGGTATTATAGATGTTGTTTTATGTTGGTCCTTAGGATTAATTTGAATCTGATTGTATCCTAAAAAATCATACATTAATGAAAGCATTTCATGGCCTGTGTAAGATTCTACAAATTGATCGATGTTGGGTAACAAAAAATCATCCTTGGGGTACGCTTTGTTTAAATCTAAAAAAAAAATGCATACACATAACCTCCCATTCGACTTGTGAATACGATGTTAGAGAGACACTCTGGATAATCAATGGGTACTATGAAGCCCACATCTAATAAATTTTGTAGATATTCCTTGATAATTAATGCTACTGTAGGATGAATTTTCCTTAGTTTCTTCTTGAATGGCTTAGCTTCAGGATCTAAGGTAAGGTTGTTGACCACAAAATTGGGGCCAAGGCTAGGCATGTCCTTGTAATACCATGAAAATATTTCCTTCTTCCTTGTTAAAATTTCTATCATGCACTCTTTCTCTTTGAAAAATAAATATTTTATAATTTTTAATGATTTGTGGATTATTCGCATCTTGATTGAGGTTCACATCGATGGATTCTTTGATAAGCATATGAGAACCTTATTCTAATTGATGTGGAGTTGGGATGAGATGGATATCATCCTCCACATGCTCAAAGGACTTTGGTGACTCCTCCACTTTAGTTCAAAAAATGAAAGCAGATAGAGGTGAAGTTTTTTACAGGATGTAAGAGTTTGAAGCTCATAGAAACTGTTCAGATAGGATAAATATGATCATGGATGATGAATATGAAATCCTATCCATGGCAATGAGGCCAACATCAATCTGAATCGAATTTTCCAAATTATACAGGTTATGGAGGGGGGTGAACAAGTCAAAAAAAATCATGTTAACTTAGTGGAAATGAGGTGGTTGTGATTTGAGGAATGATTACTCACTCTCTCTAGATTGTAACTGACCTTAGGTGGGTGAATAGTGACTTTGAAAGTGCAACCAAGGTGGTGGTGGTGGATCTAGCTTAGGGAACTTGCACTATTTATTTATGCAAAATATGGTGTGATCTATGGGAAACAGTGTTGTGTAACATTCATCTCTCTAGATGGGCTCTATAGGATGCACATCTTATTGAGGACCATAAAATATGTGAATGATACATTCTAGATATACTACATCTATTAAAAATAATTAACACCAAAGCAAATACACGAAAATGAAAACTTATGATAAAAAGAATGCTTCTTTTGTATTAACACAGGGGAGCCTTAGTCTCCCAAATTTTACAATGCTCCATGCCCCAATGCTTGGGGATGGGTATTACAATTCTTTCTTTTATAAAGCGCAAGTGCTCAAATGACATTTTTGGGCTCTCTAAGAAAATTAATTGGTGTCCTTCATTCTTCTGCTATAGCTTCAAAAGGGTGAGTGGGCTTTTGATATCCAATGTAGGGACCACTCCAGCTTCAGCAACTCTCCAAATACCTATTTCCTACACACATAAAAACCAAACAATATTTAGTAGTACCTTTTGATCAAGATATAACATACTACTACAAAACCCTAGCTATGAAAACATGTAATTTGATGCTGAAAACAAAGAAATGTAAATTAAATGCCTTGCTAAAAAAAAATTACCGATTAGATATATCATGATTTTTTGAACCTAAGAAAATGCAGATTCACGGGTTGGACTGATAAATCATGCAAGGGCAGTTTTGACTGTGTAACTGTAGGTGGACGATTTTGGCTCAAGGGTAGAAGACTCCAAAATGAGGCTTTAGGGATTCAAATCTCTATTTTCCTTAGGATGTGTGTGATCTCCTGGTGCTATTTCAATAGCCTAATGGTATGTGTACTCAGCCTCCTTTTTTTTGTGAGGTAAAGGTACCTTTATAGGCCCCTTATGGTTTTTTAGGGAATTAGGAGGTGGCAAGCTAGGATTACCAAGTGGTAATCCAAAGTTACCAAATGGAGGGGGCAGTTAGAGTGAGTCATCTAGATTGTCTTACTTAACTAGGGTGATGTGGCTACAAGTAGAGTGAGGTGTAAGGGTTATCTCTGGTGGAGACCCCTATGGGTTCTCACCGTTAGCTCTACAAGACTTATAACTCAATCATATATTTTGCAAATATATACCATAGAAATAATACACAAGATAAATCTGATGAAGCAAACTTGAATAAAACAATAGA
This sequence comes from Wollemia nobilis, assembly GCA_028583015.1. Classification (NCBI taxonomy): domain Eukaryota; kingdom Viridiplantae; phylum Streptophyta; class Pinopsida; order Araucariales; family Araucariaceae; genus Wollemia; species Wollemia nobilis. The sequence goes on from JAQPPZ010000863.1 coordinate 1,470,039, forward strand.
TAAAATGTATTGCCACTTTAGGTGGGCACACCCCCACCATAGAGGCAATTATGTGAATGTCACAAATTAAATTTGAATGAATAGGTGAAAGGATAATAAAACTCTTGGATAAATAAACAAATAAATAATGAAATTAGAAAGCTTGTAAAGTAAAATCCGACATCTGTTCATTCATAATTGGAATGTAACATGACTCTCCTCCTCAGAAAACTTTGTCCTCAAATATGGAAATGACTGGAAGATACTTTCATATTCCCAGGTTGCATCTTCTTTAGGTAAATCCTGCCACTTGATGAGAAATTCTTGGATGTGACGAAATTTGAGTCTGCGTGTTCTAGTTTGTAGCACTTCTTCTGGTTGTAGTAGATATGTCCTTCTTCATCTAGCACTGGTAATTCTGACTAAGAGTGTACTTTTTGGCAAATCACCTTTTCTAGATAGGATACATGAAATACTAGATGTATGCAAGAATATTTGGGTAACTCCAGTTGATATGCTACCTCACCAATGCAATGCCAAATTATATAAGGACCATAGAATTATGGTGCCAACTTCTAACTGGATTTGAGCTTCAATGATAGTTGCAGCACCATCGAAATCATCACCAACAAACTGACATGAGAATCTGATAGCTGTGTTCTTGCCTTTGCCTAAGAAATGATATTTCATAAAAATTCAAATCACAAGCCTGTGGTGATGTCAACCATGCAATCAACCGTGTGGAAAAAAAAATAGATCCACGCACTATAGATCATGTGAGAAAATATTACCCATATGAAGGGCATCTTCCTCGTAAAACATAATCCCTGCAAAATAAAACACAACCAAACGTAGGACCAATACATGACTCCCTAGTCTTTTGTAAATATTAAGATGTGCTCCAACCATATTTGTGGTTTCAGGAGGATTACCACGAACCTCTAAAATTTAAACTAACTAGATATTTTACCCAAAAAAATATTGGTAGTCATATATGGTATCCCGTTTTTCGTTTCTCTATCGAGAAACTACTTCTACGGATAGATACAAAAATTTAACCTCACAATAAATCACTCTAAAAAAAAAATAGGCAGTCATTAATTTTTTAAAGGTTTGGTTTCTGATACATCCATCAAAATATGGAGAGCATATTCCCTATTTTGAAAAAAAAAATGGGGGGAAAAATGAGGGGAAAAAATGAGGGGGAAAAAATGAGAAATCCCCCCTCAAACCAATAGGGTAGGAAAAGCCTGCTCTGATACTAAATGTTAGGAATAGGAAAGGGGATGACATGTATTGATGTTGTATTGATTGATATGATAAATGAGTTACATATATGCATATGAGCCTATATGAGGTTATGAGATCATGACAAGTGTCATGATCTCTATAACCCTACATGGATCAATCCATGTGACCTAATAAGACAAAATACAAAGTACACATTAATATTATAACAAGAGAGAGAATACTATCTCAATACATCATTCAAATCATTAAACTTAAATTCACTAGTTAATGATGTAGCACCCAATCTTGTGGTGGTTGTTGATTTCAACAAAATATTTCTAAGGTTTGGCATTTGATGTTTTTATGAATTGAGTGCTAATATACCAAATATTTTAGAGGCCAGAACTTTTGCATACAAAAGAGTTTGGAGCCTACTTTTTTCTAAATTACATGATTTTTTGAGCTCTACACAATGGTAACATCAATTTATAGGCTTGTTAGATGTTTGTTAAGGGTTTTATATAAAATGAAATCCTTAGGGTATGTTACTCATCTCAATAGATAAAATTATAATGCTTGGTTAGTTCAAATGGTAGGATTACTTAAAAGCAAAAATCTTTGGTTCATCTTGAATAATGAGTCATAAGAAGGTCTCATTGATCATGAACTCAATAAAATAAAGGATGAAGCTCTTGGAATCTTCTTCATATTAGTAGAAGCAAAGGTACACTTTTCCACATTAGAGAGAAAATTGAGGTATGGTCTATTTTTAAATATCTCTATGAAAAATTAATTGCTAGTGAAGGTGATAGGATAGAGATAAAGCTCCCCAATCTTAAAATTTTAGATTTCAATAATGTGAAAGATAATATATCTCACTTTAAATATCTAAAATCTTATCTAGTTATGATAGGACGTAAGGTAAAGAGTGATAAAGAATATGTCAAATCTATTACTTAATATAGTGATTTCTCACCACACTCAAGGACCTTGCTTCAGATAAAATATAAAACAAAGGCAAGTTGGCAAAGGGAACAAGAGTCCCAATAAAATATGTTTGTAGAATTCTTGAGAAGATGAAAAAGGAAAAAATTTTGAGCGCTTACATGGCAAAGGTATCAAAAGGGTGGAAAGCAGAAAAGAATATTAACTGACACAAAGAATGAAAAGAATCCCAATAGTTGAAAGTTTTAAGAAGTTGGGAAGTAGCAAAACTAAAAAAGTTCCAAGAGGTCAAATATGTGAAATAGGAATTCCTAAAATATGAAACACTAAAAGGTCTAATGGAAGAACTATAAAATAAAATTCTACAAAATATTTTTGATGATAATTGTAATCAGGTCACAAAAATCTTGAAAAGTGTTGACACAAACCAATAGAAGAAAGCTTTGACAACCAACCGGTAACATGCATGGGGATATGAAAAATACTAGGAGTGTGTCATAGTTTAAAGCATAACACAAAGAGCCACCAACTATGAAGAAATATCATATTAAGTCATAAAGTAGCAATAATGGTGAACAAGCTCCTAGGAAGAGTAGGTAATATGGATTGATGAGTCATTATAAAGAAAAGCAAGGATCACCTATTAATGTAATTTTGGCTTAGCAATCCAAGAAAGTGGGTGATCTCTTGAAGAAAAATTCATGGTGGTTATAGTCTTGTAATTGACAAAATTGATTGAAGAAGGTGCTCTCATTCATATCCTTAGAATCCCAAGAAAGAGTAATTGGAGTTGTTAGACTTTCTTACAATTTTTGGAGGAAATTTTTTCCAGTTTGTAATATATATATATATATATTAGTTTTCTTATAATTGTAAAACATTGGCAAGTTATATCTTTGCAATTTGTATAGCTTTTATTTCATTATCTTATGTATAGCAGTACTCGGATTCTTGGGTGGTCTTGCAAGTAGTCTGAACCCCTAATTTGGCATAATATTGTAATATTTTCATACTCATATATATATATAGGAGGCCTTAACTATTTATTTCTAATTGTTTGGTTCTCCCTATCCCATTTCCTTTATGCATGTTTATGTTTATGTTTTAGTTTGTGCTTATATATGATTAGAGGAGGAATTATTCAAATTTCTAGTTGTCAGCACATTATAGCCAATGCTATTATATAGAAGAATCTTATTTAGATCTTGGCTCATCACCTCTATTAGCTTAGGTTTTTTTTCCTTTTTGTTATCTTTGCTTTACTTGAATTTCTCTAACCCTTTTTCCCTTAAAGTTGGTAGATTAGGCTAGAGGAGGAAAAGTGTATTAAAGTTCACATATTAAAAGGATTTGGCCTTGTAAAAAACCTTGAAGGCTCTTGATTGAGTAGAAATATATGCTCTCAAAAGTAGCCCTACTAACTTGCTCCATGTGAGGCATGATAATCTCGATTATCTAGTGCACTCATCTGATGATTGGGACAATTGGAGAGGACCCAATTGATTTATCATTGGTTCCATAATCAAAATAATAATTAGGCTCTAACTCTAGTGAGGGTATTTTCCTATCTAATTATGTGAAGCATATAAAAAACTCACATGTTGACTATGCTCAAGATGAACATCCAAAGGTAGTCACTTTAAAATACATTAGATTGGAATTATGGTGAAGATCTCAATCTATCTACTCCTAGAGCATGTCACATTTGCCTGTTGACTCCACTCCAACCAAATAACCTAAAGGCATATGAATGAAATACTTGCCACTAGATCCTATGTTGTTACCAATCCATAAGCCTACTACCTCTACTCAACACCATTACCCAAATAAAAAGAGCTCAAGGAAAAAATATGGTTGCTCTACCACTTAAATTATTCCCTACTTAGAATGATAAAGGTCCTCTACAACCTCCAATACCACCAGTGATATGGATGATATTCTAATATTTGTATTAAATTTGCTCTCATACTTCATCAACAAATATCTGACCACTCCACTAGAAAATCTATAAAACATGGTAAATTTGTGCTCATTGTATAATGTATCAGAGCAAAGTGTGTCCATCAAAATTTTGGTTGGTTCATTCATGAACAAGGCTATAGATTGGTACATCTCCCTTCCCATCATTCAATCACTGGTTGGGATCAACTTGTTTCCCTCTTTGTGGAGATATTCAAGAAGGTGGATGGAGTGTCCCTCTTTGTATATGGATGACTTGAACATCATATTTCACAATATTTGGCATAGAATCCCTTTGGAGATTCACCCTCCCCTAGGTATGGCATTGATTTTCTATTTGAAAGCCTTAGATTCTAAAATATTCATGATGATTAAGGCCAAAGGTGGGAATTCCTTGCCAAAAGCCTATGGAATAACTATCATAGCTAAAAATGACCTAATCCATAGAATTTTGGAAGGATACCCCCTAGGCCACTAACACATAGGTATTCCAATGGTCAATCCTCACACCAACATCTTTATATTAGGCATTCAATATCCTTTGAGCTAGCACCAACCACATCCATTATCTTCAAATCATTTCTTATTCCAATTCCCTCTATTTTTTAAAACACTAGATTAAATACAATCGAGAGCTTATTGAAAAGGTTCTCAAATAAGTTCCTAAATATCCCTAGCCCTTTCATCCAATAACATCACAATAGATACTTGGAAAAACCATCAACCTTATGTAAAGGTAATGCCTATAAATAAACCCCATCACATTCACAACTATACACTTCTTAATTCTCACCCTAAAACGCTTTTCCAAATGGAAATATTGATTATCCTGGACAAATATTAATATATTGGAATGAAATAGAGATGTATAAAATATATAATGACAATGGGATAGCGAGAACCCAGGCACACTCTTTCTATATTACCAAGGCCAAAATAAAAGTAGTCGAAAAATAAAGGAAGAACACCATACAAAAAGATCCACTAGATACCAATGGCAGTTCTTTTCAAACAATAGCATAGATCCTAAAAGTTCCAACATGTTCATAGAAAATACCTGATCAACATGAGTTCATACCAATACAAGTAAGCTTTCCTCAACCATCAATAGTATAAAGAACTTGATACCTATGGGCACAACATCCCATTCAAAAGATGCACTCTTTAAATTCATTTGATGTAATAGAGCACCTTAAGAAATCTACGATAGCTATACCACTTTGGGAATTAATATATATTCTAAAATAGATAAATCATTTGGAAGAGGTATTAAAGGAATAAGAAACTTCTAATAATAACAAGGCAACAATAGTCCTACAAATATCTTCCCCAAAAGTGATCAAAGAAAATCCAATACCATTCTACTTTACTTTGATCCATGGTGATAGATTGATTCATAATTGTATGATTAATTTTGGAGCAAACATCTTAGTCATACCAAAGAAGGTGTATGATTCATTGGGATTGAGATATGATCCAAATGATCAAATGTATAGTCCAATTATATGGAACACTAGTCCAAGCTCTTAGGATAATAAAAAACCTCCCTCTAGCACTACAAGTATTCCCATGCATGTATGTCTATTAGGACTTAGTGGTAATAGAGCTCCTAGCCACTTTTGGCATCTATTTATCAAGAGATTTTATAGCCAAAATAAATGTATGCATATATTTGGACTAGATGCGTATGTTACTAAGTGATCAAAGTGGTGTCAAGATGAAAATACCAGCAGAACCTCTACATACCCATCATATAGAGCTAATTCTACCAATTAGGTTAAATGTTGAGCAACCTAACTCCCCATAAGAATTTCCATCAAAGTAAAAGGAATCTAATCAAAATATTCTTCATGTCAATTCAAATGATATGATAATTCAGTGGGTTGATAATAGGTACAATCCTAAACCCTCTAAAATATGTAAAGAAACTAGCATAGGGACATAGTTAATTTAGGAGGAAGTCATGATTATACCTCAAATATCAAAAAGGAGGAGCAACCCATCAGGCTATGGAAGTTATACTTTGATGGTGTTAGAATAAGCACTAATGTGTATTTGATTTTTCTAGAAGTATCAAAATTCTTACAGGTATACTAGTTGTAGTTAACTTATTCAAACAACATGGCTAGATATGAGACTGTAGATCTTCATCTTTAGATGGCAGAAAAAAGAGATATTTAAATTATTTAGATCTTTTGTGATACTAAACTAATTATAGGGGAAGTAAGATTATAATGCCTAGCAAAAAATAGGTTGGTGAAATCTTACAAACATAGTATTTTGGATCTGATTGAATATTTTAATGCTATTGATATCAAGGTTATTCTTAGATATCAAAATTTGGATGTTGATAGAATTGCAGTGGTCGAATCATAGTTTGATCTAACCAACATTTTGCTCCAAAATAATCAATTAGTAAGGACAATAATAAGGTCGACTATCCCTGACAATGAAGTGAATTGCCAAGTGTTTGACAGTGATGAACATATCGTCCAATTCTTGCAACAAGTAGATGAGTGTGTCAAAGCAATAGCTCCAATATTTTAGGAAATATATGGAGATGAGATCATCCAATTGAAGTCCAACACACTACCAAAAATACTAATCACCTTGGAATCGCTTTTTAGTCCAAATGACAAGTTCAAAGGAAAAAAGAGAATTACTACTAATAAGGAAGATTACCAAGAGGTAGAAGTGGCTTCAAGAAAATTTTTGAAGATAGGTAAAGTGGCCATGCAAATAGAAAAAAACTCTCTTATTAAGTTATGCCAAAAGTACAAAGAAGTAATGGCTTGGACTTATGAAGACCTTAAGGGATATAGTAAAGAAATTATCCAACACACAATCAAGTTAGATCCTAAGGCTAAGATTGTGAGGTAGAAATAGAGGTCGGTTAATCCAAAAATTAAGCCTCTCATGTGGAAGGAACTATGCAAATGAACTGAATCAAATATCATATGTCCAATAAAACACATCACATGGGTATCCAATTCAATACTTATGGGAAACAAGAATGGTGAGATCATATTGTGTGTTGACTTTAGGAATTTGAACAAGGCTTCTCTAAAAGACCATTATCATTTGCCATCCATGGAGGAAATTCTTAAAAATAGTTGTAGATTTTGAATGTTTTTACTGTTGAATGGATTTTTTGATTTTAATAGTGTGGGTAAAGGATGAGGATGAACACAAGATAACATTTACCATAAAATGGAGAACTTTTGCATATCAAGGAATGCTTTTTGGATTTTATACTTCCATAGAAACATTCCAAAGAGCTAGGGATATTGCTTTCTGTGGCCTAAAAAATAAAGTGATATTGATCTACTTGGATGACCTCATGGTATTCTCAAAAAGTAAATATGGTCACTTAGAACATCTAGAAGTGGTATTTTAGTGGTGTTAGAAATTTGGAGTATGCCTCAATCCAAAGAAATGTGTCTTTTGTATACTACAAGGAAAATTATTAGGGCACATTGTGTAGAAATATTTTTTTTATCAAGTAAATAATATTATAAGGGTGGGTTTTTTGATAGGGTCCCCAAAACCTATTTACATAAAGTATATTTCAACCATCATTACAAAACCTCAACAATACCAAAGCAAACTAAGATACTAAAACTATAGCAGAGTGTTACAAATCATTAACTACTTTTTGGAATTTTTTATCAATATTCCATTGATATTCAGCCATGTTGCTTCGATAATTAGAAAAAGTTAAAAGGTAAATACCACTCCCCTAATCTTATCTCGATTTTCCTTCTAAGTTGTTGCAGTCTTCCTAGATAAATATTTATCAAAACCATAGCATGCTTCTAGAAAGGAGTTCAAACCTCCTTCATAGATAATTCTCCAAACTTTTGCCTTACCCTTGACTTCTACACAGTTGTTTGGTTTTATCTTCACAAGATCTCCACCCATATTGCTAAAATTCCTCCACAAAAATACTAAAACTACTTCGGTATATCACTTCCCAAACTGAGAGTGAATATACTAGAATGAGCTTGCTACAATATAGGATTCCAACAAGATTTTATAAATATAGTCATACTTGACATAAATTAATTTAAAATTGGGTTGTTTCAACTTGTATGCATGTGAACATATCTCAAATCCACTTAACAAGTGTAAAATTGACTTTCCCACAAAGCATGCCAATACATTTGTTGCAGTATGATAAATTTGTTTTGATTCAAAATTAAACCACCATTCATAGCATGCATGCCAGCACTTATGATGTCCTCTCAACTTACACAAACCTGTTCTATCAACATCCCTTTCCCTAAATCCATCATTACACTTTTCAACAAACTTTAATGTTTCATTATTATTATTCCTTTTGTGGCACAAGAGGATGTATGTTGAGGCCTGTTAAAAATGGCCAAGGAGCTTATCATGTAATGGGGTGTCGAGCCCACTGAGTTAAAAGTGAGTATAACCCTATAGGAGATCATATCCAATAAGATAACAACTAGGATGTATAATTATCCCATGTAGGATGCAATATAAGGATAAAAATTATTAGGCGAGTGTTACCCCCCATAGGGGTTTTTAAGGATGAAAAACACTTGGTGAGTGTGTGCAAATGTGTATAAGAAGGCAACTTTGGAAAATATAAAAGAAGAAATAAATACACATATTTCCTTGTCAAAGCAAAAAAGACAAAAATGAAGAACATTTGGAAACAACAAAGAAGTGACAAGGATATATTAACAAACTATCATCCTTGACCTAATAAAAATGATAAATCAATACTTCTAAGATCAAGGAAAAATAAAACTAAAGAAACAAAGAGAAGCAAGAAAGAATATTGAAGAAGAATCCCTAGGTGGAGATCTTGCTAGGCATTAGAACCCTAGTGAAAGTGCAATGCATGTGAGCTACGACCTAACTAGGTATCATCACATGCCATTGTCACAAAATATCCAAAAATCTATATGATCAAGAAGTCATGAACAAGCAATCATGCAAAATATGACACTCAAGCATGTAGGTTGTGTTAAATGTCAATCAATTAGTGCAAAAGATGACAAGCAACAATGTAGTATGAACAAGCAGATGGATGCAACAAAAATGCAAATGCATAGCTAAATGATGATTGATTGATTTGATGTTATTATTATAATATTATATTTATATTTATGTATTTATTTTTTTTTTCTTTTATTAGTTTAAGCAAGCAGGATGATAGTCAACACAAAATCTAAGTGTGTCACCTTTCTTGGTATAAGAAACAAGCATACCATGAACTATTTTATCAAATAAATCTCTAAAAAGCAAGTCATATCAATAATTAAAATCATAGAGAAGCTAGCTCTTTCTTTGGCAGCCATGGCATGATAATCATTGCATTTTCAAACAAGACCATTCTTTTTAACATAAAGATCATTATAATACAGCAAGTAGGGTCCTCTTTTAAAATAGAAAGCTTATATTTAGAACATGCAGAACCAAACATATTACAAAACAAGATCTCAGAAGAAAAAGGAGGATCATCATCCTCATCACCCCTTCCTAAATTTTGATAATCCATATATTCAACATAAGTCATAAGATGATCATCATTATCAAATGGTAAAGGTTGGTTTTTACTAGGTAAAAAACCTATGCCACATCTCCTAGGCCAGATCTCGACATCCAAAGGCTCTTGAATGCCCTTCTATTGTGGCCCCAAACCTTTACCTACATATCACATACTCGATAGGATCTATTTAGAAAGTGGGTAGTCATTGGAAAGGTAACAATGATCAAAAGAACGCTCAACAGGAGAGGGGTTGTTACCATGTATATTTTCTTTGAAGGCAGTCCTTGCAAAGATAAAGGTACATGTACCAATGTGTACAACATCACCTTTTTTATGGGGTAAGCCCATGGTTCTTGGTGACAATAGCTTGGCTAGATCCAGAAGAGGTTCTTGGAGAAACTGATTATCATGATCTTGAGATGAAAATTTTGAGATGTGTCCCTCACTCATTTTTAAATTTTGAAAATGTTCTGATATTTGAGATGAGGAATGTACAGAAACTATTGAAGAAATAGAAGTACAAAGGTTGAACTCAAATTGAGCTCACTCTACATTTGAGTAAAACTCAAATGGTCGAGGGTCGCCTAAAATGGTGATAACTTGATTTTTAAATTCAAACTTGAGACATTGATGAAGTTTAGCCTTCATTGCATGGGTACAAGGACGTCCAAGAAGAATATTAAAGATGCATGACAATGTACCACATAAAAAAAAGTATCCAATATTTTAGGCCCAACCTTGAGGGGAAGAGATATGACACCACAAGTCTATTGGGACTCATTATTGAAAGCTTTTATAATGATAACAGATTATGTTAAATCTTCCTCTTTTAGTACAATTTTTTGAAAGAATTGATATGTACACAAATTGAGGGAAGAACCATTATCATTCAAAATTTGCTTAATAAAGGTATCCCCAATAAGCGTAGTGATGTAAAGTGAAGAATATTCTTGTAATTTTGAGGAAGGTTTATCATCATCTGAGAATGAGATGTGATGTATCCCAAAAGAACCTACGATATCAACTATGGCATTAGGAGAAATATATGAGGGAGTTTATTGTTGCTTTATAAATTCCATCAGAGCATCTCTATGGTTGGGAGAGGTTTGTAAGAGCTCTAAAATTGATATCTTTGGTGGAGTATTAGCTAACTGCTTTTGGAGATCAAATGAAACCTTGAGGTGTGGTTTCAACACTAAAGGTGAAGTACCTATATCTAAAACTTTTCTCTAATTATTCTTCAAAACTGAATCGGGTTGTAGTACATAATTCTATCCTTGTTGAGATTGTTGAGTCTGAGCTTACCTTCTTGTAGTTATCCCAACCATGCCAACCATATTATCGTAGGGAGGAGGTTCATTATGATAAGCCACCTAATTAGCTACCTGTTGATTATGTTTTGGCAATGGATCTTTGAATATTCTCATATATTGATTGGTAGTTGGAGCTTGTTGAGTAGGAACTTGATTATTTACTACTTAAGAATTTCCTAAATCAATACGTCCTACATCAATCAAATCCTGACCACATGTTTCAAATTCTTACAATAGTTTGTCTAATGTCCTTCCATTCTATGATATGCACAATGTTGATCTGTCTTGTACCAATGAGATGTAGTATCTGGTTGTCTTATGGGAGGCAATTCAATTGCATTGGCTTTTAAAAGTTGTTTTAAAACTGCTTCCATAGACATATTAAGCCTTGTAAAATTCTTTTGTGGAGGTTTCTAAAGTATTATCTTTTGTAGATTGTTAGTAACATTATTAATAGACCTACTATTCATTCCACTATCACCTCCTGTGTGCTTATTCTTGTGTTGAGACAGTAGATTTCTCTTCTTTGACTTTGAGTTGGCCTCGTCTGATAAGATCCTGTTCTACTTTTCTTGCTAAATCAATTGCTTGATCAAAATATGTAATTGTAGTAGTCTCTAATGCATAAGATATTTGTTCTTGTAAATTGCCAATAAATATCTCAAGCATATCTTTTGGAGGTAAATTATATCTTAAAATTCCAACTAAACTTCTCCAACGAGCCAAGAATTCTAAAAAATTTTCCTCTTTACTTTGCTTTAAATTATAAACATCTTTCATTGTCACTTCCTTTTCAAAATATACAACAAATTGTTGAACAAATAATTCTACTAATTCTTCGAAACTCTTGAAGGAATAATTAGGAAACCGATAATACCACTCTAATGCCATTCCACCAAGACTCTTAGGAAATGTTTAAGTAATAACATGTCATCATAAATGAGATCATGACAAGCTATTCTAAATCTTCTTAAATGTTCTATTGGATCTTTTATCCCCTTATATATAGGTAAAAATGGCATAGAAAAATGCTTAGGATAAGGTTTAGTAGCAAAAATAGGATCTAATGGCTAATTACACATTGCCTTATAATTGTAAGTGAAACTTGAAGGCTGAATCATCTCAACTTTTGAAACCAATTGCTTTACCATATTTGTTAAATTATGCACGTCTGGATTATTGTTATGCATTGTCCCCAAATTTCCTAAAGGAGGAATATATATTTGTTGAGGGACCAATGCTTGGCTCAAGTTGGATGCATGGATACCATTGTTATATGTGGTGCCTTGTGAAAATTGACAACTAACATTTGGTTGGACAAAAGCAAAAGTGTTGAGACTAGAAGATTGAGGAGGAAATTGAAGATAATTTTGAGCGACACTACTGATTGGAGGGACTTGTAAATTCCGTCCAATGTTGGTGGTTGTAGTAGTAGTATCATTTTTCTGGTTTCTTAAATTATCAAGATGCATTAATTTAGGCAAGGGGTTATTTTGATCAAGCACAAGAAATATTATTGGAGGAGGAGGTGGAGTTTCACCTCTTTCAATGAGATTCTTGCTCCATAACTTCAATATCTTATCTGTATTAGCTTTCATAAAGCCCCAAATATGCTCAAATGATGAAAATACAAACCCACCATTACGTCCTTCATAAGGATCAAAACTCATTTCAATTTCCATGTTATCTTATTCTTATGGATCTATGTTAGGATCCTCTTTATCAATCTAATCATCTTTAGAATGAACATAATCATATTGCACACTTTCGCTGACTTCTAAGGAAATGAGCCATTAGAAGAGGCAAAAGGATAGAAGAGAATACTAATATCAAACACACACAAAAAATATTTTAAATAAGTTATTAAGGATTTTCAACCACACAAACAAAATTAGTGATCTTGCTTAAGATTTTAATAGAATGGATGTGTTCACATCATGTTCACCAAATATGTAAAGGGCGAAAACCACCCCATCACGTACAATTCTCAAGGCTAGATCCGCAAAGAGAGAAAGCCTTGAGGTGAACTGTGGGGGCTGCATTGTTCTCTAAACTCAGTGCTAAATCAGGGGGGAAGGGTTCACTAGGAATAGCTTAAGGACTCACTCCAAGTCCATAAGGTTTTCAATAATGTCTGATGTATTCGTTTCAAGACAATCACCTAGGTTTGGCCTTTCTAGATCTATGCTATAAAAGATAAAGTACAATGCAGAAATACATAATGCAATAAGACAAGAGATAACCCTAGAATGATTTTTTTTAAATGCTTTTCTAACCCTAGGGTTTCAAGACAAAAAAACTTTAAGCAAGGGTTCAAAAGAATATGCACAAAAAAAATTAATCCTAAGTGCACACTATATGTTGTTTATATTTCAAATGCCTACAAATCCATTGAATATATTTATTTTAAATCAGATCTAGGGTTTATAACAGAAATAGAATACACTCAACAAACAACCTAAATATTAATTAGAACACTTAGCTTATCTGGTGATTTATCCTTGCTTTTTATCCCTTGTCCAACGATATCAACAATTCATGTTCCTACAAGATAACTTGACAAACACTTGAAAAACATAATCAACATTAGGGGGCCTGCTTAGGCTGCTATACAATAGTGCTTGGAGGCAGAGAATTCAAGCCCCCTAGGTCCTTTTAGATGACCTTTGAAAAATAAAAGCAAAAATTGACCTTTGGAAGAAATCAAGCATATCAACATGCAACAAAATAAAATGATAGAACCACATAACAAAATGTAGCACTATGCTCTATATGCAGCCTATGATGCAGATCTAAGATAAGGGTTAGCTATTTACCTCTAAAAATAGTCTGGGCAAAATCATGCCCATAACAGGTGACTGCAATATCACACTAGCAAAATCGTGCTCCGTAGAGACCCAAAAATGATTTTGTAGAAGTGAGGCAAAATGCCTTAGATCAGTACAAAACAATAAATGTTAGATACAACAAATTAAAACATGCATGTACCAGAGCGAATTTACCTAGCAGAGAGAGAGGAAACAAATAGAAGTGTTGAGACCTAAACAGTTGATCTCTCCTTAGGGCTTCAACACAAATTCACTAGAGCGATAAACAACAATCAACAATCCAATGCAGCAGAGAACAAATAAAGCTTCATACTTTAGAGTTAGCTTGCTTGTGAGAGAAGAAGGATGCAAATCAATTAGCGAGCACTAAAATACTTTGCAATAGTGATTGGGATATATCATTATCATTAATAGTCATCGTGCTTTAGAAATGAATTCAAAACCTCCTTATATAGCAGATTTGATGGTGATATGGGCAGGTAAACCAAGGAGGGTCGACGTAAGACACGCCAACATCGAAGAATTAGGGTTTCCTTAGAGAAAAACCCTAAAAGATAAAACCCATCAAGGTCAACCACGATTTTGCCCTATGCAAAATCGTGCCCTATCAAGGGCAAGCACGATTTCACATAGAGAGGGAAAAAAGAAGAAAGAGAGGGGATAAGCCTAACCCTTGTCCTAGGCAAGTCTAGGGGGTCTCCCAAAAGGCTTAGGAAAGACTGTCCACTAAATTGGGCTAATTTTTCATGTCTACATTGTGCATTATTTGATTGTTACTGCTATTTTTATAATTCTCAAAGTCATTTTGTAACAAGTGGTATTAGAGCTTTGACCTCAACACCCTATGGGGTGCAAATTTGAAATATAATGATATGCAAACCATTCCATAACCTCTACCAAACATTCATGTTGCTTATTTTCTAGTAATTTTTATGTAATTTTTTCCTATCCATATTTTGGTGCAATTATATTCTAGAATATTGTGAGTTCATTATTGTTACTTCCTTTACCCAAATTCAATTAATAAAAAGTATATTCGATGTCATCAGACCCTAGTGAGAGACATACCATTGTGATTGCCTCTTTGATATGGTCAAAACAAGGTGTATCTCCAACAATATTTTTTCAAAAGGTGAGTGTCTTAAAACCCTTGTGGGAAACCTATCTCTTTGTAACCATATCTTCAATATGATTAAAGTAAAATGTATTTTTCATAGCACTTTTTTTATTAGCATCCCAAGTAGTTTTTGTGTTTTTCAATTTCCCCTAGTGTATGAATGAACTTGTTGTCACTATTTCTTGGGCACAAGTTTATGGTTGATTATAACATATTATTCATTTAGAGGATGAATATGAGCAAAAAAAGTGCCAACATAGAAATCCTAGAAAGCATCATAGAACTTTCTCAAATATCAATAGGTTTGATGAAAATATTTTTTCTTCCTTAAACGTCATGGCTTCACCTCCTCCCAAAACCTTAAGTTGTTCCTCTCCTCCTCCCAATAACCTCCCCCAATCATTCCTCTTGGTACCCATCTAATTGGTAATCCTCTTTCCATTATCATTAACCCTGTTTTGCATACATATATTTCAAATCAAGAACAAATAATTACTTTCATTATCAAGTCCTTGAGTAATCAAGACTAGATGATTACTTCCATTGCCAAGTCCTTGGATAACATCCAAAAAGTCTTACAAATATTTTCTACTATACCTCCTCCTGTCCAAGGATCATAATAAACTATAAGGCAACAACCTATAATCATTCATCAAGCACCAAGTACTAGTATTCTTCCATAATCACCACCTAGTCATAGATCTCCAAATTCCTATGGAAGTCACTCAACTCCTTATGCCACCCAATGTTCTTCTCTAGTTATGGGTTCTTACAACCTAGGATTTGCTTTTGATTTAATTTTCCACTATATGGGGTGATTATAATTTCTTTGTTTGGCCTCATGAAGTTCATGTTCCTCATATCAACATTTCACCTCTGAAGGTGTCAATCGACAAAAGTGGTTGGCTATGATGGATAGCCTTGTCTACCTGCATCATGTTCCTAAAGTAGGTTGTATCACATTAGCAACTTCTAAGTTGGGAACCCAAGCTCATTAATGGTTGTTGTGATATCTTCACCAATATTGGGGTTCTCTTTTATGGCCTAACTTCAAAGAATTATTTCTTTGAAGATTTGACAAAGAATATTCCACATCATGTGGTTCATCTTATGCAAACAAGAGTAGTGGAGTATTGCTCCAAGTTGACCAGTCTTCTCACCTACATCTATCTATTGAATCCAATGGTGGTGATCTCATCCTTTTACCATAGTCTTAAGGATAAAATTAAGTGAAAAGTTGACATGTTCGATCCCTATGCTCTCAATGATGCTTAATGTATAGCCTTGGTGGTAAAACATAAGATCCAAACACAAACATGACTTTAAATATAATTGTCCTTACCATAATAATGAGCATTACCAAGGACTCTTTTGTTTCAAATGTCATTCTCACCATCCATGAGATCATACCTATGAATAATATCATAACTTTCAAATTGAAGATGAAGACAACATTATATGAAGATGAAGATAAATATTGATTATAGCAAGAGCACCTGATAGAAGTAGATGAGGTAGAACATGAGGATGATACCATATCTCTCTCTACTCATGATATTATGGTGACCCAATATCATCATACTATTAAGGTATAAGGATTTAAAAAATAGTGTGTCAATGTGTTGATTGATTCAGGTACCACACATAACTTTATAGATAGTAAGACAATGAAATATTTGGGTTTGTATATTATTATTTTAAATGAGGATAAATTTCAATTCTTAATTGCAATCGGGGTATTGCTCATTGTGTGGGTTGAAAAACTAAAGTTAACACCCAAATGGAAAATTATACCTGGTCAAGATAATCTCTTGCCATGAACCTAGGTAGTTCAAATGTCATCTTGGGAGCATAATGGCTATCTCAACTTGGTGATGTTATTATTAATCTACAAAAGTTACATGTCAAGTGGAAAAAGAAGGGAAGAGTCATTTGTCTCCAAGGAATCCAACCCCCTCCTTCCAATGTGGTTAGTTCACATAGCATAGAAAAGATATTGAAGAAAGGTGGGTGTGGATTCTTTGCCCAAGTTAATAATATGGAGGTTCAATCTTTGAATCTACTTCCAACTCTTCCTTCAAATTTACAAAACATTGTGGATTGCTAGGAGGAGGTCTTTAGTGAGCACATGGGTCTTTCTCCTAAGTGCATATATGATCATGTCATCCATTTGTTCCAAGAATTCAACCTCCTTAAGTGCATCCTTACCACTATCCCCAACCCCAAAAGTAAAAAATTGAGAAGTTGGTTTAAGAAATGTTGAAGCAAATATCATTCATTCAAGCATTAGTCTATACTCCTCTTTGATGGTGATGGTATGATGTAAATATAGTTCATAGTACATGTGTCCTAATTTTTGTTCTCTCAATAAGATCACTGCTAAAAATAAATTTCCTATCCTTGTTATAGATGATCTATTTGATAAATTACATGGCACTAGATACTTTAAAAAACTAAATTTATGTTTTGAGATTTGTCAAATTAGAGTTAGGGAAGAGGATATTGCTAAAATAGTTTTTCATACACATGAGAGTCATTATGAGTTTCTAATTATGCCTTTTGGTCATACTAATCGTCTTTCCACTTTCCAATGTCTCATGAACTTCATCTTTCGTCCTTTTCTTCGCATGTTTGTCCTAGTCTTCCTGATGATGTTTTTAAATTATAGAAAGTTCTAGGAGGATCATCTAGTTCATGTTGACAAAGTTCTTCACCTATTACAAAGGGAAAAATATTTTGTCAAAAGGTCTGAATGTACCTTTGGGGTTCAAGAAGTAGAATACTCAAGACATATAGTAAGTAAAAAAGGAGTCAAGGTAGATCCTAACAAGATCAAAGATATGCAAGATTGTCCCTTGCACAAATCCCTTAAATAGCTCCATGGATTTTTAGGACTCACATGCTACTACAAAAAAATTATGTACAACTATGGCAAGATTGTCGCTCTTCTCACTGTTCTCACTAAAAAGGATACCTTTGTTTGATTTGAGTTAACTTCCCAAGCCTTCCAATCCCTCAAAGAATTTGTGTACCAACCCTATTTTGGCCACTCCCAAAATCGTTGTGAGCTATTGTGACCCTATATTCACTAGTAACTTTTGGAAAGAATTGTTTTGCCTTAGTGGTACCAAGTTGAGTATGTCCTCTTCTTTTCATCCTTAGTTGAATGGTCAGACAAAGATTGTTAATTAATGATTGGGTACTTACCTTCATTGTTTTTCTCAAGACAAGCAATATCATTGGGTTTAGTGACTCTAATTAGTTGAATGATGACATAATACTTCATCCCATTCATACCTCAACATGTCCACATTTGAAGCATTGTATGGTCAAAAACCTCCATCATTGGTAAACTATGTTCTAGGATCATCCAAGGTTGTCCAAATAAATGTTTTATTACAACAATGATGGCTTGTGCTTTAGCTTATTAAAGATAATTTGGCCCCGGCCTAGAACTGCATAAAGCAACAATAGGATTCACACTATTTTGAATGATAAATACCATGATAATTTGACCTAGGTGTAAGTCTTTTTGTGCTTACAACCTTTCAAGCAATTATTCTTGAAGACCAAGTCTAGTCCGAAGTTGGCTCCTCGATTTTATGGGCCCTACAAAGGGGTTCATTACATTGGTGAAGTGACATATCAACTAGAGCTTCCATCACCTTCCCACATCCTTCCTGTCTTTCATGTACCTTGTCTTAAATAGGTTATTGACCAAAAGGTGCAGTCCGAGATGGATCTTCTAGTACTCGATGAAAAAGTTTGAATCACTCTATAGCCTAAAGCAGTATTATTGTCCAAAGTTCATCTTTGATTTCAAAAATTTGTCAATTGGTAGGAACTTTCATAAGAAGATGCTATGTGGGAGCTTAAGAGCATTTTCCAACCCTTTCCAACTTTGATTACAAAGCTTATGAAGGAGGAGCCATGTAAAAACTCTAATATAGAAACATTAAATATTTATTATAATTAGCTCAAGCTTTAGTTTTAGATAGCTGACCCTTGAGCATTAGGATTAGAGTTAATGATTGATTTAGTCTATAAATAGGAAGGGTTAGTTGGTGGTAGAGATTATCCTTCATATCGAAATCTTAGTTGCATCTACTACGCATGAGAATTTGCCCTCTCTAAGTGGCTATGAGACTTTACCTTTCTAAGTGGCTAAGGATTTGCATTGATTTGAACCTAGAATTTGATTATTACATATTTAATTTGCTTGCAGTTGGATCTAAATTATTATTATCATATAAATAATATTTTTTGTACATTATTAAATTGCTACTACTACTGCTATAATTCTCGAAGTTATTTTGTAACAAATTGTAACATATCGTATATAACATTGCAATAAGTCATGTTGTAAAGGGAAAAGCTAAAATAGTTTTTAAGTCCACAAGACCATAGGTCATATGAAATGACCCTTGTAGAGGATGTTATTTATTCAATATATGTTTATCCAACCAAATCCTGGCTACTTATGTATGGTGCACAATTTTACCCTTCATTGGATTTAAACCTTGAACCTCCTATTCGAAGTTCCAAAGTATATCCACTTAAATTATTTTTGAAAAGGTAAAATAATTTTTACCCAATATAAAATAACCCTTATAAAAAATATTATTTACCTTTATCCAATCAAACTTTTAATTACCAAATTATAGTGTGCAACTCTACTCTTATTGGCTTCAAACCTTAAACATCTTATTATCATAGTATCCATACAAATTTAATCTTAAAATTACATAATAATCCTATTACTATAACCTTCTCATTTAACAAAATTCTGACCTAGGTCTATGCTTAAAAACTTAAATTATTCATACTATTTTATTTTATTTATTTTTGGTTACATAAATGAATTGGTTACAATCACAATTTTTAGTAAGTGCCAGCGCAACTGGCAAGGTTCAAACTATTAGCAAAGCACTGTCTTCGTCAGTCTGGTTCCAACACCTGGCATGACTTCGTCAGTCTGGTTCCAACACTTGGCATGAAGGGGGACCGCAGGACAAATAAGAAACAGATCGCCGTCATCAATCAGGTACAACACGCAGAGAAATCGAATCAAACTATTGACTATGCATGAGCACACCCTGAAGATTGGAACCTCATACTATGTAATACAAATACTAAAGTTCATATCTGAGATTTAAATCATGACATATAAGAAAAACTCTTCTCTATTTTTTTTTTTCTTTTAACACACGCCCCTTTGTGGTTTTCTATTTTAAAACTCACATATTAAATATTAAATATTTATGTCTTTACGGAATAACACACGCCCCTTTGTGCTTTTCTATTTTAAAACTCACATGTTAAATATTAAATATTTATGTCGTCCAACAGTATGTTGTTGTTATTTCATCCAAAAAAAATCTTATTTCGAATTATTAAAAGATCCCTAATTCGAATTATTAGAAGATCCCTATTACTACTGGCTCCAATTATCCTACAAATTATATTTTGCATTACTAAAAAAAATATATTGAATACTTATAAAATTAAAACCCACATGTGGTCTGCAAAGTGTCCAGAAGATTGGATATATAAATCATAAGAACTCCATTGTACTAACATCTTGTAGCTCGAGGAAGGGGGCATGTAAAAAACTTTACATTAGTTTTAGGAAAGTTTTACGGATATGCGCAACAGAAGGTAATTTAAAACACGGGTATGCCGAAAGTTAGAGAAAATGATTGAGCAGAAACCTTGCACGCATGTATCATCTAATAAGCTGCACGCATGTACCATCTAATAAGAAAATTTCATTGGCTTAATGATGCGGACGAGGAATAAATTCTCGGTCTGAATTTTATTCATCGAAAGAAGATCCTCGTTACGGATATGCTGTGTTTTGCTGTGATACTCATTCTGTATATGCGTTGACACCCATTTTGTTGCAGAGGATTCATCGTCATGGAAGAAAATCTCAGTATGTTGGAAAGCCTGGACCGGGACACTATCGGGAATATATTTCAATGCCTGGACGAGCCCGCTGATCTTGTTCGCTTCGCTGCAGTTTCCCGATCCTGCCAGAAGATTGGTAAGCATTCTAAATTTATTGTGTTCACTTTCATTTTGTTTTGCAGGCGAAACCGCGCGGTCGTATGTAAGGTTTGCATTAACCGGCCTTGATGGAAGTTATTGTCAAGTTTCTTGGGGGTGATAAGTTCGTCAAATTATTATTATTCTGTAGTTGACATGTTTTTGCTGAATTCAAGCTATCATTGTTCGTCGAAGGTGAATGTTTTTGCAACAATTTGAGACAGCTCCAGACTTCTGAAATCTGCAAATTTTTAGGAGATTGAATATAGAATTTATTACCTTCAAGCCATTAGCCTTTCTTTTAAAACGAAGGGCAAATCACTAAAAGAATAGGGGGCGTTGAAAATAGTTACTGTTGGTCACGAATCCGCCACGAGGAAAGGATTTGTCGCTATTGCGCCCTGGACCCGCGAACCAACATTGAAAGGCCGGAAGGAAGAGATGCCTTCCGAGCCAATCTCCGGAGAAGGCCGGCTCCTTTTGGGGGGTTTTCTGATTTAAGCTAAGAGTACAGGAAAGAGATAAATGTACAGAAAGGGATAAATGTACAGAAAGAAATTACAAATATGTCCAGATGTTGGTGGGGGGAACTAACAGTACGGGAACATACTAATTACCGCTACTTACTGCATTATAAACATAGAGCATGACAGGAACTGCAAAAACTATGTGTACTTCCGATACTCATGCAGTGTATGCACAGCTCCAATGATCCCCTAGCAAACATTCCCTCCTTACAAGGAACTAACAACATGGCAATGCACCGGTTTACCAGATACGTACACTAACATGAGTAGAAAGCAGACTTAGAGATATCAGAGCCAGGTATATGTGTTTATGTAGAGAATTTAACCGCACAGCTTCAATGGCTCCCTAACAGACATTCCCTACAAGGAACTAACAGTACGGGATCGCATCAATCACTAGATACGGACCAACAACAAAACACATAACTGACCAGCAACAAAACACATAACTGATGGAACTGCTACCGCATCTATTCTATATATGCTTTAAATTAATGAAATACAGAGGGTGCTTTAAACAAGCAATGCTAGAGGGACCTGCTCACCAAATGCTGAAATAAATCAACAAGCCGTGACAGGCTAACCTAAGGCATATAATGAAAGACAGCATAAAAGAATAAAGACAGCAGAACAGAACCAGGCATACAGATTATATTCATAAGCAGAAGCACGGTTACAATAAGCACAGTAGTTCCCTAACAGACATTCCCCTTCCACCACTTACAATGAAAACGTGGTGGCTATTTATAGCCCAAAGTTCCCCCCGTTACATTAATGGGCACAAAGTCCCAGTCAAACATTAGCTGACAAAAGCAGCCGCGGAACTGCTGGTGCTGACTTCCGTCGGCTGGATCGTACTCTCGGCATGGTCTCCCTGAAGGTTGAACGGCCACGTGGCAGCGCGTTGGGTAGAACTTTATATTGACAGGAATGCGGGTAGCTGAGGCAGGTGGAAACTCACGTCAGTCTTAAATGAGGCAGCTGGCATAAGTAGTGCGGCCCATGCTTGTCCTTTTGCTCGACATGTCTTGGCTCGGATCCCAAAGTTGGACACTTGTCGGATGATAATGCTTGACACGTGTCTGCCTTGCAAGGCAGTCTATCCAACTTCGCCCGGGATTAGAGCACAATTGGGTAGCACAGGTGAAAAACAGCGCAGTCGGGTTGACCTATTTCCCTACTGCGCACCGGTCAAAGGGCGCAGTCCGACTTCGCTACGAAGTCGGGTTGCGCACCGGCACTTGCTGATTCTCACTGCTGTTCGGACTTCGCCTTGGAAAGGGGGAGCAGTCCAACTTCGCTGCGAAGTCGGACTTCGCCCCAGCACTTAGTCATTTTTCCTGCCAGCCTGCCAGCCTGCCAGGTGCGCCCAGAAAGAGGGGCAAAGTCGGACTTCGCACCAAAACTGGGCGAAGTGCGAACTTCGCACCAAAACTGGGTTTCCTGGTTCAACTTCCCGGGGCCATAACTTTTGATCCGCTGACCCGATCGCCTATTATAATATATCGTTGGAAAGCTTGCGAGAAGATCTGCAATAATAAAATATCCAGGGCTCATTTTGTCCATTTTATCGCCCCCGTTTATGGCCCGCAAAATCCCGAACACCTCAACATGCCCTGACACTTAGCCATTTTTCAGGGCAACTGCTGTCAATTTTGAGAAGAATGAGAATGTAGGGAAGAGAGAGAAAGGGGGAGAAGGAAGAGCAGCTCTTTTACAAAAATTGAAAACATTACACCCCGTGCAAAATGTGACAACATTTCTGGCGGCTCGCGGGGTGTCGAGCTCGCCTCGGCGCAAAGAACCCATGCCTTCATCCATTGGGCAACAGAGTCACCCTCGCTGCAATTGCTCTTCAGATCCACTTCCAAGAATCGCCTCCTCAGAACACTTAAAAAGAAAACACTGCACAGACTGAAATAAGAAAAAAAACTAAAACTTTGAATAATAGCCGGATTATTTATACAAAATTTTGCGGCATTACTGGCATGCCGCCACACAAATCTAGCTTTGGTTGCCTATCCGGTGAACCTGCAGTGCCCGGACCAGATCTGATTGTACTTCAGATGATCTTTGAAGTCCGGCTGGCCTCCCAAAGCTTGCCAGGTCGCGAACATGGTGCAACGTGGCAGATTGTCATTCATGTCGGTACCCGTACAATTGATGAACGATGTGGCAAGGAGATTTTTCAGACGGGAGCCCTCTTCGGGTACCGGTTGCGGTGATGGTTGGAGCCAATACCACCACGGTGGAGACTGTAGGTGAACATTCATTTCTCCGCTTGTGAGGTCAAGGCTGCTCACCAAACCTCGATTCCTCCGGGGTGTCTTCTATTAGCTTAAAAAAAGGGCGCCTGCGATCAAGAAATCTGGATCTTCGACTCGGTCGAAGTCGCCGAGTGATTTTGCCAGATGAAGGCAAGCCAAAGATTCACCAACTCGGGCTTCCTTAAAATATGGAGACTGATCGTCTCACCTCACTGATTCGTCTATGCGAGCTTGGTAATCAGTCGGCCTGACGCGCTCGCCTGGAGCGTTGATATTAATTTCGTAAAGTCAGGCTGGTTTCCCGGGCTCCTCGCTTGCCACCTTCTTGCTTGAACGAAGGCGTTAGGACCGGTCTTTTGGACTCAGAGAATATGAACGTGCAGAGTCGCCAGGTGCTCTGATTTTGAACAGCAATGAAGCGAGCACCAGTGCTTCGATTCTGTTTGGGGGTGAGAAACCCCCTTGTCCCACCGAGCATTCGGAAAGATACTGTCAGCCCGAACAAGGACGAGCTTGAGATCTTCCAAATGCGAGACAAAGGGTCCCACCGGGCGTGCCAAAAACTGTTGGTCACGAATCCGCCACGAGGAAAGGATTTGTCGCTATTGCGCCCTGGACCTGCGAACCAACATTGAAAGGCCGGAAGGAAGAGATGCCTTCCGAGCCAATCTCCGAAGAAGGCCGGCTCCTTGGGGGGGGGGTTTTCTGATTTAAGCTAAGAGTACAGGAAAGAGATAAATGTACAGAAAGGGACAAATGTACAGAAAGAAATTACAAATATGTCCAGATGTTGGTGGGGGGAACTAACGAAGACGGGAACATACTAATTACCGCTACTTATTGCATTATAAACATAGAGCATGACAGAACCGCAAAAACTATGTGTACTTCCGATACTCATGCAGTGTATGCACAGCTCCAATGATCCCCTAGCAAACATTCCCTACAAGGAACTAACAGCATGGCAATGCACCGGTTTACCAGATACGTACACTAACATGAGTAAAAAACAGACTTAGAGATATCAGAGCCAGGTATATGTGTTTATGTAGAGAATTTAACCGCACAGCTTCAATGGCTCCCAAACAGACATTCCCTACAAGGAACTAACAGTACGGGATCGCATCAATCACCAGATATGGACCAGCAACAAAACACATAACTGATGGAACTGCTACCGCATCTATTCTATATATGCTTTAAATTAATGAAATACAGAGGGTGCTTTAAACAAGCAATGCTAGAGGGACCTGCTCACCAAATGCTGAAATGAATCAACAAGCCGTGACAGGTTAACCTAAGGCATATAATGAAAGACAAAGATAAAAGAATAAAGACAAGCAGAACGCAACCGGGCATACAGATTATATTCATAAGCGGAAGCACGGTTACAATAAGAACAGTAGTTCCCTAACGGACATTCCCCTTCCACCACTTACAATGAAAATGTGGTGGCTATTTATAGCCCAAGTTCCCCCGTTACATTCATGGGCACAAAGTCCCGATCAAACATTAGCTGACAAAAGCAGCCGCGGAACTGCTGGTGCTGACTTCTGTCGGGTTGGACTGTACTCTCGGCATGGTCTCCCTGAAGGTTGAACAGCCACGTGGCAGCGCGTTGGGTAGAACTTTATATTGACAGGAATGCGGGTAGCTGAGGCAGGTGGAAACTCACGTCAGTCTTAAATGAGGCAGCTGGCATAAGTAGTGCGGCCCATGCTTGTCCTTTTGCTCGACATGTCTTGGCTCGGATCCCAAAGTTGGACACTTGTCGGATGATAATGCTTGACACGTGTCTGCCTTGCAAGGCAGTCTATCCAACTTCGCCCGGGATTAGAGCACAATCGGGTAGCACAGGTGAAAAACAGCGCAGTCGGGTTGACCTATTTCCCTACTGCGCACCGGTCAAAGGGCGCAGTCCGACTTCGCTGCGAAGTCGGGTTGCGCACCGGCACTTGCTGATTCTCACTGCTGTTCGGACTTCGCCTTGGAAAGGGGGAGCAGTCCGACTTCGCTGCGAAGTCGGACTTCGCCCCAGCACTTAGTTATTTTTTCTGCCAGCCTGCCAGCCTGCCAGGTGCGCCCAGAAAGAGGGGCGAAGTCGGACTTCGCACCAAAACTGGGCGAAGTGCGAACTTCGCACCAAAACTGGGCGAAGTGCGCACTTCGCACCAAAAAATGGGTTTCCTGGTTCAACTTCCGGGGCCATAACTTTTGATCCGCTGACCCGATCGCCTATTATAATATATCGTTGGAAAGCTTGCGAGAAGATCTGCAATAATAAAATATCCAGGGCTCATTTTGTCCATTTTATCGCCCCCGTTTATGGCCCGCAAAATCCCGAACACCTCAACATGCCCTGACACTTAGCCATTTTTCAGGGCAACTGCTGTCAATTTTGAGAAGAATGAGAATGTAGGGAAGAGAGAGAAAGGGGGGAGAAGGAAGAGCAGCTCTTTTACAAAAATTGAAAACATTGCACCCCGTGCAAAATGTGACAACAGATTACAACATAGGTTGTGAACAGTAACCCCCTTGGAGTTGCTGAGAATCCAATCTGATAGTTGGTAGCCTTATTCAACCAACAACTTGACTAAGCTGCCTAAATGTGTTTCTAACTTGGTTTTATCAGAACTTATTTTTTGGAGCATTGTCGCTTTACATGGCCACCAAATTATTTGAAATACAATTTTATTTTTTATTTTTTTTTAATTTCAGAATCAATCCGAACATGGTTCTGCACCTTGATTTCATGGGTGATGATATGCATATCTTCAAACTGCGTACCTTCATAATTACTTGCAAATACATCAAAATATTGTTTTGTGATGTCAAGGAATTCCTGCTTCTCTTCCATTTAAAGAGAATATGAGAGGTTGACCATTTTGAATTCTAGCTTTGTCTTCTTTCCCTATCAAAAGCTTACTTGCAAATACATCAAAATATTGTTTTGTGATGTCAAGGAATTCCTGCTTCTCTTCCATTTAAAGAGGATTTGAGAGCTTGACCATTTTGAATTCTAGCTTTGTCTTCTTTGCCTATCAAAAGCTCTGCAGACTTGTCAGTTGTTATTTTTGAATGTCGTTCCCTGACAAGGATGCCAAAATATGTGGGACCTTAGATTCATACTATAGGGTGAGCAAGGCATCTCTGGTTGGCAAAAGTCTTCCCATGTTAGGTTGATTGAATTGAGATGATTTGCTTCGACATTATAACGTAAAAATATATCGTTGTAATTCAGATCTTAAGTTTCTTTATAAAGCACAAGTTTTATATATATATACAGGTGTAATTTTGATCTAAAGTTTCTTTATAAAGCACAAGTTATATATATATATATAAATATATGGTTGTAATTCAGATCTAAAATTTATTAATAAAGCACAAGTTTTATATATATATATATATAGAATTATATTCCTTTAGATCATTGGTAGCCTTATTGTTGGGCACCGGAGTCTTACTTAGCATGCTTTTCAAATACAATCTATTTACTTGATATTGAGAGTTAATCAAACTTGTCAACATATAAATTAGAGAATAGTTAGGTTGATTGAATTGAGATGATTTGCTTCGTAAAATTTATATCGTTGTAATTCTGATCTAAAGTTTCTTTATAAAGCACAAGTTATATATATATATATATAGTTGTAATTCAGATCTAAAGTTTCTTTATAAAGCACAAGTTATTCCTTTAGATCATTGGTAGCCTTATTGTTGGGCACCAGAGTCCTACTTAGCTTGCTTTTCAAATACAATCTATTTACTTGATATTGAGAGTTAATCAAACTTGTCAACATATAAATTAGAGAATAGTAATATGGGCATTAGATAAAGTTGAATCATGCATTAAGAAACCATACATATTAAGCATTCAAATAACAAATATAGGTTGCTTCTTGAGGCATCAATTCAAGCTTACACAGCTAGGAAAAATTAAGCCATGATACCATAAAAGCAATGTTCCTTATTGTGTTCCAAATTTAAAGCAATCTTGTAATGTGAATGGCAATCTGGTACTGGAATTGAAAACAGATTTTTTTTTTTGAATATTTGAATAGAAATTTCAAGTCAAAGAAAGAGAATTGAACTCAAACTACAACAAAGCAACAATTAAGAAATATAAAATCTAAGCTTGTTGGGGAAAACTAATGTATCTGAAACTGGAACAAAACACTATTCAGATCTGCTACATAAATCTTATATTTGCAGAGTTTGTCAAAAAAAAAGTAGAACTATAATATAGCTCATAACATATATAAGAGAGCATAACCATGAAGATAACTTCTTTAAGCATGTATGGATGATAACTCAGGTCCAAATCCAAAGATAGTGTGGATGTTGCCTCAGTTAAAACATAGCTTCAACTTCTGCACAGGAACCTCCTTCTGCTAAAAATTGGCATACTCGGATAGTTACATCCTATGTATAAGCATTTCCCACTTTTGATCTTCTTGTAAGGTGCGTGTAGGATTCTTAGCTTACATTGAAAACCTACATGGAATGACAACAAACTAATTAGGCTTCACAAATTACTTGGATTTAAAAAAAAAAAAGTAAGTTCCGAGTGGACTGAACCATACAAAAAGGTTAGTCAGGGCGAATCATCTAGTATTTTAGATTAAAATAAAAAGCTTATAACAGTTCCCCTTTCTTCAATTGTTTTGTCCCCAAATCTTGAGGACCAAATAGAAGCCTTGCCATGCTGCACCTTCTTCTCCTCTTCTTTTTATGCATCTTAGGTCAATTTAAATAAGATGTGCCAAATTTGATATTGCCAAGGTTGTTATTTTGTTTCTATATTTGGATAAAATGAAATGAAGTTCTTGTGATGCTTGTTTTTTAGGCTGCATTTGAAACTCCCTTAAAGCATGTGGGCATGAGTTAACAAATTTGCCCTTGTCTGGCCATTTGGCAGCATCTTGTGTCCTGGCTTTAGCTGTGGCCTTCAGGCAGGATAAGCTTGTCTTAGCCATAAAGCTTAAAGGCTTTAAAAATATAAGCTTGAAAACTTTACAAAGCTTGTGGCTCATAGTGTCTATTGTATCAGCCTCGATGGGTGATTGAGATGTAAGCTTGTGTTCTTTGAATGATGACACATGCTCTTTTAGATGTGAAACGACTGTCACACCATTCAATTTGGCTGCAATTGCAGTCCTCATTTTAGCTTGGCTCAAATGAACCTTAAAAGAATACACATGCAAGTTGGTTTGTGAGTTTGTATGCAGATGATTTAAGTGATTGTATCTCTATTGCTGATAACAATTTGAGTCTTTAGTAAGCTAGCTTTATCAAAAAAACTCTAGCTTTTGTGTTCAGGCAATATAACTTGTAAGCTCAAAAGCTTCACTTAGAATTTTTGGGCTTAACGGCAAAGCTTTAAAGCTTAAAAGCTATAAAAATTAAGCTTGAGGACTTTATAAAGCTTGCCTTTAAAGAGATACAGCTGCTGTTGGATTAATAATTTAATTCAGTTCAACATAAGAGCTCAGTCACTTGAACTTGTCAAATAAGCACATAAGAATGGTGCCCTGAACTAGTTTCATGAATGTTAGATTAAAGTCATTCTTGGTCATAATCCCAGCTCATGACCTTCTGCTTGGCCTTTTTAGCACATACATTTGAAAATATGAAAAAGATCATGAACTGTCCATAGTATGAAGCTTGAACAGTCCTGACTGATGTGACTTGACTTCTTCCAAATTTTGCAGGCTCAGCCTATGATGGTTGAGAGTTGATGATCTTTGATTGAGCTCATGCTCCTTGAGCAACTCTTTTCGCCTGGTGCCTTTAATAATGCAGAAAAGGTCATTGGTCATCGGATTGCAATATCCATGGTCCTTAGCGAATCTTGTGTTACATAGGTGCTCCAAAGCGCACATGCTGATTTATGTCAATTAAGCTTTGAGCCCTCCACGTGACACCATTTTCTGCTGTTGCTGATAATCAAGTCTGAAAGTTTAAAAGCTGACCTTTGTACTCATTCAAATAAACTTGAGCTCCATTGTGGATTGTTAACTTGGTCGCTCCTGAGCCACAGCTGTAAGCTTGAACAAGCTTGACTTGAGAGGATACTTCCCTTGATTATGAGGTTACAAGCTTGTAGTGCCTCAAACTCCTTTTTGAAAGCTTTAGCTTGAGGGGATCTCTTTGTCTTCCTCAGTTTAAAGCTTTAACATGGGTGTGAACATCTCCATCAAGCAATAAGTTTAAATGATAGCTTGAATTCTCTTCCAAAGACTGTACCTCTATTTGAAACAGCTTGAAATAGCATGAAAACTCTGAAATTTGGAGAATACTTAGGAGTTCGATTGAACATAAAATTTATTAGGTTATGGCCATTGGCCTTAAAGTTTTTCAAAAATCAAGAAAAAAACCAAACTTTTTGTGTATAAAAAAATAATATAAGTAGGGCCTGGGGGGGGGGGGTATTAGACTATGTTCTTTGAAGTCTGCATATGAGGACAACAGGATGACTTTTCGAGACAACGAGGCATACTTTTAGGACATCGGGAGGCTACTTGTAGATGATGGGGCATGTTTTTGGGATGGAACATAGGTTATAGATGACTAACATAATGAAGCTTAAATGAGAGAAGTCAATAGTTGAAGGGTTACAATATTCATGAGAGTAGTTGATGTAATACAATCCAGTCTGTGAACACTTTTCAATCATCATGTACAAAGAAATGTAACAAATTAGTTGGAAGGCCATGTTAGTTATATATGCTAGCACCTATCATCGGAAAATGTTTTTCTTTTTGCATGTTACATATACAAGGGGGTCTTCGAAAGATAGGTGTGGTGTGGCCACATTCCACCCTACACTATATGTGAGTTTTGGGGGTTATAGACTATGTTCTATGAAGTCCCAATACGAGGATGACAAGATGACTTTTCAAGATAGTGGGACGTTTTTTGAGACGACAAAGCATGCTTTTAGGACATTGGGAGGTGTCTTGTAGGCAATGGGGCATGTTTTTAGGATTGAACATAGGTTATAGACGACTAACATAATGAAACTTAAATGAGAGAAGTCAATAGTTGAGGGGATATTCTTAAGATTATTTGATGTAGTAGAATCCAGTCTGTGAACACTTTTCGATTGTCACACACAAAGAAATCTAACAGAGTAGTTGGAAGATCATGTTACTTATGTATGTTAGAAGTTAGAACCTGTCATCGGAAAAAGTTTTTTCTTTTTGCATATTACATATACAAGGAGATCTTCAAAAGATAGGTGTGGTGTGGCCACATCCCACCCTACACTATATGTGAAATAGTCAAGCCATCATGTTTCTTGGGCTTATCAGACCCCCTTATGGTAGGCAAGGGAAGTCTTTTATTTTACCATATATATTAATTTCATTGTTTACCTCTTTGGGTTTTGATACTTTGATCAAGCTTATGGGAATTTGGGTCCAATCAATAAATAATCATTGCACCATAATCTGTGAACATTAGTTTTTTTTTTTAAATTGGTTATGTGGGCTTGAAATGGGCCCCATCTGTATCACATATATTTCAACAAACCAGATTATTGTGGTGTGACATCAAACTAGATTATCATGGGCCACTTTATTGTAGACACATTCATCATAATGCAGGGATTTGAAACTCAGGTTGTGCTGATACGTTTGCATCCCACTTATCATTGCTTCATAATGCTTTGGAATAATATTAGTTTCCCCACAAAACCTTGCTTGACTAATCCTGTATTGTTTTTGAATTTTTACATTTAACTAGTCTAACTAGCTTGACCAGCATGGCATTGTCAACATTTAAGTTGCCTTAAATACTATGAATAGGTCAATTAATAGTCCATTTGACCAACTCATTCAAATTCTAAATCCCCAGCTCAAAAATGCAAGAGCAAAAAGACAAAATACTATTGATCAGCGAAGTTACTATACCTGATGTGTCGACCAGGTTTGACCATAGCTTTGACTTTCTAATAACATTGTAAAGTGTTGACTTTAAGCAAATTAATCTTCAGATCAGTGCACCCTTGTTTGTGTACAAGAGTGGCTACTAGGGCTTCAGTTCTTTCTTCTTCTTGTTTGTGGTAGGATAGGACTGTAGTTCTCCAGCATTAGGTTTCCACCACTCCTCACGTACTGAGGAGTTGTAGACAGATGCAACTTACTGGTTTCCTATCCTCTTATGTTGGTTCCATGGCCATGGATGCTATAAGAGTCATAGGTGGTTGAACTCCATGTCCTCCTAGGATATCCAACAAGGCCCTTAGTCCTGGTCATTCTCCTAGGAACATCATTAGATCTTGTGTTGGCCCCTTTGGGATAGTTACTGATGACAACTACTATGCTTCTACTTTACATCCCACTACATATTAGTGTTGGTGCTTGGATTTACTGGAGATCCTTTCTATCTCTGTTTTAACTTGACTTTTGGCTCTCTCTTCATCACTACTTTAGCATGTTAGGTTTATCCATTTTGGGTAACCCTCGGGGCTGTAATTTTATGTCATCCAAGGGTTCCACTTGAGTGTAGTTTACACTAGATTCTTTACTTTAGTTTATGTTATATTCATAGTATGTTTTGGTTACTACGGTGCATTGTAAAAGACCTTTTTCAGTGAGCCCCATTGACCTACTTTGGCCATCTGCAGACATTAATAGAATTATTTTATCTTATCTCAAAAGGTATAATGGTGTGCTGAATTTGACTAGATACCTGCTTTTTATGCAAAATGCTGAATCTTATATTTGCAAAATTGACTTTGACTAAAATTTTATAACTCCCTCTGATAGTCACCGTGCTCTTGATGCCACTTAAGCTTTCGAGGATCTCTTTCCTTGTATCAAACAACCTTCACATGTCTGAGTGGCAGTCAATTAACCACCACTTGTTTCATACCTATTTCAAAATAAAAAGTAAAATAATTCAAATGGCCATATTATTCATGTCGAAGCACTTTTTTGTACATGCAATTTGACATAAACATTTCATATTTGGAAGAAGTTTCATTGCACCTGTATAATATTCTTTCTATTTTGTGGGCTTTCTGGGGAACCTTCCAAGGTGACCAGATTGATCTTGACGACTGGAAGTGTGCCCATTAACTAGAGTAGTTGATATTTCAGAGGGGGTGAGGCACACATTACTGGTTTCTTTCGTACTTTTGGAAGATCAGTGGATATGAGTTTTAGGAGAGGACTAGGAGAAAGATGTTGCATCCTCTTAGGACTGATCAAATTAGCCCTCTTAACGTGAGTTATTTTGTTGATGACATTTCTGGTCTCTATATTAGCCCTTTCATTGTGATCAACAAGTAAGTCTGTTTCTCGCTTCTTATTAAACCTTGTTCATCATCAGCTTTCTTTCCCTGGTTTTATTAGTGGCTTTCTCTTTACACAAAACTTTCTTTTTACAATTTCATTTTATATTGTATGGATTTGTAAATCACCGATTTGTATAGGGTTTACTTGTTTGGGTTATCCCTATCCTTTTTGGTGGTTCTTTTGCTTCTCACATATAATTCTATAATCTAGTTTTTTTGGTTGGAGTCATCTTAGTGCTCCTGGTTTGTTATTGTTTTTTGTTATACTCTGCTTCCACTTGTCATACTTTGTGGTGGAAATATTTACACCTGAATATCCAGCTCTTATACTAAGCAGTTAGTGTTAGTTATTATCTTATGTTGGTAGTATTCCTAGATAGAAAATAGAAAATAGAAGATTTAACTGTTCCATGTAATCAATCATAGTTTTTAGTTTTTACAAATGGCTGAAAGGGTAGACCAATTGCAAGCAGCATAAGCGTTTGCTAGGGTGCGACCATGGTTCGAATCCTTGGAAGGCCGGTGATCCACCTCACACCAATTCCCTTTGGGGAGGTGGGTGGTTACCAAGATTTTATCG
Organism: Wollemia nobilis; assembly: GCA_028583015.1. Lineage (NCBI taxonomy): Eukaryota > Viridiplantae > Streptophyta > Pinopsida > Araucariales > Araucariaceae > Wollemia > Wollemia nobilis. The sequence continues at coordinate 1,503,657 of JAQPPZ010000863.1, forward strand.
CAAGTGGATAGGGATTATAGTGGCAGCAACGAGAATTGAACTCGAGACTAGAGGGATATAAGGACGGGAAGTTACCAATTCCCCTTAGCAGTAACATTCTGTAGAGCTTTACATGGACACCTATTGAGAACAAAGACTATGGTATTTATTTTTTCTACCTAGCAACAATATGGTACATTTTGACTATGCACCGTGCATCTGGCCATCTCCATGATTGTCCTGTTCCTCCTCTTTGTATACTGCCTATGTACACCCTCATGCTTGTAGAAATTCTGAAACTGTTTTGAGGTAAACTTACCAATCATCAACAAAAAAAAATTCTGCACCACAAACCGAAGACATATTCATTAGACCACACAAATTAATATGCACTAAATCCAAAACACCTTATACACACCAAGACTTACCATCTCAAACGGTTGATGATTTTGTTTTCCAAGTTGACAACCTGCACAAGAATGTTGCTGCTCTTGAATGGATGGCAATCCATGAACCATGTTAGTGAGAATTGATAAATACTTATAATTGAGGTGACCAAACCTCTCATGCCAAAGAACAGAACTATTGTCTTCAACTGCCAAGGCAAATGAATTGGTAGACTTGGCATCAACTAACTTGTATAATCCCTTCTCACCTATACCAAGAGCAATGAGCTTGTTTTTACCCACATGCATCACCTCACATCTTTTTTTATGAAAATGCATAGTAAGTTGAGAATTCTTGGTGATTTCACTAATGGACAGAAGATTTTTGTTCATATTAGGAACATATCGAACATTCTTGAAGGTGTATGTAACATTGTTGTTCAATGTCACACTAACATCACCACACCCTTCAATAAAGTATGATCTACCATCACCAAGTGAAATAGACTCATTCTTACTTAGATCTTCAATGAAATTAACATACCAGTCTTTCTGACATGTATAATGTCTGGATGCTCTAGAGTCAAAGTACCACTCAGTAGATTGACTACTGAACTCTAAGTTGTTACAAAAGCAAACTTCTCTTCTTGATCTTCTATCTCAACAACATTTACTTGTTTCTTCCCTTGCTGACTTTGTTTATTCTTCAACTTACTACAATCCCATTTGAAATGACCAAGTTTCCTGTAGTAAAAACAAATGACTTGGGACTGCTTTACATTAGAAGTTTTACCTTGCTTGTGATCAAATGATGAGGGCTTGGCATTTTGATTGTCTTCATGTTTGGCTTCAGTAAATACACTCTGTACTCCCTAAAGTGGATAATTCCATTTCTGATTGTCTCCTCTCATTTTGTAAAAGTAAAGAAGATACCTTTTCTGTTGAGAAATGTAGCTCGGACAGGAACTTCTTGCACAGGCTTCAGTATGAACGTGCTAGAAGTGGTTCAAGACATTCGAATTATATTTTGAAATTCACTTAAGTGATTTTGCTATTTTTAACCATACATTTCAAGATGAGATGAGATCTAATCTTAGGGTTAGAGAGATTAGGGTTACCTTTTTCAAGGATAAAAGGAGAAGGTCAAGAGTGTTTTATACACAGAAAGAAGAGAAGGAGAACAAATTGCTGAAGGAAAAACTACAAGCTTAGGAGGAGAACAGTGAAATTGCTGGCCAAAAAGGTAGCAAGAGAGCAGGGTGTCCTGTTGTAGCTATAGCCTCCTTTATTTTGTAATATTTCAAGCTCAGAAATAAAGTTAACTTTCGTTGTTCACGCTGTTTATTTTTCCAGCCATCTGTGTGACTGTTGCATGTTTAAATAAATTAATTTCAGATCTGATTTATTTTAAAATAACATAGGACAACAGTTATCTAGGGTTAGGAAAATTTACATGGTATCAGAGCTAGGTTTTGTGATTGAGATTCTCAAGGGTTTACAGCAGTAGATTACTGCTGGATATTAAAAACCAGCAACTGAGGGTTTCATACTTTTGCTTGAAGGACTAAGTTAATTTGCAGGACAACTTTCTTGAGTCATTCATATCATATCTGAAAGTTTGTGCAGTAAATCTCAAAGATGGCAGCAACTAGCCTTAGATTTGAGGATAGATTGGAAGGTGCCTCCAATTTCTTGCCCTGGAAATTCAGGGTAATGTTCTTATTGGAAGAAAATGATCTCTAGGATATTGTCAAGGATGGTGTGACTCTGCCTACAAATCCGCAATTGGCAGCTCACGGAAAGAAGGAAGTGAAGGCCAAGCGGATGATCTTGGATGCAGTGAAAGATTATCTGATTCCTCACATATCTGAGAAGACTAAGGCAAAGGAGATGTTCGATGCCCTAGTTAGCCTCTACCAGAGCGAAAACATAAACAAGAAGATGATATTGAGGAACAAACTCAGATCTATAGAGATGACCAGATTTGACACCGTTACCAGTTACCTGATGAAGATCATGCAGATTCGTGATCAATTGGCAGCAGTTGGGGAGAAGGTTGAAGACACAGAGTTGGTGAACATGGCATTGAATGGTTTCTCAGCTTCATGGGAACCATTTGTCAAAGGCATCTGTGCTCGTGAGCACCTTCCGACCTATGAGAAACTGTGGGATGATTTCATCCAGGAGGAGACTCGGATGGAGTCAAAGGCCAACAAGAAAGGTGGTGATGATAACCTAGCTCTCTTTGGGTAAACCAAGAAGGGAAGAGGTAAAAGACCCAACAAGGGTAAGGTAAAGAGTGAGGAGTCAACCTCACAGTCAGGGAAGGACTTGAGCAAGATCAAATGCTTCATTTGTCATAAGCACGACCATTATGCATCACAGTGTCCAGACAAGAAGGGCAAAGGGAAGCAGCAGCAGACGTAGGTAGCAACCTCTGCAGAAATTCGGATGAGCGAGTTTGCTGCCAAATTTGAGAAGGATTTCTCGTTGGTCTCTTGCCTTTCTAACAGTATGGTTACGAGGGATGCTTGGTATGTGGACAGTGGGGCATCTCGGCACATGACATCAACCCGACGGTGTTTTACCAGTCTACAAGTGTAGGACTCAAGGGTTCAAGTTGAGCTTGATGATACTAAATATCCAGTTCAAGGAATTGGTACTATTCATTTTCCTCCAGTCAATGAACTCTTTAGACTTTGATGATGTTTTGTTTGTTCCAGGTCTCAGGAAGAACTTGCTTTCAGTTTCGATTATGGAGGATAAGGATTATGCAGTGGAGTTCAAGAACCAACATGTCCTTATTAGACCAAAAGAATCTAGCCCATAAACAACACAAGTGATAGGGGTTAGAGAAGGCAGTCTATACAGGTTGTAGTGTGAACCTGTTCGAGCCCTAGTTCATAGCAGTAACAACTTTTGTGAGTTGTGGCACAAGAGGATGGGGCACTTGCATCATAGAGCGTTGCCTATTTTGAGGAAGATAGTCACAGGGCTTCCAGAGTTCAACATTGAGCAACAGGGAGTATGCAGAGGGTGCACGCTTGGCAAGCATGCCAAGGCTGTTTTCCCAAACAGTGAGCATAGGTCTAAGGAGATACTAGATCTAGTACATTCGGATGTTTGTGGATCGATGTCAGTAGCATCAATTTCAGGTAGCATGTACTATGTTTTCTTTATTGATGATTTCTCTTGCAAGACATGGATCTACTTCTTAAAGACCAAGGATGAAGTCTTTAGCAAGTTTCAGGAGTTCAAAGCTCTAGTTGAGAACTAGACAGAGAAGAAGATCAATGTCTTGAGATCAGACAATGGGGGTGAATATACCTCCAAGGAGTTCGATGGTTTCTGCAAGCAGGCAGGAATCAAGAGGGAGTTGACTGTTCCATACAACCTACAGCAGAATGGGGTTGTTGAGCGAAATAATCGATCCATCATAGGGGTTGCTAGGGCCATGATTCATGACCAAGGCTTGCCGATGTTTCTTTGGGCAGAAGCATGCAACACAATAGTCTACATCCAGAACAAGTGTCCTTATAGTATCTTGGAGGACAAGACACTAGAGGAGGCATTCACTGGTGTGAAACCAAAGGTGAGTCATTTCCGCATCTTTGGATGTCCATTTTATATCCATGTTCTGGTACAGAAGAGGACCAAGTTGGAGCCCTCTAATAGGAAGGGTTTATTTGTAGGTTACAGTGAGACTTAAAAAGCTTACAAGGTTTATATTCCAGAGAAGAGGAAGACAATAGTGAGTAGGGATGTAATGTTTGAGCAGGACGTTGCATCCAAGAAGTCCCATGAGCCTATTCCAGTGATAGAGAATGAGGAGCAAGAAGCTCCGAAGGTTGATCCAGGGTCACCAAAGACACCAGTGGTGTCCAATTCAGGACAACAGCCTTCAGGTGAGGAGGAGGAGTTAGCCCCTTCCAGTTCTATCAGGAGACCTCGATGGCTTACACAGACATTGAGGGATGCTTAGGAGTATGTTGAGGCTCCTAGTAGCATGATTAGGGAGAACAAACCTCCAAGGAAGTTTTCAAACTACATGGCATTGATGAGTAGCATCATAAATTTAGGGATGCTCAGGAGGCAATAGACCAACATGTTTGGTAAGATGCCATGGTGGAGAAGTACACCTCCATCATGAAGAATGATGTTTGGGACATAGTGCCAAGACCGGAGGGGAAGTCAGCTGTGAGTTCCAGGTGGCTCTACAAAATTAAGCATGTTGCAGATGCCAGCATTGAGAAATTCAAGGCAAGGTTTGTGGCAAGAGGGTTCTCCCAAAAAAAGGGAGTGGACTATGAGGAGACTTTTGGTCCAGTCAACATATACACTTCCATTAGAGTAGTTGTGTCTTTAGCTTCATCTATGAGATGGCAGATTCATCAAATGGATGTGAAGACAACTTTATTTAATGGGATCATTGAGGAAGAAGTGTACATAGAGCAACCTCGGGGCTTTGAGGTAAATGGGAAGGAGTCCCATGTTTGTAGGCTTAAGAAAGCCTTATATGGACTCAAAGAGGCACCGAGAGCATGGTATTTCAGGATAGATGGATACTTCCAGAGTGTGGGCTTTGCCAAAAGTGATGCAGATCCTAATCTATATTACATATTTTTTGGGATTGATCTACTCATTTTGGTGCTATATGTAGATGAATTTTTTTTTACAGGTGCAAAGAAGCTCATTGCAGGGTGCAAAGCAGATATGGCAACTGAGTTTGAGATGAAGGACATCGACATGATGCATTACTTCTTGGGTTTGGAGGTTTGGCGAGAGACCAGAGGAGATATTCCTTGGGCGGGGGTAAGTATGCAGTTGAGATCCTAAAGAGGTTTTGGATGGAGGACTGCAAACCTATGGCCACACCCATGATCACTAATCTAAAGAAGGTGACAACTTCAGATTCAGAATTGGTGGACCCTACGTTGTATAGGCAGTTGATAGGATCCTTGATGTATTTGGTCAACACTAGACCAGATATATGTTTTGCAGTGAACACCTTGAGTCAATTCATGGTGGAGCCAAGGCAAGAGCATAGGGTAGCAACAAAACATGTGCTCAGATACTTGGAGGGAGCTGCCTTTGGCTCTCTAGATATTCGTTTGAGAATAGAATATAGCAACTATCACTGGGGAACGGTGGAGTATGGTTAGAGATATCTTGGAGATGGTGAAGCGAGGTTGTAGGGGTATACAGACTCAGATTGGGCAGGCGGTGTAGCAGCAGGAAAAGCACCTCAGGGTGCTGCTTTAGCTTGGGATCAGGAATGATATCTTGGTTCAGCAGGAAGCAGATTTATGTGGCACTTAGCTCAACAAAGGCCGAATACATAGCAGCCAATATTGCTAGTTGTGAGGCCATCTGGCTTCAGAAGTTGCTTACAATATTGATTGATCAGGAGTTGGATCCCACAGTGGTATACTGTGATAATCAGAGTTGTATCAAACTCTCTGAGAATCCAGTATTTCATGACAAGTCCAAACACATAGACATCAAATATCACTTCATACGAGACATGATTCAGAAGGGAGCCGTAAAGCTCCAATATATTCCCACAGATCAACAGGTAGGTGATATTATGACCAAGCCCTTAGTGAAAGAGAAGACTGAAGCATTCAGAGACAAACTTGGATTGGTGCAGAATTCCTTCCTCTCTAAGAGGGAGTGTTGAGAAATGTAGCTCGGATAGGAACTTCTTGCACAGGCTTCAGTATGAACGTGCTAGAAGTGGTTTGAGACATTTCAAATTCTATTTTGAAATTCACTTAAGTGATTTTCTATTTTTAAGTTCACTTAAGTGATTCTATTTTGTAATTCACTTAAGCGATTTTCTATTTTTAACCATACATCTCAAGATGAAATGAGATAGAGATATTAGGGTTACCTTTTTCAAGGATAAAAGGAGAAGGTCAAGAGTGTTTTACACACAGAAAGAAGAGAAGGAGAACAGATTGTTGAAGGAAAAACTGCAAGCTTAGGAGGAGAAGAACAATGAAATTGCTGACCAGAAAGGCAGCAAGAGAGGAGGGTGTCTTGCTGTAGTTGTAGCCTCCTTTATTTTGTGATATTTCAGACTCAAAAATATATTTAACTTCCGCTGTTCACGCTGTTTATTTTTCCAGCCATCTGTGTGACTGTTGCATGTTTAAATAAATTAATTTCAGATCTGATTTATTTTAAAATAATATAGGACAGCAGTTATCTAGGGTTAGGAAAATTTACATTTTCAAAAGCAAGAGTTTGAGTTTTAACAAGAGTTTAAGATGGAGGCAAACTTCACAAAAAAATGCTGACCATGTCCTCATCATTGACTATCTTCTGAATAGTAGTCAATTGATCTCTTAGATCCTTTAGATGCATAAGGTACTTAGAAACAAACCCTCCTTCCTCCAACTGGGAAGAATAGAGAAGATTCTTAAAAAACAAAGCACATCTTGCTTCAGATGTTTGATACTTATTTTGCAACTTTGTCCACAATGTTGCCTTTTTTTCTTCATTACAAACTTTAGGAATTAAATCATTTGCAATAGACAATTTGAGAAGCATCAAAGCTTCTCTATGTCGCTTGTTGAAGTCATCAACATCATCTTCTAGTCTAGTTTCTTTCTTGAGAACTATATTCATGAAATCTTGATACTTACAAATTGTAAATACCTTATGGCTCTACACTGTAATTTCTTCCTATCAGTGTTTGTGGATCTAGAAAAATGAGAGTCTGAATATTTGCCATTCTTCCACTAAAAACAACCCTGAACAACAAGTGCAAAACACTGGACGCCAAACAAGCCTTGGACTGCAGATTTAGAACAGCAAATGCCAAACATTGCACTCTTCTCCACCCAATCTCAAAACTTGGGCAAACTACAAGATGCACTTTACCACAACCTGGCCGAACTTTGAATGTTGCAAGCGACAACTTTATCAAGTTAAGATAAAACCACCGAATGCCAAATATTGAAACACCAAACAACGTTTGTCAAATGCAACAGATATAGACACAACACAGGAGAAAACCTTTGTTGACAATGCAATAACACCGAAAGCAACTATAGAATAATAATTTGCAGAGGTATTGATTGCCAAAAACAAAAAAAAAACAACTTGGCTAAAACGAATGGTGTGAGACAAACTCCTTTCTCCTTTCTGTGGCTCTAATACCATAAAAGAATGTAACACAAGATGCTCTATTTGCATTTCTGAGCTCCAATTTATAATTATTTATAATATGGTAATTAGTTGGTGTTGATAAAACTAGATCCTAAAAATCCTAACAAGTTATCCCTACAAATCCTAACAAGTTATCCCCAAAAATCCTAACAACTTATCCCTACAAATCCTAACAAGTTATCCCTAAAAATCCCAACAACTTATCCCTACAAATCCTAACAAGTTATCCCTAAAAAATTGTTGTAACAAACAATACAATAATAGAAATCCCTATCATATTTATTTATTCTAACATAGGTTCTTCCACCTGTCTATTGTCTCCTGCGGTACTCTATTGTGCATTTTTGCTTCTAGATTGTCCAAGTGTCACTTCTTGTACCCTTCTAGTGATCCTTTGTACCACAACTTGTGCAGGTGTCATTCTTGGTACCACAATAAATGTTTGGCCCTTTGATGGATTTATTTGCAAGTGAACATGTTGTCCTAACACGTCTTATTTGGCCTCCTACTTGTTTATGTTGTTGTTGTTGTGCACTGCTTCTTCCTTGCACAAAATGTCGCATTGATGGGTTTGCCTTCCCACTGCTTCTGCCACAGGGACTCATTAATTGAGTTGAGGATGGCTCTTGAGGAGATATTATCTTTACCATTTGCTTTGGAAGTTGAGTCGACTGTTGCTGCTTGGACCGTGGCTATGGCTACTATCTCTGCCTCCTTTCCTCCCTTTCTTATTGTTCCAAGACAATTACGTTCACGTTATCCTCACTCCCTTACGTATCGGACTCCTCTGCCAATACTTCCATGTCATCTCCATCATCTTCTTCTTTCCCTAACGAGGACTCAACTAATTCCACCGTTGGTGCCTTCCTCTTCCTTGTTGCATTCTTCTTTACTCCTTGTGCACTTTCACAGATAGTGCAATTGTGGCCCACCTAATATTTGAGGGTACTCCATCTACGTATGTCAAGGAGGCTCAACCCTAGTACCTGGACCTTCTCAAATGCAACTACATCCAACAACAATTCAATGGCATGAAATTCCGTTGAAAAGTTAACGATCCACAACATGAAATTGTGGATGCGCTTTGCAAATAAGTTGCCCAGTCATATTTGACACCGTCCATGATTCCTTGCATGTATGACATAAGCCAAGTGGGCATATCCAAGGCTCATTGTTCTCTAGACAGTTTGGACATCACCACATTCATTGCAATCTTCAACTTCTCAAGGCCAGTCTTTAATCCTTGCACACAATATGTCCAACAACTTGCCATAGACTATGTCCCAACTCTTGGTCCCATAGACTATATTGGTCTTATGGATGTAATTAAAATCATTTCATTTCATTTCATATGACACCACCAACTTACACTTCTTTGGGTTTAGTGAAAATTGAACATTCATACACAACCGCATGCCCTCAAATAATCTTCTTTCTTTCCATACAATGACCAATCATCCAAAAAGACTTTGAATTTGCTTGTTGACGTCTACTCAAATATGTACAAGATTATACTTTGGAATGTGGCGGCTATATTGCACAAATTGAAGGGCATTCAGTTATATGCATATATCCCATTTTGTACCATGAATGTTGTCTTTAACCTATCCTTGATGATACTGATTTGATTGTAGCCCTAGAATCCATCAAAAAAGGAGTAGATCTCGTGCCCAGCTACTTATTCCAATATTGAATTTGTGAAAGGAATTGGAAACAGGTCTTTGATTGTTACTGTGTTCAGACTTCAACAATCCATGCAAATGCGGATTTGATTATGTAGCATGGCAGTGGCATTCCATAATTGGAGGAATAATGAATGAATGACAAAGTTGGTTGACCAAACAATTCCTCAACATGCAGACTAGATGGCTTGCAACACAATATTCTTGACACCTGTGCACAACACAACAGTTAGACGACTCAGTCTACAGTTCGAACTGATAGCATAGTAGTGAGATGGCTTGCATATCAAGTTAGACGACCTAGTCTTGCATGGGACGGCTTGGGTTAGATCCAGACGACCCAGTACGGTTTTTCTACAACAACAATAACTAAATAGGAACAGTTTGGAATATCTATCTTTAGCAATATCATTTAAATACAAACATATGCAGTAAATATAAACAATGATAATGACTGAATGGTACTATTGATATTAACAAAGATACATTTGTGTATTACACTTATGCCTGTGCAGATGCACTCTCTAGCATCTCCTCTTTGCGTACATCTACCTTGTGTGTGTATACAATAGAGTATCATGCATGTGTGTACAATGTACAAAAGCTACAATGTATCCTCTAGCATCTACCCGCTCAAATGAATGAGGGGGGCTATTTAAACTCATGGGAAGGTAGTTATTCCCAAATACCAACCCCACACCTCACCACCTTCCGTCACATTTCATTTCATTTCCAATTACATGACAAACTGCATGACAACTAAATAACTTATTACTCATTCGTACGTTAACTAACAGTTCACTCAACATTACAACTATTACATCAGAACTATATTGTGTGCATACTTTTCCAGCACACTTATTTCTATTTCTGGTTATGAGGTGGTACATTAAAACAAGCGTCTACATCTACCCTCCCCTCTAGATTGGTCAATGTCCTTGTCAACGACTACTAATGTTCTTGAGGGCTCTGACTTTGTTGAGGATGAGGTACAAGCATAGGTACTCCTAGCTACTAGATCTGCAACTTTAAGGCTTTAGTCTCTTCCTTCAACCTCTTCACTTAGGCTTGGTAACAAGCCCATAGGAAGCCATAGGGATTTGACTTTGGGTCGAATTTAGCCAGCCTAGCCTTCAATTCAGCTTCTTTCCTTGTAGCTTCTACCATCTGCTGGTCCCGATCAACAATCTCTTGCATCTTCACCTCAAGAGTTTGTTCTATCACCACGCATTGTGATTTTAGTTGACTAATCAATTGATCTTGTTGTTCCTGTACTTGCATCATGCCCTCCATTTTGGTTCTCATTGTTCGTAGCTCTACTTCAACATCCTATTGCACTTGTCGAAGTTGTCCTTCCACCATCCTCAATTGGTTAGCTTGTTCTTTTGCTTTCAACTTCGAGCTATGAACCTTCTACTGAAACGTTTCCAACCATGTTGCTAACCATTGAATAAGATATGCCAAGAAATTCATTTTGGCATATGACTTAACCAACTCAAGTGCCAACTTGTTTTGACACCTAGAAATTCAAGATATGGCTCCATGCCTCCTTCATAAACATATGCTTGTTTGCTTCTCTAGCCAAAATCGAAGCCAAATTTTTTGGGGTTGCTTCTCCAGTGGGAACTGGGTAGGGCTTTTTTGCTTTGTTTCTGCAATAGGAATTAGAGTTAGGGTTTTCTAGGTTTGCTTCTCTAGCCAGAACAGAAGCTAGGGTTTTCTAGGTTTGCTTCTATAGCCATAACTGAAGCCATGGTTTTTTGGGTTTGCTTCTCCAGTGGGAACTGGGTAGGGTTTTTTGTATTTGCTTCTCTAGCCAGAACAAGGGTTTTTTGGGTTTGCTTTTCCAGTGAAAACTGGAGCCAAGGCTTTCTAGGTAAGCTTCTACAGTGGGAACCAGAGCAAGGGTTTTCTAGGTTTGCTTCTCCAACAGTAATTGGAGCTAGGGTTTTCTAGGTTTGCTTATCCAATGAGAATTGGAGCCAAGGATTTTTCAGTTTGCTTCTCTAGCAGAAACCGAATCCAAGTTTTTTTGGGTTTGCTTCTCTAGTGGAAACTGGAGCCAAGGTTTTTTGGGGTTGCTTCTCCAGTGGAAACTAGAGCCAGGCTATTTGTAATGTCCCTTTTTTGAGTAGTTAGTTAGATGCAGTGGTTTAGCCTACTCACGGGTTCCCATAGGCTAGGGCAGATTGTAGGGGAGCCTAACTGGAGTTCTGGGAGCGGATAATTGAGCGAAATGGGTATTCGAATCCACTCTCAGATGTTGAATCGGATGGACAGAGCCTTGACTTACTATTTTTAGTAAGTTAGTTTTTAAGGTTTCGGGCAAAACGGACGGTGCAGTGATATTCTTCACCAAAATGGGTATCTGTATCTATCCTCATTTTGCGGATCGAATAATCAAAAGGCCAAGTTTTTAATGTGCGAAGGTTTAATTATATAAAGTAAAATTATTTAAATACTTTATATAGTTTAAAACCTTATTTTATAAAAAGGGGGCGTGGGACTTAAAAAAGAGTTATGTTTCATGCTTTATCCCACATTGAGCGTGCAAAGGGAGTTTGTTGTGGAGGAGTCTATTTATTCGGTGGCTTGGTCTCATTTCATGTCATTTTGGATTTTGGTTATTTTCTCTAGAGTTTGAGGCTAGTGGCTGAGACTTCTTCTCCGAAGGGACGGAAACCCCAACGGTGTGGCTGAGGATGAAAACCCTCAGATTTTTGGAGTTGGACAAAACCCCAGTTCTTTGTTGGTGAATTCACACAGGATTCACGCTTTGGTGCTTCAACGATTTCAGAGGTACTTTGGTGTTTGCTGATAAAGTATTTCAAGGGTTTTAAAAATCAGATTGATAAGGATTTGTGGAAAGATTTTGATCTTGAAAACATTGTAATTTGTGCCCTAGAATAAAATCTAAAATAAAATTGCAAGTTATTTCTCAATTAATGCATTTTGTATATTTTGCAATTTGGGTTATATTGTTGGAATTTGTTTCTGTTCTTCAAGTTTTATATCCGCAATAAGATTTAGATCAGAAATTTTAACAGTCCCAACCAAGGGGGACATTACACTATTTTTGGGTTTGCTTCTCTAGTGGAAACCGAAGCTAGGGTTTTTTGGGTTTGCTTCTCTAGTGGAAACCCAAAAAACCCTAGCTCCAATTTCCACTAGAGAAGCACATGCGCAAGTGAGAAGAACAAGTGGAAATTGGAGTTTGGAAATCTTTAGATAGAGGAATTATAACAAGCACATGCGCAAGTGATAGCTGCTTGAAAGAACAAGTAGGCAGTTATTCGTGATTGAAAAGTTGTGATTCATGACTCCCCTCCTTCATGGTGGTTACGTCCTTGGTCTGTTAAATGAAGGTGTTCTCAGGTCCTAGTAGGTAATAGTAGTCTCTTTGATGCTTGTTGGATCTGTAATGGGGCGATATAATCTTCCTCGAGTACATTCAAGATGTTATTTCTTCACAAGATCTTGTTTTTATCACAAAAAACCATGAGAGCCAAGACAATCTCTTCCACCAGTCAATGGTTACTTTTGTGTTTCTGCTTTTAGGTACGTGAGACGTCGATCAGGTGGTGTTTGTGGTTTAGGTGGTGTGGGCATGCCTCATTTGGGACTGCCTTCGTCAACTTGTGTTATCAGTCGTGTCAAATGAGCACTCCAAATATATGTGGTTTTTAGACTGAGGGACCCACTTGACATCTTCATTGCACTATGCTATTTTCCTCTAGCATCGTCAACTTTTGCCATCCACTCTGATTGTGACCCATACTTGGATCTCTACCCAGAGATTTCTACATTTTCATCAGCTGTTGATGTCAATCTTTTAGGTGAGTTCAATGCCCGCATTACCCACCAAGCACCTTTTCATAATCTTATAAAGGATGAGTTTTATCTCTTCAAACTCAACCCCAAGGATCTTGCATTCATTAGGACCTATGCAGATGAGAAGCATCCTGTTACAACTTATGGAAAACACTTGATTCAGTTGTGCGAGTCACATGGCCTCTTGGTTCTCAATGGGATTCCTCGGTTTCCTAACTCCTCTAGGTTCACTTGTTTTCCACATGTGGGAGGTGCAAGTGTGGTTGACTATGTCATCACCAACAGGACTTTGCTTTTTGATATTCACGACTTTCAAGTATCTAGTCAACTTCCCTTGGCTGATCATGCAATGTTAACTTTCTCCCTAAGTTCCTCCTCTTTTACCTCTCCATCTTTTCCTCCTACATTGCCCAATCCTACTAACCATCCCATGATTCATTTTGATCCGTGTTTGGACGATGATAATGTTGTTCATCTCTCCCAACTAATGTCCCAATATTACTCTCTTAATTGTCTTGTACATTATGGGATGCAACCCTTGACTCCTTCCATCACACTTTTCCTTAGCCAAAGCCTATTTTTCGCATTGGTCCTTTGCCCTATGAATTGTTGGTATGATGAGGAATGCAAGTCCATTCATCAAAATCTTTGTTTTGCTCTTATCCATAAGCCTACAACTATATCTTCCACTTGAAGGGAATATAAATGCCTCATTCAACGTAAGAAGCGAAAGTTTCTTGTTGCTACGCGTTGTGAGCTTTTAGATGCCGCATCACTCTCCCAAAGCATTTTGTCGCACTTTTCTTCCTCGAAAGCCCCATCCCATATTCATCAATGACAAGTCTTGGGTCTCCCATGCTAATTCTTTATATGAAATCCCAAGGTAGCCCACCATTCATATCTCTTCCCCCCAACATCATGTCACCTCTTCTCTTTAGAGGTCATCAAAAGAGCTTTACATAAATTAAGCACTAGCAAGGTTGTTGATTTTGAAGGATTTCAAGCTGAGTTCTTGAAGTATGGTGTTGGAGCTCTTGGTTATCCCATTGCGGAATTATTCAATTAGGTTGTTTGTTATGGGTTCCTTGCCTCCTGATCGCAACATATTATCCACCGCATCCACTATTCATATCCAAACAAGGTTGTTGGGTGTGTGGGCGCGGGTGTAGCAAGATTCATGGGTGCGAGTGCGCCCCCCCCAAAAAAAAACAGGGTTCGCCGGGTGCGGGTGCAGCTATTTTTTAATATATATATAAATACATATTATTCCCTAACGTTACCCTTGTTTTGAATAATTATCTTTTCATAACCATATCTCCCTTGATACTTCTTAGATGTTTTTATATAACCACTTATTAATTAAAACTTTTAATAAAATTAAAACCTTTCTCATTCCTATTTTTTATTTAAATAAAAAAATAAAATTCACCTACCCATAAAACCAAAGACTTTAAATAAAATTCACTTTTTTGTTTTGACTACCCTTGACAGCAAGGCAATTGGCCTCCGAATAAAGAGTCGGTGAAAAGGACCAAATAAACCACATGGCCTCTATACCAATGGCTGAAAATCTACAACAAAATTTTGTAAAGAAGCAAAACCCTTGGCCCAAAAGTCTCGAAGCGAGAGTAAGGACACACAAGGGCCTGACAAAGGATTTCTATGTCACAGTAGCAATAAAAACATGGCATTTTTGGGGGCCACCTAGGCCTTGAAGTCTATCACATTGATGGTAAAAAAATAAATAAAAAGATGAAAATTCAAATGTTGATGTATATAAAAGCTTTAGTTGCATTCTTTTAAAAGAAGAGAAAAAGAATTCATTTGCGTATTCGTGTGCCGCAGTAGCAGTTGAAGGTCTTGAGCAGTACTTGAAAGAAGCAACAACAATTTGAAGAAGCAGCCGCTCGATTTGGATATCTTTATGATAAACTTCGATCTTTTTCCTTTCTAACCGAGACCCAACTTTGAGTTCGGTTGGGCTGAACCCGCCCCGCACCTGCACACTGCCTTCTAAAACCAGCCTTTCCTCTCAATCTAAGCTTGCCTTGATCCAACAATTCTCAGAGTTTCATATTCAAAATCATTGCATAAAGCTTAGCAAAAGTGTGCCAATCATGATAGTTCTATAGTTATTCGGATATAGTGTTACTGTGTTCATGCACGCTAGTTATTCGGATACAGTGTTACTGTGTTCATGCACCCGGTCTATAGGGTGCAGTGTTGCCGTGTTCATGCACCCGGACTATAGGGTGAGCTTTTTGCTAAGCTTTATGCAACGATTTTGAATATGAAACTCTGAGAATTGTTGGATCAAGGCAAGCTTAGAGTGAGAGGGAAGGCTGGTTTTAGAAGGGATCATCAAACTATTGATCATGTTTTCACTCTTAGAGCTATTATTGAGGAGGCTCGCCAATGGTCCTCTAAAGTGTTTTGTTGTTTTGTGGACTTTAGAAAGGCCTTTGACATCGTTCCTAGGCATCTTTTATTTCAAAGACTACATGACATTGGCATCTCGGAGCTCTTTATCACTGCCATCAAGAGACTATATGAGGTAGTTGGTTTTTTTTGGACAGCTTTTGGTTTCTCAAAGGAAGTCCAGAGCACCATTGGTGTCAAACAAGTTTGTCCTCTTTCTCCATCAATCTTTTGAGATCTACATTGATGGGCTTGAAGAATTGATTTGTCATTACACACATGTTGACGATGGTTGCCTTCGACATCATGTTTTGATTGCTATATTGCTTTTTGCATATGATGTTCTTCTTGCTCATACTCCTAAGGGCCTTCAAGACAATTAGATGCTCTTGCTTGTTTTTGTGACTTAAAACAACTGGCAGTCAATCTTAGCAAGACTAAGGTGATGATCTTTAATGCATCAAAGAGTACCCTAACTTTCAGTTCTTTTATAAGGACGAGTCCATTAAGATCACCATTTCTTACACCTACTTCGGAGTTCAGTTTATAGATCATTCCCTCAATCTTCGGCCAACTTCATAGTCATGTCATTGCAAGGAATATGCTTCTCTCTCAGCCTTTGGAATGCCAATGCTTCCAACAACATTTTCAAGACATACCTACAAAGAAGCACCTCTTTGATTGCATCATCAAACCCACAACCCTTTATGGATTTGAGATTTGGGGTCCAAGATTAGGATGCGTTGATTGGACTCGCATTAACAAGGTCTAGACTATTTTGCTTCAATGATTTATTTGATGTAAAAGAACAATTCTCCAATGTATTGTTTAGGCTGAGTTTGGTGTTGAACCTCTTCATCTTGAGAGCATCATCAGAATTATTTTCCAGCTTCATCGCCTTAGATCAATGGGTGACTACACCTTAGGCCGAGAGAGATACTCATAGTTGGTGCTTTGCTCCTTAGAATACATTACCTCTAGGGGCTCTTTTGGTCCTCATCATGGATGGTACTAGAAGTTATTTATCTTCTTCAGTCGGTTGGCATCTCCATAGATCAATTACCTCCTTTCAAATACTCCTTAAATGCTCCTCCTCGCCTTCTTCCTAATAAGAGAGTAATTAATCAAGCAGTCATAGATGATGTTTATTCACAATATATTCAAATCACCTAGGTCGCTCCATCTCAGCCTCTTAGTCCTAAGTTAGCCTTCTACTAAGCATTTCATGAGGATTAGGAATGACATTATCACTCATCCTAATTATGTCGAGCAACATTAGACACATAGCCTTAGGATTTCTCTTGGTCAACTCAGAGTATGCTCACATCAGTTGCGGGTGGATATGAATCACCATATTCCTTGAGAGGATAGGATATGTTGTCTTTGCTCTATTTGGGAGGTGGAGATTGAAGAACATTTCATCTTTAGGTGTCTTGTTTATTATGAGATTCGAGGGAGGTACTATTGCTTGTATAGAGACTCAAGTGGATCGCTTGCCACTTTTTTCAGCTATCTTGACCAAAGATGCTTGGCTCTTTACCTCAAGGAAGCTATGACTCTTGGGCGTCGGTTATTATAGGGGAGATAGACTACTACTTGACTAATCACCTCATTCTTTCACCCTATCTTTGTAGTCGAGAGTAATAAGCGCTCATTGGAAGCTATAACTATCCAAAATATTAATGACAGATGGTAGGGTACCTAGGAATAGATAGTTGGGATATATTATTATATTGTATAAGGGTTGGCATGGGCCACACATATAGAGTCCATGGAAGAAGTAGCAGCAATTGATTCAGTGGAAATAATAGTAACAAAGTCCAAGGAAGCTTTGATAGAAGAGCACAAGGACACACCAAACAAAGGGAACATGAAAGAACAATGTGTAGAAAAATTTAGAACAGTGGAGCCAAATGTTGAGGAGTCAAAGAAGGTAGAACATCAAGTTAAGGTTGCACCATATCGCCATCCACACCACCATGAGCAACAACAATCTTGGAGGTATGGTTCAAGGCAGCAATATTATGGTTCTACATGGAATCAGAAGGGCACCAACTATGGCAGTGTTTGGTAGAGAAAGCATAGCGATCTTGTTTTTCAGAGTGGATCATCAACATCAAGGAAAAAGTGGACCCATCATTCAAGTTATCAAAATACAATAGCAAAAGCGTGGAGCCAACGAAGCAGATTTGGATACTCAAGTAACAAAATGGCATACCAACATCAACGTGTTTCACTTGGATGGATGGATGATCGAGATTGGTACCAATTGCTAACATTGCTTAGCAAATCATATTATCATGTTTCTTCATATGTTTTGAGGACAAAACATTTGTAAGGAGGGTGGCATGGTAGGGTACCTAGGAATAGATATTTGGGATATACTATTATATTATATAAGGGTTGGCATGGGCCACACATAACCCAAGGTTGATTGTATTATAATATTATATTATATTATAATATAATATTATATTAGTAGTAGGCTCCCCAAAGTAGAATAAGAAGATGGATATATAAAGAAGATATATTTGTCATTGTAATCATCATTGGAGATGAATCTTATGTAATCGTCTTTGCCCATGAAGTGGCTTATGGGACTTTGCCCTCCTTGAGTGGCATCTCTCATCTTGGGAGATCTTGTGGAGTTGTTCCCTCCTTGAGTGGCATCTCTCATCTTGGGAGATCTTGTGGAGTGAAGATCATTATTGGTGTTTCCCTACCTTAAGGGTATTATCTCTCTCTCTCTCATTTGTGGATTGTTATTGTGGATAATGTATTATGGATGAATGATTTGATATTTCTGCATATGGTGAATGATTTAAGTTAATAATAAATAAGTTCTGCAACAACAGATCTGTGCGCCCTTGTTTGCATACAAGAGTGGCTACTAGGGTTTTAGTTCTTTCTTCTTGCTTGCGATAGGACAAGATTGTAGTTCTTCGGCGTTGGGTTTCGACCACCCCTCACATATCGAGGAGTTGTAGATAGGCATAGCTTAATAATTTCTTGTCTTCTACTGGTTCCATAGCCATGGATGCTAGAAGGGTCTTGAGGGATCCAACTCCATGTCCTCCTAGGATTATCCAACCAGGCCATCTTAGTCCTAGCCATTCTCCTGGGAGCATATTTAGATCCTGTGCTGAACCTTTTGGGATAGTTGGTGATGACAACGACTATGCTTCTACTTTACATCCCACTATAGATTAATGTTGGCACTTGGATCCATTGGAGCTCCTTTCTATCTCTATTGTACCTCAACTTCTAGATCTCTCTTAATCATTTCTTTTAGCATGTTAGGGTTTATCCATTTTGGGTAACCCTCAAGGCTGTAATTTTATGCCATATAGTTGTTTGACTTTAGAGTAGTTTACACTAGATTCATTACTTAACTTATTTTCATAGTAGTTTGTAGTCACTACAATGCGTTGTAATTTGTAACAGCTCTTTTCAATGAGTCTCATTGGCCTATTTTGGCCATATGTGGACATTAGTAGAATTATCTTATCTTAGCCCCCTCTCTCTATCTCTCTTGCGTGCATGCTTGCTTGTGTCACGTTGTTATCTTTAGCCTATTAGGGTTACACACCTTTTGTTTGGTCCAATCCTCAGGGATGTAATCTGATGCCATACACTTGTTTATATTTGGTGTAGTTTACTCTTTATTGTAGTTAGTCTAGTTTATTTTAATAGTGCTTTCTTGATTACTATATTGTGTTATAACAGCTCTTTCGGAAAGATACATTGATCTACTTTGGTCATCCATGGACATTAATATTATTATCTTATGCTAGATTGATCAGTACAATGTTTGTCTGTGTGATTTCTTCTCTTGCTTCTATAAGGTCTTTTGTCTTTTCTACTGGGTTTTCTGATTATAAATTCCAATTCCAAATCAGGGAGGTTGCTTCTCATGTAAGATCATAATTAAAGATTGGACATAACATGGCATAGTGGACGTATAATGGCACTGAACATACCAACAGTAATTATATAATCTTAAAGCTTGTTTGTGAATATAGTTGTCTTGTAGTTTAAGCTAGTGTGAATTCAAGCTCAAATTCATCAAGCAAATGATGACTGTAAAATCCAGAGCTCCTTAAAAGAAATAGAAAAATGTGGAACTAAATTTGACAAAACATAAACCTACAGATATATACCTTGACTGATTATCTAAGCTTCAAGAAAACGTGACATTAACATCAAACTAAGGAGTAAAGGTAATATTAAAAAAGTAGAGAGAATAAAGAAGAAAATTACATACCTTATTTTAGACTGCAGATGAAATCTGCAGCACATGAAATTGTTTATGTTAGAGAAATCTTTTGTGGAAAATGATTTGCAGTTTCCATTGTCCAAGTGTCCACCACTCGAGAAGGCATCACAGAATCTTACAACTTGACATTGGATTTCATAGGTTGGAGCAGGCTGCTGGAAGAGCAGGGTGCAGAGAACATGGAAATGACTTTCAATTTTTTTTTTCCTATGCTTCCAAACTTGAACAGTACTCTATGGTTAGGGCCACTTTTGGTTAGTTGATTTGCACTGCTAAAAATTAAACAATAATTTTTTTATCTGGCCTGATTCAAACAGTGAAAATGTTTTTTTTTTTTTCCTTTTTTTGATTGACTTTAATCAGCTTTCGATAATACAGTAAAGGCTTTTTTTTCCTGAGGAAGAACACAAGTATTTTCGAGTATGAAGAAAATATCCACTTTCCACATTTTTATATGTGTGCTGAAATGAAAAATTAAGAAATGCTCTTTGGCATTCTTTCCCAGTGCAATCTACTAGTGTTGAATTTTTGTTAATCAGTTGTCATTAAGCTTCTAGTCTAGAGTTGCATTTTTATTAACTTGAAGCATGTTTTCATTCTTGCTGCAGTGGTTGAAAGTAGATGTGTTAAAGACCTATGTGTCAGAATCTCTCCAGAAGTATCCATGTTTGTTTCTATTGTGGAAGAAAATAGAAGGAGCATTCACAAGGGACCAAGTTCTAGTACAGATTCAGAATTTGAGAATTTGAAGAGAGAACATAGAGTTTATGCCATGCTGTCGCATGAGCTTATGGGGCCACCTCTGGAGAGCAGTTGCATATATAACTCTATTTGTGCTTCAAGTACTGACAATTACCCAGAAGAAAGCATCATCAATACGTTGGATCCAAGGCCCAGAGAATTTGGCAGAGCATGCTATTGGTCAAGTAAAGGAGAGAGCAATACAGAGGTTTCAGAGACATTGACTTATGCATTGCACACAAAATTGTGTGTTGTGCACGAAGTTAAAATACGTCCATTCCAAGGTTATGTTGCAAATAGTTTACTCATTATACATGAAATGAAGAATTGCATTTTTTTTTGAGTTTTGCCATTTACTCATGTAGGAGAGAACAAAAATAATGGTTTCTGTTCTATTTCTATATCATGTCTGTAAGTATTGCTCATAAAAATGTTATATTCAGCTTACTTTCAGAGGGGTGCTCCTATCTATTCGGCGAATGCAGTTCGCTTTCGGTTTGGCTATTCTAGCTTGTGGCCTGGAAGCAACATTTCACTAGTGAATAGGTTCATGTCAAGTAGTCAATCAGCTTGTCAAGATTATGTTTGGACGTATGTCTCAGAAGAGTACCCAATGCAGCAGGTACTTCTTATTAATACATGCTTTGCTCTTTAAGTATTATCATATGGATCCCTTAGAGCAAAGTAACAGACATGTAATTTACATCACTAGGCTAGCATCACAGTTCATCCTAATGTGAGCGTTTAAACTATTGAAAGCTAAATACACAACAGGACCTTCTGAAAGTGGATGGTGTTTGTGAGGATTTCCATGCTGATCGTAGAGTGCAAAATTTATTCTGTTTGTGTGTAATGAGAGTCATTACTAAAATGAAGTTCATTAGCCTATTGATGTTAAAATTATAATATGAGTTGTGAGTTTGAAAACAATGGGCACTTGAAGAGCATGATGTAGCTCTAGGGAGGTCCCAATCTCCATTGTTGGACTAATTAGGTAAAAATGCATTGTAAAACTTTTATAGCTTGATTACCTTAGAAAAATTCATTGACACCAATAAAAGAAGTTTAGTAAGGAACATTTAGGTAAAATTATAGAGTTACTCAAGAAAGAAATACACAATTGTTTCAATTGTCACTACTTCACCTAGTATGCCATCTATTGATTTTTGTTTCCGAATCTTTTAACAAATGCTTTTTAGTGTGCTTCATTGGTAAGATGTCATGCTTTTTGTTTTTAATCTTGACTTTATGTGCAACCTTTTTGGCAGACCAAGTGGCTCAACTTGCAATATTTATACTCAACTAATATTTATCTGAGCAGAGTACGTTTGCTCGAGTCCTAATTACTATTGGGCCATTGGCACTAAGATATAGCAGACATTAGTGCAAGGACAAATCCTTGCACTCCGCCTTTGCCTTGCAGATCAGAGTCTTAGCCTGATACCGAGAAGTATCAACACCATTCTTTAGCTACAAGCCCTAGACACTGATGCCTAACATCACCTTCCAAAGGCCACATTTTAACAGAAGCATCTCCATGTGCCCAATGCCAGAGGAACTGCACCAATGTCAGAGCGCCTCGTTAGTCCACTCTTCCACCTAGCGCCTATAGCATGATTCACCATAACTGCCCTCTTCTAACTAGTAGAAGTTGAAACACTTTAACTCTCCCAAGGATCTTGTAACTATATTGCTCATTTTATTTTTTTTATATAGCATAGTATTTGAAGTAGATGGCTTTCTCTTGGAATAGTTCCATCCTTCCTCTTCTTCATCCAAGGAGTAGCTTTAGGATAGGATTGTGAAAGCTAGATAGGAATCAGTACTTCACTCACCATCTCATAGAACACCCATTGCAGTCCAACGCCTGCAACCTGTAGTCTAGGTCTGATATTGTCGCCAATTTTGTTACATGAGTGCTTTGTATTCTGCTGTTCATTTACATTTGTGCCCTTTGTAAATAAGGCTTCTTATTTGTTTACATACTTAATGATTTTCTTGCATCTTTCCTAATCAGTGTCTCTTCTTGCTCTATCTCTATTCCATCTAAATTGTTGTTTTTTGATGAAGTACACGTGTTGTGTTTTTGTTGCACAACACAACTTATTCAACATCACCAGCTGGGTTGGTCAGTTGTCTTTTGTGCAACCATTTTGGCCCCACCAACACAGATGATTGTTGTTAGAGCAGATATCCTTTCCATCTTGTGTGGGAGATCGGTATTACAAGTGTTTTCAACACTCGTCTTTGTAGTCCCTAACCCTTGTTCTTGTTGTTTATCAAATCGTTTTCTTGACATCAAGCCTTTTAGTACACTCCATCGCGTAATGGTCACACACACATGGTCTTGGTATTGGAAGGAAAGCATCACACCTAGTTTTGTGTCTAAATAGCCATAAGAATGTCCCTTATATGCAAATATGGCTGAAGCTACAAAGTCATCTTTTATTGATTCCAAGCCCCCAAACAACTAAAAGTTCATTGGGAATGTGTTGGAAGAATATAGAATCAATTTACTTGTGCAAATTCATGACCCGATGATCTAGATGGAAGCACCAACAACCACCACTCTTGTTCCACTCTTGGTCCGCACCAGAGCCACTGTAATCTAAAAGTGAGACAAATACATACATCCTAGTCTTCCAATGCAAGATTAACTCTAAGGAGAATACTTGAATCCAACAACTAAAGTCATCTTACTTGACCAACTAGTTCGCTGATCTAGACAAGATCTTATCAGCAACACTAGAGGTGTCAAAATCAGTTTTGTGGTGTTGCGAAACGATAACTGCTTAACATAATATAGATGCTGATCCAATTGACACCTTAACAAGGTTTGTTGAGATTGTGCACACTTGTTTCTACCCCCCTAAACCAATATGAAGACAAGTACATGCATTTCTAGTAGTTATGCTAATGATGTGAGTGGTCCGTTCAATAGTACATTGACAAGTGCAATGAACTCCTAGCTTGCTTGTGCATCAACAATAGTGAGGAGCTCCAAGTTCTCAAGTGCATTAGAGGCCTTTACTTCCATATCCAATTTAAGATGAATTTCCTTCTTATGGACACCTTGGCGCAAGCTCATAAGTTTGTGACCAAGTTGGAAGAGATGTATCAAGTGAAACAAAATGGTATTGCATCTTCCTTGCTTAAGACTCAAAAAGCGCCAAAGTAGAAGCCGCTTGTGTAAAAAGCACTATACTTGGAGGGTCCCTTTATGGAGAGAAACCCAAAGTTTGGTTCATGTCTAGTTAATTGTTTTTAGTTTGGGATAACATCAAGATTTGACGTCAAATACAACAGTTGATCAACCAAGGAAAGATCGACTCTAGTTCATCGCTTGGTGGTAGCTGTATTGAGTTAGCTCCAATGGTACTTGGTGCCTATGCATAGACTACTTGTGTCCTCATCAAGATCTTTATGGTGAACAAGTACTTGATACCCCACATAGACGATCTTTTGGACCAGCTCTAGGGAGCATGCTACTTCACCAAAATCAAAGTCAGGTTACTATTAGGTTTCTGTCAACCCTAAAGGCATTTGGAAGGCAACTTTCAAGACTAAAGAATGGTTGTTCAAATTATCGGTTATGCCTTTCGGTTTGGCCAATGCGCCAACCACTTTCATGCTCCTAATGAATGGCATCATTAGACCTTCCAAAAATTCCTTCATCATAGTCTATTCAGATGACATCTTCATGTAAAGAGGACATAGGACGAGCATGTTGAACATATGGGGCAATTCCTAGATACGTTACACCTACACAAGTTGCAAGTAAACTTTTCCGAGTGTACTTATGGTGTCTTAGGAATTCAATACTTGGGCTTAATCATTGATTGTCTTGGAATACATATAGATCTAAAGAAGATCAAAAGTCACCAAGAATGGCTTGTTGTAACCAACTTGAGTGACGTCAAAAGTTTACTCACTTAGCTAGCTTTTACTGTGGCTTGATCCTTTGTTTCTTTGCATGTTTTCTGGCCCCTGAATTAGATCATATGTGGCAGAGCCTCTTTCAAGTGGTCTGCCACTAGGTAGTTGGCATTGGAAAAATTTAAAAAGCGTCTCTATACAATGTTGATGCTAGCCCTACCAAGGCATCACTTAGCTTTTCAAGATTGAGACTGATGGATTCGATTATGCCTTTTTTAGAGACTTTCAAAGACACTATATACCACTACACCTATGAGAAAGAACTATACACCATTGTGTAAGGTGTTTGCCAATGATACCACGATATCATGGTTAAGGAGAATATTGTCCATTTTGGTCACGTCTTTTCAATAAAGTGGATGACTTACCTACAATAGTTCCATCTTGTGATCAAGCATTGCAAGGCAAGGAGAATGAAGTCGTCATTTTTCTTAGTTGTCTATTGTCTGGATGCTCATCACTGTAATGGATACCCACAACTACAACGACTAGAATTCACTTTGCTCCAATGATTGTGACTTTAATGAGACACATCACTTGTTGATATAGGGCTGGCTTGTCACTGATCATTACTTTAGCGATTAAAATTTTTATTGTCTAGGTCATCTTTGTGTTCCATTAGAGACTCCTCACCAATGCTTGATTTTCAAGGCACACTACAAATTAACCAGGAAATTTAGTGCTAACAAGACTTTGCAACACTACAACATTTCTATTGGCCAAATATGCACCAGGATCTAGATCTCCACATCAAATTATGTATTCCTTGCAACATCACCAATTTAACGAACAAAATGCTTAGACTCATTCACTATTACAAGTTCATTCCAGGTCTTGCAAATCCATTGTAAGCAACAAAGGCTCAAAGTGTATTATCCTATTCTAGCAACACTTATGGAATTTGCTTGACAATCATCTAGACTATTCGATTGTTTTTCATCCATATATAGATGGGCAAGTTGAGGTGGTTTGGAAAATGCTGGTACAATTGCTCTAGATGTACAATCATGATCATCCATGCACCTCAAATGAAAATCTGCCCTACATCCAACATTTATATAATTGGGCCTTATACAACTTTACATGTTATTATCCCTTCCAAGCATGTCAGAGTTTTAGCCTAATGCACTCCCAGACATCGCCTTCCAAGCAACTCTTAGCACATAGACAAAGCATCATGATATAATTCTACACCACGCCCCTCATAGTTTTCAAGTTGGAGATTGGTTTTGGATCCATCATCAGAATGAACGTTTCTTCTACCTACATTGGAATATCAAGCCCTTGTGCTATAATCCTTACCATTTTTATGTGTTTTGTTTTTAATTTGCCACCATATGTAGGAATGCAACAATATTCAATGCAAAGCTTCTCAGACCATATGTTTTGCCTCTCCTTGAATCATCGACAATGCAATTTCCAATGGATTGGGATCTAGAATGGTTGAGTGACAAGTCCAATATCAAAGGATTAACTAATTGACTCCACTATCAAGCACCCTTGCTAAAGAACTCAACAATTTTTAGGATTATGAAGGTTGTTTAGTTCGCCATCAAGGCTAAGTGATGCGCACTTGGCGAATTCATGCATTGATTCCTTAACTTGTAGTTGAAAGCAATGGGGACCATTGCTTCTCAAGTGGGACACTTGATTTAAGTAAAGTAGGGGTCGTTCAATTCCTCATCACTACAAGTGATAAGATCCAATAGATACTTGTGCAAAGATAAAATATTTGCACCCTAGGGTCAAGCAGCGCCAACACCACCCTTGAATCACATGGCAAATGCCGGTCTAGCACCAACACCATGCCAAGTGCAAATGTTAGTCATTTACTCCACTGTCACTTCCATGCCTAGTGCCACAAGAAGACATGCAATAGCCTATAGTGTGATTCTTTATAATTGCTCCCCTCTCAAGTTGGGCGAAGAATGTCTCTTCCCTCATTGTGTTCCCTTATCAAGCTGAGCACACATGTATGGTTGCATATAAGTTTCGAAATGTTCTTAGCCGCTTCCACCATGGTCTTCACCCATGACAATTTGCCAATGTCCTCAAGCATGAGGCCAATGCATTGGGCAACACATGGGCTCGAGACAATAGAAGGATACACATGTTGTTGCATTGTCCGTCATTACTTGGACAATGTTCTCCGCTCCTACTTCTAGCATGACCTCCTCCAACAAATTAAACAACAACTACCCATATTTCACCTCTCGTGAGGCATAAACCGACTTCAGAAGATCATGGATTCACCTAAAGCCATTATGAATTTGAGTAGTGTGTGGTTCCTTGCATCCGTCCATCTGTTAGAAAGAATGTTGTAGCCCTTTTTACCCCATATTTTTATTTTGCTCTTCTACAAGAGGATGTATGTTCATGACACACTCCAACAATGGCTTGTTGAAATATTTCGCTGAAAGTGACTTCATCCCTTTGTTAATCTTGCCTATTGCACTCACTAGGGCTTCCCAATAAAGGTTGCTTGTGCAATTAAAGGGGATGTTGCAATAGTACCAAAAATTCCTTCGACTTCTCCTTCCCCCATGAGGTAGTCTACCTTGTTTTTGAGCTTGAACCAATACCTAAACAGAAGCTCTTTGGATGCGAGGGCTAAGAATCAACTATTTGGCAGGGGCAGTAGCATCCTTCAATTTAGTCTTCATCTTGATAAAAAGAGGCCCAAAGCCCTACTACATGTCCAATTGTAACTTTTTTCTATTTTGCCTCAATTTTATTTACCTCAATGCAATTCCAAGCCTTGACCTCATTTCTTATTGTATCATTTGCTGAAGGGAATATGTCCACATCATGCCCTTTTGCCTCCAATTAGATGAAATTTGAGGCAATGAATGCCTCCTTGCATGTCCTTGCTGCAATCCTTGCAAAACACTTAATTTGGCAAGCTCCTTTTAATGCTAGGCTTCCACATGGGGTCCCTCCTTGGGCTGGAGTTGGGGGTGAGGAATTTGGCTCGTTGCTGCCAATGCTAGTTCCTTTGCTCTCATGTGAAGAAGCCATCTACTTTCCCAAGGGTAAAGTAAAAAGAAAACCATAAGTACTAAGTAACCAAACAAGGCCCTAGAGGCTTGAGGAACAACAAACAAGAGAAAACATAGAAAATCCCTTGAAAAAAGCCTAGAATTTGCTTTAAAAAAACCCTCTGAAATATTGTGTGAATGAATGAAATCTCCCACAATTGGTCTCAAATTTGTGGAATCAATTTCCAAATTTGGTCTATGGGGTGTGGTTGGCTTCGACAAAAAATCGGGTCCGAGCAGGAAAGAGAAAATATGAGAAAATGAGGGCTTTTTCCCTTTTAGAATGATTTCTGCGATTCTGGGCATAGGAGCCGAGTTTTGCCAAGTTTTCGACAATTTCTCAGCAAGAAAATTGCTGATTCTTAGTGATTTCTTGGCTTTGAGTTTTTGAAAAAAATCTTGTCAAGCAGATTTTCTTGCAAGTTTTGCAATTTCTAGGTGAGATTTCTATTTATGGTTGATGTAGAGAAAACAATGTTTGTTGTTAGAGTAGTGAGGTCGATTTTTGTTAAGTGTGGGGAGGAGGAACTACTCCTACATCTGGCATCAGTTTCACCATGGCAGATGTTATTCTCATGCATGTCATAAATGTTGTTTTTTAGCAAGTTGCTGCTCAACAGTAGGTCATTACACAGGGTTTTGTAGATGTTATCCACGGGAAACTGAGAAATGTTCGTGGCGAGAGGATTGCCATAAAGGGCTTTGTTGTTGTTTGGAGAATGTCATCACTATAAGTAGTGATAAGGCCAATGATAGGGAAAATTTGAGCAGCCAAGAGAATGTTCTGGCGAATGTTCCATTGGCGTTTTGCAACACCCTATTGGGATGTTGCCCCTTGCCCATGTTTTGTATCGAAACAGGGGGTATACAAAGGGTGTTGTCCATCGAATTTGTGGTGTCTAGTTGCACACAATAGGCAACTGATTGGAGAACAAAATTGCATTGGCAAGGATTGTCATATTTTACAATATTTAAGTAACAGGATCTGATCACCTGTGAAACCAACTTGTATAAAGCCAATGAAAAATGCATACAAGAAAGATGGGACTTTATTGCACAAAGTTATTGATGAGATGATACAATGGTTTTTAGGAGTTCATCTAGCTATGGACCTTTGTTTCTCTTTTAAAGAGAACAAAAATATTTCCTCCAAGTTCAGATTAGTGACTTATTTGGATTTTAGCCAGATTATAGATCTGGTTATAACCAACTCTAGAAATACAATAATGTCCTAATGTGGAGGTTGTCCAAAACTCCAACTTAGGAATTGTACCAGAAAATAGAAGTGGTTGCTCATTTTGTTAGGAGGTGAAGTCAATATACAAATCTACGATGTTCTTTAGCAGAGTGGTGCATGGTGGTGCAGCTTATAGCAATTAATATAAGCGGCAATTAAATAAACGCGGTTGTTAATTAATAACAATGACAATTAAATAAATGCGGTTGTTAATTAATAACAACGACAATTAAATAAATGTGGTTGTTAATTAATAACAACAATTAAATAAGCGCGGTTGTTAATTAATAACAGTGACAATTAAATAAACGCGGTTGTTAATTAAAAACAGTGACAATTAAATAAACGCGGTTATTAATAACAACGGCAATTAAATAAACGCAGTTGTTAATTAACGTGTTTTTGGATGTATCTCGAATTTTCTGGAATCTTCCCTTGTTTTCTTATAAAAAGGAATGGCCCCTTTCATTTGTAAATAGAGAAGAAAGGGTGCGAATGTAAAAAAAGAGTTCCTTGAGATTAATAAAAGATACAAGTTGCCATTGCCCCGTGGTTTTACCTGCACATAGCAGGGTTTCCACGTAAATCTCGTGTACTATTATATTGTTGTTTTAGCTTTCTTGTTCTTAATTTTCTAACATATGGTATCAGAGCGAGGTTCTCTAAAAACTTGTTGGTCTAGGATTTTGTGCGAGTGGGAGTTGCAACAATGATAGGTGTAACCATGTTCGAGATTGAGAAGTTTGATGGCAGGAACTTCACCCTATGGAAGATGAAGGTGGAAGATTTGCTGGTTCAAAATGACCAAGCCCTAGCCTTGAAAGGGTTGTGAATAAACCTAGCAACATGACTGATGAGGAGTGGGTAAAGCTGGACAATTTGTCTTTGTCTAGCAGACTCTGTCTTGTTCAATGTTGCTAAAGAAAATATCGGGGAAGACCTCTGGAAGAGGTTTGAGAAGCTATATGAGACTAAATCAACAACAAATAAGGTTTTCCTGAAAAAACAACTTTATATCCTAAGGATGAAGGAGGGTTCATTTGTGGCAGATCATTTGAATGAGTTTAATACCCTAATCAGTAAACTAGTCTCAGTTAATGTGAAGATGGAGGATGAGGACAGAGCGATCACCCTACTTTGTTCCCTCGCGTCACCTGGGATCATTTGATGATGACCATCAACAATGCATCATCAGATTGGATGATGGTAGAGAAAGGATGTTGTGTGATGTACGACATGTACCTGATTTATGGAAGAAATTGCTCTCAATCAAGATGATGGATAAGCTTGGGTATTTTACTACTTAGGTTAACAATTATTGCAAAATTACCAGAGGAGCCCTAGTAGTAGCAAAAGGAGAATCTTATGGGACCCTGTATCGTTTGTGCGGTGATACGATGACAAACCATGTAGCAGCAACAACTTCTGGAAATGCTCAGGATGAAGTAATGCTATGGCATCAATGCCTAGGGCATATGAGTGAAAAATGATTGAAAATTTTGCATGATCGAGGTATTTTTTTTGGGATTAAGTCTTGTAATTTAGACTTGTGTGAGCATTGTATTTTTGGTAAACAAAAGAGGGTTCGGTTTACTGCAAGCTTTGGTAAGAGTTCTGATTTTTTGCAACTTATACATTATGATATATTTGGACCAGTCTCCACTCAGTCCTTAACAGGTACTAGGTATTTTCTGAAATTCATAGATGATTATTCTAGAAGAGTGTGGGTTTATTTTCTAAAAAAGAAGTCGGAAGCTTTCGAGAAATTTAAGAAGTTCAAGGCACGAGTAGAGAAAAGTTTGGGCAAGCCTATTTAATGTCTCAGGTTAGATAGTGGGGGTGAATATTGCTCCAAGGAGTTTGATGAATTTTGTTCATAGCAAGGAATTAAGCACCAAAAGATTGTGCCATATACTCCATAGCATAATGGTGTGGTTGAGCGGATGAATCACACAATCGTGGAATGTGTAAGAAGCATGCTCAACACATTTGGGTTGGATAAAAGTTTTGGGTGGAGGCTGTTAATACAACTGCTTATCTTATTAACAAGTCTCTCACAATTGCATTGGATGGAAAGACTCTGGAGGAAGTTTGGCGTGGTAAGCCAGTTGATTACTCTCATTTACGTAGATTTGGTTGTGATGCATTTGCCCATGTGCCTAAAGAAAACAGGTCCAAACTTGACCCAAAATCAAAGAAATGTGTTTTTCTTGGCTATGAAGATATAGTGAAGGGGTATAGATTATGGGATCCTAATGCCCACAAGGTAATTTTTAGCCGGGATGTTTTTAATGAAAAATCCATGCAAAGGAAGCAGGTACAACAAACACCTAAGGTTGTACCTATTGAAGTAGATATGAACAAAGATAAAAGTGAAAATAAGGATGTTGAGGCTTCTGATCAGCATGTAGATCAACAAGTTCAGCAGCCTGAACAGTCACAAGATCAAGAGCCACAACCAACAAAATGTTGGGTTAGAAGATCTACATGTCCACAAAAGCGTCCGGAGAGGTATTCTCTTGATTTTCAATCCTCTTTTGCTTTGTTAACTGATGATGGTGAGCCTAGCTCATTTCAAGAAGCTAGAGAATCTGAAGATGCAAAAAATTGGAGGAATGCCATGGACGAGGAAATGGAAGCACTACGAAAGAATAAAACATGAGAACTTGTGGATCTCCCACCTGGAAGAAAGGTTGTTGGTAACAAGTGGGTGTACAAAATAAATAACAATGATGGATTGTTGGAACGCTATAAAGCTCGCTTGGTGGCAAAAGGTTATGTGCAAAAGTCAGGAATAGACTTTAATAAATTTTTCTCTCCAGTTGTGAAGCTGACTACTGTTAGAGTTTTACTTGCACTTGTAGCAGCACAGGATTTAGATCTGGAGCAGCTTGACGTGAAAATTGCTTTCCTGCATGGTGATCTCGAGGAAGAGATCTATATGGATCAACTTGAGGGCTATAAAGAAAGAGGCAAAGAGCATTTGGTTTGCAGACTCCAGAAATCTCTGTATGGATTGAAACAGACACCAAGGATGGGATATAGAAAATTTGACACCTTCATGAAGAGCCAAGTTTTTAGTAGGAGTGAAGCCGACCATTGTGAATATTATAGGAGGTTTGATGATGGCAGTTTTATTATTTTGCTGTTATATGTAGATGATATGCTAGTTGTAGGCCCTAGCATGAAGCAAATCATTGATCTTAGGACATTTGAAATGAAGGATTTAGGAGCAACAAACCAAATTCTAGGGATGAAGATACATGGGGACAGAACAAAAAGGAAGATTTGGTTATGTCAAAAGTTATATATAGAAAAGATTCTGCAACGCTTCAATATGCAGAATGCAAAACCAGTTAGTACCCCACTCCCTCTACACTTCAAATTGTCTTCCGTACAGTGTCTTAAAATAGAAGTAGAGAAGACAAGCATGTCTCGTGTATCGTACTCATCAACAATAGGAAGCCTCATGTTCGCCATGGTGAGCACTAGACCGGAAATTGCCCAAGCAGTGGGAGTTGTCATCCGGTTCATGGCGAATACTGGTAAGGAGCATTTGACTGCAGTGAAGTGGATATTTAGATATTTAAGAGGCACTTTAGGTTCAGATCGACAAATTTGCAAGTTAAAGGTTTTGTGGATTCTGATTATGGTGGAGATAGAGATGGGACAAAGTCCACTATAGGATATACTTTCACACTTGTTGGTGGAGCTGTGACTTGGACTTTTAAGTTGCAGTCAGTGGTGGCTTTATCAACCACTGAAGTAGAATATATTGCAGTGACTCAGGCCAGCAAAGAGGCAATTTGGCTAGAGTGACTGTTGGGTGACTTCAAGATAATGCAGGGGAAGATTACGTTGCATTGTGATAGCCAAAGTGCTATTTAGTTAGTAAAGAACCCAACATTTCATGATCGCACAATACACATTGATGTTCAGTATTGTTTTATAAGAAATGTGGTGGAAGAAGGTAGGATCCTGTTTGAAAAATTTGATACTGAAGTAAATCCTGTGAATATGTTTACAAAGCTGGTCAAAAGTGAGAAGTTTGATTGGTGCAAAACTTCTCTGGGCTTGCTGAAAACGTAATAAAGGCAGCATTGGGCAATTGGCACTTGGATGGAAAACAGAGGAAAAGAATTACAGTATATCAACTTCAAGTGGGAGAATGTTAGGAGTTGAAGTCAATATACAGATCTCTGATGTTCTTTAGCAAAGTGGTGCATGGTGGTGCAACTTATAGCAATTAATATAAGAGGCAATTAAATAAACGCAGTTGTTAATTAATAACAACTTCAATTAAACAAATGTGGTTGTTAATTAATAACAACTTCAATTAAACAAATGTGGTTGTTAATTAATAACAACGACAATTAAATAAACGCGGTTATTAATTAATGCGGCAATAAAATAAATGCGGTTGTTAATTAACGCGTTTTGGATTTATCTCGACCTTTCTAGAATCTTCTCTCATTTTCTTATAGAAAGGAATTACACCTTTTATTTTAAGCAGTGCAAATGTGTAAAAGTTTGCTGAGATTAATAAAAGATACAAGTTGCCATTGCCCCGTGGTTTTACCTACACACAACAGGGTTTCCACATAAATCTCATGTACTATTTTATTGTTATTTTAGCTTGCTTGTTCTTAATTTTCTAACACATTTAGGAGAATCCAAGCACACCAACAGCCCCCAATTAGCTTAACTTGGAGAGCAGGAAGAAGGAATCCCACATTCCCTTTGAAGAACTACTTCCTTCACTCCAATAGGGAGGAAAGGATAAGAACAATGCAAAGAAGAAGCAAGGTATGGTAAATGGTGATGCTTATGTGATAGACAAAGCTGCCTGGCCAGGGTAAAAAAAGGTATCAAATCAACAAAGTGCTCCTATCAAACAAGGATAAAAAGTGCATAATAATGTCATATGTCAATTAAATGTGCACTCATGTGGATGTGACATTTATTCATATGTCAATTGTTTGCCTACATCTATCCCCTCCTATAGACTATTTGGTGTCCCTATTGATAGATCAATTGAACACTGGAGGTAGAAGCATTGAATATAATACTTGAATCTCTTGTTTTGCTCTTTTTGCTTCTTTGTTCCACACATCTTTTGCACTGGTTACACTGAAACCTCCTACCAAAAAAACATTAGTCTCCATTGCTTGTTTTGGTGCATGCAACCAATTGCATCACAATGCCCACCGTCACTTGTGTCGGGGGTCAAGGGGGTAGAAGCCTCCTTGACGGGTTGAGGGGCAGTGCCCTTTGCATCCTTCACATGTACCTTGTTACAATACAGGGAAGTGTCAAGGGGTAGTGTCCCCATGGGGTTTGGGGGAGTGCCTTGAAACCTCAATGGATCAATGGCTAATTCCTTCACTCTCTAAGCCAAATTTATTCCCATGGATGACATTTTTGTGGCCTATGCTCGATTTGCTTCTAGCATTCAAATTGTTGGTTAAACATTCTACTACTACTAGATGACGGTAACGACATCCCCAAATGGTTGCCTTGGGGGCAACATAGGCAACAACTTCAAACATTGCCACCAATGGCTAGCTTTAGAGAGTGGTTTTTGTCAACCAATTCTAGATAGTAGGCTTATATGGCCGACCAACCTTGTCATGGAACAACTAGACCCAGCCATTAGATGATCAAACAATCTTGCTAGATGGCCGCATGGCCCTTCCTAGAGATGGCTAAACAACCTTGCCTTTAGATGACTAGAGGACCTTGCCTCTAGATGACCATATGACCCTGGAAGATGACAGATGGTCCTGATAGATGGCTAGACGACCTTGCCTCTAAATGATCAAACAACCTTACCTTGAGATGACTAGACGACTAGACGACCTTGCCTTTCAACAAAATTTTAGATGATGGAACCCTAGATGACCTTCCTCCTGATGACAAAAAAATTATATGGCTCTATCTCTCTTGACTTCAATGACTTCACTCTAGACAACAAAGTTTGTGTTTGTTAAGGGAATACTAGGACAATTTTTTTGTTTCTCCTTGGATAACATAGACGACAACCCATTTTCAACAGACCTGTCTCATTGCTTGGAAGACACTTTCTCTTATCCAAAAGAGACCTCTACAAGTCCATATGGCACCTCCCCTGGCCTGGATGGTTTCTTCATTGGCTCGGACCAATTTTTCTCTAGCCCAAACGATTTCTTCTCTTGCTCAGATGGTCTTCACCTTGGCCCTAATGTTCCCCTCATTGTGTTAAACGGTTGCTTGATTAAGCTAGATGACTTCTTGTGTGACCTATCAAAGGGCTTATGTTTTTGCTCAAGCAAATGCTTTTGCCACCTCAACGTCCTTTGCTTGTTCTAGGCAATTTCCCTCTACGTTCATACGATGTCCCAATTGGGCTAGATTGCCTCTTTGTTGGGCTAGATGGCCACTTGCCTAGTCCAAATGATCACCTTATAGACCCATGCTGTCAACTTGTTGGGCCAGATAACCTGGGCCTAGGGCCAGACGACTTGCATATTGGCCTAGATGGCCATGTTCTTGGACCAAGCTGCCTAGGTCCAATTGGCCTAGGTGTAGACGATCAAGGCCTTAGACTAGACTGGCCAATTCACATCCTTGTGCAACTTGCCTTTGCACCCATTCGCGTTTGTCCTTGTCCATGCAAGTTTCTTGTATTATGTCTTTGCTAGAACTGAGTCCAACTATCACCACATCATTGTCGTATATGAAATTTCTTGTAAGATGGTGTGGACCCCTTGTCAAAATGTATGCTTGCTTGCTTAGATGGAATCCTTTATCATTCAAACATGTTGCTGCCTCATCCAAATGACATTGTTCATCATCTAGATGATTGTTGTCCTTAATTATGTGGTTGACATTCTCAATTTGATATCCTTGCATGTCTAAATGGCATCCTTCAACATCTAGGCTATACTTTTGCATATGTTTGCCTTCAAACAATTTACTTGTTTCAACCCATTTCTTATTTTTCGTCTATAGAGAAATCATTTAAAAGAAAAATGTTAAAATTTCCCAATGGTTGCAATTTTGGCCCTACATCTTCCATGTTTGAGTCAAAGATAGATGCCTCTGACTGCATCAATGATGACTAGCATGTCTACCACAACATACTTAACCTCCTTGATTGCAATTAAGTTTATTATGCCCTCTTGTTGTCTTGGGATTTGACTATTCTCTAGCTTCTCAAACCCTCCACACATCATTGGTTAATCTTGACTCGTAGCACCCTAGCATTCTCATACGAAATGCCCCCAAATATGACATCTATGGCACTATGCAATGGGTCTACCGTGGGAATCATATACAATTTGGCATCTTCCATTTCTTTGGTGGTTGTCATGAACTGTACCATTGATGGCACCTCTCATATGAATAGCGTCCCTATGTGGCACATAAACCTATAGTAACAATTTTACATTGTTACACATGTTCGTGTCACAGTCATTCTTGGAGTCACTAGTCTCATCACTCTCATCTTCAGAGTTGCTCTCTTCGTCGGAGTCTCTCTCATCCTTATTAAGATAACCCCAGCAATTTAGTGGTCTTCACATTGCTTTCCAAGTTCATGGCCCACTCAAAGGCCTCTTGATATAACATTTGTGGGACCACCTAGATTTCTTCCAATACAAAGGAAGAAGTCCCTCAATAAATCACCTTTTCTTCAATGCTTTTGATGGATCCTTCTCTAGATCGGTACACAACAAATTCAACCTTTGGTTGTAGAACTGAATAGATTATCTTACTTTGGTCCATCCTATAGGTCTCTACAATCACTAACTACTTCTAGGTCTAGTACTTGCCCTCTGTTAATTCCATGTACTAGTCCACAATGATTCCACGTGGTGTTACAGGGAGTAACCTCCTCCAATTTGCTTCATTCTTCTGCCCATTGGCCTTTTGCATTGTAAGGAAAAAGTTCCCATGTTTTTTTGGGTATTCCACTACCATGAAATGTGGGACACTTATGCCTCACATCAAAATTGGTCGTCATCATGTTCAATTGATTTAGCATAGGTGATGGTTGCTTGCATGTCTCACTCTCCTCACATGTACCATTGGATACACCCTAGGTTATCCGGTATGCGGGTGCGGGTGTGGGTGCGGTCCCCACCAAAAACAAGATTCGTCGGGTGTGGGTGTGGCTATTATTTAATTAAAAAATATATATTTATATATGTATTTTTTTATCGAAAAAAATTAAAAAAATTAAGAATTTATACCCTGTCCATCAAATAGACAGTGACATCATTCCACTAAGTATGCATCTTTAACAACCTACTGAGAACATCGTATGGGTGTGGGTGAGAGTCATCGCTAAATCAAATGTGCAGAGTCAATAGTTTGGTAGAATTTAAATGGAAGATATGAACTATAAAAAAATAAAGGGTTTGAATTTCACAACAGTGTTTTCTTCTTAATCTAAAGTGTTTGTATGCCCAGGTAACATAAAAAATACGAGGGAAAAATATTAACAGGGAGGAGCTGAAATCGGAAGATATGGAACGTAAGACTGAAGTTATAATGACCTCTTCATAGAGCAAGAGGCACTCCATCCATTGCATGCGAAAATTTTAGTTCCTTTTAGCTGAACTCAAAATTGAGAGGAACCATCTTTCAAGGGCAAGGCTCACGTAACGTTAGATCCTTTTTTTTGAAAAGAAAATTAATTTAATTCTAATTCAGCTCATGTTCTAATGGTTAGCAAATCGCTTAGTACGAAAAAAATACTTTGGAGACATATAAATGTCAATGAATATCAATAAACTGAGTTTTAGCCATATAAAATAGTTACGTTACATTATTCATGGTTTGAAAAGTAAATATATATATATATATATATATATATATATATATATATATATATATATATTTGAACATTTGTTATCTTTTCCGAATGGAATTACAGCTGGTGGCTGGCTCATGCTTGTTTCTTTGGAGACACTATATTCTTTATACCAGAGGAGTATTATTTTGAAAATTAAATAACTGGCAGCATTACTGTATACAAGTACAGTAGATCGCAGCAATACAATGGAGATGTATAAATTGCGTGTCTCAAGCCACTCAAATTATAGACGCAGATTTTGAGATTGTGAATAATCCGTAATTGGAATCGACTTGCTATCTTGTTTAGTGAAAATTAGTCTGGACAACCCCACAACCCACTTAAATTATTATTATTATTTTTTAAATGTTTGTTTTTTTTATTGTTTTTGCCCTTTTGGGCTGGGTGCGGCCGACCGAACCTTGCGGCCCCTCGGGGATCAGCCCAACCAAACTCGACCCTGCACCCGAGTACACCTGAGGAGGTTGCGGGAGCGGTTTCGTGCACATGGTAGGTTCGGCCCAACCAAACCCGACCCCGCATCCGCATACCCTTGAGGCGGTTGCGAGAGTGGGTTCGTGCACCCGAAAGGCCTGTCGGGTGCACGGACCCTGTTACCTTGGATACACCACATTGTAATTGCTCTTATGCTAGACTCCTATCATGCATGCCATGAAACATGCCCACTTGTAGTTGCTTCGATGTCAGACTCTTGTCTTGCTCATGTCGAACACACCACATATTATCGAACATGCTATCTTGCATCTGCACCGATGTTAGGCTTTCATCTTGCATACCATTGGATGGGCCAACCTGTATTTGCTCTGATGTCCAACTCTCGTCTCGCTCAGCATCAAACACACCAACCTACAATTTTTTAGGTGCCAAACTCCTGTCATGTGCACTGTCTAACACACAACTCACTTCAATCACTATCAATATTTCTTTTCGAACCAGGTTTTCTCCTTGATTAAAACTTCTTGTCACTTTGTGCTTTGTCACCATGCATGGCTATGCAAAACTGTGTTGATGTCATGCACGCCTTCTCATGTTGTCTCATCATGCCTTTGTGCATTGCAACCAGCATGGATGACTTCATCGCACGTTGTGTCGTCATACATGCCTTTATTGCACATTGCATCGTCACGCATGCTTTCATCGTGCCTGTCATCACATATGAATTCATCAAGGACGACTTCTCCACAAACGACTTTGTCATGGACAACTTCGTGGACACCACCTCTCTTGGCACACATGCCTTCATCATGAACACCTACATTGGAACACATGCCTTCATCACACCCTTGGTGACAAGCACCTCTGTTGGCATGACCTTTGTTAGCGCACATGCCTTCATCACACCCTTGGTAACAAGCACCTCTGTTGGTATGACCTTTGTTAGCACGCATGCCTTCATCATTTGGCCCTTCATCGACATCAACAAACGAGTTTGCATGACCTATTGTTGCAAACTACAATCTTCCTTTCTCTTGAAGGAGCAGTAGCACACTTAAACTATATCATTCGTTGACCACACTATAATCATCATCCCATTGTTGTTGTTGCATACCTTCTTGAGTGACATCCTTACAACTCCATGTCACCAAGTTTGATCCAACTTTGTATAAGCAACAACAACAAAATGTAGAAATAGAATACAACACACTGTAATTCCATGATATATATATAAAAAAAAGGGTACATAATGGGAATAACTTGCAGATACATATGGATACACTGTGCAGTGTGCACACATGTATCTTGCACAACCCAACTATATGCAATACATTATGGTCTGGTCAAGCATACAACACATAGACTTGCCTTGACCAGCATATACCAACATTATACCTTGACAAACATCATCACCAACAAGTATCTCCAACATCTCCCACAAAGATGTGTACTTATATGTATGACAAGACTGATAGGTGGTTGGCAACTGGCAAACTACTGCCGAACTACCTGTATATGTCAAAACATTAAAATACACCATAACATTACATTACATTATTATTAACACTTACATTGCCATGTAGACAACACAATATGATAACACTTGCAACAATTCTATTTACACATCATTGACAAGTGACACAGTTCCCTTTACACATATGTTTGCATGCTCGAGCACTATACAAATGTGCACTCATGTAGGTGTGACATTTATTCATGTCAATTTATATGCCTACAATATACAAGCATGGCCATGTCTAAACATAATGTACAATTGTCATTTCTTGAGCTCCTACCTTTGATTGAGTAGCACATTCAAGAGATTAAGGGCATGTGGAGGATCATTTGATAGTGGAGGCATTTAAGTTCTTCCAAACACCTATCATGCCACTTCTGCCAAGAAGCTCTTTGAAATCCATCAGGGTGCAATTAGGTCCACACACTATTCTTGCAAACCATGATAATGCAGGTTTCAAGCTTGATAGCAAGGACCTGGTCACTGATGTCGATCTCCTTGTGTGCTCGCTTATGGAGGTGCACAACTAGGGTGATCTCAGCAATGCTATCACACAATGCAATTCAGTGCAGTGCAATGAACATGTGTTGGGGCACAGGTTCTATATGATCACAAGAATTGATGAAGGAATGCAATTCAATTAATCAAATTCTAAAGAGGATAACAGCATAGAGGAGTTCGTTTTAAGTATTGGGAACATTGGGAAGAAACTAGTGTTCATAATCTGCATGGTGAGTAGGATAGTTGGCCTAGTGTGAAATTGT
This sequence comes from Wollemia nobilis, assembly GCA_028583015.1. NCBI lineage: Eukaryota > Viridiplantae > Streptophyta > Pinopsida > Araucariales > Araucariaceae > Wollemia > Wollemia nobilis. The sequence continues at coordinate 1,543,929 of JAQPPZ010000863.1, forward strand.
TGAGAGATCCATGATCTCATTGAAAACTGCAAGACCACTGAGAAGACAGTCTTCCTCAATACTGGGAAATCCACTTTCCACATCTATTGAACCTGGACTTTCTTGTCGTAAGTATCATTATTGAGGATCTCATGTGCCCCTATCAGGTCCTTATTGGCACCTAAAAATTGTTGATGGGTGAAAGACAATTTCAATGCTCATGACAGCTTATTCTTATTGGAAGTACCAGATCATTATGAAGATTCTCTGCTCTGTCGAGCTGTCCAAGCTGATGGTGAACACCGTCATGCAGAGTGCATATCCTCAACACTGAGTTGATATTCTTGGAAGCCATGAGCACTACTGTGGCAGAAGTTGCCTATGCTGTGGGTACGAATTCTTGCATCAGACCTTTATTCTTGAGAATCAGCGTGGGAATCAGTGGGTTCTCCTTCCATAAGGATATCCTCAACTTTGTCTACAGTTTTGAGTGCAGTGGGCTTCAGCAGATGGCCAACTGTAAGACATATGGATTGTGCATCATCTTGCTGATGCCAGGTGAGCTGTATGGGAGGGTCTTAGTATATTAGTTGAAGTTCTCCTCGCAGGACTTGCAGTTAGTCCAAACATAGGATGTACAAACGAGTCTCCAAAATACTTTTAACCGTATAAATTCTGATCTCTTTTCTCATGAGGAAACACTTCAAATTGAATCCAGGCAATGAATGGAATGTGCAAATGGAAATGCATGCCCATCATAAGGCATATAAACTCAAACTTTATGGACCACAAAAGCAACAGCTGCTTCATCATGCCTAACTTGTTGAGTGAGTTAGCAAGCTCCTTTATGGAGGATCAGTCCAAGACCTTTTAATTTCTGCTGATGGAGAGACATGGAATTTAGAAAGAGCATGGAATATGGCACCAATGCCTTGGATCCATTATTTGAGTGCATGTCATTCAAGACATCCATAGCCTTGTGTGACTATGTTCACAAGCAAATGACAAAATTCTGTAGCATGTGAAGGCAAAATTGAGAATAGTCCTCATGGTATCTACTCTGATACCATCTCAGATTATGCAGTGTTTCTGCGTAAGTAACAGGATCTCATTGCTTCAGAAACTAGCCGATATAAAGCCAATAAAATGTACATATACAAAAGATATAACTTTATATTGTACAAGGATCTTGATAAGATATTACAATGATTTTCAGGAATCCTGGCTGTTGATCTTTGTTTCTCTTTCAAAGAGAGAGCATAAATATTCCCTCCGAGTTAAGCTTAACTGCATACTTGGATTTCGGCCAGATTATAGATCTGGTTATAGCCAAATCTAGGAATACATCAACCTCTAAATCTTGAGTTTGTACGAGACTCCAAAATAGGAGTTGTACCAGAAATGGAAGTGGTTACTGATTGTAGGAGAATCCAAGTGAACCAACATCCCCCGTGAATTTTAACTTGGATAGGAGGAATTCCACAAAAGATGCAGAATAGAAGCAAGGTCTGGCAGATGGTGAAGCTATAGTGGTCGACGAAGCTGCTTGGACAAGTATTACCTTTTGTAGCCTTTGCACCCATTATGAGCATCTTTCAACACACTATGCATGTATCTAATATATGTTTTCTCCTCAATAGGGCTTGAAATATCACCATTGGGGATTTTGTAGATGCAACCTGACTAGTAACTCACACGAGGCTATACTTTATCAGAATCTTATTCACTTCACCTTGAAGCATGATGATGGATTCTTACATTCTCACCAAATGACAGTTGATATCATCCTTATTACACTCTTTGTGAGCTGTTTCCCCACCTCCATAACTAAAATGAACGTATCCATTATTGTGAACACCACCTCCTCATGCTATAGCACCGATACATAGCCATGCAGTCCCTCCTTCAATGGAGGTACTCCACCAAATGCCAACACCACTTCAAAACCACTTCCACCCATACCTCTTCATATTGACTGTTTGTTTCCAACAAGATCAAATTCACAACTCATAGCTTTACATTACCTTGAGGAAGCACCATTGTTGTCATATTAACAACTTTAACTCTCTATCGAGAGGAGCCATATGGGAAATCTAGAGTGATAGTTTATCCTTGTAAAGCACTCTTAAATAAGATCAATCTATCCTCGTACACATACCACCAATCATGGCAAGTTATTTGCTCAAGAAGATTTCCCCTATTCTAGCATTCAAGCCTAAAAAACACCATAAGTTTTGCATTGACCCCATCAACTCTTCCTTGGAGGCCATTACTTTTGTTTGAAGTACCTTTCTTCTCTGCTCTTTCTTCCAAGTACAAATGCTCATTTAAGCATTATGGGAAATGGATTGCATCCCCTAATTTACCTCAATATTGTAAGATTTCTTAATAATCAAATATTAGATTTGGTTCCTTCACCAAGATTTATGTCCAATTATTGTTAATATTTATAAACATATCCCTAGTTCCCAATATTGAAAAATGTTTGATGAGCGGCTCATTTCTTTATTGCTGTAATGTTTTCACTATCATGCGTTCATCACAATAATCTAGATTCTTTTCCATTATTACAGATAATATAAATACATCGACAAAGCTGACTTTGAGAACCCACGTTGGTAATGCATCCTTCATGGCTCCATAAAAGATTTCAATTTGTATTATCCAATTTTGCATATATTACAACAAAATCATCACTATGCAGGAATTGCACTAGCCCCAACACGTCACTAGTCTACCTTCCACCTAGGGCCAAAGGAAGAGATTCAGAAGCCTATAGTGTGATTTTTTATAACTACGTTTGTGTAATTGCTGGAAGTTGAATTCCTTGCATTTCTGTAAGGATTTTATAATTGTATTGTACATTTCAGTATATAGCATAGTATTCAGTATAGATGGCTTTCTCTTAGAATCATTTAAGTCTTCTTCTTCAATCAAGGAGTAGCTTTGGGTCAAGATTGTGAAATATAGGTAGGAATCAGTACTTCAGCACTTCTAGTGTCACAAAATGCCCATTGCAGCCTACGCTTGGAACTTGTAGTCTAGGTTTGGTATTCATGCGAATTCTGGTACATGAGTACCTTGCATTCTGCTATTCATTTACATTTGTGCTATTTACATACCTTTTCACTTTATTTCATTTTCCTGATCAATATCTCTCGTTCTTTCTTGTTTCCATCAAATGGCTTGTTGTTTGAGGAAATACTTTTTGTGTCCTGTCATCTGACATTATCAGCAGAGGTTGGAAGTTGTCCTTCATGCCACCTGCCCCATGGTACAAATCACTTGTTAAAGTAAGCACTTGGATAAGCAGAAATATTTATGCTAGACATAGTTAGGAGAAACGCAAAAGTACTTTCTTCATACAAGAAAAAAAGTAAAGCGCATTGATAAACAAAAAATGTCATAGAAAGAATCAAAGTTAGAATTTTCAACATGTTTGGGATGCAAAACCCTAGAAAGAACCAATATCTCTTGTCATTCTTTTTTTCATCTAACACCTTGTTGTTTGAGGAAGTACTTGTGTCATGCTTCTACTGCGCAACTTTGAAACACAACTCATCCAACATTATCAGTAGAGGTGGGGAGTTGTCCTCCATGCCACCATATTGTGGGCCCCTTGACACGAATCACATGTTAAGGCAAGTACCTGAATAAGCAAAATACTTGTACTATACATAGTCATAAGTAGTGGAAAAACACAATATTTTTTTTTTTTTAATACAAGAGAAAAAGTAAAATGTACATAGAACATTAAAAGAATCAAGATAGAACTTTCACATGTTTGGGAAGTTAAATACATACATTCGTCAAAGTCACAAACTAAAGCCTACAAGACATAACACATTGATTGATGATGCATAGATAAAAAATAAATATCATAGAAAGATACTTTTCTTTTCTGCATATTTGGACTCTTTAAATTGTAAATATTACAAACATTTTTTCTTCGATTTGCATAAGCCTTAACCCATAAAGTGCATAAAGAAACAATAGTGTCTGTACTGTAAATCATAAATAGAAATTATGAAGCAAGACTGCATGGTACAATTCTAAATTGTCAGACATAATGTCACCTGAAGTATATCCAATAGTTGCAGAGGGTCCAATAGCTATTAAGGTGATTGGCGTGATAGGGCTACTCTTTAAACATTTTAAGCCACAGTTGAAAATTTGAAATTAAAAAAAAAAAAAAACTTGACTTTAAGGGTATGCCAGCTATGCAACTTGACACCTATTAGTATAAGAAAGTTCAATGGTGTGACATGAACATGCGGTACTCTTCCTAAAGGTGAGTTTTGAAGGGTTGAAAAATTGCTTGTAGCTGGGAAGCTAGTAATGAAGGCGTGCCCTTGGAAGCGTTGAAGAGAGCCTAGACATCGACTCAAAACAAGGTCACTTTTTCTAGAATGAAAGCATGGGTGTTGCGGGTGTTTTGGTGGTAGTAGTAAAAGAAGATTTCCATCTCATCAGCTTGTCGCCAATTGAGAGTGTACTATAGCATCAAGAGGGCACGTGACACCACCAAGAATTGAGGCAAGGTAGAAGAAAGAGGTGATTAGGTTGAGCGGACCTAGATATATTCTCCAATGCATCTAGATAGTAGTATATGATGAAAGGAAATTGGTCAATAGACATGCCACTAGATTAGAGGAACAAACTATCTCTGAGTACGAACAATGATGGTGCTTAGTAGGACCCAAGGAAGCAGTTGCCATAGAGTAATAAAGGGTGAAGTATAGGTAACGCTTGGAGGTCAAATAAAGAAATCTACTAGATTGATACTCTGTGGAACCGTTTGTTTTAAATAGATGATGCTTTATAGCATGATAGTTTGCATCCTCTCAAGTCGAGCCCAATTGATAGGATCAAAGTTGAGCCCCATACTTTTGAGCCATTAAAAATTTCGGGCTACATGATTTTGTCAAAGAGGAGCATTGGTGGCATATAGAGGAAATGTATGTGGATGCGTTAGCAGTCCAAAACAGAAATTGAGATATATGCTTTACAAATTTGTGTTTGAGATGTTTGCTTTGGGATGAAGGATGACCTTGTAAATTGAACCACCAACTCTGTACATGGGATATGGTGATCTCAACTGGTTCTTCTGTATATGAGAAATGAAACTTGGAAAGAGCTTTTTTGGGGATATTATAGACCATGACTGCTGGTTTGCTATGGTTCACATTGAGCTAGCTATAATTGCAAAAACTTAGCAAAAACATTGAGAGCATTAGGAATATGGGAGAGAATGATGCCATGAACAGGGAGCAAAATTATTGTTATTCTTTTAAATATCCTTTTATAATCTAAAATTAAAGGAGGTCATACTTGCTGCATGTAGCTCTCATGTAAAAGGCCCACACAAGGCATCTAAAACTACAAAATTAGGTTCATATTTGCTTAAAATGCTAGGAAACACGAAGGGAAACATCAGGAAATACCAATGGAAAGTTTGGAAATTTGGAAAGTTTTTGGGAGCTTTTGAAGAGTTTCTGTTTTGGAAATATCGTTGTAGAGCAGATATTTTATCCTACTGTTGCCTTGTGTTTCAGACGGTCTGAATTCATTTACCAAGGGGGTATCTGATGGATTTTTTACCTGTCTTGATGGCTTCCTTCATCTATGTGGATTTTTACGTTGCATCAACGGATTTTTTTGACAGATTCTACCTTCCATTTCTAGATTCCCCCCCCCCTTTTTCTACATTATCCAGCCATATCTATTGTGGCTGTCTACAGGAACATATTTGCACATGCCCAGATACGGTATTCAGGCTGTATTTGGGTCATATCATACCCTTATTTGTATCGGATATGTGGATACGTGGATCTGACTAAGGGGGCAGCGTGTCTGGAATTTTTGGTGAAAAATGTTTTGATAGTGGCTGAACTCATTTCACACCAGGAGTTTATAGCCATGTAAGTTATTCTTAGCTAGGGTTTGAAGGAAGGTTAGTTGCCAAATTGATCCCAGAGGAGAGCTAAATATACTCTCTGAAAATTCTCACAATTTTCTGTTTGTCTGATTTCAGAGTCATAGAAAGCAAGTATCTGTGCATAGAGTTCAAGGAGTGGCAATGATGTTAACATTATAATCTTTTGATATTTGACATGAATATTTCCATAACCTCTGATGTGAAAAGTGGGTACCTTACCATGGCCCTTGGTTTGGGCTTTTGGTTAAGGACCCATATCCACAAGGTTATGAATTCAATTCCTTTTATTCTCAGCATGGATATGCCATTGCAAGTCTATTAACAAGCTGTTAATATAAATATCTTGGAAAGTGGGTACCTTGCCATGGCCCTTGCTTTGGGCTTTTGGTTAAGGAACCATATCAACATTATAAGTTCGATTCCCTTATTCTCGGCATGGTTATACCAGAGCAATTCTATTAACAATCTATTCCAAATGACTTGGAAAGTGAGTACCTTTCTAGGATTTGGGCTTTTGTTTAAGGACCCATATCCATAGTACAAGGTTATCTGTTTGATTCCCTTTATTAGCAAGTGTATTGACAAGTTGTTATAACTTTGAAAGCGGGTACCTTGCCATGGCCCCCGGTTTGGCCTTTTTGTTAAGGACCCATATCCACAATTACAAGGTTATGAGTTCGATTCCCTTTATTAACAATTCTATAACAAGCTTTTATAAGTAACTTGGATAGTGGGCACCTTGCCATGCTCCCCTATTTGGGCTTTTGGTTAACAACCCATATCCACAAGTGCAAGGTTATGCATTTGTTTCCCTTTATTATCGGTGTGGCTGATGCAAGAGCATCCGAGTGAATGGGCTATCCCGCATTGCTAGATAAAAAAAAAAAAAAAGAGAGAAGAAAAAAACACGAGGAAAAAAAAAAAGATGGCAGCTTTAATAAAAATAAAAGACGCAATAAAGCAGTTAATTAAAGAAAGCATTAAAGCAGATTTCTTTAGAAAGCTAGGCATTAGTCTTCAAAGTAAATGCGTTGTGTAAAGCAGCCAAAAGGGGCAACTATAGGAAGCAGTTGGAGGATGTAAATAGTATAGTAGAGTGTGTGTGAGAGAAGTGTAAGTCAAGCGGTTGAGACCACGCAATTGTAATTGCCAATATTCAAGAAAAACAAAGCTGTGCCCAAGAGAATAATTGTAATTTTTTTTCTTTTATTGTGCGTGTGTTTGCTGTCCCAGTAAAACTTGTGGTGCCTTCATAAATCGTAGCAACTGTGTTTACCAGTTGAGAGCTTTGGTAGAGCATGTGAGCAAGTTAGGCTACTTGGAGGTGCAACCTTAATTGGTTTCCACGTCCATGACTACATTAGAGTGGTATCAGAGTAGGATTTTGTGTTCAAATGTCTGCAATACATGTCGGAGGAGATATGGCGCAACGTGGAAGAGGAAGATCATGTGGTCTTGTGCCCCAGACAACAGAGATAAATGAAATGCTGAGAGCAATTACTGCCAGGTTGGATGCGATAGAGACTGCCCAAAGAAGAGTCGTTCATCTTAAAGAGGTTAATGACAGTGAAGAAGAGGAAACTGGTCACCCAGAGGTTCGAGGTGAGGGACAGAAAGAATCTATACAAGGAGAATCCCTTATGATGCAAAGGGTATTGTTGAAACCAGCTAAAGAGGAGCATGAACCAATGCAAAGAAGTCTTTTTAGAACCATAAGCAAATCAAGCGGCAAGTGTTGCAAGGTTATAGTTTAGAGTAGACACACAATCTAGTGTCCACAGAGATGGTTGACAAACTAGGTTTGCAATGGAGGGAACATCCAAATCCTTACAAAGTATCTTGGCTTCAAAAAGGGCATAGCATCTTGGTGAGTGAGCAATGCGTTGTTGATTTTCAAATTGGTTCATACAAGGATTTGGTATTGTGTGACATCATGCTTATGGATGCATGTCATGTATTGCTTACTAGACCATAGCAATTTGACAGAAAGACACTGCATGATGGTATGGCGAACACCTACACTATTGAGAAAGATGAAAGGAAGTACACATAAGTCCATTGAAGGACAAAGGAGAAAAGGCGGACAACTGTCCTACAGTGTGCTTGAATATAGAAAAACAATTCTTGCAGCGTTATGAGACCAAGTTGAAGGGAGAAAGGACAATGTTGAGAGAAGTTGAGAAGCAAGTGGAGGAAAAGGCAGAGCAGAAGAATAAGCACAAAGAAGAAGCAGTTGATCCAAGTTACAAGTAGTAGTGATGATGATGACGATGGTGCAACAATTCCTACTGCATATAAAGAGAAAGAGAAAAAGAAGAGCAAAGAGAGAGGAGAAGAAGATGAACGTCATGATGTCATTGATTGTTGTGTTAGCCATGACAAAGGCCATATTGCTAGAGTTGATAGTAGTAATGATAATTTAGAGTGTGGTGAAGAACATTGTGATAGCATGTGGTATCTAAATAACAATGATAGAGATCAAAATGGCGATGAAGAATTTGGATTCTTTGAAAGGTACACCAAAGGTATTGATTCCAAGTTAATGAGAAGAATGGGATATGATGGCAAAGGATTGGGAAGATATGGACAAGGTGTGAAAACACCCATAATACCAGATATAAGGCCAAGAAATGAAGGCCTTGGATATACAGGTCCAAGAGGAAGCGATAAGACCAAATTTGTGGGAGAAGAGAATAGTACAGGGGATGAAGGTCCTAGGATGGGTTGTTGCAATCAGTGTGGAAGATCTGGACATGTTGCAACTAGGTGTTGGAACCTACATCCTTGTGAGATTTGTGGAGGACGTAATCACTCCACACGAAAGTGTTGGCACCAAGAGGAAGTAGCCAACAAAGTGCATGTTGAATGTGGTTGGATGGATGTGATGGAATGGGACAAGGTGAAACGAATGCTGAGTGCATTCTATAAGAGGAGGTTTTGTTCTTAGATGAAGTCGAGGACAAGACAACAAAGGGGGCCTTGTGAAGACAACCAAGTTAAATGGTAATAGCTTAGAAAAACAATTCATGTTCATGAGCTGGAGCTCATGAAATATTTTCTCTTACCTGGCATGTCTGATGTAGGAACATCCTGGTAAACAAAATATCCCGCATTGCAAGAAATTAAAAAAATAAAAAAATAAAAAGAGAAGAAAAAAAAACAAGACAAAAAAGAAAAGAAAAGGTGGCAGATTTAATAAAAATAAAAGAAGCAACAAAGCAGTTATGAAAGAAAGCCTTAAAGCATATTTCTTTAGTTAGTTAGGTATGAGTCTTTAAATTAAATGCGTTGTGTAAAGCGGCCAAAAGGGGCAGCCAGCTATAGGAAGCAGTTGAAGGATGTGAATAGTATAGTAGTGTGTGTGTAAGTCAAGCGGTTGAGACCAAGCAATTGTAATTGCCAATATTCAAGAAAAATGAAGCTGTGCCCAGGAAAGTAATTGCATATTTTTTTTCTCTTATTGTGCATGCGTTTGCTGTCCCAGTAAAACCTGTGGTGCCTTCATAAATTGTAGCAACTGTGTTTACCGGTTGAGAGCTTCCGCAGAGCGTGTGAACAAGTTAGGCTGCCTGGAGGTGCAACCTTAATTGGTTTCCACGTCCAAGACTGCATCAGTGGCTATGCTGTAGTAAGTCTAAGCAACATACTTCAAAAGAGTGACAATTGTGACATCATCAAGGGGGTCATCCTATGTTGTTAAGCTGATCTCAACATAGGACGGACTAACACTGGTGACATTATCCTCGTTAATGTCAACATCTGGAGCATTTGTGAAGGTTGTGAATGGGGAGGGTTGTGATGTTAGCTTCATTTGGGATGAATTTAAGATCATTTACTTTGGCATTTGTGGTGCCAAGTAAGTCTTGATAGTTGATTGCAGTTCCTTAGTTTGGATTTTATTTCAGACTCTAGGCATATCAGAGTTTTGAAGGGATTTTTGGTGTATGTCAAACTTCAGTTTTAGGTCTGCAACAAATTAAATATCTAAAATATATATATATATATATATTACTCCTTGTCCCAGGGCCAAGGCCAAAGGCAATAGATGACATGACTAAGGTACACGACCAAAAGATTTCCACCTCAGCCCACTGACATGATCTTTAAGAGTGCCATAGACTCTGATAGGATGAGGACTGCCATTGACACAATGACTCCAAAGCAGTTGAAAGGGGTCCAAGGAGGAGAAAGTGCATATGGAGAAAATATCTTGGAGAAGGGATCAGTGTGATAGCCATCTTGATGACCATCTACTGCTACTGAAGCAGGCCTTTCAAAAAGCCTTTGTTGGTCATATGGTTTCCAATGCCAATTTCCAAGAGAACGTATTCCAAGGATTAATTGAGGGACTTGGTTTGCAACTATAATCCCTAGATCAAACTTTTACACCATTAAAACTAGTACAGTGTAAGTCTTTTTTAACCTAGTATTTTTTTAGCGTGTATTTGGTATGCCTGTGTGGAGAGTTTTTTGTATGGTAGTAATTTTCAAGCCTAGTTGTAGTTAGAACCTGGTTCACACGAGTAGTCCATAGAGGAGTTGGACGCAATGCCCGCATACATCGATGGACATAAGGAGTCCGAAAATGCAATACTTGAAAATGACTAGTTGAGGTGTTGTAAGGACCTGATCATTGCTTTGTTAATGGAGGAGTCAACATCCACTGATGATTCCCCATTGAAAGGGACCATTTTTGAAAAAATCGGCTGATAACCGCCGGAATTACGAGTATCTCAGACTCTGATAGCTGTTAAAAAAATCGCCTAAATCGCGATTTCATCCTGTGTAAATATTTTTTTCCCGAAGATCGCCGATTTTTATATTTATAGCCCCCAGGAAATCGGTATAAATCGTCAGTAGACGCATGAAATCTCAAATAAAATATTTTCTGTCATTTTTGCATAAGGGTTTTCTGTCCGCTGCTGAGGAGTGAAGAAGGTTTTCCAGAAGAGAATTCTGATGCAGTCGAAATATCTGCTGGCTTTTTGCATGGGTTTCTTTAATGTCTGTGTCCGCCTAACCTGTTTGAGTGCTTCATTCAAAGCCATGCAAGGATAGTCTGAGCAGCGTTTCGATCTGGGCAACTCTTCAGCCGGTTTCAATTCGTCTTCTTCGTCGATGACTTAATTTTTTTTTTTAATATTTTTATTATGGATGGGTTAAAATAGAATTATAGATGTTATTTTCTATTAAACTTAGGTTTGGGACATAAAAAATGATACGCTCAAATTATACCATGTAATAAAATATATAATAAAATAGATTATTATATGTTATACGATAAAATACATATAATAATTTTTATTATAAAATAGAATATATATATATAGAGGGGATAGGATAGCATATTTAGGTTAAGATATTTTATATATTTTTTCTTCTTAATTTTATATTAAGAAAATATGAAATTACATTTTTCAGCATTTCTTCAAAATTTTAATAGTGACTTAAAAATCAGGTCATTTATACATCATAATTAACATCGAGTTTGGGTATGTGTGTGGAGGATTGGCCCTCTTGCTTTCTAACCGGTTAATGTGATGATGCAAGTCTAGTCGCATATTCCATGATTGAAATTCCGTTCCACGTTAATACATATCTATCTCTATAATGCTAAGTTTTATCCTTAGGCACCTTCTCAATTTATCAAATTGTATCATTTAGATCACTCACTCCTAAGTTTTTTGAAAAAGTTGTTGTATTAATCCCCCCATATAAAGATTTGGACCAGTTGCAGTGCATTGCCCTCATTGAATTTTTGTTCTAAGCACATACCTAGATCAATCTGAAGTGCCTCCTTTGAGAGTTCATCTGCTTCCCTATTTAGTTCTCTATAAATATGCCAAAAAGTAAAAGTTTCACTTTGATCCACAACTTCTTTTATTTGAGAAAAGATGGGTTGTAGAATCATGTTTTCCATTTTAAAAACACCAAACACCCGGTTTATTATCACATGTGAGTCTTTGTAAATATGAATTTTTGTATTCTTTATGATTCTGCCAACTGAACCAACAATTTGAGGGCCATAATTTCAGTATAATTATTAGAACCTTCTCCCAATCTAGCCTTGAATTTAAAATAACGAGAGTTAGAAATATATAGTAATCCTCTTGCTCCACAAACTCCAAGGACCCCTTGTCTAGCCCCATCAAAAAAATCCCAAGCCCTTGATTTATCAATCTTTGGAGGGATGATTTGTTTACCTTTGTTGTTGCCAAAACCTTACAGTTTTTGAAACTTCCAATGATTTTGGAGGAAACCTGCCAAGTAGGTTTTTCTTGATCCTGAAAAATAATTGCATTCCTAGTTAACCATACTCCCCAAGACACAAACAATGGGAGAGCTATAAAACCTTTGTAAGACCTATTTTCAAACCAAGATTTTAAGCACTCTCTTATTTTTTTTTAATAAGCTATGTGTGGTTTCTATTGATGACCACTCCTATCAATATGACAAAAAACATACATTGTTTTCGAGACATTGCTATCAGATAAGTTAATTAAACCATATTCAACTTACCTTTGTATCAAATATTGTCTTCATTTACCTTTCTATTAAAAATATTCTTCATTTAACTTTCTATCAAAGATATTTTTTATCTTCTTTAAACTACAATGTTTCCTCAATCAACTCGATCATATCATTTTCATTAAGAGATAAAAACTCACTCCACAAATTGCCATCTAAAATTTGAATTTTGTCATGACGAAATCAATACCGCAAATGACTAAAATATTTGCTACCTAGTTTCCTTCTCTATGAGTACGCTAGGTATAACAACTTGCCATTACTTTAATACCTATTTTTTAGGGGTCTCATTCATGTCCTAATATTTTGAGATATCATTTTCATCTTACTCGTGGGCTTAGCCCTACTTCATGTTAGCACTTGCGATATTTGCTTTTGTTTTCCCATATCAATATCCCTTTGAGTTTCCTTCTGTTTGGTTTTTTTTTTTGGTAATTATTATAGTAGATTAAAAAAGGGTTTTTATAAAGGATCCCAAAACCTTATGTACAAAATCAGCCTTGCATCATGCCTCCTGGCTTTATGTATAAGCCTATTACAGAAAACGTAACCCCTAAAAAAACCTGATTACATAAGCAAAGGGCCTAGGGCATCAATCCCTTGAAACTGAACACCAAAACAGAAATCCCGCCCAGCGGTAACAGTAAGCATGAAACAATCCCTGTCAGCGGGAAACAGACAAATAAGAAAGTAGTTTTGGAGATCCCGCCCAGTGGGGAGTAGCCAAAAACCACCATCGAGAAGATCCCGCCCAGCAGGAAGCAAAGAAAAACCGTTACAATAAAATCCCACCTCGCGAGAAGTAGTCAAAACCACCACAAACAGTCCCGCCTAGCGGGAAGCAACAGGGAAATCCCGCCATCCGGGAAACCAGCAAAAAAGAAAGGATCCCGCCTCGCAGGAAAACCGGCGGATTTGGCGGATCCCGCCCTGTGGAGAAACCATCCCGCCCACCGGGAAAACATTCCGTTCAGCGAGAGCCATCCTGCAGGAAGCCGACAGCCAGCACAGAGAGGATCCAGCCCATCAGGAAGTGACCAAAGAGTTGCACCACAAAGAACCCGCCCCGAGAAAACAGAAGAGGATCCCAGCAGCAGGGACCAAGAATCTCGTCCAAGCACAGAGCCCGCCGAGGATTCACAAGAAAAAGGGGGAAGCTGTCCAAACCCTAAACCATCACCTCCACCGCACCGAGAAACGCAGGGACCAGATCCATGCGAATAACCTGCAAAAAACCCCAGGGGGAAGCCTGAGGGAAAAAGGGAAGGGATCCCCAACCAAACAGGGATCCCTGGGAAGCACCAGTCTGAAAAAACAACCAAGGAAACCCTAGCCGGCCGGGAGGGGCACAGATAGTGGAGAAGGATCTCCCCTAGGAGATCATCTGCAAACAACCACTCCCCGGGAGGGATGACCTGGGTTGAGCCAGGAACTGGGCAGGAACCAGGAGCCATGGGAGGGGGAGCAGGGGAGGGACCAGAGCCCTCCCCTCTCTACTTTCTTCCCTCGCCTTCTGTTTGGTTTTGCTTGTTGGGTCTTCCTCTTTTTTTTTCATTCCCATCAACATTTTCATCAACACTCATCTCTTTGATTTTTCATACTATTCGAGACTTACGATCTATAGGTTGGTCTAGATTTGAAGGATCTGAAGTGTAAGGAATAACCTCAAAAGCGCTTTCTTCTTTATGTTGCCCTAGAAATGCTAAAGTGCAAGGACGTTCCTCCAAAGTAATTACTTCCTTATGCTGCCCTTAAAGCACTAAATTGCTATAAATTTCCTCCATCCTTGTTGCTTTATTATGCTGCTATTGAAACGCTAAAGTGTAAGGGATAATCTCTACACCACTTTCATTTTTATCGCAATTGGAGGATTTTATACTTGTTTAGGAAAATGAAGATGACTTACCTAAAATAAACTTGACCTCTTCTACCTCCTTTGTTTTAAATATTTCCTTTACATCTTCTTTTGCACCTTTAATTCCTTCTGAATTTGAACTTGCACATTGAACTTTCTCATCCCTTGTATCCTTTGATTCTTATAAGGGTTGATCTGAGTGAATTATGATGGACTTTGTCTTCAGATGCTATGTTAGGCTTTCTTTACCTTTTTTTTGGGAGTGGAATATGCTTGATCTAATATAGCTTCTACTATAGTATGATCTCCTTGCCTCATCGTGAAGTTTGTCTTGTGACCAAACCTTTCTTTTTTTCTATCGTTTTCTGTAATCTCTTGACATGTGTCTAGTCTCATATTATTTGACACAACAAAATGCAATATTTTCATAATCCACTTGTTTCTAATTTTATTGATTCAAATTTAATCTTAATGGATTGTGACAAATGTTTTGAAATACCCATAGCAACACATATTCGGTTATATACAGTATGCTTTCGCTCCTAAATAGATGGTCCCTCTTTGATGAACTCCCCTAGGTTATTACGAATACTCTACAAAATGTTATTGATAAGCTGATATGGAATTCCATAAAGCCTAACCCACATTGGAAGGTTTTTTCATAGTTTCTATCTTGACAGAAAAAATTCTCACTCCATGGTCTAAATATAGGGCATCTCCCCACTAAACCATGGGCCACCGCCCATTATTTTATCCCTGATTTTTTAATAGAAAAAGATGATGAGGAAAAGAAAAACCTTTAGGAAGAAAAGTCATGGAGTAATTTGAATTTAATCCCCACTTCCATTGATCCAATTTTGAATCTCTAAACCTTGACTAGTATCCGTGGAACATACATATTAACCCTTTGTTTTTAAGAACCATTATATCAATGCTTGATCATTTTATCCTTGATAACCACTTTAATATAACATTTGTTACCTGGGTCAGACTTGCCATTTATTCGCTCTTCCTTTGATCTCCAACTTGGGCATCCATACTTCTAGCTAGGCCATCCTTACTTCCAATCGGTGCTTTCAAATATGATTTTCCTTCCATGCTATCTAGATTTTACTCATATGAATCCTTTATTTTTTGAATTTACCCAAATATTTAGAACAAGAAAAGGTGAGGTTTGCTTCTTACTCTCACTTGCTTCCTATTTGCACTCTCTCCCTACTTTTCCCCAAAGATCTAAAACAAGAAAAGGTGATGCTCACTGCTGGCTCGCACTTGCTCAAGACATGTATATACACTAAAATATGTTTTAAATAGATTATATGGGATTGAAATAGGTCTTACACTTACCATATGAAGATGAACCATATTGTAGTATTACAACAAATTGTATTATCATGACAGTAGTATGAATTAAATCCTAATGGGCTCTTTATGACCAAACATTTCAACAATTATTTTATACTTTAATTTTGATATTTGCATTTAAAAAATATGCATGGTTTAGTTTTCTTTATTTTCATTGTTTATATATTTTATTTGTACTTTTTTATTATGATATTTACATTTTCTGATTTTTTTAATTTTTATTTTTATTTTTATTTTGTCAATTGATTTCTGATCCAATTTTTCTGGGCCTTGTCGATAAATTGTCGATCATGATTTTTCAACACTGGCATAAGCATATAAAGGATGATGTCTATGATTGGGCCGATTTCGTGTTGAAGAGAATGTATTTTATTTTATTTATTTTTTTAAATTGGTTATATGAGATTGAAATGGGTCACACCCGTATTAAATCATGACCACATGGTGGTATTACAACAATGTGGCTATTGCATGTATTGCTTGGGAAGATTCAAACATGGGTCTCCTCCTTGAAAGTAAGGAATTTCACCTGTCAAGCTAATGACATTTGATAAGAATGCATGTGTTTTTGAGCGGAGAGACAGATTTTACAAGACTTTGCATGCAATATTCCTTGCATTAGATGTTTTTATTGACTATTCTTTGGTTAGGCCAAATATAGATTCCTTGAACCTGAAATTTTATGAGTTCTAACACCCTGTTATTTATTTTATTTTATTTGTTTATTTTTAAAATTTTAATTTGGTTATTGTTGCAGAAATTTATTATTATTAACAGAAATCATTCACCAATATGCAAAAATATCAAATCATTCATCCATAATACATTATCCACAATAACAATCCACAAATGAGAGAGAGATAGATAATACCCTTAAGGTAGGGAAACACCAATAATACTCCTTAAGGAAGGAATCACTCCACAAGATCTCACTTGAGGAGGGCAAAGTCCCATAAGCCACTTCGTGGGCATAGCCGATTACATAAGATTCATCTCCAATGATGATTACAATGACAAATATCTCTTCTTTATATATTCATATTCTTATTCTACTTTGGGGAGCCTACTACTAATATAATATTATATTATAATATAATATATTATTATATTATAATATAATATAATATTATAATACAATCAACCTTGGGTTATGTATAGCCCATGCCAACCCTTATACAATATAATAATATATCTCCAAATATCTGTTCCTAGGTACCCTACCATGCCACCCTCCTTACAAATGTTCCGTCCTCGAAACATAAGAAGAAACATGATAATATGATTTGCTAAGCAATGTTAGCAACCGATACCAATCTCGATCATCCATCCATCCAAGTGAAACATGTTGATGCTGGTACACCATTTTGTTACTTGAGTATCCAAATCTGCTTCGTTGGCTCCACGCTTCTGCTGCTGTATTTTGATAACTTGAATGATAGGTCCACTTGCTCCTTGATACTGATGAACCACTTTGAAAACCATGATCACTATGCTTTCTCTGCCAAACACTGCCATAGTTGGTGCCCTTCTGATTCCATGTAGAACCATAATATTGTTGCCTTGAACCATGCCCCCAAGATTGTTGCCGCTCATGGTGGTGTGGATGGTGATATGGTGCAACCTTAACTTGATGTTCTACCTTCTTTGACTTCTCAACATTTGGCTCCATTGTTTTAAATTCCTCTACACATTGTTCTTTCATGTTCTCTTTGTTTGGTGTGTCCTTGTGCTCTTCTATCAAAGCTTCCTTGGACTTTGTTACTGTTATTTCCACTGAATCAGCTACTGCTACTTCTTCCATGGACTCTTTTGCTGCTACTGCCTTTTTGGATTCTGTTTCAGGTTCTTCAATTTGTTTCTCTACAACCACTTCTTGATTTTCCTTGGATCCCTGCTCCTTAAGCTGAGAAATATCCTGCAATGTTATCTTTTTTTTCTTGTACCTTGACTTCATAAACTTCTTTTGCACATTAATGTTAACAGTACCCAAAGAATCTAACCAAGGATAACCAAGAACAATATCCTTATCATCCATCTCAATAGCATAGAAATCTGAATGTAAAACATATTTATCCATGGTGATCTTCAAATCTTCAAAAATCTGAACATGCTCATCCTCTAGCTGTATGTCCTTAACTTTTTTTACTTGAACTTGCAACTTCTTAGCCAAAGCAATATTAATAAAATTATATCTGCTACTAGGGTCAATGAAAATAATAACCTGTTCCTTTTGAATGCTTCCATGAACCTGCAAAATAGAACTTTTAGCTGAATTTAAACCTTTTTTATTTTGCTCTTGCTTTTGTAAATCCAACGATGTGTCTTCTATATTCCTCTCATTATCTTCCCTAACATTTTCCTCTTTCTCCTTGAGTAATTTTATTTCTTTTTCATAGTCTTCATTCTGTTTCCTGAAAACTTCCCAATCTCCTTTTATTTCATTCCGCTCATTTTGAATTCCTTGTAGTTTCTTTTCAAGGTCTTTGATGACATCCATTAGGCTATCTATATAATATGGGTCCCATTGACTCAAGAATGCATGCTCTATTTCATCCCAAGTGTATTCATTAATCCTTCCCTTAAAAAAGTTATTCCACCAAGACCAAGCTTCCCCTTTAAGAGATAAACCAAGGAAGGATTTCCCGAAATAAATATTACAATATAGAGAGCAAAACTTTTTCCACCATTCTCTAGCATCAATATCGTCTTCTCTAGAAAAACTTTGGAGTGCCATTGTGCATGCCCTAATGCAACTAGGGTTTTTTGATAATATATATCATGCCCTAATGCAAACTAGGGTTTTATGGAAATAAATATCTCCCCACTGATTTGAAGCTAAAATTCTACAGAGACCACTAGATCTGTAATTTTTTTTCCAAACCAAATAAAGTGCAACTGATTTGCTTACCCAAAATAAACATATTTCATCTTTTGAAAATTTTGCGACTTGAAAATTTGTCACTACCCTTGTTCCAGATGACTGATTTCAGAAGGTCGTATCTCCCTCAATACTACTTACATTCCTTCATATGACCACTCATTTTAAAGCTCTTCAAATTATGCACAAACTGATCCAAGAATCGCCTGAATAGGATAAACTCTCGCAGAGATATGGCTTCTAAACAATGAGACATTTTCTAGAAATTTTTTTCGAAATTTGTCACTATCCTTGTTCCGGATGACTAACTTCAAAAGGTCGTATCTCCCTCAATACTGCTCGGATTCCTTCATATGACCACTCATTTTAAAGCTCTTCAAATTCTGCACAATCTGATCCAAGAATCGCCTGAATCAAATAAACTTGCGTATACATATGGCTCCTAAAAGATGAGACGTTTTTCCAAAAACATTTTGCCCTAATTTTGCAATTTCACAAAAATCCCCACTTTGCCAAAATCGTTGCTCTAATACCACTTGTTGCAGAAATTTATTATTATTAACAAAAATCATTCACCAATATGCAGAAATATCAAATCATTCATCCATAATACATTATCCACAATAACAATTCACAAATGAAAGAGAGAGATAGATAATACCCTTAAGGTAGGGAAACACCAATAATACTCCTTAAGGAAAGAATCACTCTACAAGATCTCCCAAGATGAGAGATGCCACTTGAGGAGGGCAAAGTCCCATAAGCCACTTCGTGGGCATAGATGATTACATAAGATTCATCTCCAATGATGATTACAATGACAAATATCTTTTCTTTATATATTCATATTCTTATTCTACTTTGGGGAGCCTACTACTAATATAATATTATATTATAATATAGTATAATATTATAATACAATCAACCTTGGGTTATGTATGGACCATGCCAACCCTTATACAATATAATAATATATCCCCAAATATCTATTCCTAGGTACCCTACCAGCTATATGGAATTGAAACAGACCCCATCTATATTATATCATAACCACATAGTGATATTACAACAACTTGGCTATTATGTATGTATTGCTTGGCAAGATTTGAACCTAGGTCTGCTCCTTGAAAATTGAGGAATTTAACCGGTTGAACTTATGCCATTTGAAGAGTTCCAATACCTTGTTATCTTTGATAGGAAAGCTTAAAGAAAGGGACAGTCGAGTGAATACTCTAGTGAAGAAGTTGGGAACAAAGAGGTAATTGTCAACTTGGGAATTAGACAAGCATGATGATGCTGGAAATAATAGGGCTGAAGGGGATGATAACCTGTTTCCAACTTGGGGAGCAATGCTTCTCCATGGCCCCTCCGTTGCTTATTGTTGAAATTGATTATGATGATCATGACATAGTGGATAGTGCTATGGTGTTTTGTCTTATTCCCAAGCCTTCACTACTCCTAGATTCTACTAGAGTATCCTCTATAGTGACTCCCAGTAGGGCTAGCATTTCTATTCAGTTGCAATATACGAGGACTGTTAGGAGAGTTGGAGACTTCCTTTGATAGACCTAAGCTAACTAGTGAACCTTGATAGGATATGCTTCCAATTTTTAATGTTACTCTATTCTTTATGTCCCGTCCTTGAAGGGGATGTAGAGAAGGATATGCATAGAGAAGTGGGGTGCATCATCTCCACCTCTTTCTAACTTGGGAAGCAATGCTCCTGAATGGCCCCTCCATTGCTTATTGTTGAAATTGATTATTATGATCATGACATAGTGGATAGTGCTATGGTGTTTTGTCTTATACCCAAGCCTTCACGACTCCTAGAGTCTACTAGAATATCCTCTACAGTGACTCCTAGTAGGGCTAGCATTTCCATTGCTGCAGTTGCAAGATATGAGGACTGTTAGGAGAGTTGGAGACTTCCTTTGGTAGACCTAAGCTGACTAGTGAACATTGATAGGAGATGACTCCAGTTGTTAATGTTCCATTATTCCTCATGCCCCCTGCTTGAAGGGGATGTGGAGAAGGATATGCATAGAGGAATGTCTTGTTCTCTAAGGTATTCCACATCAGACGAGGGAAGTGAAGAAGATAAGCAGAGTATTGAAGATTTTGAGATGAAGTTATTGGTCAGTATGCACAGAATTGAACTCGTATCCTTGTAGATATGGGTCCTTAACAAGAAGCCTAAACTGACTTTTTGGTGCTGTATGGAGGAGACAATATACATTAGTTGGGGAGCCTGTTATATTTTCATGGGGGCACATGTTTGAGACATTTTCTAGGCAGAAAGCTGAGGGTGGTAGTTTGTAAGCTTGGAGGCAAAGGGAAAAATTGCTAATCATATAGGTATTGATTTTCTCCAGTAGTTTGCTAATAACAAGAAAGCAGAACAATACGTGGACTGTTGGAAGGATGGTTCAATAGGGAAGATTGTTCTTTAGTCAAGGTATGAATCTGTCCCTTTTGCAGTACCTTCTTTGCATTAATCATCTTAATTCAGAGTATGGGTCCATCTAGCCTGCTCTGAATAAATTTGTATCTTTAGATTTTGAAAGCCAACATCACTATATTGCAAAAAAAACTCCTGGCACAAGAGAGAGAGCAGAAGCTAGAGGAAGAAGTGTAGGAATTAATATCAGCTTTGCAGACCTTATTAAGGAGGCAGATCAATTGAAGAAACAGAACAGTGAGGGGAGAGCAGAATGTATGTAGTAGGGAGTAGGATGCACAGCAGATCAGAGGGTTGGAACAATGTCTTGAGAAGGAAGAGGTGTGGGAGCAGATTTTGGAGAAGTGGAAGGAAATATAGTATGACTAGATGGACTTTAACAGGATCTACTGCAAGGCTCTTGAGGAAAACAGGCAGTTGAGGAGGAACATTTCAGGTAAGGTTAGCAGTGGATAGTCATATGTACAATCTGTGTTGTCCAGTCCTACAACGCAAGCTACCACTTTGGACACTTAACCCAGCTCTAGATGCTATGTGATTACTTTGTCAACATTGAATACTCAGCTCTAGATGCTATGTGATTACTTTGCCAACATTGAACAAGGATGCTAATTGCTACAGGGGAGGGGTATATGTAGACATAGGATTAAGACATTAGATATGACAAGGACATGTCTGTTTGTTGCTATAATAAACGAATAGCCTAGTCCATTGATAATTAACAGAGATGAATGGGCTACTTTAGTTTTTGTCGGTTATAGGATTAGATATGGATGCATGTGGTTATACATACTGGCCTCTTCTAAGGTCCGAGTATATGTGCTCCTCAAGAGATTCTATCAGGAATTTTTTCTCTTCTCTGAGTCCACTGCCTATGTGAAGTGGATGGTGTATTGACAACTATTGAGAGTAATGCATTCCCCATCCTCGACTTTCTATTTTCTGTGTAAGTACTATAATTAGTTATCAGTTCCTCTTTGATTCAAATCCTGATAGGTTGAGAGGGGATTGGTTATCAACCGTGCTTATATCCTATTATGGTTGATATTAAACTGGTCATTGAAGTTGTATTTATCATCTTATAGTTTGGTTAGCTTCAAAATATCCTTCTTCTTCGATGCAAATGAATGGATGAATTTTGTTTTGATGTTATAGATTTTGTATTTAGCAGTAGAGTTCAAATGGATGATGAAGGTTCTTATGCATGGAGACATTCCCTGCGTGCATTTTGATGAGTAAATGAAAGCAGTATATCAGCCTATATGCAACTTTGTGATTATGTGTTTGCATGTTTTGTATGCTGCTATTCATGATGGTACAGATCTTTGAATTCTTTGGGATCATGGAGGAGGGAGGAAGGGTGGTATTTGCATGCATTTGGCCATTCATTTACTTCAACTGGATTTAAGTCTGAGATTGTAAGTTAGATTTCTTTTCTTTTGAGGCATTTGTAACGAAGCCTTGTTGTGCAGGAGGATAAATTGCAAACCTTCAAACTTCCAAGGCCAGTTTTGTGCATTGGAGGCATCTTCCAGGTTGAACTGCTGGGTAGAGTTCAGAAACAAGAAACAGATGGATTGTATTATATTTGGTAAGCAACTAATCTTCAAAGCATATGCATCTCTAGGTTGCTTGTGTAGGAACAAATAGTGGTCAAAAGCTCAATAATTTTTTTATTTAAAATGCATTAAATTTTTTCCTCTCATGGTGTATACTTCACATCTCTTTTTGGTGTCTATTCCTGGGCATGTGTTTTATACATAGTTTTATGATTTATCTTCATGCATACTACCTTTACAAATGATCTTTGGAGTCCTATGCACTTAAAGGAAGTGCTTTCCTCTATAAAGTTTACTTGGATTAGAGTATTTGAGGTTCGTCAATCATCAAGCCAGTTTTGAGCAATATGTTAACTTCCTTTGCATTTGCTTGTGAATTGCTGGGCAGTGTGTGTCATGTGCATGTGGTTGCAAGGCCTCTTTATTGTTTCAATTTCAGTGTTTTAGTCGAGCCAAGGCAGCTTATTCTGAAGTATTTGGAGAGTCAAGAATCTCTTGATATGTTATCTGAAGATACTTCAAGAGTTACTTCTGAAGACAATGTAACTGGTACATATTCTCGTCACCATTCTATTGCAGGGACGATAAGACACTTAAGAGCCAGAAAGTTGCTTACAATATTGGCAAGTATTGGGATGGCCAATTTCTTCTCTCAAAATGATCAGGATTCAGATGAAGAAGATAGCAATACCAATTCAGATATTTATTAATTATTCTTGAAGAAATTATCTTTATTATCCTCCAGATATAAGATTAGTATGTGCTAATTTTTATTATACTTCTGAGAAAATCAATAAAATTTGGTGATGTACAGATTTACATATGCTTGGTGTACGCAGGCAAATTGAATAAATGCATTGGAAGTCAAGTATGGGCACATAAGAGTTTTGATATATTTGATGTTATAAAGTCATGATGTAATATTGTATGTGACAATGTGTAATGTTAAGTGAAGTATTAGTTATATATGAATAAGTCGTGAGTCATGAAATGAAATGTACATGTAAGTCAAATGCATGTAAATGTAATTTAATAAAATGATGAGTTGTCCAGTAGTTGGAGGATGCAACTACCTCTTTAGTTGTATAAATAAGACCTTTCCCTCATTCATTCGTGTTGTTGTCATGGTATTGAGGGTTTGTATCGAAGGTGGGTGTTGTAAGTTGGCATTGCACATGGTAGTAGAAGTTGGGTGTAACCAGACATGTATTCGTGAGATACTTGTGCTGGGCTGTCTGAACTGATGTACTGGGCCTTTTGAATTGCTTTGCTGGGCCGTCTAAACTGGGCTGTTTGAATGCTGTGCCGGCTGTCTCAACTGGACTGTTTGAATGCTATGCCGGGCCATCTGAACTGCTGTGCTGGGCCGTCTGAACTGCTTTTCTAGGCTGTTTGAACTGCTGTGCCGGGCAGTCTGATATATGTTGTGTGCGCAGTGTATGCATTGTAAATTATTGACATTGTATATTTTATTCATTTAAGTGATAATGGAATTGTGTTGTAGTATGTTGTATTCCATTTCTACACTTGGTTACTATTAGATGTTTTACAACCAGGTCAAATCAGTGAGAGGAAAAGGTTTGCATTTGAGAATGACAAACAACAGCCTCTACCTTCCAAGAGGAAAGAGGTTGTGGACAGTGTAACATTTGAGCAGTAGTCTTCCTTGAGCATGAAAATGGAATTATTAGGAGTGACCAAGACTACTGATTTTTAATGCGTTGAACAGTTGTTGCCTGCAATAGTAGGCTTGCTTTTGATATTCTCAGGACCTGGAGAGATTGATTTGGTGATTTTGTTGGGGTGCTGATAAGGATCCTGGTCAGAGTCATTCATTTTTATTGTACAGTTGCAGTGCAAATTCTGGAGATATGGAAAGGGGAATACTGATAAAAAATTATCAGTGTCAAATTCCTGTTAAGATGAGTTCAAGTTTGACATTTTTGTCTAGATGTGACATTATACAAGCTCCCTTTATTTATCTTAAAGAAAAATCAGCTTATGATGTATCATAATTTGGCTGTTTGCTGGTAAACAAAAAGCAATATGCTGCAAGAGGTGTGGATAATTAATGACTATGCCTTTAGATTGCGTATGTACTCAATGAATATCTGGTGATGGATTGTACTTTCTGAGTGTGACATGGAAGACCATCGCTAGATTAATAATATAGCTTTAAGACCTCATTTGACACACATGATCAGTATGAGAAGACCATCTATGTGTAAAGCATTTAATGTTTGTATTCCAACATTTTAAATCTCTCCCTCTCTCTATTAAAATATACTAAAAAAATACTCCTCTCAATTTTAGAAGCGATAAGTTTCATATGGTGGTGACTTGAGCTTATTGTAATTCGAACTTCAAGTAATCTATTGGCAGAAGATCTAACACATGAATGAACTTCATGTTTCCATGAGCACATTGTGTTACATAGGTTATAAGTTAATTGTTGTGTTAATAGAGTTATATGTATTGTCATGTTTTCATGTGTATGTAGTGATAAGTGCTTGCAATAGATGTAGTGTCATATTATGATGTAGTTTAATGTTTTGGTGTATATAGGTAGTTTGGTGGTAGTTAGGCAGTTATCAACACTTACTGGTTGCTTTGTGAAACCTATATATACACATCTCTCTTGGTAGAGATAAGAAAGATGTTGATCATCAGCTAGAGTTGCTTGTCAAAGTATGACGTTGGTTAATGTTGGTCAAGACAAGTCTATTGTGTTGTTTGCATGACCAAACCATGATGGATTGCAAATAATTGGGTTGTGAAGGATAAATGCTTTATGCATTGTATCCATATGTATATATGAGTTTTTTCCATCGTGTAATTTTGTTTATATATTTATAATAGCATTATAATATAGTATGTTGTAATCTATTTTTATATATCGATGACATTGCTTACATGAAGTTGGGTTGAATTTGGTGACATGGAGTTGTGATAAGCATCTTACTTGAGAAAGTAATCATGGATGACAATAGGATAATTATAGCATGGTCAATGAGCGGTGTAGTCTAGGTGTGCCCTTGCTTCCTTAGGGTGAGGGAATAGAGTTTGTAAAAGAAAGTGATGTGAACTTGATGATGCCAACGAAGGACTAAGTGATGAAGTTGTTTGTGATGGAGACATGTGACAATGCAAGGTATAACTAAGGTGGGCTTAGCTAAGGCATGCATCATGAGATGAAGCATAATGAAGGGGTGTGTGCTAATGATGGTCGTGTCAAGGAAACTGTCGTATGTGAGAAAGTTATGCATATTGAAAAAGGTAGTGTTGAAAAATATGTGCATGATAGCGAGGACTATTGTAGCAAAGTTTTTGACAAAGGACATGATGAAGTTGTGTGTGATAAAGTTGTAGAAGACAACTAGGGAGATTAGAGTGATTGCTAGTGGAAATCCAACACTGATACAAGTGCGGGATGATATGTTTGAAGGTGCACAAGAAGGGTGTTTGGCACATGAGCAATTGTGTCTTAAGAGGTAGGTGGAGTTTTTGTAGTCGACCCAAGTCATCAATAATTTTTATGTGACAAAAGTTACAAAGCTTAAGCATGAACTGAGAGACGTCTTAGCATTGACTTTGAAAGTTTGATATCAACTTATGGTGTTTGATAGTGACGCAACTTGAAGATGCATGTTCGATGTGAGGATGGGAGTTTGACATCAAAGTGATTGTAGGTTGGCACATTTAGTGGTGGATGATACAAGAGTCGAGAAGGGGAGTACTTATAGTGTGTTGTATTTATCGTTGCGTTTGACAAGAGTGAGACATGTGGGCACCCATTGCTTGTGTTGAATCAATTTGTTGAGACAATGACCTTTTTGGGTGTGATATACAAGTGTTCCACATATCATGTTGGTGGAATAGAGGATCCAATCAAACATTGGAAATATTCCTTATGATGTGCAAGGCCAATGGACAGAGAAATGAAGTAGAGTGGAGGTTGTTATTCCTTGTAACACGATGTGGAATCATAATTGACTAATACTAAAAAACTACTAGAGGGAAAGTATTAGATATAGGAAGAGTTGTGGGAAGCTTTTGTGAAGAAATTCAAGTTTTACGTTGACATTGATGGCATTGCAAAAATCAACACATTAGAGCAAAGTGACAAATAGAGTTTGGTCCAACAAATTGGAGGCTATAGGTTGGTCAACCATCAAGAGTTTTAAAACAAAGTAGAGATAGTTTGTGGAGGGAATTCTTCCATATAGGAAGAAGAGTAGGCTAATCACTTCATCATCATATTGAGAAGCTTCTAAGTGGACCATAATCTTAGTGATGGAAATACATAATTTAAATACCGGAGTCAATGATAAGAACAGAGAAGTGAGACAATAATAATGAGAGTGATTCAAAGAAGGATTCAATAATAATATCATCTAGATGTTTGGGTCAAGAAGTTAGCGACATGAGCAACTTTGAAGACGAGAGTGATTAGAGTGATAACTATGAGAATGAGCATGAAAAACCAAAATGTCACTAATTTGCAATGTTTGTTAGGAGAAAGGGTATTTGACAATGGAATACCCCTTGAAGTTAATGAACACTCAACATGTGTACATGGCACATAGTGAGACTATTATAGCAAGAGGTGCCAACAATTGTGCATTTCGTGACAATTGCCAAGGCAATAGGCGAAGATGAATTTAAGATGATGGTCAAGGCAAACACATTATGTAGTGTCACAAGTATCATTTATGGAGACACTTGTCACAAGTATCAGAGTGTTGTGAGCTAAGGTGACCTAATGATGTGCAAACGACTCAAGAAGCCTAAGAAGAGTCATAATGCTACACATAAAGAAGTGGGCAATTCAAATTTGATTGTAGTATTGTAGTCAAGGAGGTAGATTGCTTCATGATAAACATAGGATATTTTTATGCAAACATTGATAAAGAAAAACAAAAGTGTCTTCCTTTAGCTCAAACATGTAAGTGGAAAACCAAGGAAACCTTGGTATATTTCTTTTGAATATTTCTCTCCAAATGAAGGAAGAGAGCAAGGCTGAAACCAATTTGTTTGAAGGTGAGCATGCGGAAGAATGAAATCAAAATGATGGAGGAAGCCACTTGGGCATGTAGGATTGTTTAGACTTTGGAGGATGATATTTGATTAGAGAAGAGATCAATTTGTTAACAAGAGGGAATTAGTTGATAAATTTGATAGGCTGGTTGAGGTCAAGTCAAACACATCTAGGCCATTTGAGACCTTATTAGTGAAGAACATAAGCTTATATTGAGAGGGGGGTGAACAATATAAGATAAAACTTTTTACTTTTCAATCCAAATGATAACAACAATAATATCAAAGCAGTAAATAATGCACACATCATCACACACATGAGAGACATGATTTAACGTGGTTCACCCAATGTGGGTTACGTCCACGAAGAAAATATTTCTTATAAATTTTCTCAATGAATCTCTTGGGAACCAAATCCCTATTACAATGTTTATGGACCTCTGTCCAAAGGAGACACCAATCCCCTATTGTGGATCTCTATCCACAAGAGACCTTTGTCCCCACTGCTCTGTGGACCTCTATCCACAGGAGAACTCTATCCCCTTTGCGTTGGTTGGCTTCCACAACATGTTCTTAGCTCTACTCAACTCTAACCAAATCTTGCTCACAACTCTGATCAAATCTTCTCTCAACATTGATCAAATTTGCTCAACTGCCTGTATTGATCTATCTCATACCTACTCACAAGTCTGCCTTAAACCTACTCACAAGACTGCTTCAAACCTACTTAGAACTGCTCACAAGCCCTCTCCCAAAAGGCATGCTCAAACAATTCACAATCTTACTCTAGTCTGATTACTGTCTCTGCTCAATTATACTCTAACAAATGCTCAAAAACTGCTCATAACACATGCTCAAAACTGCTCATAACACATGTTTAAAAATTCTCATAACATATGCTTAAAACTGCTCATAATACTTGCTTGATCATAATACTTCAAACATATTCTACCAAGAATTCTTGTTCAAGAACACATAGGAAATGATATGCAATATAATTTCACCATATGTTCTTTCCAATATTACTCAAACCCAATACACAAATTGCTTTACAAAACTTGCTCATCCACATTCAATACATTCAAACCAATGCTTCAAAAATTACAAATTCATTAAAAAATGAATGCACATGTAGATCTCAAACCCTAATACAATTGTTTCCATTTTCTCTCTACAATGATGCACAATTTGTTTCACAAACTTCTAGCTCAAATATTTCCAACAATGCACACCAATCAACCATTTTAACTCCACCTCAAAATTACTTTATCAAAACATAACCACCTAGATAAAAAGTTAAACCACCATACCTCAAAATGCTTGATGTGTGCCCTCAAATACCTGTCTCAAAAATAATATCTTTTGCAACTTCAAGATAGATTAGTACAACACCTTTTTATATATTGGAAAACCCTCTCAAAATGTGTGCACAATTATGTCCAAAACATATGCTTTAGAACTCTCTTGGTTTCTCAAAATAAAGCATGAAATTATAAACCAAACCCTTCAATAATAATGCAAGTATTACAACCAATAAAAGAACATCATGCACCTTTTATCTCCCACTTCAATATTTCAACAACACAAAATACAAATTGATTAACCACTAATTACACCTTATTACTCCACACAATAATACTTAAAAATAAAATGCAATTTCTCCCTTTTATTTCCTTCTAAAACAATTGCCAAAATAAAACTTATTTTCCTTATAAATCCCTAAGTCAAATAGTGTGCTCAATAATCAAACACAACTTAGGCCTTTTAATAATTCAACCTTAGTCAATAAAAAAAAATTGTGCTTACCAAAACTGCTGCGGGTGAGAATCGACCATGACACCTCCTACCTACCAACGCGCTAGCGTCGCTTGGGTTGCTGCTAGGCCAACCACCCACACAGAAACAAATATGCACAATTTATATTTTAAAACCTTTGGCGAATCCTCCTTGTTAACAAAACATAAAAAATGTCGTCGTCAAGTTTCGACCCTAAGACCTGTTGCCTGCCCTGCGCCTTAGCGCTTGCCTAGACTGTCACTAGGCCAGGTGCCCACTTGAGAACAAATGCCCACGATGCTCTCCTTATTCAACCGTCCTATGTCCTTTGTAAAATTTATCTTTTCCTTCCTTTGTTTCTCACAATTGCGCACAAGGGAGATCGAATACCATTCAACAAAAAACATACCTTAGTGCATGATTTTAATCCATATTTATATATGGATTCCACCTCCTTTCTTGACGTCGACGCATATATTAAACTTTGCATTTGAAACCTTTGAACACGTTGGCGCCAAACCCATCTTGAGTTTGAATTATAATATAAAAATATTATAATAAACTTTTTATTATTTAAACCTTTGTCTTCAAACTTTTGTCCCCAATATTATAATATTAAAATATTATAATATTATTTCTTTTAAGCCTTAGTCACTTGCTTTCTTTTTGAAACCATGGTCTTAAACTTGGGCCTTCAACCTTTTAACCAATTTACTTAGAACTTTGTCTTGCATAATTAACCAACTTATAAACCTTATATTTTTGCCATACCAATCTATCTTTGACATTAATGACAACACAATATACTCAAAATTTCCAACAATTAGGTCATGCAAGAGTTTGTTGTGATTTTTTTGTAGATTCCTAGGTTGTTTAAGGTTTGGTGTTGGTCATCTAGGGGCCATTTTTGGCTATTTGGCTATTTGAGATGGGGTGAAGGTTGATTAATACTTAACTAACCATTTTCTAAGAGAGGGTAATAGTTGTCCATAGACAAAGAGAAATTGTTCGACTCTCAAGATTCTTGTTTGAGGTCAATTGATTGCCAATGTAGCATACAAATTTGCCCTCGAGAGTTTAAGGGAGGTCGTTTGCCTTGGCCCTTTTGCATATTACTCAATTGGAATATCAATAATCTTGCCTTATTGGCCAAGGTCAAAAGTGATGATGTAATCCTACAATCACTCTTGATGTAAGCTTACAAGTGAGTGTGATAAACTATTTATGTAACCCTACATGCATGATTCTACATATTTAGCCCTAATGACATTGATTAAACCACTAGTAAGGTTAACCTTATAAGGTTGTAATTAAACTTGTAATTTAACATTTAAGCCATTATGTAATGACGAATTGGCTTAACACGACATGTAATTATTATTGGGGATTAAGTATCTATAATAAATTTCCCCCATCCATTGATCCATTACATCCATGTGTGACATCAATGTGATATACTGTGGGTGCCCACATACACCCAACTCTTTGATTTTGTTTAGTAATTTGTCTTTCATCTATTTGCTCTCTTATTTTATCTCTTTATTATTTTGGATTAGATTTGTGGTGAATGCTTTGCTTCTGATCATTTCTTAAAGTATTGTGAAATATGTGATGGTATTAGAGCAGTCATAGAGTGATGTCACTTGATCACGTCAAAGAATATATTTTTGATGTATAAGGAGCAAAAATGAAGAAAAATCCCCCTTTTTAGTTTTGGAGGGAAGATCCAAAAAAAATGAATTCAAATGCTACAAATTTTGGTGCCAAATTTGTGCCCCAGTCTTTATGTGCCAAGATTGTTCAAAATTCAGATGAGGGGAGTCATTTTCTATAGGGCATGATTATTTTACTCCCAACCAACACCTTCGATGTCTTCGTTAGCAAACAAATTGATGGGTCTTTTTAGCACATGAGGTCATAGGTTCAATTTGCATCCAAACACATTTTCATGGTTAAAAGAGCATATTTACATGGACTTGCATGCCTTCTTTTTCTTCAACCAAAGCACACGTCAACATCCTTCAAGTAGAAGATTGCCTTATCACAACAAACAAATGTGGCAGAGTGGTAGCTAAGTGTAATGTTTTCTTGAAGGTCATAGGTTCAAAATCGATTGATCATGTTTTTTTTCCAGTATTTTTCAAAGAGGACCGAGTTAATTTGGGGACCTAATTGATACTTATAAACTTGGTCAATGAAAGTATTTTTTTACCGTTTCAAATGACAGGGTGAGAGATCAAATCCTTGGTAGTATTACATTCTCGTCTTTGAATTAGTTCTCTGCTTGAAATTTTCTAAT
Organism: Wollemia nobilis; assembly: GCA_028583015.1. Taxonomy (NCBI): domain Eukaryota; kingdom Viridiplantae; phylum Streptophyta; class Pinopsida; order Araucariales; family Araucariaceae; genus Wollemia; species Wollemia nobilis. The sequence goes on from JAQPPZ010000863.1 coordinate 1,575,601, forward strand.
CGTTGGTGGTGTTCAAAGTATTTTTTACCCATTTAAAATGATAATTTGAGAGATCAAATCCTTGTAGTATTCCATTCTCTTCTTCAAAGTGGTTCTCTCCTAGACATTTTCTAATCATTGGTGGTGTTCCTATTAGCACTTGTTGGCTTGATGGTGAAAACATTCTTTCATAAGCTGAACATTTAAGGTTCAAATCATGCCATCCTTTTTCGCATTGGCTTCAATTATTTTTTAACATATTCTCTAAGATGTGGCTATTCAGTCACGACCTTAGCATCGTTGTATCAACCATGCTTAATGTCATTGTGACTTGTAGAGTGATATATTGGTGCACTTTTGGACATGTGGTCATGGGTTTAAGACTCTTCCATCACCTACGGTGTGCAACCTTTTTTTCTTCTCCTTATGATGCAAACAAAGACAAATGAGAGAGATTATTCCTCATTCTTACCAGCAATCAAGGCTTGGTTGGATAGTGGGTGATGGTGTAAGCTTCTCATCCAAGATGTCACCAGTTCTATTCTCATCTGTGACTATCATATTTTTTTGGCATGTCCCTTTCAAAAATGTTGATCCCATGACCAAGTCGTGGTGCTCACTTCCCAACGTGATGTATGACATCTCAACTCACATAAGGGTGTTGAAATTTTTGTTCTGGTAGGGCAAAGCTTTATTTCATAATGACAATTGCTTTTGGCTCTAGAGAAAGGGCGCTATGTGCACCTTCTATATTTGCTCCCTTGAAGGGGTAGGAATGTACCTTCTATTTCAAAGCTAGTGTTGGGGTCGCTAGCTAGCCCAACTAGCCTAGCATGCTTCCTAGACTGAGGTCATGGTTTGAACCCTGTCCTCTCAAGTTTGTTCACTTTCCTCCTATCCTATTGAGTTATCTAACATTGATGTCGTTGTTGAAAAATTGTTTTATACTTGAAGAATACATGACCAATGAATTGAAGACATGCCATTCAATCATTCGTCGAAGACACAAGTTATTCTATCAACGCACGATAGGAAGTAAGTTTTGATTTAATATTTTTCTAAGGTGTGAAGGTTCTATTTTTTATTGTTAATAAGCCCAAGAATTTAGATGCCATAACTATTACAAGTGGAAGAGTTTTAGGACCTTTTTTAGATCGCGTAATTTTCAACATCTATGCATTAGTGGCATCAATGCAGGACTTTTTATAGTGATATATAATATTATTGGGTGCAAGTAGTATACATTTGATGGTCAACATAAGGTATGACTTGTTCCTATAGGTTTGTCACAAATGATGGCGATTGACTATTTGAAGACTTGCTTCTATTTCTTGGAAGGTTCAAGTAAAGATCTATATACGAAAATTATACTTCTATGATTGATGGACAAATTATGATTACTATATTGTATGTTGGTGATCTTCTCATGGGAAAGTCAATATATTTGATTCAAGGGATGGAGTCACAACTTCATGTTCATGCAAGGGTTGATCCAGTCTATGTACCTTTAGCAGAGCATACAACAAAATTCATGACCAAGATTATTTGGCCTAGCATGTTCAAAACAATAAGGGATATATGCCATTCTTTGACACTTGCAAGGTATTATTTGGGTGGAAGCAAGAGTGGAGATGATTTCAAAAATGGGTAATATCATCCAATAGCAACTAGATCCTATCAAAGCTAATAAGTTTGCCAACTAGATCTAATTAGTCATTGTTTAAAGAGAATTAGTCATCAACACGGTCTAATAGGTTGTTATTAGGGAGTCAAATTTGAGTTGTATAAGTCTTAATCCAAATGAGAATTGTCATTGAAGACTAAACTATCACATAGGATTGAATCCATGTCATGTGGGGTTTCAATGTAGTTGTTTAAGATGTGAAACATGCCATGAGAAGGCTCTTTTCCATATACAACATGGATGTTGTTGTTAGAAGGAGAAAGGACAATGGTGGTTATAACATTGTTGAAAGAGAAGTAATAGAGGTTAACCAAGCTCGTTGGTTCATCATTAGTCACAATCTCATTGTCTAGAATCAATTACGGATTGTTGAAAAGTAGGGTATGCCACCTAGGCTTAAAAACAATTGGATTTTTCTCAATCCATAGATTTCAGGATCATATTCTTCTCTTTCTTCACTTTTAGGTTCATTTGCACTTAAATTTGCAATCTTAATCTGCAAATTCTCTAATTTCTTTTTCAGCACATCAACTAATGTTCTTTGTAAAGCTTTTACTTGTATTTTTAAATCAATAAGTTCCATCCTTAGTATCATCTTGCCCTTCTTCCCTCTCTAGATCTGTGCTCAAATACCAAATTGATGCAATGGATCACAAGAACAAGATCTAGCAAAAAATTCGTAAATTAAATCACCACACATCAGCTTTTCGTTCTAGCTTGGCAATACCAAATTGAAAGTATTGAAAAACTTTTCAATAGCCAAGAGCAAATGATATAGAACTTCAGGCTTTAGATTTCCATTAAGTATAGGGACCTCCAATTCCAATTTTAATATTTCTTGAAAAATTCCATTTGATGAACCAGATCTAGTTACTCCTGAAGTTGAGCTTGTTGTGGCTATTTCTCCGCCTGTTGCACTTCTTCCTTGAGTTTGCAAACTGGCTAATGCTTTTGTTAAAGCTTCCACTCAACTCTTCAAGGCTTGAACTTCTTGGGTTGCTTGGGCGACATCTTCATTTCATGTCTAACTCTTGAATCCATGTAGATCACACTTTAAGGGCTACTCTTTATATTTAGAAACCTTCTTTGATACCAAATGATGCATGGGTAAACTAAGAGAAAACACATCAAATTCTATATGCACAGATCACAGTCAAAATCAAAGCATTAGGCATGATAAAGATAATAGACAATCAAAACCAGAAAAAAAAAAAAATCCATAATTATATATAGTTTAAGTGATTGTAGAATTACATTGGTCTAACCTGCTTTCTGCTGTAATACAAATGTCTATTCCCCCGTTATAGAGGGCACCACAAACCAGACACAGTAACCTAAAACCACTAACTAAAACCATAAGCTAAAACCACTTTTTGTCTACATATATGACCCCAAACATCAAATACTTAACCAGACTCAATTGATCAAACAATAAATACAAGATAATCCTATGATGCCAATGCATGACCTTCCCTTGAGAGAAATGAGAGGCTTTAGTTTCAGGCTTCAACCAAAAACTATAGATAAAACATATACAACTTGAACACATGTACACACCAAATTGTATTCTTTGAGAAGTCCTAGTTACAACATGTTGGAAATATGTTGAATATTTTCCATGTTATTCCGGTGGGGTTAACTCTAAAAGGTATTGGACACTCTCCATGTATCCTCACCGGGGTTTAGGGGCGACAACCCCCAAAAAATGGGGGTTCGGGGGCGGTAGCCTCTGATGGAAGTTTTAGGGTTTCTTAAGCTATTTTTAGACCCATATGGGCTGTTTAGGGTTAAATATTTTGAACCCATGGTTTTTTTCCCATGGTATTATAAAATTTGTTCTTGTGTTGTTATTTAATTGCACTTGCATCAAGGTTTGAAGAGAGATGAGATATGAACATTATTGTATTGGATATGGTTAATTTTATACAATAAAGAGATATTACTGTGTTGGGTTTTTTCCCGTAAGGGTTTCCTAGGTGAAATATTGTGTTATGTGTGTATCTGTTATCTTCTTTTTTCCTTTGATTGCGTATTTATTATTTTTCTAGATTTAGTTTATCGGGGCCTTTTGCTCTTCATTTGGTATCAAAGCCAAGTTTTTTAGCTTTGTTCGAGGAGTAAGAGTTTGAACCCTATGATAAATTAATTCTCAAGTGAGAGCCATAAGCGGAAGAATCTAGGCGAAGGAAAATGACAAGAAAGACCCGAGTAGAGATTGAAAATTTTAATGGATAAAATTTTGAGTTGTGAAAACTCAAGATGGAGGATCTGTTGGTTGATAGAGATCGGTGCATTGTGGTCTCGGGAATAAAACCAACATCAACAACAGATGAGAATTGGTTGAAGGTCAATAGAAAGGCAAAAAGTTCTATCATATTGTGCTTTTATGATTTGATATTGTTAAGTGTATCGACAGAGACCACGACAGAGTTGTTATTGGATAAGCTGAGAACTTTGTATCAGACAAAGTCATTGGTAAATAAACTCTTTCTCCAAAAATTGTGTTTGCTTCGGATGAATGATGGTGACTCTGTGGTTGAACATCTGAATGTTTTAACACTGTGATAAGTCAATTAAACTTTGTTGAATAAAAAATGGATGAAGAGGAAAAGTATATTACTTTACTTTGTTCATTATCTAATTCATGGAATAACCTAGTTATGGCTATCACCAATACTACTTCTACATTGAAAGTAGAGGCTATAGTAGGACCATTGCTATATGAAGAAATGAGACAAAAATCTTTTGAGGATTATCATCAGAAGGATGCCTTGGTTGTGAGAGGTCATTCTCAAGAAAGAAGCAAAAAAAAATCAAGAGAAAGGAAATCAAGATCTAGGGGATATTTGTTGCTCCAAAAAAGAGGAAATGTTGGAAGTGTGGTAAAACAAGACATTATAAAAGAGACTATAGATCTAAAAAGGTTGATAATAACCGATCATCTGATGAAGGAACTTCTGTAGAAATAAATACTACAAATAAATATTCAGGGGACTTATTCTTAGTTGCAGCATGCTCAAGTGAATGCCATGACTCATGGCTAATTAACTTAGGTGCTTCCTTTCATATGACTCCTCATAGGGAGGGGATCTGTGAATATGAAAAGATAAATGAAGGTGAAGTCTTCTTGGAAGATAATTTGACATATAAAATAATAGGTCAAGGAAGAGTCAAGTTGAGGTTAAAAGATAGAAGAATTAAAACCCTTCCTGGTGTGTTGCATATTTCGGGTTTGGTAAGGAATTTGATATCTGTGAGTAAGATGAATGATGCGGGTGTGACTATGGTATTCAATAAGGATAGTTGCAATATGGTTCGTGGAGTCTTGGTGTTGGTAAGGGGAGTTTGTACAAGAACTCTGTTCAGACTTGAGGCTAGCACTATAAGTATTGATTGCAATAACTCTTCAGTTGTAGAGGAGAATAATACAATAGAAGCGACTTCGAGTATTCCTATAGTGAAGACAATTTTGTGGTATCAATGCATGAGGCATATTGGTGAGAAAGGCCTTTGAGCATTAAAAATGAAAGGTATGGTTGAAGGAATTTATGATTACCCATTAAATTTTAATTTTTGTGAGCATTGTATTTTTGGAAAGCAAACCCAAGTCAAGTTTCCTAGTAGTGCTACAAGATCTGAAAGAATTTTGCATCTAGTTCATAGTGATGTGTTTGGACCTACAAAAGTACCATCGTTAGGTAAATCTATCTATTTTATTACATTTATAGATGACTTTTTAAGAAAGACCTCGATATATTTTTTACAAAATAAATCTAATGTTTTCAATCAATTTAAAGAGTTTAAGGCTCTTGTAGAAAATCAGATAGAGAAAAAGATAATGATTTTGAGAAGTGGCAATGGTAGTGAGTATTGCTCTAATGAATTTGAGTAGTTTTGCAAGGATTGTGGAATAGAAAGGCATCAAAAAACTCTGTATACTCCACAATAGAATAGAGTTGCAGAATGGATGAACAGAACATTGATGGATAAGGTCATAAACATGTTAAGTGGTGCAAGATTAGGAAATCTTGGGCATAAGTTGTGTTAATTGTTTGTTACCTCATCAATAGATCTCCTACTGCAGCTTTGGTGGACAAGACTCCATAGGAAGTGTGGACTGGTAAGAAACCCTCTCTTAGTCATATAATATTTTTTGGTTGTGATGCTTACATGTATATCCCAAAAGAGAAAAGAACTAAGCTAGACTATAAATGTAAAAATGTGTATTTTTGGGTTATAGTATTGGTGTTAAAGGATATAAGTTGTGGAACCTAGAAACACAAAATATTTTTTACAATTGTAATGTTATATTTAGAGAAACAAAAGGGGTTTCAAAACAGGAAATGCAACCAAGCAAAGAACCTGAAATAGTTCAAATAAATATGGAACAGGAGGAAGAAATTATGGTAGAACCTGGTGCTAAAGAAAAGATGAACTATAGAGAATATGAAGAGAAAAATTCAAAGGAAGAAGGTGAGGAGGAAGCTGAAGATGCAGAACTTGGAACTCCAAGTTTGATGAGATCAAATTGAGTGAAGATTATCATTTAGATCAAGTTGTATTATCATGTTGAATATGCTTTGTGAAGATTGTGCTTACATTCTCTTAACAATATTTCAAAAAAAACATAGTTATCTTGCAATCTCAAACCATGAAGTTCTTTTGGGGATATCTTCAATATGTTCCTCTTCCGTCTAAATGTATACATAATATTTGTGAATTCTAATAACTTCTATTTTGTCAAAATGAATGTTTATCTAAAAATGTAATTTCTAAAACTATTTTGAATTTTAAAAAAATTATTTGAACTTTGATGCTTATTTAATATTGTATGTGAGTTGTGGCAGTGATCATTCTTCAATGGGAATATTGTGGTTTGTAACTAAAACTTCCAAGGATATAAATCACCTATTTTTGCTTGTTTTATCTATTTAGATTTCTAATAGTTTGCATTTTTTGTAGGTTGTTGATGTGTTAGAAGTAGTAAAACAACATGCAAATGCTTTGATGCTTTCTGGTGAATCAACTATGGTACATTCCTTCCCCATCATAAGGTTTCCTCCTTCATCACCTATATAGTATGGTACAACGAGGGCTTTATTTTGATGCTAGAATTCTTACCACTCTCATTAGGAATGGATAAACTATAGCATGATTAGCCCTTTTGGTAAGTGATTAGTTTTGAGTTGGATCACTTTATCTTTGATATCATTCTTGTATTCATTTTTGTCCTTAGTATAATGGGCTTCCCTAATAAAAAACTTAGTAATTTACTCATCATTATTGAACACTTTCTAGTGATATGAACTATCTAGGATGATAGCTCATAATAAAACTTCTAGCTTCTTATTCACTTCCTTTGGTATTACAAGAATTTTGTGTCAAAACTTTCTAGAAAATCCCAAATTCTATGTCAATAGGACTTCAATTGTTGGTTTTTTATAGCACATTCTAAGTTTATCTAGTTTATAACAACTTTGGAGTCACTAAAAACTTTTAACTTTTTAACAACTAGATTTTTGACATTTCAGAACCCCATGCACAAATCTTCATACTCTCTTACATTGTTTATGCAATTGAACAAGAGACAAGATACATAATTCATGATTTTTCCTTGAGGGATAGTAAGTTGAATTCTAACTCCTACTTCATTCATTGTTCTAGCACCACCAAAGTACGTTGTGCATGTTTGGTCCATTATATCAAGTTCTTGACTAGTCAAGGTTGGGATCTTGGTGGATTTTTCTAGTACTAAATAGTTTTCCAAAATTATTTCTTCGTACGCTTCTTCCACTTCTTGATCATCCTCATCTTATAGTATCCTAATAATCATATTTATTTTGGAAACTACTCGCTCAAAGAATTCATCTTCTATAAACTTGAAAAGCTTGTTCCAATTGACTACCCCATTGCCACTCACCTTATGCAAGAGGTAATTACTAGCAAATATTATTGATTCAAGATGACATATAAATACATGCAATATCATTAAAATCAATGATTGTTATAAACCAAGAACGACAATACCAAGGAGATCATTACAACCGATGCTCCATCTAGTTGGATACAACTCAATTATTCTAATGATAAACTAATGTAATATTTTTTGCCTAACAAGCCCATGGTTAAGGAGAAGAGTGGGCTTATATTAAAGACTATAAAGCAATTTTTTTGTGGAGATGAAAACTCTGAAAATGATTTCAATATGGGGTTAGGTTTTTTGGACTATTGCATCAGCTTTTCAATAGATATTTTGAAGAATATTGGTAATACTCTTCAAAGTTCAATTATTAAGAAGAAAAAACATGTTGTATATACTCAGATAAGTGATGTTATGGATATTTTGAAATATTTACCAAAATTTATAATATTAAATATATATAAAGAGAATAGGGTCAAGTGGATTATAAAAATGTTGTGTTTTGAGGAGAAAATGTTATGATACCATACACATGGCAAGAGTTTGTAAAATAAAAATGAATAAGAAAGAGATGAAATATTTTGACCATGAGATAAACTCAAAGAAGAATCAAGAAAATATATTGTGGTTGAACTTTGGATTGGATCAAATAATTTTCAGTCCTAGAAAAAGAGGCAAGAAAGTCCCTCTACCACATTGATTAACATGTTGAAGTATGTGTAATACGATCTTATTAGGCCAAGGTCAAAGATGTTAGAGAGAGCTTTTGGGAACTAATAATGTAGCCTATAGGAAATATATTATGTAAGCCTATGGGTGTTCTTCATGTAAGCCTATGAGTATCACTTATGTAAGCCTTTAGGCATCATTTATGTTAGCCTATAAGCATCTTCATGTAAGCCTAATGGAGCCCTTAATGTATTTACCTTTAATGATATTGGTTAAACCACCTCTATGGTTAACCTTTATTAAAGGGTTTAATACATTTATTATATTGTAATTTAACCTTCAAGTCAAGTTATGTTGGCTTGAGGTTAATATCTAATTGAGGATTTGGTATCACTATAAATATCCCTCAATGGTCAATCCATTGCATCAATGTGTGATATGTGAAAATATTGTGGGATGCCTACAAGCACCTACCCCTTATGTCTTTATTTCATATCATCTCTCCTATGTGTCTTAATCGATTGCATTGAAAGACTTGCTTTTACTTACATTGTCATTAGCTAAATTATATGTTTATTTTGTTTAAACCCTTACCATTATTGCATCCATACCTATCTCATCCTCTAAGACACTCGTATACTAGCACCTCAACTAGCATTCCCACTTTCACATTAATATTTGAAAAAATATTTGATTTGGACTAGCACTAGTGTTTTCTTTGCCTAGGAGGTGTATTGTCCTCCTAGACTCTATAAATTTAGGCAAAATGGTAACACAAAGGAATATTGATTTGAAAAACTAGAAATAAATTATTATGTTAACAAGAAGTGGAGCTAGGCCCATTAATAAGAATAAAAAATGATGATCAAGATGGTATTTTAGAATATTCGAGTATGAATATTGAGTATAAAAAAGACCTATAAAGGAAATACTAAATACTTATAATCATGCATTTTTTATAGTACAAGAAACAAAAATAGTAATGAGGAATCTAAGGAAGCATTTAATAAAATTTGCAAGATGAGAAATTATCTTATGATTTTATTATGGGAGTTTTGCGAGGTTTTCAAACAATGCACAATAATTGTAAATGGGATAGAAAATTGGTAGAAGCCAAGTTGCTTTCTCTAGAAAAGAGGAAAGTATGAAAATTGGAGTAATAAATGTAGATGCTCCAAATATAGTCACTCTTCAAATAAATGTTGGAAGTATCTCAATTTATTTATGTCAAATTCAATGATAATTTATAATTGCAATGTTTGGATCATTGGGAAGACTACAACACGGTTTTGTCTCCTTTGAAAAAGACTTGTGGTACTTTTGGGTGATTTAGGTTAATAGAGGATTTTACTTCCTTCATCAACATAAGTGGATTTTAAGATATTCCTTCTAGATTTCAACATGCATGGGATAATAGACTATAGTAGCCTAATTACTACCTTATTATTCTCGATGCATGGCTTATAAAACAAAGAAATTGAATAATTTAAGCCTTGAGGAAACCGGATATGCAATGCAACACTAGAGGTGTGATCTACTGCAAGGATGTGATTGTATCACTCATGAGTGACTTGTTGATTAAACATGAGTAAATTACTTTTCTCACAAGAATGAATCAGGCATTATTGGGCCAAGTGACACAAGGATGCATGAATGCTGAGCTTGATCATCCAAAGTAATATTTTATCTTTTTATAGCACCAAAAGCTATTTGTAAGGCTTCTAAGTAGTTTGGGAAGAAAATTAGAGGCATGTAACATGTGGAGGTGCACCATTTTGCTAAATATGCTTCCAAATTAGTAGAATTAGTAGGAGTGGAAATTTCTTACTCTAGGTAACTCCTAGATAAATTATTCCTATAAATAAGAGCCATGGGATCTATTGTAGACATATTTTAGCCCTTAAGGAAATCATAGTTACACTTTGTGAACTCCATATTGTACTTGCTCTAATTTTGAAAAAATAGAGAAATTATGTAAAATATTTGCTTTCCAATTATGGTACTTCTCTTTTGGATTATAGAATGCATGGTGATTGTAGCACTTCTCTTTTGCTTTCTAGCCATTCTTTCCTATTATTTTGATTTTATATGTATGGAAGCGCAATATTGCATGTTTTGATTGATCATGTACTTCCCTTGCTATAGCTAAGGTTGTATTTTACTTTTCACACAATTTTATTTTATCTCTTACACCCTTACCTTCCTCACATTTAATTTCATGCATTTATTTCTATACTTAAATTAGATTATAATATTATATTAATAGGGATAATTGGGATCCAACCTAGCCCCAAAATTCGAAGGAGGTATGATTCTCCTTCTTCCACTATTGTTGACCAGATTAGTGAGATGCATTAAAAGTTATACTTTTTGGCAAACAACAGTAGTTTCTAATACGCCTAGTGGAACCAAGGGCTTTATTTTCATGTTGAAATAAAGCCAAGTCCATTCCATAATTTTGTTTATCAAATTGAATTGAATTAAATTTATCTTTTGTAATTTGCATGTGAAATTCAAGGTGCTTTGTAGAATAGTGAAATTGTTATGAACTTCAAAAAATTTCTTAAAAAATACAAGGTGGGAGCAAATTTCACAAGGATTCATCATATCTACTTCATTTTTTGTTTAAAATTGCATGTTGCCACTAGCAAGGACTGATTGACCAATATTAAAGAAAATTTGTAAAGTTCCTACCCAAGAAGCAATTCCCTCCTTGTCTAAGTGATTCACTTGCAAAAAAAAAATCTAAGTGTTGAAAAAACAAATTTCCTGGCTTTGAAAAGTGAATCACTTGTCTTTAGGAAGAAAATTTCCCTAAATATAACTCAAAAAATTCCAAGTATTTTTAAAACAAATCGTTGAATTCTGGAGAGTGAATAATCTTTTACCAAAAGGGAGTGATTCACTCTATTTACTTTATGTAAACTTTTATTAGGAATTTGGAAGTGATCCGCTACTTATCAATGAGTGATTTTTTCCTCTATTAAAAAAATTATTTTTTTGAAATTAGAAATGTTGTCCATGTAGGAATGAATGACAGGCTTATAAATACATACTCAAAGATGACATTTTGAAAAATAATTTCATTCAATTAAACTCATACCATACCAAAGGAAAAAATCTAAAGGGAAAAAGAAGACAATTGTCATGTGGATAAGCAATGACAACAAGCCCCATCCAAATTAAAATCCATTAAATAAAAAGAGTCTAATCCCTAATTCATTTGAAAAAGGTTAGAATCTTTCATCCATGCTCTGTTCATGCTCAGGATAATTAAATTTTCTTAACCATCCCCTAGTATATGACTATATTTTTTTCGATGCCAGTCAAACTTGGGATTCCATGGGATCTACCATTTCTAGTGTGATTACATACCCTTTGTATAGAATACTCTAATACCACAAGCCTTACTAAAAACTTCACAACCTAGTAACCAAATAGGGTTTCAAGCTAGATAATCCACTAGTATAATAAGTTCCCATAATAGTCAAAATTTTCAACCACTAGTATCTTCAAGTTCCCAGAATAGAGTAAGTCAAGCTCCACCATCGTTGACTTCTCAAAATAACTCTTCTACAAGACAAACATTACTTGGATCAAGCCAATAAGAAACTATTTTAAACATGGCAAACCCTTCAAATTAACCACCCCAAGTCTAATTGACTTTGCCTAACACCAATGTTAGTAATGTGGCAAGACATATGGACCCTACAATATCAAGCCAAGACATGTATAATTAGAAAGCATTGTATGGTCAAATGGGAACACAAGAAATTCAATACATGGCTCTAAATAAAATATTATCGATCCAATCAGTGAATATAAAATCTATAACAACATATACCCCCACCTAACTAGCAAAATCCATAGTTTGGCTTGTAAAACCCTCCACCAATGCACAACTTACAAGTCATACCTAATTAGAATCAAGCTTATCTAATTCCACCCTTGATACAAAATCCAAGTCCTAAAATTCTATTACAATATTATGTTGTTCCATAGAATCCATGGAATTTCCAAAAACAAATGGTCCATTACATACCTTAGGTGTACTCAATCCCACCATAAGGATTGATGAAATATCCATTGCCAATGGGAAATTTACTCAATTATACCAAGAGCCTTTGTTGGCTAGGTCCGAGAACCTTATTCCCAACTAGACTCATAAAGGACCTCTAAACCTGATGGCCTAATATCCTCATCCCAATTGTCACTATGAAGTCTTGCATATTTTTGACATAAATGGAAGCAAGATAACCATGGATCATCTCAATAAGATCTCCACAATAAAGTAAATACATAACATTCAAGAGAAGGATATCATGTTATGCTTACTTATTTAGTCATTAAGATAAAGTTATGTTATGGTATAGAGGTTTGTCTTGATAATTATGTTACTAATTAGGCTTCTATTGTACAACATTTTATGAAGAAAATTGGTAATTTAGAAAATGGATATTTGGTTCTTTTATAATTAAATGCCATGCAAATACATCATGTATTAGAATAATATATCACATCCTAAGTTGTAACTAGGATAAGTTTGAATGGTTGAGATTAACTCAGTTAGTTATGATCAAATGGATCAAATTGTACACCTTTGCTATTTAAGCAAGGTCACTTTCATTGAATAATATCAAGTCTTTTATTTTTACAACATGGTATCAGAGCAGGATTTCCTTGCCCTGTGATCCTGAGGAGCTTTTCCTCATGGGGGATTTTCCTCATGGAAATCCCCCCTCTTCCCCCCCCTTTTTTTCTCATTTTTTTCCCTTCTTTGGCCATTTTTTTTTCAAAAAAATTGAGGGAGTATGCTCTCCATATTTTGATGGATCAAAAACCAGAAAGCTTGATGGAAAAATTTAATGGTTGTAATTTTTTTAAGGTATAATCTGGCATTTTTTATAGATTTGAATGTAGCACGAGATCCAATTTCTGGAGAGATGATCTGCGAGGAGAATGGTGACACAAAGGCTTAGTGACGTTGCGCTCTGATGATGGAGCCCTTATTTCCTTCTATGACTATGTGGATTGATGTCACCAATTGTTTGTTGTTCAAATCCTTTCATCTGTGCAATGATGCTATTAATATTACTGAAATTAATTTTTTTCCTCAGCTATTGTAGAGAAGTTTTTATGAGTTTGTAGCAGATTTTTTTACCTCGTATTTGGATATCATGATAAGTTTGAGTGGCTATTTTTTCCTCTGAGAAGCATCATTTTTTTTACCCAATGTTGGTTGCGATCGATGACCATTTTGGCTACAAGTTTGGAAAGCTTCCAGCCATAGTTTTTTATCAAAGTTAAAGTAACGATAATTTTAGATGCCAAGCCAATGGATTTGCCATTCAAATAGAGGCTGATACTTATATTTCATGGTTGATCGAAAAGCAGTGTCATCTTCATGACAAAGATGCTCTTATGCCCTTGGAACCTTGCAGTCATCGTGAAGAATGGATAATTGACCTCGGTGCCCTGTGAAGATGCAACCCTGAAGCATGTGTAACAGTCGATGATTTTTTTATCCCATGGAGAAATTTACATCATTTTTTGAACTGGATGGTGATTTATTTTATATCTTATCAAGCGAATCTAGTTTGGTGATAGCGCCAAAGGAATTTTTTTTATGACCGTTCCCCAGAGCCAGAATCTGATCTATCGAGCAGTGAATAGAGGGTGGCATGAGCACTAGAAAAATAGCGAGAACCTACCATGGCGAAGATGATTGTTGATAATTACCACCAAATGTGTTCGTGGTAGTGAACGATGTGGACCTATGCAATTTCCTGGCGGCCCAAATCTTCTTCAAGTGGACGTGAGGGGCCTTCATTGCCATCGTGTTTGCCATGCAGGGCTTCGGTATTTTGGTCGGGGATGTGGTCGCCATTGCCGTCTTGGCCTCCTTCAACAACACCAAGCCATCAAGCGAACAACAAGTCTTTTATTTTCTATGCTGATGTGGAGCATGTTTTTCTATGCACCTTGGTTTTTTTATCAATGATTTGCCCTAATTTGGAGAACCCGAGCACTAAATATCGAGTTCTAGCATGAAGATGCTTTGTTGATCAAGTTCAAAAAGTTGTGTCTATTTCTTATTTTTTACTACAACCGTGGCAAAGCTTGAACCACCATAGCATCACGGATTACGCGATAAAGGCGATCGACAGATGGTGGAGATCGCACATTGGAGATTCTATAGCGAGGTGGATAAGATGATTGTGGCCACAGTGCTATTAACTGCAACTTTTGTTGACAACCCCATTACTCCACTCATAGTCGGATGATACATTGAGTTTTTGCATAGTCGGATGCTTCTATGGAGAGACAAGCTGAGACAATTTTTTTACACGATGAGAATATCAAGAATGCACTTGCAGCATTTAGTGGTGATGGATCTACTTCAACACTTGTTAGAATATATTAAACTATTAGTGATTTGCACTCATTCCTGCAACATAGTTGGCAGTCACATAGGTCGGAGGAAGCTCTTCTATGCTGGCCCTTTGAAGCACGAATTCAATGGTGCCAAAATCATGATGTTGTGCCGCCCCACCTTCAGATTTGTACTAGTTAAACTATCGCTTAGTGGGGACATTGATTGTTTTCACGACTTTTCTCGTAGTAACCAAAATCTCTACAAATAGTGCACAATGACCATTGTAGTAGTCCAACAACGATGAGGTGACGCTAGCAAGATCAATGATGATATGAAGAAAATTTACGGTAATAGAGGTGATGTGCTTTCATGGAGCTGGAGCAGCAAGGCTTGTGGCTGCTAGGGAGCTCAAGAGATAAGGACAATATATTGATGATTTTATTGGAAAGGTTGTCATATCGAGGTTATTTATATGGTTTTATGCATGGGCCCACCGACAATAAGGTCTTATTGCATGGTAGACAAGGCTAATTTTAGCCTTTATCAAAGTGGGAGAATTTTTTTAATGTTTGGCCAACATTTAAGTGTTTTTTTAACATAAAAGTAGAAGGCCAACATTTGTTGTTTTTTCCACAAATTTTAATTTTTCCATGTAAAACTTTAAAAGGTTATTCCGAAATATTCCTTTGTGAGGGAAAAAGAAGAAGGTTGTTGTTTTTCCAGCAAATGAAGGCCAAAATATCACCCGTATATAGGGGTATTTATAGTCGTCAGAAAGGTTTTTTCGAGCTAGACAAGATGGTATAGTCTATTTTCAGTTTTGAAAATATTTTCCACACTTTTTGTGGCTCAAAAATGTTGTATCATGGAGTGCATTCTTGGTTGAACCCAACACTCCTAGAAATTTGCAAGAGTGATCCTAGTATCTAGTCATCTCCTCTATATCACCTAGTAGATGCAATGACTGGTTACCCATGTATTTTGGTAAGATGAGGAGGTCACCATAAGGACACATTCGATAGCTACATTGGTGCTTCATTTGTATTCCCTTGTTTTGTTGTTTGTCAACAAGTTTTGGATCTTGCTTTCAAATCATTGTATTCATATAGGTGGAAACCATAATTTATGCTTGTGGAGTCATTTTGGACTACCCTTGCAATTCTGGTGGTTCTTTCTCCATCCTATATTCTCACTCTCTTTTTGTGAGACACTTTGGTTTCAAGGGGTTTTATTTAGTGACTCATTTTCATGGTTCATAGCCTTGTTCATTGTCACAAGCACCAGTTTGGGAGTAAGATTTCATTCAGTTCGACGACGAGGCTTCTCTACTTTTTTGAGACATCTGATGGATCCTTTGTAGGCTTCTTGATGGAATTTGTCCTAGGGGGGTTGAAGAGGACATCTTCCTTCCTCTCCATCCTCCTTCCACATCTTCCTTCTTCTTCTTCTATTCTGGCAGGCAATTTTCTCCCTTGTGGTTTTTTCATCATCTATCAACAAATTTTTCTTATGCATATATTGTACATGAGTACCTTATCAGGTCTTGTTGTCGAGACTCATACTTGTGGATATGCCACTTGTTTGGTTTTGTTGTTTTCTACCTCCTAGTATCACTTAAGGGGGTGTGTTAGAGATATCCTAGTACCACTTAAGGGGGTGTTAGAATAATATATCATATCCTAAGTTGTTACTAGGATAAGTTTGAATGGTTAAGATTATCTCTGTTAGTTATTGTCTAATGGATCAAATTGTACACCTTTGTTATTTAAGCAAGGTCACTTTCATTGAATAATATCAAGTCTTTTATTTTTCCAACATCCTCAAGGAAATATTTATGATTATAATAGTAAACTCATGAGAACATTATATTGAATTCTCTTAAATTTACATCCAAATAAGGAACAAGATTTATCATATTATAAAAAAGGTTTATAATCTAATTTGGAACTAATAGTTTGTAATGTTATTCATGTTACTTTATTTGTAGTATTTGAAGAGGCATCCTGCATCAAATATGTGCTTATTAGAATAGGAAAATTAACTTCCTCCCTGCATATTGTTTATAAAGTCCATATAGCCCAAAATCAACAAATCTCAAGGCTCCTCCCACTACAGCACCAACATCAAATGCCTAATCATCATCCAAAATACCTACCTATCCCTATCTATAAACCAATTATCCATACATGATCACTCTTCCTAGGCAAAATATCCCTTCCTCTATCACTTTTTATTCTCATCTACCGGATTTATCAACTCCACCACAAAACAACCTTGATATCACCACTCCTTCCTAGAATCAAGATTATGGTGAAAAAGCTAAATGTCCAAAATGAGAGAAATCATGAGAATGATGTGAATCACACTATTATGGAGAAAAAAAAAATAGTTGATGGTAATTGAATAGTAGCTTGCAACAATTGAATTGAAAACAATGAATAGTTTTATATCTTATAAAGGACCAAGTCCCTCAACAAAGTACCCTTCAATCAAGCAATAAATTGTAGAACAACATGGTCAATGCAAACACAAAAAAAAATAATTTTTGGTGCTTTACTTGCAATGCTAGACATGTCCCTACTAAATGTGTTGTGGCTATGAGTTATACTCAAAGAAAAGATATATAATCAATAATGTCAAACATAATAGGTCACAATATTAGGTCAAGTGATGTTAGTTGTAAATCAGATGCCCATAGTGAACCCCCAATTTATCATACACAAAATCTCATCCAAAAACTAGTTCCAACATTGCCATATCCAAATAATGTAGTGTTTGCAAATTTTTGTCTCTCAAAAGAAGATGAGGATTTCCCTTTTGAGGATAGCATTGTATGTGTTAATCAACTAGGGATTAAGGTAGCTATTGAGCAAGAACTAGCCAATAAGTAAGTCAAAATCTAGTACTTATATGTCAATGTTGAGGAGGGCATGACCACCTTTGTATGTGAATGAAAAAAGGACAATAGCATCTAAACAATTGTTGCATAGAAAAAAAATTAAAAAGTTACTAGCAACAACTCCATCAGTTAGCAATACACCAAAAAAGGGAAGCAAACCTAAGGAGAGGAAGTGGTGGTCAATAAGCAAAATAAAAAGGAGATACTATAGAAGGAGGCTAAAATTTTATTAAAATATCCATCCGTAACTAGTGAAGGACTTGCGATTATAATAAGACAATACAAAAACTTTATGTCATGTAGTGACAGTTGCAACATTAAATTCAAATTAATTATTGCCATTAAATGAAAAGAATGCTAGCCAAGGTTAGCATGTTAGAAGCTCTAGACTTTTCTAGATAGATATATTTGCTTTAATAAATCCTCAAAGAACAAGAAAGGAGCTATGGTAAAGCAAAAGTCGTAACACAATTGTAAGTGCAGTCCAATCTAGATAAAATTTGATAAAAGATTCTTTGGATACGTAGATAAATGTGGCTAATATTGAAGACTCCTAAACAAAAAAATATTGAAGTCATCATCATTCTATGTTACACTAAAGATGTATAATCACATGCTAAGTAGTTGCATAGTGGATTCAAGAGCAGAAATACAGATGGTGTCAAAAGCTATCTATAAATATATGGGGTTGCCCTATACTAAAAATACCAAAAATCCTTTTTATATGGGTCAAACTAGGGTAAATACTATGGGAGTATTAAAATATTTGATTATAATAGTAGCAAAACACCTAGACCTGATAGTTTTTCAAGAGGTCATCATGGTTGATCTCTCTCCTTACTTAAAAATATTGCTATCAAGGGAATGGACTAAGAAGTTGGTAGGGGATAGATATTTGGCAATGGACTAAACACACATGAAGATGTTGAGGGATGGCAAAATAATTAGAATAAAAATGAGCCTCCATGTAACTAACTTTTGCATAAAGTTGATGATGATGGGGTAGTAAACTAAAATAGACTTCCTAAATTTATAGATGAAGAGTCATATGGGGGTGGACTTATTTTAGAGCTTGATATGATCATAGGAATTCTCTAAGAAGATGAAAGCCTAAAGTAAAGTTGAAGAAAGTGAGCTTGGGAATAATCTAACATATGAAGAGCCCACTATTATCCAAGTTCTAACAAGCAAATAGGATCAAGGATCAAATGGCACATGGATTATGCATTTTGATAGTCTCTTTAACTAAACCCATCACGGAGATGGGGTAGTCAAACACTAAATATTTAGTAGTTCCACCACATAGGTGTAATTAAACTAAACTTTAAAGGTACTATGACTAAAGGAATCAACATAGATTGACATGTGATGGGTGAAGGAATTGACATCACTCTTCTTGAAATATTGAGAAGGGGTAATCCTAACGCTATGGTCAAGATATCTTACATTCATGGAGAATGTAAGAAATGTGGGGAAACCATTTGAGGTATTCTGTTTGCCATGGAGTTATACAAGGAAAACCTTAGAATCTATAGGAGATTGGCCTCTCCTATCCACTCGAGTAATGTCTGCAATATTATGGACTCGAAATGTGGTAATACCTTGTCAATTTGAATCCTAATGCAAACATCTTAGGTGAACCTTAATTGTAATCTCTACCCCCCAAAAATTACTTTCTTGCATTTGTTAGATTTTGGATTGATACAGTTGGTATCAAAGCTCTAGGTTGTAGGACTAAAATCTTCCATTGAGGAAACTGAAGTGGAACCAAACTGGCCAACTATTTTATTATTCAAGAGGTGCTTAAATAGAACTATTTACAACAACCATCTTCTCAAAATAGAATATGCTAACCATAACTATGACTAAGCAAATCAAAATCAAATTGTTAACTTTCACTAAGCTAACAAATCCAATCCAAAGACTATGCCATCCAAATATGTCAACATTTACAAGTTGGAATTGGATTTATGATTTATTGCTAATTTAGACTTAGAAAATAATAAAATAACTAAGCCTAGGTCTAAATTATGTCCTCATCATACCTTACCACTAAAGAAGCATTGGACTCCAATGCTTTTACAATGGGGTGAGAAGATATGTGCAAGTACCCAAAAATGAAATCCTCCAAAGTGGTTCATAAGAGAAGAGAGATAGACGGTGTACAAGAGCCCCAAAGAGATCACCAAAAATCCATCAAAGGGAGTATCAAAGAGCAAAAAAAATGCTCAAAATGGGTCTAATAGGAATCCCCAATGGGATCTCGAGGTTTGTTGCCTCTTGGATCAGCCTCTAGCATATAGGAATGAGCACTACTATGCTTAAAAAGGGCCTTGTAAAAATATTGTTCAATCTTCAAAAAGTTGCAAGCTCTTCACACCAATCATGTTGAACCATAAGCATGCACCCATAAATTAGTACAAGCAATATTTCCAAGCAAGCATCTTGTAACTATAGTCAATGGAGGAAGAGTGTAGGAAATACGTACAAATCTCGATGACTCAAAAATACCAACATCTCATAATGGCACCCACTAAGGCCGATACACTCGAGGCCAAAGTCAAGTACCTATAGAAGGATGAGATGAAGGATGTCACCAAGAATGAAGAAATTCTTGTCAAGACATGCACCATGACAGAAGTACTTGAAGCTGAGGTTGAAGTAGTTGTAAGAAGACAAGATAATGATGCTAAAATAAGGTATAAAATGGAGTGTCAGGTACCACCAAATTGTAGTCCTTATTACAAAACCATAATATGATACAAGTAGTCATCTTTTGAAGTGTCGATATCTCTGTAGTCTTCAAAAGTGGTTGTTGTTCGAAGTGTCAAATATTTGTAGTCATCATATTCTTGGAACATAAGTAGTGCTTGTGGCTGATTTACATGGCTCGACTCATGATGCTTTGCAAAATTATTTGACAAGAAGGCTTCAAAAGCTTAAAGAGCCAAGAAGCTAATGCGAAAGCTGTGTTGATTTGGTGTTGATCGAAAATCCACTAAGAGACAAGCCATTAGGGTTAAAGACAACTCCAATGTGTGGAGTACCCATGTGATATCAATGATCACATAGAAAGGGCTCCATGAAATATTTAACATATAAAAATAATGTTTTGAGTGAAATAAATAGCTAACCGAAGTTCAAAAACCCATTAGGTCAAAGTATCTTGGTAGGCCAAAGGATATTCATGGGAAGCATATCAATAGTGGTAAACAATGAAAAGTAAAAAAAGAATCAATATATTCACGGTACATAAGCTTAGCCAACCTCATCGACTGGATGATTCAACGTAGGTATCTTTCACCTTTTACACACCACAATACGCCCCACATAATGTATGCAGGAGTAATTCCTACACAAACCAAAAGAATTACAACCAAAAGGTGTTAGGCCCACAAAGCACCATGTGGTAGGAGTAGAAAGGGCCAAATGTGAATCCCATAAGCAACAAGTAATCTGGTCAACAAGGTTGAATTGCGAGTGGTGTTGAAAGATTGCATAGCCTAAATAGGCTTGAGATTATCGTAGCCTCTGCCAGCATAAGTTGGCTAAAAATATCTAGCAACAAAGGCCTTTTAAAAGGCATTTGTTGCTCTATTCCCATAAATGTGGGATAATTTCCTTCACTTTGTACACTAACTTGAAGGCTCTATCATCGGTAAATCCTAAAAATCAACCAGAAACACCTGTAAATCAAGTTGAAAAGTTATTGAAATAGATGGGATTGATTGATATGTGCTAGAGTTCAAGGAGAAAATGATGGACCGATCGACAAAAAATCGATTTGATGGATCTGACTTGTTAGAAAGACTTGCAATATCATAGGAAGGATGTCATCAAAAAAATGAACTATCTCCATTATCGGGGTTTGTCGTAGCATCAAGTGTCACAACCCAGGTTCGACTCACCTGGTTGTACAACCCAACATAGCTCACTGGTTCATCAAGATGAAAAATGTTGGCTTCAATGATCTAATTTTTTTAGTTAGTTTGGTTTTAGTGACCATCCAATGTTTAATCAGTACGAGGTATAGTATGCCACTTTTGAGAATTATGACCGTTGCAAATGACCTCCCAAGTGGACAAGATGATCAAATCCTATAGATGGTACCTTTTAATGGATCTATCTTCTCATCCTCTTGTTTCGGCATGAGAGTGCAAATCCACGACTAGGGTTATCCTCTAGGGTTCATAACACCTAGAGGATGGATAATTTGATAACAATTGAAGAAAAATAACCACCAAAAAAATACACAAATAGGCATGCATAATTTGATAACAAGAAATAACATGAATACAAGGAATCCTTTATTAATATCAATGGAGTCAAATTATAGATTCTTCCCTCATAGGGATATCCATTTGATACATCAATTACAACAGTGTTTAATCCCTATCAAAGGTAGGTGTGATCAAAATGCCCCTCAGGGTGACACGAACTACTCTAGGGTGTCGACGACCCTCTTCTTTATGTTGAGAAAGGAATTTGATGCTTTATCTCTCCTTTGGAACTATTCCCTGCGGTCAAGAAACAATATGAATGTCAAAAAGATAGGCAACCTCTCATGATGAGGCCATTTTAGGTAAAATGCATAATGACATCGTTAACATGCATAATCAAGAAAGCATAAAGAAAGCTGCTAAACTATGCAAATTGAATCAAGATTCATGTAATTGTTATACTTAGTATGGCACTGAGAGGGGGGGGTGAATCAGTGTAGCTCTTTTGACCATGAAATTATATCTCTTAAAACTGTAGTAATTAAAACTTAAAAACAGATACAATAATAATAGCAATAGAGCATCACACAACACAGGATTTTAACGAGGTTCACCAAAATGGCTACTCCTCAAAAAGAATGACTGCTTGGACTACCATCCAAATCCAGCCTTTAGCAAAGCACCAACTTTACAAAATATTTACCAGCACCCACTGGAAGGAGCTACAACCCCTTATTTATCTGCAACAACAAAAAGGAGCACCAACCCCTGGTTTACCAGCACCAACTGGAAGGAGCACCAACTCCTGATTCCAAGCTGCAACCTGGACTTCAATTCTGAATGAAAATGATTGACAAGAAAAATACCTTCATTTTCACAAGACCCTGACTGGTCTAAAGCTTACTCGATCTCTCTCATGGTTTGCAAGATACAGACATCTACAACACTGCTATAGCCGAACTCAGCAATTCGACTTCTTTGCTCGCTTTGCGCACTTTGCCATCATCTCGCCGCTTCTACGCTTTCTACGCTCTTACGGCCGCATTTCACACTTTGATTTCAAAAATATCGACAACTGAACTTCACACTCTACGCACTATCTACGAGCGTCACACCTTTCATCAAACACTTCAAATAGCCTTCCTTTTATAGCAATATTTTCAAGATGAAAAAACTTTAATCTTAGTCGACTGTAACCCTAATCTTCGTCGACTGCAAACCCTAAACTCAGTCGGCCCAGATTCAAATTTGTCGACTTCAACCCTAAAGATCATCGGCTGCAAAACCCTAAATTTCATCGGCCTAGATTCAACTTTGTCGGCTTCAACTGCCTCTGCCACCTTTGTCACTTTCCTGTAGCTGCTGTCGTGAAACTACATGTCACGATATCGTGACACCTTTTACAACCGTACGCCTTCTTATCCCTGCTATCACAAAATCGTGACACTTTTGGCCTTTGTTTGCTTTGACAATGTTTTTGTCGTGAAATCGTGACACTTCTAACTATTGCTGACGTCATCCTCACTTCTGTCACGAAATCGCGACATTCCTTGCTTTCTCAACCTTTTCTCGGCTTGCACTAGCGAAAACAAAACATGTCATGAAATCGCGACATCTTTCTCTTCCTTGTGTCTTTTCTGTCGTTCGCCCGCAAAACCGGACCATGTCATGAAATCGTGACATCTTCGCTGCCTTGTCTCTTTTCTGTCTTTGGCCCGCGAAACCGAAACATGTCACGAAATCGTGACACTTTTTCTACTTGGCACTTTCTCTTCGAACCTGTCGCAAAATCATGACACTTTTCATCCTTGGCGCTTTCTCTTCGAACCTGTCATGAAATTGTGACACTTTTAATCCTTAACGCTTTCTCTTCGAGCCTATCGCGAAATCGTGACACTTTTCATCCTTAGCACTTTCTCTTCAAACATGTCGTGAAATCGCGACAGTTTTCTTCCTTAGCGCTTTTTCTCCGAACATGTCACGAAATCACGACAGTTTTCTTCCTTAGCGCTTTTTCTCCAAACATGTCGCGAAATCGTGACAGTTTTCTTCCTTAGCGCTTTTTCTCCGAACATGTCGCGAAATCGCGACATTTTTCTTCCTTAGCGCTTTTTCTCCAAACATGTCACGAAATTGTGATAGTTTTCTTCCTTAGCGCTTTTTCTCCGAACATGTCATGAAATCGCGACAGTTTTCTTCCTTAGCACTTTTTCTTCAAACATGTCGCGAAATCGCGACAGTTTTCTTACTTGCCTTCTCTGCTTCCAACATGTCACGAAATCACGATAGTTTTCCTTATGCCTTCTCTCTCCTCGGCCATGTCACGAAATCGTGACAATTTTGCTTGTGCTTTCTCTCTCCTCTAACATGTCGCGAAATCGCGACAGTTTTTCTTGCCTGCTGAATATGTCACGATATCGCGACACTTTTCTTACTTGTCTTTTTCTTTGATCTTTTGCAAATAGGCAACTAAGGTCTTCTTGGAAACTCACTTTCCATGCTCTGAATAACCTTTGAACTTCTATCCTCTCCATCTGAATGACTTCTGAACTACTTGTCCACTGCATCATTAGATCTAACTGCCTGTGTTGACAACAATGACAAAACTCTTGCAACACCTTGCTCAACAATCTCCCCCTTTGGAATTGTTGGCAACACCTATGTAAATTCTTGTAACTCTTCTCCCCCTTTGACAATAATACCAAAGGGCTGCTGCAGACTCCCCCTGAGTCTATGCACACCATTCTTAGACACAAATTATTATAGTTAGCAAAAATTCCAAACATGAGCAAGAAGAAAAACAAATACACAAATGCTCCCCCTGAGAATGTGAACCCGAGCTAGTCACTTCTTGGGATTAGCCTAAACTCCTGCTGTCATGCATACTGCCTTTCTTGAACCTTTGTTGAGTGAGAAAATTGTCTAGCCTTGCATACCATGCTCGGGGTGCCTGTTTCAAGCCATATATCTTCAACTTACAAGCCAAGTTAGGAACATCATCAAGCTGGAAACCATCTGGCTGCTCAATATAACCATTTTCTTCAAGCTTCCCATTCAAAATGCTGATTTCACGTCTGTCAATAAAATTGATAAGTGACTCACACTTATACCAACTTTTGTTCAGCACTGAACCAACACTGCAATTTTACTGCAAACTCTGTGCAAGCATCAAACACTGTACCATACACCAACCAAAGCCCTTTTTATATTTTCAACTTGATCTATGTTTTCTACAGTCACCGCTGGTCACTCCTTACTTTCAACTGTTCGAATCAGAAGACAAAATTTTGATAAATACTTTACGGCCAGCTATAGTGCACCTTACTCAGCCTCAAACTTTTTAACCTTGGATTGGCATTTTATCAACAGTTAAAAAGAAACTATCTGTGAATTAGATCATTTCACCAAGGTGTCATGAAAGATCTCACAATCTTAACATCAATGAGTCGAACAAATACTCGCTGCAAATATCTAAACACAAATATACGGCTAGAGCAACATTATTTCGCAAACCAACTTATCTGAACTGTTATAAATCTTAACTTCTGACAGTGACTGTGAGAACCATCAATAGTATAACAATGACATATAGCAAAATTACCAATAAAGACACCTCTCAAATTAATCTTGATCCTTTACGACACTACCACAAAACTCCATGATCTGAAAACATACTTAGACAACTATATGACAACTCCCCCTAACTTCCTGCTTTACATCCTCAAAAACCCAAACACATACATGGGAGCATTAAAATAAATCTATAAGATTGCTCCCCCTGAGGATGTGCTACCTAGAGCTACATTAGTGCATCAGAGGAGTAGTCTCCTTCAGTCCAAGGAGACACGATTTCCTTTGTTCTATCTTTCTCCAAACTTTCTTGAACTCGGGCTTGGATTTTTCAATTGCGTCCCTATTTTGCACCTTTGCGTGAACTCAAATATTTCTCTGGTGTGGTTGTCTCTTATGCATCCATGATGAATGATTATTTTCCTTTCTTCTATGTACCTGATTTATTCCCTGTCTGTGTTGCATTCTTTGCGTCTTATGAAATCTATTGTTTTGCCTTAGATTTGATACAGAAGCGCTTGGACAAAACCTTGCTATGTGCCCATGACCATTGCATTGAAAACATTGTACATAGTGTTCACTCAGATATGCAGATGTATTTCTACCAGCATAACTCTTTGATTTATTATTCAATCCACAATAAGTTGCCTTGTGACCATACTGGTTACATCTGAAACAATAGCCATTAAAAGTGTTAGTATGAAAAGAGTGAGAGTGGTAGAACCTCTTTTGTTGTGGCTACTTTGCTGTAAATCTCCTTTGATATTTTATTTCTTTTGAAGATACATCTTTAACCTTTTCTTGCTTCGACCCTTCAACAGTGAAATTTTTCTTCTCTGTAGAGTTGGATGATGAAGGTTGTTCAGCTTCAGACTTTTTATGCTTTGATCCTTCAACGGTGAGCTCCTTTTTCTCTGCATATTTGGATGATGGGGGTTGTTCAGCTTCATATCCAAGACCATGCTTATCCGTGGAGCTTCTCTGATGACTTATCATTTTATCTAGCAATTCTGTGCTCTTCTCGAATTTAAGATTTGTATTGGCCTCTTCCAGTTGTTTCTTCAGAGAAACAATCTCTTCTTCTTGTTTGCAGCAAACAGTCTCTTTCTCATTGATCTGAGACCTGAGAGTTTCTTCAATCCTTTTGAACTCTTCTATTTGTAGCTTTAGATTGCTAACAATTTTGTTGGAGTCTTCTTCATGTTTGCTACATACATCAACTTTCTTATTCATCTCTTCTGTCTGCATTCTTAGACCGTCAATCTCTTCTTCTAGCTTACTGTAATACTCTGTTTTCATGGTTAACTGCATTTCGAGATCTTCAAAAAGTTTCTTGTATTTGTTTGTATCCTCAAGCTTTCCTGAATTTTTCTTATTCTTCTTTCTTGGAGCTGTAATTTGATCTTCATTCCAATTTGCTTCTGTATTCATTTCATCTTCATTACATTCCTGTTCTGATTCTGTTTCTTCTTCGTCGAGTATCATGTAAGGACCTCCATCTGTTTCCTTTTTAGAATCATCCTCTAGGACTTCAATTTTGAGAGTATCATCTTCATATTCACTGCTACTAAACCCATGGCACTGACGTTCATTATGCCCGAGTTGACCACAAACAAAACATTCTGAACCTTGTGAACCTGCATCATGACCGAGTTGACTTTTGGCCTTTTCTCCATTGTTTGATTCATCTCTTGAATCTACAACAATAATGAATTCATCTTTGTTTTCTTTTATGACCCTGTGTGATCTTTTCTTCTTGTGTCTCATGGTTCCATTCTTGCCTTTCTTTGCCATTAGAGTATTAATCCAAGATCAACCCTAGCTGATTTAGCCTTTGAAGGGAACTTGGCTCTGATACCAATTGTTGTACTTAGTATGGCACTGAGAGGGGGGGTGAATCAGTGTAGCTCTTTTGACCATGAAATTATAGCTCTTAAAACCGTAGCAATTAAAACTTAAAAATAGATATAGTAATAATAGCAACAGAGCATCACACAACACAGGATTTTAACGAGGTTCACCAAAATGGCTACTCCTCAAAAAGAACGGCTGCTTGGACTACCATCCAAATCCAGCCTTTAGCAAAGCACCAACTTTACAAAATATTTACCAGCACCCACTGGAAGGAGCTACAACCCCTTATTTATCTGCAACAACAAAAAGGAGCACCAACCCCTGGTTTACCAGCACCAACTGGAAGGAGCACCAACTCCTGATTCCAAGCTGCAACCTGGACTTCAATTCTGAATGAAAATGATTGACAGGAAAAATACCTTCGTTTTCACAAGACCCTGACTGGTCTAAAGCTTACTCGATCTCTCTCATGGTTTGCAAGATACAGACATCTGCAGCACTGCTACAGTCAAACTCAGCAATTCGACTTCTCTGCTCGCTTTGTGCACTTTGCCATCATCTCATCGCTTCTGCGCTTTCTGCGCTCTTACGGTCGCATTTCGCACTTTGATTTCAACAATATCGACAACTAAACTTCACACTCTGTGCACTATCTACGAGCGTCACCCTTTCATCAAACACTTCAAACAACCTTCCTTTTATAGCAATATTTTCAAGATGAAAAAACTTTAATCTTAGTCGGCTGTAACCCTAATCTTCATCGGCTGCAAACCCTAAACTCAGTCGGCCCAGATTCAACTTTGTCGACTTCAACCCTAAAGATCGTCGATTGCAAAACCCTAAATTTTGTCGGCCCAGATTCAACTTTGTCGGCTTCAATCGCCTCTGCCGCCTCTGTCACTTTCCTGTAGCTGCTATCGCGAAACTACATGTCACGATATCGTGACACCTTTTACAACCATACGCCTTCTTATCCCTGTTGTCGCGAAATCATGGCACTTTTGGCCTTTGTCTACTTTGACAATGATTTTGTCATGAAATCGCGACACTTCTAACTATTGCTGACGTCATCCTCACTTCTGTCGTGAAATCGTGACATTCCTTACTTTCTCAACCTTTTCTCGGCTTGCACTAGCGAAAACAAAACATGTCACGAAATCGCGACATCTTTCTCTTCCTTGTGTCTTTTCTGCCGTTCGCCCGTGAAACCGGACCATGTCACGAAATCGTGACATCTTCGCTGCCTTGTCTCTTTTCTGTCTTTGGCTCGTGAAACCGAAACATGTCACGAAATCGTGACACTTTTTCTACTTGGCACTTTCTCTTCGAACCTGTCGCGAAATCGCAACACTTTTCATCCTTAGCGCTTTCTCTTCGAACCTGTCACGAAATCGCAACACTTTTCATCCTTAACGCTTTCTCTTCGAGCCTGTCACGAAATCGTGACACTTTTCATCCTTAGCACTTTCTCTTCAAACATGTCGCGAAATCGCGACAATTTTCTTCCTTAACGCTTTTTCTCCGAACATGTCGTGAAATCGCGACAGTTTTCTTCCTTAGCGCTTTTTCTCCAAACATGTCGCGAAATCGCGACAGTTTTCTTCCTTAGTGCTTTTTCTCCGAACATGTCGTGAAATCGCGACAGTTTTCTTCCTTAGCGCTTTTTCTCCAAACATGTCACGAAATCACGACAGTTTTCTTCCTTAGTGCTTTTTCTTCGAACATGTCACGAAATCGCGACAGTTTTCTTCCTTAGCACTTTTTCTTCAAACATGTCGCGAAATCGTGACAGTTTTCTTATTTGCCTTCTCTGCTTCCAACATGTCACAAAATCACAATAGTTTTCCTTGCGCCTTCTCTCTCCTCGGCCATGTCGTGAAATTGCGACAATTTTGCTTGCGCTTTCTCTCTCCTCTAACATGTCGCGAAATCGTGACAGTTTTTCTTGCCTGCTGAATATGTCGCGATATCACGACACTTTTCTTACTTGTCTTTTTCTTTGATCTTTTGCAAATAGGCAACTAAGGTCTTCTTGGAAACTCATTGTCCATGCTCTGAATAACCTTTGAACTTCTGTCCTCTGCATCTGAATGACTTCTGAACTGCCTGTCCACTGCATCATTAGATCTAACTGCCTGTGTTGACAACAATGACAAAACTCTTGCAACACCTTTCTCAATAGTAATAGCATAAAGTAAAATAGCAGCTACACTATGCATGGATCAAATATAGAAAATGAAGCATAAACATGCATAAAGAAAACATTTTAGTCCTAATTAAAACATAAGCATAAAATGTGAATCTAGCCTAGTTCTAGGTTTAGAAGTCTTCTAAAGTGCTATTAAATCAACAAAATAACTAATCTAACCTAACTAGCTAGATAGAAATGAAAAGAGTAAGGTGATATGTCACCTATTGCAAACTGCAGCTCTTATGAGTGGTTTGCACTATGAACCGCAACTGACAGCCGTAGTTTGATCTCTGATAAGTTTACCCTCAAAATCAGGGCCAGTGTTCTCAATCTCCTCGTCAAAATTGATGTTCAAGGGTCGCCTTCATTGTCCTTAGACTGATTTGGTGATCAATTCGATGTGAAGGGTCTTCGTTTGCCTGGATTTGCATTTCTTGATCCTCCTAAGCACCTAGGGCATCCATAATGTAATTCATCATGAATGGTGGCAAAAGGGTCAAGGATTAAGTACAATAGCTCTATCTCTTAGTATACTCAGTTTGAGTGTACAATTTTCTAGGGCTTCGCTGCTCAAATATCCAATGCTTGCTCTCTTTTCTCCCCATTTGGAGAGGGTATTTATAGCATGCCCCTAGGGCTAGGGGTGGCTTCATGGAGAAGCCAAGACCAAGAAGGGTGGTTAGGATAGTTGGGATGGAAGCCTTTGGAATCTTCCATCCTTCAACTGCCTCCTAGATATTTTGGCCGTTCCAACCGATTTGGCTTGGATGGAAGGCCTAGCTGAAATTCAGTTAAGATCGCAGGTCACAGTTGCAGTTCAAACTGCAGACCGCAGGTGTCAACCACAATTTAGATTGAAGATCGCATGTTTGGGCTACGATTCATACTGCTTAGGCTAAAATGCCTAAATTGAGTGGTTAGAACCATTTCCTTATCTTAGAGTCTGTCCAAGATCCTTCATATGATCTTGTAGCATATCCATATGAGTAGTCGCCCTCGACATGACTCATTTTAGGTGTCTACAAATGACCATTTTGAGATGCATTATGAGATTGAACAATGCTGAGAAAAAATATACATCCTAAAATGATGTCTAAGATTCTATGATGATCATTAGTCAAATCAACATTAGATGCCCCAGGTCCAGTAAAAGGACGCGCATCTTGGAATCATTGCTTCCAACTTGTGAAAGGCTTACATTTTGACAAGTCTTCCCTCATCATCAGACATTCGGATAGCATCAATTCCAAGTATGGGTATCTTCTGACCCATAAATCTGAAGGATGAGAGTTACAAACCAATTATCATATTTACTATTTTCCCCAAGCAAAGGGGAAGCTTATGATAGTTGTTGACAATGATTCGCAAGAACGAACACAATTTTGACAAGATCAGGGGATCTACAATCTCAGGGATCTTCTGCTGACTTTGATTATGATTATAAAATTATGACTACCCCCTCAAGCGACGATTCGATGAGGGTAATGACAATGTATGAAGCGATGAAATCGCTTGACCATAATGAATGATCCTGAACAAATTAAGATTCGATCCTTTTAATGCCTTGGCTATGCCTAGTTCAGCTTATGATTGCAACTCTTAGTAGTATTGGCACATTTCTATCCCATGGAGCAGTCAGGCTACAATAGTCATCTTAAGGAATCAAAATTATACAAATGCAATTAGACTTGTGTTGAATCATATTTGTCGATGATTTGCTGAAATATGTCATAAAAGAAATGACAATTTTACCCCAAATGTCCTTATGGTACGTTACTCATCTTTCCGGATTGCATGGATCACAACTCGCTGCAACTGCCAAGTGTATAGGATAAATCACTGAATACGAGGCGCATTTGCTTTTTAATTATTTGATTTTTTTTGTTTTAATTTTGCATGTATTTTATTAGTCCTCGTGCTTTTAACATCACCAAATTTGCAATTTTAATCATTGATTTTGAATTTTTATCCGATGGAAGTCATTAATTTGCTCTTTTAGACCTTCCCACGTTTGAGTGCATTTAATGCTATTTGTGTACCATCGGTACTGTCTGCAATTTACATTTCCAAATTTTGGGAACCGCGGGTCAGACCTAAGGGAAAAAAACCCTAGTTTCGAAACCGCAGGTGTTAGCTGCGGTTCGTTGAGACTAGGAAAACCTATAAATTAAATTCCCATTTGAAATTTTTTATTATTTTATGGCAAGCATTAGCAATTTGAGAGCTCTGAGAGTGAGAAAAGCTTTCCTGATCCAAAACGCTACCACACTCTACCGTGATTACACTCCTCGACCTTGATGGTGGATCTTGATCAGCCATCTACTAGCCAGGACTAGGGTGCGGGCAAGGTAACTCGAAATCGATACCTCACACTCAATACTCGTAAAATGAACCACATTAAGTAATGTAGATAATGAACCTCACTAAACTGCTGGTAATGAACCCCACTAGTCTAGGCTAGCTTTAGAAATTTAATTTAATGACTTAGTGGTCTAGGAGGGTACCCAAAATGGGTGTCACTCCTAAATCGTAGCTGGTAGTTGCAGTTCCTAGTTGGAAAATTGGGGATCGTAGGTTTCAGCTGCGGTTCCCAATTTACAAATTGGGGATCGCAGGTTTCAACTGTGGTTTGTTGTTGTTGCTTCTTTTGTTTTGCATTGTTTTTAGCTCTAGTTAGCTAGATTTTGTCTTAAATTATGCTTTTTATTCCAGAGATTGACTTCTAGAGCCCGAAATCTGAATATTCTAAAGACTCTCCGTGAGTCTTTATCTGATGACGATCGATATTGGTTCTGAGCTGTTGGGTTCAGATATGTCATAGATCTACCCACTCTTAGGGTAGATCAATCCTACCTGACTACATTGGCCTAATGTTGGAATACGTGGACCAACACATTTTACTTTCTTACAGGTGAAATAACTGTTACTTTAGAGGACGTCTACAGGATCTTCAAGATCCCCATTGATGGCGAGGCCATCGTCTCCTCTACCTCTAGGGTAAAGGAGGCTATTTTTGATACTATCTTCAGAAACCAGAGCGAGGATGCTGAGGACGCGATTGACCATGGAGGGATGCACATTGGTGAGTGGTACCACGAGGATGTCTTCTCTGCACGGGAAGCCCTCTTCATGCACCTCATAGTAAATATTATGCTTCTAGAATCCTCGGGTGCGAGGATTCCCTGAAACCTCCTATCCACCACCTAGAGGGTGCTGAAGATCTCTACAGAGGTGCCTCTACTTCTATCTTGGGGGAGCACCCTACTATGTCATCTCTATAAGGAGTTATACTATATTACTGAGCATAGTCATAAGGGCCTCAGCTACAGTCTTTTGTTACAGATCTGGGGGTGGCAACACATCCAAATCGAGCATCTTGCAGATCTTCCACTGTAGATCATTGCTATTTTTGACAATTGTCAGTGTTATACCACATTTCAGCCTCATGAGGAGGATGGTACCCATAGTAGGATCCATGTTGGTGACGTCCAACACTATATCACTCAGTTCACGATACTTGAACCGAACGATGTTCAGTTGCGACCGTATATGGATTTCCCAGCATGTCTAGAGGAGGGCCAGTGGCTGAGACAAGCATGCCACAATAGATGGTTGATGGATCGTAAGGTCAAGATTTGAGAGTACCAGTTCTACTCTCAGATCCTATGGTAGTTTGGGCTTGTGCAGGATATTCCATATATCCCCCTCAGGTACCAACGCTTGGTCATAGAGCATGATCTACAGTGGATCACTCTTGAGCCTTTGGGAGATGCTACTGATGACTAACAGGATATTGGAGTCAAGACTATTGGGACCACTCCAGAGTATGACGGGTAGTGGTCCATGTTCATATGGTATTACATAGGGCCTCTGGGTTGATATCCAGATCAAGCAAAGGCAGAGGTGGATCCTGATGGGCACAGGGTGTGCCAGCGGACAGAGGGCAACTGGGGCACAACAACAACTGTCAAGGACACTCTCAAGGTTGACCCTGATGAGAAGGCTCCAACGAAGGGTGAGGTACCTCCCGATAGCGTAAAGAGTCAGCTCTTAGCTCAGGTGGCTGACTTGTAGAGTCAGCTAGGATGATTCCACACACATCAGCTAGAGTGATATACTACGATCACCACTTTGGATGTGAAGGTATCTGACAGGGATAGGTGCCTGACTGAGGTGTAATATCAGATACAAGATCTGACTACGTGGGCCATATATGCAGAGGCCCAGGTTCAGAGATTGCAAACAACTCTGGAGTTAGAGTAGGCACAACAGACTACAGTAGATGCAGAGAGAGATCTCCTTCAAGTATCGAGGGGGGCTATGCCACCTCCTTGGGCTACTATGGGGCCTCTGGCAGCACCAGCGGCATCACCAGTAGTTGTACAGGATCTAATGACCGAGGTAGAGTGACTATGCAGTATGGTCATGAGGACCAATGAGATGCACACAACCCAACTTGCTCGTGTTGATCAGCTAGTTGGTTATATTGAGATGCATGGGTTACAGGTTCCTGAGGATACTTTCTCCTTAGAGTCTCAGTGTACCAGGTCTAGGACTTCAGGACAATCTATGGTGAGCTCATGTCATAGGACTCATAGGATTGAGAGGACGCATAGGTCCTCTAGCACACATAGGGCGACATCGCATGCCAGGCCTAGAGATGCAGGACATACTTCAGGGGTCGCTAGTCAAGGGACTAGCCTACTACAGTTACCAATTTCTCATGTGTTGGGTGCCTTAAGATTTAGAGGCGGGCAGGACCCATAGCAGGACCCACCACGGGTTCCAGAGTAGGCAGGAGAGCAGGCTCCAGAGCACAGTGCTGAGGGAGGCGATGAGAGCTCTGGTATAGCGGGAGTAGACTAGACCTAGACTATGCTAGATGTAGACTATACTTTTGCTATGTTGTATTCATTTTGAGTGTAAGGTCGAGGACCTACACACTTTGTAGCCTGCAGGAATTTTGATACTCCTCATATGTACTCTTTTTTCACATATATATATATATATATATATATATATATATATATATATATATATATATATATATATATATATATATGACTTGGTCTTTATGGCTCATTATGTGTATCTGATGTTTAATTTTGATTTTATGTTTATTTGATGCACATGGATGCAATGCTTATGTTGATGCTATGTTTATATGATTCAATGTATGGATGAAATGCACTAGATAACTATCTTATTTATGATGATGTTGATGAGATGCAATGATCTAGATGATTAGATGTGCCATATATAATGGATGCAAATGGATGCAGTATTTATTTCGAACACATATTTATTTTTGCTGTGGGTATGCGTTTATTTTTATGAAGTTATGGTATGCTATGCAATGTATGGTAATGCATTATGTACATAATCGTAATCTAATGGGAATGAACCTGTATGCTTTAATCACTTAAAACATAAGGAATGAATGTAAATTGTGTATATCAATTTTTAAAATGCGACACCACAGAATGTATGACAATCATGCAAAATAATTGATAATTCTCATTACAAGAACTTAATCAATTAATCATCCATATATGAAATGCGATGAAATTGATTGGTATAATGCTAATGAATGAATATGTCATTCTGTATATTTCTTCTTTGCTGCACTTTATAGTCAGTGGTCGTCTAAATATCATTTCTGATATTCATGCGGTATTTATCCTATATGTTTTATTGTGCTTTGTAAAATGCATTCTGATGAATGAACGACTCATATTTTTGATGTCTAATGATAGTTGGTATCTTGTTGCTATTAGAGAAATTTTTAGGGTTTTTCTTGAGACTCAAACACCCTAGTAGACTTCTCCAAAAATCACATACTAACTATACAAGGCTTTTATTGGATAAGGCTTTTGTCATGACAAACCCAACTATTCATTATTCCTGTGTGTGCATGTGAGTATTTTCAGATAGATCATAAGCATACCCCGTATGTCAGTCGGGACTCTTTCAACCCATATGTGAGATAATGTTCCTCATACAATCGTACCATCCTTGTTTAAGCTTTGATTAGAATTATACAACTAGACAATCCTAGGTACCTAGAGCTAGCTCATCTTGCAAATTGATTAGGGCTACCCCTCAAATGTAGGTGGGACTCTTTCAACCCATTGCTATGTATGCATGTATGAAAATGCAAACTGCAAAAGCAAATATTGTTGGATTTTATGTTTTACCAATTTTTTTTGGAATTTTATATGTTTTCAAATTTTTATGCATTTTTGAGCTTTCATATTTGACCAAACAACGAGTATATATGCCTTTGGAGCTTTTTGGGGTTGGCCAAGCGATTTTTAGAAATCCTTGGAGCTTTTTAGATTGACCAAAGATCTTACAAGCCTTTGGAACCTTTTAGTCGACCAAACTCTCAAGCAAGAGGGCGTGGAGCCTTTTAGGATGACCGAGAAGCTACAGGAACTCTCGGAGCCTTTGGGTTGACCAAGCAATTTTTATAAATCCTTGGTGCCTTTTTGGGATGACCCAGTGGCTTTAATCAACCCTCGGAGCCTTTGGGTTGACCAAGCAATTTTTAGAAATCCTTGGTGCCTTTTGGGATGACCGAGTGGCTTTAAGCAACCCTCGAAGCCTTTGGGTTGACCAAGGGAATTTTAGAAATCCTTGGTGCCTTTTGGGATGACCGAGTGGTTTTAAGCAACCCTTAGAGCCTTTGGGTTGACCAAGCAATTTTTAGAAATCCTTGGTGCCTTTTGGGATGACCGAGTGGCGTTAAGCAACCCTCAGAACCTTTGGGTTGACCAAGGGATTTTTAGAAATACTTGGTGCCTTTTGGGATGACCGAGTAGCGTTAAGCAACCCTCAGAGCCTTTGGGTTGACCAAGAAATTTTTAGAAATCCTTGGTGCCTTTTTGACTGACCAAAGGGCTTATAGATGCCTTTGGAGCTTTTTCTGCTACACTCTCTAAGCATAGAACGCCTTAAGATGGATGATGTTGAGAGGTTCAGGCTCTTCAACACCCCCTAGCGACATCAAGCGATAGGTACCTGGACCAATATTTTTAGATATGATATAGGGTCCTAGCCAATTAGCCATAAATTTGTCTCGCATATCGGGCATCAAATTCGTGTTTTGTTGGTTTTCTTTTAGCATAAGATCTCCAAATTCAAAGTCTCTCTGGTGGACTTTGATATTGTAACCTCATTTGAGTCGCTCATGATAAATGCAGAGATGCTCAAGGGCATTCATGCGACGCTCATCGAGCAACGTCAGTTGATCTAGGTGAGATTGTCGTGCGATGTCGTCATCGGTGAACTATTTCAATGCGATGCACAGCGTTGGAATTTCCAACTCTAAGGGCATAATGGCCTCAGTGCCATATACTAGTGAGAATGGAGTTGCCCCTGTGGGAGTCCGAATGCTAGTCCTATAAGCCCATAATGTAAGGGGCAGTTGTATATGCCAATCCTTGTGGTGTTCTTGCATTGTCTTTTTCAAGATGGCTACCACAATCTTGTTTGAGGCCTCAACTTGCCCATTTGTGTGTGGATAATATGGAGATGCAAAATTGTGTTTAATGTGGTACTTAAAGGTTAAATCTTGCACAGTTTTATTCTTAAAATAAGTTCCATTATCCGAAACTATTTTTGATGGTACCTTGAAACGACTTATGATATGCTCCATTATGAACTATGCTATGCGAGCTCTGGTGGCCATTTTTAAGGGAATGGCTTCCACCCACTTTGTAAAATACTCAGTAGCTGTTATGATGAATGTATGTCAGCCTAATGATGGAGGAGAGATCTTGCCAATTAGATCAAACCCCCACTGAGCAAAATGCCAAGCCATTTGGATGGGCTGCAAGGCCTGTGATGGCAGGTGCATAAGATTTAAATCCTTCTCCATAGTGGGCCAATAATAACCCATTCGAAGGATGCACTTTACGATGGCCATGCCACTGAAATGGCCACCGCACATACCGTCATGAGATTCTAAAATTGCCCAAGATGACTCTTGGGGATCAAGACAATGAAGGAGAACTCCATTGTAACTTCAATGGTACAAAATATCTCCTATCAAGACATATCTAGTCATTTTTTGTTTAAATGTGCATCTTGTAGTACGCGACAGTCTCTTCGAGACAACCAAGTCTTAAGAAGTCTTGAATCTATGACATCCAATTATGATGAGCCTCAACTTCGACCGCTAAGACAACCTGTACCCCCTGCGTATTTACTTTTGCAAATGCATACTGGGAAAAAACCTGGTGTTGAATGGTGGTGCCACTCCCCGCAGGACTCTAGGAGGTTAAAGACCCCTAGGGTGCTTTCTTGAGAAAGTAGTCAGTTTTACAGAACCAATCAGCTTTTGGTTTCACACTAATCATGTTGACTGATTCTTTGTTATCAAATGCTGCACGCTCTACTGCAGGATGTGAGAGTGTCTTGACATGGATGGTAGTGAAGTCAAAAGATAGATTTTGAAGAATTAAGGATTCCAAAGAAGCCATGGTGTTTGCGAACCTATTTGACGAACAAGGGATTGCCTCGATGTCGTACCATTCTAGTTTAGCCAGATATATGCTAACAAGATCTTTGTAGGCTTTCAGTACCGAGCATCAACACTAAAATAGTCCCTTAACTTGGTTAATTATGAGCAGGGAATCACCAAATATGTTTAATCTCTTGATATTCATAGCGACGACTGTATGGAGGCCCAAAAGTAGGGTTTCATATTCAACATTATTGTTGGTGCATGGGAAGTCTAGTTTGAATGACAAGGGCATTGGAGCTCCTTGCAGCATGAAAAATACTATCCCTGTGCCATATCCTTGCTTGCACTTCAAACCGTCAAAGAACAGAGTCATATGAGCATTGTTCTTTGGTTCTTCGGGTTCAGGAGCTTCGGATACTACAAAAACTACATCATCCAAAAGCTCGATTGTCAGAGGTCTACTGTTGGATAGTGGCACCTTAGCTAACTTATCTGCTATGACCTATCCCTTAATGAACTTTTGGATTATGAATTCCAGATCGAATTCTGTCAATAGCATGATCCACTTTACAGTACGTGTACTATGATATGTCTTACTCATCATATACTACAAAGGATTTTGTTTTGATATCACATATGTCATGTGACTTAACATGTAGTGCCACAATTTCTTGGTAGCAAAAACTATTGCTAAATATAGCTTTTCCACATATGCATATCCTAGCTCGTAACTCACCAAGGTTCGGCTAATGTAATATATGGCTTGCTCTTTGCCTTGTACATTCTTTTGGGCCAACATGGTCCCTAACGCAAAGTCTATTGCCGATATATATAGCAGAAAAGGCTCTTCTGGCCTTGGTGGAGCTAACACTGGTGACATTGCCAGGTATTGCTTTATCTAAGCGAAGGCTGCCTTACAGTCCTCATCCTAGTTGAATGGGACACCCTTATGTAGCAGTCGATTCATGGATCGATATTTATCCGATAGTTGGGTGATAAATCACTTTATCGAGGCTACCTTGCCTTGAAGGCTCCTTAATTCCTTAATATTGGTGGGAGGACGTATTTCCAAAATGGCCTTGACATTCGCTGGGTCTACTTCGATGCCTCTCTTGGAGACAATGAACCTTAGCAATTTAGCAATTTTCTAGAAGTTACGCCAAATACGCACTTCTTAGGATTCAGCC
This sequence comes from Wollemia nobilis, assembly GCA_028583015.1. NCBI lineage: Eukaryota > Viridiplantae > Streptophyta > Pinopsida > Araucariales > Araucariaceae > Wollemia > Wollemia nobilis. The sequence goes on from JAQPPZ010000863.1 coordinate 1,614,620, forward strand.
TGACGTTGTGCTCTATCAAGCGATCGAAGACTTTTCTCAAGACCTCCACATGCTCTTCTCGTAGCAATGACTTGGCTAGCAAATAATCGATATAATCTTCCATAATTTTGTGCATATAGTCATGAAAAATGTATGTCATGGCCCGCTGGTATGTAGCACCAGCGTTTTTGAGACCAAATGGCATAAATTTATAGCAAAATGTTCTCCATGGCATTATAAACACAATTTTGTGCTGGTCTTTGGGCTTAATCCAAATTTAATAGTAACCAAAAAAACCGTCCATTAAGGAGAGCATTTCGTGACCGACAGTAGAGTCTACTAGAGCATCGATATTGGGCAATAAAAATGAATCTTTGGGTGTTGCCTTGTTGAGATCTCTAAAATCTATGCAAATATGGATCCTTCTATCTGGTTTTTGTACAGGCACCATATAGGATACCCATTCTAGATAGTTGATGGAAATGACAAATTCTACATCCAACAATTTTTGCAATTCATATTTCACCATTAAGGCTACTGTTGGATGCATATTTTTGAGCTTCTGCTTGACAGGCTTATTGGACAGGTCTAATGAAATGTTATGAGTAACCAACTTCGGGTCTAGACCGGGCATATCTTTGTATGTCCAAGAAAAAATGTCAGGTATCTCTTTCAACAGAGGGATGTTGCTATCACACTCATCTGGAGTGAAACTCATTCCAAATTTAACCTTCTTTGGATTGGTGGGGTCGTTACCGATATCCACTTCGAAGGTTTCCTCTATTGACATATGGGATCCCTCCTCAAGCTGATGAGGCATAGGGATCAAATGGATGTCATCAAATGGATTTATATGTTCTTCTTTGGAAGCATGTTCAGCGTGATAGACATCATAAATGCAACCTAGTCCAAAATGAAATGGTTGCAACATCTCTTCATTTGGGAAGAAGTCTTCAAGCTCTGCTGGTGAATCAACGCGATCCCAATCGATAGCATCCATGTTTAGATGCAATGGCTTGGATGGATCTGCTAGATTGCAGAGCGAAGTAGTCAAATAAATGGAGACCATGTTGATGGAATGGTATTGATCTCCAGGACCACACAGACTAAATTCTACATCATCTATGTAGCTTTTGTACCCAAGATCTAGGTCGGATGGTACAGGGATGAATAGGTCCTCCCTATGGGATGCCCAAAAAACTGGATCCTCTCTGTGCACTGACTGCAAAATGGGATCTCTCGGCTCAAGTAGCTCGACATAAGTAGGTGGATGGGGAAAAAGTCTTTGATATTCCTCTTCCAGATATATTCTTTCCCTGAGGCGGCGTTGAAGATTAATCTCTCAAAGCAAACCCGTAGATGTAACAGGTGGCAGACCTCGAGGTGGATTTCGATTACGTAGGTGATGAAGCCCCAAATAGGCCATCTCCAATGAATCCTCATCATCACTATATAGATATAATCCTTCACTTTCCCCTATATGCAAGGGGCATTCTACCAGATGTGGTCCCATGTATCTGATTCTACAGTCGCTATCATCACTATTCGGATAAAATGGATAAAATGACCGTATATACAACATCGACATAAAAACTAGCTCTGCTTTCTCTTAAGAGTGATTAGTTCTAAAAGGCATCTCTTCTATAACATACTCCAACTCCACAGGCAATAGATGTAGCGGATATAATAGCCTCAGATCGGTCATCTGAACCTCATCACTATGATTGCTACTATGAGCAGACCACTCTGTCGTGTCCACAAATATTGGGAGATTAGCTAGATAAGGCCTTAAGTAGGCCTGTTCCGTCTCATCTTCATAATCACTATCAGCTATGAAAAGCTCTTGTATCTCATATAATTGCTCTTTAGAAAGCAAATGGCGTAGAAATACCAGAACCACGAAGGCTCGGTCAATTTCCTCTTCGAATTGATCATCATTTAAGGACTCGCCATCTGCATCATAACTCAATCTGCTTATTTTGGAGGTGCACTCCTCTCCATCTTCACTACAAATATCTCCTGAATTGAGATCACCTAGATTGATGGGGTTGTGCCCCTGCTATCGATATCGTCGGTTGTGATACAGTTTTGATGACCTAGGTTGTCTCTAGGGTTCTTCTCTAAGAACTCTTCATGTTCAATATTTGGTCTCTCAATGGTGATGACTGACACAATTGGGTTGTTGCCCCAAAGGCTAGACATGTTAGGATGATACGGATTAAAATCCATGTCATCCCCTCGACCCAGGTACAAATGATCCAATGATGCAGCGAGTAAATCATCTCCCTGAATCTGCAATCTCAATTCAAACCTATCAGTTGCCAACTGATAATGTGGTTCAAGAGGGGTTCTTCGTCCTTGTTCAAAAAGACCAAGGTCGTATCCATGCCAATGATAGAGCTCAAAAATGCACATGGCGTACACGAGGTTGGATAAGTACTAAACGTTCATCATGAACTTTTCGTCATCATCCACCTCCATGGATGCCCGTGTTGGAACTTGATCTAACCCGACATGGATGAAGTTTGTTTGGTTGGGTGGCTCGCCCAAAGGTACTACGGATCCAACTGGATATCGATGGGCTATCGACTAGACCATGTCTCGTGCACTCTCTAAAATAGGATCGAAGGTAACATTTTGCACAAGATATTCACCCAAAACTATGCTAGCTAGGTGAACAGTCACCTGTGGTGCGGATGAACCTGCTAATGATGTAGGCGAAGCAGGCTGAGGTGCCTCCTCGACTTGATCATGGGCTTCCTCCACCTCCATAGGAGTGGTAGCCTCAACGACGACTGGTTCGGGTGCGTTCTTTGCTTCTTTCTTGCCTAATTTCACCTTTAATTTCTTGTCATCCTGACGCATTTTCGATGCACTCGGTCTCAGAGAAGTTGCAGTGGTATGTTTAGATCTATTTGATACGGGTACCGATGGTTGAACATGCACCGCCTGTTTACCTCTTGGAACCCTTACTGGCAATGTGGGCCGTATGTCCAAGTGCATTGATGGGATCATGAAGTCCCTTGGAAAATCTTCTAAGTTCACAAACTTGAATGGTTATTCATCTGATGAAACCATGTGAAATTGTCACTCGTGTATATACTTGACACATTGATGTAATATCAAGGGAACACAACACATTTCATGAATCCAAGGCCTCCCCAGCAGGATGTTATACTACAAGACACCCTCTATCATGTGACACATTACGGGAATGGTCTTTAGTCCCACCTAAATAGGTAGGACAATCATGCCAACTGTAGAGTATAGTGCGTCGTTAAACACTCTCAATGTAAAGGTGGTTGGTACGACGAGTGATTTAGGAAATTTCAAATGGTGCAGTGCCTTAGTCGTGATTATATTGATCGACTAACCAATGTCAATCAAGAACCTTTTGAATGACATGTGGTTAACACATGCAATGATATGTAGTGGCAGATGCTTGCAGAAACCATTTTCACTTCGTGATCGTATAATTGGATCATTGGTTCCTAGCACTGTTGTACGTGCCCTACGAAGTTCATGAACGCTTGTGCATCCTAGGAATGTACCTCAATGGACCTTAGAATGTCCATAAGAGTCTCCCTATGCCTAGGGGACTAATGTATAATCTCATATATCGACAAATTTGTAGGAGTCGTCTACAGGTTTTGAACCAGTTTGCTCCTAATGGTCACCATCGGTCTCATTGGTGGGCTTGGAATATTTTATGTCTATCATTGCTGGGGTGTGGCTTGTATTTGAATGGGAGCATGAGGTTGATTTGGTCGTTCTTACCTCCCATGTTTGGTAACAACATTGACCATGCCGACGAACCCCTAGATAGGTGGTTCGATTCACACTTGATTGATGTGGCCAGCGTGGTTACGGGGTGCCTCATAGTTTGGTAACATATTTTTAAAAATCCTCATGGTTTGGTAATGGATTTTTAAAAATCCCCATGTTTTGGTTGTATGGTGCTTGGGGATTTCCTGGTACTACAAGCTCTCCCTTTTCTATCATATTTTGCACAATGTGTTTGAAGGACCAATACATCTCGATGTCATGGCCTTTTGCCCTATGAAATATGCAAAACAACTCTTCCTGATAGTATTTGGGCTTGGGATGATTTGGATCAACCATATTGACTTCGGGCAATCTTATTGCCTTGGTCTCGCAGAGCTGACAAAAAATTGATGTCATTAATTTCGTCAATGGCGTAAATATACGAGGTGGGTGTTGCTCTTTGTTCTTGCCATTGTAGTAATTTTTGTGTTGGTCGTATTGCGCAAGAGGAGGATGGGCTTGATAATTCTATTTATTTTGCCCACTATCCTCATTTTGGAGATTTAGTACCACCTAATTCACATGGGCCTGCTTGCATTATTTATTTGAGGTACTCTTCTTATATCCCTCTTTCCTGGTTTTGAGCTTCAAGTTGTCTTCCTGCAACTTGATGTCCTCAATTACCTTGGCTTGTGCCAAAGCTTCTTCGAATGTGGCATACTGCTGCAATTGCAATAGTTACGAGATGTGTTTGGCATAACTCCTAGTGAACATTCAGGTTAATTATGTGGCAGGAATCGAGAATGGCAACTTTGCCATTAATATCCTCCATCTCTTCCCATATTATTCTATTGGCTCGTTGTCGCGCTGAGCTAGCACAGCCAAATCGAAAAGGTTGGCATGTTTCTTGATGTCGAAGGAATAGCGTTCAAGAAAGGCATCAGCTAATTGCTCAAAATTTTTTATGTTGTGTTTTTTTAGCTGATTAAAACACTCTCAAGCCGACCCAGAGAGTGTCATGACAAATGTACATAACAACAGAGCATCATTGTTCTCTATCTGGAAGCAAGCATCCAGAAAGCTCATGACATGTTCTTGCGCCTCTTCATCACCCTTGAATTTCTCCAACCTGGGCATCTCAAAATGCTCAAGGTATGGTGGCATAGGCATTGAGGGATCTAAAGGTTCATTGTGAATTTTCCTCAGTGTTGGCTTTTGGACAACCGCACCATATTTCTCAATTGCTTTGACCTTCTCATCTAAAGCTTTGTAAGCCTCAAAAGACAGAAAGTTCTCCTCCCTAAGTTGGCATGGAGGCGGTCTGGGATGTACATTCCTCTTCTGTCAAGGTGGAGGGCATTGCTCTTCCTCCTCCTCAGCTCGAGAACTCTCGGGATATTCCTGGTTGCATCTGTTCCCCTCTTGTTCCTCATAATGTTGCTACCTATGATTGTTGATCGAGGGATATTCCTGGTTGCATCTGTTCCCCTCCTGTTCCTCAGATTCAACTTTGTCGGCTTTAACCCTAAAGATCATCAGCTACAAAACCCTAAATTTCATCAGCCCAGATTCAACTTTGTCGGCTTCAACTGCCTCTGCCGCCTTTGTCACTTCTTATAGCTGCTGTCACAAAACTACAACATGTTGCGATATAGCGACAACTTTTACAACCGTACGCCTTCTTATCCTTGCTATCACAAAATCGTGACACTTTTGGCCTTTGCTTTGAAAATGATTTTATCACGAAATCGCAACACTTCTAACTATTGCTGACGTCATCCTCACTTCTATCGCGAAATCGCGACATTCCTTGCTTTCTCAACATTTTCTCGGCTTGCACTAGCCAAAAACAAAACATGTCATGAAATCGCGACATCTTTCTCTTCCTTGTGTCTTTTCTGTCGTTCGCCCACAAAATCGGACCATGTCATGAAATCGCGACATCTTCACTGCCTTGTCTATTTTCTGTCTTTGGCCCGCGAAACCGAAACATGTCACAAAATCGTGACACTTTTTCTACTTGGCACTTTCTCTTCGAACCTGTCGCGAAATCACGACACTTTTCATCCTTAGCGCTTTCTCTTCGAACCTGTCACGAAATTGCGACACTTTTCATCCTTAACGCTTTCTCTTCGAGCCTATCGCGAAATCGCAACATTTTTCATCCTTAGCACTTTCTCTTCAAACATGTCACGAAATCGCGACAATTTTCTTCCTTAACGCTTTTTCTCCGAACATGTCACGAAATCGCGACAGTTTTCTTCCTTAGCGCTTTTTCTCCAAACATGTCACGAAATCGTGACCGTTTTCTTCCTTAGCGCTTTTTCTCCGAACATGTCACGAAATTGCGACAGTTTTCTTCCTTAGCGCTTTTTCTCCAAACATGTCATGAAATTGCGACAATTTTCTTCCTTAGTGCTTTTTCTCTGAACATGTCATGAAATCGCGACTGTTTTCTTCCTTAGCACTTTTTCTTCCAACATGTCGCGAAATCACGACAGTTTTCTTACTTGCCTTCTCTGCTTCCAACATGTCATGAAATCGCGACAGTTTTCCTTATGCCTTCTCTCTCCTCGGCCATGTCACGAAATCGTGACAATTTTGCTTGCGCTTTCTCTCTCCTCTAACATGTCGCGAAATCGTGACAGTTTTTCTTGCCTGCTGAATATGTTGCGATATCGCGACACTTTTCTTACTTGTCTTTTTCTTTGATCTTTTGCAAATAGGCAACTAAGGTCTTCTTGGAAACTCACTGTCCATGCTCTAAATAACCTTTGAACTTCGTCCTCTCGCATCTGAATGACTTCTGAACTGCCTGTCCACTGCATCATTAGATCTAACTGCCTGTGTTGACAACAATGACAAAACTCTTGCAACACCTTGCTCAAAAGTAATAGCATAAAGTAAAATAGCAGCTACACTATGCATGGATCAAATATAGAAAATGGAGCGTAAACATGCATAAAGAAAACATTTTAGTCCTAATTAAAACATAAGCATAAAATGTGAATCTAGCCTAGTTCTAGGTTTAGAAGTCTTCTAAAGTGCTATTAAATCAACAAAATAACTAATCTAACCTAACTAGCTAGATAGAAATGAAAAGAGTAAGGTGATATGTCACCTATTGCAAACTGTAGCTCTTATGAGTGGTCTGCACTATGAACCACAACTAACAGTCGTAGTTTGATCTCTGATAAGTTTACCCTCAATATCAGGGCCAGTGTTCTCAATCTCCTCGTCAAAATTGATGTTCAAGGGTCGCCTTCATTGTCCTTAGACTAATTTGGTGATCAATTTGATGTGAAGGGTCTTCGTTTGCCTGGATTTGCATTTCTTGATCCTCCTAAGCACCTAGGGCATCCATAATGTAATTCATCATGAATGGTGGCAAAAGGGTCAAGGATTAAGTGCAATAGCTCTATCTCTTAGTATACTCAGTTTGAGTGTACAATTATCTAGGGCTTCGCTGCTCAAATATCCAATGCTTGCTCTCTTTTCTCCCCATTTGGAGAGGGTATTTATAGCATGCCCCTAGGGCTAGGGGTGGCTTCATGGAGAAGCCAAGACCAAGAAGGGTGGTTAGGACGGTTGGGATGGAAGCCTCTGGAATCTTCCATCCTTCAACTGCCTCCTAGATATTTTGGCCGTTCCAACCGATTTGGCTTGGATGGAAGGCCTAGCTGAAATTCAGTTAAGATCGCAGGTCACAGTTGCGGTTCAAACTGCAGACCGCGGGTGTCAACCACAATTTAGATTGGAGATCGCAGGTTTGGGCTACGATTCATACTTCTTAGGCTAAAATGCCTAAATTGACATCAGACATTCGGATAGCATCAATTCCAAGTATGGGTATCTTCTGACCCATAAATCCGAAGGATGAGAGTTACAAACCAATTATCATATTTACTATTTGCCCCAAGCAAAGGGGAAGCTTATGATAGTTGTTGACAATGATTCGCAAGAACGAACACAATTTTGACAAGATCAAGGTATCTACAATCTCAGGGATCTTCTGCTGACTTTGATTATGATTATAAAATTATGACTACCCCCTCAAGCGACGATTCGATGAGGGTAATGACAATGTATGAAGCGATGAAATCGCTTGACCATAATGAATGATCCTGAACAAATTAAGATTCGATCCTTTTAATGCCTTGGCTAGGCCTAGTTCAGCCTATGATTGCAACTCTTAGTAGTATTGGCACATTTCTATCCCATGGAGCAGTCAGGCTACAATAGTCATCTTAAGGAATCAAAATTATACAAATGCAATTAGACTTGTGTTGAATCATATTTGTCGATGATTTGCTGAAATATGTCATAAAAGAAATGACAATTTTACCCCAAATGTCCTTATGGTACGTTACTCATCTTGCCAGATTGCATGGATCACAACTCGCTGCAACTGCCAAGTGTATAGGATAAATCACAGAATACGAGGCGCATTTGCTTTTTAATTATTTGATTTTTTTGTTTTAATTTTGCATGTATTTTATTGGTCCTCGTGCTTTTAACATCACCAAATTTGCAATTTTAATCATTGATTTTGAATTTTTATCCGATGGAAGTCAATAATTTGCTCTTTTAGACCTTCCCACGTTTGAGTGCATTTAATGCTATTTGTGGACCACCGGTACTGTCTGCAATTTACATTTCCAAATTTTGGGAACCGTAGGTCAGACCTAAGGGAAAAAAACCCTAGTTTTGGAACCGCAGGTGTTAGCTGCGGTTCGTTGAGACTAGGAAAACCTATAAATTAAATTCCCATTTGAAATTTTTTATTATTTTATGGCAAGCATTAGCAATTTGAGAGCTCTGAGAGTGAGAAAAGCTTTCCTGATCCAAAACGCTACCACACTCTATCGTGATTACACTCCTCGACCTTGATGGTGGATCTTGATAAACCATCTACTAGCCGGGACTAGGGTGCGGGCAAGGTAACTCGAAATCGATACCTCACACTCAATACTAGTAAAATGAACCACATTAACTAATGCAGATAATGAACCTCACTAAACTGCTGGTAATGAACCCCACTAGTCTAGTCTAGCTTTAGAAATTTAATTTAATGACTTAGTGGTCTAGGAGGGTACCCAAAATGGGTGTCACTCCTAAACCGTAGCTGGTAGCTGCAGTTCCTAGTTGGCAAATTGGGGATCGTAGGTTTCAGCTGCGGTTCCAAATTTACAAATTGGGGATCGCAGGTTTCAACTACGGTTTTTTGTTGTTGCTTATTTTTTTTAGCATTGTTTTTAGCTCTAGTTAGCTAGATTTTGTCTTAAATTATGCTTTTTATTCCAGAGATTGACTTCTATAGCCCGAAATCCAAATATTCTAAAGACTCTCCGTGAGGCTTTATCCGATGACGATCGATATTGGTTTCGAGTTGTTGGGTTCGGCTATGTCATGGATCTACCCACTATTAGGGTAGATCAATCCTACCTGACTACATTGGCCCAATGTTGGAATATGTGGACCAACACATTTTACTTTCTTACAGGTGAAATAACTGTTACTTTAGAGGACGTCTACAGGATCTTCAAGATCCCCAATGATGGCGAGGCCATCGTCTCCTCTACATCTAGGGTAAAGGAGGCTATTTTTGATACTATCTTTGGCAACCAGAGCGAGGATGCTCAGGACGTGATTGACCATGGAGGGATGCACATTGGTGAGTGGTACCACGAGGATGTCTTCTCTGCACGGGAAGCCCTCTTCATGCACCTCATAGTAAATATTATGCTTATAGAATCCTCAGGCGCGAGGATTCCATGAAACCTCCTATCCACCACTTGGAGGGTGCTGAAGATCTCTACAGAGGTGCCTCTACTTCTATCTTGGGGGAGCACACTACTATGTCAGCTCTATAGGGAGTTATACTAGATTACTGAGCATAGTCATAAGGGCCTCAGCTACAGTCTTTTGTTACAGATCTGGGGGTGGCAACACATCCAAATCGAGCATCTTGCAGATCTTCCACTGTAGATCATTATTATTTTTGACAATTGTCAGTGTTATACCACATTTCAGCCTCATGAGGAGGATGGTACCCATAGTAGGATCCATGTTGGTGACGTCCAACACTATATCACTCAGTTCATGGTACTTGAACCGAACGATGTTCAGTGGCAGCCGTATATGGATTTCCTAGCATGTCCAGAGGAGGTCCAGTGGCTGAGACAAGCATGCCACAATAGATGGTTGATCGATCGTAAGGTCAAGATTTGAGAGTACCAGTTCTACTCTCAGATCCTATGGTAGTTTGGGCTTGTGCAGGATATTCCAGATATCCCCCTCAGGTACCAACGCTTGGTCACAGAGCACGATCTATAGTGGATCACTCTTGAGCCTTTGGGAGATGCTACTGATGACTACCAGGATACTGGAGTCAAGACTATTGGGACCACTCCAGAGTATGACGGGTAGTGGTCCATGTTCATATGGTATTACACAGGGCCTCTGGGTTGATATCTAGATCAAGCAAAGGCAGAGGTGGATCCTGATGGGCACAGAGTGTGCCAGCGGACAGAGGGCAACTGGGGCACAACAACAACTATCGAGGAGGCTCTCGAGGTTGACCCTGATGAGAAGGCTCCAACGAAGGGTGAGGTACCTCCCGACAGCGTAAAGAGTCAGCTCTTAGCTCATGTGGCTGACTTGTAGAGTCAGCTAGGATGATTCCACACACATCAGCTAGAGTGATATACTACGATCACCACTTTGGAGGTGAAGGTATCTGACAGGGATAGGTGCCTTACTGAGGTGCAAGATCAGATACAGGATCTGACTACGTGGGCCATATATGCAGAGGCCCAGGTTCAGAGATTGCAAACAACTCTGGAGTTAGCGTAGGCACAACAGACTACAGTAGATGCAGAGAGAGATCTCCTTCGAGTATCGAGGGGGGCTATGCCACCTCCTTGGGCTACTATGGGGCCTTTGGCAGCACCAGCGGCATCACCAGTAGTTGTATAGGATCTAATGACCGAGGTAGAGTGACTATGCAGTATGGTCATGAGGACCAATGAGATGCACACAACCCAACTTGCTCGTGTTGATCAGCTAGTTGGTTATATTGAGATGCATGGGTTACAGGTTCCTGAGGATCCTTTCTCCTTAGAGTCTCAGTGTACCAGGTCTAGGACTTCAGGACAATCTATGGTGAGCTCATGTCATAGGACTCATAGGATTGAGAGGACGCATAGGTCCTCTAGCACACATAGGGCGACATCGCATGCCAGGCCTAGAGATGCAGGACATACTTCAGGGGTCGCTAGTCAGGGGACTAGCCTGCTACAGTTACCAATTTCTCATGTGTTGGGTGCCTTAAGATTTAGAGGCGGGCAAGACCCACCACAGGTTCCAGAGTAGGCAGGAGAGCAGGCTCCAGAGCACAGTGCTGAGGGAGGCGATGAGAGCTCTGGTATAGCGGGAGTAGACTAGACCTAGACTATGCTAGATGTAGACTATACTTTTGCTATGTTGTATTCATTTTGAGTGTAAGGTCGAGGACCTACACACTTTGTAGCCTGCGAGCATTTTGATACTCATATGTACTCTTTTTTCACATATATATATATATATATATATATGACTTGGTCTTTATGGCTCATTATGTGTATCTGATGTTTAATTTTGATTTTATGTTTATCTGATGCACATGGATGCAATGCTTATGTTGATGCTATGTTTATATGATGCAATGTATGGATGAAATGCACTAGATAACTATCTTATTTATGATGATGTTGATGAGATGCAGTGATCTAGATGATTAGATGTGCCATATATAATGGATGCAAATGGATGCAGTATTTATTTCGAACACATATTTATTTTTGCTGTGGGTATGCGTTTATTTTTATGAATTTATGGTATGCTATGCAATGTATGGTAATGCATTATGTACATAATCGTAATCTAATGGGAATGAACTTGTATGCTTTAATCACTTAAAACATAAGGAATGAATGTAAATTGTGTATATCAATTTTTAAAATGCGACACCACAGAATGTATGACAATCATGCAAAATAATTGATAATTCTCATTAAAAGAACTTAATCAATTAATCACCCATATATGAAATGCAGTGAAATTGATTGGTATAATGCTAATGAATGAATATGTCATTCTGTATATTTCTTCTTTGCTGCACTTTATAGTCAGTGGTCGTCTAAATATCATTTCTGATATTCATGCGGTATTTATCCTATATGTTTGATTGTGCTTTGTAAAATGCATTTTGATGAATGAACGACTCATATTTTTGATGTCTAATGATAGTTGGTATCTTGTTGCTATTAGAGAAATTTTTAGGGTTTTTCTTGAGACTCAAACACCCTAGTAGACTTCTCCAAAAATCACATACTAACTGTACAAGGCTTTTATTGGATAAGGCTTTTGTCATGACAAACCCAACTATTCATTATTCCTGTGTGTGCATGTGAGTATTTTCAGATAGATCATAAGCATACCCCGTATGTCGATCGGGACTCTTTCAACCCATATGTGAGATAAGGTTCCTCATACGATCGTACCATCCTTGTTTAAGCTTTGATTAGAATTATACAACTAGACAATCCTAGGTACCTAGAGCTAGCTCATCTTGCAAATTGATCAGGGCTACCCCTCAAATGTAGGTGGGACTCTTTCAACCCATTGCTACATTTTGGGATCACCCAATAAAACTACCCCTCTGATTGCAGACGAGACTCTTCAAACCCATTGCCACGATCGGGGATCACTTTATGGCTTTCAAAATGTGGACCATCCAGAGTTTTAAGTTCTCACCCTTCTTACTTTATCATATGTAGTGATAAAAATTACTGTTAGTCCACGTGTTATCGTTTTCTTTGAGCAAGGGATTTTTGTAGTGATTTTGATTCAACATTTGATTTGAACTTTGTATTTTGAAATTTACACTTTGTAACTTGGGATTTAAACTTTGTAACTTTGAGATTTATAGGGGAAATTCTTGTCCTTTTTCCAAAATTCACCTTTCTAAACCGACTATTTGCAAGATAATCAGGTCATGAAACCCAACTCTCTAGATACCTAAGACTACTTTCGTAGCTTTCATCATCTCTTGTCTTTGTAGGATTTTAATTTGTTTTGCTTAGTGACGGGATTTTGATACGTTTAAGCACTATCCCAACTAATGACCTCGTCTATAACAACAAAGCAAGCTTTCTACAATATCTGAAGAACCCACTAGGTATGTTTTGAGTGACTGGAAAACTTAATATACATACATATTTCCCTGCAACAGGTATAATGTATGAATGCAATGAATTATGATAAATGCAAGGGTGCATGATTAAAACACAAACGTGCGATAATTTGTAAGATTTTGATAGGCACATTACACTCTACTATGGAATGCAACGGATGACAAATGCCTAAATGCAATATGATGATATGAATGCATGTATGAAAATGCAAACTGCAAAAGCAAATATTGTTGGATTTTATGTTTTACCAATTTTTTTTGGAATTTTATATGTTTTCAAATTTTTATGCATTTTTGAGCTTTCATATTTGACCAAACAACGAGTATATATGCCTTTGGAGCTTTTTGGGGTTGACCAAGCGATTTTTAGAAATCCTTGGAGCTTTTTAGATTGACCAAAGATCTTATAGAAGCCTTTGGAACCTTTTAGCTGACCAAACTCTCAGCAAGAGGGCGTGGAGCCTTTTAGGATGACCGAGAAGCTACAGGAACTCTCGAAGCCGTTGGGTTGACCAAGCAATTTTTAGAAATCCTTGGTGCCTTTTTGGGATGACCCAGTGGCTTTAATCAACCCTCGGAGCCTTTGGGTTGACCAAGTAATTTTTAGAAATCCTTGGTGCCTTTTGGGATGACCGAGTGGTGTTAAGCAACCCTCGAAGCCTTTGGGTTGATCAAGGGAATTTTAGAAATCCTTGGTGCCTTTTGGGATGACCGAGTGGCTTTAAGCAACCCTTAGAGCCTTTGGGTTGACCAAGCAATTTTTAGAAATCCTTGGTGCCTTTTGGGATGACCGAGTGGCTTTAAGCAACCCTCGGAACCTTTGGGTTGACCAAGGGATTTTTAGAAATACTTGGTGCCTTTTGGGATGACCGAGTGGCGTTAAGCAACCCTCAGAGCCTTTGGGTTGACCAAGCAATTTTTAGAAATCCTTGGTGCCTTTTTGACTGACCAAAGGGCTTATAGATGCCTTTGGAGCTTTTTTTGCTACACTCTATAAGCATAGAACGCCTTAAGATGGATGATGTTGAGAGGTTCAGGCTCTTCAACACCCCCTAGCGACATCAAGCGATAGGTACCCGGACCAATATTTTTAGATATGATATAGGGTCCTAGCCAATTAGCCATAAATTTGTCTCGCATATCGGGCATCAAATTTGAGTTTTGTTGGTTTTCTTTTAGCACAAGATCCCCAAATTCAAAGTCTCTCTGGTGGACTTTGATATTGTAAGCTCATTTGAGTCATTTTTGATAAATGTAGAGATGCTCAAGGGCATTCATGCGACGCTCATCGAGCAACGTCAGTTGATCTAGGTGAGATTGTCGTGCGATGTCGTCATCGGTGAACTATTTCAATGTGATGCATAGCGTTGGAATTTCCAACTCTAAGGGCATAATGGCCTCAGTGCCATATACTAGTGAGAATGGAGTTGCCCCTGTGGGAGTCCGAATGCTAGTCCCATAAGCCCATAATGTAAGGGGTAGCTGTATATGCCAATCCTTGTGGTGTTCTTGCACTGTCTTTTTCAATATGGCTACCACAATCTTGTTTGAGGCCTCAGCTTGCCCATTTGCGTGTGGATAATATGGAGATGCAAAATTGTGTTTGATGTGGTACTTAGAGGTTAAATCTTGCACAGTTTTGTTCTTAAAATAAGTTCCATTATCCAAAACTATTTTGGATGGTACCCCGAAACGACTTATGATATGCTCCATTATGAACTCTGCTATGCGAGCTCTGGTGGCCATTTTTAAGGGAATGGCTTCCACCCACTTTGTAAAATACTCAGTAGCTGTTATGATGAATGTATGTCGACCTAATGATGGAGGAGAGATCTTGCCAATTAGATCAAACCCCCATTGAGAAAAATGCCAAGCCATTTGGATGGGCTGCAAGGCCTGTGATGGCATGTGCATAAGATTTCAATCCTTCTCCATAGTGGGCCAATAATAACCCATTCGAAGGATGCACTTGACGATGGCCATGCCGCTGAAATGGCCACCGCACATACCGTCATGAGATTCTAAAATTTCCCAAGATGACTCTTGGGGATCAAGACAATGAAGGAGAACTCCATTGTAACTTCAATGGTACAAAATATCTCCTATCAAGACATATCTAGTCATTTTTTGTTTAAATGTGCGTCTTGCAGTACGCGACAGTCTCTTCGAGACAACCAATTCTTAAGAAGTCTTGAATCTATGACATCCAATTATGATGAGCCTCAGCTTCGACCGCTAAGACAACCTGTACCCCCTGCGTATTTACTTTTGCAAATGCATACTGGGAAAAAACCTGGTGTTGAATGGTGGTGCCACTCCCCGCAGGACTCTAGGAGGTTAAAGACCCCTAGGGTGCTTTCTTGAGAAAGTAGTCAGTTTTACAGAACCAATCAGCTTTTGGTTTCACACTAATCATGTTGACTGATTCTTTGTTATCAAAGGCTGCACGCTCTGCTGCAGGATGTGAGAGTGTCTTGACATGGATGGTAGTGAAGTCGAAAGACAGATTTTGAAGAATTAAGGATTCCAAAGAAGCCATGGTGTTTGCGAACCTATTTGACGAACAAGGGATTGCCTCGATGTCGTACCATTCTAGTTTAGCCAGATATATGCTAACAAGATCTTTGTAGGCTTTCAGTACCGAGCATCGACACTAAAATAGTCCCTTAACTTGGTTAATTATGAGCAGGGAATCACCAAATATGTTTAATCTCTTGATATTCATAGTGACGACTGTATGGAGGCCCAAAAGTAGGGTTTCATATTCAACATTATTGTTGGTGCATGGGAAGTCTAGTTTGAATGACAAGGGCATTGGAGCTCCTTGCAGCATGAAAAATACTATCCCTGTGCCATATCCTTGCTTGCACTTCGAACCGTCAAAGAACAGAGTCATATCAGCATTGTTCTTTGGTTCTTCGGGTTCGGGAGCTTCGGATACTACAAAAACTGCATCATCCAAAAGCTCGATTGTCAGAGGTCTACTGTTGGATAGTGGCACCTTAGCTAAATTATTTGCTATGACCTATCCCTTAATGAACTTTTGGATTATGAATTCCAGATCGAATTCTGTCAATAGCATGATCCACTTTACAGTACGTGTACTATGATATGTCTTATTCATCATATACTACAAAGGATTTTGTTTTGATATCACATATGTCATGTGACTTAACATGTAGTGCCACAATTTCTTGGTAGCAAACACTATTGCTAAATATAGCTTTTCCACATATGCATATCCTAGCTCGTAACTCACCAAGGTTCGGCTAATGTAATATATGGCTTGCTCTTTGCCTTGTACGTTCTTTTGGGCCAACATGGTCCCTAACGCAAAGTCTATTGCCGATATATATAGCAGAAAAGGCTCTTCTGGCCTTGGTGGAGCTAACACTGGTGACATTGCCAGGTATTGCTTTATCTAAGCGAAGGCTGCCTTACAGTCCTCATCCTAGTTGAATGGGACACCCTTATGTAGCAATCGATTCATGGATCGATATTTATCCGATAGTTGGGTGATAAATCGCTTTATCGAGGCTACCTTGCCTTGAAGGCTCCTTAATTCCTTAATATTGGTGGGAGGACGCATTTCCAAAATGGCCTTGACATTCGCTGGGTCTACTTCGATGCCTCTCTTGGAGACAATGAACCCTAGCAATTTAGCAATTTTCTAGAAGTTACGCCAAATATGCACTTCTTAGGCTTTAGCCTGACATTGTGCTCTATCAAGCGATCGAAGACTTTTCTCAAGACCTCCACATGCTCTTCTCGTAGCAATGACTTGGCTAGCAAATAATCGATATAATCTTCCATAATTTTGTGCATATAGTCATGAAAAATGTATGTCATGGCCCGCTGGTATGTGGCACCAACGTTTTTGAGACCAAATGGCATAAATTTATAGCAAAATGTTCTCCATGGCGTTATAAACGTGATTTTGTGCTGGTCTTTGGGCTTAATCCAAATTTAATAGTAACCAGAAAAATCGTCCATTAAGGAGAGCATTTCATGACCAAAAGTAGAGTCTACTAGAGCATCGATATTGGGCAATAAAAATGAATCTTTGGGTGTTGCCTTGTTGAGATCTCTAAAATCCGTGCAAATATGGATCCTTCTATCAGGTTTTCGTACAGGCACCATATTGGATACCCATTCTAGATAGTTGATGGAGATGACAAATTCTACATCCAACAATTTTTGCAATTCATATTTCACCATTAAGGCTACTGTTGGATGCATATTTTTGAGCTTCTGCTTGACAGGCTTATTGGACAGGTCTAACGAAATGTTATGAGTAACCAACTTCGGGTCTAGACCGGGCATATCTTTGTATGTACAAGAAAAAAGGTCAGGTCTCTCTTTCAGCAGAGGGATGTTGCTATCACACTCATCTGGAGTGAAACTCATTCCAAATTTAACCTTCTTTGGATTGGTGGGGTCGTTACCGATATCCACTTCGAAGGTTTCCTCTATTGACATATGGGATCCCTCCTCAAGCTGATGAGGCATAGGGATCAAATGGATGTCATCAAATGGATTTATATGTTCTTCTTTGGAAGCATGTTCAGCGTGATAGACATCATAAGTGCAACCTAGTCCAAAATGAAATGGTTGCAACATCTCTTCATTTGGGAAGAAGTCTTCAAGCTCTGCTGGTGAATCAGCGCGATCCCAATCGATAGCATCCATGTTTAGATGCAATGGCTTGGATGGATCTGCTAGATTGCAGAGCAAAGAAGTCAAATAAATGGAGACCGTGTTGATGGAATGGTATTGATCTCCAGGACCACACAGACTAAATTCTACATCATCTATGTAGCTTTTGTACCCAAGATCTAGCTCGGTTGGTACAGGGATGAATAGGTCCTCCCTATGGGATGCCCAAAAAACTGGATCCTCTCTATGCACTGACTGCAAAATGGGATCTCTCAGCTCAAGTAGCTCGGCATAAGTAGATGGATGGGGAAAAAGTCTTTGATATTCCTCTTCCAGATATATTCTTTCCTTGAGGCGGCGTTGAAGATTAATCTCTCGAAGCAAACCCGTAGATGTAACAGGTGGCAGACCTCGAGGTGGATTTCGATTACGTAGGTGATGAGGCCCCAAATAGGCCATCTCCAATGAATCCTCATCATCACTATATAGATATAATCCTTCACTTTCCCCCATATGCAAGGGGCATTCTACCAGATGTGGTCCCATGTATCTGATTCTACGATCGCTATCATCACTATTCGGATAAAATGGATAAAATGACCGTATATACAACATTGACATAAAAACTAGCTCTGCTTTCTCTTAAGAGCGATTAGTGCTAAGAGGCATCTCTTCTATAACATACTCCAACTCCGCAGGCAATAGATGTAGCGGATATAATAGCCTCAGATCGGTCATCTGAACCTCATCACTATGATTGCTACTATGAGCAGACCACTCTATCGTGTCCACAAATATTGGGAGATTAGCTAGATAAGGCCTTAAGTAGGCCTGTTCTGTATCATCTTCATAATCACTATCAACTATGAAAAGCTCTTGTATCTCATATAATTGCTCTTTAGAAAGCAAATGGCGTAGAAATACTAGAACCACGAAGGCTCGGTCAATTTCCTCTTCGAATTGATCATCATTTAAGGACTCGCCATCTGCATCATAACTCAATCTGCTTATTTTGGAGGTGGACTCCTCTCCATCTTCACTACAAATATCTCCTAAATTGAGATCGCCTAGATTGATGGGGTTGTGCCCCTGCTACCGGTATCGTCAGTTGTGATATAGTTTTGATGACCCAGGTTGTCTCTAGGGTTCTTCTCTAAGAACTCTTCATGTTCAATATTTGGTCTCTCAATGGTGATGACTGACACAATTGGGTTGTTGCCCCAAAGGCTAGACATGTTAGGATGATACGGATTAAAATCCATGTCATCCCCTAGACCCAGGTACAAACGATCCAATGATGCAGCGAGTAAATCATCTCCCTGAATCTGCAATCTCAATTCAAACCTATCAGTTGCCAACTGATAATGTGGTTCAAGAGGGGTTATTCGTCCTTGTTCAAAAAGACCAAGGTCGTATCCATGCCAATGATAGAGCTCAAAAATGCACATGGCGTACACGAGGTTGGATAAGTACTAAATGTTCATCATGAACTTTTCGTCATCATCCACCTCCATGGATGCCCGTGTTGGAACTTGATCTAACCCGACATGGATGAAGTTTGTTTGGTTGGGTGGCTCGCCCAAAGGTACTACGGATCCAACTGGATATCGATGGGCTATCGACCAGACCATGTCTCGTGCACTCTCTAAAATAGGATCGAAGGTCACATTTTGCACAAGATATTCACCCAAACCTATGCTAGCTAGGTGAACAGTCACCTGTGGTGCGGATGAACCTGCTAATGATGCAGGCGAAGCAGGCTGAGGTGCCTCCTCGACTTGATCATGGGCTTCCTACACCTCCATAGGAGTGGTAGCCTCAACGACGACTGGTTCGGGTGCGTTCTTTGCTTCTTTCTTGCCTAATTTCACCTTTAATTTCTTGTCATCCTGACGCATTGTCGATGCACTCGATCTCAGAGAAGTTGCAGTGGTATGTTTAGATCTATTTGATACGGGTACCGATGGTTGAACATGCACCGCCTGTTTAACTCTTGGAACCCTTACTGGCGATGTGGGCCGTATGTCCAAGTGCATTGATGGGATCATGAAGTCCCTTGGAAAATCTTCTAAGTTCACAAACTTGAATGGTTATTCATCTGATGAAACCACGTGAAATTGTCACTCGTGTATATACTTGACACATTGATGTAATATCAAGGGAACACAACACATTTCATGAATCCAAGGCCTCCCCAGCAGGATGTCATACTGCAAGGCACCCTCTATCACGTGACACATTACGGGAATGGTCTTTAGTCCCACCTAAATAGGTAGGACAATCGTGCCAACCGTAGAGCATAGTGCGTCGTTAAACACTCTCAATGTAAAGGTGGTTGGTACGACGAGTGATTTAGGAAATTTCAAATTGTGCAGTGCCTTAGTCGTGATTATATTGATCGACTAACCAATGTCAATCAAGAACCTTTTGAACGACATGTGGTTAACACATGCAATGATATGTAGTGGCAGACACTTGCAGAAACCATTTTCACTTTGTGATCGTATAATTGGATCATTGGTTCCTAGCACTGTTGTACGTGCCCTACGAAGTTCATGAACGCTTGTGCATCCTAGGAATGTACCTCAATGGACCTCAGAATGTCCATAAGAGTCTCCCTATGCCTAGGGGACTAATGTATAATCTCATATATCAACAAATTTGTAGGAGTCGTCTACAGGTTTTGAACCAGTTTGCTCCTAATGGTCACCATCGGTCTCATTGGTGGGCCTGGAATATTTTATGTCTATCATTGCTGGGGTGTGGCTTGTATTTGAATGGGAGCATGAGGTTGATTTGGTCGTTCGTACCTCCCATGTATGGTAACAACATTGACCATGCCGACGAACCCCTAGGTAGGTGGTTCGACTCGCACTTGATTGATGTGGCCAGCGTGGTTACGGGGTGCCTCATAGTTTGGTAACATATTTTTAAAAATCCTCATGGTTTGGTAATGGATTTTTAAAAATCCCCATGTTTTGGTTGTATGGTGCTTAGGGATTTCCTGGTACTACAAGCTCTCCATTTTATATCATATTTTGCACAATGTGTTTGAAGGACCAACACATCTCGATGTCATGGCCTTTCGCCCTATGAAATATGCAAAATAACTCTTCTTGATAGTATTTGGGCTTGGGATGATTTGGATCAACCATATTGACTTCGGGAAATCTTATTGCCTTGGCCTCGCAGAGCTGACAAAAAATTGATGTCATTGATTTTGTCAATGGCGTAAATATGCGAGGTGGGTGTTGCTCTTTGTTCTTGCCCTTGTAGTTATTTTTGTGTTGGTTGTATTGCGCAAGAGGAGGATGGGCTTGATAATTCTATTTCTTTTGCCCACTATCCTCATTTTGGAGATTTAGTACCACCTAATTCACATGGGCTTGCTTGCCTTATTTATTTGAGGTACTCTTCTTATATCCCTCTTTCCTGGTTTTGAGCTTCAAGTTGTCTTCCTGCAACTTGATGTCCTCAATTACCTTGGCTTGTGCCAAAGCTTCTTCGAATGTGGCATACTGCTGCAACTGCACTAGTAGCAAGATGTGTTTGGCAGAACTCCTAGTGAACATTCAGGTTAATTATGTGGCAGGAATCGAGAATGGCAACTTTGCCATTAATATCCTCCATCTCTTCCCATATTATTCTATTGGCTCGTTGTCGCGCTGAGCTAGCACAGCCAAATCGAAAAGGTTGGCATGTTTCTTGATGTCGAAGGAATAGCGTTCAAGAAAGGCATCAGCTAATTGCTCAAAATTTTTTATGTTGTGTTTTTTTAGCTGATTAAAACACTCTCAAGCCGACCCAGAGAGTGTCATGACAAATGTACACAACAACAGAGCATCATTGTTCTCTATCTGGAAGCAAGCATCCAGAAATCTCATGACATGTTCTTGCGCCTCTTCATCACCCTTGAATTTGTCCAACCTGGGCATCTCAAAATGCTCAAGGTATGGTGGCATAGGCATTGAGGGATCTAAATGTTCATTGTGAATTTTCCTCAGTGTTGGCTTTTGGACAACTGCACCTTATTTCTCAATTGCTTTGACCTTCTCAGATAAAGCTTTGTAAGCCTCAGAAGACAGAAAGTTCTCCTCCCTAAGTTGGCATGGAGGCAGTCTGGGATGTACATTCCTCTTCTGTCAAGGTGGAGGGCATTGCTCTTCCTCCTTAGCTTGAGAACTCTCGGGATATTCCTGGTTGCATCTGTTCCCCTCTTGTTCCTCATAATGTTGCTGCCTATGATTGTTGACTGAGGGCGGTCGCTCTTTGTGATGGACAGTGACATGAGTGTGAACGCTTACGCACTCATGGTGCATGTTGGCTTGCGAAAAAGCCTTCCTATGCACCTGCTCTCTACACTCATCTTGAGAATATAGGCTAGCCCTAGCCAACCTATCTTCCTACTCTACACGCTCCTTTTAGACGAGGATGCGTTCCTTGTGCAAGCGCTGCTCATACAAACTTTGTGTAGTAAGCCTTTGTGCTTGAATATCTTCATCTTCAATGTGCTTCCTCTCTAGGTGAGCATCCTCCAATTGATCTTGTAGGAGTTTACATTTTTGCTCAAAGGCCAGTCGATATGATCTGTCGACCTGGTCAGCCATATAGAGGCCTTTGATATGCTCACTCTAGACGAGCGACCTTGTGGGTTCTATAACCATCGAAATGATGTGTTGTGCTTTTGCATCTGTCTATGAAGATGATATCGACATCATGTTGTGTCATGTGATGCATGCCACCATGCATGGATGGCAGACACAAGACATGAGGGCACTTAGAAGTCTCTCCATGCTCTTTAGTAGTTCTAATGGTGCTCCCGCTATGCTCACTTAGAGCGTGAGTGGGCAGAGTCGAAGGCTTGTAGCCTAGCTGCTCTAGCACACTACCTAGACCATCTAGTTTTCTATACCTCCATCTCTCATGGGGTGGTGTTCCATTAGCTCCCACCTTCGACATATCGATGGTGATCTTGCATGCTATAGTATGCATGGGAGTATGGGTAGACTTGCACTCAGTAGGGAGCCCATCTACTTGCCCCTGAATGGGTTGATCTCTATTACTTTTATACTTAGAAGGTGGGGGTATAGTACACCCTATAGACTTAGTGCGGATGGGTACCAATCTGGTCCCCTGCACGACATACTCTTCGACCGATCCTATGGACACCCGTGCACTACGATCTCGATAATGGCTTTCGAGTGGAGCACCCTTAGGCTGAGAAGCCCCATGCTCTAATATACGTCTAACAGTATGCATTGATGCTAGTCTATCAAGGGTACGCTCAATGGGATCCCCTCGTGTCGAGTTGTCTCCTCTAATGCTCGTTGAACGTCGTTCAGTTTGCTCATGTGGTTGAGGACTAGACACGTGTAATTGTGAATCGGTTGGGGCTTGATCATCAACTTCAGGCTTGCGCCTTTGCCGACCACCTTGTGTATCCACCATAGTGTACATAACATCTAGATGTATCTTTTATTATCAAACAAGGTATACACTGATGCTTATCTTATTTTAAAATTTTAAAATGAGCCCTAAATTGTTTGATGTTGTTTCAAAATGTATTGTATCAGTATGAGAAACTCTCGCATGTTTTACAAAATCATTGGATTTTATTCTCAGTTTAATTGGCTTTCACCTATATACTCGCACAAGCTGAATATGGTAATGAAGTCCATACTCAACAAAGTAGCATAGGTACTACCAACCCTCACCTAGCACACCATGCGCAACAATACACCCTTTCGAATATGAGTGCGTGTTATTTTGCATGGATAAGACAGTTCTTGAGTCGGCCTTGGCAACGAGTGGGTCCCGATAATACAATTTCAAATGAGCCAACCAAGTGGTAATGATATCCACTATTGGTCTCAATAAAATGGGTTGGATGTGAAATCCCAATGCCACTAATGTTTAAAATGAAACGTGGTGTGTGGTTCATTTTAATTTGTATAAAGACAAATGCATAAAAGAGCATTCATATGATCATTCCTACATGATATGCATAAGAAGGAATGTTTCAAATTTAGAAAGATATGCATGTTATGTCCTACATGACGTTATGACAATGCAATTACGATGACATGGCCTCTAATTGGGCATCACGCATGCAAATGACCACACAATTTTATCAAGGTCACTGTATTCTAGGGCGAACTGCAACCAGAGGTTCATTGTTCCTAGTAGCACCTTTCTAATGGAAAGAATGTGAAAGCAAATTAAGACTTATTCATTCATGCTTTTCTTTTAATGTATCTAATTTGCCATCGATTTGTCGCTTACTATAAAAATACATAGGAGAAATTGCAGAACAGAGAATGAAAATAGAGCCTACCTTAGCTCCTGATCTGCTGCCAAGTGGTTTCTCTGCTGTCTGCTACTTTTGCTGTAAACCGCAGCTCTGGTCTGCGGGCTGCAGTGTGAATCGTAGGTGATAGCCACGGGCCAAAAAATAACCACAGCTATTAGCTATGGTTAGCACCTGAGATAAAACAAATAATAATGTCAGCACTCAAGGGCTAGAAATGCGAAGTTCCACCGTGATCACCATCTGTAACCACCAAAAAGGCTCACACCCGATCTAACTATCGTAATTGAAGAAAAATACATAAATAGGCATGCATAATTTGATAACAAGAAATAATGTGAATACAAGGAATCCTTTATTAATTTCAATGGAGTCAAATTATAGATTTGTCCCTCTTAGGGATACCCATTTGATACATCAATTACAATAGTGTTTAATCCCTATCAAGGGTAGGTGTGATCAAAATACCCCTCAGGGTGACACAAACTACTCTAGGGTGTCGATGATCCTCTTCTTCACGTTGAGGAAGGAATTGGATGCTTTATCTCTCCTTTGGAACTATTTCCTGCGGTTAAGAAACAACAAGAATGTCAAAAATATAGGCAACCTCTCATGATGAGGCCATTTTAGGTTTAATGCATAATGACACCGTTAACATGCATAATCAAGAAAGCATAAAGAAAGCTACTAAACTATGCAAATTGAATCAAGATTCATGTAATAGCATAAAGTAAAATAGCAGCTACACTATGCATGGATCAAATATAGAAAATGAAGCATAAACATGCATAAAGAAAACATTTTAGTCCTAATTACAACATAAGTATAAAATGTGAATCTAGCCTAGTTCTACGGTCAGAAGTCTTCTAAAGTGCTATTAAATCAACAAAATAGCTAATCTAACCTAACTAGCCAAACAAAAATGAAAATAGTAAGGTGATCTGTCACCTGTTACAAATCGTAGCTCTGGTGAGCGGTCTGCACTGTGAACCGCAGATGACAGTCGCGGTTTGACCTCTAATAAGTTTACCCTCAAAATCATGGGTAGTGGGCTCAATCTCCTTGTCCAAATTGATGTTCAAGGGCCGCATTCGTTGTCCTCAAACTGATTTTGCGGTCAATTCGATGTGAAGGGCCTTCGTTTGCCCGAATTTGAGTTTCTTGATCCTCCTAAGCACCTAGGGCATCCATAATTCAAGTCCTCATGAATGGTGTCAAAAGGGTCGAGGATTAAGTGTAATAGCTCTATCTCTTAGTATACTCAGTTTGAGTGTACAATTCGCAAGGGCTTCGCTACTCAAATTTCCATGCTTGCTCTCTTTTCTCCTCATTTGGAGGGGGTATTTATAGCATGCCCCTAGGGTAGGGGTGGCTTCATAGAGAAGCCAAGACCAAGAACGGTGGTTAGGACAGTTGGGATGGAAGCCTCTAGAATCTTTCATCCGTCAACTGCCTCCTTCTAGATCTTTTGGCCGTTCCAACCGATTTGGCTTGGATGGAAGGCCTAACTAAACTTCAGTTAAGACCGTAGGTCACAGTTGCGGTCCAGACTGCAGACCATAGGTGTCAACCGTGGTTTAGACTAGAGACCACATGTCTGGGTTATGGTTTAGATTGCTTAGGCCAAAATACCTAAATTGAGTGGTTAGAACCACTGCTCTATCTTGGAGTCTGTTCAAGGTCCTCCATATGGTCTTGTAGCATGTCCATATGAGTAGTCACCCTCGACATGACGCATTTTAGGTGTCTACACAAGTATCACAACCCAGGTTCGACTCACCTAGTTGTACAACCCAACATAGCTCACTGGTTCATCAAGATGAAAACACGTTCGCTTCAATGATCTAATTTTTTTAGTTAGTTTGATTTTAGTGACCATCCAATGTTTAATCAGTACGAGGTATAGTATGTCACTTTTGAGAATTAGGACCATTGCAAATGACCTTCCAAGTGGACAAAATGATCGAATCCTATAGATGGTACCTTTTAATGGATCTATCTTCCCATCTTCTTGTTTCGGTATGAGAGTGCAGATCCACGACTAGGGTTATCCTCTAGGGTTCATAACACCTAGAGGGTGGATGCATAACTCCCCTCCCTTACATGTGGAACACTTGAGTTATTTATACTCATATGTTCTATGTAAATGTGTAGGAACACTTGGGTTTATTTATATCCATCTGTTCTATATAATGTGTAATAACATGTAAGGGTGTTAACGTATATGCCTAGTGCCTAGTTGATTATCCACTTCACTAGAGTCAACTAGGGCCATACCATTTCTTTGGCTCTGGATCTGGTCTACTTGCCATGTTATGAATAATGACAAGTTGTCCCATACCAACTGTCATGGATTGATCTAGGCCCTTTTATCATGCTAGATTACTCATATTCACAAAATATACAAGTAGCCATCACCGTACCGCTCGCACGACCTAGAGGTGACATCCCATACTACCCCTCATCACTTGTTTTGATTTGTTTACCAAAAAACAACCGTTTCTTGAATCACGTTGTTATCTTCGCATAACAATTGACATTGGGTTATTTGTTTCAATAATAGTTCATCCTTCTCGTTGGTTCCAATAGTTATTTATCATTCTTGATGGTTCCAGTAGTTGTTCATCCTTCTCGATGGTTAGTTATTCATCCTTCTCGATGGTTCCAATAGTTGATTATATAGGTTTGTTCTCAAGGCACCTCTTTCTAAGGTAAGATTTCTACTCTCATAGGTAGGATTTCTAGTCTTACTACGGTTTTTAAAGTTCATTGCCCTCCTTGATGAATTTACCAAAGATAAGTTAAAATTTGAGTAGGTTTCAACTAAACCAAGATTAATAAAATTTTTAACTTCTATTCTTAAAATGATGAAACAACATTAAATCATAAATATTCTTAACATCTTAAGAAATTACAATTATTCCTATTTAAAAAAAAATTAAACAAAATATATAAATATTTTCTAAGCATAGAAGTACGAAAATTAAAGCATTCTCTTTTAGGAGTATACATATAAAACAAACAAATAAACCTTAATACATCCTTCATTCTTTCCTTTACACATACAACAAATAAATTAAAATTATTTCCTTCTTTTTTATTCTAACCGAGCATAAATCACATGTTCCTTTTTAAAGAGTAGCTCAAGTTGCCTTGTGGTTGTAAAACATAGAGCTTATTTAATATTCGACAAATTGAATATGAACATACACGTTATATAGATAAAATATTGTATTTATGATTCGGCTCAACTTTTAATAACACCATTTCATTCGACTTTACCAAGAAAAAGATGTTTGTTTTATATATATATATATGCTTGCCCAGTAAAAGATATCCACATTCAGTTTAACCTAACCATCATTCAGCTAAATATGTTTATTTAAAAGATACTCTTGTTTAGTAAATATAATAATCACCTTTAAAACAGTGCCATCACATCTTACGAAAAAAGGTGTTTTCTCTAAGTTTTAAGCAAGATCATTTATTTTAATAATCTTAATTGATCCCTTCTATAAACAAGTTTTAAGCAAAATTATTCTTTTTAAATAATCATAATTAATTCCTTCAATAAGCTAATTCATCTATTGTTTACTTTTTCTACCTTTAGGAGAGAGAAAATTTAAATCGTAACATAATAAAATCATGTAACTAAAGGATAAAATTAGAAAGACATCATAATACTATCATTTAAATAAAACATTAATAAAGAAATTTATAGACTCATTTAATTAAAATATATTAAAACTATAAAATTTACTCAAAATAAAGTGTTTCTAAAAGCTTTAAAACTAACATAATCATTATCATGCTATTAAAAGACCTCTTCAATCTAAGTAGACAATTATATAAACTCTCCCTTTAAAAGAAAAATAAAATAAAATAATAATGACATATAGCTTATCTAATATTTCATCCTTAACAGAAAGGACAATTAGTGTTTGCCATATAATCCTACAAAGGATCCACGGGATTTAAATCTCATAAAGAAACATGTCAGTATTTCAAAATTTGTGAAATTTTAGTATCAGAATTTTCCTTTGGCCGACAAATCTGCTTAGTTACAAATAAATAAAATGGTGCATAAATATAATACTATTCTTTGCCCAATCAGAATAACAGTAGATGACAACATACATTTTAAGAAAACAATTGCATTTATTGATACTAGATGTAATATTAACTTTTACCATGAGAAAATAATTACTGGGTGGGTTGAATCCAAAAATGAATATCAAGTATCCACAATGAATGGGTCTAGAGGCTTAAAATATTTTGCATTTGATATTCCAATTCAAATTAGAGAAAAAATTGTACATACAAATTTTATTCAGTTGAGTGATATAGGCTATGATGTGGAATTATGCAGTCCATTCCTTAATCAATATGAGTCATATACTGTAGTACAACATTGTATGATTCTAAATATTGATGGGTAAAAAATTACAGTTCCTAGAATTTTAACACTATTTCAAGCTCATAAAATGAAAGCTCAGTGGACAAATCCTTCCATTGAACAAATAGTTTTGCATGAGGCACAATTGCTTAAGAAAAAGAATAAAAAGAAAATATTGGAACAATATTCAGCCCTTTAATTAGAAATTAGTCCAACACTAATTGAAAATATTTCTAAATAAATATTGCAGTGTTGTGTTGAACATCCATTAGACAAATGGAGTATAGACTCTCCCATGTCCGGAATTCCCACAATTCATGACTTACCTATAATAAAAAATAAAATTATTTTGAACAAGCAAGATGATTAGGAAGCCAAAAGTCAAGTAAACGAACTCTTGCAAAAAGGATTGATTCGTCCTTCAGAATTTGCTTATTCATGTCTTGCTTTTATTATCCAAAAATATTCATAACAGAAAAGAGGTAAAGCCCGAATGTTATTTAATTACATTCCATTGAATGTTATCACATAAAACATTAAATGACCTTTACCTAATAAGCAACAGTTAATACAAAGAGTTGGATAGGGAAAAATTTTCTCTAAGTTTGATTGTATCTCTGGTTATCATCAAATTAAGATAAATCCTAAGGATGTGCATAAAAAAACTTTTTCAAGTCCTTTAGGATTATATGAATGGTTAGTGATCTCTTTTGGATTGAAGAATGCACTTGCTCCAATCCAAATGCATATGCATAAAATTTTCCAAAATTTTTATGGCTTTATTGCCAATTATATTGATGATTTTCTTGTATTTAGCCAAACAATCCATGATTATGAACAACATCTGCAGCAATTCAGATAAATTGTATTGAAACATGGAATTGGACTATCAACATATAAAAATAAATTTCAAATAGCTATCTCAGAGGTTGAATTTTTAGGTGTTATTTTACGGAATGGAAATATTGTAACACAACCACATGTTTTGGAAAAGATCAAGAACTTTCTAGATAGCTTAGAAAATAAATAAAATGTCAAATATTTTTAGGTTATCTTAATTATTTACATGATTACATTCCACACTTGCCTAAAGTTACGAAACCTATCAGGGACTGTATGAAGAAATATCCTTACAAAATGGAATAAAAATCCCTCTGAAGTAGTTAAAGAATTGAAAATATATTGTGAAGATCTTCCTCTTGAACCAAATTTTTTTGGCCCTTATGTGCTCCAAAAATATGCTTCTAAGGAATTGTGGGGCTGCATATTATTAGTAAAAAATGGAAAGGAAGAAAAAATAGCAGGTTATAAATAAGGGCATTTTAAGAAACATGAGTTAAATTATTGCCCTACTGAAAAATAAATATTATCTATTGTCAAAGGTATATCAAAATATAGAACATTATTATTGTTTGAAGAATTCATAATTCGTACTGATACCCAAAATTTTAAATGGTTCATGTCCAAAAAAATATCAGCCCAACATTGCAGAGGAAGATATGCATGGTGGCAAAAGTATTCTATCACAATACCAATTTTTTGTGGAATACATTCCAGGGAAAGAAAACTCTTTTCCAAACGCATTAACAATAAAATTAGCATAATGGAAATATTTAGTGGACAATCCTATCCATGGCAAAAGTGGGGGCTCAACACATCAGAATATTGTCACACATTTTGTCAACATATCATACAATATTTTCCTCTTGCATCTCAAATCACTTTCAGTTATATGCCATACATAGATTTCCTATATAATTATATAGGAAGATTAAATGTATTTGTAAACTCTACCTAATGGAGTGTTACGACATCAACAATAGTCCAATATGTGCTCAACAATGGCAAGCTAGATGATAACATTATTCTTTAACATACAACTCAATACATATCCACAATTTTCTTGGATTTCTTTAATACTTATGTTACTAATATTACTTGGCATGACAAGTTAAATTCTCATATTATTAGAATTAACTTCACGGAGGTCCCAGAAGTTTTTGTGTATGTAGATGAACAACCATTAGTTCCACCAAATGCACAACCAAGTTCATCCCAACAATATTTCTAAGATGCACAAGGAGAAAATTATAATCTTAAATCAACTAGTAGATTGGATGATTCAACATTGTACAAATTTTCAATGGGCTCCATATGGTGTTTGTAAACAACATAAATATTTCGTACATGGCATTTAATTTTATGTTGATTTCATCATGATGTAATCTCCTACCATGGTAGACACTGACACATAGAAGTGTTAAGACCCCGTGGTTTTGAGAAGGCCTCCAATACATGTAAATATTTTCCAGACTAAAAAAAAAAAGAGACACGGGTTATCTTCTAGAAATATGCTTTCTAAAACAATTATTTATATCCTACAAGGACCTTTACAAGTGTCTTCTCAAAAAAATGCTTATAGAATAGGTGTCTACTTTCTTATTCTCACTTTACATATGTCCACATTTACAATGTATATTCTATAGATGTATTTTCTCTCGAAGGCACCATATTACCTTAGACATTGTATATATATGAGGACTTCATACCTATTTTTTCATGAAGATTTTCCTTTGCCTTATGCTGTGAGCATACCTCTGGTGTCGAGGATAGAAGCACCATGTTCACGAGTGGACTGTTTCTATCAAATCTCTGTGTTAGTTAAGTACTCTGAGGACAACCTCCTACTAGGCTACGTTTTGCTAACTCAGAGAAAAAGTTAGATTATAGTCTGTAGAAAATCCTATGAGGACATCCCTTCACTAGTATTGAAAGACTAACTTGCAAAAAGCATACAATCCGTCTTTAGAGTGTCCCTCTTTACCATCTTTACCTTAATAATTTTTCTTTAATTCTATTACATTTTGGTATCCTAATTCATATACCATTAAACATTTCTAAAATAAAACCATATCTAAATACAAACCCTAACTATTCTTTCATTTACAAAATAAACAAAATAAAGAGTAAGATTTTAATTCATATAAACTATAATCTTTTAATTATTCTTTTAAAGAGGTTATATTGAATATGAACTCTGACTTTCTACTACAAAAGAAAGAGTAACGTAACATAATATAAACTACAATCTTTTTAATTTATGCAACTCACGATTTAAACTATTAAGAGTAATTTTTATAAATACTCTTTCGCTAAGGTACACCAAACGAAATGATTTTAAGACTTTCTCATAAGAATAAAATAAAATCTGAACTTAACGAAATAAGGGTCCTGAACATTATTACATAAAAGAGTTAAACCATTGCTCCATGAGGCTAATTTAAGCTGGATATTACACATAGTCACTGAAAGATCAACGCACAATCAGTTCCTAATTTAGAGCAACGAATAGATTTTGGATTCTCTTTTATCTTCGAAAAGCCTGTTGTCCTCGGGTAGAACGCTCTTCTCCCAATAATTCCGCGCGTGATAATTTATGAGATCAGAATGGCTGAGAGGTTGCAAATGAATTTCTAAATGGAATGCACTTATTCTATTTCATAACGAGTCATTAAGATTATTTCATTACGACAAATAATGATTCAAATTTTAATTTATACTAAGAGGAAGAATCAAGTGCACAATGTAACATACACATATTATTAAACAATAAAAGAGGTTCTAATTAATCTGCTAGCAAGTTCATAAAGCACAACTACCCTCGTAAAACATCTTGGAGATGAGGTAACATGACCGTATACATTCCTCACAGTTCTTAGGGTGTAATTTTCATAGGTCTTACGGAAGCATAATTTAACTGGGTAAAGTTATTGCCCGTAATAAGAATAAAACCCATCTTCAAAGATAACCACAACATTATTTTGCTGGTTCACAACATGAACCACCTCATTTGTAACTTATTAAAATCACAAGGCTTCACTGGACATCAATACTTCCAAATAGGTTTAAAATCACAAGGCTTCACTGTACATCAATACTTCCAAATAGGTTTAATTCAAAACTCGTAGCGCAATATTTTACCGATTTAAACAACACTTCCCATATGTGGCTTAAACATGGTATAAACTATAACACAAGCTTTATTGGTCATTATATGCAGTTTTAACAATACGCGACACACATTTCAAAACATTGGCACACATTTCACGGATTTAATCATAACAAACACCTTCACACGCAGGTTTAAGACACGACACACATTTTATAGGTTAAAATATTTCCATACACAAGTTCTAGCCAGACGCAGCACACATTTCAAAATACTTTCACACTCAGATCTAGCAACACTCAGATCTAGCAAGACGCAACATACATTTTACAGGTTTAAAACACTTCCATACATAGGTTCTAGCCAGACGCAACACACATTTAACAAGACGCGACATACATTTTACAGGTTTAAAACATTTCCATACTCAGGTTCTAGCCAAACGCAGCATACATTTCAAAATACTTCCTATTGACCAATCCATAGTCCTTGGGCCTTCCTTAAAGTGTTGTTTTCTTGAGAAATGCTAACGTAATCGATATTTTTGTATTAAAATCTTACTTGATTATTGTCTTTTTAAATTTGAATTTCATAAGGATGAATATCAACATCATAATTGGCTAATTTATATGCCACATTACTATAAATATGCTCACACTGTCAGGAGATTGCCTCTAGTAATGGACAATGAACATCAGCAATAACACTATTTTTTATCCAGTCTTCACATTCATTTTTTTAATAGCATTGATGATAATTTGTGACTCGCCATCGATTGAAATATATTTTCATCTTTTTTTTTTTTACAATTTTAATCCCTGTAAGAAGTGTCATAGCCTCTGCATTGTTGTTAGTTGAAGTTCCATGTGATTCTGAATAAGTGGGGAGAATTTTGCCTTCACTATTTTTAAAAATACCACCTCCACCAACTTTTCTTGGATTTTTTTTAGAAGCACCATCAAAATTAATTTTGATAAACCCAATATGGATATTTTCGTTTTACAATAGATCTAAGTAGATCTTTTGTTTTAATTCCCTTGTGGCAGATGACTCTTCCGTTCAAATCATGTAACCAAATTATTAACACCTCTTTTTTTTTTTTTTTTAATTGAGATGACTCTTCCATATATGTTCAAATAATGTAACCAAGTTATTAGCACCTCTTTTTTCTTTTTTGCAATTGAGACTTTCCATAATGAGCACCATATTTTTAGACATTCTGCAATAGAGGCACTAATACTGTTCCAAACTGGACATGACTTTGATATTTATTTTTAAAAATTCTATTATTCCTTTTAAGCCATAAATTCCAACAAATAATGGCATAGTCAATCCTCAAAAAAATACATAATGCTTTAGCTTTATTATAATTTATTCAACATTTTATCTAACTCTTTCAATGTAGATATGGCTACCCAATATAATTTCATATTTTAATTTAAAAAAACCCAAATGGTGTGAGCAAACTGACAATGAAGAAATAAGTGGCCTGACATTTCTAAATCCTTCTTACACAAGGCACATCTGAAGGGTCCATAATATCCTCTTCTTTGTCGATAAAAATCTTACATTGAACTGCTTACGAAAAAAATGTTGAGGCCTTAGGGAGAGCCTCTAATGACCAAATGTTCTTCCAAGGAAAATCATTGGGAGAAGGAAATTTTGATTGTTCTAAATCCTCATATCCCAACTGTGAGTATCCACCATCTTTTGATAAATTCCAAACCAAATCATCCTTTCGTGTAATAATTGGCAAATAAAACACTCAAAGCATATTTTGAAGTTCATCTACAATTTGTTTAGGTTAATAAAATAAATCAATGTTTTTCTCATAATAATATAATATTTGGCCTTTGGACCTTTACATGCTATGCACACTTGATCCAATGGTTTCCATTTCGAGTCAGATATAAGAGGATAAGGCTTCAACCAAGCATCTAACCATAAATTTGCATAAATCCCCTCATTGATTGACCATCTAATGTTTCTTTATCAAATGTAAACTCTGCAAACTCTTTGATATGAAGTTCCATGTTGATGATCCTTTGGGTAGAGTTATTTTCCTAAACAATTTCATTGCATCAAAAGAACCTATATAATTATGAAGTAATATTTTTTCCCAATTCTTTCTTTGATCTCTGAATAGTCTCCACCCAAGCTTTGCTCCTAATTCCAAATTCATAAGTCTGCAATTTTGCAAGCCTACTCCTCCAATATTCTTTCCTTTGCAAACCCTATCCCACTTACAAAGAGAAAACCTAAATTTTTCCTCACAACCTTTCCATAGAAAGTCTCTTTGAATTTTATTCATTTTTGATGCAATACCTATTGGCAATCTTGAAAGTGACATCATATAAATAAGAATGGATTGCAAAGTAGTATTTATGAGTTGTAGCCTTCCTGCCATGGTTAAGAACTTATCTTTCCAACCTGCCAAGCAAGATTTCATTCTATCCAAAAAAAATATCCAAAGCTCCTTTTTATTCCCTTTATCAGATAAAGGAATACCCAAATAGGTTGATGGAAATTTTTCAATTTTGAACCCTAAAATATTCACAATAATTTGTTGTAAATCTAGCGTAGTATTAATGAAAAAATCCTATATTTTGAAGTATTTACCAAATGTCCAGTAGCCTTCTCATAACTTGATAATATTGATTTGAACTCCATGGTCTCACTGACTAAGGGATGACCCAAAAGAAAAGTATCATCAACAAATTGGAGATGAGATTCAAAGGGACCATTTTTTGCAACTTGAATACCCTTGATTTTTCCTTCCATTTTTGCCTTTGAAAAGACTCTCCCTAATGCTTTAACGAGAATAATGAATAGATAAGGAGAAAGAAGATCACCTTGACGAAGTCCACAAGATGAATTGAAGTACCCAACAAGAGAACCATTGATCAAAATAGAAAATTTTACAGTGCTATAAAAATATTTAATTCACTCACACCAACTATAATCAAAGCCAAACTTTCTGAGAATAGCATGTAGAAAATTCCTAGAAACTCTATCATATGCTTTGTTCATATCTATTTCAAATGCATACCAGGTTTTTTCATAGCATGAAGAGAATGTATGGTCTCTCGTGCAATAATTATACCATCAAGAATTTGTTTACCCTAAACAAATTAACCTTGTTCCTTTGAGATAAGACACCCTAGAATGCCCTTTAACCTATTTGCCATAATTTTTGAATTGATCTTATAAATCATATTACAAAGGCTTATTGGATGAAAGTTATCAAAATATTTTGTGTCATCTTTCTCGGGAACCAAGGTAATAAAAGTAGCATTGATCTCAATTATTATAGCCTTTCTTTTTTTAGCCTCTTCAATTTGATCTAACATATCACTCTTCAATAAATACCAAAAATTTTAAAAGAAAATTGTAGGAAATTTGTCGGGGCTAGGTGTCTTGTTAGGATGGAAAGATAAAACTGCTTCATGGAACTCCTCCATATAAATATTCTTCATAAAGCTTTCATTTTGTCCTTGAGTGATAAGTGATGGAATATTTTGTAAAAAAATTTCTTGTGCCTCCTTATCTTGCCTAGAATATGACAAAATATTTTTGAAATAATTTATTGCTTCCTTCCTTATATCTTCTTCATCCTCAATATTTATTCCATCTGGAGTTATAATATTTTTAATATGATGAACAAAAAAAATTGTTTTTGTTGTAGCATGAATTTTTTTGTATTTCTATCTCCTTCCTTGAGCCATTTCTCTCTAGATTTTTGGAACCAATATGACTCCTCCTCCTTCAATGCATTATGATAATTAGAAAGTAATTTTTTTATATTTCACATAAGAATCATGATCCATTCCATTAATTTCTACCATCTCTTGTAACTTTTTGAGCTTGAATTCAATTTCTTTTTTTTTTCTTTAAAAATATTATCAAAAGATTCAACATTCCATATCTTCATTTGCTCCTTCAGATATTTCAATCTCTCAACAAACTTGTACATACATGATCCTTCAAATTTTGATTCATCCCACCATAACATAACCATCTGGAAAAAATCAGGATCTTGGAGATAGACTGGAAGCGAAATGGCTTTGGATGACCATTGTTAGGTGACTCACATGTCAAAAGAATGGATTTGTGATCTAATCATGTTCACAATAAAATATCTGAAGAGATTGTATAATTTTTTTGCAACCATTTATGGAATAACAAAAATCTATCGAGTATTTCTACTATATGATTTTTCCTAATGTGTCTATTATCCCATGTGTATTAAAATCTTGAGGGACTAACGTCCCAAAGATCATTTGAATTGACAAATGAAGCAAAATATTACATTGATTTTGACCATCCTAGAATGCCATCCTTCTTTTCCAAAGGAGATATAACAATATTAAAATCACCCCTAAGAATCCATAGATCACAATGAATCATCATTGTATTTGACAAAAATATACTAAGGTCCTTCCAACATCTTTCATGAGGAGTAACTATAGTTGGAGCATATACATTTATAACCCCAACTTTGATGTTTTTCTCTTTCTTGCAAAATAATCCAGCAACCCAATTACTTTTTGCTTATAATAGTTGTCCATCTCATTTGCATTTGTACCATATTATTGCAATATCGTTTGAAGCTCCTGTAGAAGAAATTGCTAAATAATCACTTGTCTTCCAAATCTTTTTAAAAACATCCTTACATTCCTCACTGCATAATTTTGTTTCTTGTATTAAAATAAACTCAAGGTTATAACAACCTATTAATTCCTTAATAACTCATTTTTTAGGGGTTTTATTCATACCCCTAATATTCCATGATATCATTTTTATCATAAACACTCTTTATGTGTATTAGTGGGCTTAACCCCACTTCTTGTTAACACCTATGCTATTTGTATTTGGCTTCCCAAATCAATATCCTTTTGAGTTTTTTTCTTTTTTTTTTCCTTTTGTGATAGCCTTCCTCTCCTTATTCCATTATTGCCACCACTCTCATCTTCAAAAATCTCTTCATTTTTTCATATTGTTCAAAATGGGACTTATCTTCTAAAGATTTATGTTGCCCTAAAGAGTCAAAAGTGCAAGGAATAGCCTCAATAACATTTTCTTCTTTATGTTGCCTTGAAAACTCTAAATTGCATAGATGATCCTCCATAGTCATCACTTTCTTATATTGTACTGAAATACCTAAATTTTCTTGGATATCCTCTACAATATTTTATTTACTATACTACTCTTGAAATCCTAAAGTGCAAGGAATACACTCCATACTACTTTCATTTTTTGTAAGGAGAAGATTTTAAGCTACTTGAGGATAATAAAGGTGATTTACCTAGATTAATCTTGACCTCCTTCGCCGCATTTGATTTAAAATTTGTCTCTCCATATTCCTTTATATTAAAATTTTTCTTCCCCTCTTCCTTCACACCTTTAGCTCATTTTATATTTGAACTTGCGTATTTTACTTCCTCATCTCCCATATCATTTTTTTCCTTCTAATGGCTGATTCGAGTGAACTATAATGGCCTTCGCCATCTTATTATGTAGAGGAATTTTTCTAGCCACTTTCTTAGGAGTGGAAAATCCTTGATTTGACCTAGCTTCTCCTATGATATGGTCCACTTGTTTCAAATTAAAACTACCCTCATGCCCAAAAAATTCCATCTCCTCCTCCATTTTCACTTTGTAGTCTCTTGCCATGTGCCCAATTTCATGATATTTGCGACATCAGATTGCAATGTTTTCATAATCCACTTGCTTATCCCATTCTCTTTATTAATATTTAATCCTAATAGACTATGTTAAAGGATTAGAAATATCCATGGCAACACATATTCGAGTGTATACAACATGCCTTCTCTCCTTAGTAGTTGGTCCCTCATGTATGAATTCACCTAGGGTTTTACCAATATTCTTTAAATCCTCCTTATTGATGAGTTGATAAGAAAGTTCAAAAAGCCTAATCCATACAGGAAGCCTTTTAATAGTTTCTGTGTCCATAGAAAAATTGTCACTCCAAGGTCTTAAATATAATGCATCTTTACCCCTAAACCATGGACCTCCATCCATTATTTTATCCCTTATTTTTGAACTAAATAAAATAATGAGAAAACATTATTTTGGAATAAATTCATGGAGTAATTTTAATTCAATCCCCATTTCCAATAAATCCAATTTTGAATTTAAAAAAAAAAAACTCGCCAATATCCATGAAATTTACAAATTAACCCTTTGGTTTTAAGAATCATTATACCATGCTCAAACATCTCATCCTTGATAATC
Organism: Wollemia nobilis; assembly: GCA_028583015.1. Classification (NCBI taxonomy): domain Eukaryota; kingdom Viridiplantae; phylum Streptophyta; class Pinopsida; order Araucariales; family Araucariaceae; genus Wollemia; species Wollemia nobilis. Next base: position 1,653,162 of record JAQPPZ010000863.1, read on the forward strand.
AATTATGGCATAGAATATTCTACCTAGACTGCATTTTCCATAGATTCTCTCTTCTTCTTATTGGTAGGTAGGGCATCCAAACTTCAAACTTGGTCATTCACACTTTTAGTAAGCACTTTTACAAATGAATTTCTATCCATGTTACCTAAAATTTTCACATTCGTTGTCGGCTACACTCACTCTTGGATGGATCATGCTTGCACTGGCTACTGCACTCACTCCTAGCTCACGTTCGCACTTGCTACCCGCTGCACTCACTCTCGGCTTGCGCTCACACTCACTACCGGTTACACTCACTCTCGACCAAAAAATATTCATTAATTTTAAATTTATTAATAAAAGAAATCATATATAATAAATAATAATCATACTAATAATATTCTAATAATGATTTCTTTTATAAGTATATATATATATATATAGATATACAAATAAACAAATCAAATAAATCATCACACTCATTTGTATCTCCTATTCATACAAGCAACATTTATAAGGTATACATACAAGCAACATTTATAAGGCATACATTCACACGAAAGAAAGCATATATTCACAATGCAAAGCATACATTCATAATGCAAAGCATGCATTTATAATGCATCTAAATGAATGCAACCTCTTGGGCTTCTATGTACCCAGGAGCCACTGGTGGAGTTTTGTTGGTAAGGTTTTTTTTATCCCTCCCAATGCAAATATCCCATTGCGATGATATACCACCATCATTTCTCATTTTATATTTATGATTGATCTTTATTAGCCTGCCAAGAAAGTGTACTTGGTCTTGTAATCACAAAAATAATTAATAGTACCACATTCTAAGAATAAAAGGTAAAGTACAACTCATCAATTCATCTAATATAAATTAAATAATAGTTGTACTAGAAGGATCGCTACATCGAGCTTGGAAAGATGAAAAAAATTATTTTTTTCAAGGTCTTTTGCAACATCCATCTTGGCAGAATTAGCACCAATGAAGACACTGAGGTCTGCTTGTTAGTGGTACCATATGGTGGCTGGTTTGACAATGTTAGCATCAAAGATCAATCAGGTTTACCTGTTGGTGGCATAAAATGTGTGATCTACAAGCCGATAAGTGGTCGAGAGGCGTTAGCCCAAAGCTACGAATAGTTTTATTGCTTCTATTATAGTCAAAGATATGCCAAAATGACCTAGATTTTTGGCACTAGGTGGAAAGTCGAGTATGGGTCTTGATAGACTTACTTAGTGGATCAATATTTTCCCACAACTGAGATCATCCTACTCAACAACTCTATTTGGCACCTATATGTAGTGCCACTACATGCCTTTGATATAATATTGGGAATGGGCTAGTTAAAGGCTCATGGAGCCCTAATAAATTTCCAAGATAGATGGTTAGAATATACGAATAAATATAAGCAGAGATTGAGAATATATAGTGAGCATGGATCATTTCGATCTTAATTGATCTCAATAATGTAGCTAAAGAAAGAAATTTGAAAATATGGAATGGTCTATGTTATTAAGTTGAACCATAATACTAGGGATGATAGAAATGAAGAATTGTTTAGGAATCACCTTTTTTGCATGAGTTTAGGATGTATTTCCTCCCTAGGCCACCACCTAAACATGAATTTGATTTCACGATCAAACTAATGTGGGTTGTAGAACACATTCATAGAACTCTTTATAGGATAAATCCTATAGATATGCAAGAGTTAAAAGTGCAACTTCAGGGGTTGTTGGAAAAAGGTTTGAATAAACCTAGTGTGTCACCTTGGGATGCACCTATTTTATTTGTAAAAAAGAAATATGGCTTACTAAGGTTATGCATAGACTACAAAATGTTGAATAAAGCGATCATCAAGAACATGTATTCCTTACCTATAATTGAAGATACGTTCAATCAACTTAAGGGTACCAACATATTCTCGAAAATTGATTTAAAATCAAGATACCATCAATTGAGAATCCAAGAGGAGGATACTGACAAGACTACTTTTAAGACTAGTTATGGATATTATGAATTCATAGTATTATCTTTTGGGTTGATCAATGCACCAACAACATTCATGAATATGATGAACAATGTGTTCATGAAGCATGTGAATTAGTGTCTTAATATTTTGGATGATATCTTATTATATTCTTGAAATAAGGAAGAGCACGATAAACATTTGAGAATCATGCTTGAGTTGTTAAGAAAGAACCAACTCTGTGGATATTTGTCAAAGTTTAACTTTTACATTCGAGAGGTATAGTATTTGGGACATATCATATCCATAGAAGGGATAGTTGTGGATCCAAAGAAAATAGAAGTTATATTGAGTTGGTCGTCACCAACTAATGTGTCTAAAGTGTAGAGCTTTATGGACCTTACATGTTTAAGGATTATTATAAAATAGCCTACTCTATAACCAACCTTCAGAGAAAAAGAAAGGAATACAAATGGACAAACAAGTATGAAGTCGTCTTTGAGCTGCTTAAGCATAAGCTTACCACTGTAGTTATGTTTAAACTTCTAGATCCTCAAGGAAAATTTTTAGTTTGTATTAATGCTTATTATCCCAATATTATTCATTCATAGCATATGAGTCAAAGAAACCAAGAAACATGATGTAAACTATGCTGTGCACACTCTTAAGATCTAGAGGCATTGCTTACTAGCGAAACCTTTTGAAGTATGAATTGACCATCATATTCTGAATTACATTTTTGCTCAACCTATGTTCAATGCTAGACAGAGAAGATGGATCGTATTTCTAGCAAAGTATTGCTTTCGTATAGAGTATATCAAAGGTAAGGAAAATAAGGTCATTGATGCCTTAAGTAGAAAATACATATAGTTACTTTGACCCGAAGTCACGTGGACTTAATGGATCAATTTAGGAAAATACAATCTGAGGATCAGTGTTACAGTGAAATTCAAGCTAGAATGGGAAAAAATCCTAGAGAGAACAAGGATTTTGGTATAAAATATGGTCTTTTATGTTTTAAATACAAGGTAGTTATGCCTAAAATCAATGATTTGAGGAGATTGATCATGCAAGAGGCGCATAGATCTCCTTACTTTGATCACTTTAGAGGCATTTAAATGAGGGAGAATATGAAAAAGACATTCTATTGGTCAGGAATGAAATGAGATGTAACTGATTTTGTTGCTCAATACCTAGAATACCAAAAAGTGAAAGCTAAGGATAGACATCCAACAAGACAATTATACCACACAATATACCAATGCAAAAATGGCAGGTCATATCTATGGATTTTATTATGGGATTACCTAAGACTAGGTACCAACATGACACAATCCTTGTGGTGGTCGATAAGTTGACTAAGGTTGCATATTTTATACCAAGGAACACCAATAATTATGATCTAGTGGTGGCAAATAGTTTTACCAAAGAGATATTCAGGTTACATGGGTTTCCTAGGGTAATCATCTTGGAGAGGGATTCTAGATTTACATTTGAGTTTTGGTAGACTCTTCATCGTGTAGTTGGCACAAAATTGAACATTAGTTTTGCATACCATCCAAAAATAGATGGTCAAACAAAGAGGGTAAACCAAGTCTTGGAAGACATGCTTTGCATGTACTACATGGACCAAAAGTCTTGGTGGAAATATTTTTTGTATCGAGTAGAGTTTGCTTATAATAAAAACTATCATGCTTCCTTAAAAATGACTCCATTTGAAGCCTTGTACAACAGAAGATGTAGAAATTCTCTATCTTAAAAAAATCCAGAGGATCGGGTTGTCATCAGACCAAACACAGTCAGAGTGATGGAGGAACAACTCAGATTGATCAAGCAAAGGCCTAAGGAAGTCGTCAGTTGTCAGAAGAGCTGCGCTAATATAAAAATATCACCTAGAGAATTCTATATGAAAGATAAAGTATTCTTAAGAGTTAAACCCATGAAAAGTGCCATCAAGTCTACTAAGTTGTATCTCCAATAAGTTGGGCCTTTTGAAATCATTGAAAGGATAAATCTAGTATCTTACAAAATCACCTTGCCACCCAACCTGTTAAATATCAATGACACTTTTTATGTATCCCTACTTAAAAAGTATATTGATGATCTTAACCATGTGTGGGATATTACAAAATTGTAGATGACAAATCCCACGGTCATTGAGGTGAGACCACTGAAGATTCTAGAGTTTCGATCTAAAGTGATGAGGAAGCTAACTCTAGAATAGTGCAAGGTCTAATGGAACTAATATTCTAAGAAACGTATCACTTGAAAAAAGTGGATGAGATGAAAATCCATTTCCTTGTTTGAATGAAAATATAATGTAATGTTTATTGCAGGAAAACACAAAAGATTATGTTTAGTCCAATGAGGATAGTATGTCATGACCCACCTTGGCAAGACTCATATGGACTATGTATTGATTGGATGTTTCAATGCTTAGTATTTATTGCAATATGGATGTTTAATTTGAAATTATTGCTTTGTTTATATTTTATGAGAATATGGTACTGCTGATGTTATGCGTGCTTGCAAGACCAGGTACTCTCATAGGTGGGCAAGGAAGTTGACCACCGAGAACGAGATACCAAAAAAGGAAAATGATGTTCACTCATATTGACAACAGCTCCAGGGTATAAAGTACCCAGGGTAGGATTCACCCGCATATAGTTGCATCTTATTTTGCATGTTTGAAATTTAAACAAGTGGTAAGTTGCCAAAAAGAGCAATGGAGTCATTTTGAGAAAAATTCGATAACTTGGAAATTATTGGTAAATCTTCTGCATAGGTGTTTGATAGATTGCTTCTTTTTGGATTTTTTGTATCTAAATAATGTTTATCCTTATAGAAGTGATGCATGTTTAGATAAGGTAAACATTTCTATTGGTTTAATTAGAAAGAAAAATTATATTAAAATCTTTTATATATACTAATGTGAAAGTTAATATGGATTAATGATTAAATTTGAGAGATTGATTTAATCAATCCTTAATCTTTCTTGCATTAAGGAATTTTAAAATATGTGCCTGTTCCACTTATTTTGCTATGCTTATAGTAAAGAAACTATTAGATGCTTGGTAAGTCTTGTTTTTAAATAAATTATTTTTTTGGTTAAAAGGGAATAATAGAACAAGCATGCACTCTTTTATTTAATACATGAGCAAGCATGTTTGGGTGAAAATAAAGGGTGTTTCATTTAATAATGATTAAAACGCTGTTTGGAAAAGAAAGTGAATAAGGGAGGGAAGGCAGATTGCAGTTAGTTGGTTAGAAAAGGAGCCTTTCTTGTTCTTGTGGAAAGAAATAAAAGAGGTTACTTGTGGAGAGTAGATCAAGGTGAAGGAAATTCAAATAACAAATCAAGAGCATAAGAGAAGTGTTGGTTTTTTTCTGGATAACAAATCAAGAGCATAAGAGAAGTGTTGGTTTTTTTCTGGAGTAAACCTCTTTTACACGCAAATAAAAGGTATTTGCACCGTTATTAACATTTTTTGTTTATGGCTTTCATTAAAGAATAGCATTGTAATTTTTATTTCCTTGGTTTTCCTACGTAAGCCATAGAGCGCCCAAGTGATGACATTTTAAAACCTTGGATCCATTTCCTAATATGTGAAAATGCTTATGGCCACTAGCGTTGGAAGACACAAGTTTTTTTGTGTGGATTTATTGTGGACATAGCTTTCATTAAAGAATAGCATTGTAATTTTTATTTCCTTGGTTTTCCTACGTAAGCCATAGAGCGCCCAAGTGATGACATTTTAAAACCTTGGATCCATTTCCTAATATGTGAAAATGCTTATGGCCACTAGCGTTGGAAGACACAAGTTTTTTTGTGTGGATTTATTGTGGACATAGCTCCTTGGTCTTCTCCTTTTAATATTTTATTGTTTTAGCTTAAAAGTTTGCTTAAATTTTAGAAAGTAGTGGCCTTCCTATAATCAAAAACCGTGCGGGAGTGCCTGGTTTTTGGAGATGTTTGTTTCTATTGCTCTAGGGTGTCTTATTATTCTTTTTACTAAGAGAATGTCGATTTAGAATGGAATTAAAACCCTCTATAGGACCGTTTGGTTGTTTTGTATGGTTAGGGTGCAGTGACACCACCTTAGGAAGTTCTAAAGTTTTTAATTTTATTTTATAAACTTCCTTTATTTCTGTGTTTTGAACCTGCCTGAGTAGACTAAGCTTATTTGATTTGTGCTCTTTATTTGATAAAAGATGTTACTGTAATGTTTATCACGTGTATAAAGCCAAGTTTTTGGCTTGTATTATGTGCTTGAGTTTATTAATTTTTGATTTTTTAGTGAACGTTTTCCATTATTCTTTGTATAGAGAAAATTTAATGGTTTTATATAATAGCGTTGTAGTATATTTGATTTACTCATAAAGTAAATGTTGAGATATGATGTTTTTAAATATTAATGAAAATATTAGAATATTTTTTCTAGTTGATAGTTTGGTATTTAGGTATAAAAGAAATGGTAATGCATAGAGCCTTAAGACCTATAGGGTTATTTTATGCCCTTGTACCATGATGTAAATGTTAGTTTCATTTGTTTATGAACTATCCAGACTTCATTGGAAACTTTTAAATAGGTTTTATATTTTTTTATGAAATAAAGAGGCCTTAACTTATATGATAATAAAGTGTAACTCCCTGTTCTTTTAGAAGTAGAACTATATATAAGAGTCCATGTCTATTATTAAGTAAGGATGATATGCTTAATATTGTGCTAGAGCTGAAGTGTATTATGTTGGTAAAAAAAAAATGAGAGTTAGTTTTTATTTTATAAAAAAATAAATGAATATGAAAAAGGGTTTTGGGAATTTATGTTATAAAAGAATTATTTATATTTTAGTTAAATAATAAAAACTTGGATATGAAGTTCATTAAAGTGAAATTATATGGAAATTTCACACATGGAAAAATTATGGGGTTTCCCTGATGTATTATTGATATTTTGCTTTGAAGTGAATGTGCTATACTTTTTTTGAAAAAAGTTTGTAATGAAAAGGAGTGTGAAGAGTATGGTTTTTCTTCTATGCACAAATTTGCATGCAATGAAATTGCATTTGAAAAAAAATCATATAGAGATGCATCCATAAATAATATTAGTAGTCGTCCTGATCCCTATCATAAGTCTTTCTTCCTTGAAGAACAAAGAAGATGTTGAAGGATGAAGATATCGGATTATCCTCCATATATGATGCACAAATAGTTTCTTTTCAAATTTTATATTACCCTATGGTAGGATTATTAAAATATTCCCTCTTAGAAGAGTGGCTTATGAAAAATATTGTAATGGATAATTTGATATTTGGCCTAGAATAGTGTGATTGTAATATGGTGAGATTGTTGTTGAAACTTTTCATTGTGAAAATTAGTTATAGAATTGAATGTTTTTCCTTTAATATTATGAGTAAAGAAATTAATATCATTATCCCTAACATTGAAAGATAGATGTTTGTGATTCTATATTATTGCTATGGATTGGAGATTGACATTTAATATAGCAATTCTTACTCGTACTTAGAAATATTCATGTTTTATTTGAATGGAATGAGACTCTTGTGAAGTACTTCATGTTTTGATAGATAAGTTAAAAGAAATTAATCTTATCTAATGCTCTTAATTATTGGAAAGGGAATACTATGTATGGTTTCTTATTACTTTCGATATTGTGATTAAAGAAATATTTTAAGTCATTTTCTGCTTTAGCAAGATGAATATGTTTATTTTCATGTAAGAGAGAGAGAAAGAGAGAGTTAGTTAAGGTTTATGATGATTGTTTTAGTTTCGGGTTTTGGAAGGGATAAAGGACACCATAAGTAACCTTGTCTAGAATCCCTATAAGATGAATCCAAACCTAAGGGAGTTGTAAGGAGGCAACACCTAAGTTTCTTTTGCAATGGGCACAACTTGAGTAGAAGCTCGAGTGTGATCCAAATACGAGGAGTATTTGCATAATATTCTAAGCGGTGTAGCTTGAATATTACTTCTAATAATAGATATTAGGAACCCATAAGCAAGGGATTAAGTGATGATATCTTGAGTAGGTAGGTGAGCTCAAATGTCCATGCAATAAAACTATCATGCGGAGTGATAGTCGCCTTAAATAAACCCATCATAGAGATGGGGTAGTTGAGCACTAAAGTTATAGTACTTCCACCATGAAGGTGCAATTAAACTAAAATTTAAATACATTACACCTAAAGTAATCAACATAGACTGACATATGATTGGTGAAGGAATTGGCATCACCCTTCTTAAAATATTGATAATGGGTAATCCTAACGCTATAGTCAAGATATATTACATTCATGAAGAATGTAAGAAATATGGGGTGACTATTTGAGGTATCCTTTATGCCATGAAGGTATACAAGGCAATCTCCAAAATCTACAAGGGATTGGCCTCTCATGTCCACTTGAGTAACATCTGCAATGTTGTGAAATCGAAATATGGTAATGCCTTGTCAAAATTAATCCTGATGGAAACATCTTAGGTGAACCTTAACTATGATATCTACCCCAAAAATAAATTCTCTTTCCTGGGTTAGATTTTGGGTCATTATAGCTAGCTTCTATGGATGCTAAATTTGATCCTGCCATAGATATTTGGGATAGGTCAAAGAAATTTGAAGTAAGTTTTAGACCCATTGCTCCTGATAATTTGGATCAGTAGCAAGAGTTTATAAATGATAAAAAAATCATAGAGTTCCTTGTCATAAAAGCTCAACATGTAGAACAAAAGAATGAATATGATGATGATATTAAGGATGGGATGATCCAACTAAAGACCAATCAGTTGCTAAAAGGGCTAATCACAATAGAAATATTGTTCAATCTTGATGAAAGTGCTAAAATTTAAGCATCAAGGTGAAGGTATCTTTATACCATCCATTTGAAATTATCAAGAAAATAACTTACTTCTAGAGAAGGAATATATCGAAGAAGAGATAAGTATGTTTAAAAACTCTATGGAAAATATGGAGACGTAATCACCTAGACATGTGAAGATATAAAGGTCTATGAAAGGAGTATAATTGAACATATTATCAAGGTAGAACCTAAAGCTAGACCATTCTAGCAAAAGTAAAGGCCTATCAATCTAAATATCAAAGCAATGATGAAGAAATATCTCCTTAAACGTTTGTAGGCTTAAATCATATTTTCTGTCAAAAATTCTATATTGGTGGCATATCTAGTTCCCATGCATAAGAGGAATGGGTATATCAGATTATATATTGACTTTAGGAACTTGAATAAGGATTTATAAAAATATCATTATCCACTACCATCAATTAAGAAAATTATATATAAAGTGGTAGGGTCCCAAGTTTTGTCTTTGATTGATGGCTTTTCAAGGTACAATTAAATAGAGATCAAAGATGATGATCAATAGAAGATGTCCTTCAATACCAAGTGGGGACATTTTCTTATAAAAGGATGTCTCGTGGTCTATCTAACATAGGGACCATGTTCCAATGAACCACAAATATTACATTTGTAGGCTTGATAGATAATATCATACTCATATATATCATGAACTAATTATATTTTCTAAAGATACAAGCAAACATTATAACAAGCCAAGTCTAACACACTTGGTTTTACATTCCAATATAACACACTATAATCACAAAATGAAAATTCTGGTAGGTTTTAGGACTAGACATGGCACAAGGTAAAGTTTTTGATGCATTTTATTTGAAGATCACCCAATGCTTTATTAGTACGAGGTATAACAAACCTACTTTTCATAATACTGACTACTGCAGATGGTCTCCCAAGTGGATGAGATTGGCCAAATATCGTAAAAGGTGCCCTTTCATGAACTTACCTTCTCCTTCACGAGAGCATAGGTTCATGGCTGGGGTTATCTTCTAGGTCCCATAACACCTAGAGGGTGGACGCATACTCTTTCTATCCCTTAGCATGAAGGACTTAGGTTCCTTTGATATAGTTTTAATCCTAAAATTTAAATATTTAAGGGGTTAGCGTATATATTTCTTGTGCCTAGTTAAGGGTCCTACTTTACTAGAGTCAAATAGGGCCCACAATTACACTATTTTATGACCTGGTATCTCTTGTCATGGCATGATTAATGACGAGTTATCGCATACCAACTTGTCGCTAAGTAAACTAGCATTGGTATCTTTCTAGATTTCTTCTAATCATACAATGAGCAAGGGACCCATAATCATACTACTCATATAGTGACCTAGAGGCGACATCCCATACCATCTCTCATTACCTTCATGTCTTGACCTCTCATGTCAAGAATGTAGCCACTCCCAAATCACAATGATTGCCTAACACATAATCATCGGTATTGGGCGTTTAGAATTTTTCCATCCTTCATGATGGTTTAATATCATCCTTCATGATATTTAATCTTGATGGTTTTTTATCATCCTTTACGATGATTTGGTTAAGCATCTACGATATTAAAGGCTTAGGTTAAAATCCTTTAAGGACCTTTCAAGAATAGGTTCTCTATACACTTATTTTTATCTGATCATAATTCCTCAATTTATCAAACTAAAATCAATATTTAAAACATAACTTTAGCCATGTTTTTCTTTTTTCTTTTTTCTTTTTTTTTTAGAAATCAAATCCCCAAATGACAATTTTTAAAAGAATGAAAGCATTAAAAAAAATTATACATATAATAAACATGAGTTATCTCCCTCCTATAAGTAAACTTTAATAAAGATGATTACCAAACTTGAAATGATATCTTAACTATACAATTTTAAATATCTCTAACTTCTACGATGATTTCATTAATAGAACTCTAAATTTCATAAAAGAAGATTCAAAAACCAACTTTTAGACAACATAAAAAAAAAAAAAACTTATTTTAAAATTAACTAACCTAATAATCAGTATGAAAACAATTAGCTTTATCACTTTCACTAAACTCAAAATATACCTATGTATCCTAAAAAAATATATTAACTTGAGTAATTTAATCTAACCAACTATCCATTGATTTCTTTTGAAAGTAGGAAAGAAAATATTAAAACATGTATCCTCTTCCATAGTCAAATTAGAGATAAAACAACCATATATCCCATAAACACACTAATCAATATTTTAAATGTATACAATAGAACGTGACAGGATGGGCACATTTCAATTCTTCACTTATTATATAAAACCTAATAATCCTACCTTTAATAATTTCTATTGAGCTACGCTTTCGACTATAAAGTTAAGTAATGAGACTTTGCTAACTAGAAAGTTAATCAACCAAATATACAACCATTCATTTTAAAATTCTAATCAGATACGTTTATATCGTTTCTCGATGGTACGTGTTTCAGGTCTTTATTGCTAATCAAATAAAGGATGGTTTGTAATAAAAACGTACTAGAAAATAATATATCAAACTGTGTTTCAACCCCTAGGTTTAATCTATCAGATAGAAGAAGCCTTCTACTTTAATATTACACATCCATTTGGAGACATAAATCAGCAAAATAATTAAGTATTTTTCCCATAATTAAGGTCTAACAACCTACGACGACAACACATTTAAAAATAATACCAAGTCTCCATTATTAAATGATTTAATTTGCTTGGTAAATAAATGATCAAAAGTACAATCCGTATTGCATTCATTTCTTAACTAAATTATATTGTTTCTGGAAATCATTTCAAAATAAGAAACATAAGAGCATTATTCATTCAGGAGTTTGTTTCAAATTAAATATAATGAATTGTTTTTTTCTGTATTCACCAACCTACATTGAATAGCATAAAAACACATTCATCCAAAAAACTGAATAAACACAGCTAGAAATACTCCTATGCCTCCAGCACTAGTTTACAGGTTTTGGGATACCATTTATTAAAATTATCTCCTATGTCACTTGTTGGAGAATAGGTTGGTCTGATTTCTCATTATTACTATGCTTAGACATAAATTGCTAGCTAGCTTTGAACTAATATAACAAAGGCAACGTAAAAAAAAAATCGAACGAACTTAGAACATCGGCGTAGCACCTAACTATTATTCATTTAACAAATTGGTAAAAAATAATTTTTTTTTAAAGCTCATAGTGCCTACAATAGCCTACACCAAGGCAGTAAAACAAATACTAGAAAGCATGCATAATAAAAGTATGATACACATTCTGGTAGTATTATTAAAAGTGGTCACAAATACAAAGATAAATAATTATTTTCACAATGAACCTAGGATTTTTAAAACTCTCACACTGTTATTTTTTCAACACATACTCATATTAAATATTGTAGAAGGCTATACTATTATTCAAACTGCGGGTCCAAAATGTATTATTCAACATTAAAAAATGTTTAATAAAAGTAAAATGTTTCTTCTCTAAATGAACACCTTCCATATTCTATACAATTTTGTAAATATTTTATAGGATGGCACTGGCATTCACACATCGAAAAACACTTTTTCGTACTGTTGAGTTCCAACAGTACATCCACATCGTTGATGTTGGAAAGCAAGATCTTCACCACATCATTACTCGATGATTTACTCTCCCTCAATTTAAACGGTGTCGAAGGTTTCACACAAGGGCTTGGTGTACTATCAGCACGACTCAAATAATGAATATGCATCTAAAATGTATGTAAAATACCCATTTATGCAAACCACACTGAGCAGAAAATGTCTTAAGTGCAAAATAATTTCATTATTCTATTATGGCAATACAACACTCAGTTCAAGAATTTTATCTTTTATATTCAGATTTTTAAATCAAAGTACTTATTCTTCATAAAATGGGTTGTCGACTTACCAACCTATCATGATTAAAAAAATAATATATATGACATGCTATTAAACCAAGGGTTGTATTTCGAACTAGTAGATTATACTCTCAAAACTAAATGTGATTTGCATACAACAACAATATCCAAACTAACATAAAAAATTATTATTAAACTAACAACCAACCAACAATTAAAAAATATTTTAACCATTCAAACTGGAAACACAATCATTTATTTCGGATATTCACCATCGAAGATCTAGAATTCAAAAATACATGGTTCGATTTTATGAAAATAACACAAATATATAAACATTGCAATCATATTTGAAATAAGAGTATAGCAGAAAACCTGACCTAGTTTACTATTTGGACTGAGCTCTTGAGATGTTATGGAATTCCTCCTCTCATAGCCTGATTACAACGTACACCTAATCTTTTCTTTCTCCCACCCAAAGCCCAAAATTTACAAGCAAGCATCCCACAACATAACCAACAGGTATTTCTTATATAACAGTTACAATCAAATAAATTTTTACACTTGGATTTACATGCAAGCTTCCAACTAATTTTATTCCAAGTTCTGCCAAGTGGTGGCCAAGACTCTAGGTTACACATTAAGCATAAGCAAAATATTTAGAACAAAATGTCATTTAAAAACATTTGTTATTTTATTTTAAAAATAAATGTAACCATACCTTTTAATGTTTAATTTATATTTTAATTGAATTTAATATTTATTAAATAATATTAATAATAATAAAATAGAATATAACACTTTTTGAAAGCTTGAAATATATGGTAAATAAGACACTAATATAATTAAACAAGACATGCATATAATTGAAATAAAACATTTTAAAATGCGTCTATATTGATGCAACTATATGAATATTACATTGTGAGCTTCTATGTACTCATGAACAATGGTGTTTTTTACACCTCCATCATATTCCCCCTTACCTCTTGCAATCAACCTTCAACTACCCACTTGAAGGAGGGTACCTAGTTCTCTTGCAATGGATCTCATTCTATCTACTTGAAGAAGGGTACCTAGTCTTGCAACCACAAAGCCATCAACAGTACCACATCCTAGGAACAAAAGCAAATATAGATTATTGTTAAAATAATAGTTGTTCTAGTAGGGTTGTTACATTCTCCTCCACTAGGAATAAACATAGTCTCTGTGTTTTAATGCATTCTCAAATTATGAACAAGTTATACATTTATCATAATGACACATCAAATAAATCCATACAATAATAAGTTCACGTTCATTCAAAAGGGCAAGGAAATTATTTTTTCATATCAACCACATTATTCTATGTGGTATTCCTCTTAGAGTATTGGTCCCACTGGACCTTACATTGATTCATTTTTTCTCTTTCTTAATTGTTTAGTTCTGAAGCCAAGAATCTTGATCGATCGAACAATTTGACATCTGCAATTTAAAAATATTCCAAACATAATAAGGACCAACAATATATCACCTAAGGAGGAACACATGGAAGGTATCATAAATTGTTGACAAGTTGGATTGTAAGGCCAACTTATAGGCAATAAGACTGATTTTGCTAGTAATCTCAATGGGTCCCAAAAATTTGGGGTCGAGCTTGGAATACTTAATTAAGCTTTTATAAGGTTTCACCCTTAATAAAACTTGGTCTCCTATAGAGAATTCCCTTGATATCCTTTTAATATCAGAATATCTCTTTTGACGATCTAAAGCTTCCTTGAGACTGACATATTTCTCTTAATTCTTCCTCCATCTGCTTGATAGTGTCTGACCCAATCACTACACGATCTTTTATATTATCCCATGATAGAGGAGTACAAGATTACTTGTCATTCTATAGTATGTTCTCTTTATAATTTTGAATTCTACCCTTATGGAAACTTTGTCTTTCTTTAGAGGATTTCCATGGTGGTTCAAACTCTTTTTTTTTTTACCCTTATGAAATATTTGTCTTCAGAGAATTTCCTCATGGTGATCTCTTCTCTTCCTTTCCTTTCCTAAATATCACCCTTATGAATTCTCTGTCTTTCTTCAAAGAAATTTTACAATGATCTTGATCTTGTATTGTTCCTTTTAAGAATTTGGTTCAACTGGTTTAAGTCATTCTTCTATCCTCTTAACATTATTTAGTTCAATCCTCTCTCAATTATGATGATTATCTTCAAAATATTGGACCAATCCTCCTCAATTGACTATTTTCCCAATTGTGAGGTAAATCTGATATCTCAATGCGAAATTATGAACTTATGCAACTGAACAGGCATATCATCCTGTATATTTTTAGGTGTAAATTTATTTACCATAATATAAATTTGGTAGATTCATAACAAATCCATAGGCAACAACTTACCACCTTTAGTGGATGATATGTGAGTACAAAAATCTGGTTGGATATAAATTTTCCTCTTTGATATTTTAACATATTATGTCCTGCTTCATATCCAGTCAATGAAAGACCTTTCTCAAATTCACTCGTATTTTTTCTCCCCACTAGATGCGCAAAATAAAGAGTGTAATGTGCCTCCTTCAAAATATTATCCCTTAACTCTTTTTTTATCTAGAAATGATAAATTTATATCTAAAATATAACAAGTCATCCCTGACTAAAAAATATTTGTCCTTGTCAGACCCTTGCTTGATCTAAGCTCAATATTTTAAGCATAAATCATGCTTTTGTTAGAACTCTTGTACTTGGTTGATCAAACCATACTAGCACTGGTATATAACAGCTATATGCCTCATACTAAAGACAAAAACTATTTTATTTTCCTTTCCCTTAATATATTCAATACCAAAGTCATATTCTACCAAAAACTCCATCCGTCGATGTTTTTTGACATTCAATAAGGGTTGGGTAAATATATACTTGAGAATTTGGTGATTTATTTTCAATTCAAAGGGTTTTCCAAGTAGAAAAAGCCTCCAAATATTGAGGGCATGTATGACTACTGCTAATTCCAGATCATTTACCTCGTGTTTCTTCAACTTTCATAATTCATATGCTATAACTGATTCATCTTGAGTTAGGACTCCTCATAGTCCTTCAATAGAAACATATGTACAAATTATAAATTTCTTAGTAGAATCTCATATTTTAAGAATAAGGTCAATTGTTAAGTTCTATTTTAGAGTTTTGAAGGCCTCTTCACATTGGTTTATCCATTTAAAGACCTTTCCCTTCCTTTGAATATTTTTTATTGGATGAACAATTTTTGAAAATCCTTTTACAAAACACCTAAAGTAGCCTGCTATACCCATAAAACTTCACACCTCAGTGATATTCGTGGGTGCAAGCCAATCTATAATAGTTTTAATTTTCTTGGGATCTATAGTAAACCCTTCAGCAAAAATAATGTCATAAATACTGTACTTGAGGTGTATAAAATTCACACTTAGACAAATTCCATATAACTAATTTCTCCTGAGAAGTACAGTCCTCATGTGTTGATCATGCTCATCCTTGTTTTGGAAGTAGATCAAAATATCATCAAGGAAAAAAAGCACAAATAATTCCAACTATTCCCAAAACACATTGTTCATAAGGATCATAAATGTAGCTAGGGTATTTTTCAAGCCAAATAGTAGAGTGGTGAACTCATAAAGGCCATATCTAGTTTTGAATGTTGTTTTATCGTTATCCTCCTCCCAAATTCTTAGTTGATGATACCTGAATCTGAGGTCAATCTTGGAGAATATTGTAGCTCATTTTAATTGATAAAAGAGATCATCGATTCTATGCAAGGAATACCTATTGTTGATAGTCACCTTATTGAGCATTCGATAATCAATGCACAACCTCAAAAATTCATCTTTCTTGTTAACAAAAAGAACAGGAGAACCCCATAGAGAGACACTAGGTTTAATGAGTCCTTTTTCCAATAAATCCTGAAGCCAAGTTTTGAGTTCATGTAACTCAACAAGGGTCATTCTATACGGTGATATTGTAATTGGTGTTGCTTGAGGCACTATGGAGAAGTAAAATTCTCTCTATTGAGGGAGGCTTGGTAAATCTTTAGGGAATACATCCCTAACTAATTCAACATAGGATACTTCTGAAAATGCCTGAGTTGGACTCAATTTCTTCCTATGAAGCCTTTCCTATCTCTACTATATTGAAACATGTTTCTATGTATTAGTCTTATCCCCTTAATTATTTTTGCTATGATCCTTTTTCCTCCTTACAAAACCTGCACTCTTTTCATTCCTAAGTTCTTCTTTATCCTTATAAAAAAATGATAATTAAAATATACCTTCCTAGCCTTTTTATTCATTTCCTCCTGTTGAGCCAAATCATAGGCTTTAGGAAGTTTCTCACAATAAAACAAACTAACTATGGATCTAATTTTTGGGTGCAGATCCAAAATAAACATATGTACCTTAATCTCCTTCTTATTGTCATATATAGGTACATATTTAAGTTGTTGTATAAATTTCTAATGATACTCACAAACGAACAAATTTTCATGTTGTAAGGTGGAGAATTCAACAAATTTCTCTATATAAAATTGCTTGGTTATAAACCTCTTCTTGAATTCCTCCAAAAAAGATCTCCCACTTAAGATCAACAACTTCATTGTTTTTAGCCTTATTGTAAGTAGTCCACCAATATAAGGTTGGTCCGATTAGGTGCATAACTTCCCATGATATTTTAGATTTTGATGGAAGGGGTTCCATAGAGTAGTATGTTTCAACCTTATTCAACCAATTTTTAGTTGCATCTTCATCTTCTCTACCATCGAATTTGGATATTTTAACATTTTACATATCCTTGGCTAAATCAAACCCTACTTCTTTTTATACTAGTCTCCTCTGACTCTAGAGGTGCTTCATCTTTCCTAACCTCTAAATTCTTACCCCTAGTTAAATTTTCTATTAGCCTAAGGAGGGACACATGGAAGGTATCATGAATTTTTGACAAGTTGGATTGTAAGGCCAACTTGTAGGCAATAAGACTATTTTTTCTAACAATCTCAATGAGTCCCAAAATCTTGGGATCAAGCTTGGAAGACTTAATTAAGCTTTTAGAAGGTTTCACCCTTAATAAAACTCGGTCTCCTACAGAAAATTACCTCGGTATCCTTTTAAGACCAAAATAGCTCTTTTGATGATCTAAGGCTTCCTTGAGCCTTTGACATATTTCTCTTAATTGTTCCTCCATTTGCTTGATAGTGTCTGACCCAATCACTACACGATCTTTTAGATTGTCCCATGATAGAGAAGTACAATATTACTTCTCATTCTATAGTATGTTCTCTTTATAATTTTTAATTCCACCCTTATGGAAACTTTATCTTTCTTTAGAGGATTCCCACGGTGGTTCCTCCTCTTCTTCTTTTTTCACCCTTATGAAATCTTTGCCTTCAGATAATTTCCTCATGGTGATCTCTTCTCTTCCTTTCATTTTATAAATATCACCCTTATGAATACTCTATCTTTCTTCAAAGAATTTTCATAGTGATCTTGATCTTGTATTGTTCCTTTTAATAATTTGGTTCAACTGTTTTAAGTCATTCTTCTATCCTCTTAATAGTATTCAGTCTGATCCTCTTTCGATTATGATGATTTATCTTTAAAATATTGGACCAATCCTCCTCGATTGACTATTTTCCCAACTCTGAGGTAAATCTAATATCTCAATCCAAAATGATGAACTTACGCAACTAAACAGGCATATCATCCTGTATATTTTTAGGTGTAAATTTGTTTACCACCATCTTATTTTGGTAGATTCATAACAAATCCACAGGAAATAACTTACCACATTTAATGAATGATATGTGAGTACAATCTTCTGGTTGGATATAAATGTTCCTCTTTGATATTTTGACATTTTATGTCTTGCTTCATATCCAGTCAATGAAAGACCTTCCTCAAATTCACTCGTATTTTTCTCCCTCCACTGGATGCACAGAATAAAGAGTGTAATGTGCCTCCTTAAAAATATTGTCCTTAACTCTCTATTATCTGGAATGATCAATCTATCTCTAAAATATAACAAGTCATCCCTGACTGAAAAATATTTGTCCTTGTCAGGCCCTTGCTCGACCTAAGATCAACATTTTAAGCATAAATCATCATTCTGTTATAACTCTCGTACCTGGTTGATTAAACCATACTGGCACTGGTATATAGCGGCTATATGCCTCCTACAAAATAAATCAGCTCTTTTATTTTTCTTTTCCTTAATATATTCAATTCTAAAGTCATATTCTACAAAAAAATCCATCTATTGATGCTTTTTTACATTCAATCGGGGTTTGGTAAAGATATACTTGAGACTTTGGTGATTTATTTTCAATTCAAAGGGTTTTCCAAGTAGATAATACCTCCAAATATTGAGGGCATGTATGATTTCTATTAATTCCAGATCATGGGTGACATAGTTTACCTCGTGTTTCTTCAACTTCCATAACTCATATGCTATTACTAATTCATCTTGAGTTAGAACTCTTCCTAGTCATTCGATAGAAGCATATGTACAAATTATAAATTTCTTAGTATAATATCATATTTTAAGAATATGGTTAGTCATTAATTTCTCTTTTAGAGTTTTGAAGGCCTCTTCACATTGGTCTGTCCATTTAAAGACCTTTCCCTTCCTTTGAATATTTGTTATTGGATGAGCAATTTTTGAAAAAATCCTTTTACAAAACACCTACAGTAGCTTGCTATACCCATAAAAATTTGCACCTCGGTGACATTCGTGGGTGCAAGCCAATCTATAATAGTTTTATTTTTCTTGTGATCTACAGTGAACCCTTTAGCAAAGATAATATATCGTAAATACTATACTTGAGGTGTATAAAATTCACACTTAGACAACTTTTCATATAACTGATTTCTCTTGAGAAGTACAATACTCAGGTGTTGATCATGCTTATCCTTATTTTGAGAGTAGATCAAAATATCATCAAGGAACACAAGCACAAATTATTCCAACTATTCCCAAAACACATTGTTCATAAGGATCATAATGCAGCTAGGGTATTTGTCAAGCCAAATGGTAGAGTTGTGAACTCATAATGGCCATATCTAGTTTTGAATGTTGTTTTATGGTTATCCTCCTCCCAAATTCTTAGCTGATGATACCTAAATTTGAGGTCAATCATGGAGAATATTGTAGCCCCTTTAAATTGATCAAATAGATCATCGATTCTATGAAAGGAACACCTATTCTTGATAGTCACCTTATTGAGCATTCGATAATCAATGCACAACCTCAAATATTCATCTTTCTTGTTAACAAAAAGAACAGGAGAACCCCACAGAGAGATACTAGGTTTAATGAGTCCTTTTTCTAATAAATCTTGAAGCCAAGTTTTGAGTTCATGTAACTCAATAATGGTCATTCTATACGGTGATATTGTAATTGGTATTGCTCGAGGCAATAGAACTATGGAGAAGTGAAATTATCTCTGTGGAGGGAGGCCTGGTAAATCTTCAGGGAATACATCCCTAACTAATTCAACATAGGATACTTCTAAAAATGCCTGAGTTAGACTCAGTTTATTCCTATGAAGCCTTTCCTATCTCTACTATATTGAAACATGTTTCTATTTCTTAGTCTTATCCCCTTAATTCTTTTTTCTATGATCTTTTTTCCACCTTACAAAACCTACACTCTTTCCTTTCCTGAGTTCTTCTTTATCCTCTAAAAAAATGATAATTAAAATATGCCTTCCTAGCCTTCTGATTCGTTTCCTCCTGTTGAGCCAAATAGTAGGCTTTAGGAAGTTTCTCACAATAAAATAAACTAACTATGAATCTAATTTTTGGGTGCATATCCAAAATAAACATATGTACCTTAATCTTCTTCATATTTTCATATTCAAGTACATATAAGTAGTTGTATCAATTTATAATGATACTCACAAACAAACAAATTTTATTGTTGTCAGGTGGAGAATTCAACAAATTTCTCTATGTAAAATTGCTTGGTTAGAAACCTCTTCTTGAATTCCTCCAAAAAATATCTCCCATTTAAGATCAGCAACTTCATTGTTTTTAGCCTTCTTGTAAGTAGTCCACCAGTCTAAGGTTGGTTCGATTAGGTGGATAACTGCTCATGATGTTGTAGACTCTAATGGAAGGGATTTCATTGAGTAGTATGTTTCAACCTTATTCAGCCAATTTTTAGTTGCATATCTATCTTCTCTACCATCGAATTTGGATATTTTAACATTTTACATATCTTTGGCTAACTCAAACCCTACTCCTTTTTCTACTAGTCTCCTTTGAATCTAGGGTGCTCCATCTTTCCTAACCTCCAACTCCTTACCCCTAGTTAAATTGTTTATCAGCCTCTTCTATTGAATAATCAACTCATGTTGTTGAGCCATTTGGGCTCTTTGTTGTTACATGTGTTCTCTTTTCTTATTCATCTAACATTGGAGAAACTAAATTATTTTGGCTAAGTTCCTAATAGGTTCACTAACTTGTGGCTCATTGATCTCACTCATTGGTCTTTCCCTTCGAGGTTTGTCAATCACATCCTCACCCCTAATTTTTTCCAGTTTCTTTTCTTACTATCTTACGAAGTCCCTTTCTTGGACTAACAACTTGCCCTTCACGTTGAGTTGTTATGGAGTTCTTTGAGGGTACTCCTCTTAACACATGAGACACTTTTCTCTAGATAAAAAAGAGCTATGTTAATTTATTGGTTTAGCCTTTCTCTTCCAAGCTCACAAATATGACACAAAGAATTCTACAACTTAAGTATTTTGTGACTTAGGGCTTTGCAACCTAGGGCTCTGATACCAATTGTAACAACCCAAGTCTAACACAACAAGTTGTACATTCTAATAT
The DNA here is from genome assembly GCA_028583015.1 of Wollemia nobilis. Lineage (NCBI taxonomy): Eukaryota > Viridiplantae > Streptophyta > Pinopsida > Araucariales > Araucariaceae > Wollemia > Wollemia nobilis. Next base: position 1,674,692 of record JAQPPZ010000863.1, read on the forward strand.
AACAAAGTATAATCATAAAGTAAAAATTCAACAGGTTTGAGGACTAAACATGACACAAGGTAAACTTTTTGGTGCATTTAATTTGAATATCGCCCAATATTTTATTAGTATGAGGTATAGCAAGCCTACTTTTAGAAATACTAACCATTGCAGATGGTCTCCCAAGTGGATGAAATTGAAAAAATCTCGTAAAAGGTATCTTTTTGTGAACCTATATTCTCCTTCACGAGAGTACAAGTTCATGGTTGGGGCTATCCTCTAAGGCCCATAACACCTAAAGGGTGGATGCATACTCTCCCCATCCCTTAGCATGAAGGAATTAGGTTCCTTTGACCTAATTTTAGTCCTAAAATTTAAACATGCAAGGGGTTAGCGTATATATATCTTTTGCCTATTTGAGGATCCTAATTCACTGGAGTTAACTAGGGCTCGCCATTACACTGTCTCATGATATGGTATCTCTTGTCATGGCACAACTAATGATGAGTTGTCACATACCAACTCATTGCTTAGTAAACTAGCATCAATATATTTCTAGATTTCTCCTAATCCTACAATGAGAAAAGGACCCATCATCGTACTACTCGTTTAGCAACCTAGAGGTAACATCCCATACCATCTTTCGTTACCTTCACATCTTGACCTCTCACGTCAAAAATGTAGCCGCTCCCAAATCACAATGATTGCCTAACACACAATCACCAATATTGGGTGTTTAGAATTCTTCCATCCTTCATGATGGCCTAATATCATCCTTCACAATGTTTAATCTTGATGGTTTATTATCATCCTTCACGATGATTTGGTTAAGTGTCTACTATATTAAAGTCTTATTTTAAAATCCTTTAAGGACCTCTCAAGAAGAGGTTCCCTATACACTTATTTTTATCTCATCTTAATGCTTCAATTATCAAACTAAAATCAATATTTAAAACATAACTTTAGCCATGCTTTCCTTTTATTTTTTCTAGAAATCAAATCCCCAAATGATGATTTTTATAAGAATGAAAGCATTAAATAAAATTATACATATAATGAGCATGAGTTATCTCCTTCCTATAAGTAAACTTTAATAAAGACGATTACCAAACTTGAAATGATATCTTAACTATAAAATTTTAAATATTTCTAACTTCTACAATGACTTCATTAATCAAAATCTATATTTCATAAAAGAAGATTCAAAAACCAACTTTTAAACAATATAAAAAATAACCTATTTTAAAATTAACTAGCCTAATAATCAATATGGACACAATTAGCTTTATCACTTTCACGAAACTCAAAATATACCTACGTATCTTAAACAAATATATTAACTTGAGTAATTTAATCTAACCAACTATCCATTGATTTCTTTTGAAAGTAGGAAAGAAAATATTAAAACATGTATCCTCTTCCATAGTCAGCTTACACATAAAACAACCATATCCCCATAAATAAACTAATCAATATTTTAAATGTATACGAGAGAACGTGATAGCGATGGGCATAGTTCAATTCTTCACTTATCATATAAAACCTAATAATCCTACCTTTAATAATTTCTACTAAGCTACACTTATGACTATAAAGCTAAGTGATTTGACTTTGCTAACTAGAAAGCTAATCAACCGAATATACAACCATTCATTTTTAAATTCTAATAATATATGTTTATATCGTTTCTCGATGGTACGTGTTTCAAGTCTTTATTACTAATCAAATAAAATATGGTTTGTATTAAAGACGTACTGGAAAATAATATATCAAAATGTGTTTCAACCCCTAGGTTTAATCTATCAAATAGAAGAAGCCTTCTATTTTAATATTACACATCCGTTTGGAGACATAAATCAACGAAATAATTAAGTATTTTTTTCATAATTGAGGTCTAAAAACCTATGACGACAACACATTTAAAAATAATTCCAAGTATCCATTCTTAAATGATTTAATTGTTGTAATATTTTATGCAAAATTGTGTAAATTATTCTTAGACTAAAATATAAAGTCTACAGAATAATATTTGAATTAGAAAATAATTCTATTTTATGTAAAATATTCCCACCCAATTAATAAATAAAATAAGGGTGCTAGGAATACTTAATTTGTGGGAAAAAGTTATTTTCGCTTTTCTAGAAAATATTAAAAAGTAACCAATCACTTTTTAATATTTGATAGATGCCACTTGTCACACATCTCAAGATAAGATTGTGATAAGATTTGTCACACATCTCAAGATAAGATTGTGATAATATTAGGGTAATTTTAGGGTTGTAGTAGAAAATCTTCTCTTTAAATAGGGGTGTTGTCTACTACATCTTGTCATATCATGTTGATGCATATTGTTGCATAACATTGAAGCATTCTTGAATTTTTGAATCATTGAGTAATATAGTGAGCTTCATAGTGGATGTTTTCCTTCTTCATTTGAAGTAGGATTTTACCACTTAATATTGGTGTTGTGGGTTTTCCTCCTTTGTGTGTGATTGATCTTGTGGAGCATTCTTCGATCTTAGAGAACTTTGTTTGTCTCACATTTGATATCAGAGAGGTTGGGATCTCTATCAAGTGTCTTCAATCCTTTGAGGTGAAAAACCCATTAAGAATGGCTAATCACAGAATCTCCTTCACACCTAAGCACATCCTTGATGGATCAAATTTTGGAATATGGGAACCAAGGATGAGGGCTTAATTTTAAGCAAGAAAGTTATGGCCCATTGTGAATGGAGATGAAGCAATCCCAACCCAGGCAAGGGCACTTAAGACATACAACAACAAAATTCACCTTGCACTTTCCATGATTATCAATAGTGTGAGTGATGAGATATTTCTCACTATAAGCCATTGTGAGCATGCTAAATATGCATGGGATTTGCTAAAACAAGTCCATCTAGGGTCCAACACATCAAGGAAATTCACTTTATTATCCAAAATTCTTAACACTATGCAAGGTGAAGAAGAAAGTGCCTTGATCTTCCTCTCAAAGATGAAAGACATGAGAACTCAACTATTGGCTTGTAATTGTGATTGGATAAGTGAGAATATCTTAAGCTTTATCATTTTGAGGAACTTGTCAAGCAAGTTCAAGAATTTTATCACCATTATTGAGACTAGGCTAGAGCAAGAAGAGGATGGAATTCTTCTCAACACTCTTTCACAATTATTGATTCAACATGAAGAGTCTCTTAATAGAGACAAAGTGAATGGTCAAGTTGTCAAGGAGAAGAATGTTGCCTTGAGTGCCACTAAGGCTTCCTTAAAAAAGAAATACAAGGGAAGGAAAAATCAAAATTTCCAACCCAACAAGCCTAGAGTTGATTTCACTTGCAACTTTTGTTGCAAGAAAGGCCACAAGGAACAAAATTGTTTCAAGAAGAAGACGATTGTAGAAAAGGAAGAGCAAGAAAAGGCTAAGGGACAAGGACCTAAGAAATGGTTTGACAAGGAAAAGAAAAAGAACAACAATGTAAAGCAAAATTCTAATAAAAAATACCTTTGTTTATGCCCTCTACCCCATTGACTCATCTACCTCTAATGAACGGGTGTTAGATTCTGGATGCACTTACCATATGTGTTTTGAAAAGGATAAGTTTGTGGAATTTCATAAGCACTCTTTAGATTCAGTTGTCATTGGTGATAATACTAGACTTCAAGTAGAAGGTGTTGGCAATGTTGTAATTGAAGGGAAATTACTTGATAATGTCCTATATGTGCCTAACCTTAGGAGAAATTTGCAAGTTGCTAGAAGTGGTCACACTATTGAGTTCAATGCAACTTCATGGAGCATTAGGAAAGACATGCTACCAATCATTACAGGTTATGTGAAGAATAATATTTATGTGTTAGGTGATGCTCCTCCTAAAGTGTGTTTAGCAACTAATATTTCTCCTAGTAGCAAGATTTGGCACTTAAGATTAGGCCATACAAACTATCAAAATATTCAAATGATGAAGTCCAAAAATTTGGTTGAAGGCTTGCCTAACATTTCACCTATTCATGGTTTGTGTGAAACATGCATCTTAGGGAAGATGAGCAAACAAAAGTTTGCAAAGGACAAGTCAACAAGGGCCACAAAAATTCTTCAACTCATTTATACAGATATTATGGGTCCATTACATGTTATATCACTTGGTGGTGTTAGAATTAAAGTGCACTATGCCTTCACCTTGACACTTATCAGTTTCACTTGACATTTGTCATGTTATCAAATAGGCCTTCTACCTATATATGTAATCTATTTGTATCAATATATATCTTATTAGTTTCCCTCCTAGTATTTGGTATCAGAGCAAGCTTTCCCTGCCTTGTTGGTTTGAGGGGGGATTTACCTCATGGAAATCCCCCCTCATTTTTTCCCTCATTTCCCCCATTTTTTTCAAAATAGGGAGTATGCTCTCCATCCTTTGTTGGATGGATTAGAAACCAGACCTTTGAAAAAATCCATGGCTGAAATATTTTTAGGAGAGGTTTCTGTCTGAAGAAGTAATTTCTCGTGAGAGAAATGAAAAATGGGAAACCCTACATTTGGTTTGTTGTTGTTTGCAGGTTATGGTGGACTGAAGCTGAGCAGGTGACAATGTGCTAATGATCAATGACATAAAGAAGGCAGTGCTTGTATTATGCTTTGCTAGATCACACCTGTCATAGTGGAGGCTCAAACAACTTCATCGTCACTTTGTTTTTTGAAGTTCCATTTCCACTTTCATCACGATGGATATATGGGCTCTATTGCTAGGGCAACTACCAACACGATGCATATGTGCTTCCTTGTTCTCTTATATCCCTGAGAGGATTGAGGTATTTTGAGGCCCCACAAGTCTTCAGCTGTTGCATGTTTCAAAGTCATCATTGCAAGTTTTCTACAAGTTTGCTGTAAATTTTTTGCAAGATGATCTGGCGTGAGAACAATTTTTTTGTGTGGAATAGGAGCAGACATAGGTTGAAGAAACTACTATTCAAAATAACTGTAGCCGAGTAGCGGACTATGTTCTACCGCTGGAGTAGTCACTCTACCACTGCTGCAGATCTATGTTTATAGATTTTGAAGACACACTAACTGATGTTGTAATTTTTTCAATCAATGGCCAGGCAAAAAAATTCTTTTCTCAAGCTCGACGTATTTTTGGAGGCCCTAAATGTTGCTGTGAAATTTTTTCGTTGGCAAATCATTGCTAAATCATGCACAATGGCCTCATAAAAGCTGCAAATGCTATTGAAAATATGACCATTTTTTCATGTCGTTTATCTTGGCCACATAGCACACTTGATATCGTGGATAATCCTCATAGATTCCGTAATTGCAATGATCTGACCTATGTTGTTGTTACTACCCTATGTTGTTGTTACGTGCAATTCATGTTGCCTTTCCCTGTCCATGGGAAGCTATTTTCTTGGAGACATCTGGCACTAGCGGCATGTTGAATGCAAAGATAGGATGTGACATAACTTCTTGAGAATTTTCTCTTAATTACTGGGATTCCCTACCTGATAGTGGACGTGGAGGACATTAAAGATAGCTATGAACCTCACTAGCCGCTCCTTCCATATCAAAGCTTCTTAAACAGTAATTTGCTGCAGTGTTTGGTTGTTCATGCCGAAGTTTTCTATAGAATTTTGTGGTAGTGATGGCATCAAACGAGGAGATGGACTTCAGCTATGGCACCTATATTGTTTTTTGTTTTTTAAGCCCCTGCTCCATTGCCACCATATCTAGCTCCTGCGTTATGATGCAAAGTACAACCCATGGAGCTAGATTTCACATTGAAGAAGATAATGTCTCAAAGGATTTTCATTGGCTTTACTAAGTAATGTTGCAGATTAATTCCAGTTTGCATGGCATGATCCGCGTGGATGGCAGTAATTTTTCTACATAGATGCTCTATTGGCGGCCTTTGTGTCCACCATTTCTAGTGAATCTACGACGGTGATTTTCTACAACAATCGTGCTATGGGATGATGCAGGTTTTGTGCCCATATATTGAGCTGCATTACTATGGCGACACACTGAGATATGTCCGGTTAATGCTATAAAATGACAGTCAATGATGCTGCCACGTGAAACCTTTTTTGTGGATGGAGGGATGGAGGAGACTCCATCGTTTTTTTCTTCCTGATTCTGTCAAAGACTAAGCTCTCGTGCATCTCATCCAAGCGCCACTTTCAAGAAGAAATAACTATTTTGGTGACTTTGGCTGTGTTTCACGGATTAGCTACATAAGTGGCCAGGCATATAGAGCGAAGAATAGTCATAAAATGAGGAGATACGACTGCATGAGGAATGGTAATGTTGTTGTTGGTTTTATCTTGGAATCCAACCAATGATCTGACAATTTTTTGGGGGGGTGCTTGATGAGTGAATGTGCATAGATCTTGCATTGGCTAACTACTCAGGTGACAGTCGTCACTGGTGAAACACATCGATGCTTTTTTGCGTCATTGGGCCCATTTTTTATGATGTTGATGCCATTCATAATTTTATTCCTCTTGAGGTCTATCATTTGTTTTGTGGCCTCTATTTTTAGCCTGCTCTCTGTGCGATTGTGCAAAATGCATAGCAGCATCTTCACATTAGGCAACTAATTAGGCTAATTTTTGGCCATGCTCTATGATAGACTTTTTACTGTTGGGATCCCAATCGATGGTGAAGAAATAAACCCCTCTTTCCATACTTCGTATGGGATTTAATTTGTGGGTGGATTACAATTCTTAATATTTTTTCCTCATTGAGGATAGGACAGGATTTGCACTTTCAATTTTAAATGGGGAGTGCAAGTGGCCGAGAGTTGGCCTACCACTTTAGTTTTCACATGTATGAAGACACAAATTTGAGTGTCCGTGATAATGTGGCCAAAATCACCCCATTTCCACAAGGGAGTGGAAGGGCCACATGGCCCCCTTATTGCATTTTTTAGGTGATGGCCTAGATGGCCCATGTAATTCCCCTGCGAGGGAAAATTTAAGATGATTGTTTTTCCCATAGATGGAGGACTTATTGAGATCCGACTATAGCCATGTTTATAGTCATTGAAAACATTTTTTCGAGTCGGATCTAATGGTGGGGTCCATTTTTAGTCTTTAGACTATTTTCTATGATGTTTTTTGGCTTGAAATTTGTGGTATCATGGAGTGCACTCTCGGTTGAACCCGACACTCCCAAGCATTTGTAAGTGAACCTAGTATCTAGTTTTCTCCTCTTTCTACTTGGCGGATGTAGCGGCTGGTTACCCATGCATTCTGGTAAGATGAGGTGACTACCATAAGGACACTTATTCTAGGGACTACAGACATAGACACCCTAGACTCTATCCGAGGTTTTTTTGGATCTACTTCTAAAGACTACAGACGAAGACACTTCAGAAGATTCTATTATTATCTTCTTATTCTCTTCCATATTTGGATCTATGGCTCATTTTATTGTATTGAGTGCATTTTAGATAGAGACTAACACTCTTATATGACTCATTTTTCCTTTGTATTAAGGTGCATTTTTGGTAGAATCTAACACCTTATAGATTATGTTCACCATGAGGAGGATATGATATTCATGGTGAATCTAGTCAGTGACCTACAAGAGGCAACATCCTCTGAGGATGACCTACAAAGGCAACAGACCCAGGAGTGGCTAACCCTAAGGCACCCATGATGACCCTGAGGCACTTAGACAACTAACCCAGAGGCAACAGACCCGAGGAAGTGGCTGACCCTATGGCAATAGATCGAGATGTATACATCGTTGATCTAGCATTTTTTCACAGTTGGAGGGCCAAGTGCATAGAGCATGAGCCTAGACCAAATCAACAATAAAGAAGGATGATAGAATTTTTTTAAGAGAAGTCAACATTAAGGGGGAATGTTACCTAATATTGACTTGTTTTTTTTCTTTAGTTAGGATAGTGTACTTGTTTTTTTGTTTTTTGTTGTTATTTTGTATTTACATGGTGGAATCGGTAGCCGCCATGAATCCAGGCAGGCTGTCCAGCTTTTATGGCCACCACAGTATTCTGTGATGTCCACCCTGAAATTTGCCACATAGATCTTCACGTAGTCCGCCCCTATAACCACCATGCCACAATCATTTTAAACCTTTTACGCCACTGAAAGCACCAGGAAAGGGACAAACATTCAGTCCAACGAGGCCCGAGATTTGAACCTTGGACCTTCTCCCCCTTATGGGGTTTGGATGAACCAATTGGTCTACACCTCGAACCTTAGTGTACTTGTTAGAATATTATTATTGTTATAATGTGCACTATGCCTATAATTGACAAGTTGACATTTGTCTTCTGCCACTTGTCCATGTCTTCAGTTTGAGTTGGAGTGGTGTCTTATGAAAGACACTTGGAGTGGAGCTTATGACACTTGTCATATCTCCCTCTTAAGCTTGATGCTTATATATTGTAAGATAACTTGTAAATAAATTGTACCTTATTTTTTAGTCCTATCATTGTGGATCATCGTCATTAGATGCAAGCAGGTTTACATAGCAGCAAGCAAGTGTGAGGTTTCATTGCTGAAACCTGCTACTGCACCTGTGTTGTGTTGAAGATGCCACTGCTCCTATGAGTGAGGCATAGATCTTCCCTACTATGCTTACCTAAGAAAGGGCATCCTCGACCGCCATCCTGCACAATGGATGAAAGATATATAGCTTGGGTTTCATCTTCGACGAGCTATTTTTTTTGCTATGCGTGTTGTTTTATGTACTGCCCTGGAGCATCGATGTGCCATTTTCAAAATTTGTATGATACAGATCCTCGTGCCAAAATGATGTTCATGATTTATGGAGGACTGGAAGTTTCCAAGGCAGTTAGTGGGAGGCAACTAAAATATTATTTCTATTTTCAGAATGGAGCCTAGTATGTTCCTGTTCGTGCTACCACTTATTGCCACTGTATATTGTTGGCATTGGATTTATTCTTGCCACCTGCATGCTCCTTTTATCTGTGTGTTAAAGGCTATTTTTGTGCTAGTAGAGGTGGAGTATATTCTAAAAATAACAAATGATGTCATTCCCATTTCTATTTGTTGTTGGCAAGATCCAGTAATGTCCTCGAGTTCCTGCAATGTCCACGCGCCAGTTCCAAGGAATGTAATTTATATTTTTTTATTTCGTTGAGCGTAAAGAATTTGCAGTTTGAAGTCATATTTAAAGTCCATGCATGGTGATGAGTTGTGCATTTTTGACATTTGTTACAAATATGAATTTTAGTTCTATTATGCATGTTCTGAAGTCACGAGGATAGTAGTTGATACCTCTACAACTGTACCAAATTGTTTGCTTGTCATATTGTTTCTAGCTAACTATTGAAGAATGAGGACAAATATGGATAACTATTCATAATGGATAACCTACAAATTTTTTAACACGGTGGTGATGTGATCAATGCCTACTCAAATAAATACGATTGTTATTGGCCATGATCGTAGGCAACACTAGCACGAGCTAAGATGAAATGCAGTATGGCATATATTTTTTATTTTTCCAATAAAAATATTTTGTTGTGTCTGGAAACCCTCCAATGGAGATATTTGCTCCTGGGTCATGAATCTGCTGATGGGATAAGCACTAGTTTACAGTCAAATGTTCCTATAGAAAGAATATATTGCCTTCTTTGTAAATCATTTGTGAGAAGCATGATACTTACATTCAAATATGGAGCATTCAATTTTTTTCCTCTCTCACATCGAAAATACCATCAGCATCCTCATTGAAATTCCAATAAAAATAAGGCACCAATTATTTCTAAAGATGTCTTCAGGTTTCTCCTGGGGTACATCAGAGCATTCAACCGAATGTAAATGGCTATGGTTGACAACCATTGTACCGATGATTCGAACTAATGAAGTGCAGTTGATGGCGACAAGGAGGAGACACTTTTTTCATGGAGATTCTCCATGGGACTGCCATAATTCATTGGACTACCAACGTAGCAGCTAATAGTTTCCTCTTTCGACTGCGTTGATCCGTGTAAAGAAGAGTGTCATCCAGGCTGAGAAATCATGTCATAGGAGAAAATGTGTCATATGGAGAGATTTTTTCTCTCGCATTGAGTCCTGGTCTTTGAGATGAATCGCCTTCAAGTGGAAGGAGCATCCCAAGGCAAAGGTGAAACCATTGTGAAATCCTGGAATAGTTTCTATATTTTGAACTGGAGAGCTCAAGTTTTTTTTCTAAGGCATATCATAGTGTTCCCTCTTTGTCTGAGTGCCATAAGCTAACGAGGGTCTATCTCTGTTAAAAATTTGTATTGCTTCTTCATAAGCGTCTTAGTTGCTATCTTGGAGAGGCATGTTGTTTTTCATTATGATGAAGGCCCCTTTGATGATGGAACATAGGGGTATTTATAGTCGTCAAAAATGGTTTTTCATGACGAACACATTGGTGGTGTCCATTTGTAATTCTAAGGCTGTTTCATTTGAGTTTTTAAGCCTCAAAGTTTTCTACCTTGGAGTGCACTCTCGGTTGAACCCGACACTCCCAAGGCACTTGTAAGTGAACCTAGTATCTAGTATTCTCCTCTTTCTACTTGGCGGATACAGCGACTGGTTACCCATGCATTCTGGTAAGATGATGTGGCTACCATAAGGATACTTATTCTAGGGACTATAGATAAAGACACCCTAGACTCTATCCGACATTTTTTCAGATCTAATTTTGAAGACTACAGACGAAGACACTTCATAATATTCTCTTATTATCTTCTTGTTCTCCTCAATATTTGGATCTATGGCTCATTTTATTGCATTGAGTGCATTTTCGATAAATACCGACACTCTTATAAGGCTCGTTTTTCCTTTGTATTAAGGTGCATTTTTTTGTAGAAACCGACACCTTCTAGATTATGTTCACCATGAGGAGGATATGATATTCATGGTGAATCTAGTCAGTGACCTACAAGAGGCAACATCCTATGAGGATGACCTACAAAGACAACAAACCCAGGAGTGGCTGACCCTGAGGCACCCATGATGACCCTGAGGCACTTAGATGACTGACCCAGAGCCAACAGACCCGAGGAAGTGGCTGACCCTATGGCAACAGACCGATATGTATACACCGTTGATCTAGCATTTTTTCATAGCTGGAGAGCCAAGCGCATAGAGCACGAGCCTAGACCAAATCAGCAATAAAGAAGGATAGAATTTTTTTTAGAGAAGTCAACATTAAGGGGGAATGTTACCTAATGTTGACTTGTTTTTTTCTTTAGTTAGGATAGTGCACTTTAAGGGGGAATGTTAGAATTAAAGTGCACTATACCTTCACCTTGACACTTGTCAGTTTCACTTGATATTTATCATGTTATCAAATAGGCCTTCTGCCTATATATGTAATCTATTTGTATCAATATATATCTTATTATTTTCCCTCCTAACAGGTGGTGCATCCTATATTATCACCTTTATAGATGATTATTCAAGAATGATATTTGGGTATCTACTTAAGAATAAATCAGATTGTTTTGAGACATTCAAGGAGTTCAAAGCTTTGGTAGAAAATCAAAACAGAGAAAAGATCAAAATTATTAGAAGTGACAATGGAGGGGAGTATAATAGCAATGATTTCAATGATTTTTATTCTTCTCATGGGATCAAAATGCAGTTTACTTGTCCATACACTCCTCAACAAAATGGTTTTGTAGAGAGGAAAAATAAGATAATCATGGAGATGATAAGATGCATGTTTGGTGACCACTTACCTCAATTTCTTTGGGGTGAAGTAGCCAGTACAACAATCTACATTCTTAACAGGTGTCCTTCAAAATTAGTTGAGGGGAAGACTCCTTATGAGGTTTGGAATGGTAAGAAGCATAATTTGTCACACTTAAGAGTGTTTGGATGTGATCCATTTTCATAATATTCCTTCAGAAAAAATGAAGAAATTGGACAAAAAGTCTCAAAAATACATATTTTTTGGCTATGATGCAGAACATAGGGGTTACAAGTTATACTCACCTTCTTCACGCATTGTATTTGTTTCAAGATATGTCAAATTCAATGAAGACCTTCTTGAGTTAGAAAAGGGTGGGCCTTGTGTCAAAAGGACAAAGTGATTGGATCATTCTAGGGTTCCTAAAGAGCAAAATTAAGTTAGCCAAAGGATAACTAGAAGTATGACCCTTAACATGTCTCTTCTAGCTAAGATAAATAATGATCATGAGCCTACTTCTTACCAAGAAGCTTCACAACACTCTTGTTGGGTTGATGCCATGAAGGTTGAGATGGATTCTCTTCTAAAGAATAAAACTTGGGATCTAATGCCTTATCCTAATAAGAGAAATGTTATTGGGAACAAGTGGGTCTATAGAATCAAGTACAATTCTAATGGAGAGATAGCAAAGTATAAGTCTATATTGGTTTCTAAGGGTTATGCTAAAAAACATGGCATTGACTATGATGAAACCTTTGCACCAGTTGTCAAAATACCCACCATTCGGCTTCTCATTGCTATTGCTGCTGCTCAAGGTTGGCAGATTTTTTAGCTTGATGTGAAAAATGTCTTTCTAAATGGTGATTTGGATGTGGATATATACATGAGTCAACCACAAGGATTTTTTGTACAAGGTAAGGAAAAACTTGTGTGTAAACTAAAGAAAACCTTGTACGGTCTGAAGCAAGCACCTAGAGCATGGTACATGAATATTTTAGGTTACTTCTTGTCTCTTGGTTTTGATAAATGCTATTCAGATACATATCTCTATGTCTAGAAATGAGAATGAGGCCATTTTTGATTTCATATCCAAATTAAAGTCAGAGTATGAAATGACTGACCTTGGTCTTCTACACTACTATCTTGGCATGCAAGTTTATCAGCATGAGGATTGTACCTTTTTGAGTCAATCCAAGTATATTGAATATCTTCTTAAGAGGTTTGATTTGGATGATGGCAATCCTACTTCCATTCCTATTTCTACAGGGGTTAAGTTGGAAGTAAGTACAAAATCTCAGTTGGTTGATGCTACATTGTGTAGGCAGGTCATTGGTAGTCTTATTTATGTTACCATCACAAGGCCAGATATTGCTTTTGTAGTTGGTATGATGGCTAGGTTCATGTAGAAACCTTATATTGAGCACTTACAAGCTACAAAGAAGATTCTGAAGTACCTTTCAGGTACTAGAGATTTGGCACTCAAGTATTCTAGGCTTCCTTCCTTTGCTATTTCTAGTTATGATGATTCTGATTTTGGAGGGGATAGAATAGACATAAAGTCTACCACATCATATTTTTTTAGTATTGGGTCTACAGCTATCTCTTGGTCTTCCAAGAAGCAAGATACAATTGCTCTTTCTACAACGAAAGTGGAGTATAAGGCTACGATAACAACTGCACAAGAAGCGATTTGGCTTCGTACCCTCATGAAGGAAATTGGCTTTGAGCAATTTGGTCTTTCACGTTTGCTCTCCGATAATCAATCAACTATTGCCTTGGCTAAAAATCCTGTAATGCATCAAAGGATAAAGCATGTTGAAATCCAAGACCACTTTATCAGAGAGAATGTATTGGATGGGACTATTCAGTTGGAGTATTGCCCATCATCTTCTAATTCTATTGATTTGTTCACCAAACCTCTTCCCAAGGAGCAGTTTTGTAAGCTGAGGGACTCACTTGGTTTGGTGAAGTTGTCCTCAAGGGGAATGAAGTGTAGTTACACTTGTGTGATGACAACTTCATTATTATGAGGTATTTTGTGCTATATATATGAGTTGATCTTTGGTGGTATAATTGCTTTTTGCATCTCTTTTGAACATGGTACTTTCTTGTTTGCCTTGTTCAACTTTTGTACATGTTAATTTGTAGATGGCATTGTGCAATTATGGTATATGATGCAATTGCTTTATGCAACTCTTTTACATGGTACTTTCTTGTTGCTTTGTGCAACTTTGTACATGTTTTATGTAGTTGGCATTATACAATTGGTTTATCATGGTACTTTCTTGTTAGCATTTATGCTACTTTTGTACATGATATTTTATGGTTGGCTTTATGCAACCGGTGTGCACACTTTATTATTTTCATATACCTTATGCAACTCTTGTACATGGTACTTTTTTGTTAGCATGGTGCTACTTTTGTACATGGTGCTTTAGATTTTGCATTATCATGCTACTCCATGATTGCTTTATGCAACTTTGTACATGATATTTTTTGATCAACTATATAGCACGTGACTATAAGTATGGCTTGGCATATTTTTGTGATGACTTATAGTTCACTATTTGTTAGATCAATTTTGTTGTCATATTTGGATATCAATATATGATGTGGTGAATATATTTATGATGATGTATCTAACTGATCTTATGTTGAGTTGCTTGTAGCTTGCAAGTACTTCCATTTGGGGTTTTGCAGGCTTACTGAAGACACCCTTGTGATGTTTTCTTCTTGTCATTTGCAACCACTTGTGTTTGATGGATGGCTTTGTAAGCTGCTTGTATCTGAAGCTACTCCGTTGGGGGCTTGTAGTCTCATTTTGGCCCATTTTGTATTGGTGTCTTATCGTAGACCATTCTTGGTCATAGAAGCTCATTGTAAATATATTACTCATTTGATTCTCATCCCCATTTATATCTTTAGGGGGAGAATGTTTCTTTGTTTCATAATTCCTTTCCCCAATATTACATTAAGGGGGAGTGTTGGAATATGTAATGCAACATTGTGTAAATTATTATTAGACTAAAATATAAAGTCTAAAGAATAATATTTGAATTAGAAAATAATTCTATTTTATGTAAAAATATTCCCACCCAATTAATAAATAAAATAAGGGTGCTAGGAATATTTAATTTGTGGAAAAAATTTATTTTCCATTTTCTAGAAAATATTAAAAAGTAACCAATCACTTTTTAATATTTGATAGATGCCACTTGTCACACATCTCAAGATAATATTGTGATAAGATTTGTCACACATCTCAAGATAAGATTGTGATAATATTTGTCACACATCTCAAGATAAGATTGTGATAATATTAGGGTAATTTTAGGGTTGTAGTAGAAAAGCTTCTCTTTAAATAGGGGTGTTGTCTACTACATCTTGTCATATCATGTTGATGCATATTGTTGCATAACATTGAAGCATTCTTGTATTGTTGAATCATTGAGTAATATAGTGAGCTTCATAGTGGATGTTTTCCTTCTTCATTTGAAGTAGGATTTTACCACTTAATATTGGTGTTGTGGATTTTTCTCTTTTGTGTGTGATTCATATTATGGAGCATTCTTCGATCTTGGGGAGACTTTTCTTGTCTCACATTAATTTGCTTGGTAATTAAATCATCAAAATTACAATCCCTATTGCATTCATTTCTTAACTAAATTATATTGTTTCTAGAAATAATTTCAAAATAAGAAACATATAAGCATTATTCATTTAGGAGTTTGTTTCAAATTAAAGATAAAGAATTATTTTTTGTATTCACCAACCAACATTGAATAGCGTAAAAACACATTCATCAACAAACTGAATAAATGCAGCTAGAGATACTCCTATGCATTCAGCACGAGGTTACAGGTCTTGGAATACCATTTTTTAAAATTATCTCCTATGTCACCTATTGGAGAATAAGTTGGTCTAATTTCTCATTAGTACTACGCTTAGCCATAAATTGCAAGTTGTATTTGAACTAATATAACAAATGCAACGTAAAAAAAAGTCGAACAGACTTAGAAAATGGGCATAGCACCTAACTATTATTCATTTAACAGATTGGTAATTTTTTTTTTAAAGCTCATAGTGCCTACAATAGCTTACACCAAGGTAGTAAAACAAATACTAGAAAGCATGCATGATAAAAGTATGATACGCATTCTGGTAGCATTATTAAAAGTGGTCACAAATACAAAGATAAATAATTCTTTTCACAATGAACCTAGGATTTTTAAAACTCTCACACTGTTATTTATTCAAAACATACTCATATTAAATATTGTTGAAGGCTATACTATTATTCAAACTGCGGGTCCAAAATGTATTGTTCAATATTCAAAAATGTTTAATAAAAGCAAAATGTTTCTTCTCCAAATGAACACCTTCCATATTCTATACAATTTTGTAAATATTTTATAGGATGGCACTGGCATTCACATGCCAGAAAACACTTTTCGTACTGTCGAGTTCCAATAGTACATCGATATCGTTGATGCTGGAAAGCAAGAGCTTCTCCACATCATTACTTGATGATTTACTCTCCCTCAATTCAAACAGTGTCAAAGGTTTCACACAAGGGCTTGGTGTGGGATCATCATGGCTCAAATAATGAATATGCATCTAAAATGTATGCAAAATACCCATTTATGCAAACCACACCAAGCAAACAATGTCTTAAGTGCAAAATAATTTTTCATGAATTTTATCTTTTATATTCAGATTTTTTAAATCAAAGTACTTATTCTTCATAAAAAGGGTTGTCGACTTACAACCTATCGTGATTATAAACAATAATATATTTGACCTGCTATTAAACCAAGGGTTATATTTCGAACCAATAGATTATACTCTCAAAACTAAACGTAATTTGCATACAACAAAAATATCCAAACTAACATAAGAAAGTATTATTAAAATTACAACCAACCAACAATTAAAAAATATTTTAACCATTCAAAGTGGTAAAACAATCATTTATTTCGAATATTCACCACCGAAGATCTAGAATTCAAAAATAGATGGTTCGAAAATAACATAGATATATATAAACACTGCAATCATGTTTGAAACAAGAGTATAACATAAAACCTAACCTGGTTTACTATTTAGACTGAGCTCTTGAGATGTTCTAGAATTCCTCCTCTCATAGCCTGATTACAACGTACACCTAATATTTTCTTTCTCCCCCCCAAATCCTAAACTTTACAAGCAAGAATCCCACAACATAACCAACAGGCATGTCTTATATAGCAGTTACAATCAAACATATTTTTACACTTGGATTCACATGCAAGCTTCCAACTAATTTTATTTCAGGTTCTGCCAAGTGGTGGCCAAGACTCTAGGTTACACATTAAGTAGAAGCAAAATATTTTGGATAAAATATTTAAAAATATTTGTTATTTTATTTTTTAAATAAATGTAACCATACCTTTTAATGTTTAATTTATAATTTTAATTAAAGTTAATATTTACTAAATAATATTAATAATAAGAAAATAGAATATAACTCTTTTTGAAAGCTTGAAATATATGGTAAATAAGACACTAATATAATTAAACAGGACATGCATATAATTGAAATAAAATATTTTAAAATGCACCTATATTGATGCAACTGTATGAATATTACATTGTGAGCTTCTATGTACTCATGAGCCATGGTGTTTTTTACACCTCCATCGTATTCTTCCTTACCTCTTGCATTCAACCTTCAACTATCCACCTGAATGAGGGTACCTAGATCTCTTGCAATGGATCTCATTTTGTCTACTTGAAGAAGGGTACCTAGTCCTGCAACAACAAAGCCATTAGCAGTACCACATCCTAGGAACAAAAGCAAGTATAGATTATTGTTAAAATAATAGTTGTTCTAGTAGGGTTGTTACATTCTCATCCACTAGGAATAAATACAGTCCCTGTGTTTTAATGCATTCTCAAATTATGAACAAGTTATACATTTATCATAATGACACATCAAATAAATCCATACAATAATAAGTTCACATTCATTCAAAAGGACAAGGAAATTGTTTTTCATTTCAACCACATTCTCCTACGTGGTATTCCTCTCAGAGTACTGGTCCCACTGGACCTTACATTGATCCATTTTTCCTCTTTCTTAACTGTTTAGTTGTAAAGCCAATAATCTTGATCGATAGGACTATTTGATATCTGCAATTTAAAAATATTCTAAACATAAGGACCAACAATATATCACCTAAGGAGGGACACATGGAAGGTATCATGAATTTTTGACAAGTTGGATTGTAAGGCCAACTTATAGGCAATAAGACTGATTTTTCTAACAATCTCAACGGGTCCCAAACATCTGGGGTCAAGCTTGGAAGACTTAATTAAGATTTTATAAGGTTTCACCCTTAATAAAACTTGGTCTCCTACAGAGAATTACCTCGATATCCTTTTAAGACCAAAATAACTCTTTTGACGATCTAAGGCTTCCTTGAGCCTTTGACATATTTCTCTTAATTTTTCCTCCATTTGCTTGATAGTTTCTGACCCAGTCACTACACGATATTTTAGATTGTCCCATGATAGAGAAGTACAATATTACTTCTCATTCAATAGTATGTTCTCTTTATAATTTTTAATTCCACCCTTATGGAAACTTTATCTTTCTTTAGAGGATTCCCACGGTGGTTCCTCCTCTTCTTCTTTTTTCACCCTTATGAAATCTTTACCTTTAGAGAATTTCCTCATGGTGATCTCTTCTCTTCCTTTCCTTTTCTAAATATCACCCTTATAAATTCTGTCTTTCTTCAAAGAATTTTCATAGTGATCTTGATCTTGTATTGTTCCTTTTAAGAATTTGGTTCCATTGCTTTAAGTCATTCTTCTATCCTCTTAACATTATTCAGTCTAATCCTCTTTCGATTATGATGATTTATCTTTAAAATATTGGACCAATCCTCCTCGATTGACTATTTTCCCAACTCTGAGGTAAATCTGATATCTCAATCCAAAATGATGAACTTACGCAACTAAACAGACATATCATCCTCTATATTTTTAGGTGTAAATTTGTTTACCACCATCTGACTTTGGTAGATTCATAACAAATCCACAGACAATAACTTACCACCTTTAGTGAATGATATGTGAGTACAATCTTCTGGTTGGATATAAATGTTCCTCTTTGATATTTTGACATTTTATGTCTTGCTTCATATCCAGTCAATGAAAGACCTTCCTCAAATTCATTCGTATTTTTCTCCCCCCACTGGATGCACAGAATAAAGAGTGTAATGTGCCTCCTTAAAAATATTGTCCTTAACTCTCTATTATCTGGAATGATCAATATGTCTCTAAAATATAACAAGTCATCCCTGACTGAAAAATATTTGTCCTTGTCAGGCCCTCGCTCGACCTAAGCTCAACATTTTAAGCATAAATCATCATTATGTTATAACTCTCGTACTTGGTTGATTAAACCATACTAGCACTGGTATATAGCGGCTATATGCCTCCTACAAAAGAAATCAGTTATTTTATTTTTCTTTTCCTTAATATATTCAATGGCAAAGTCATATTCTACAAAAAAATCCATCCATTGATGCCTTTTTACATTCAATAGGGGTTTGGTAAAGATATACTTAAGACTTTGGTGATTTATTTTCAATTCAAAGGGTTTTCCAAGTAGATAATACCTCCAAATATTGAGGGCATGTATGATTGCTGCTAATTCCAGATCATGGGTGACATAGTTTACCTTGTGTTTCTTCAACTTTCATAACTCATATGCTATTACTGATTCATCTTGAGTTAGGACTCCTAGTCATTCGATAGAAGCATATGTACAAATTATAAATTTCTTAGTAGAATCTCATATTTTAAGAATAGGTTCAGTCATTAATTTCTCTTTTAGAGTTTTGAAGGCCTCTTCACATTGGTCTGTCCATTTAAAGACCTTTCCTTTCCTTTGAATATTTGTTATTGGATGAGCAATTTTTGAAAAATCCTTTTACAAAACACCTACAATAGCTTGTTATACCCATAAAACTTTGCACCTCAATGACATTCATGGGTGCAAGCCAATCTATAATAGTTTTAATTTTCTTGTGATCTATAGTAAACCCTTTAGCAAAGATAATATGTCGTAAATACTGTACTTGAGGTGTATAAAATTCATACTTAGACAACTTTTCATATAACTGATTTCTCCTAAGAAGTAAAATACTTGGGTGTTGATCATGCTCATCCTTATTTTGGGAGTAGATCAAAATATCATCAAGGAACACAAGCACAAATTATTCCAACTATTCCCAAAACACATTTTTCATAAGGATCATAATGCAGCTAGGGTATTTGTCAAGCCGAATGGTAGAGTTGTGAACTCATAATGGACATATCTAGTTTTGAATATTGTTTTATGGTTATCTTCCTCCCAAATTCTTAGATGATGATACCTAAATTTGAGGTCAATCATAGAGAATATTGTAGCCCCTTTAAATTTATCAAATAGATCATCGATTCTATGCAAGGAATACCTATTCTTGATAGTCACCTTATTGAGCATTCGATAATCAATGCACAACCTCAAATATTCATCTTTCTTGTTAACAAAAAGAACAGGAGAACCCCATAGAGAGATACTAGATTTAATGAGTCCTTTTTCTAATAAATCCTGAAGCCAAGTTTTGAGTTCATGTAACTCGATAAGGGTCATTCTATACGGTGATATTGTAATTGGTATTGCTCGAGGCAACATAACTATGGAGAAGTGAAATTATCTCTGTGGAGGGAAGCTTGGTAAATCTTCATGGAATACATCCCTAACTAATTCAACATAGGATACTTCTGAAAATGCCTGAGTTAGACTCAGTTTATTCCTATGAAGCCTTTCCTATCTCTACTATATTGAAACATGTTTCTATTTCTTAGTTTTATCCCCTTAATTCCTTTTGCTATGATCTTTTTTCCACCTTACAAAACCTGCACTCTTTCCTTTCCTGAGCTCTTCTTTATCCTTCTAAAAAATATTGATAATTAAAATATGCCTTCCTAGCCTTCTGATTTGTTTCCTCCTGTTGAGCCAAATAGTAGGCTTTAGGAAGTTTCTCACAATAAAATAAACTAACTATGAATCTAATTTTTGGGTGTAGATCCAAAATAAACATATGTACCTTAATCTTCTTCATATTTTCATATTCAAGTACATATAAGTAGTTGTATCAATTTATAATGATACTCACAAACAAACAAATTTTCTTGTTGTAAGGTGGAGAATTCAACAAAATTCTCTATGTAAAATTGCTTGGTTAGAAACCTCTTCTTGAATTCCTCCAAAAAAGATCTCCCATTTAAGATCAGCAACTTCATTGTTTTTAGCCTTCTTGTAAGTAGTCCACTAGTCTAAGGTTGGTTCGATTAGGTGGATGACTGCTCATGATGTTGTAGACTCTAATGGAAGGGATTTCATTGAGTAGTATGTTTCAACCTTATTCAGCCAATTTTTAGTTGCATATCCATCTTCTCTACCATCGAATTTGGATATTTTAAAACATTTTACATATCTTTGGCTAACTCAAACCCTACTTCTTTTTCTACTAGTCTCCTTTGACTCTAGAGGTGCTTCATCTTTCCTAACCTCCAACTCCTTACCCCTAGTTAAATTGTTTATCAGCCTCTTCTATTGAATAATCAACTCATGTTGTTGAGCCATTTGGGTTCTTTGTTGTTACATGTGTTCTCTTTTCTTATTCATCTAACACTAGAGTAACTAAATTATTTTGGCTAAGTTCCTATAGGTTCACTAACTTGTGGCTCATTGATCTCACTCATTGGTCTTTCCCTTCGAGGTTTATCAATCACATCCTCACCCCTAATTTTTTCCAGTTTCTTTTCTACTATCTTACGAAGTCCCTTTCTTGGACTAACAACTTGCTCTTCACGTTGAGTTTTTATGGAGTTCTTTGAGGGTACTCCTCTTAACACATGAGACATTTTCTCTATATGAAAAAGAGCTATGTTAAGTGTTTGGTTTAGCTTTTCTCTTTCAAGCTCACGAAGATGACACAAAGGATTCTACAACTTAAGGATTTTGTGACTTAGGGCTTTGCAACCTAGGGCTCTGATACTAATTGTAACAACCCAAGTCTAACACAACAAGTTGTACATTCTAATCTAACACACTAAAATCACAAAGTAAAAATTCAACAGGGTTGAGGACTAAACATGACACAAGGTAAACTTTTTGGTGCATTTAATTTGAAGATCGCCCAATGTTTTATTAGTATGAGGTATAACAAGCCTACTTTTAGGAATACTAACCATTGTATATGGTCTCTAAATTGGATGAAATTGAAAAAATATCGTAAAAGGTATATTTTTGTGAACCTATCTTCTCGTAGGTTCATGGTTGGGGCTATCCTCTAGGGCCGATAACACCTAAAGGGTGGATGCATACTCTCCCCATCCCGTAGCATGAAGGACTTAGGTTCCTTTGACCTAATTTTAGTCCTAAAATTTAAACATGCAAGGGGTTAGCGCATATATGTCTTGTGCCTAGTTGAGGATTCTACTTCACTGAAGTTAACTAGGGCTCGTCATTACACTGGCTCAGGATCTAGTATCTCTTATCATGGCATAATTAACGACATGTTGCCACATACCAACTCATCACCGAGTAAACTAGAATCAATATCTTGCTAGATTTATCCTAATCCTACAATGAAAAAGGGACCCATCACCATACTACTCGTTTAACAACCTAGAGGTAATGTCCCATACCGTATCTTGTTACCTTCACATCTTGACCTCTCACGTCAAGAATGCAACCACTCCCACATCAAAATGATTGCCTAACACACAATCACCAGTATTGGGTGTTTAGAATTCTTCTATCTTTCACGATGGCCTAATATCATCCTTCACAATGTTTAATCTTGATGGTTTATTATCATCCTTCATGATGATTTGGTTAAGTGTCTACGATATTAAAGGCTTAGGTTAAAATCCTTTAAGGACCTCTCAAGAATAGGTTCCCTATACTCTTATTTTTATCTTATATTAATGCTTCGATTTATCAAACTAAAATCAATATTTAAAACATAACTTTAGCCATGCTCTTTTGTTTTTTAGAAATCAAATCCCTAAATGATGATTTTTATGAGAATAAAAGCATTAAACAAAATTATACATATAATGAGCATGAGTTATCTCCTTCCTATAAGTAAACTTTAATAAAGATGATTACCAAACTTGAAATGATATCTTAACTGTAAAATTTTAAATATTTCTAACTTCTACGATGACTTCATTAATCAAACTCTATATTTCATAAAATAAGATTCAAAAACCAACTTTTAAACAATATCAAAAAATAAATTATTTTAAAATTAACTAGCCTAATAATCAATATGGAAACAATTAGCTTCATCACTTTCACAAAACTCAAAATATACCTACGTATCTTAAACAAATATATTAACTTGAGTAATTTAATCTAACCGAATATCCATTGATTTCTTTTGAAAGTAGGAAAGAAAATATTAAAAGAGGTATCCTCTTCCATAGTTAGCTTACAGATAAAACAACCATATCTCCCATAAACAAACTAATAAATATTTTAAATATGTACGAGAGAATGTGATAGCGATGGGCATAGTTCAATTCTTCACTTATCATATAAAATCTAATAATCCTACCTTTAATAATTTCTACTAAACTATGCTTCCGACTATAAAGCTACGTGATGAGACTTCATTAAATAGAAAGTTAATCAACCGAATATACAACCATTCATTTTGAAATTCTAATCAAATACATTTATATCGTTTCTAGATGGTACGTGTTTCAGGTCTTTACTGCTCATCAAATAAAAGATAGTTTGTATTAAAGACGTACAGGAAAATAAATATCAAATTGTGTTTCAACCCCTAGGTTTAATATATCAGATAGAAGAAGCCTTCTAATTTAATATTACGCATCTGTTTGGAGACATAAATCAGTGAAATATTTAAGTATTTTGCCCATAATTAAGGTCTAACAACCTACGACGACAACACATTTAAAAATAATTCTAAGTCTCCATTCTTAAATGATTTAATTTGCTTGATAAGTAAATTATCAAAAGTATAATCCCTATTGCATTCATTTCTTAACTAAATTATATTATTTCTAAAAATCATTTCAAAATAAGAAACATAAGAGTGTTATTCATTTAGGAGTTTGTTTCAAATTAAAGATAATGAATTACTCTTTTCCGTATTCACCAACCTACATTGAATAGCGCAAAAACACATTCATACAATAAACTGAATACACACAACCAGATATAATCCTATGACATGAGCGCGAGGTTACAGGCCATGGGATGCCATTTATTAAAATTATCTCTTGTCACCTTTTGGAAATAGGTTGGTTTGATTTCTCATTTTTACTACGCTTAGCCACGAATTGCTAGCTGGATTTGAACTAATATGACAATAATTATTCATTTAAAGAATGGCAGAAAATAATTAATCTTTTTTTTAAAAGCTAATAGTACCTACAATAGCTTACACCAAGGTAGTAAAACAAATACTGAAAAACATGCATGCTAAAAGTATGATACACATTCGGTAGCATAATTAAAAGTGATTACAAATACAAAGATAAATAATTATTTTCACAATGAACCTAGGATTTTTAAAACTCTCACACTTTTATTTGTTCAACACATACTTATATTAAACATTGTAGAAGGCTATACTATTGTTCAAACTATGGGTCCAAAATGTACTGCAACATTTAAAAACGTTTAACAAAAGCAAAATGTTTCTTCTCCAAATGAACACCTTCCATATTCTATTTAATTTTATAAATATTTTATAGGATGGCACTGACATTCACAAGCCATAAAACACTTTTTTCACTACCGAGTTCCAATAGTACATCCGCATCATTTACACCAAAAATCAAGAGCTTCTCCACATCATTGCTTGATTATGTACTCTCCCTCAATTTAGACGATGTCGAAGGTTTCACACAAGGGCTTGGTGTAGGATCAACACGGCTCACATAATAAATATGCATCTATCATGTATGAAAAATACCCATTTATGCAAACCACACAAAGCAGACAATTCCTTAAGTGCAATATAATTTCATTATTCTATTATGGTAATACAACACTCAGTTCATAGATTTTATCTTTTATATTCAGATTTTTCAAATCAAAGTACTTATTCTTCATAAATGGATTGTTGACTTACAACCTATCGTGATTAAAAAAATAATATATATGACTTGTTAAACCAAGGGTTGTATTTCGAACCAACAGATTATACTCTTAAAACTAAGGTGATTTGTATACAACAACACTATCCAAACTAGCATATTTAAGTATTAATAAACCAACAACTAATCCAACAATTAAGAAATAATGTTAACCATTCAAACTAGCAGCACAGTCATTTATTTTGGATATTCATCATTGGAGCTCTAGAATTAAAAATAGATGGTTCGATTTTATGAAAACGACATAGATATATATAAACACTGTAATCATATTTCAAACAAGAGTATAGCAGAAAACCCGACCTAGTTTACTATTTGGATTGATATCTTGAGATGTTTTGGAATTCCTCCTCTCGTAGCTTGATTAAAGTGTACACCTAATATTTTCTTTCTCCCCCCCAAAGCCCAAAATTTACAAGAAAGCATCCCACAACATAACCAGCAGGTTTATCTTATATAACAATTACAATCAAACATATTTTTACACTTGGATTCACATGCAAGCTTCCAATTCCAAATCTGCCAAGTGGTGGCCAAGACTCTAGGTTACACATTAAGCCAAAGCAAAATATTTAGGATAAAATGTTATTTATTTTAAAAATAAATGTAACCATATATTAATGTTTAATTTATAATTTCAATTAAATTTAATTTTATTAAATAATATTTATAATAAGAAAATAGAATATAACACTTTTTCAAAGCATGAAATATATCGTAAACAAGACACTCATATAATTAAACAAAGCATACATATAATTGAAATCAAACATTTTAAAGTGCACCTATATAGATGCAACTACATGAAAATTACTTTGTGAACTTCTACGTAATCACGAGCCATGGTGTTTTTCACACCTCCATCATATTCCCCCTTCCCTCTTGAGATCAACCTTCAACTGCCCACCCAAAGGAGGGTACCTAGTTCTCTTGCAGTGGATCTCATTTTGTCTGCTTGAAGAAGGGTACCTAGTCCTGCAACCACAAAGTACCATGTCCTAGGAACAAAAGTATAGATTATTGTTAAAATAATAAGTGTTCCAGTAGGATTGTTACAAACATAGTGAACATCTACAATCAATTTTCAAAAGGTATTAAAATTATAGAATATATTTAAACCCTAATAAGTCCACTTTTATGGTTCAAGAAGAAATATCCCTACGTCATGTGGTGTCAAAATAAGGTCTTTCAACTAATCCTATTTAAATCAAAATAATTCAAGAATTGACTTACCTTCCACAATCAAAGGTATCAGATCATTCCTTCGACATATTCAGTTTGTGGCTAAATTAATAACTAGATTTGCATAGTTGGTTCATCCTATTATTAAGATGCTAAATAAGGATGCTACCTTTGCTTTAACCGAAGAAGAAGACAAACTTGCTTTCCAATGAATAGAAAATACCATCACTAAGGCTCTAATCCTCATCAACCCATATTTTTCCAAGGATTTTAGATTGTATGTTTGGTATCAATTAAATAATCGCCACTATTTTGAATCAAAAAGATAATAAGGAAGAAGAACATCCTATTTCTTTCATCATCTAAGTACTTCACAACACGAAGAGCAATATAACTTCATAGAAAATAAGTGTTTGCCATAATGAAGGCTCTTAATAAGTTTATATATTTCATGTCCCAAATCAAGATTATCGTCTTTGTAGTCCATCTAGATGTAAGGTCTATTGTGTTGCTTGGTAAATAGGGAGAAAAGAGGGTAGGTTTGATAAATAATATCTAGGATTTCAACATAGAAATTAAACCAATAAAACTAGTTTGAGGACAATCCCCATGTAAAACCTTTCCATGTTAGCCCTAATGGAACAAATAGTATTTATGGAATAATTAGAGCTAGAAGGACAAGCACAATGGATGGGAAATATCAAAAGGTATATGAAAACTAGACATGTCCTAGGAGGGCTAATACCAAAAGAAAAAAAATTAGGTAGAAGGAAATCCATTGCACCTATGTAAATGATGTTCTCTTTCACAAAGGTTATGATGGCATACTACTAAGATGTGTGGGAAAGGAAAGGAACAAGGTTTTCATAAAAAATATCATGATGAAGATGGTAATTTTATATGAAAACTACACCTAACTAATTTTAAGAGCAAGATACTATTAACCGACCATTTTATTGACTACTTCTACTGGATAAAGGATTGCAAAGCTTGATGTATGTTTATGGGCAAAAGAATTAAAGCCTTGATGCCTTTGAACTAGGAAATCATCATTGAGCTATTCCAATAGTGGGGTCTTGATTTTATTGGAAAGATATATCCCTTATTAAGTTTCAACCACATGTGGATCCTAACTACTACCAACTACTTCATCGAGTGGACCAAAGCAACATTGATTATATCAACAAAAAAAGGTAGTCATACAACTTACAGAATATATCATCACTAGATTTGGAATGCATTCAACCATAGTGACTGACAATACCATAGCCTTTACAAGGGTTGAAGTAGTGCACTTTATGCTTAGATATGGTTTTATATTCAAAGCATATTCCAATTACTACACCTAAGGCAACGGTTTAGCAAAATAAACTAATAAAAACATTGTCAAGGTACTAAAAGAACAATTGTTAAATTGTACAAGCACTAGCACACAATGCTAAAAATGACATTATGGCAAAATTATGATACAATTAAATTGGATATTCACCTTATAAACTTGTCTTTGAAAAATATATAGTATTACCAATCAACTTAGAGCTCCTTTCCCTCTAAATGTCTCAATAATCAAAGCTCAAAAACACTGACATTATCCCTATGTAGACTCATTTGAATGCTTTGTTGGCATTAGAAGAGAGAAAAAAGGTCTTCTAAAAGTTAGTCTGACATTAGTTGGCACTTAAAAGGTGATCTAATTAGAGAGTAACTAAAATTGATTTCAACAAATAAGATCTAGGTTTTAGGTGGTATGAAGATAGAGCAAAGCCTAATAGACACGAAAAGTTTGATTCTCTTTGTAGCAAATCATATCAAGTAGCAGAATTCATAGGAATTGATGCTTACAAGATTATGATATTTGATGGGATGTTATTACCTATATTAGTCAATGAGCTACACTTAATGCCCAATTAAGATTTTGAATAAGAAAAGTAATCATAAATATGTACATAGTACTTTTTCTTATTTTCATCTCATTCTTTATTATTGCTTCTATTTTTCCTTTTCTAAAAGAATAAGATAAAAAAAATCAAAAGATAGAAAAATTAAAAAAATGATAAAGGGAAAAAAGGAAAATATTTTTTTTAGTTTGAGTGAAAACCTTGAAAATAACATTCAAACACCATGCTTCTTTCCTTTTCACCCAGTTTACTTGAAATAATTCCTCACAAAATTTTGTAAACTCGGCCAAGTGAAAGGAAGATGCAATTTGTTCATCAAATAACTATTCATTCCAATTTAGAAAGTAAATTACTCCATCTTCAAGAGCAAATTTCTCCTTTCCAAGGCACCAAAAATTTCATCACAAGGTGGGGAAGGCAAACAATAAAGAGCAAATTGCTCTATAAAAATGAGCAAATCATAGCCCCAAGCACAACAAATTCATAGGTAGAGGTAATTGGCCACATAAAGGAGGATTTTAAAACCCTTTTCCGCTCACACTTTAACCAAATTACAGCCAAAAAAGTATCAAAAAACATTGTGAAAATGGAGAGTTTCTTCAGATCCATTTTACCACGCCAAAATCCATCTCATTATATCACCCTTTTACCCTAACATGCCATAACGTTACAATCATACCTCTTTACATAATTGTTGTCCTTTGCTTTACCATCAAGCTCTCGTATCATGGTATTTTTTGGTCTTACATGAACCTCACATTTGAACATTCGCCCAAGTTGTACCCCTCTTGAACAAGTGCTTAACCATGCCCTAATTGTAGCTTCCAAGAAAACAATTTTCAATGCCATTCAAAAGACTCGTAATTCAAAAATTGACCTCTTTTTGGAAGTTTAGGACATGGGTAATGAATCACTCCCAAGGGAGTGAATCATTCAAAGCCTATTTTCAAAAAATTACCTAAGTCATCCAAGAGCAATTTGTTCATCGAGGCCAAGTAACTCACTCAATTTTAAAAACAAAAAAAAAAAATTGCCTAAGTATTCCAAAAGCAATTTGCTCCACCCTCATATAGTAATTTACTCCCCCAAGGTGAATACTTCACTCCTCCATCATTTCAAACTTTAAACAATTGGATTCCCCTAAGTTTTGCAATGGATACTAGCACAATTATCACCAACACTTTCATGGTTGAAGCAAACCCTACTAGTTCGCTACCATTATCACCACAATGTTTATTAATACTCACACTCAAATGATGTAAACTTAGGTGCTAGTTGCACAAGTAGGCAAGTATAAGAGTAAGAAGAAGAAGGATCCCCCAAAGCACAAATAGTTTGATAAAATGTTTGATGACCCATACCAAAAGGTGGTAGAGAAAAAATTCAAGCACTCACCTATAGAAATAAGAAAAGAGACCTAGAGGATTTACAACATGCGGCCAAGGACATATTAATGGAGCATTAGGTAAATCTAGACCTCAAGGCTAGTGATGAATTTGGTGCCACAAGTGTGGTATTGCCTTAAAATAGTTGAGAGGTGTGTTGAAAAACACGATTACGAGTGCAGGATTTTTACACCACATTCTTGGGAGGATATGATGTCCTTCATTAAAGAAGATAAAATAAAAAAAATGCTAACTGTGAAAGACAATTTGACAATATTGGTGATTTGCAACACAAAAGCATAATGAGTAGTACAAAATATTTGATTACAATCACTAAAGAGACTTCCTAGCTCCACACTTGAAGAATTCCAATGAGGCCCAAGATTTTGAATTACCACTAAATATTGATCAATTCAAATATGATATCCAATTGGTCTTGTCAGGCATCACAATAGTATTGGGAGATATGACTGATGAACTGGTCTACGAAGTGCATGTGACTTATTACATATTATAGAGACTTATCCAAGGCACTCCTAGACGATTGACTATTCCATATACATAGTGGACCAAATGAATAAGTAGCTTAGAGATTTCAACCATATCATGAGATTCAACTACACATCATACTTGGTCTACCTTATCTTGTATGAGAAGCACTGGTTCCAAAAATTATAGCTAAATCGAATGCACCCAAATAATAAAAACCTTACTAGTTTTTAACTGCATATAAGTACCATGTCAAGAAGAAGAACATACTTCATACAAGTTCTATGTAATATACCATCCAATCTTGAAGGGGATGAAGGAAAATGTACCTTGATTATCAAATGAGTATCACAATCTATAGAAATATAACGAGTTTCCCAATGGATATTTCTACCTTGGTAAACATGAGTCCTTCATATGGCTTTTTGGGTTCTTCCTAGTGCAATATGAGCTACCTGCATTTGTGTTTGAATGCTTGTTCAAACTTGAGCACATGCAATAGCTAGACTATGTGGACTTTGAATACTTCAAAGGGAAGAAGAAGCTCATGTTTTACAAGGTAAACAAGACAATCATGGTCATAACATCCAAGTTGAAGGGGTTCTATCTACAAATTAATGAGAAGCTAAATAATATGGGTTTCACCTTCTTGATATACTTTTGATCATATAATCCCAAGAAGTATTTTAAGAAGGGATTAGAACCTTAGGGACTTAACACCTTCTATGTGCATGAAAAGAGATATAGGCTTGAAAATGAAGCCAACCTAAGTAAAGAACTTATACTAGCCAAGCTAGAAGCACCTCAAGGGTATAAATGTGATATTCAACAATGGTACAAGCATCCACTAGTCTGGTATATGTTTTTTATTGATGCCAAAAAGTATGATGATTTTGACCCTAAAAAATTAATTAATCATCAGACTAGGAGTGCACTTAAGAAGCATGGTTACATGATGATAAATATATTAGTCTTGTAGAAAATATGACATGAGATAGGAACCTAAACAATCTCATTCACTATGGATCATTTGATGTAAAATTCATAAGCATTTGTGATTGAGGGCACATGAGGCTATCCAAGAGGTCAAGGATAGATATTGTCTCTAGTCATCCTAGACATCACCTTGAGTGCTTCTCTATATATATTAACACTATTCAACCACATTTTCAAGAAAACAACCCATGAATGTAGGATCAAGAAGTAGAAATACCCACACAACTTGATAATAGAAATGATGGGTGCAAGCATCGATATGGCATCAAGTGAGGGCCCAAGTGAATGTGCAATGGCACTTGATGAAGGAGAAATTTCCCTACAAGATGCTCCTCTCTAGGTTTTCATCATCAAAGAACAAAGGAGGGAATTTTTTAATTTTACCTCTAATGATGAAGCAACGAGAGATCTTAAGGAATATGATGAAGCTTGTAGAAAAAGAAGGCATCTAACTAGAGCTACAATAGAGGTCTCTATTGTAATAATGACCTATAATATTTCTCCCCTCTTATCCTCATAATGAATATCTCCCTTCCCCTTCTTCTCCTCCCACTTTTGGTTTCCCACTTACTTATTTTGTTCTCATTTATTCATTTCTCCTACTTCTTATACACTCTTTTCTCCATCAATAAGCACAATCATTGGATCCCTATGAGGTACACTGCCTCCTAGTTATGGTTAATTATCTAGTGTCTCTAATACACGCATCACCATATCCCACCATTGAAATCACCACCACATGCCCACTAGTCTCATATTCTAAGATTTTACCTTCATCTCCACTAGTGTCACTCCTATCCACTATAGTGACACAAATTTCTACTAAAGTGTTAATTTCTGCTTCCACATTCCCCTTCATCTCCACCCAATTTACTCTACCCACTATATCATTATGTCTACCTTGACCAATAAGCACTTTAGTCCAAATACCCCTTTGAAATATAATGAAGTTACCAACATATGTCTTTCTGATTGAGTTTATCCACTGCATCCAAGAGTAGAAAATTGTTGCAAGGCCTATCTAGATATTTATTTGGAAAATCACTAACATGCCAGGAATACAATACACAAGGGAAGCATTCAATTGGATAGAGGAGGAATAAAGGAGGATTGAAGATGAATTCCTCAAGAAGAAAAAGCACATTCCTAAGGCAAAAATGGTACTTTGATCACAATCAATAATATGGTAGAGAGATCTAGATGGTATAAGCTCAAGGAAGACCTCACCAAGTCCTCTATAGATTTTGATAAATTTATTACTAGAATTTTCAAGATATAGACTTGATCCAAACTAACCCATACTAGATGCTACAATTGGTGGGTCGATTAAATCTTGAAGAAGCAATGGGATACATAGAAGTGGTGATACATAATGAATCCAACTAGAGCAAGTGTAGAAAAGTGCACAAATAATGACTGAGATGATGAATGACAAGCAACTACTCTAAAAGGAAGTAGAAATTCTGAGAAAATGAAATTGAAAAGGAAGAATTATTGACACAAGTAGAGGAGTTACAAATAAACTCAATAAAAGTGGAAGGCAAAGAAAACAACTAGAGGACCTCTCAATGTATCTAGCGCAAAGGGTAAAATTAGTTTGGGTAGTAATGCAAGCATGAGGAAAAATTAAAATTACAAATAAAGCACATGCAAGCTAGGTCTAAAGGTAAGAAATTTCCTAGCTCAAAAAGGAGAATGAGGATTGGCATAAGTGGAAAAATAAAAGGGCATACCTAAAACTTGGAATAGGTTAAATCCCTATAGCACGACATTATAACCAAGGTGTTAAATACAAAAGGCTACTTTGATTTTATTGCTAGAGCAGAAGCCATCATAGATTAAATAGCCATGACTATTTAGCAAGTAAAGTATAAGTTGGTTGCTA
This sequence comes from Wollemia nobilis, assembly GCA_028583015.1. Lineage (NCBI taxonomy): Eukaryota > Viridiplantae > Streptophyta > Pinopsida > Araucariales > Araucariaceae > Wollemia > Wollemia nobilis. The sequence goes on from JAQPPZ010000863.1 coordinate 1,707,395, forward strand.
AGAAAAGGTACCAAGAGGTGATTAAAAATTGGCCCTAATGTGGCAACACAGGCACAACTTTGAGTAACCAATAAAAAGAAGATGTTCAAGCAACTAAAAGTAATCCCTAATATCAAGTGATGGTTGCAACTATGCAAAGACATGCTCACCACTTTGGAAACTCTATTTGTGAATGTGATTCTCCTTCTTCTAATGTTGTTGATCATATTAGTGTATGTTAGACTTTTTTGGCAATCAACATAGATGTATCGAGCATATTTCATATAGTAAAAAGATTAAAGAGTTTTTTAATCTCTAATAGTTGGCTATAAAATAAGTATACAATATCTTCAAAACAATATTGTAAGATTAAACCACAAAATAGTTCTATTAAGATGTGATCTATTCAATGTCAATCATCCCAAGCCATTCAATTTTCAATATATGGGGTTCCAAGACCCTAATTTTTTTCCAAATAGTTATGTTGCAGTAGAATGAAATAAATCTTGAAGGATCATGTATGCACAGGTCTATTTGATATCTAATGAAATAGATGAAGATCTATAATATCAAATCCTTTGGTAACACACTTAAAAGGAAAGATGAAATTTAATCCAATATCAAGGGTTTAAAAGAGATAATGTTATTTGAAGGATTATACCAAAATGATTATATGCAAGAAAATAATTGTTTATTATTATTATAATATATTTCAAAAGGAATAATCATATTAGGAAAAAACTCTAGGGATAAATGACTTTAAAAAGATAATAGAAATATCAAAATTTTCATGTTATTGCCAAAATAAGTTTGTCCTTTCACTATGTCAAAAATATTTCAACTCTATAGGGAATAGTTACTGAGTAAGAAGAAGAGATTAAGAAGGAAACAATCAATCATTTCAAATATATTTTATTATGAATTAGGCAGGACAATTAGGCTCAAAATAATATTCTACAAAATATTCCAGCAACTATGACACAAAAACTAAATGAGACCTTGATGAAAAAGGTCTCAATGAAGCTATAAGAGGTAATTTTTACTTTCCACCCTAACAAGGGACTTGGACCAAATGGATTTCGTACAAAATTGTTGCACAAAATTGGGTTGTGTTAAAGAGTGGGAGATTGGATTTGGTTGAAAAAGATAAGAAATAAAATGCCTCTAATAAGATAAACAAATGTCACCTTTATTGCATTGATTTCCAAGAAAATTCAAATAAAATATATGAATATTTTGGCCATGAGCAATTAGAATCACACTCATGACATAATAAGCTTGGAGGGAGTTCAATTTCTTCTAAGTATTAAGAAGTAAATATAACCACAATGAAAAATATAAGTGGAGAATCAACCATTAAGACAATGTAACATAGAAAAATATTACAACACACTACAATATAATTCTATTACAAAGGTACACAATGGAAAAAACTCATAGATACATATGGGTATGTTATACAAACAAGTATCCTTCACAACTCAATTATTTACAATACATTATAGTTCAATTAAAGCATACAACACATATAGACTTGCTTTGACTAGCATCAACCAACATCATACTTTCACTAACAACTTTGCCTCTACTTTTTTTTGTTGATTAGTTGGATGAAAGGAGTTTTGAAAGGACCTCCAAACATTTTAACAAAAAGAAGCTAATATCTAGCCACTAGAAGAATTAAGACACATCAAACATTAAATCCAACCAACCCTTGGACACAACTACCTATACCTAGAACAATAGATACTAGTTGAACTGACCCAAACACATAGGCCAAACAAAGACAAAAGCTGGGCACACAGGCCCGTAGGGACAAACAAAAATAAGAACTGGACACACAACCCTCATGAAAAAACATAGACAAAAACTAGGCACGTAAGCCCACAAGGATAAACATAATATTAGCGTTTAGAGCCACTAGGGCCAGCCTCTTTGTCATCTTTCATCTTCTTCAAATCCATCCCCTACTAGCTCATCATGGCTAACACTTCATCAGTGCACGAACCAATAGCCAACATGGAGACAATCATCGAACATTACAACTTCATCATCATCGGGTTGAGCAGCTTCAAAATTCAAAAAACAACATCCAATGGGGAAGGTTCCTGCCACCCACCCTAATTATTCTGACTCAATTTTGACCTTTTACCAAATTCATTTTCCAAAGATCTGAGGTCATCTAGGAAATCACCTATCCAAATTTGAATATCTTGTTGTGTAAGAATTTTATTAGCCAAGAAGTCTGCATCTTTGTTACCTTCCCTGAACCGGTGCTTGAATTGGAATTCTTCTAAATTTTGAATCATTATCCTGGCTTCAATTATAAAATTTACAATAGTCCAGGAGGGATTTTTGTTGCCATTAATCATGCTGATAATATTGAGTGAATCTCCTATGATTAGTTTCCTGCAATTCACCATGTTTGGGTGGGAAACACCATAATGCCCAAGCTTCAGCGAAATGGCTAGTTTGGTGACCCAAGTTTTTTGTAAAGGCAAGAATAATTTCGCCTTTTGAGTTTCTAAAAAACTTCCTGCACCTGTTGGACCCAATTTCCCTTTAGATGCTCCATCAAAGTTAAAATTTTAGCCAACCTAGTGGAGGGGATTCCCAGATCGTGCTAGCTATGTCTTGACTTCCCCTGCTCATTGTATTCTGAGGTTGAGTTAAAAATACAACGATCTCTCCAAATCGATCTCCCCTTCACAAGTTAACAAATCCATATTTAAAGCTTTCATATTTTTCACTATATCTACAATGGCCCTTGAGGAGACCAATGACTCAAGATGGAAAATATTTTTAAAGGCGTGGGCATTCCTTTCCTTCCACACCTGCCACCAAATATGGACTAACCTAAATTTCCAAAACTGACAGAGGTGGGGAGAGGAGAAGGGGAAGATCCATTGAACAATCAGGTCCTCCAACAAGTTGGGAAGAACCCAAGCAACACCTAGCTCCAAAAAGAATTGATAGAAGACTTCAAGGTTATAGGCACAATGGGAAAATAAGTGGAAAGGCGATTCAAAAGCCCTATCGCACAAGAAGCACCTATTAGGAAAAATCATTCCTCATTTTTTAAGATTACCAATATTAAGGCACTTTCCTTGAATTGCCAACTAGAAGAACACATTGACTTTAGGCATCAGGCATTTAATCTAGAATTGCTTCGTCGAGAACCAGAGATCAGAATCATAGTCCAAGCAACTGTAGGCAGAATTAACTAAGAATTATCCATCTTTCTCAGGCCCCCAAACCAACCAGTCGTGAAGACCAGTGGTCGTGGGTAAGAACCATTTTATAGAATCTTTTAAATTTATAAAATCAAGTTTCTTCTACTGAGAAATATTTGAGAAGTCAAAGGACTTCCACCTAAGATGATGATTGAATAATTCTAAAAATTCAAATACTTTAGGACCAAATAACCTATCTGTGATTGGCTTTAGACAAGCGAATGTAAGACAATCTTCAAGAGGGGATGACGTGGCCCAAGAATCTCCCCAAAAATCAATGGAATAACCATCCCCCAAAACCCAATGAAGGTCTTTATGAACATCTGCCTCTACTTAATGATCAACATGTTTTTCATAACAATAGGAGGTTGAAAACTATTTGACTACCACTAAACTACCTATAATATGACATTATATTTATCACAAGTAATTATCATCCCACATACACAAATATTGGATTTCATACTTATTTCTAGAAACGAATAGAAGGAATCCATCCACTCAAATATTATACAAAAAGTGTAAAAAAATGATGAAAGAGATAAAGATATAGTGGGCACCCATAGGAACCATAAATAATCACCATATTATTTTTAGATAAGAATCACAACACTTTAATACAATGGATGGAGTGATAGGGGGTATTTATACTAATACCAAAACCCCAACTACATAAATAAGTTTAACCTAAACCCACATGACAAGGGAGCTTAAGGTTAAATACAAGTTATAAGGTGTATTTAACCATAACAAGGTTAACCACATCCCATAAGGCTTACATAACAAAATAATACAAAAGATTAAATACATTTATACAATGATTTCCCTTAGGCGTATACAAGATTGCTTCATACAATGTTAGTGTTGGCCATAAGTCAAATTACACTTCCAACACCCCTTCATGATCTGAAATGAGGGGCCAAGGATACAAGACGTTAGTGATAATAATATATTCTCTTTGTAATGGATGCTCTAGTGGGCCTCCACACTTAAGGAAGACTCATATGGATCCCTCTCATCATTTGGAAATTTATTGATGTAAAAATACCTCTGCACAAGTATCTCCTTAGGTTGGACCATAGTCATCACAACCATTATTATATAGTCCTACACATATCCAAGGGACATCTTTGTTATGAGTCCATGTGAGGAAGAGAAGACAAGAGTACTCCCTTTAAAAAGTTACTACAATATTCTATAGTCACATAATAAAAGGGCTTGGAAGCATAGGTTTTTCTTTTACAACATACATCATATTGTTTAGAAACATCAAATTGCCTTTAGGCCACCTTATTATCATCACTAAAGAGTATTTGCAAGGACCTATTTATGAGAATATCCATTACAAAATTTCAAGAGCACCTGGACAAAAAGAGATAATGAAATATTAGATATTCATGAATAAGATGAATCAATAGACCAAAGGAGGAAGAGGGATTGACTATAGCTTACTCTCTATATATTTTTTTATACCTCCAAAAGACTCAAAAATTGCTACAACTATCATAAATCCAATTGTATCTCTTATAAATGTAGACCAAATATTTTGATTGCATAACATATTATAAATTTACCCTTTTGAAATAGGGCAATAGGATTTGAATACAATCACACAATGAGATATCCCTCCACTTGTAGTAAGTCCTTGAACAAATACCACTAATGCAAAGAGCTCAAAATCATGTGATTTAAAAAAACGAGATCTCAAAACACTTCTATATGCAAAATTTGTCCTCTTGAAGTTTGCCTACAAAATAGCCTAAGAGTGAAATTTTTGAAAATAATCAAATTGTTAAAAATTCCTTCTAATTGTTCTACAATGAAAAATAATAAGAAATAAAAATATTTTTTTTCTCCTTACATCAAAATATAGGGCATACTTATGCTATGTCCATCTATCTTGAATACGGCCATCATTGCTCGGGTCCAAAGGTGTGCCCTCTCTATGAAGAAGAGCATCATGATCCATAACAGTAAAGAGCTCCAACCATTTATATAGATATGGTCTACAATATTTAAACTAAGGCAAATTAATATGCCTCCTTTTCCTTCTTCCATACAAGGCACCAAGGCTCCCAAGTGGGATGAAAACATCACAATTATCCCTCCTTTGTAATGGTACTATGTCCTCTTTGTGAAGAAACAATGTTTAACTCTTCATGAAGAAGTGAAGACACCCTTCTAAAGTCAAACCAAAAATACTTATTTGAATCTATGCAAAATACGTATAATTCTTATAGATGACTAATGGTTCGAATTGAATGATTGTGTAAAATGCCAAGGGTTGATAGACTTCTAATGGAAAAAGACTAGCGTTAGTGGCACTATGACAACAATCTCTTACACACATAATGAAGCCATAAGTGTGTTGATAGAATAGATTGCATCTAGGTTCTCGACACCTTGAAAGGCGTCCTATACCCAAACAACATTATTGTGTGAGATGATAGTCATTTCCATTTTGTTCACATTATTTGTACCCTAAATGGCTTGCCTCAAGTTCCTAATGAAAAGCCCTATACATTTGACATTTGATGAAAGCCACTTGTTCTCAAACAACATGATTTAGACCCATACCCTAGTTGGCATGAATAATACTTATGACAATATCAAGTTACACTTGGGAAGCACCTCTCTCTACTAGGACCGCATACAACTTGATCGAAAATCCCTTTAACATATCTTAAATGGTATGATTATGCTCTCTAATGGTATGTTTAGAAGCCTAAATAGCATGGACCCGTTCTTGGACAACTATGCTCTCAAACAATATCTAACTTGTCTTGAATGACAACCCTCCCTTCCTAGAAGATGAGCATACAGGCAAAGACTAATTTTTTTTAAGTCTAGGTGGCATACCCTACTTTTCAACAATCCACAATTGGTTCTAGACAATGAATTTGTGACTAATGATGAACTAATGAACTTGGTTAGACTCTATTACTTCTCCTTCGATGATGTTAGGACCACCATTGGCCTTTCTCCTTTGAACAGTATTCATGTTGCAAATAGCAAGGAGCCTTTTGGTGGCATGTTTCACATCTTAAATAACCACCTTGCAATCCCAAATGACAGAATCAATCCTAGGTGATAGTTGTTTAGTCTTCAATGACATTTTTCATTTGATTGACTCATATAACTCATTTTGACTCCCTAAAAACAACCTATTAGACCTTGTTGATGACTAATTCTCCTTGAACAATGGAAAATTATATGCAATTGGGAAACTTATGGGCTCTAAGGGCATCTAGTTGCTATTGGATGATATTCCCTTTTTTGGAAATCATCTCCACTCTTCCTTTCACTCAAAAAATAGCCCACAAGTGTCAAACAATGGCATATATCCCTTCATTGGCCTGAACATGTTAAATTTTACAATACTTTTCAAAAAAAAAATCATAAGCATAACATTCACCACAAATAAATGTAGAAGAATAAAGAAATGAAATAAGAGAGCAAATAGAAAAAATAAAAATATAGATAAACAAAATAGAAGAGGTGGTTGCTTGTAGGGATAGAACAATATATTATATTGATGCCATACACTAATATAATGGACCAGTAATTAGGGGGTATTTATAGCATATACTCAATCCCTAATAGTAATTACATGTCATGTTAATCCAAACCAACATAACATAATATGTTTTAAAGGTTACATTAGAAGTTTAATTACAACCTTACAAATTTTACCATATTGGTGGTTTAATCCATGGTGCTAGGGCTAAACACATAGAATCATACCTGTAGGCTTATATAAAGAGTTCATCACACTCACTTGTAGCCTTATATGATAATTGACAACCTTGGCCAATAATGTCAAATTATTGGTATTCCAAGAACCCCATAACTTGAGTTGAGGACCAAGCAAAGAAGATATTGGAGATGATAATATCTCTCCCCTTCCCCCAATACCCCCATAATGAATTATTAGATATTCAAAAGAATCTTGGTCATGAATTTTGCTATATGCTTTGCTAAAGGTACATAGACTAGATCAACCCTTGCATGAACATGAAGTTATGATTCCATCCCCTGAATAAAATATGTTTACATTACCATGAGAAGAACACCAACATAGAATATAGTAATCACCACTCGTCTACCAATCATAGAAGTGTAATTTTCGTATACAAATATTTTCTTGAACCATCCAAGAAATAGAAGCAAGTCTTCAAATAGTCAACTGCCATCATCTATTACAAACCTGTAGGAATAAGGTGTGCCTTGTGTTGACCACTAGATGTATACTACTTACACCCAATAATATTCTATAGCACTAAAACAAGTTCTTGATTGATGCCACCAATGCATAGATCCTAAAAATTGTGCAATCTAAAATAAGGGTCTCGAAACTTTTTCACATGCAAAAGTTATAGCCTATAAATTCTTAGGCTTATTAAGAACAAAAAATAGAACCTACACACCTTAGAAAATCACCAAATCAAAACCTACTACCTATCGCGCGTTGATAGGGTAACCTCTACAACTTGTTTACCAACAAGTGTCTTCAATAAATGATTGAATGACATGGCTTCAATTGATTGGTAATGTATTCTTCTTATATTAAAAAAATTGTCAACAACCACATCAATGTCACAACTCAATAGGATAGGAGGAATATGAACAAATATAAGAGAACAAGGTTCAAACCATGACCTTGGTCTAGGAAGCATGCTAGGCTAGTTGGGCTAGCCAGTCGCCCTTACACTGGTCTCAAAATAGAAGGTGCATGCCTACCTATCACGAACCACCTTGGTAAGACTTGCTATGTAATTTGGACTATGTATTAGAAAATGATATTTATTGCTTAGTTTTGATGTTTTTGATGGATGTATGCTTTGATATTGTGTCTATTTTTAATGACATGATACTATTAATGCTTTGCGTGGTTGCAGGATCCGGTGCTCCCGTGGGTGGACAAGAGAATTGGCCACAAGGAACAAGAGACCACATGTAAGGGAAATGATGACGATGACTTGTTCATCAAACAACTTAGGGTAACATGGATGAATACCCTTTCATGTAGGTGCATTATAGTTTTCTTATGCTCATGTTCATACCATTGGACCAGAAAAGTTATTGTGGTCTATCTTAAATAAGGAGCCACTCACTTGAGGATAAAACAATGGTACGAAACATCGAAGGAGTGTTTTTGTTTTACTATGGCATGATGGTTTGTGATTATCTCCTTCTATTCTTAAAGAATTAATTTGTTGATATTAATTCTTATTTGTCTAAGGCTAGTAATTAATCCATGAAATAAGCCATGAATATTTTGTTTTGAGTGCTTGCTTTAGGTGTGTGTTTGCAGCAGTAAAAGGGTCACCTTTTGCCTTGGTGGTGGTGATGCACTTATTATTCCATGTGTTGATGTGGTGAAACCTAGCAAAGTGGGCACATTGGTGTTAATTTTATCATGGTGCTAAGAGTGCATCAAAAGATAACGCTCTTGCTAGGACTGGGTGCTAGGAAGGCAACATGAGCGTTTCATTTATGCTCTCTTTCCTAGTTGGCACTGGGACCCTCCTTGCTAGAAATAGGAAGTTGTCTTGAGAAAGAAGGGACGCTAAGGTTGGAGACAATGGACAAGAGCATCAAAAAGAAATAAACAACGAAATATGAAGCTTGGGCTTGGAGAGGGGAAAATCAGATGATGATTCTCAAGTGATATTTTGTTCAGTCTACCTCTAATTAGTAATCTTTCCTATGCTCGTCTATTTGTATTCTTTTTAGTTGCTTGAGTGGGCATGTTTGCTTGCTAATTTCTTTCTACATTTGCATGGATTTTTGTTTTCCTTGTTGGTGCTTCGGATCGATCTCCTTACTTTACGTAGAGGATGCAAACCATGCACTTTGTTGCAAGTGCTTGGAGCTTGCCTAACATTGAGGTACACCACCTCCTCGTTATGTTGACTCAAGAAGTCGATGTAATTGTGTACCCTCAGCTCCTGTGCGCTCCTTGCCCTCGCCTCTAGTTGGTTGATTAAACCTTAGGCTTGTGCTCCTTAAAACCCTTGTTTTTGACTGCCTAAGCATTGTATGTGTGTTGAGTTTTATGTCCGGGTCTATAAGAGGTGATGCAGTCTTGTCTTTTGGTGTTGTGTCATCTCGCGTAGGGTTAACCAGAGCTTAGTGGAGTCTCTAGTAGGTGGACATGCAAGGAGATCGACACCTTCACCTGTGTTCAAGCCTCTCGTATGTTTGGGTCATGTTGTTGGAGTGCATGGTTGGATGGTCAAAGTCACCCTAGCTTCCTTTGCTTTGTTTTTTTATTTAATCTCTTATTTTGATAATGTTAAGTTAATCCTTAGGTTTCTTGTTAATCAAAAGAAATATTAAATAGTCTTAACTTAGATTAACTTAATGTTGGGCCCTTGGAATTAAACCTCAATCTAATGGTAGATTAATTGATTATTAATATATGCAAATTAATCAAAAGATATATTAGGTTTGGAGAATAATCTAATGGTAGATTAATTGATTATTAATCTTTGCAAATTAAGAAAAATATAGATTAGTTTTGCAAAATAATCTAAGGTTAAATTAACTCATTTATTAACACTTAGGCTTATAAATTAATCTAATGATAGATTAGATTTGCTAATTAATCAATTGATAGATTAATGCAAACATCATCTTTAGAATTGGAAATAGCTTATTGATAGATTAATGCATTATTTAGATTTGAAATTAATCAAAGGATAGATTAATTTAATGCTTTAGATTTGAAATTAATCTAAGGATAGATTAATTTAATCCTTTAGTTTTGAAATTAATCTAATGGTGGATTAATTTAATTCTTTACCCTTGGTTTTATCAATGAATAACTTAAATTAAACTAAGAACAGATTAATGGAATCTTAGATTTAATTTTAATCTGATGTTAGTAATCCAAGAATGGATTTAAGTATTTACTCATGAGACTAATCTGTGTTGGTTCTAATGGAGTTAAAATTTCCAAAATTAGGATATTATGCTAATATAGAAATGCATGGTTTGGAAATGGAAGGAATTAAATATTTGTGGAAAATACTTTTGAAAAGAAGTATGGGCTTCTTTTGCTTGTGTTGTATTGAATTGATCCATATAGAAATGTATGTTCTGGAAATGGAAGGAATTAAATATTTGTGGATTTTTTTTTTGGAAAGAAGTATGGGTTTCTTTTGCTTGTAGTGTTGTATTGAATTGATCCATATAGAAATGCATGGTTTGGAAATGGAAGGAATTAAATATTTGTGGAAAATATTTTTGGAAAGAAGTATGGGCTTATTTTGCTTGTGTTGTTGTATTGAATTGATCCATATAGAAATGCATGGTTTGGAAATTGAAGGAATTAAATATTTATGAAAAATATTTTGGAAATAAATATGGGATTCTTATGCATGTATTGCTATAGTGAAATGAATCTTATAGTTATACATGGGTTGAGCTTTGATAGAAAATATTTGTGGAGAATATTTATGAAAGAAGTATGAGCTTCTTTTGCTTGTGAAATTTATGCATCAAATCATATAGAAATGCATTCATACCTGCATATGAGTTGTTATGATCCCTTTATTCCTAAAAATAGCCATGGAGGCTAGAGGAGGAAGATGGTAGATCAAGATGATGGAATTATCCTTTTGAATTATGGAAACAATGTAAAGGTCTAGTTGAAAAATTGCTCTTGGTAAAAGAGGACTTATTCAAATAGAAGCAAAGACTTTTCATTTGTAAATCTAAACCTTTAATTGAATGTTTTCATGGTGCCATATTGATTATTGATTTTATGGTTTTATCCATGTTGCTGGAACTAATGCTTTGATTTAAAGGTTTATTTAGATTTGTTTTCAAGCTTAGGATAAGATAGTATTTTTTATTTCATTCTAGAAGTTGCTCTTATTTATTTGCTTGTAGAGAGAGAGAGAGAGAGATATTGGGTTTTAGGGGGTTTCTTTGGGAAGGACTAAAGGTAACCTTGTCTAAGCTCTCCTTTTCAACTTGGGTTGTTGTGGAGTAGCAACACCTAGTTCTTGTGTCTATGATAAGGCAATCATGCAGAGTGGTCGATGCCTAGAACACCCATCACGAAGATGGGGTAGACAAGCATGAAGTTTAAGGGAACACTGCCGAGGTGCAATTAAACTTGACTAAGGTATTACGCTTGAAAAACCCAACATAGAATGACTTATGGCTGGTGGAAGGAATTGGCATCCCCTTTCTAAGGACTGAGAAGGGATAATCCTAAAGCTAGGGTCCGTGTTTGTGGAGAATTCCAAAAAAGTGGGGCGACCTTTGTAAAAGTGTTCTCTATACCGTGGAGGTATACAAGGTAAACCCCATTACCTATGGGAGCTTACCCTCTTCTATCCACTTGAGTGACGTCTACATCATCATGGACTCAAAATGTGGGTATGTCTAGTCAATGTATGTATTCCATGGATACTCATGAGAATCTTAATAAGTTCAAAAAAAAATCTCTCTCAAGTTGGTTAAGCTTTTGGTGTTGTTATATTTGGTATCAGAGCTCTAGGTCGTAGGACTTTAAATTACCCTAGAAAGTACTTAGATATGTTTTGACTTGGTGGATGACTTTTAGGTACAAAAGATCTTGTCTTGGGATATGGCATTCTATGTGGAGTTAGACTGTCCATCAATACTATAAATGGATGATAGTATTTATATGTTAGTGCATTTGAAAGATGTGACTAACTAGCAGGTAGGAGGCATGAGAAGGATAACTGCAACCTAACCTAAGAACGTTTGTGTGGCTAGAAAACTATGGCACCAAACTTAAGGAAAGGAAGAAGAGGATCCTCTGTACCACCAAGATGGGCTAGGAAGAATAATTCCAAGGCTATACCCCAATGGAAATTTTAGGGAAGTTAAGCAAAGTGGTAGAGGACCTCACTGTTGTCTCCTTTTTGCAAAAGCAAATAAAGCAAAAAATATAGCTACTGAAAACTTTAGTGAATCAGAACTCACTAAATAGGAACCCTGAGGTTATGCAAGAAGGAAACCTTCCTACATATGAGCAAGAAGTTAGGGATCTTATGGAGTCAAAACTAGCTAAAGATAATTCAAATATGAAAACAATTATGGAAAACAAGGGAATTCCAAGAAGAAATTCCAGAAGAGGAGGGATAATGGTACCCCTCAAGCACAAAAACAACTTGAAACTTCTCGAACTAAGCAGGCAAGGAAAAGAAATATGAAAGACACACAGGTCCCAAAGGTGGTTGCTATGATTGAGGGGGACCTCACTATGCAAACAAGTGTCCAAATCAAACAAGTCTAAGCAAAAAGACAAAGGAACCCAACCACAAAATATATGTGACAACTGGAAACAAAAATCTAGATGGTCAAGCTACACCTATGATTCTAAATGGTAAATTGTTTGATAAGGAAGTTAAGATCTTAATAGATTGTGTAGATGTGGATAATTTCATTTCTTCTAGTATAGTCAAGGATTTGCCAATAATATCAAGACCTTTGGCACAAGGGTGGAAATTCGAGTATGGGTCTGGACAAACCTACTCAATGGATCAATGTTTTCCTACAACCAAGATCACCTTACCCAATGGCTCTACACTTTGGCACTTATATGTAGCATTGCTACAACCTTTGACATCATATTGAAAATGGACTAAGTAAGGGCTCATGAGGCCATAATTAATTTTCAAAATCAATGGATAGACTTTTCAAGTAAAGACAAGCATCGACTGAGAATTCACAGTGAGCATGGGTGTTTTCACCCTCAAATGATCTCAAAAATGCAATTAAAGAAAGCTATAAGAAAAGGTGGTATGGTCTATATCATTAAGTTGAACCACAATATTGAAGATGATAGGAAGGAGGAATTATTTAAGGAGCACCCCGTTTTGCAGGAATTTGGGAAAGTTTTTCCTGAAGACCTTCTAGAGCCCCCACCTAAGCGGGAATTTGACTCCACTATTGAACTTCTTCCAAGTTCAGAACCTATCCATTGGACTTCTTATAAGATGAATCCTATTGATTTCCAGGATTTAAAAGTGCAACTTAAAGGGGTTGCTAGAAAATGTATTGATTAAACCTAGCATATCATTATGGGGTGCACCAGTTCTTTTTATCAAAAAGAAGGATGGTTCTCTAAGGTTGTGCACATAGATTACAAAATTTTGAACAAAGCAACTACTAAGAATAGGTACCCTTTGTCCATGATTGAAGATTTGTTTGATAAACTCAAGGGTGCAACCATATTCTGAAAGATTGATTTGAAACCAAGATACCATCAACTAAGAACCTGTGAGGAGGATACTCATAATATTGCTTTCAAGACTAGGTATGATCATTATAAGTTTATAGTATTACCCTTTGGACTGACCAATACCCCGACAACATTCATGAATATAATTAACAGTGTGTTCAGGGAGCATCTAGATCAATTTGTTCGATATTATGATATATTCCAATAATAAGGAGCACAATAAGCATTTAAGGGTTGTGCTTGGGTTGTTGAGAAGGAACCAACTCTATGAGAATCTATCAAAATAAGATTTTTATTTTCCTAAGGTTTAGTACTTAGGACATATTATATTTGTTGAAGGGATAGCAGTAGATCCAAAGAAGATAGAGGTCATTTTGAGTTGGCCATCGCCCACCAATGTGCCTAAAGTGCAGAACTTCATGGGATTAAAAGGGTATAATAGGTAGTTTGTAAAGGATTATTCCAAGATAGCATGTTCTATAACTAACCTTCAAAGAAAGGGAAAATAATATAAATGGACAGACAAGTGTGAAGTCATTTTGAGTTGCTTAAGCAGAAGCTTACTACTGCACCTATTCTCAAGATTTTAGACCCATAAGGAAATTTCTCAGTATGCACTAATGCTTCTTTGGAAGGTTTGGGAGGATTTTTATCCTAGGATGATTCAGTTGTAGCATATGAGTCAAGGAAACTCAAGAAGCATGAGGTCAACTATGCTACGCATGATTTGGAACTAGTAACCATAGTGCATGCCCTTAAGATATGGCGACATTATCTGCTAGGAAAGCCTTCTAAATTGAGAACCAACCATTAGAGCTTGAGGTTTATCTTTATCCACCAATGCTCAATGCATAACAAAGAAGATGGATTGAGTTATTAGCAAAATATAATTTTGGTATAGAGTATATCAAAGGAAAGGAAACAAGGTTGTTGATGCCCTAAGTAGAAGAAGGCATATAGCTGCTTTGATCCCATGTCACGTGAATTTAATGAACCAAGTTCGAGAAATACAAGCACAGGACCAATTTTGCAATGAAAATTGGACCAATATGGAAGGAAATTCTAAAGAGAATTAGGAATTTGACATAAAAAATGGAATTTTATGTTTTAGGGATAGGGTGGCGATCATTAAATTTGGTTATTTAAGGAAATTGATCATGCAAGAGGTGCATAGATCTCTGTACTCCACTTGCACAAGAGGGGAAAATATGAGGGAGAACATGAAAAAGGTCTTCTATTGGTTGGGAATGAAGAAATATATCATCGGGTTTGTGGCTCGATGTTTGGAATGCCAGAAGGTGAAAGTTGAGCATAGATATCCAATAGGAAAATTGTACCCACATGTCATACCAGTATGAACATGGCAGGTGATATCTATGGACTTCATAGTGGGTTTACAAGACTAGGTACTAGCATAACGCAATCCATGTAATGGTTGATAGATTGACCAAGGTTGCTTATTTTATTCTAGAAAACACCAAGGACAATGCCTTGATAGTGATCAATAGATTCACTAAAGATATTTTCTGGTTGTATTTTTTCCTAAGATCATTTCATATAGGGACTCTAGATTCACATCTGAGTTTTAGCAGGCCCTCCATCATGCAATTGATACAAAGCTGAATATTAGCTCTGCATATCATCCAGAAATAGATGGTCAAATAGAAAGGGTGAACCAAACCTTGGAAGGCATGCTCCGCATGTATTGCATGGACCAAAAGTCTCTATGGGAAGACTTTTTGCATCTAGTTGAGTTTGCATATAACAATGGGTATCATTCTTCCTTGAAAATTGCCATGTTTGAAGCCTTGTATAGCAGGAGATGCAAAACTCCCTGAACTTGGGATAACCCAGAGGATCATATTATCATTAGACCAGATGCAATTAGAGAGATGGAGTATCAACTCAGGACGATCAAGCTAAAGACTTGAGAATTCTTTATATGGGACAAAGTTTCCCTAAGAGTCAAACCTATGAAGAGTGTCATCAAGTCTACTAAGTTGGATCCTCATTTTGTAGGGACTTTTGAAATCATCAAGAAGATCATTTTGATGGCCTACAGACTTGCCTTACCACCCAACTTGTCAAATATCGAAGACTTTTTCCACATATCCTTGATTAGGAAGTACATTTTTTATCCTAATCATGTGAGATGTCTCAAAATTGTAGATGACAGATCAGTTGATCATTGATGTGAGGCCAGTGAAGATTCTGGAGTTTCGTTCCAAATCAATGAGGAAAAAAACTCTAGAAGAGTGTGTTGGACATTTTGAGTCAAAGTTATCAAAATGTCAAGGAACGAAGTTGTCATTGATGTCAAGGAACGAAGTTGTCATTGATGTCAAGGAACGAAGTTGTCATTGATGTCAAGGAATAAGCTACCGTTGATGTCAAAAGGTCAAGAGGAACAATGCACAGGTTAAAGGCAAAGAGCTTCATAATATTTTTAATATTATGTGGAAGCATAAGTTAGAAGGGTTTTTATTAAAACCATGGTGGTGGAATGATTTTTATCAAATCATTGAGAGCAAACAAAAGTTTCAATTTTACCCCAAGGAGGCTTTAATTTTTATAAAAGCCAAAGGGTTATAAAATTAATTTATAAAATTTAAATTCTAATTAGAATTTAAATATTTTATAAATTAATAAAGTTCTTATAAGGCGCCGACGTCATATTTTATTGCACCCATCGACGTGCAAGTCAAAGGAGGGAAAAGGGTATTTAAACCCTTGCCAAAGCAAACCTTAGGCATTCGAATTAATATCCAAAATCATGGAGACAACAAAAAGTTCATGCAACAAAGACAAAGGAGTGAGTGCATCATTTTAAGAGCACGTGGCAAGTGAAGGGAAGAGCCAAGGGCTCTAAGGTCTTAGGGAGAAGACAAAGCATGAAAGGTGCTTCCTTATTGCACGTGGAGCGCTTGGCTCACACGGCTAGCTAGCCATGGCCAAGGCGCTAGCAAGGGAGAGGGCGCAGGATCGAATCCCGCAAATTGCGGAAGGGGACTTTTGCCAAGGTTTTTATAAATTTGATTTTTAATTTTTCAATGTGCTAAGGTTAAGGAGTAATAAGGGTGGTAAATGAAAATTTGATTATTTCCTTGCTTTGCTAAGGTTAGGGAGATATAAGGGGAAAATGGTTAGGATATTTACCTAGGTGGTAAATGAAAGTTTACTAGGGTAAATATTCTTTTTACCTTAGGAAATTAAAATTGGTTTATTGCATTAATTTTTGCAATATTGAGAAGTAGAAAGTGTCATTTTGAAAGGGTCATTTGATGAAATTATTATTGTTGAATATTGATATTGAGATGGAGAAATAAGGTGTATTATGAAATTGAGTTATCTTTGTATATTTGAAGAGTAACACTTGTTATCTAACCCTTGGCACTTGGCAAAGAAGGAGGTGTTTGTGGTTGTGGCAGATATTTGAGGTTCCTTTCATCAATAAGAAAAAGATATGAGCATATTCTTCCATAGTTGAGTTGATTGGTTGGTTTTCTGGAAAATAAGTTTGGAGTGAAAAGGACTTGATTAGGGTTTCCTTATTGAGTGTGTTGAGTTAATGCTTCAAGGTTTTCTAGAATAAAGAGTTGTTGTTAAAACCTTATTTTATAAGCATTGTTGTTGAAGCCATTGGTTGTGTGAAGAACTTGAACTAGGGTTTGAAAAGAACATGAGTATCATTGTTATGTGATAGTGGTTGATAAGCATTGTTGGAAATATTTTGAGTGAAGGATCATATACTTGGACTAGGGTTTGTAAGGAAGGATTGTTTCATTGAGTGATTGGTTGAGTAGAGTTGGTTGAGCCTAGTCAAGTGGGTGTGTGAAGTGATTGTTCAAGTTCCATAAAACAAACTATTCTATATTCTGAATTGATTTGAGAAAGTAATTGAGGTGAATGTGAAGCATATTGAGTCTCTAACAATTCTCCTTATGTTTCTCAAAGAGTGATTGAAAGTGATTGAGTATTGAGGTGAATGTGAAGCATATTGAGTCTCTAACAATTCTCCTTATGTTTCTCAAAGAGTGATTGAAAGTGATTGAGTATTGAGGTGAATGTGAAGCATATTGAGTCTCTAACAATTATCTGTATGTTTCTAAAAGAGTGATTAAAAGTGATTGAGCATTGTGATGAGTATAGAGCATATTGAGTCTCTAACAATTCTCTTTATGTTTCTATGAGATTGGACAAGTTCTAGTGTGGACTTGTTGAGCAGATTTGAGGTAAGTCTTTGAGAAGACTTGTGGATAAATTTGGGTAAGCTTTTGTGGAAGCTTACAATACAGATTGAGAGTATATTTGGATAAGTTCTTGTGAGGAACTTATTGAGCAGATTGGACAAGTTCTAGAGAGGACTTGTGGATAGATTGGTGTGAGCTTTTGTGGAAGCTTACAAGGCAGATTTGAGACAAGTCTTTGAGAAGACTTGAGAATAGAGTTGATTGATTGATTTGTTCAAACCTTGAGTTAAGGTTTGGGGTAGATCCAACAGAGTTGATTTGAGATTGAGTCAAGCTTTGAGTTAAGGCTTGAGGATAGATATTGAGGATAGATTTGTGCTAGATCGAAGGACTATGTTTAGTATAGATTCGAGGATAGGTTTTGGTGCAGATTTGAGGATAGGTTTGTGCTAGACCGGAGACAGAGATTGAGGATAGATTTATGCTAGATCGAAGGACTATGTTTAGTATAGATTTGAATAGAGATTGAGGATAGATTTGTGCTAGACCGACGGACTATGTTTAGTATAGATTTCAGATAGAGCTTTGGAGGTGATAAAGTTGAGGATAGAGATCTCCAGCCAGAGTAGGGAAGATAGGTGTCTTATATGGATAGAGTTCCATTTGCTAAGGGTAGTGGAGGTAGAGGTCTTCTAGAGGATCACCAGCTAGAGCAGAGATTAGGATATTGGTGTCTCCTATGGATAGAGATCCATGAACTTGATTTAGGGGATTGGTGTCTCCTTTGGACAGAGGTCCATAAACATTGTAATAGGGAAAGGATTCCCAAGAGATTGATTGAGAAAATTTTAGTGAAATATTTTCTCCGTGGAGTAGCCCACATTGGGTGAACCACATAAATTGTGGTGTCTCTATTGTGTGTGGTGATTTATGCATTGCTTTGATTACTGCTATTGATATTGCTATCTGTACATTGCATAATATTGATTGGGAAAGAAAAGTAAAAAGTGGTCTTATACTTGTTCACCCCCCTCTCAATATAAGCTTGTGTTCTTCAATTGGTATCAGAGTGGGTTCCTTCGGAAGAGTTTAACAGCTTGAAGGAAAACTAACAAGAACACAATGGATTCTAAGAATGGACCTTCAGATAATTTAGTACTAGTATTTTATGGAAGTGATTATGTATATTGGAGTTTGAGAATGAAGATCTACCTGAAGGCACTTGGCAATGAAGTTTGGGAAGCAGTTGAAAATGGATACATATCACCGATTGATCCACCTACAGATAAGGAAGGTAAGCTTCTACAACATTACAATTCAAAAGCAATGAATGCACTTTTGAGAGGTTTGCATAGAACAGAGTCCATAAAAGTTATGCATTGTCAAGATGCAAAAGGAATGTGGGATAAGTTGCAAAATATATATGAAGGAGATAAAGGTGTCAAGAAAGCAAAGATACGAAATCTCAAAGGACAATTTGAAGAGTTAAGAATGAAGGATGAGGAAAACATTAGTACTTATCTACTTCGAATCGATGAGGTTGTTAATGCTATGCAAGGACTTGGACTTAAGGTTGATGAATCAGATGTTTGTGATAAAGTCTTAAGATCTCTTCCAAAAAGATTCAGTGAAAATATTTCTGCTATAGAAGAGTCAAAGGATGGTGATTCTTTGACAAGAGATATGTTGCTTGGTATTCTTACAACTTTTGAGTTGAGAACAAAAGAGCCTATTCCCCAGAAGGAAGCAACCTTCAAAGAAATCAAGAAGACAAAGGGTAAGAAGTCAGAATCAAGCAATGAGTCATCCAGTGATGAAGAAGCTAATTATGGTAGAAGAAACAAGGATTCAAGAAGATCTAGAGATACAAAATCTGTTAGATGTTTCAATTGTGGAAAGTATGGTCATTATGCAACTGACTATCAAGAAGCTAAGAATAACAATTATGAAGAAAAATAGGATCACAGAAATAGGGAATCAGAAAGATACAGGCATCAAAATAAAAGCAAGGATGGAAAAAGCAGACAAGGAAATAAGTTCTTTCAAAGGCAAAAGAGGAGCTACTATGCAGACAAGGCAAGTAAGTACTCAAGTGATAGTGATGCTAGTATTTCAGACAATGATAGAGATGAAGTCCTATTTATGATTGAAGAAAAAGAACCAGTTAAGAATAGGACTCCAATAATTCTCAAGTGTTTTAGATGTGGTAACTTTGGACATCTTGAAGATAGTTGTACAAGGAATGGTTATAGTTTCAGTGATGATGAATATGAGGATGCACTTGAAGGACCAGATGTAAAACTTCTAATGGCACTAGAAGAAGGAGAAGGTGATCCTATAGAAGACAAGTCAAAAGAAAATGAAGATGTGGACAAAGGCAAACAAATAGAGGAAGAATCAGATAAAGAAGGATATGATCTAAAGGGAGAACTTATCTATGCTCTTGAAATAGTAAAGAAGGTAAGAAAGCAAAACTCTAAATTAGAATCTCAGTTTCAAGAATGTGATGAAGAGAGAAGAATGCTTATAGAGGATCTAGACAAATCAAAGGCTAAGACAAAGAAATTCAAGGATAAGCTAGAAGCAAAGGTCTTAGAATGTGAAAGGTTAGTACAAGAAGTAGCCCTACTAAGGGAAGATTTAGAAGACTCCAAAGTCAAGCTAAAAGGGTTCAAAAATAGCTCAAAGAACTTAGATAAGTTCATCAAGATACAAAGGCCTACATCAAGCAAAATAGGTCTTGGATTTGAACAAGAACAAAAGAAATGGGAAGGAAAGTCAACCTCAAGTTCTGGAGGAGAAGAAACTTCAGATGAAGACACTTCAGAAGAAGGCAGTGTAAGAGAAAGTGAGACATCTGAGGATGAGTTGGACAACAGAAAGTTCAACAAGGACAGGAACAATGCACAAAGAAGAAACAGATGGAACAACAATCAGAATAGGTCAAGAGAGACTAAGAGACCAATGAGGTCAAGACAAGGAAGTTTCAATGGAAGATGTTTTTCATGTCACAGGTTTGGGCACATGGCTTCACGGTGCAGGACACATGAAAGATAGGAATATGGGAACAAACAACTTTTCAATGGGTATTGCTACTCATGTAATCAGTTTGGTCACAAGGCAATGAATTGCAGGCTTCACTAGGAGAAATCCTAAGACATTTGCACCTCCAAGGAATAATAACATTAAGTGTTATAAGTGCAATAATGATGGTCACACAACAAAGTGGTGTAGAGCAGATATTCCAGAATCAAGTATGAACAGGAACAGGAACAAGAAAAGGGATATGGATATGAACAGGAATAGGAATAGGAATATGGATATGAACATGAACAAGAACAAGAACAGGAACAAGAACAGGAATATGAACATGGACATGGAAAGGAACAGTCAGAGGAATCAAAAGGATCAGATAAGAAGAAAAGAGGATAAAGGTAAAGACCAGTGCTTGTTGGGAGTAGAAATACTCCCACCCTAGAATTAACCACCTCAAGAGGAGGTGGGGGAGGGGCTAAGCTAAGAGGCTCATTCTTAGCCCCGAGCCCCAAAGGTGACCCTTTGCCATTGATGTCAAAGGGGGAGAGATTTGAGTAAGGGGAGAGATTTGGTATTTGAGTAAAGAGGAGATATTTGAAAAGAGCATTGAGCCAGGGGGAGCAATGTCCCAGGGGGAGCAGAACCAAGAAAAGGTTAAGTTTCTGGTAAAAATAATTTGGGTTGCCATCAATGACAAAGGGGGAGATTGTTGGACATTTTGAGTCAAAGTTGTCATTGATGTCAAGGAACGAAGTTGTCATTGATGTCAAGGAATATGTCAAGGAACAATGCAAAGGTTAATGGCAAAAGAGCTTCATAATATTTTTAATATTATGTGGAAGCATAAGTTAAAAGGGTTTTTATTAAAACCATGGATGAGCAAAATAAAAGATTTTTCATAAAATCATTGAGAGCAAAGCAAAAGTTTCAATATTATAACCCCAAGGAGGCTTTAAATTTTCATAAAAGCCAAAGGTTATAAAATTAATTTATAAAATTTAAATTCTAATTAGAATTTAAATATTTTATAAATTAATAAAGTCTTTATTAAGCATCGACGTCATATTTTATTGCACCCACCGACGTGCAAGTCAAAGGAGGGAAAAGGGTATTTAAACCCTTGCCAAAGCAAACCTTAGGCATTTGAATTAATATCCAAAATCGTGGAGACAGCGAAAAGTTCGTGCAGCAAAGACAAAGGAGGGAGCGCATCGTTTGAAGAGCACGTGGCAAGTGAAGGGAAGAGCCAAGGGCTCTAAGGTCTTAGGGAGAAGACAAAGTGCAAAAGGCGCTTCCTTATTGCACGTGGAGCGCTTGGCTCACATGGCTAGCTAGCCACGACCAAGGCGCTAGCAAGGGAGAGGGCGCAGGATCGAATCCCGCAAATTGCGGAAGGGGACTTTTGCCAAGGTTTTTATAAATTTGATTTTTAATTTTTCAATGTGCTAAGGTTAAGGAGTAATAAGGGTGGTAAATGAAAATTTGATTATTTCCTTGCTTTGCTAAGGTTAGGGAGATATAAGGGGAAAATGGTTAGGTTATTTACCTAGGTGGTAAATGAAATATTACTAGGGTAAATATTCCTTTTACCTTAGGAAATTAAAATTGGTTTATTGCATTAATTTTTGCAATATTGAGAAGTAGAAAGTGTCATTTTGAAAGGGTCATTTGATGAAATTATTATTGTTGAATATTGATATTGAGATGGAGAAATAAGGTGTATTATGAAATTGAGTTATCTTTGTATTTTGAAGAGTAACACTTGTTATCTAACCCTTGGAACTTGGAAAAGAAGGGTGTTGTGTGAAGGTAGTTTTGAGGTTCCTTCATCATCAAGAAAAAGGTATGAGCACATTCTTCCATAGTTGAGTTGATTGGTGTATTTTTGGAAAATAAGTTTGGAGTGAAAAGGACTTGATTAGGGTTTCCTTATTGAGTGTGTTGAGTTAATGCTTCAAGGTTTTCTGGAATAAAGATTGTTGTTAAAACCTTGTTTTATAAGCATTGTTGTTGAAGCCATTGGTTGTGTGAAGAACTTGAACTAGGGTTTGAAAAGAACATGAGTATCATTGTTATGTGATAGTGGTTGATAAGCATTGTTGGAAACATTTTGAGTAAAGGATCATATGCTTGGACTAGGGTTTGTAAGCAAGGATTGTTTCATTGAGTGATTGGTTGAGTAGAGTTGGTTGAGCCTAGTCAAGTGGTTGTGTGTGAAGTGATTGTTCAAGTTCCATAAAACAAACTATTCTATATTCTGAATTGATTTGAGAAAGTAATTGAGGTGAATGTGAAGCATATTGAGTCTCTAACAATTCTCAGTTCTAAAAATAAAATTAGTATTAGTGAATTGAACATATTGAGTCTCTAACAATTCTCCTTATGTTTCTCAAAGAGTGATTGAAAGTGATTGAGTATTGAGGTGAATGTGAAGCATATTGAGTCTCTAACAATTCTTTGTATGTTTCTAAAAGAGTGATTAAAAGTGATTGAGCATTGTGATGAGTATAGAGCATATTGAGTCTCTAACAATTCTCTTTATGTTTCTATGAGATTGGACAAGTTCTAGTGTGGACTTGTTGAGCAGATTTGAGGTAAGTCTTTGAGAAGACTTGTGGATGAATTTGGGTAAGCTTTTGTGGAAGCTTACAATACATATTGAGAGTAGATTTGGATAAGTTCTTGTGAGGACTTATTGAGCAGATTGGACAAGTTCTAGAGAGGACTTGTGGATAGATTAGTGTGAGATTTTGTGGAAGCTTACAAGGTATATTTGAGATAAGTCTTTGAGAAGACTTGAGAATAGAGTTGATTGATTGATTTGTTCAAACCTTGAGTTAAGGTTTGGGGCAGATCCAACAGAGTTGATTTGAGATTGAGTCAAGCTTTGAGTTAAGGCTTGAGGATAGAGATTGAGGATAGATTTGTGCTAGACCGAAGGACTGTGTTTAGTACAGATTCGAGGATAGATTTTGGTGTAGATTTGAGGATAGGTTTGTGCTAGACCAGAGATAGAGATTGAGGATATATTTGTGCTAGACCGAAGGACTATTTTAGTAATTGTTTTTTTGTGCCAAAGATAGAGATTGAGGATAGATTTGTGCTAGACCGACGGACTATGTTTAGTATAGATTTTAGATAGAGCTTTGGAGGTGATAGAGTTGAGGACAGAGATCTCCAACCAGAGCAGGGAAGACAGGTGTCTTCTATGGATAGAGTTCCATTTGCTAAGGGCAGTGGAGGCAGAGGTCTTCTAGAGGATCACCAGCTAGAGCAGATATTAGGATATTGGTGTCTCCTATGGATAGAGATCCATGAACTTGATTTAGGGGATTGGTGTCTCCTTTGGATAGAGGTCCATAAACATTGTAATAGGGAAAGGATTCCCAAGAGATTGATTGAGAAAATTTTAGTGAAATATTTTCTCCGTGGAGTAGCCCACATTGGGTGAACCACGTAAATTGTGGTGTCTCTATTGTGTGTGGTGATTTGTGCATTGCTTTGATTATTGCTATTGATATTGCTATCTGTACATTGCATAATATTGATTGGGAAAGAAAAGTAAAAAGTGGTCTTATACTGTTCACCCCCCTCTCAGTATAAGCTTGTGTTCTTCATAGTGCAAGGTCCAATGGGACCAATATTCCGAGAAAAATGCCACTTGGGAAAAAGTGGATGAGATGAAAAGATATTTTCCTTATTTATTTGAATAAAGATAAATGAAAAATTTTCCAAAATTAATTGATTATTAATATTTGCAAATTAATCAAAATATAGATTAGTTTTGCAATATAATCTAAGGGTAAAATAATTGATTTGTTAACACTTAGGATTATAAATTAATCTAATGATAGATTAGATTTGCTAATTAATCAATGGGTAGATTAATGCAATGTCATCTTTAGAGTTGGAAATAACTTATTGATATATTAATGCATTCTTTAGATTTGAAATTAATATAAGGATAGATTAATTTAATGCTTTAGATTTGAAATTAATCTAAGGATATATTAATTTAATGCTTTAGTTTTTAAATTTATATAATGATGGATTAATTTAATTCTTTAGCCTTGGTTTTATCAGCGAATAACTTAAATTAATCTAAGAATAAATTAATGGAATCTTATATTTAATGTTAATCTAATGTTAGCAATCCAAGAATGGATTTAAGGGTTTACTCATGAGATTTATATGTGTTGGTTCTAATGGAGTTTTCCAAAATTTGGATATTATGCCAATATAGAAACACATGGTTTGGAAATGGAAGGAATTAAATATTTGTGGATTTTTTTTTTGGAAAGAAATATGGGCTTCTTTTGCTTGTGTTGTTGTATTGAATTGATCCATATAGAAATGCATGGTTTGGAAATGGAAGGAATTAAATATTTGTCGAAAGAAGTATGGGCTTCTTTTGCTTGTGTTGTTGTATTGAATTCATCCATATAGAAATGCATGGTTTGGAAATGAAGGGAATTAAATATTTGTGAAAAATATTTTTGGAAAGAAGTATGGTCTTCTTTTGCTTGTGTTATTGTATTGAATTGATCTATATAGAAATGCATGGTTTGGAAATGGAAAGAATTAAATATTTGTGAAAAATATTTTGGAAAGAAGTATGGGCTTCTTATGCATGTGTTGCTATAGTGAAATGAATCTTATAGAAATACATGGGTTGAGCTATGATAGAAAATATTTGTGGAGAATATTTTTGAAAGTATGGGGTTATTTTGCTTGTGAACTTTATGCATCGAAACATATAGAAATGCATTCATACATGCATATGAGTTGTTATGATCCCTTTCTTCCTAACAAATCACCATGGAGGCCAAAGGAGGAAGATGGCAAATCAAAATGATGGAATTATCCTTTTGAATTATGACAACAATGTAAAGGTCTAGTTGAAAAAACACTCTTGATGAAAGATGATTTATTGTAATAGAAGCGAAGACTTTTCATTTATAAATCTAAACCTTTAATTGAATGTTTTCATGATGCCATATTGATTATTGATTTTATGGTTTTATCCATGTTGTTGGAGCTAATGCTTTGATTTAAAGGTTTATTTAGATTTGTTTGCAAGCTTAAAATAAGATAGTATTTTTGCTTTCATTCTAGAAGTTGCTCTTATTTATTTGCTTGTAGAGAGAGAGAGAGAGAGAGAGAGAGAGAGAGAGAGAGAGATTGGGGTTTAGGGGGTTTCTTTGGGAAGGACACTAAAGGTAACCTTGTATAAAACTCTCCTTTTCAACTTGGGTTGTTTTGGGTTAGAAACACCTAGTTCCTGTGTCCATGAGAAGGCAATCATGTAGAGTGATTGATGCTTAGAACACCCATTGCAGAGATGTGAAAGACAAGCATGAAGTTTAAGGGATCACCACGGAGGTGTAGTTAAACTTGACCAAGACATTATGCCTGAAATACCTAGCATAGAATGACTTATGGTTGGTGGAAGGAATTAGTATTTCTCTCTCTAAGGACTAAGAAGGCATATTCCTAACGCTAGGGTCAAGAAGTCTGCATTCATGGAGAATGCAAAAAAAGTGGGGTGACCTTTATAAAAGCGTTCTCTATACCACAGAGGTATATGAGGTAAACCTCAGTACCTATGAGAGCTTAGCCTCTCCTGTCCACTCGAGTGACGTATGTAGTGTCATGGACTCGAAATGTGGGTATATCAAGTCAATGTATGTATTCCATGGATATTCTTGAGAACCTTAATAAGTTCAAAATAAAATCTTGGGTTGGTTAGGCTTTTGAGGTTGTTACACTACCCCTTGGGAGGAGCAAAGGCGAAAGGTGCACATAGTGCCCTTCCTCCAGAGCCAAAAATAATTGTCATTATGAATTAAAGCTTTTCCCTACTAGAACGAAATTTTTTGACACCCTTATGTGAATCGAGATGCCATGCATTGTCTTGGAAAGTGAGCACCATGGCTTAGTCATGGGATCAATATGTTTGAGAGGGACATACCAAAAAAATATGAGTCACTAATGACAAAAAATTGGCTATATCTTGGATGAGAAGCTTACACCATAACCCACTATCCATCCAAGGCTCCAGTTTTGGTGGGAATGAGGAAGAATCCCTTGTCTTTTTCTTTGTTTGCATCATAAGAAGAAAAAAAGGTTGCACACCATAGGTTACAGAAGAGTCAAACCAATGACCACATGTCCGAATTTGCACCAATAAAGCAATTTGCTAGTAGCAACATCATTACGCATGGTGAGACAATGATGCTAAGGTTGTGACTAAAAGGCCACATCTTAGAGAATATGCTAAAAAAAAATTGTAGCCAACACAAAAAAGGATGACATGAGGGGATTTGAACCATGGATATTTGGCTTATAGAATAAGGTTGTCACCAAGCACTAACATGAACACCACCTAATGACTCAAAAAGGTCAAGGAAAGAACTACTTTGAAGAAGAGAATCGAATACTACCAAGGATTCAATCTCTCAACTTGTCATTTGAAATGGCTAAAAAAATACTTTCATTGACCAAGTTTGCAAGTGATTAGTCATGTCCCCAAATTAACTCAATCCGCTCTAACAGAGGCACAAAGACCTGCAAAAAAAAATTTCTTCAATCGATTTTGAACCCATGACCTTCAAGAAAACATTAGTCCTAACTACCACTCTACCACATATGTTTGTTGTGACAAGACAATATTTTGTTTGAAAGATGTTAACAAGTGCTTTGCTTGAAGAAAAAGAAGTCATGCAAGTCCATGTAAATATGAATTTTTAACCACGAAATGTGCACCGATGCAAATTGAACCTGTGCCCTTGTGTGTTAAAAGACATCATTTGGTTTGCCGATGAAGACATCCAAGGTGTTGGTTGGGAGCAAAACGGTCATGCCTCATAGAAAATGGCTCCTCTCATCTAAATTTTGAACAATATTGGCACATGAAGACTAGGACACAAATTTGGAATCAAAATTTGTGAATTTTCAATTCAAAATTTTTAAATCTTCCCTCCAAAACTAGAAAGGACAATTTTTCATTTTTGCTCCTCATACCATTAGAGAGACATTCTTCGACATGATCAAGATACACCACTTTGCCTACTCTAATACCATGACATGTTTCACAATACTTTAGAGAAACAATCAAAATCATAGCATTTACCACAAATCGAATGCAAAATAATAGAGACAAAATAAGAGAGCAAATACACAAAAGACAAATTGATAAACAAAATCAAAGAGTTGGGTGTCTGTTGGCACCCAACAATATGTCACATTGATGTCACACACAGATGCAATGGATCAATGGTTGGGGGGTACTTATTGTAGATACATAATACCCAATAATAATTATGTGTTAAGCCAATCCAACATAACAAAATGGCTTAAAGATCAAATTACAAGTTTAATTACAACCTTACAAGGTTAATCATACTAGTGGTTTAATTGATGCCACTAGGGCTAAAAACATAGAACCATGCATATAGGCTTACATAAAGAGTTCATCAAACTCACTTGTAGGCTTACATCAAGTGCTTGTAGGATTACATCATCACCTTCGACCTTGGCCAATCAAATTATCAATATTCCAACATAGTAATATGCAAAAATGCCGCGGAAGGCAAACGACCTCCCTTGAACTCTTGAGGGCAAGTTTGTATGCTACATTCGCAATCTATTGATCTCAACCAAAAATCTTGAGAGCTCAAACAATGTCTCTTTGGCTATGGACAACTATCACCCTCTTAGACAATGATCTATTAAGCATTAAAGAACCTTCACCCTCAAATAGCCAGCTTCGACCTTCAAACGACCAAGGACGACTCCTAGATGACCAACACCAATCTGTAAACGGCCTGGGAAACTTTGAAACGATCACAACAAACTCTTACATGGCCCTAATAAGGTCTCAAATGGCCTAGATGGATTTGACTTGACCTCAAACAACCTAAAAAATATATCAATTAATTTGCTATTGTTAACAATTTGATTTCTTCTCTAATCAAATGACATCCTCCATCGTCCAAACAATCCTACATGGCCAAGTGCCATCCTCCATCATTTGGATTGCATCTTCCTCATGCTCACCTTCAAACAAATTAGTTTCAACCTTGCTCTCATCCTACATTTGTTAAGAAATATTTAGAAGAAAAAATACCAAGGTTTCTCTTGTTTTCCGCTTGCATGTCTAAGTTGAAGGTGGACACTTTTGCGTGTCTTTACTGTTTGCATAAAAAAACCCTATGTTTATTGCATGGGATCTTTCTTAGGCTTCTTGATCCCTTTGCACATCATTGGGTCACCTTAACTCACAACACTTTTAACACTAGTGACAAGTGTCTCCATAAATGATACTTGTGACACTACATAATGGGTTTGCCTTGACCATCATCTTAAATTCATCTTCGCATATTACCTTGGCAATTGTCATAAAATGCATTATTGTTGGCACCTCTTTCTAAAATAGTCTCGCTATGTGCCATGTACACATGTCAAATGTTCATTAACTTCAAGGGGTGTTCCTTTGTCAAATGCCCTTTCTCCTAACAAACTTTGCACACTAGTGACATTTTGGTTTGTCATGCTTGTTCTCATATTCATCACTCTAATCATTCTCATCTTCAAAGTCACTCACGTCGCTCACTTCTCAACCCCAACATCTAGATGATATTATTATTGAATCCTCCTTTGAAACACTCATTTTTACAGTCTCACTCCTCATCTTCAAAGTTGTTCTTGTCATTGACTCCAATGTTTAATTGATGTCTTTGCATCACTAAGATCATGGTCCACTTAGAAGCCTCTCAATATAATGATGGAGGGATCACTCCGTTCTTCTTCCTATATGGAAGAAGTCCCTCCACAAACCACCTCTTTGTTTTACAACTCTTGATGGTTGACCAACCTACAACGTCCAATTTGTAGGACAGTTTAAACAAACTCTATTTTTCGCTTTGCTCTATTGTGTTGATTTTTGCAATGCCATTAATGGCAACATAAGACAACTTGAATTTCTTCATGAAATTTTCTCACAACTCTTTCCATCTCTAGTACTTTCCCTCTGTTAGTTTCATGTATTAGTCAGTTGTGATTCCACACAGCGTTACAAGGAATAACCACCTCCAATTTGCTTCATTTCTCTACCCATTGGCCTTGCAGATCATAAGGAATATTTCCAATGTTTGATTGGACCCTTTATTCCACCAACATGAAACATGGAACACTTGTATGTCACAACAAAATTGGTCTTTGTCTCAACCAATTATTCAATACAAGCAATGGGTGCTCACATGTCTCACTCTTGTCACACACAATGATAAATACAACACACAATAGGTACTCCCCTTCCCAACTCCTGTATCATCCACCACTAAATGTGCCAACCTATAGTCACTTTGATGTCAAACTCCCATCCTACTCACATCGAACATACAAGTTGTAGTTGCTTCAATATTGGACTCCATATGTTGATATTGACCTTTCAAGTCAATGCTCAAATGTCTCTTGATGTTCATACTTAAGCGTTGTGACTTTTGTTGTGGTAAAATATTGATGACTTAAGTTGACTAAAAAAACTCCACCTACCTCTTAAGACGCAATTGCTCATGTTTTAGACACCTATCTTGTGCACCTTCAAACATATCCTCACACACTTGTTTCAGTTTTGGATTTCCTCTAGCAATCACTCTAATCTCCCCACTCATCTTCTACAACTTCATCACACACAACTTCATCATGTTCTTCGTCAAAAAGTTTGATACAATAGTCCTCACCATCGTGGACATATTCATCAACACTATCTTTTTTAATATGCATAACTTTCTTGCTTACGACACTTTCGTCAACACGGCCTTCATCAGTATGCACACCACTATCATGAACAACACTTTTGTTGACACGACCATCATCAGCACACAACCCTTCACCATGCTTCATCTCATGATGCATGCCTTAGTTAAGCCTTGCATTGTCACATACATCTCCACCACAAACAACTTCATCACTTAGCCCTTTGTTGGCGTCAACAAGTTCGCATCACTTTTTTTGGAATCTAAAATTATGCTAAGGAAGCAAGGGCACACCTAGACTACGACGCTCATTGACCACACTATAATCATCCCATTGTCATCCATGGATACTTTATCAAGCAAGATGCTTATCACAACTCCATGTCACCAAGTTCAACCCAACTTCGTGCAAGCAATGTCATCAAAATATAAAAATAGATTGCAACATACTATAATATAATGCTATTATAAATATATAAATAAAAGTACAATATGGAAAAAATTTATATAAACATATGGATACAATGCATAAAACATGTACCTTCACAACCCAATTATTTGCAGTACATCATGGTTTGGTCATGCATACAACAGAATAGACTTGTCTTGACCAATATTAACCAACACCATACTTTGACAAACAACTCCACTTGATCATCAACATCTCTTCTTATCTCTACCAAAATCAATGTGTATATATAGGTATTACAAGACCACCAGCCTAACTACTACCAAACTACCTATATACACCAAAATATTAAACTACATTATAATATGACTCTGTATTTATTGCAAGCACTTATCACTACACACACATGAAAACATGACAATACATATAACTCTATTAACACAACAATTAACTTATAACCAATGTAACACAATGTGCTCATGGAAACATGAAGTTCATTCATGTGTTAGATCGTCTTCCAATAGATTACTTTAAGTTCAAATTACAATAAGCTCAAGTCACCGCCATATGAAATTCATTGCTTCTAAAATCAAGTGGAGGATATTTTTTTTTTAAATAGAGAAAGAGAGATTTAAAACATTGGTATATAAACATTAAATTCTCTACACATAGATAGTCTCCTCAAAGTGATCTTGTGTGTCAAATGAGGTCTTAAATCTCTATTATTAATCCAATGATGGTCTTCCATGTTGCACTCAGAAAGTAAACTTAATCATCAGATATTTATTGAGTACATATGCAATCTAAAGGCATGGTCATTAATTATCCATACCTCTTGCAGCATATTGTTTTTTGTGTACCAGCAAACAGCCAAATTATGATGCATCATAAGCTGAATTTTTTTTTAAGATAAATAAAGGGAGCTTGTATAATGTCACATCTAGACAGAAATGTCAAACTTGAATCCATCGTAACAGGAATTTGACACAACTTTTTACAAGTATTCCCAATTTCCATATCTCCAGAATTTGCACTGCAACTGTACAATAAAAATGAATGACTCTGGCCAGAATCCTTATCAGCACCCCAAAAAAATCGCCAAATCAATCTCTCCAGGTCCTGAGAATATCAAAAGCAAGCCTACTACCGCAAACAACTGTTCAACGCAATAAAAATATTTAGTCTTGACCACTCGTAATTATTCCATTTTCATGCTCAAGGAAGACTACCGCTCAAATGTTATATTGTCCACAACCTCTTCCCTCTTGGAATGTAGAGGCTGTTGTTTGTGATTCTCTAATGCTTACCTTTTCCTCTCACAAATTTGACCTGGCTGTAAACATCTGATGGCAACCAAGTGTACAAATGGTATACAACATAGTGCACTACAATTCCATTACCACTTAAATAAACAAAATATACAATGTGAATAAATTACAATTACAATGCATACACTCTGCACACAACATATATCAGATTGCCTGGCACAACAATTCCAACGGCCTAGCAAAGCAGTTAAGACGTCCTAGCAAAGCAGTTCAAAGTTCAAACGACCCAACATAGTGTTCAAATGGCCAGGCACAACAATTTAGAAGACCCGGCAAAGCAGTTCAAACGGCCTCACAAAGCAGTTCGGACAGCCCAGCACAAGTATCTCATGAATACATATCTGGTTACACCCAACTTCTACTACCACGTGCAATTCCAATGTACAGCACCCACCTTCCACACAAATCCTCAATACCATGCCAACCTATCCTTCCATGCCAACAACACGAATGAATGAGGGAAGGGTCTATTTATACAAAAAAGAGGTAGTTGCATCCTCCAACTCCCCGACACCTCATCATTTTATTAAATTTCGTTTGACATGCATTTGACTTACATTTACATTTCATTTCATGACTCATTTTATGACTTACCCGTACATAACTATTACTTCACTTAACATTACACATTGTCACATACAATATTATATAGCAAAACTCTTATGTGCACGTACTTGACTTCCACCGCATTTATTCAATTTGCCTGTCTACACCAAGCATATGTATATCTGTACGTCACAGAAATTTTCTTGATTTTATCAGAAGTATGATAAAAATTAGCAAATACTAATCTTATATCTGGAGCATAATAAAGGTAATTTCTTCAAGAATAATTAATAAATATCTGAATTGGTGCTGCCATCATCTTCATCTGAATCCTGATCATTTTGAGAAAAGAATCTGGCCATCCCAATACTTGCCAATACTGTAAGCAACTTTCTGGCTCTTAAGTGTCTTATCATCCCTGCAATGGAATGGTGATGAGAATATGTGCCAGTTACATTGTCTTCAAAAATTAATATTTTAATTATTATAAATTTTTAAATTTAATGTTCATAACTTGAAAGAATGCATCCCTTCCGAAAATTCCATGATATAAAAAAAATGCTTTACTTCGTTGGCTTGTTGGGCCATTTTTTTAAATACACCATCCTATTTTCTCATGTGAGAAGAAGGGTCTACCATATCTTTGATCTCATAGTTAGGTGGAAAAGGAGAACTATGCCTATGTTCTACTTTCTTCCTTAATAATCCTTAATAACACATCCATTTCTTTGGCATTATGTGTAACTATTAAACACCTTTATACATCAATTGGTAAGGAGCTAGAGAGGTGACAATTTAAATCACATGGGAGAGGATAATGATCTGACTTTGATTATTAAGAAGATTCTGTGTTTTAAAGTGAATGTTTAATTAAAATTTAAAATATACTCACAAAAATATATAATAAGTGTTAGTTACATTGTCTTCAGAAGTAACTCTTGAAGTATCTTCTTATAACATACCAAGAGGTTCTTGACTCTCCACGTACTTCAGAATAAGCTGCCTTGGCTCGACTAAAACACCAAAATTGAAGAAATAAAGAGGCCTTGCAACCACATGCACATGACACACACTGCCCAGCAATTCACAAGCAGTGCAAAAGAAGTTAAACATCTTGCGCGAAACTGGCTTGATGATTGACAAACCTCAAATACTACAATCCAAGTAAAATTTATATAGGAAAGAACTTCCTTTAAGTGCATAGGACTTGAGAGATCATTTGTAATGGTAGTATGCTTAAAGATAAAAGTATGCATAAAACACATACACAGGAATAGACACCAAAAAGAGATGTTAAGTATACACCATGAAAGGATATATTTTAATGCATTTTAAATGAAAAGTTTATTGAGCTTTTGACCAATATTTGTTCCTACACAAGCAACCTAGAGATGCATATGCTTTGAAGATTAGTCGCTTACCAAATATAATACAATCCATTTGTTTCTTGTTTCTGAACTCTACCCAGCAGTTCAACCTGGAAGATGTCTCCAATGCACAAGACTGGCCTTGGAAGTTTGAAGGTTTGCAATTTATCCTCCTGCACAACAAGGCTTCATTACAAATGCCTCAAAAGAAAAGAAGTCTAGCTTACAATCTGAGACTAAAATCCGGTTGAAGTAAAAGAATGGCCAAATGCAGGCAAATACCACCATTCATCCCTCCTCCATGATCCCAAAAAATTCAAGATCAGTACCATCATGAATAGCAGCATACAAAACATGCAAACACATAATCACAAAGTTGCATATAGGCTGATATACTGCTTTCATTCACTCATCAAAACACATTCAGGAATGTCTCCATGCATAAGAACCTTCTTCATCCATCTGAACTCTACTGCTAAATACAAAATCTACAAGATCAAAACAAAATTCATCCATTCAAGTGCATCGAGAATAAGGATATTTTGAAGCTAACCAAACTACGAGATGATAAATACAACCGCAATGGCTAGTTTAATATCAACCATAATAGGATATAAGTACGGTTAATAACCAATCCCCACTCAACCTATCAGGATTTGAATCAGAGGAAGCGATAACCAAATTATAGTACTTACAGAGAAAATAGAAAGTAGAGCATGGGGAATGCATTTGTTAGAATAATCTTTGTTATTTTCATTGATCAAATGCTTGTTTATATTGAGCAACCATCCTATTCATGTGTTTTCTAGTTGGTGGAAATTACAACTAGATCTCACGTGGTTCTTGTGTTGAGTGGTTCTAACCATAGTTGAGAAAATTGGAATCGGCATTTTTTAAAATCGGCAAAAATCGAGGAAAGAATCAGCAAAAAAAAACAAAAACGAAGAAAACGAAATTTTTCATTGAAAAAGCTTTTTTTCATGCATATTACAATAAATTAACATTATGCAAATCAAATATTGCAATAAAAACAATAATTCATGTCAAGACATCATACAAGGCTCAAGCTTTAAGTATACATGAAAGTGACAAAACACATCTTGTATTGCTTATCATATGAAAAGGTACAGAGTTACAAGTAACAAGAAGGAAAAAAAGATTTCATTTTTTATATGCCTGAACATAGAAACAAGTAACAACAAAGTTACAATCACTTGAAAAAAAGGAAAAAAAACCTAAACCTTAAACCAAAAGGCTAGGGTTTAGGGTTTAAAATTGAACATTGACAGCTGAAAAATGTGTTTGCATACATAGTTATCAGGCAGCAATATCTAATTAAAAAGAGGAGGAAAAAAAAACCCTAAACCCAAAACCCTAGGGCCTCAACTAGGGTTTAGGGTTTAAACTTCAAGTTCAATGTTCGAAGTGTCAAATTCAAACATTAACAGCTGAAAAATGGGCTTGCATACATAGTTACCAGGCAGCAATATTTACTTAAAACGCGAATGAAAAAAAAAAACAAAACCCTAGCGCCTAGCCTAGGGTTTACAGTTTAAACTTCAAAGTTCAAAGTTTCAAACATTAACAGCTGAAAAATGGGCTTACATAGTTATCAGGCAACAATATTTACTTAAAAAGAGGAGAAAAAAAAAAACTCAAAACCCTAGACTAGGGTTGCATATTTAGGGTTTAAACTTTAAACTTCGAAGTTCAAACATTAACAGCTAAAAAATGGGCTTGCATAAAAAACCCTAAATCGGCCGCAGCCTAAAAAAAAAAAAAATTGCAGATTTTTTGAAAAAATCGGCAAAAAATCAGACTTTTTCAAAAAATCGGCAAAAAATCTTTGCATTGCCGAGAGTTTGCCGATTGCATCGGCATTTTAAAAAATCGGCAAAAAATCGAGATTCTGCAGATTTTTTGCAGATTTTCTCAACTATGGTTCTAACCACTCAACCAACTTTGACCTCATAATGATGTAATAATTCTCCAACATTCCCCCCCTTATTACATCATGATCCAGGCTTGGGGAGGAACACTACCTAAACACTTAACCATGGATAGGAACATACTTAGCTATCTATGATTTTCCAACACACAACTTGATAGGGACATACACACTATCCAAATATCAAAGTTGCGAATAGGGACACACACTACTGTTCACCACACCTGTGATTAGGGACATACACAACCAATCACAAACAATTGGATAGGGACACACACTATCCATACATCAAAGTTGTGAACAGGGGGACACACTACCATTCACAACACCTGTGATTGGAGACATACACAAACAATCATGAACAACTGGATAGGGACATACACACTATCCTTACATCAAAGTTGTGAACAGGGACACACACTACCATTCACAACATTTGTGATTGGGGACATACACAACCAATCACAAACAATTGGATAGGGACATACAGACTATCCTTACATCAAAGTACACTACCATTCACAACATTTGTGATTGGGGATATACACAACCAATCACTAACAACTGCATATCCCCTTGTGAATAGGGACATACACAACTATTCACAAGAACATTGGGAAAGATTATTCCCCCCCCTCCTCCCCCAAAAGTGAAACTTATCTTGCACAAACTTTTAGGAATGTTGGGTACCATCGATCGTGCACTCCACGTACACAAGACCAAAGTTCACTCTTCTTTACTTGATCTATGTCAACATTCACACTTATCATATTTGAAACTTTAGACCTCACTTCATTCGTCTTGTTTTTAAACACCAATAGTTAATAGAATTGGTACATCCAAGAAGCCGAGCATCTTTAATGAACTCGCTTTTTTCATTCTTAATTTGCCAATTGCATGTACTAAACCAGAAATAGGTAGAATTATCAGGAAACCATTTTGCTGCTTTCTTTAACTGACCAATTAAATGTTGGCATTGACGTGAATTTGGTCCATCTGGCACTTGCTTCAACTCCACAACATAGCTCCATGCTCTTTTACGATCATATGTGAATTTCAATGACTTGTACAAGCTCCATAACTATGCAGAACAGTTCTACGTATAATCATCAAAATTTTGTCACCAATCTCAACTATCTAACGTCCTTGTGTACATATCTCAACAGATTTTACAAGAGGCACAATCTACAAAGGACATGCAAAACATGTCCCAATATTCTTTTCGACAGCACAAGCAACTATGTGCTTTCCATTAGTAAACTTCTTTAAGGCATTTAAATGCACCTTAATGCAAGACGAATGAATTCATGTTGTTGGTCATCACATGTTTCCGAAACATTTTGTAAGACAATTTGCAAATTGATCTTTCATCATTGCTTGGATGGGTTCATTTTCATCTGTTGTTACAAGCATCTCACCAATCAGTATCTGCCATTCAGTTGATCCTCCAAATTGTAATCATTTCTCTATAACAATTGAAGCAAACTTTTGTCGACTCATCTGAACTATTTGTCTAGCTAATTTTAAGTTACAGTTGCACACTCATGTGGCTTACCATGTCCAAGGACATGCTGTATCACATAATTTCCATACTAATCTTGTGCAAGCACACAGGCAGATTGCAAAAACTCATCCATAATAATGCTTTGTGTCGTCTCAACTTTGCAGTGCTCCAATACTCTACTTTTGGATAACGTGATTCCTGTTTTGATCTCTTACACATTGCATAACATGTCCATCCAATTCCAAGACAAGTTTTGTTTGCTGGTCAATATAAACTTCTGCAGATGGCTTTCCAAACAGCCACACATCGTTTCTCACCTTCTTCTCATTTAGCATAGTTTATCTGAATATGACGAGAGATCAAGTAATTCTTGTCGAAGTTGTTAGAGTTTGCGTTCTCGACGAAGCCATAGTCTTCTTCATCCTCCTCATCCTCGTCCATGGCAACGAGTAGCTTTTGATATTATTAGCACCGTCGTAAAATAATTTCGCTATACATTGCTTGAACACAGCATGCAACAGGTGGTTCAATCTTCTAACGTCGTTGGACGTCACTGGTTTCTCGAATTAATGCTTGCATGGAGAATCTTTGGCCTTTCACGTTGCTATTTCAGACTGCTCGAGCTCTATTTGCATTCAGCAGTGTGAATCCAAAAACTGTCTCGTTACCTTCTGCACTATTTGGTTTTGGAATTTCTGACCATGTTCTTGCCAAGTTTTTTTAAGATCTTTACCCAAGAATTTTCCGAGCTCAAAGAACCCTTTCAATAGAATACCACAAACGATCAACCAGCGCTAGGGCTAGCTACTTTGCCACTTTCCACAAATGTGGAACAACCTTAGATCTAGATTGTTTTCCACATAACTGGGTGGGGGGACAACCTCACCAACCCATGGCAATTCGCTCTGATACTAATTGTTAGAATAATCTTCATTATTTTCATTGATCAAATGCATGTTTATATACATCTTGAGTTGCTATATTAAGCAACCATACTATTCATGTGTTTTCTAGTTGATGGAAATTACAACTAGAACTCACATGGTTCTTCTGTTTAGTGGTTCTAACCACTCAACCAACTTTGACCTCATAATGATGTAATAATTCTCCAACAACATTATTCTCAATCATCATCAATACACCCTCCACTTGACATAGGCAATGGACTCAAAGAAGAGAGAATATTCCTGATAAAATCTCTTGAGGAACACCTATACTCAAAACTTAGAAGAGGCCAGTTTGTAGGGATAACCACATGCATCCATATCTAGTCCTATAACCAACAAAAATTAAAGTAGCCCGTTCATTTATGTTGATTATCAATGAACTAAGCGATTCATTTATTAACAAAAACTAGGCATATCCTTGTCATATCTAATGTCATAATCCTATGTCTACATATACCCCTCCATTGTAGTGATTGACATTCTTGTTCAATGTTGACAAAGTAATCACATAGCATCTAGAGCTGAGTTAAGTGTCCAAAGTAGTAGCTTGAACTGCAGGACCAGATGACACAGATTGTACATATGACTATCCACTGCTAACCTTACTTGAAATGTTCCTCCTCAACCGCTTGTTTTCCTCAAGAGCCTTGTAGTGGAACCTGTTAAAGTCCATCAAATCATATTATATTTCCTTCCCCTTCTCCAAAATTTGCTCCCACACCTCTTCCTTCTCAAGATATTACTCTGACTCTCTGATTTGCTATGCATCCTACTCCCTACTACATACATTCTGCTCTCTCCACACTAAATTTGTTTCTTCAATTGATCTACCTCCTTAATAAAGTATGCAAAGTTGATTTCAATTCCTACACTTCTTCCTCTAGCTTTTGCTCTTTCTCAAATCTTTCAACTAGGGATTCCTTCTCCCATGTCACTTTTGCTCTCTCTTGTGCCAGGTGTTTTTTTGCAATATAGTGATGTTGGCTTTCAAAATCCAAAAATACAAGTTTATTCATAGCAGGCTAGATGGACCCATTCTCTGAATTAAGATGATTAATGCAAAGAAGGTATTGCAAAAGAGGCAGATTCATCGCTTGACTAAAGAGCAATCTTTGTAGCATGGTGGTGAGATTCCCAACAATGAAGATAGAATGACAAAGTTTAGAAGCCAACAAGTCTGCAATCAACACACTTGAATAATGTCAACATAATCAATTGTTCAAACGACAATACTTCAGACAACAAGTTGATCTCAATCAGATGGCGGTCTCCTGACGACATCCGTGTGACGGTGTCAGCATGACGATATTCACCAGATGACAGTCTTCTAGACAGCATCCTCCAAATGACAAGTCTCAAAACAACTCTCCCTTCGACGGCAAGTCTGGTACAACAGTTATCCTCAGTAATGGTGGTTAACAACTTCTAACTGCAACCTTCAACCTCCAACACGACTGCATCTTCCAACCTGCAACCATAATACCTTGACAATACACAAGTCTTATAATCTAACATACTGATATCGACAAATAGATAGAGAATGGATTTGCATTGCTAATCTGCTTGTAGGACATTCACAAATTATAGCACTTGTATATAGATTCATAAGATGTTGTTTGCACTTGCACATATGCTCTCGTCTATGCCTAGTATGCGTATCACGATCAGGATTGTATGCAACAATGAAGGGGGGTCCTTTTTATAACATAGTCCTGGTCAGATGGCGGTTATAATGTACATTAAACATATTACCAATTTTACATCATGTGCAATATTAAACACTTTAACTTATGACAGCTATAACATAACATTGGCATTTCAATTACATTTTGATATTATTTGGGACGTCCTTGGGTTTTGTTCCAGTTCCCTGGCACCCCTTTGCCCTCCTCCTTGGCTAGCTGGTGTTGCAGACGATCTCCTTGGGTTGGGAGGTCCCTTATTCTCTTGTCTGCCCCATTCCATGCCTTTTGGCAGGGTTTTCCTTTTGGTGCCTGTGAACTGGGACGTCCCTGGGTTTTTCTGGATGTCCCTGGTTTTTCCTGGGTCCTTCTTTGGGTCTTTTGAGTTCCTTCAGAAACCCTTTTCCTCTTTTTTGCAGGGTCCTATTTGGTGCTAAGGATCAGAAGTTCTTCTGGTGCAGTGCGTTGTGGCTAGGGTTTTTGGCTTCATGAGCAACTCTTCACAGTATCTTTTGGCTTGGATGGGGCCTTGTGCTTATTCCTGTGGTGTTGCTCTTTGGGTTTCCAATTGCAGGTTTGATGGCGGGTTCTCAGCTTTTCGTGGCTTGAGGGGGCCTCTGTGCTGATTGCTGCTGTGTTCCTGCGGGTCATCCTCTTCTGGATCCCTGAAGCTGCTCGTCGGTGGCGTTGGAGGTTGCTGTGGAGCTTTTGTTGCTTTTTTTTGGCCTGTGGTGGGGCCTTGTGTTTTTAGGTTGCAGCTCATGCTTCATAGTTCCTCTGTTGAGGTTCCCTGGGACCTCCCCACCTTTGTCCTTGGCTCACGTTTCTGCATTGTTGTTTCCTTTGTCTCCCTTGGCCTCTGAATAGTTTCCCTGCTGCAACGAGATTTCATGGCCTCTGGAGTTCCATGGTTGTTGTTCCACTTGCAGGCCTGTTCGAGATGATTGGTCCCTGCTATTGCTTCCTCTTGCTGCATCCCTATGCATCCTCAGGCGGGAATTTTCTATGTTTCCCGCTTTAAGTTCAAATTTGAATTTTTCAAATTGTTGTAATGGGCGGGATAGCCCTGTTTCAATTTTTCCTAGGCGGGTTTGCTTTTTTAAATTTCCTCACCACGTTCTATTGAGGCAATAATTTTGCACGCGTGTTTTGGCTGTTCTAGGCGGGATGGCTCTGTCCCAGAATTCTATGTAAAAATTAAAAAAAATAAAATAAAAAAATTAATTTTGTCCTTTAAGGCTATCCTCTAGCCTTTCCTGTAAGGCTGTCCTTAAGCCTGTCCTGAAAGGCTGTCCTTAAGCCTGTCCTGAAAGGAATTCCTTATGTCTTTCCTCTGGATTTTGGTGTCCTTTTCTTTGGCCTTGGGGCCTTGTTTTTAGTCTTATGACTTGTTGTAATCAGGTTTTGGGATCCTTGATAAAAACCCATTTTTAATTTAATTTAACTGATAAAAAAAAACATTTTGATATCATTTAACCAATCATTTATTTACATTGCCAATTTGGCCAACATTTTGTGTGTACTGTACTCAAAATACTTCTACATGCAATTTTACTTTTGTTTTTGTTGTTTATGTCCAAAACTAGCGTCTACATCTGTCCTCTCCTTTGACTTGGTCGACATTCGTATTTGCTCCAATGGACTCGTTCTTGGCTGCTAAGGTATCGGAACAGGTACTCCCATC
Source organism: Wollemia nobilis (assembly GCA_028583015.1). NCBI lineage: Eukaryota > Viridiplantae > Streptophyta > Pinopsida > Araucariales > Araucariaceae > Wollemia > Wollemia nobilis. Next base: position 1,749,234 of record JAQPPZ010000863.1, read on the forward strand.
TCCGCAATTTACAGCTTCAATGTCTCTTTCTCGTCCTTGAGTCTCTTGGCATAATTGTGATACTTGGCCCATTCTAGACCATAGTGGTTGGTTTTTTGTTCCATTGCTGCCAACTTTGTCAAGAGCTCCTCCTCCCTTGTGCAAAGGCTTCATTTGCATTTCTCCGTGTCATTTCTACAAGTTGCTCATCTCTTTCGGCGATCAACTGATCTTTGTGCTCTAACTCCTTCGTCTTAGCTTCCACCAGATGCTCTCTAATTGAGCACTCGGATTTCAATTGTGCAATCATTGAATCTTGTTCCTCTTTAGCCTTAGTATGTTACTCAATTTCCTTAAGTCTTCTCCTCACCTTCCTGCCTCAGTTTGGCTAGTTTTGTTTTGGCTTCCTCACTCACTTGCGAAGTTTAGCTTCTGTTGCTTGTAGTTGCCTCTCCTATGTTGTGAAGCTTTTTAATGGTTGTGGCTAACCATCACACCAACTATGCCAAAAATTTAATCTTGACATATGTTTGAACGAATTCCAGTGCCAGTTCAACATACATGACAGCTATTTCATTTTGTGGGAAAAGCACTGTTGGTTACGAATCTGCCATGAGGAAAGGATTTGTTGTTATTGCGCCCAGATTCGCCCACCAGATTGAAAGTCCGGAAGGAAGGAATGCCTTCCGTGCCAATCTCCGGAGAAGGCCGGCTTCCTGTGGGGTTTTTAGTACAAGATAAGAGTGCAGGGAAAGAGATAAAAAGTGCAAAAAGGGAATCCAAATGAGATTGGAGTTGGTGGGGGGAATAGGCAGCACGGCAACGAATCAATCACCACTACTAACAACATTCATCTACAAACATACATTGAAACTACAGCTATCATTCATCTTATGTATCCTCTATCTATGCATTCCAGGAATACTTGATCATTAAATGTCAGAGTCCAGAGTTTAGTACAACAGCAAGCAATGACACAAGAAACATGAGGCAGAAATAACAAGGAGAGGCAACATACAAGATAAAAGACAGTAAGCAGAGCCAAGTATATGCTTGTATTAGAGGCAAACGCATAGCTACAATTGTTCCGTAGCAATATATTCCCCTTCCACCCTTTTACAATGAATTGCATGGCTATTTATAGCCTCAAGTTCCCCCCAATTACAATTGCGGGCACAAAGTCCCAAACTAGACATTAGCTGACAAAAGCAGCCAAGGAGCTGCTGATGCTGACTTCTGTCGATGAGGACTGTACTCGCGGCGTGGTCTCCTTGAAGGCTGTACAGCTACATGGCGGTGTGTCGGGTCAAACCGTCGGTCAGCAGGAATGCGGGTAGGTGCGGTAGATGGCACTTTACATCACTTAAATGGTGGCAGTTGGCGCAGATAGTGCGGCCCATGCTTTGTCCTTTTCCCGGTCATGCCTTAGCTCGAATCCCGAAGTTGGACACTTGTCGGATGCTGATGAATGACACGTGCCTGCCTTGAAAGGTAGTTTATCCAACTTCGCCCAGGATCTGAGCTATCAGGTTGCGCAGACGGAAAACAGCACAATTGGGAGGGTCTTCTTGCCTTAGTCATTTTTCTGATCTTGCTTCCCCAACTGCGCACCGGTCAGAGGGCACACCCCGACTTCGCTGCGAAGTCGGGTTGCGCACCGGCACTTGCTGTCTTCATTGCTGTTCGGACTACGCACTAAGAGGCGGGCGCACTCCGACTTCGCTGCGAAGTCGGGTTGCGCCCCAACACAGTCTATTTTCTGCCATACTGCTCTCCAAGTGCGCCCAGGAAGAAGAGCGCACCCCAACTTCGCTGCGAAGTCGGGTTGCGCCCAACAGTTAGCCAAATTTCGCTCATCTCCTGGCCTGTTGTCGCACTTCGCCTTTCCTACTGCGCTTCAACCTAAGGGTGCACCCCTCCTTCGCAGCGAAGTCGGGTTGCGCCCTAACACTTAGAAACTTTCAGGGAACACCTCTGTTTTGGAAACTTTACTCGGGGGAAGAAAAGGGGGGAAGGAAGAGGAATGAAAACTGCAAGGAAGAGGAAGAAAGGGAGAGATGAAGAATGGGAAAAGGGAGGAGGGAAGGAACAGAGCAGATCACTTACAAAAACGGAAAACATGGCACCTCGTGCCAAATGTGGCAACATTCCTAGCGGCTCGCGGGGTGTCGAGCTCGCCTCGACGCAAAGAACCATGCCTTCATCCATTGGGTGCAGAGGAACTTCCTTCCCCTGCCTTATGCTGCTCTTATCGCTTCCTTCCAGGCAACTGTTCTTCTTCAGAATCACTTTCAGCAGTTGCCTCCTCAGTTTCCCTTTCCGAAGCTGAATGCTCCCCACTGTCAGCCTCCCACTTGCTGATGCGTTCGTATGCAGCCTTGGCTTGGTCCTAGACTGCTGCTTGGAAGGGCCCGAGGTCGCTGATCTCTCTTAATGCTGCGTGGAATGCAGCGACCGCGTGCAAGTCGATGGTGTTATATCTTCTTCCGAACTCCTTAAGGGAGGAGTTGATTTTGCAGTATTTCGACACCATCTGGGTGACCTGGGCTTCTTGAATTGGTTCTGTCCAGCTATCAATTTTTGCTGTATTTGTCTCGAAGGACAGCCACTTCTTCTTGACCTGTTCAAGGGTCAAGGACTCGCCATCTTTGACGTAGCTCGGGCACCCGTGTTCAGACAGAGTGTGAAAGGGGGCCAGGAGAATGTTTCTTTCATGTTCTAGGGCGTCCATCGCCTTCCTGGCAATTCTAGTTTTCTCTATCTTATCAAAATAAGTATGCAAGGTTACCCTTACATCTGCCCACTCTGAGGCAAGTTGGGACATAGGGGCAATTTGGAAGCCTTTGCACTCAAACTCCTCAAGTTTAATAGCCAGGTCCAGCCACCGCTTTGCCTGGTGTTCGGCTTCCTCTACCACAGGCTTTCCCTGGGCAGATACTTCTTCAATCCTGGATACGAAGTCCAGAACTGATAGGGACTTAACAAGGTTGGGCTTGCAACCTTGTAGCAGACTAGCCCGCATCTTTTTGGCTTTGCTCTTTGAAAATGCCGTCGCTTGTGAGGCTTTCTCTGCAAGCTGCGACTGCGCCTGTTTCAGCTGATTCTGAAGCTGTGAAACTTGCTCTAGCGCCGCTCTTCTCTCTTCTGACAGCTGCTCGGCTATCTGTTTCTGTGCTGCGGACTCCTGCTGAGAGGTGGCCAGCTGAGCCTTGAGCTCTTCTATTTCCTGTTGCGCTGACCCTAGCTGCGCAGTAGCCCTAGCCTTGATGGGTTATCTAGGCTGCGCCCAAGAGTTAGGGCGCACTCCGACTTCGCCCAGTTTTGACTGCGTAGTCGGACTTAGCCCTGCAAATTTGCACAGTGTAACACTTGGCCGTTTTCTTGCTGGCTTTCCCAACTGTGCCCTTCAGATGGCGCGCAGCCCGACTTCGCTGCGAAGTCGGGTTGCGCACCCAGACTTAGCCAATTTTTGCCCCCTTTTCTAGCTGCCTGCTTTCGGACTTCGCACCGGCCAGGGAGCGCTACCCGACTTCGCTGCGAAGTCGGGCTTTGCCTTAGATTTTACTTGGGCTCTTTGAAAAATTAAAAACTGAAAAACTGAAATATTTACATTCTGAAAACTGAAAATGCAGAAGGGAAATCTGTACAAAGAAGGACCCATCTGGGTGCCTTTAGTGGCGGTAAATTTTTAAGTGAAACCCGTTAACGGGAATGGGGAGAAGCTGTCCCTCTATGTCCCGAAGCATAAATGCGTTGAACTGATTTACCCGGGCAATCTGATAGGGACCCTCCCAAAGGGCGTCAAACTTGCCATGGTTACCTGGCTTTGCCTTAAACGAGTCCCACTTCAGCACCAGGTCCCCGATTTTGAAAACTCGGGCAGTGGTACCTTTCGCGAACCAGCCTTGTGTTGCTTCAGCGTGTTTGGTGAAGGCCTGGTACGCTTTTTCTCTGTCTTCCTCTAACTGCAGCAACTGGCACAGTCTGTCTTCTACTAGATCCCCGTTACCTCTCTCTTCATCAAGCATCCAGAGAGCGGGGATTTCGATGTGGGTCGGCAAGACTGCTTCTTTGTCGTATACGAGCGCATAGGGGGACGTCTTAATGGACTTCTTGAAGGAAATTTTGTCCGCCCATAGCTCCCGATCTAGGAGTAGGTGCCAAGTCCTTTTGTTCTTCGCTACTGTCCTTCGGATGATCTTCAACAGATTCTTATTGGTGGACTCGGCAAGACCGTTCCCCTGCGGGTAGTAATTGGAAGACATTTTGTGATAAATGCCATATTTGCCGGTGTACTCCGTGAGTACAGCGCCTGCGAACCCCGGACCATTGTCCGTCACTATTGACTCAGGGACACCGAAGCGGGTGATGAGGCTCTCGAGGAACCTAATGACCGTCTCTTGGTCCGTGTTCTTGGTAGGGATCGCCTCTGCCCACCGCGTGAAGTAGTCGGTGGCGGTAAGAATAAACTTGTGCCCCGCTGTAGAGTTTGGCGTAATAACCCCAATGAAGTCCAGACCCCATTGCTGAAACGGAGTCTCGACTTGGATCGGTTGAAGGGGCAGGGGTGCTTTCCTGTTTCTGCCAGCAAATCTCTGGCATTGATCACATTTCATACAGACCGCATGTGCGTCTGTAAAGAGAGTGGGCCAGTAGTACCCAGCTCTGATTATTTTCAAGGTCGTAGGCCTTGCAGAATGGTGACTCCCAGGCATCCCAGAGTGAAATTCTCCAAGGACCTTGGGTTGGTCTGCTTTCTTGACACACCGCAACAGGATGTCGTCAATGTTTTTAAAGTACAGCCCCTCGGGGCGAAGAGTGTATTTCAGTGCACCTAGCCAAAACCTCCTTTGTGAGGCATTCAGGTGGCCTGGACATCTCCCGATGCAGAAGTACTTCACTAGGTCATTTGTCCAGTCACTCTCCTCTGGTAAGGAGTTGGCTAGGTTGGTGTTTGTTGCTGGATCCTCCCACTTACAGGCGGATATCTGGGCTGCTGTGCTTCGGGCCAGCTCCTGGCACAAGGCTCGGCCTCTGATAAGCTTGGTCGGCCGCACTTCGATGTCGAACTCCTGGATTTTAGCAATCCATCCTGCTCTCTTGTGACCCGACTCTCCTTGTATGATGAAGCTTCGGACGTCCGGGTGTATCACAAAGACAGTGGTTCGGCTCTGGGAGACAAAGTGCCTAAACTTTCGGAGAGATTTCATGACTGCGTGAACCTGCCGCTCTATAAAGTTGTACTTCTCTTCATGTGGCTGAATCACTTGGCTCAGAAACGCTATGGGGCGCTCCTCGCCATCGTCTCCCTTCTGTGTCAGGACTGCGGCGTAACTCTCGGGTTCTCCCACCGCGTACAGGATGAAATCCTTGGAGTAGTCCGGGTTTATCAATACCGGAGCTTGTGCAATTCGAGCCTTGATTTCCTCGAAGGCCTGCCCTCTCTCATCAGTCCATAAGAATTCTGCATCCTTTTTCAACAGTTCGGCCATGGGCTTGATTACCTGTGCGAAGTTTGGTACAAACTTCCGCACGAAGTTTATTTGGCCGAAGAAGGACTGCAGTCCCTTCTTGTCAATTGGAGCAGGCAAACGGAGGAGGGCCTCTGCTCTATCAGGGTCCACGGCTAGGCCTTCCTCGGAGATGACATGCCCCAGCAGCTTACCTTCTTTTACCGCGAAGACAGACTTCTTCGGGTTTATGGAGATGCCGAATTCACGACACCTTTCGAATATTTGCCGCAGGTGGGGAACATGGTCCTCTCTCCTGTGAGAGAATACAGTCATGTCATCCAAGTAGATGATAATAACCTTGTTGAGCGACTCTCGGAAGGCCAGGTCCATGGCTCTCTGGAATGTGGCGCCGACATTGGATAAGCCGAAAGGCATGCGCTGATAGGCGAACGTTCCCCATTTGGTGGTGAACGCCGTCTTGTCTTGGTCCTCATCCTTGACCCATATCTGGTTATAGCCGGAAAAGCCGTCTAAGAGGGAAAATCTCTGGGCTCCAGCAACTATATGGAGGATCTGATCGATTTGGGGAAGCGGATAATGGTCCTTGAGGGAGGCCTGATTCAAATTTCTGAAATCCACACAGAGACGAATGTCTCCGTTCTTCTTCCTCACAGGAACCAAGTTCGCAACCCAGGATGAATGCTTGATGGGGTAGATGATCTTGGCTTCCAACGTCTTCAGGAGCTCGGCTTTCATCATGGCCTCGATTTTCGGATTCACAGCCCTTTGCTTCTGCCGGAATGGTTTGGCACCATCTTCTAGCTCAATGGTATGCTGGATGACATTTCTGTCATACCCCTTCAAGTCCTGGTAGCACCAGGCTACTATGTCAGGGAACTCTCGACATAATGCTCTGATTTGCTCAAGTTCCTCTGTGGTGCAGTCTGTCCCGACCTTAATTGTTTTTCCAAGTTCGAGCTCCAGGTCGGCGTACTGCTTCGGGTCTACTTTGATCCGGTGTGATATTGCTCTGTCATTCTGATCAAAGAGACTCTCAAGTGTAATCAGTCCTTTTGGGACGTGATTATTTTTCAGCTGTATCAACCCCTCATATTGCTCGTCATCAGGGTCTCTACCTTCGATTGAACACGCTTCGTTAACCAAAAATGTGACGATCTCCTCGTCACAGTCGAACACCAGCCAGTGGGTGTCTTTATCAGGCACAGAACGCCTATAAATGGTACGGACCGGCTTCGGCTTCTGGACAGTGTCATCAACCGGAACGTACCTGGCTCCAACAGATGCCAGAATGTTAGCATGCTTGTTTTTCTCACGCGATATAGCCTTGACATTCAATGAGTCGAATGACTCCATCAGATCCCAGACCCGATTACGGTACGCCTTGAGATAGTGCTTCTTGGAGGCGCACTTGTTCGTAATCTGGTGGCACACCAGCTCCGAATCACCAAAGATCTGCAGATGCTTAATCCCCAGCCTCTCTGCCTTTCGTAAACCCAAGCACAGGGCTTCATACTCCACCGCGTTGTTGGTACAGCTCCAGGCCAGCCTGTAGGTGTAGTCCTTCTGGATTCCGGTTGGGGAAACTAAAAGTACTCCAGCATCGACGCCGTTTTTGCATCGTGCGCCGTCAAAGAAAAGCTTCCACAGCTTTCCAGGTGCAGGTCCTACCTCTTTCTTGGCCGACTTGTCAAGCCTCTCAAGCTGAACAACAGTGTAGCAGCCTTGCTCAGTTTCGATCACGGCGTTGAAGTCTCGCAAGGAGAATTCATCTCCTACTCAGAGCAGCTCAAGAGCTTGCTCTGTCATTTCCATCACCACCAGTTCTTCCTCCGTCAGCTGAACCATGTAGTCCTGCAACTCTTCTCCGGGTATCTTCTCTACTAGGAAAGTGGAAGGCTTCTTGTTGTAAATCTTCAGTCTCCTTCCCTTGAAGGGCACTTCCATGTGTGAGTAGTCCAGAGACAGATACCCTCCCAACTTCGTAGTGAACTCCCTGGAGAGGCACATGCCGAAGTAGGGTTCCAAGTCGACGACCACAACTTCTTGGATGACCACGATGTGAAGAGCGTTGTGCAGCCGAATAGGGATGTCTTTAACGACACCGACTGTCTTGACAGGGGTGCCGTCCAGTTGCAACACGCCTTGGCTGCTCCTTGTGTACTCCATCCCGATTTCGTCGCAGACGGCCCTCGGCATTACGGTCGTGGAAGCACCAGAATCCACCATACAATTGTGTACTATGTGCCCTTGCATTCGTAAAGACAGATAGAAGGGAGGTGGTCTGTTCTTCCCAGTGGCTGAGACTGTTAGAGGTTGTACCAGAACAACAGGCTGTATCTACTTGCCATTCTTCATGATATTCAAAGATTCCTGCAGCAGATCAACCTGGCCTGGGAGCTGAAGAGCATCATACATGTTGATTCTTGCGGGGGTCCTCTTCAACTCGTCTACTATGTTGTAGCCAAAGGTGCTAGCTCCTTCCGCTTCTTTCACCGGCTCATACTTCATCCGGTACTGCTGAGTGGCCTCAACTCTCTGTCTCTTGGTTAGAGACGGATATCTCAGCTTCACCTGAGCTTGTTCTTTGGTTTCATCTGGAGGCTGAGCCGCGGGAGCTTTCACTACGGGAGGCTTGGCTGCAGGATTCCTTGCCGGAGGAGTCTTATCTTTGGCTGTGTAGGGCCACAGCCTATTGTCAGGTGGTAGCCCAGCAGGTTGCGCCTTCTCTCTTCGGGCGTATACCTTCAAGGGCTTTGTAGCGGCTTCAGCAGATCATCTGTCTTCCTTGGCAGGCGGCGGCAACGGATCTTCCTCTGGGACGGCGAAGTTACTTTCATCGCCCAGGATCATGTAGAGTTCTTCGTCCTCTATGGCGCTGCCGGCCAAGGTCTGGAGGTAGTGTTGGTGCAGTGTACAGTCATCTTCCGCATGCGGGTCATTGCACGTGGTGCACCAGTTGACCTGGTCAGAAGTACCAGGTTGGTCTTCAATGGCAGCATTCCTTGGAGGGGGCCGCCTTTGCAGTTGTTGCTCATGGGTTCGGTCTTTCGTTAATGCCGGGGGCGGATATGGCCTCCTTGGAGCAAGGTCCATCTGAGCCTGTTTCTTCTTCAGGATGGTCATGTCGTTGGACATGGTGTGATATCCAGAGGCCAGAGTACCTCCTGGAGGATTTTATTCTGAATATCATTGTCAGGAGGCGGCGGCAACTGAGCTGGGGGAGGCAATGCAGCCAGTGGAGGAGGTGTTGAATATTGTGCATACTGCGGGGGAGCAGGGAGCGCTGGAAAATGCGGAGGAGGCGGATAATGGATTTGTGGCGGGCCGTAAGGATTCACGACCGGCGCCGGATTCCATTGCTGCTGGGGTTGCTGTCCTGAAGTGGACAACACTGAATCGGAAGCTGATGGATACTTAGATCTGGGGAAATCAGGGTAAATAGGCGGCTGTACTCTGTGTAGAAGTCTGCCGATGGAAATGATATCCATTTCAGCTTGTTGGGCAGCCTCGTACAGAGCAAGGAATGTGTCGATTCTAGCTACTTTCAACAGCAGGCAAATGTCTGAGTTGAAGGACATCAGGTAGTAGTAAGCGGCCTGACCTGCTGAAGGTCGGAGTTCGCGAGGTACTCGTTTCCAAGACCTCGCAAACCTGATGTTGAAGTCTGACACCTCCTTTTGGGGGTGTCTCTGTATACTTTGGAATTGATGCAGCAAAGAAGAGGGATCAGCAGACTCGTTGCATCCTTTCACGAGCCTGTCGGCTAACTGTCGCCACCCTGTGATAGATCCCTCTGGCAATGATCTCCACCAATAGAGAATTTTTCCCCTTAGGGAAAGGGCCAGCAGACGGGTCTTCACACCTTCGTCAGTGATGGAATGTAGTGCAGCCAGGGCCAGAATGTCCTGGATGTGTTCATACGCCGTCTTGCCGTAGCCGTCATACGTAGGGATGGATTTTAAGGCAGCGGGGGGCACAACTTGCTATCCGGCCAGGGCCAAAGGCCCCGTAGAGTCTACCGCCGGGAAGAGATCATCATCATTTTGTTGAGCAGCCATGTCTTCTTCTGACCCGGTAGTGTACTCGGTATCGAAACCGTCCGAAGATGTAGATTCTTCTTCGGCCTCGGCCTCTTCTTGAATTTCAGCTTCAGGTTCTTCGATTTCAGCCTCGGCTTCTACGCGAGCTTGTTGATCGGCCAGCCTGACGCGCTCACCTGGAGAGTCAATATCAATTTCGTAAAAGTCAGGCGGGTTTCCCGGATTCCTTGCTCGCCACCTTCTCGTTTGCATGAAGGCGTTAGAACCGGTCTTTTCGGACTCGGAGAGTATTCAGATTTGTGCAGAGTCGCCAGGTGCTCTGATTTTTTAAGAGCAATGAAGCGAGCACTCGTGCTTCGATTCTGTTTGGAGGTGGGAAACTACCATGTCCCACCGGGCGTGCCAAAGAAACTGTTGGTTACGAATCTGCCATGAGGAAAGGAAAAATTGTTATTGCGCCCAGATTCGCCCACCAGATTGAAAGGCCGGAAGGAAGGAATGCCTTCCGTGCCAATCTCCGGAGAAGGCCGGCTTCCTGTGGGGTTTTTAGTACAAGATAAGAGTGCAGGGAAAGAGATAAAAAGTGCAGAAAGGGAATCCAAATGAGATTGGAGTTGGTGGGGGGAATAAGCAGCACGGCAACGAATCAATCACCACTACTAACAGCATTCATCTACAAACATACATTGAAACTACAGCTGTCATTCATCCTATGTATCCTCTATCTATGCATTCCAGGAATACTTGATCATTAAATGCCAAAGTCCAGAGTTCAGTACAACAAGTAATGACACAAGAAACATGAGGCAGAAATGACAAGGAGAGGCAGCATACAAGATAAAAGACAGTAAGCAGAGCCAAGTATATGCTTGTATTAGAGGCAAACGCACAGCTACAATTGTTCCCTAGCAATATATTCCCCTTCCACCCTTTTACAATGAATTGCATGGCTATTTATAGCCTCAAGTTCCCCCCGATTACAATTGCGGGCACAAAGTCCTAGACTAGACATTAGCTGACAAAAGCGGCCAAGGAGCTGCTGATGCTGACTTCTGTCGGCGAGGACTGTACTCGCGGCGTGGTCTCCCTGAAGGCTGTACAGCTACGTGGCGGTGTGTCGGGTCAAACCGTCGGTCAGCAGGAATGCGGGTAGGTGCGGCAGATGGCACTTTACATCACTTAAATGGTGGCAGTTGGCGCAGATAGTGCGGCCCATGCTTTGTCCTTTTCCCGGTCATGCCTTAGCTCGAATCCCGAAGTTGGACACTTGTCGGATGCTGATGAATGACACATGCCTGCCTTGAAAGGCAGTTTATCCAACTTCGCCCAGGATCTGAGCGCTATCGGGTTGCGCAGACGGAAAACAGCGCAGTTGGGAGGGTCTTCTTGCCTTAGTCATTTTTCTGATCTTGCTTCCCCAACTGCGCACTGGTCAGAGGGCGCACCCCGACTTCGCTGCGAAGTCGGGTTGCGCACCGACACTTGCTGTCTTCATTACTGTTCGGACTACGCACTAAGAGGGGGGCGCACTCCGACTTCGCTACGAAGTCGGGTTGCGCCCAACACTTAGTTTATTTTCTGCCATACTGCTCTCCAAGTGCGCACAGGAAGAAGGGCGCACCCCAACTTCGCTGCGAAGTCGGGTTGCGCCCAACAGTTAGCCAAATTTCGCTCATCTCCTGGCCTGTTGTCACACTTCGCCTTTCCTACTGCGCTTCAACCTGAGGGCGCACCCCGACTTCGCAGCGAAGTCGGGTTGCGCCCTGACACTTAAAAACTTTTAGGGAACACCTCTGTTCTGGAAACTTTACTGGGGGTAAGAAAAGGGGGGAAGGAAGAGGAATGAAAACTGCAAGGAAGAGGGAGAAAGGGAGAGATGAAGAATGGGAAAAAGGAGGAGGGAAGGAACAGAGCAGATCACTTACAAAAACGGAAAACATGGCACCCCGTGCCAAATGTGGCAACAAGTACATTGTTTCTTCCATTAATATACATATGAGTTGGTCTTTTGTACAGTGTTTGAGTTCCCTTTGGCACTTCTTGCACACCGACCATGGTTCTAATAGTACCAATCTCCAACTCCCATGGTTGCGTGTGATGGATGCTAGCACGTCTTGTCATCCATTCCTCATCATAGACCCAGTTTACCAGCTTGCCCAACTCATTTTCCGTGATCAGCTACCATTTCCTCCACTATCCAACACAACCTACCTGGAAAACTAATCTCAATCTGTCTATGACTCCGGAAAATCTCTGCAAGCGGCTACAGTGCATCAATGTGATCACCCAACTTTGGCAGTTGCTTGAAATTTGGCACTTCTATCGAAACATGATAACCTAGCTCTGTATCTATGTCATCTTCTGTGGTTGTTTCGACCACATTTTCACCTTCTTGTCCCGACAGATTGATCGCTTTCTCAGCTGCCTTGCCCTCTGCTTCAGGTTGTTCTGCAGTCTTAGCTAACTGCTCCATCCTTAGGCTATTTCCTCCTCTTTTGAACAACATATATTTTACTGTAGGTTCATTGTCATTTGAGTCTGTTTTTGGTTATGCAAGCACTGCATCTTCCTTTGTTGGATCTTTTCCTTTTTCTGATATCTTGGCTAGCTCAATCTATTTCCTTGCCTATTCTTCTCCAGTGGATGTAATTTCGAATTGCATTGGAGGTGATGCGCTTGGATCAAATTGCTGCTAAGCTTCTGCAAGAAATTTAGTTGATCCAAATTGTACATCTCCCATCGCATCCATTGCTTCCCAGACTTCTCTATCCATAAGCACAATTTCTGGGAACTCCTATGCCTATTGTTCTTCGTACCGAGTCTCCTTCTCAATTTGTTGCTATTCACCTGCAACTTTCCTCAGTGTCATGCTGCATTTTTTCTTGTTGCTGTCCTCCCTCGGTCTACTCCATCCTACCACTTGCATCCACTGTGGCCTACTATGGGGGTTGCTCTTCCATCTCCAGCCTTCTACACCTTTTCTCTTTTAGGGCTGACTTTGGCCTCGACGGTGGTGCACCTTCCTCCAAGTCTTCACCAGGTAAATCATCTTGCAGATTCTTCCTCTTCAATATATTTTTCTTTATGGACGTTTTTACCGGAGTGCCTCCTTTTGTTTGTGGTATTACATTCATCCACCTTAGAATTTTTGGTGCCAGTTTTGGCAAATCGTCTTTAGGAGGGTCCAAATCTAGGATATGCACCTTTGCTTACATCGCAGCATTCATGAGCAAGCCAATGGTGTGAAATCGCATTGAGAAGTTCTTCGTGTTCCTCATCGAGAAATTCTTAATGCATTATGAGAGGTAGGATGCCCAATCATAGTCTATGCTAGTTGCTACCCCGTGCATTTACGATATGAGCCATATGGGTATCTTCGAGGATCTTTGTTTTCTAGAGAATCTTGCCAGTATGATATTCACAGTGCACTGTAGCTCCTCGTTCCTCAACTGCTACTGCTTGATTCTTCGGCTCCCATGTGACATCAACTTCTGCACTTTATTTGGAGTGAGAATCATTACTTCATGGATCACCAATTGGAATCTACCATGTCTTTTACTACTGGTATTCCCTGATTTGGAAATCCAAAAATCCTCTTGAAGTTACCTGCTAAAAATACAACAATCAACTCTCAATCACTCACTCTCACTTCACTAGCATTCTATTGCAAATTATACGTCTCCAACATTTGCAGCAGATATTCCTTAAAGAATTCTTTATTGAAATTCAGGACTTGCAATATAATGTTAACCCCCGTGTTTTGCAACATTGTTCCCAACGGATGCTTCTTTGGAGCCTTTCCCCACCACGTTCAAGAGTACTCTACTGCTGACTGTACCCATGTGATGTCTTTCAATGGTACCTTCTTCCTCTCTTTATTCTTCTCTGCTTCATGAAATCTAGCATCTCTTTCCCTTTCTTCTGGAATGCTAGCATTTGCCCTATGTTGCAGTTGCCTATCACTGCCTCGTCCTGTGTCTAAGCCATAGTCTCTATCACTTGCTCTTAACCGTTTTGGATAACTATGCTTTGTACGCCCTTACATGTAGTGTGCAACCCCCAACTGAGATTGCCACTTATCACTCCGATTTGGTGTTTTGGTTTGGGTTTTGTGTATTTTGCAATATATGAAAGAAAAAAGAAACACACACTGCTGAAATAAAGAAATGCTTCTAACTTTGTTTCTACAACTCCAAATGCTACCAAATTTGTACACAAGCTTCCTCTAATATAGATAAACAAACCCAATGAAAGAAACTACATTAAAATGAGAATACCCGAAAATATGAAGATCTGATATAAACTGGAAATTGCATGTCAGCTACAGAAAACTCATTGTTTTGCTCATAACTTTCAAATTACAAACTTCTCCATCAAACTAGTGGCAGTTTTAAACACCCTCTATTGAGACAATGACAATGCAAGCTTGGAAAGCTCCAAAAAACAAGGCGTCTCCACACCCAAGTCCCACGTCCCTCTCTGAGTTGTACGGCCAGGCTGGGAAGTTGTACGGCTGCCAAGGACTCTTCCAATCTGCCACGAACTTGACTAAATTCACTCCTATATGAAGCGGCTGGGCTGTATGTGGAAGTATGGTTACAATACAATCAAACCCTAGCTGAATTTTCCCCTTGCACAAGCTGATTTCACCTCAAAATGGTACGGCCTCCTTGTGGGTTGAAGTACAAATAATGTACAGCTGATAATGTCTTCAAACTCTCACAAGAAACATCAATTTGATACTGAAGTATGCCTCCAATTATGCTCAAAGTCACTCCCAAGGATTGAGAATGCAACTAACCAAAGTAAGGAGATCTTTCACTCCCAGCAATGGTGTCCTTTGCTGTGGTTTTCGTCACAACAAAGCAGCAATGAGAAACTCCTGCACAATGCAAGCTCTCCTTCAAAGACTCCAAGAGAATACAATTGCCAAAGATGTCTTCAAATGCTCTCACAAGCTCTATTTATTCTTCTCTCAAGCTGGTCGATCCATTTCCATGAGCAATGTGGGATAATTTGTTTTCACTTTACTCAAAAGAACCCCTTGAGGGGGTCGTCCCACTTTCCTAGGGAGGAAAAACATATTTAAAATAACTTTTAATCAAGTCTTTATAATATGACCTTTAAATCAAGTGGTCATAAGGCCCCCTTTATCAATAAAATATGCCCAACATTAAAATAATTAACTTTTATATTTAAATATAACATTATAAATATTCGGGCATTAAAATTATTGCTCTCCTAACACCCAACCACCAAACAAAATACGGAAACGGATACCCATTAAGCCAAAGATGTCAGTCGTACTTTCCGTTTCCCGAGAATCCAACCCTAACTGACTTACTAAAAATAGTAAGTCTCTAAAAATACTACCAAAAATGGTCCTGAAAGCTGACAACTGTGAATGCAGATCGTCCAACAATATCTCCATAACACCTAGTGGTTCCTAAACACTCGACATTGCCTACGGAACCTTATGAATAGGCAAGTCTATATTACGCTCTGTTAGCTGACTAGGATGGGGACATTACATTCCAGCATTAGGTCAGGTGGGGTTTTTATTTGAGAAAGTACAAGACTGGGCAATACAAGAGGAGCAGAGAATGGACACTAGAGCTAACATGGGGCCACAAGGGAAATCAACCAAACGAAACCACATATGGGAAGAACTCCACACTCACCACCATCGAGCGATGCTCCCACAGGAGAGGATGGAGCATACGATTGGGCCATGATTCGCTCGTTTGAAGGGTTGGGTCATGGTTTGCCTGTTTCCACTAGGGCATTTCACCCAAAATCTTGCTTCCTGATTTGCAAAGCTCTATGTGGGTGTTGTGCTTTATATACCACCATGAGGACCATCGTGGGATACATGTGGGATAATGGCTCAAGACTCTCACAATATTGCTCAAGGTATTTTTAGAAATTTTTATTTGAGAAAGTACGAGACTAGGCAATACAAGAGGAGCAAAGAATGGACCCTAGAGCTAACATGGGGCCCACAAGGGAAATCAACCAACATAAACCACACATGGGGAGAAATCCACACTCACCACCATTGAGTGATGCTCCCACAAGAGAGGATGGAGCATACGGTTGGGCTATGATTCGCTCGTTTGAGGGGCTGGGTCATGGTTCGCCTATTTCCACTAGGGCATTTCACCCAAAATCCTGCTTCTTGATTTGCAAAGCTCTATGTGGGTGTTGTGCTTTATATACCACCATGGAGGCCATCATGGGATACATGTGGGATAATGGCTCAAGACTCTCGTAGTGTTGCTCAAGGTATTTTTAGAATTTTTTATTTGAGAAAGTACGAGACTAGGTAGTACGAGAGGAGCGAAGAATGGACCCTAGAGCTAACATGGGGCCCACAAGGGAAATCAACCAATGGAAACCACACATGGGGAGAACTCCACACTCACCACCATCGAGCGATGCTCCCACAAGAGAGGATGGAGCATATGGCTTGGCCATGATTCGCTCGTTTGAGGGGCTGGGTCATGGTTGGCCTGCTTCCACTAGGGCATTTCACCCAAAAGCATGCTTCCTGATTTGCAAAGCTCTATGTGGGTGTTGTGCTTTATATACCACCATGAGGGCCATCATGGGATACATGTGGGATAATGGCTCAAGACTCTCGCAGTGTTGCTCAAGGTATTTTTAAAATATTTTATTTGAGAAAGTACGAGACTAGGTAGTACGAGAGGAGCGAAGAATGGACCCTAGAGCTAACATGGGGCCCACAAGGGAAATCAACCAACGGAAACCACACATGGGGAGAAATCCACACTCACCACCATCGAGCGATGCTCCCACAAGAGAGGATGGAGCATACGGCTTGGCCATGATTCGCTCGTTTGAGGGGTTGGGTCATGGTTCACCTGCTTCCACTAGGGCATTTCACCCAAAAGCCTGCTTCTTGATTTGCAAAGCTCTATGTGGGTGTTGTGTTTTATATACCACCATGAGGGCCATCGTGGGATACATGTGGGATAATGGCTCAAGACTCTCGCAGCATTGCTCAAGGTATTTTTTATATTTTTTATTTGAGAAAGTACGAGACTGGGTAGTACGAGAGGAGCGAAGAATGGACCCTAGAGCTAACATGGGGCCCACAAGGGAAATCAACCAACGGAAACCACACATGGGGAGAACTCCACACTCACCACCATCGAGCGATGCTCCCACAGGAGAGGATGGAGCATACGGCTTGGCCATGATTCGCTCGTTTGAGGGGTTGGGTCATGGTTGGCCTGCTTCCACTAGGGCATTTCACCCAAAAGCCTGCTTCCTGATTTGCAAAGCTCTATGTGGGTGTTGTGCTTTATATACCACCATGAGGGCCATCGTGGGATACATGTGGGATAATGGCTCAAGACTCTCGCAATATTGCTCAAGGTATTTTTAGAAATTTTTATTTGAGAAAGTATGAGACTAGGCAGTACGAGAGGAGCAAAGAATGGACCCTAGAGCTAACATGGGGCCCACAAGGGAAATCAACCAACGGAAACCACACATGGGGAGAAATCCACACTCACCACCATCGAGCGATGCTCCCACAAGAGAGGATGGAGCATACAGCTTGGCCATGATTCGCTCGTTTGAGGGGTTGGGTCATGGTTGGCCTGCTTCCACTAGGGCATTTCACCCAAAAGCCTCCTTCCTGATTTGCAAAGCTCTATGTGGGTGTTGTGCTTTATATACCACCATGGGGGCCATCATGGGATACATGTGGGATAATGGCTCAAGACTCGCAGCGTTGCTCAAGGTATTTTTAGAATTTTTTATTTGAGAAAGTACGAGACTGGGTAGTACGAGAGGAGCAAAGAATGGACCCTAGAGCTAACATGGGGCCCACAAGGGAAATCAACCAACGGAAACCACACATGGGAATAACTCCACACTCACCACCATCGAGCGATGCTCCCACAGGAGAGGATGGAGCATACGACTAGGCCATGATTCGCTCGTTTGAGGGGTTGGGTCATGGTTCGCTTGCTTCCACTAGGGCATTTCACCCAAAAGCCTGCTTCTTGATTTGCAAAGCTCTATGTGGGTGTTGTGCTTTATATACCACCATGAGGGCCATCGTGGGATACATGTGGGATAATGGCTCAAGACTCTCGTAGCATTGCTCAAGGTATTTTTAGAATTTTTTATTTGAGAAAGTACGAGAAGGGAGTAAAGAATGGACCCTAGAGCTAACATGGGGCCCACAAGGGAAATCAACCAATGGAAACCACACATGGGGAGAACTCCACACTCACCACCATCGAGCGATGCTCCCACAGGAGAGGATGGAGCATACGGCTTGGCCATGATTCACTTGTTTGAGGGGTTGGGTCATGGTTGGCCTACTTCCACTAGGGCATTTCACCCAAAAGCTTGCTTCCTGATTTGCAAAGCTCTATGTGGGTGTTGTGCTTTATATACCACCATGAGGGCCATCGTGGGATACATGTGGGATAATGGCTCAAGACTCTCGCAGCGTTGCTCAAGGTATTTTTAGAATTTTTTATTTGAGAAAGTACGAGACTGGGTAGTACGAGAGGAGCAAAGAATGGACCCTAGAGCTAACATGGGGCCCACAAGGGAAATCAACCAATAGAAACCACACATGGGGAGAACTCCACACTCACCACCATCGAGCGATGCTCCCACAGGAGAGGATGGAGCATACGGCTTGGCCATGATTCGCTCATTTGAGGGGTTGGGTCATGGTTCGCATGCTTCCACTAGGGCATTTCACCCAAAAGCCTGCTTCCTGATTTGCAAAGCTCTATGTGGGTGTTGTGCTTTATATACCACCATGAGGGCCATCGTGGGATACATGTGGGATAATGGCTCAAGACTCTCACAGCATTGCTCAAGGTATTTTTAGAATTTTTTATTTGAGAAAGTACGAGACTGGGCAGTACGAGAGGAGCGAAGAATGGACCCTAGAGCTAACATGGGGCCCACAAGGGAAATCAACCAATGGAAACCACACATGGGGAGAACTCCACACTCACCACCATCGAGCGATGCTCCCATAGGAGAGGATGGAGCATACGACTGGGCCATGATTCGCTCGTTTGAGGGGCTGGGTCATGGTTTGCCTGCTTCCACTAGGGCATTTCACCCAAAAGCTTGCTTCCTGATTGGCAAAGATCTATGTGGGTGTTGTGCTTTATATACCACCATGAGGGCCATCGTAGGATACATGTGGGATAATGGCTCAAGACTCTCGCAACGTTGCTCAAGGTATTTTTTAAAAAATTTTATTTGAGAAAGTACGAGACTGGGCAATATGAGAGGAGCGAAGAATGGACCCTAGAGCTAACATGGGGCCCACAAGGGAAATCAACCAATGGAAACCACACATGGGGATAAATCCACACTCACCACCATCGAGAGATGCTCCCACAGGAGAGGATGGAGCATACAAGTTGGGCCATGATTCGCTCATTTGAAGGGTTGGGCCATGGTTCGCCTGCTTCCACTAGGGCATTTCACCCAAAAGCCTACTCAAAGAGAATAGAAAATCGGAATTGAAAGACAAAGAAGAATCTCATAAAGGCTTAGATATTGATCTAAAGGAGATAGATTGAAGATCAAGACAAAGACCAAATCCATTGCAAAGTCACTTGAAGGATGAAGACCTAGATTGAAGACTAAAGTCTTCAATAACCAAATAATGTAATACAGAGGGGTGCTGGAGTATATTACATCATTTGGTACATGCTAATGTACCTCCATGGTACCTTCATGGTACACCTTGTAAATATTAGACTAGGGTTGAGTCTTAGATTAGAGTGTGAGTAATATTTTATGTAATGTAATAATGTGCAAGAAATGCACAAGTGTCATGTGAGTAAGTGTGCAAGTGTAATGTGAGTATATGTGCACAAGTGTCTTTAGATTAGAGTGTGCTAAGTGAAGAGTCATGTCTAGGTGTGCATACAAGATAGAGTCGTGTATGCAAATGTCAAATAAAGATGCCAAGAGTCATGAGACTTGGCATAAGGAAAGGAATAGTCAAATAACCGAGAGTCCTACAATGGCTATATATTACTCCATGGAGGAACATAACTAATATAGTGAACATAGCGAGTATAGCGAGCATAGTGAGCATAGAGAAGCAATTATCAATATCATTGTAAAGAGTCAAGTACTATATTTTGTAAGAGGAAAAGGGGTAATGAAGTTTGCATACATTTGAGCAACTAATATTGTAAGTTGTGCTACACGCTTTGTACATGTATGATCCAAGCTATTTACATTCATAAGTTAGTTGATATATTAGTTGAATGTTAGTTGATATATCATAAGCCTTGATATACATATTAGTTTGCTCATATTTATTTTGCTTACATCATTATCTTGATCTTACTATATTGTGGCTATCATATATTTGATCCTGTGAAATTTATCTTATGAGTTTACATTAATATTAAGGCTTCAAAAGTCATCAGGACCCTCTTCAACTGTTGGATATCCTTCAGGTGACATTATGTCTGACACTTCAGAATTGTACCATGCAGTCTTGCTTCATAGTTTCTATTTATGATTTACAGTACAGACACCATCGTTTCCCTATGCACTTTATGGGTTAATACATATGCAAATTGTAGAAAAAATGTTTGTAATATTTACAATTAGAAGAGTCCAAATATGCAGAAAAAAAGTTATCTTTCCATAATATTTATTTTTTATCTATGCATCATCAATCAATGTGTTGTCTTGTAGGCCTTAATTTGTGACTTTGATGAATGTATGTATTTAACTTCCCAAACATGTGAAAGTTCTATCTTGATTCTTTCAATGTTTACTGATGTACATTTTACTTTTTCTCTTGTATTAAAAAAAATTGTGTTATTTCACTACTTACGACTATGTTTAGTACAAGTAATTTTCTTATTTGGGTACTTGCCTTAACATGTGATTTGTGTCGAGAGGCCCACAAGATGGCGGCATGGAGGACAACTCCCCACCTCAACTGATAATGTTAGATGAGTTGTGTTTCAAAGTTGTGCAGTAGAAGCATGACAAAACTACTTCCTCAAACAACAAAGTGTTGGATGGAAAAAAGAATAACAATAGATATTGATTCTTTATATGGTTTTGCATCCCAAACATGTTGAAAAATCGAACTTTGATTCTTTCTATGACATTTACTTTTTATCTATGCACGCTTTACTTTGTTTCTTGTATGAAGAAATTACATTTGTGTTTTTCCATTACTCTTTACTATGTCTAGCATAAATATGTCTGCTTATCCAAGTGCTTACCTTAACAAGTGATTTGTGCCATGGGACCCAAAAGATGGGTGGCATGAAGGACAAGATGACAGGACACAAAAAGTACTTCCTCAAACAACAAGTCGTTGAATAGAAACAACAAAGAACGAGAGATATTGATCAGGAAAAATGAAATAAAGTGAAAAGGTATGTAAATGGCACAAATGTAAATGAATAGCAGAATGTAAGGCACTCATGTACCAGAATTCGCAAGAATACCAAACCTAGACTACAGATTCCAAGCGCCAGGTTGCAGTGAGCATTTTGACACTAAAGTGCCGAAGTATTGATGCCTACCTAGATTTCATAATCTTGACCCAAAGCTACTCCTTGATTGAAGAAGAAGACTTAAATGATTCTAAGAGAAAGCCATCTATACTGAATACTACGCTATATACTGAAATGTACAATACAATTATATAATCCTTATAGAAGTGCTAAGGGTTCAACTTCCAGCAATTACAAAAAGTAGTTATGAAAAATCACACTATAGGCTTCTGAATCTCTTCCTTTGGCCCTAGGTGGAAGGTAGACTAATGACGCGTTGTGACAAGTGCAATTCCTCTAACACTGGACGCATAGTGATGATTTTGTTGGAATGTCTGCAAACTTGGATAGTGCAAATTGAAATCTTCCATGGAGCCATGAAGGATGCATTACCAATGTGGGTTCTCAAAGTCAGCTTTGTCAATATGTGTATATTATCAGTAATAATCGAAAAGGATCTAGATTATTGTGATGAATGCATGATAGTGAAAACATTCCAGCAATCAAGAGATGAGCCGCTCATCAAATATTTTTCAATATTGGGAACTAGGGATATGTTTATCAACATCAACAATGATTGGACATAAATCTTGGTGAACGAACCAAATACAATATTTGATTATTAAGAATTCTCAGAATATTGAGGTAACTTAGGAGATGCAATCCATTTCCCATAATGCTCAAATGAGCATTTGTACCTGGAAGAAAGAGTGGAGAAGAAAGGTACTTTGAACAAAAGTAATGGCCTCCAAGGCAGAGTTGATGGGGTCAATGCAAAACTTAAGGTGTTTTTTAGGCTTGAATGCTAGAATAGGGGAAATATTCTTGAGCAAATAACTTGTCATGATTGGTGGTATGTGTATGAGGATGGATTGATCTTATTTAAGAGTGCTTTGCAAGACAACAATGATGCTTCCTAAAGGAAATGTAAAGATATGAGTTGTGAATTTGACCTTGTTGGAAACAAACAGTCAATATGAGGAGATATGGGTGGAAGTGGTTTTGAAGCGGTGTTGGCATTTGGTGGGGTACCTCCATTGAAGGAGAGACCATATGGTAATGTATCTATGCTATAGCATGAGGAGGTGGTGGTCACAATAATGGATACATTCATTTAGTTATGGAGGTGAGGGAACAGCTCACAAAGAGTGTAACAAGGATGATATCAACTGTCATTTGGTAAGAAATTAAGAATCCATCATCATGCTTCAATGTGAAGTGAGTAAGATAAAGTATAGCCTCATGTGAGTTACTAGTCAGGCTGTATCTACAAAATCCCCAACGGTGATATCTCAAGCCCTATAGAATGAGAAAAATATATTAGATACATGCATAACGTGTTGAAAGATGCTCATTATGGTTGCATAGGCTACAAAAGGGAGTACTTATCCGGGCAGCTTTGTCAACCATTATAACTTCACCATTTGCCAGACCTTGCTTCTATTCTGCATCCTTTGTGAAATTCCTCCTCTTCTCCAGGTTAAAATTAATGGGGGATGTTGGTTCATTTGGATTCTCCTAAAATCAGTAACAACTTCCATTTCTGGTACAACTCCTATTTTGGAGTCTCATACAAACTCAAGATTGTGAGGTTGATATATTCCTAGATTTGGTTATAACCAAATCTATAATCTGGCTAAAATTCAAATATGCAGTTAAGCTTAATTTGGAGGGAATCTTTATACTCTCTCTTTGAAAGAGAAACAAAGATCCACAGCCAGAAGGACTCCTGAAAATCATTTGTAATATCTTATCAAGATCCTTGTACAATTTAAAGTTATATCTTTCATATATGTATATATTATTGGCTTTATGTCGGCTAGTTCCTGAGGTGATGAGATCCTCTTACTTATGCAGAAATACTCCAGAATTTGAGATGGTATCAGAGTAGACACCATGAGGACTAGTTCCAATTTTGCCTTCAAATGCTACATACTTTTGTCATTTGCTTGTGAACATAGTCACACCAGGCTATGAAGGTCTTGAAATGCACTCAAACAATGGATCCATGACGTTGGTGCCAAATTCCATACTCTTACTAAATTCCATGTCTCTCCATCAGCAGAAATCAAAAGATCTTGGACTGATCCTCCATAAAGGAGCTTGCTAACCCACTCAACAAGTTAGGCATGATGAGGCAGCTGTTGCTTTTGTGGTCCATGAAGTTTGATCTTATATGCCCTATGATGGGCATGCATTGCCAATTGCACATTCCATTCATTGCCTGGATTCAATTTGAAGCGTTTCCATAAAGCCCAGCTGGCATCAGCAACATTATGCACAATCTGTATGTTTCTTATAGTTGGCCATGTTCTGAAGCCCACTGCACTCAAAAATGTAGACAAAGTTGAGGATATCCTTATGGAAGGAGAACCCACTGAATCCCATGCTGATTCTCAAGAATAAATGTCTGATGCAAGAATTTCTACCCACAGCATAGGCAACTTCTGCCAAATTAGTGCTCATGGCTTCCAAGAACATCAACTTAGTGTTGAGGATATGCACTCTGCATGACGATGTTCAACATCAGCTTGGACAGATCGACAGAGCAGAGAATCTTCATAATGATCCGGTCCTCCCAATAAGAATAAGCTGTCACGAGCATTGAAATTGCCTTCCACCCATCAACAATTTTTAGGTGCCAATAAGGACCCGATATGGGCACATGAGATCCTCAATAACGATACTTTCAACAAGAAAGTCCAGGTTCATCAGATGTGGAAAGTGGATTTCCCAGTAATGAGGATGACTATTTTCTCGATGGTCTCGCAGTTTTCAATAGGATCATGGATCTCTCAATGATTTCACACTAGGCCAACACAAGTATCCTACTCACCATGCAGATTATGTGCACTAGTGTCTTTCCAATGTTCCTGTTGGTTACGAATCTGCCATGAGGAAAGGATTTGTTGTTATTGCGCCCAGATTCGCCCACCAGATTGAAAGGCCGGAAGGAAGGAATGCCTTCCGTGCCAATCTCCGGAGAAGGCCAGCTTCTTGTGGGGTTTTTAGTGTTAAGATAAGAGTGCAGGGAAAGAGATAAAAGTGCGGAAAGAGAATCCAAATGTGATTGGAGTTGGGTGGGGGGGAATAAGCAGCACGACAACGAATCAATCACTGCTACTAACAGCATTCCTTTACAAAGCACACATTGAAACTACAGCTATCATTAATCCTATGTATCCTCTATCTATGCATTCCAAGAATACTTGACCATCAAATACCGGAGTCTAGAGTTCAGTACAACAGCAAGCAATGATACAAGAAACATGAGGCAGAAATGACAAGGAGAGGCAGCATACAAGATAAAAGACAGTAAGCAGAGCCAAGTGTATGCTTGTATTAGAGGCAAACGCACAGCTACAATTGTTCCCTAGCAATATATTCCCCTTCCACCCTTACAATGAAAATGAGTGGGCTATTTATAGCCCAAGTTTCCCCCGATTACATTCACGGTTACAAAGTCTCAAACAAGACAGTAGCTGACACGAGCGGCTGAGGAGCTGCTGATGCTGACTTCTGTCGGGCAGAACTGTACTTGCGACATGGTCTCCTTGAAGGCTGTACAGCTACGTGGCAGTATGTCGGGTCAAACCTTTGGTCAGCAGGAATGCGGGTAGGTGCGGCAGATGGCACTTTACATCAACTTAAATGGTGGCAGTTGGCGCAGATAGTGCAGCCCATGCTTTGTCCTTATCCCGGTCATGTCTTGGCTCGATTCCCGAAGTTGGACACTTGTCGGATGTCGATGAATGACACGTGTCTGCCTTGAAAGGCAGTTTATCCAACTTCGCCCGGAATCTGAGCGCTGTCAGGTTGCGCAGGTAGAAAACAACGCAGTAGGGAGGGTCATCTTGCCTTAGTCATTTTCTGGTCTTGCTTCCCCAACTGCGCACCGGTCAGAGGGCGCACCCCAACTTCGTTGCGAAGTCGGGTTGCGCATCGGCGCTTTGCTGTCTTCTTTGTTGTTTTAGACTACGCACTAAGAGGCGGGCGCACTCCGACTTCGCAGCGAAGTCGGGTTGCACCCCAACACTTAGTCATTTTTCTGCTGCACTGCTTCCCTAGTGCGCTCAGGAAGAAGGGCGCACCCCGACTTCGCTGCGAAGTCGGGTTGCGCCCTAGCACTTAGTCAATTTTCTCTCATTTTCCTGTTTTGTCACACTTTGCACTGTCCCTACTGCGCTCCGTCTGGAGGGCGCACCCCGACTTCGCTGCGAAGTCGGGGTTCGCCCTGACACTTAGCCATTTTCAGGGAACGCTTGCTGGAAACCTTGCTGGAGGAGGAAAAAAGAAGGGGGAAGGAAGAGGAATGAAAAACTGCAAGGAAGAGGGAGAAAGGGAGAGATGAAGAATGGAAAAAAGGAGGGAAGGAACAGAGCAGATCACTTACAAAAAACGGAAAACATGGCACCCCGTGCCAAATGTGGCAACATTCCTGGTGGCTCGCGGGGTGTCGAGCTCGCCTCGACGCAAAGAACCATGCCTTCATCCATTGGGTGCATTGGAACTCCCTTCCCCTGCTTTCTGCTGCTCTGATCGCTTTCTTCCGGGCAACTGTTCTTCTTCAGGTTCACTTTCACCAGTTGCCTCCTCAGTTTCTCCTTCCGAAGCTGAATGCTCTCCACTGTCAGCCTCCCACTCGCTGATGCGTTGGTATGCAGCCTTGGCTTGGTCCCAGACTGCTGCTTGGAAGGGCGCGAGGTCGCTGATTTTTCTTAGTGCTGCGTGGAATGCAGCGACCGCGTGCAGGTCGATGGTGTTATATCTTCTTCCCAACTCCTTCAGGGAGGAGTTGATTTTACAGTACTTTGACACCATCTGGGTGACTCGAGCTTCTTGAATTGGCTCGCCCAGCTATCGATTTCTACTGTGTCTGTCTCAAAGGACAGCCAATTCTGCTTCACCTGTTAGAGGGTCAGGAACGCGCCATCTTTGACGTAGCTCGGGCACCCGTGTTCGGACAGAATGTGAAAGGGAGCCAGGAGAATGTTCCTTTCATGCTCTAGGGCGTCCAGCGCCTTCCCGGCGCTTCTGATCCTCTCTGTTCTGTCAAAATAAGTATGCAAGGTTACCCTTGCATCTGCTCACTCTGAGGCAAGTTGGGACATAGGGGCAATTTGGAAGCCTTTGCGCTCAAACTCCTCAAGTTTTATAGCCAGGTCCAGCCGTTGCCTCGCCTGGTGTTCGGCTTCCTCTACCACAGGCTTTCCCTGGGCAGATACTTCTTCAATCCTGGATACAAAGTCCAAGACTGATAGGGACTTAACAATGTTGGGCTTGCAACCTTGCAGCAGATTAGCCCGCATCTCCTTGGCTTTGCTCTTCGAAAAGGCCGTCGCTTGTGATGCTTTCTCTGTAAGTTGCGACTGCGCCTGTTTCAGCTGATCTTGAAGCTGCAAAGCCTGCTCCAGCGCCTCTCTTTTCTCTTCTGACAGCTGCTTGGCTGTCTGTTTCTGCTCTGCGGCCTCCTGCTGAGCGGTGGCCAGCTGGGCTTTAAGTTCTTCTATTTCCTGCTGGGCTGACCCCAGCTGCGCAGTAGCCCTAGCTAGGTCCTCCTCAAGCTGCCTTGTGTTGTTCTGCAGCTGGTACAGCGCCTCCTGGGTCTCGAGATGTTTGACAAGGAGATTGTCAGTCCTACGACGAATACCACGAATTCTTATTCCTCGTTGATGTCGTCAAAGCTTTTCTCCTTCCTCTGATGCTCGTAGTCCGCCTCGGTCATCTCCCGGAGAGGCTTCTTCACTTTCGGGATCAACTTCTCTGTTGTGAGCACTCTCCGGTCTAGGTCAAACTTTGTACGTTTTACCGGGGCGGCTATCTCTTCGGCCCTTCTGCGCTTCACACCCTGGAGAAAGGAGGCAGAACCCCCCGCGGCTCTTACTGCCAGAGGCTGGTCCTCGGTGATATTCATGAAGTCGAGGTCCTCCAGCGATTGATCTTGCTGCGGCATTTTCCCTGTGAACAGCGAAGTAGGAGGGATTCCAGAGGGGGCGGTAGCCTCTAAGGGCGACCGGGTCCTAGGGGAAACAGGGGTCTGAGTGGATGGCGCCGGCAGGGCTTCGAACGGCTGGGGCGAGGAGCGCGGTGATGAAGGAGCAGCTTCAGCACTGGCTGCTGGTAAAGGCTCTAGGGTTTGACTCAGTGACTGGAAGGCGTTGGGATCCTGAGCAAACTGGTCAAAAGAATGTGGGCCGCTGGAGGGCTGGGTAGCTTGGGAAGAGGTGGACGCGGCTACGGCTTGCCCTGATGAGATGGGAAATGGGACTTTAGCAGGGCTGACTTGGACTTGGGGAAGAGAAACAGTGGACGTACCTATGGGCTCCGCCTGAGCCGCCGTTGGAGGGGTGCCTGCAGCTCGGGTATCTGCGGCCGGTTCAGGGCTGTCCAAGGAGAACCTCTGGAGCTGCTGCACTAGTTTGTTCCGCGGCTGATTGTTGTACAGGCTCTTTAGGCCGCTTGGTTCTTTCAACCTTCTTCTTCTTCTTCTCTTCCCGCGCTGCGGCTGATCCAGAGGAGAGAGACAATATCGGGGCGGCAGGTGCAGAAGTTCCCACGGTAAACTTGTACCTGGGTCTGGCTGGAAGAATACCTGCCGCACTAGGTCTGCTAGCTGGCAGCGCGCATACTTGTCTTGCTGGAGGGGCCACCTCAGGGGTGGACTTCTCTGAACTTTGCGCCTTTTCGGGCACAACCTCAGGAGCTACAAGTTGCATCGGGCCCACTCGGCTGCTCGTTGGAGTTGCGCTGGAAGTCGCAGGCGTTGACGATAGCTGGGAGGTGGGCCTACTTTTATACCTTATCTTCGCGCCTCGGGGGACATAATTGCGGAATTCGAAGGGCTGCCACGTGTAGACATGCTGGTCATATAGGGCAAAAAACTCATCATCGATAGCTAGATTCCTCCGGTTGGATTTATCGTGCTGCGTGCGACACCTCATCTTCCAGCATTAAATGATTTTGTCTTTATGCCAGTTGAGGGGCGCCACCTTAGCGAGGATTTTTTTGAAGCCAGCTGACTCCATCCGATGATCCGGGTTTCGCTCTGGATCGTAAGTAACCTCTTCGCAGTAAAAATCATGCCATGGTGGCCATGATTGCATCAAGTCAATGCGCCAGTGGAGGTCCGCACCCTGTCCTATTTCTTCTTTCCTGCATGATTTCAGCTCTGGGACAGATATGTGTGAATTTTCCCCTGACCCCAATTGGGTTGTACTTCCAGCGCTGTGCAGCATTATCAGGCCCATTTCAATGAGTTCCTGCTCGAGGTAGACGTGCTGCCCGATTTCGAACACTTGGGTATTTGCCCAGGTCATGGGATATTGAAAAATATGACCTCTCTTTTTCCCCTAGCCAAATTCCTCTTCAACGTAGTCCATCTGCCGCGCAATTTCCATCCCGAACTGATGGTCAGTGCAGAAGTAGGGCAGCAAGCACGGCTTCCCCTTGAACCCGTAGATTCTGACTATGATGCCCCGAGTTAGCCGAAAAGTGTCCCCGTACTCCTTACTCCACAGGTACTTTGTCAGGGCTGCGGTGGGCGACACGCGCCACGGTTGAACAACCCTATGACCTGGCACAGAAATTGGATATTGAATTCATAGAACGAGCCCTTCTTGTACAAAACCTCAATCCATTCGTACACAGGGAGCGGCTCTCCTTTTTCGTTTACTTTCTTCAGGTCAGGGACGTTCATCCGGTAATGCATGTGATATAGGCACAGCCATGTGAGGTAGGAGCAAAACCGGAAATCCGTTGACTGCTTCTGCTGCAGTCTAACCAGGCTTGAATGTATCGCATACGCCAGCCAGTCCGCCCAGTCGAATAAGATAGGGCGCTTTCCGCTCTTCTGCGCCGTGGAGTCATAGAACTCCCCGTGCAGGAGACACTCTGCCATCGCCAGCTGGTACGGCCGTACCACTTTGTCAAAGTCGCAGCCGAGGACCCATGCCAGGATGATGGAGATATACTTATTTTCAAAATTTTCCAGGGGTATGGGGCCAGTTGGCCACTGTCCGGCTGCCAGTAGAGTCTTCAGCTCTGAATCTAGAAACTCTCTCATCCACTTTGTCTGCGCAAATCTGCCGGTCTGCTCGTCCAGATTTACTCTGCTGACAATTGCGCCAGGCTCACACTGAAGCCCTGGGGCGAATGCTGGTTGGATGCTTTCTCGGAAGAGGGTGAACAACACCTTTCCTTTGTTGTCGCAGACTTGCCGGGTAGCTGGTTTGTAATATTCTGCAATTGCTTCAACCAACTCCGGGCACCAGTGGGTCGGAGGGCACAAGAACCAGTACAGGTTCGACCTGTATGCAGCTCCGAGGTGGTGGGAAGGCGAAACCTTGCCCACCCACTTTGCAATGTTCATGACGGGGACCGAAAAACCACCCCTTATAAATTCCAAATTTTTTTCTAAAAAAAAAAAAAAAGGCTTCGGGAAAATATTTACATTCCACAATAGCAAGTTGCCCACAGGCTTACAAAGACCAGAGATGCTCTGGTAATTCTCCCTCTCCGGTCCCCCCCCGGACTAATACAAAAATTCCGGGTTTTAACGAGGTCCCGGTCCTCCCAGCCATCAATGCTCCCACCAAACAAGATTTTGATTTCAAATTTCCCTCCTTCCCGGGTTTTCAAAATTTTGACATTAATGGCAATCTCTGCCCGATCTATCCCTGAGTTTGCATTAATGATCTTCCTCCTCTGCACCCATCGCTTCGGTCAGACTATTTTCTGCACTGCCGTCTCCCCCATACCGGCCATGCCCTGCAACAGTTGTTTTTCGAAAAGATCTTCAAGAGGTGGTTCTCCCCCTTAAATGCACGCGGCTGTCAATTTTAATTCCATGATACGTGGCCTTCATCTTCACTTTGATACACGTATGCTTCCGCGTGCAAAACTTGCCATGCCTCCTCGTGGATGTAAAATATTTCAAACACGTGTCCTTCACAATTTTCAAGCTACACGTGGCTGTCCACGTGTCAAATTTCGGCCTTGTCTGGCCGTCCGCCTCTAAGCTTGGTCCTGTCTTCTCATTGGCCGCGATATCGCGACATGTCGCGATATCGCAACCCAAACACTGCCTTGACGCTGTCCATTTAATACACGTCGCGATATCGCGACCCAACCACCGCCGCGCCTTGCTTTTTCAACATCGTCGCGATATCGCGACGTCGCGATATCACGACGGAGATCACCCCTTGCATTAGCTTCTCAACAAACGTCGCGACATCGCGACGCGACCCTCCCTACGCTCCAACTGCAAACAAATGTCACGATATCGCGACGTCGCGATATCGCGACAGAACCTGTCCCTGCCTTTGCCACCACTTCGGAGGTCGTGAAATCGCGACATGTCGCGATTTCGCGACCTCCCCAACTTTTGCCTTAGCTCTTCTACCAACTTCCCCTTCTGCTTTGCAACATCTTCCCTCCTCCGGAAAGGAACCAAAATACATCAAAATACAAAAACTTAAAGAAAATTTAGAAGGATGCAAGATTGCCGACACTGTTACCGGATGCTCCTGCATCAGTTCAGCCGCAATTTGGTGAGGCTGATGGAAACAGAACCGTCCTTGTACCCAGCCAGGCGGTTAATTGGCGGCTGTGGAGTCTGCCCAACTACGCGCCTCTTCGTCCGGGATTTTCTTTTCTGGTCCTTCTGAGGCTCTCCGCTCTCATGAGCGCTTGACTCTGGTGATTCCTCAGCTTCGCGCCATTCTTCGCTTGATTGCGCCTGTACGAGCGCTTTCCCTTTGTCCATCTTTTTGGAGCAGCAGAGTCGGGAATTACAGCTTTTGAATTGTCAGCTCTATTCCTTGCAGTCTCGGAGTCAGCTTGAATAATTTGAATTTTCTGGTTGCGCCAGGGCTCTTTTTGTAGACAATGACTGCAACATTAATGGCGCGAGGGAGGGAGTTAGGGCGGTTAACTTGGGGTTGGTGGAGGTGTTATGATTTTTGGCGGCTGGGTATGGGTTTATTTTTGAAAAGCGCACCCCATTAGCCGTTGGTCCAAACGCACCTTACTTTTTTAATGCATCATTCTTGAAAGCTGTGCAATCATTTAAACCTCCTTGGACGTTGGGCCATTGCTGACGTCATCGCCACCGTCTGGGCACACTTTACTAGGAAGAATTTCTGGCCCATGACCCAACTTTGCCCTGGGCCCACACTTAGAATTTTTTGTGTTCTCCGCGGTGGGTTATTCGGACTTCGCCCGAAAAATGGCGCACTCCGACTTCGCCCGGAAAATGGGCGCACTCCGACTTCGCCCGGAAAATGGGCGCACTCGGATTTTACACTAGCCGTTTTCTTCTCGCGCGGATCACCGGGTGCGCCCGAGAGTGGGAGCGCACTCAGACTTCACCAGAAAAACGGCGCAATCCGACTTCGCCCGGGTTTGCCTGCGCAGTCTGACACTTGGCATTTTCTTGCTGTCTGTTACCCAACTGCGCCCTTTGGAGGGGGCGCAGCCCGACTTCGCTGCGAAGTCGGGTTGCGCACCCATACTTAGTCATTTTAGCTCCTCTTTTCAGCTGCCTCTTTCCGAACTTCGCACCGTTCAAGGAGCACCACCCGACTTCGCTGCGAAGTCGGGGTTTTGCCTTAGATTTTACTTGGGCTATTTGAAAAATTAAAAACTAAAAAACTGAAATATTTACATTCTGAAAACTGAAAATGCAGAAGGGAAATCTGTACAAGGAAGGACCCATTTGGGCGCCTTCAGTGGCGGTAAATTTTGAGGTGGAACCCGTTGACGGGAATAGGAAGAAGATGTCCCTCCATGTCCCGGAGCACAAACGCGTTGAACTGATTTACCCGGGCAATCTGATAGGGGCCCTCCCATAGGGCATCAAACTTGCCGTGGTTGCCCGGCTTCGCCTTCAGTGAATCCCACTTTAGCACCAGGTCCCCGGTTTTGAAAACTCGGGCAGTGGTACCTTTTGCAAACCAGCCTTGGGTCGCTTCAGCGTGCTTGGTGAAGGCCTGGTAAGCTTTTTCTCTGTCTTCCTCTAACTGCAGCAGTTGGCAAAGTCTGTCATCTACCGGGTCCCCGCTGCCTCTTTCTTCATCAAGCATCCAGAGAGCGGGAATTTCGATGTGGGTTGGCAAGACTGCTTCTTTGCCGTATACGAGCGCATAGGGGGACGTTTTAATGGACTTCTTGAAGGATATCCTGTCCGCCCATAGCGCCCGATCCAGGAGTAGGTGCCAAGTCCTCTTGTTTTTCTCTACTGTCCTTCGGATGATCTTCAACAGATTCTTGTTGGTGGACTCGGCAAGACCGTTCCCCTGCGGGTAGTAATTGGAAGACATTTTGTGATAAATGCCGTATTTGCTGGTGTACTCCGTGAGTACAGCGCCTGCGAACCCCGGACCATTGTCCGTCACTATTGACTCAGGGACCCCGAAACGGGTAATGAGGCTCTCAAGGAACCTGATGACCGTCTCCTGGTCGGCGTTCTTTGTGGGGATCGCCTCTGCCCACCGCGTGAAGTAGTCGGTGGTGGTAAGGATAAACTTGTGCCCCGCTGCAGAGTTTGGCGTAATCACCTCGATAAAGTCCAGACCCCATTGCTGAAACGGAGTCTCGGCTTGGATCGGTTGAAGGGGCAGGGGTGCTTTTCTATTTCTGCCAGCAAATCTTTGGCATTGATCACATTTCGTACAGACCGCATGCGCGTCTGTAAATAGAGTGGGCCAGTAGTACCCAACTCTGATTATTTTCAAGGCCGTAGGCCTTGCAGAATGGTGACCCCCAGGCATCCCGGAGTGAAATTCTCCGAGGATCCTGGGTTGGTCTGTTTTTCTGACGCACCGCAACAGGATGCCGTCAATGTTCTTAAAGTACAGCCCCTCGGGGCGAAGAGTGTATTTCAGTGCACCTAGCCGAAACCTCCTTCTTTGTGAGGCATTCAGGTGGTCTGGACATCTTCCGGTGCAGAAATATTTCACCAGGTCATCTGTCCAGTCGCACTCCTCGGGTAAGGAGTTGGCTAGGTTGGTGTTTGTTGCTGGATCCTCCCACTTACAGGCGGATATCTGGGCTGTTGCGCTTCGGGCCAGCTCCTGGCACAAGGCTCGGCCTCTGATAAGCTTGGTTGGCCGCACTTCGATGTCGAACTCCTGGATTTTAGCAATCCATCCCGCTCTCTTGTGACCCGACTCTCCTTGTATGATGAAACTTCGGACGTCCGGGTGTATCACAAAGACAGTGGTTCGGCTCTGGGAGACAAAGTGCCTGAACTTTCGGAGAGATTTCATAA
The DNA here is from genome assembly GCA_028583015.1 of Wollemia nobilis. NCBI lineage: Eukaryota > Viridiplantae > Streptophyta > Pinopsida > Araucariales > Araucariaceae > Wollemia > Wollemia nobilis. The sequence continues at coordinate 1,782,544 of JAQPPZ010000863.1, forward strand.
CTGCGTGAACCTGCCGCTCTATAAAGTTGTACTTTTCTTCATGCGGCTGAATCACTTGGCTCAAGAACGCTATGGGACGCTCCTCGCCATCGTCTCCCTTTTGGGTCAAGACTGCGGCGTAACTCTCGGGTTCTCCCACCGCGTACAGGATGAAATCCTTGGAGTAGTCCGGGTTTATCAACACCGGAGCTTGTGCAATTCGAGCCTTGATTTCCTCGAAGGCCTGCCTCCTCTCATCAGTCCATAAGAATTCTGCATCCTTTTTCAACAGTTCGGCCATGGGCTTGATTACCTGTGCGAAGTCCGGTATGAACTTCCGCACGAAGTTGATTTGGCCGAAGGACTGCAGCCCCTTCTTGTCAATTGGAGCGGGCAAGCGGAGGAGGGCCTCTGCTCTATCAGGGTCCACGGCTAGGCCTTTCTCGGAGATGACATGCCCCAGCAGCTTTCCTTCTTTTACCGCGAAGACAGATTTCTTCGGGTTTATGGAGATGCCGAATTCACGACACCTTTCAAATATTTGCCGTAGGTGGGGAACATGGTCCTCTCTCCTGTGAGAGAATACAATCATGTCATCCAAGTAGATGACAATAACTTTGTTGAGCAGCTCTCGGAAGGCCAGGTCCATGGCTCTCTGGAATGTGGCGCCAGCATTGGATAAGCCGAAAGGCATGCGCTGATAGGCGAACGTTCCCCATTTTGTGGTGAACGCCGTCTTATGCTGGTCCTCATCCTTGACCCATATCTGGTTGTACCCAGAAAAGCCATCTAAGAGGGAAAATCTCTGGGCTCCAAGCAACTATATGGAGGATCTGATCGATTTGGGGAAGCGGATAATGGTCCTTGAGGGAGGCCTCGATTCAGATTTTGAAGTCCACACAGAGACGAATGTCTCCGTTCTTCTTCCTCACGGGAACCAAGTTCGCAACCCAAGATGAATGCTTGATGGGGTAGATGATCTTGGCTTCCAGCATCTTCAGGAGCTCGGCTTTCATCATGGCCTCGATCTTCGGATTTACGGCCCTCTGCTTCTGCTGGAATGGCTTGGCGCCATCTTCTAGCTCAATGGTATGCTGGATAATATTTCTGTCATACCCCTTCAAGTCCTGGTAGCACCAGGCTACTATGTCAGGGAACTCTTGACACAATGTTCTTATTTGCTCGAGTTCCTCTTGTGGTGTAGTTTGTCCCGACCTTGATTGTTTTTCCAGGTTCCGAGCTCCAGTGTCGGCATCGCTTCGGGTCTACTTTGATCCGGTGTGATATTGCTCTGTCATTTTGATCAAATAGACTCTCAAGTGTAATCAGTCCTTTTGGGACATGATTATTTTTCAGCTGTATCAACCCCTCATATTGCTCGTCATCGTGGTCTCTACCTTCGATTGAACACGCTTCGTTAACCAAAAATGTGACGATCTCCTCGTCACAGTCAAACACCTGCCAGTGGGTGTCCTTATCAGGCACAGAAGGCCTGTAAATGGTACGGACCGGCTTCGGCTTCTGGACAGTGTCATCAGCCGGAATGTACCTGGCTCCAACAGACGCCAGAATGTCAGCATGCTTGTTTTTCTCGCGTGATATAGCCTTGACATTCAACGAGTCAAAAGACTCCATCAGATCCCAGACCCGATTACGGTACGCCTTGAGATAGTGCTTCTTGGAGGCGCACTTATTCGTAATCTGGTGGCACACCAACTCTGAGTCGCCAAAGATCTGCAGATGCTTAATCCCCAGCCTCTCCGCTTTTCGCAAACCCAAGCACAGGGCTTCGTACTCCGCCGCGTTGTTGGTACAGCTCCAGGCCAGCCTGTAGGTGTAGTCCTTCTGGATCCCGGTTGGGGAAACCAAAAGTACTCCAGCACCGGCGCCATTTTTGCATCGTGCGCCGTCAAAGAAAAGCTTCCACAGCTTTTCAGGTGCAGGTCCCACTTCTTTCTTGGCCGACTTGTCAAGCCTCTCAGGCTGAACAACAGTGTAGCAGCCTTGCTCAGTTTCAATCACGGCATTGAAGTCCCGCAAGGAGAATTCATCTTCTACTTGCAGCAGCTCGAGAGCTTGCTCTGTCATGTCCACTATCACCAGTTCTTCCTCCGTCAGCTGAACCATGCAGTCCTGCGACTCTTCTCCGGGTATCTTCTCTACTAGGAAAGTGGAAGGCTTCTCATTGTAAATTTTCAGTCTCCTTCCCTTGAAGGGCACTTCCATGTGAGAGTAGTCCAGAGACAGATACCCTCCCAACTTCGCAGTGAACTCCCTGGAGAGACACATGCCGAAGTAGGGTTCCAAGTCGACAACCACGACCTCTTGGATGACCACAATGTCGAGAGCTTTGTGCAGCCGAATAGGGATGTCTTTAATGACACCGACTGTCTTGACAGGGGTGCCGTCCAGTTGCAGCACGCCTTGGCTGCTCCTTGTGTACTCCATCCCGATCTCGTCGCAGACGGCTCTCGGCATAACAGTCGTGGAAGCACCAGAGTCCACCATACAGTTGTGCACTATGTACCCTTGCATCCGTAATGACAGATAGAAGGGAGGTGGTCTGTTCTTCCCGATGGCTGAGACCGTCAGAGGTTGCACCAGGACAGCAGGTTGTATCTGCTTGCCATTCTTCATGATCTTCAGAGATTCCTGCAGCAGATCAACCTGGCCTGGGAGCTGAAGAGCATCATACATGCTGATTCTTGCGGGGGTCCTCTTCAATTCGTCTACTATGCTGTAGCCCGAGGTGCTAGCTCCTTCCGCTTCTTTTGCCGGCTCATACTTCGTCCGGTACTGCTGAGTGGCCTCAACTCTCTGTCTCTTGGTCAGAGATGGATATCTCAGCTTCTCCTGAGCTTGTTCTTTGGTTTCAGCTGGAGGCTGAGCAGTGGGAGCTTTAGCAACGGGAGGCTTGGCTGCGGGAGTCTTTGCCGGAGGAGTCTTCTCTTTGGCTGTGTAGGGCCACAGCCTCTTGTCAGGTGGTAGCCCAGCAGGTTGGGCCTTATCTCTTCTGGCGTACACTTTTAAGGGTTTTACAGCGGCTTCAGCAGACTTTCTGTTTTCCTTGGCAGGAGGCGGCAACGGATCTTCCTCTGGGACGGCGAAGTTACTTTCATCGCCCAAGATCATGTAGAGTTCTTCGTCCTCTATGGCGCTGTCGGCCAAGGTCTGGAGGTAGTGTTGATGCAGAGTGCAGTCATCCTCGGCATGCGGGTCATTGCACGTGGTGCACCAGTTGACCTGGTCAGAAGTGCCAGGTTGGTCCTCAATGGCAGCATTCCTCGGAGGGGGCCGCCTTTGCAGTTGTTGCTCGGGGGTTCGGTCTTTTGTCAATGTCGGGGGCGGATATGGCCTCCTTGGAACAAGGTCCATCTGGGCCTGTTTCTTCTTCAGGATGGTCATGTCGTTGGACATGGTGTGATACCCAGAGGCCAGAGCCCGTACCTCCTGGAGGATTTTGTTCTGAATATCATTGTCAGGAGGCGGCAATTGAGCTGGGGGAGGTAACGCAGCCAATGGAGGAGGTGTTGAATATTGTGCATACTGCGGGGGAGCAGGAAGTGCTGGAAAATGGAGGAGGAGGAGGCGGATAATGAATTTGTGGCGGGCCGTAAGGATTCACGACCGGCGCCGGATTCCATTGTTGCTGGGGTTGCTGTCCTGAAGTGGACGGCTCTGGACCAGAAGTTGATGGATACTGAGATCGGGGGAAGTCAGGGTAGATGGGCGGCTGTACCCTGTGCGAAAGTCTGCCGATGGAAATGATATCCATTTCAGCTTGTTGGGCAGCCTCGTACAGAGCAGGGAACGAGTCGATTCTGGCTACCTTCAGCAGCAGGCAAATGTCTGAGTTGAAGGATCTCAGGTAGTAGTAGGCGGCCTGACCTGCTGACGGTCGGAGTTCGCGAGGTACTCGTTTCCAAGACCTCGCAAACCTGATGTTGAAGTCTGACACCTCCTCTTGGGGGTGTCGCTGTATACTTTGGAATTGATGCAAAAAAGAAGAGGGATCAGCAGACTCGTTGCATCCTTTCACGAGCCTGCCGGCTAACTGTCGCCACCCCGTGATAGATCCCTCTGGCGGTGATCTCCACCAGTAGAGAAGCTTTCCCCTTAGGGAAAGGGCCAGCAGACGGGTCTTCACACCTTCGTCAGTGATGGAATGTAGCGCAGCCAGGGCCAGAATGTCCTGGATGTGTTCATACGCCGTCTTGCCGTAGCCGTCATACGTAGGGATAGACTTTAAAGCGGCAGGGGGCACAGCTTGTTGTCCGACTAGGGCCAAGGGCCCCGTAGAGTCCACCGCCGGGAAGAGGTCATCATCATCCTGCTGGGCAGCCATGTCTTCTTCTGACCCGGTAGTGTACTCGGTGTCGGAACTGTCCGAAGATGTAGATTCTTCTTCGGCCTCAACTTCTTCAATTTCAGCCTCGGCCTCTTGAATTTCTTCTACGCGAGCTTGGTAATCGGCCAGCTCGACGCGCTCGCCTGGAGCGTCAATGTCAATTTCGTAAAAGTCAGGCGGGTTTCCCGGATTCCTTGCTCGCCACCTTCTTGTTTGCATGAAGGCGTTAGGACCGGTCTTCACGGACTCAGAGAGTGTTCAGATATTTGCAGAGTCGCCAGGTGCTCTGATTTTTAACAGCAATGAAGCGAGCACTCGTGCTTCGATTCTGTTTGGGGGTGGGAAACTACCATGTCCCACCGGGCGTGCCAGAGAAACTGTTGGTTACGAATCTGCCATGAGGAAAGGATTTGTTGTTATTGCGCCCCATTCGCCCACCGATTGAAAGGCCGGAAGGAAGGAATGCCTTCCGTGCCAATCTCCGGAGAAGGCCGGCTTCCCGTGGGGTTTTTAGTGTTAAGATAAGAGTGCAGGGAAAGAGATAAAAGTGCGGAAAGAGAATCCAAATGTGATTGGAGTTGGGTGGGGGGAATAAGCAGCACGACAACGAATCAATCACCGCTACTAACAACATTCCTTTACAAAGCACACATTGAAACTACAACTATCATTAATCCTATGTATCCTCTATCTATGCATTCCAGGAATACTTGATCATCAAATACCAGAGTCCAGAGTTCAGTACAACAGTAAGCAATGATACAAGAAACATGAGGCAGAAATGACAAGGAGAGGCAACATACAAGATAAAAGACAGTGAAGCGAGCCAAGTATATGCTTGTATTAGAGGCAAACGCACGGCTACAATTGTTCCCTAGCAATATGTTCCCCCTCCACCCCTTTTACAATGAAAATTCGTGGGCTATTTATAGCCTCAAGTTCCCCCCGATTACATTCACGGGCACAAAGTCCCGGACAAGACAATAGCTGACACAAGCGGCCGAGGAGCCGCCGATGCCGACTTCTGGCAGACTGTACTTGCGGCATGGTATCCCTGAAGGCTGTACAGCTACGTGGCGGTATGTCGGGTCAAACCTTTGGTCAGCAGGAATGCGGGTAGGTGCGGCAGATGGCACTTTACATCAACTTAAATGGTGGCAGTTGGCGCAGATAGTGCAGCCCATGCTTTGTCCTTATCCCGGTCATGTCTTGGCTCGATTCCCGAAGTTGGACACTTGTCGGATGCTGATGAATGACACGTGTCTGCCTTGAAAGGCAGTTTATCCAACTTCGCCCAGGATCTGAGCGCTGTCGGGTTGCGCAGGTAGAAAACAGCGCAGTAGGGAGGGTCATCTTGCCTTAGTCATTTTCTGGTCTTGCTTCCCCAACTGCGCACCGGTCAGAGGGCGCACCCCGACTTCGCTGCGAAGTCGGGTTGCGCACCGGCACTTGCTGTCTTCTTTGTTGTTCGGACTGCGCACTAAGAGGCGGGCGCACTCCGACTTCGCTGCGAAGTCGGGTTGCGCCCCAACACTTAGTCATTTTTCTGCTGCACTGCTTCCCTAGTGCGCCCAGGAAGAAGGGCGCACCCCGACTTCGCTGCGAAGTCGGGTTGCGCCCAGACACTTAGTCAATTTTCGCTCATTTTCCTGTTTTGTCACACTTCGCACTGTCCCTACTGCGCTCCGTCTGGAGGGCGCACCCCGACTTCGCCGCGAAGTCGGGGTGCGCCCTGACACTTAGCCATTTTCAGGGAACGCTGCTCGGAAACTTTGTCGGAGGAGGAAAAAAGTTTAAGGGGGAAGGAGGAGGAATGAAAAACTGCAAGGAAGAGGGAGAAAGGGAGAGATGAAGAAAGGGGAAAAAGGAGGAGAGAAGGAACAGAGCAGATCACTTACAAAAACGGAAAACATGGCACCCCGTGCCAAATGTGGCAACAGTTCCTGATACTTGAACGACGACATTTCAAGATGAAAGCCCAGCACCAATGCAGATTTGATATTAGAGCAACTACAGGTTGGCCCATCCAATGGTGTGCAAGATGAAATCCCAGCACCAATGCAGATTGAAAATACCATGTTTGATAATATAGGTGAGGGGAGTTCAACACGAGCGACTGCATGTTGCTGTGTTCAACAATGAGCAAGACAGGAGTCTAACATCGAAGCAACTACATGTTGGCATGTTTCATGGCACACAAGATAGGAGTCTAGCATAAGAGGAATTACAGCGTGGTGTATCCAATGGTACATGTGACGAGAGTGAGACACACGTGCAACCATCGCCTATGCTAAATCAATTGACCATGACAACAACCAATTTTGATGTGACGCATAGGTGTCCCACTTTTCATGGTGGTGGAATAGAGGACCCAATCAAACATGGGAAAATTTGCCTTACAATGCAGAAGACCAATGGGCAGATGAATGAAGAAAATTGGAGGAGGTTACTCCCTGTGACACCACATGGAATCATCTTGGACTAGTACATGGAATTAACAGAGGGCAAGTACTAGACCTAGAAGTAGTTATTGGAAAGCCTTTTTAAAGGAATTTAAATTGTTCTACAGTGACGGTGAGGTGATTGTAGAAACCTATAGGATGGACCAAAGTGAGAAAATCTATGCAGTGCTATAAGCAGAGGTTGAATGTGTTGATCAACAATCTAGAGAAGGATCCATCAAATGCATTGAAGAAAAGGTGATTTATTGAGGGATTTCTTCCTTTGTATCAGAAGGAATCTAGGTGGTCCCACCAACGTCATATCAAGAGGCCTTTGAGCAAGCCACGAACTTGGAAAGCAATGTGAAGACATCATTAAAATGTTGAGGTTATCTTAATGAGGATGAGAGAGACTCCAACGAAGAGAGTGACTTTGAAGATGAGAACGACGAGACCAGTGACTTCAAGAATGAGTGTGACACAGAGAACATGCATAACAATATAAAATTGTTACTATAGGTATATGTGCCAAATAGGGATGCTATTCAAATGAGAGGTGCCATCGAAGGTATGGTTCATGACAACCGCCAAAGAATTGGAAGATGCCAAATTGCGTATGATTCCTAAGGTGCTATGAGTCAAGATAAACCAATGATGTGTGATGGGTTTGAAAATCTAGAGAAGAGTCAAATCCCAAGATAGGAAGAAGAGGACATAATAAACTTAATTACTGTCGAGGAGGTTGAGTACGTTGTGATAGATATGTGATGAGTTGTGTAATAGTCGTCATTGATGCAATCAAAGGCATCTATCTTTGACTCAGACATGGAAGATGCAGGGCCAAAATTGCAACCATTAGGAAATTTTCACATTTTTTCTTTTAGATGATTTCTCTATAGACGAAAGACAAGAAATGGGTTGAAACAAGGAAATTGTCTGAAGGCGAACATACACAAAAGTATAGCCTGGATGATGGAGGATGCCATTTAGACATGCAAGGCTATCAAATTGAGAGTGGCAACCACATAATTAAGGAAAACATTCATCTAGATGATGAACGATGTCATTTGGATGAGGCAGCAACATGTTCAAATGATAAAAGATTCCTTTCGAGCAAGCAAGCCTACAATTTGACAAGGGGTCCAAGCCATCTCACAAGATCTTTCATATACAAAGACATAATACAAGCAAGTTGTTACAAATGCAAATGGGTGCAAAGGCAAGTTGCACAAGGACATCAATTGGGCAGTCTATTCCAAGGCCTTGATTGTCTAGACCTAGGCCAGCTGGACCTAGGTAGCTTGGTCCAAGAACATGGCCATCTAGGCCAAAATGCAAGTTGTCTGTGCCTAGGCCCAAGTCATCTTGCCCAACAAGTTGACAATACGGGTCTATAAGGTGATCATTTGGACCAGGCAAGTGGCCATCTAGCCCAACAAAGAGGTCGTCTATTGGGTCATTGTATCGACCTAGACGGAAATCGCTTTAGGCCAAGTAGAGGACGTCGAGGTGTCAAAAGCATTCATTTGAGCAAAAACATAAGTCCTTTGACAAGTCACACAAGAAGTCATCTAGCTTACTCAAGCAACCGTCTAACACAAAGGGGGAACATTTGGGCCAAGGTGAAGACCATCTAAGCAAGAGAAAAAACTGTCTGGCCTAGAGAAAAATCGGTCCAAGCCAAAGAAGAAACAGTCCAGGCCAAGGGAGATATCATATGGACTTGCAAAGGTGTCTTCTAGACAAGAGAAGGTGTCTTCCAAGCAATGAAGCAGGTCATCTGGTGAAAAGGGGTTGCCATCTATGTTATCCAAGGAGAAAAAAAAAATTGTCCTAGTGTTCCCTTGATGAACACAAACTTTGTCATCTAGATTCAAGTCATTGATGTCAAGAGAGACGAAACCATATTAGTTTTTGTCATTAAAAAGGTCATTCGGGGTTTTATCATCTGATGTTTTGTCATCCGAAGGCAAGGTTGTCTAGTCATCTAGCCATCTCAAGGCAAGGTTGTCTAGTTGTTCAAAGGCAAGGTCATATGGCCATCTATTAGGGCCATATGTCATTTTCCAGGGTCGTTTGGTCGTCTAGAGGCAGGGTCCTCTAGTCATCCGAAGGCAAGGTTGTCTGGCCATCTACAGGATGGACCATGTGACCATCTAGCAAGGTCATCTAATCATTCAAAGTTGTCTGGTCATCTAATGACTGGGTCTAGTTGTTCCATGACAAAGTCAATCGGCCATTTGAGCCTACCATCTAGAACTAGCTGACAAAAACCACTCTCCGAAGCGAGCCATTGGAGGCAATGTCTAAAGTTGTTGCCTATGTCCCCCCAAAGGCAACCATTTGGGGGATGTCGTTACAGTTGTCTGGTAGTAGTTGAACGTCTAACCAGCAATTTGAATGCTAGAGGCATATTAAGCAGAGGCCACCAAAATGTCATCCATGGGAAAAATTCAGCTTAGAGAGTGAAGGAATTAGCTATTGGTTCGTTGAGGTTTCAAGGCACTCCCCCAAACCCTATGGGAACACTACCCCTTGACCCTGCCCTGTATTGTAACAAGGTACATGCAAAGGATCCGAAGGGCACTGCCCCTCAACCCCTCAAGGAGGCTTCTACCCCCTTGACCCCCAACACAAGTGGCAGTGGGCATTGTGATGCGATTAGTTGCATGCACCAAAACAAGCAATGGGAGACCAAAATTTTGTTGGTAGGGGGTTTTAGTGTATCAGTGCAAAAGATGTGTGGAACAAAGAAGCAGAAAGAGCAGGACAAGAGATCCAAGTATTATATTCAGTGCTTCTACCTTTAGTGTTTAATTGATCTATTAACGGGGACACCAACTAGTCTAGAGGAGGCGGTAGATGTAGGCAAACAAATTGACATATGAATAAATGTCACATCCAGATGAATGCACGTTTTCATTTGTACACGAGGACATGAATGTATGCGTAAATGAACATATGTGCCTATTGTCGAGGATACTTGTAAACAAAATTATCGTATTTAATTGTTCTCACGTAACATTGTGTGTGTACATGGCAATATAAGTGTAATAATGTAATGTAATGCTATGGGGTATATTAATGTTTTTACGTAAATGGGTAGTTTGATGGTAGTTAAGCAATTGCCAACCACCTATAGGTTTCATGATACCTATAAGTACACATCCATGTGGAAGATGTTAGGGATGCTTATTTGTGATAGTGTTTGTTGAAGTATGATGTTGATAGATGCCGGTCAAGACAAGTCTGTGTGTTTTATGCTTGACCAGCCCATAATGTATTGTAGATAGTTGGGTTGTGTAGGATATGTGTTGTGTGCACAACGTATCCGTATGTATCTTTCAGTTATTCCCATTGTGTACCTTTGTTTATAATGGAATTATATTGTATTGTCTTGTATTATATTTCTACATATATAATAACAAATACAGATAAGACAAGCTTGAAGATTATTCAAGCTAGCTGCAAAACCATGTGGACAAGCCACGTAATTGGAACAAGATCGACACATGCATCCAGAGGGTAAACATTTGCTTTCTACTTTAGAACAACTCACATACAGGGCATAGCAAGCTTCATAGCCAGGTTAAATTCTTGACGATGGAAGAATTTAGAAGAGAAAAAAAGGATCGATAGCTAAGGCAATCTTAAGCTTATTTTCAGCAAATATAGCCAATATTGTTGGTATATAATGTGTTTTCTATGGTGACTAGCAGCTAATGTCAACATCAATGGTGCTCAACACCATTTGCTACATGCAGAATGAAATGGAAGATGCTTTGCAAAGCTATTTGGACCAGGAGTCTATATACGACTTGCAATAGACAAGCAAGGTATTTCGAGTGCTTTGTCATTGATAAGAATAACCATAGCATCTTGCCCTCTTTTACCATAGCCTTAGCTGTGACATTTGATCATATGTTCAACTGAATTCCTTTTGGAAAATAATAAGTTAAGAGGGATACACATTTTCAAACAAAAACATCATGCGCTTTGTGGGTGAGGCCCAATTTGATAGGAGCTCAAACCCCCTCATATTATATCTTTTTTCTCTAATTTCTTCTATATCGGCATTTTTCTTGAACACAACTTTTGAACCTCTTGAGGGTTAGCAACATAGCATCATTGCCAAGACAAGGTGCAGGGATTATAATGCAAAACTGAACAACATTGCTTGTATCGTCCATAAATTGCTCACGTGGAAATGTGTTTTCAAGTTTGTTTTTCTTGGCGTGCCAAAATTTTCAAGCGATTCAATCTTGTGCTATTTATTTCCAGATTTAGCAACAATTTGACCCCTTATTTTGCAAGTTTCCTAGAAGTACTTTTTGCAAACCTCATTTGAAGACATTCAAGGGGTATTATCTATGCAGACATTTTTTCAATGTCATTTTTTTTTCTTAAGTACCTTTTTTTTCTGCATATTTTCTGTGGTGCATTCAGATTCAGCTCATCCTAAAGAGATTATGCATGTACACTTGATAGTTGCAGTGACTACTTATGCACGTACTCCAAGGAGACAGACTGGCGACCATAGTGACACTTCAAGACAACCATTATGTTTTATACCAACCTTTCAAAACCCAGGCTTCTTTGTAACAACCTTGTGTTGGTAAGTTTTACCTTTCTAATGCATATTTTCTATGCATGTGTTTGCATTTTGATCCATGACATTTGACATGCTAATTGTAGCATTCTCGGGGTGAAACATACCCACTATTCAAGTTAAAACATACTCACCTCCCTGGTTGTGTTCCAAACATCACACACCAGTATTTTGATGGAGTCATTCCTCCACTTTGCTTCAACACTTGTTGCGTGGATCTTGCCTCCTTATATGACATTATTATGCACATTTTATCATTGTTTGATGGGAGCACTTTGTTGATTTGATGCCTTTTTGGCCCTGGCCAGGCAGCTTTGTCAACCACATTAGCTTCACCATTTACCATACCTTGCTTCTACTCTGCGTTGTTATCCAATCCACCCTATTGGAGTGAAGGAAATAGTTCTTCAAAGGGGATGTGGGATTCCTTCTTCCTGCTCTCCAAGTTAAGCTTAATGGGGGGTGTTGGTGCACTTGGATTCTCCTAAATGAGCAATCACTGCTATTTTCTAGTGCAATTCCTAAGTTGGAGTTTTGTACAGCCTCCAGATTAGGAGGTTAATGTATCCCTAGAGTTGGTTATAACCACATCTACAATCTGGCTAAAATCCAAGTAAGTCACTAATCTTAACTTGGAGGTAATCTTTTTGTTCTCTTTAAAAGAGAAACAAAGATCCATAGCTAGATGAACTCCTAAAAATCATTGTATCATCTCATCAATATCCTTGTACAATAAAGTTCCATCTTTCTTGGATGCAAATTTCATTTTTTCTGTGTGTTGGTTTCGCAGGTGATCAGATCCTGTTATGCAAAAATATTGTAAAATCTGACAATCCTTGCCAATGCAACTTTGTTCTCAAATCATTTGCCTATTGTGTGCAAATAGCCACACCACAAATAGGCAAAAGGCAAAGGACAACATCCCAGTAGGGCGTTGCAAAACACCAATGGAACATTCACTAGAACATTCTCTGGGCTGCTTGAATTTTCCCTATCATCGGCCTTGTTGCAACTTATAGTGATGACATTCTCCAAACAACAACAAAGCCCCTTATGGCAATCCCCTCACCACGAACAATTCTCACTCTCCGATGGACAATGTCTACAAAACCCCATGTGATGACCTACGGCTGAGCCACAACTTGCTAAAAAACAACATTTATGACATGCATGAGAACGGCATCTGCCATGGTGAAACTGATGCCTCAAATTTCATCTAATTAGGGGCAAAAAGGCATGAAGTGGACGTCTTCCCTTCAGCAAATAATACAATAAGAAATGAGGACAAGGCTTGGGTTTGCACTAAGGAGGCAAATCAAAATGAGGGAAAACAGACAAAAGTTACAATTGGACATGTAGTACGGCCTTGGGGCTCTTTTTATCAGGATGCAGCCTAAATTGGAGGATGCTATCACCGCTGCCAAATAGTTCATTCTTAGACCGTGCATCCAACGTGGTTTTGGGCAATGTTCAGGTATTGGCTCAGGCTCAAACACAAGGCAGACTACTGCATGAGGGAAGGAGAAGTTGAAGGAATTTTTAGTACAACTGCAACATTCCCTTTTATTGCGCGAGCAGCCTTTATCGGGAAGCGTTAGTGAGTACAACAAGCAAGGTTGACAAAGGGCTAAAGCCACCTTCAGCAACAGATTTCAACAGGCCATTTTTGGAGTGTGTCACGAACACACGTGCTCTTGTAGAAAAGCAAAAGAAAAATATGGAGTAAAAAGGGCTACAACATTTTCTCTAATGGATGGATGGATGAGAGGAACCACGCGCTACTCAACTTCACAATGACTTTGGATGGATCCATGATCTTCTTGAAGTCGATTCATGCCTCACAAGAGGTGAAATATGCATAGTTGTTTACTTTGTTGGAGGAGGTCGTGCTAGAAGGAGCAGAGAACGTTGTCCAAGTAATGGTAGTCAATGCAACAACATATGTATCCCTCTATTTTTTGGAGCCCATGTGCTGCCCATTGCATTGACCTCATGCTTGAGGACATTGGCAAACTGTCATGGGTGAAGACCATGGTGGAAGAGGCAAAGAACATTACAAGATTTATATACAACCACACATGGGTGCTCAGCTTGATAAGGGAACACAATGAGAGGAGGAACATTCTTTGCCCAACTTGATGAGAGAGCAGTTATAAAGAATCACACTTCAGGCTTTTGCATGTCTTCTTGTGGCACTAGGCATAGAAGTGACACTGGAGTAACTGACTAACATTTGCGCTTGGCATGAGGTTGGTGCTAGACTAGCATTTGCCACTTGTGGTTCAAGGATGGTGTTGGCACTACATGGCCCTAGGGTGCAAATATTTTGTCTTTGCACTAGCATCTATTGGATCTTGTCACTGGTAGTGATGAGGAATTGAGCAACCCTACTTCGCTTAAATCAAGTGTTCCCCTTGAGAAGCAATGGTCCCCATTGCTTTCAACTACAAGCTAAGGAATGCATATCACTTAGCCTTGGTGGCAAACTGAACAACCTTCATTATTATTTAAAATGTTCTAAGTTCTTTATCGAGGGTGCTTGATAGTGGAGTCAATTAGATAAACCTTTGAGGCTGGACTTGACCATTCTAGATCCCAATCCGTTGGATGTTGCATTGTCAATGGTTCAAGCAGGGGCAAAACATATGGTCTGAGAAGCTTTGCATTGAAGGTTAATGCATTCCTAGATATGGTGGCAAATGTAAAACAAGGGCTTGATATTCCAATGTAGGCACAAGGGCTTGATATTCCAATGTAGGCAAAAGAAACGTTTGTTCTGAAGATGGATCCAAAACCAATCTCCAATTTGAAAACTATGAGGGGCATGGTGCAAAATCAAATCATGGTGCTTCGTCCATGTGCTGAGAGGTGCTTGGAAGGCGATGTCTAGCAGTGCATTAGGCCAAAACCCTAAAGACATGCTTGGAAGGGATAATAACATGTAAAATTGTATATGGCACAGTCATATAAATGTTGGTTGTGTAGACAGCAGTTCTAAGCAAGATAAACAATGAAGAACTGGCTAAGAACAATGCCCGTCAATTTTGATTGTATCCAATAATTTTGGTATGTTTTTTTTTTTTTTTTTTACATGGTGGAATCGGTAGCCGCCACGAATCCGGGCAGGCTGTCCAGCTTTTATGGCCGCCAAAGTATTTTGCGCTATCCGCCCTAGAAGCCGCCACACAGATCTTCGCGCAGTCCGTCCCTATAACCACCATGCCACAATCATTTTAAACCTTTTACGCCACTGAAAGCACCAGGAAAGGGACAAGCGTTCAGTCCGGTGAGGCCCGAGATTTGAACCTTGGACCTCCGCCCCCTTATGGGGTTTGGATGAACCAATTGGTCTACACCTCGGACCTAAAAATTTTGGTATGTTAAATTGGTCTTATGATTTTGTAAAATCAGCCAATAAATGCAAAGACTTGATTACGTACAAGGAGCACTAAAAGACAAAAGTAGTCGCCATTGTGTTAATCGGCTAATTGGAAGGATTAGACGTCTAGTTTGTTAAGACGTCTGATTAGATCTAGTTAAGTTAGACGGATTAGTGTTAGACGTCTAGTTAAGTTAGACGCCTGTGTTAAGACGTCTAACAAGTGGTTAAGGCGGTTGGGCGGTTGGGAGCGAAGTAGTTGCAGTAACTACTTCGCCCTCCTATATATACCCCCTTCAAATTTGTAAACATATCATCATTCTGCTCATAATGCCAATGCTCTTGTACGAAATGGTTGTTCTACGTGTTTGGTGATCTTGTGTATGTTCCAATAATTGCAGGTACGAAGGACTGGAGTGCAGATTGCGGGTTGTGACATCTGAGTTCATCTCCAGACAGTTAGTCGTCTAGTCCAAATACTCGACATCTAACCCTCACATGTCTCACCTTGACGCTAGACGTCCAGTCCCTTAACGTCTAGTCTACCTTGCAGACATCTAGCCCGGTTCCCAGACGTCTAGACCAAGTAGATGTCTAGCTCGGTTCCCAGACATCTAGACCAAGTAGACGTCTAGCCCAGTTACCAGACGTCTAGTCCTAGCCTGTAGACGTCTAGTCCATAGACGTCTAATCCAGAGTACCCAAACGTCTTGTCTGTGACATCTACTCTAGACGTCTAGCTGTGACGTCTGAGACAAGTGCATTCAGACGTCTAAACCCTTGGACGTCTAGATTTAGCCATTGAAGATACATAGAGTCTGTAACTGATAATCCTGACTGTCATCATCCCTTACCTCGGGAATGTACTCACCCCTGTCTACATTTGGCGCCATTGCCTAAATGAACCCAGAGTCTAGAGACGCAAGCGATAGGTGTAAGAGGTGAATGACTGATTCCAGGTCGCAAAGAAGAAATCAAATACCAGTAAGAAGAAGTGCACGACTAGCAAACCTAAGGACACAAGAGGCAACAGAAGTATCTTACCTAGATGTGGAGAGAGTTTGGAACCTAGAAGACGAGGATAATCTGAGCATTGAAACATTGTTGGTGACTGCAGAAAATGAGGAAGAACAAATAGCTAAGGAAGAGCCCATCATTGAGAACTGGACGGTAACGCCAGAACCAGCGAGGGAGAGTTGGCCAGAGGATGCTGAAGGAGGGAACCTTGTATCAGGACAACTACGCAGAGGTTCGTGGGGAGGAATACTAGAGCCACGTTTGGTATATTCGCAGAGGAGGTCGCAAAGTAGAGACCAATTGGATTCGGGTAGAAGGCTATTTGAGTACAATTTTGCACCAACAGCAGACAGACAACTAAGTCGAACTCCACAACCACCAACACCAGGAAGTCCGAACAACAGAACAAATCCTATGGCGGCGAATCCTGCCAATAGAACAATACAACAAAAATGCCCACCGTTTTTAGGTGAAGGAAAGGAAGACCCATCCCGGCATGTGGGAACTCGCATTACCATTTGGGGAGCAAATGGGGTCACACAAGACACAATGGTTCCAACTATTCCCAGCCACATTGCGAAGCATGGCGATAGACTAGTACTTGAAAAGACAAAGTACGCAAGCATTTACACAATGGGAGGATTTGAAGACTGCATTCATAGAAGAATTCCGACCACTGAGAGATGACACTGACATCATCACAGAAATCTGTGTCACTAAGCAAAAACCGGATGAGGATGTCAAAAGCTACAATAGAATATTGAAACAATTGACAGATAAAATGGAGATGACACCTGCCGACGGTATGATAAAGCGGTGGTTTTGGATGAGTTACTACCGAAATTCAAGAAGAAGATGAAGGCAGTACCATCCTCAACATATGCGGAAGCACTGGAGAAGGCTAAAAACTTAGAAAGTGAAGGCAAACAAACAACCGCGGGTATCGGAGGTTACTTAAAGCATAATGAAGCTTCAGACAGTGAAGCGGAAGATAAAGTTCAGAGCACAATTCACACCTTCCGGAGAGAATTTGACAAGATTCTAAAGGAAGCGAAAGGAGAAGGCCACAAGGATTGGAAAGAGATTTGGTGCTCAGACTGCAAGACGGAAGGACATTCAAATGTCAATTGTCCAAAGAACGCATATTGTAACATCTGTGAGATAGCGGGACATCCTGTAGCCGATTGTCCATTCAACATGAAAAGCAAGAGGCATCAAACATTGGCTATACAACAGGAGGAGCAGCCAAATGTACCAAGGAATGGACAAGGAGCCACTAGCAGAGGATATAGGAATAGTCGCCGAGGAGGAAGACAAGGAGGCTAGAGTCGACTATAGTACGAATCTGAGGGTTGGTCGGTTATTCAATGTCGAAATTGTCAAGAATGGGGCCATTTTGCAAAGAATTGTTCCAAACCCCAAAATGCAGGTAATAACAATAGTAATAATACCACTCAAATGTGTAAATGGTGTGGTCTGGGAAACCACAAGGAAGCTAATTGTCCGAAGAAGGCAAGTACCGGTGGAACTCAGAATATCAACCTCATTGGCATTGGAGAGGTGACAGAGACAGACAATGAAGTCTTGGCTGTAACTAGAGCACAGACCAAGAAAATGGAACAGTATCCAAACCCTGCCAAGGAGAAAGAACGATGGTAGGAAGCCCAAGAATTAATCAAAACAGAACTAGCAAAGGTGAAGCAGGGTCAACTAGTTCTGGAGAAAGTATTGAAGAGACAGGAGATCACCAAGAAGGCATCAGTAGAAGGCTTGGTAACGGAGGTACTAAACACGAAGGTAGAAATGAAGGTCGCCAACTTGTTTAGTATAGTACATGAGTTGTATGCTACGATCGGGGAAGCCATCAAGAAGAAGGATGAAACTCGATAGGTAGCAACCATCAAGCAAGGACAATTCATCGATCCGACAATCCTGATGATTGAAGTCGGGAGAAGGCCAACTATAGTCCAGATGGAAATTTTGGACCATAGACTGAATCAGGTGATTGTAGATGTAGGGTCTAGTGTGAACGTGATGCCAGACAAGACATGGCGGATTCTAGGGCAACCATTCTTACGATCTCCAAATTTCAAACTATATGGCGCTGATCAATATGGCATTGAAATAATAGGTGTTTTGATGAATCAGAAGGTACGCATAGCAGAGCATGACT
Source organism: Wollemia nobilis (assembly GCA_028583015.1). Lineage (NCBI taxonomy): Eukaryota > Viridiplantae > Streptophyta > Pinopsida > Araucariales > Araucariaceae > Wollemia > Wollemia nobilis. The sequence goes on from JAQPPZ010000863.1 coordinate 1,800,490, forward strand.
TCATTTTGGATTTTGTTGTCATTGCTATGCAGAAACCCGCATATGATGCACTGTTGGGACGGGGATGGTTGAGAACATCAAAAGTCAACCATGATTAGGAAAAAGAACGTCTATCCTTCAAGCAGGGGCAGCACAAGTATATAATCAATTTGAAGAATCAAACTGTGAGTCAAGACATAGCCACTTCAGATGATTCGGGATCCTCTTCATCAGATGGTGAGACAGGGTATGAACCAGATGAGGAAGGAGTGTTGCACCTTGAAGACTGCACGGAAGATGAGTATGACCAGGACAAAGGCTTACTACATTGGCAGTTGGAAGACTACGAGATATTTTCTCCCCAGTGTTTTTGCATAGATGCGGGAAAGGAGATTCAAAAGGATGAGATACAAGAACCTGAAAAGGGAACTAGCAATAGAAGACAAACAACAACAGAAAAGGACAAGGAAAGGGAGAAGTGGACATTTCCCAAGACTTTTGCAGAATTCACAATGGGGGAGGCAATTATTGAAGATAAACCAGCCCACCCCATTGTTGCACTAAAAGCAGCAAATGACCCTGAATCCATCAAATATGAAGGTCCTAAAATGATTGTAGACAACAGTTCCAGACAGCAGAAATGAGGAACTGATTGTGAAAATGTCCCAAGCAATTTTGAATGTATATAGCAAATGTGGATTTATGCTATTTTGTAATGCCATTTTGTATAAGGCATAGTGTTTGTTTAGTTTAATCAGCCAATCAGAAGAGAAAAGGATTAAATGCACAAAAGGACAAAATGGCCGCCATTTGGGTTAAGGCTAGTTAAGCCAGACGTCTAGTTAGTGTAGACGTCTGGCTAGTCAGACGTCTAAACTGTTAGTTAGACGTCTAACTAGTTGGTTGGGCAAACGGTTGGGTGGTTGGCGCAGGTAGTTGGGGAACCGCTCCTGCAGCCTTTAAATACCCCCCTTACTTTTGCATTGTAATCTGTAACCTTCTGGAGATAATAAGACAGCGCTTGATCATATTGGTGTTATGCTGTGTATTGCAGATCGTGCTTGAGTGTTATTGCAGGTTGTGTTGCTAATGTTATGCAGGTTGAAGACTCTTCCTGGCAGGTTGTTTGCAGGTATTCGGGAGCAGAAGCCATGGCAGCAGCCGTCTGACGTCTAGACGTCTGCACCCCAGACGTCCAGCCCCTAGACGCCTAAGTCCCAGACGTCTAGCTCCCAGACGTCCAGTTCCTAGACGTCTAGCCACCTGACGTCTCCCTTCCAGACGTCTCACCCCCTGACGTCTAGTCCAAGACGTCTAGCCTCCTGACATCCCAACCCCAGACGTCTAGTTCCAGCCGACTGACAGATAGACTAGTCTGACGTCTGATCCCTCTGACGTCTGAGTTACCTTGTACCTCCGAGACCCCATGCTGATTCCTTGTCTCGTCTGTTCGATCAGTTCACCTCTCGTATCGGGAGTATACTCACCCTTGTCTACATTTGGCGTCGTTGCCTAAAAATCGAACTCTGAGTCTGAGAGGCATAAGTGACAAAGCTAATAGGTGAATGACTGATCGCAGGTTACAAGAAAGTACACAGGTACTGGTGCGAAGAAGTGCACGACTGGCGAATTTAAGATCACGGGAGGCGACAGAGATCTCCCACCCGGACGTAGAGAGAGTCTGGAATCCTGAGGAGGAAGAGAGTACGAACATAGGAATACTGTCGGTGACTTTAGAAGACGAAGAGCAAATAGCGGAAGAAGTGCCCATCATTGAGGAAAGGACGGTGACACCCGAACCAGCGGGAGACGGTTGGCAAGAGGATACTGAAGGAGAAGACCTTGTATCTGAGCAACCACGCGAGGGTTCGTGGGGAGGGCGACCGGAACCAAGATTGGTATATTCGCGAAGGAGATCGCGGAATAGAGACCAATTGGAGTTGGGCATAACGTTATTTGGATATAACTTTGCACCATCAACAGTAGACAGACAACCAAATCGAACAACACAACCATCAACATCGAGTAATCCGGGACAAAACACAAATCAAATGGCAAGTATTGGTAGTAAGACAATACAACAGAAGTGCCCGCCTTTTTCAGGCGAGGGAAAAGAAGACCCGTCAAGACACGTGGGAACTTGCATAACCATTTGGGGAGCAAATGGAGTCACGCAGGATACATAATGGCTGCAACTGTTTCCAGCCACACTGCGTGGCATGGCGATTGACTGGTATTTGAAAAAGCAGAGTACACAGGCCTTTGTGCAATGGGAAGACTTGAGAAAAGCATTCATCGAAGAATTCCGACCATTAAGAGACGATACGGACATCATCACGGAACTATGCATAACAAAACAGAAACCCGATGAGGATGTCAAGAGTTACAATAGACGACTGAAGCAGTTAACTGATAAAATGGAAATGCCACCTGCCGACGGCATGGTGAAACGCTGGTTTCTGGATGGATTACTGGCAAAATACAGGAAAAAGATGAAGGCAGTACCTTCCTCAACATATGAAGAAGCACTGGAGAAAGCAAAGAATTTCGAAAGCGAGAGTAAGCAGACGACTGCGGGGATTGGAGCACATATGAAGCATAATGAAGATTCCGACAGTGATGAAGAAGACAAAGTACAGAGCACAATCCACTCCTTTAAAAGGGAATTTGATAAAATTTTGAAAGAAGTCAAAGGAGATACTCGCAAAGACCGAAAAGAAATCTGGTGCTCGGACTGCAAGACGGAAGGACACACAAACGTCAACTGCCCGAAGACGGCATATTGTAACATCTGTGATATTGCAGGACATTCCATCGCAGACTGTCCATTCAACTTGAAAAGTAAACGGCATCAGACTATGACCATACAACAAGAAGAGCAACCGAATGCAACAAGGAATGGACAAGGAGCTACAAGCGGGGGCTACCAAAATAATCGTAGAGGCGGCAGACAAGGAGGTCAGAGTCGACTGCAGTATGACTCTGACGGTCGACCTATCATCCAATGTCGGAATTGTCAGGAATGGGGACATTTTGCGAAGAACTGTTCAAAACCCTAGAATGCAAAAAGCAACAATACCAGTAACACCACACAAATGTGTAAGTGGTGTGGGCCAGGAAACCATACGGAGGCGAATTGCCCGAACAAAGCAAGTTCCAATGGGACTCAAAATGTCAATTTGATTGGCATTGGGGAAGTGAGCCCAGTAACGGAGGAAAAGAAGGAGGTGTTGGCTGTGACAAGGGCACAGGCCAAAAAGATAGAGCAATACCCAAATCCTGCCCAAGAGAAGGAGCGGTGGCAGGAAGCCCAGGAGTTGATTCAGACAGAACTAGAGAAAGAGAAGCAGAATCGACTAGTTCTGGAGAAAGTGTTGAAGAGACCGGAGACGAGTAAGAAGGCATCGGTCGAAGGGTTGGTAGCGCAGGTACTGAACACAACGGTAGAGGTGAAGGTTGCGAACCTGTTCACCATAGTACCCGAGCCGTATGCTACGATCGGCGAAGTCATCAAGAGGAAGGATGAACCGCGACAGGTAGCAACAATCAAACAAGAGCAATTCATAGACCCCACAATTCTAATGATAGAAGCAAGAAGGAGACCTGCTATGGTCCATATGGAGATTTTGGACCATAAACTAAGTCAAGTAATTGTGGACGGAGGGTCTAGCGTGAACGTGATGCCGGAAAAGACATGGCGGACTATTGGGCAACCCGCCTTAAGATCTCCGAATTTCAAGTTGTATGGTGCTGATCAATACGACATCGAAACAATTGGCGTTCTGATGAACCAAAAAATACGCATAGCAGAGCAGGACTTTGTCCTTGATTTTGTAATTATAGCTATGCAGAAGCCCGCATATGATGCATTGCTAGGACGCGGATGGTTGAGAACTGCGAAAGTCAACCATAACTGGGAGAAAGAGCGTCTATCCTTTAAACAGGGGCAGCACAAGTATGTGATTAATCTGAAGAATCAGACAGTGAGCCAGGACATCGCGACTTCAGATGACTCAGAATCTTCGTTATCCGAAGGCGAAACGGGGTATGAACCGGATGAAGGAGTGCTGCACTTGGAGGAATGCACAGAGGATGAGCAAGACCAGGATAAGGGTCTACTCCATTGGCAGATGGAGGATTACGAGGTATTCGCTCCTCAATGCCTATGCATCACTACGGAAGGTGAAACGCGGGAAGATAAGAAGAGAGAAACTGAAGAGGAAAACAGTAACAAGAGACAGACATCAGCAGAAAAGGATAAAGAGAGAGAGAAGTGGGTGTTTCCCAAAAACTTTGCAGAGTATACAATGGGGGAAGCAGCTATTGATGTTAAGCCAGCCCACCCCATTGAGGTATTAAAAGCCGAGAGAGACCCTGAATCGATCAAGTACGAAGGACCAAAAATGATTCAGGTAAACCTAGGAGAGGAAGATGAGAATAAGATGATTAAGTGCGGAGATGATTGGGATCCAATGCTGAAGGCGGCAGCAATTAAGATCTTTATGAAGTATAAAGATGTTTTTGCCTGGACATATAAGGACCTAAAGGGAGTTCCACCCGAACTATGTGTACACAAGATTACGCTGATTGATGGAGCTCAACCTGTTAGGAGGCGACCATACAGGATGAACCCCAAGTACGCAGCTCGGGTGAACACGGAGATTGCGAAGATGCTGGATGCAGGCATAATTTTTAAAGTTACGACAAGCGAATGGGTGTCTCCCATCGTAATCACGCTCAAACGGGAAGCAGACAAAATCCGAATCTGCGTGGATTTCAGAAGTTTGAACGCCGTAACTATTAAGGACCCCTTCCCAATCCCATTCACAGACTCCATTCTAGAAGAGGTAGCAGGCCACGAGATATATTCATTTTTGGATGGATTCTCGGGGTACAACCAAATCAGCATTGCGGAGGAGGATAAGCTAAAGACAACCTTTGTGGTGGAGAACGGGATATACGCTTACAACCGAATGTCGTTTGGACTGTGCAATGCACCAGCCACCTTCCAGAGAATCATCTTATACATCTTCGACAAGATGGCTACAGGCAACTTCAAAGCCTTTTTGGATGACTGGTCACTCTATGGCCGGACGCAAGAACACTTAAAGGCATTAGAAGAGTGTATGGGACTATGCAGGAACGCCCGCATATCGCTGAATCCAGATAAGTGCGTCCTGATGGTGCCTTACGGGAAACTGCTAGGGCATATAGTGTGCCAACAGGGTTTGAAACCCGACCCGGACAAAATTCGGGTAGTATTGCTGATGGAGGAGCCACATGATGTGAGCTCAGTAAAGACCTTTTTGGGAACAGTGGGGTACTACAGGAGGTTCATCCGGAACTATGCCCTCATGTCACACCCACTGGATGCTCTTACACGGAAGGGTGTCCCGTTTAGATGGACAGAAGAACACCAAGAAGCATTTGAGGGGTTGAAAGGACATTTGGTGAAGGCACCAATCCTAGTTTTTCCAAACTGGGAGAGGGAGTTTCATGTACATGTCGACGCCTCAAACTTTGCAATAGGATGTGCCTTGGCTCAGGAGGGCCAATTTGGGTTAGATCAGCCCATATATTTCGCAAGTCGGCTACTGTCCAGAGCCGAGAAAAACTACAATACAACAGAGAGGGAAGCATTGGGAATGGTGTATGCAGTGCAAAAGTTTAGACACTATTTATTGGCTAACCCATTTGCTTTCTATGTGGATCATCAGGCCCTGTTATACTTGATAAACAAGCCAACAATATACGGACGAGTAAGTCGATGGCTCGTCACCTTGCAGGAGTTCGTGTTTCGGATAGTCGTCAGACCAGGAAAGAAGCACGTAATAGCCGATCAGTTATCAAGGATACACTCCGACGAACCTGCAAAAGGAGGAATACCTGACGAATTCCCCGATGCGCAATTATTTGCGATCAATGCCATACCGGCATGGTACAAACACATAGGGGAATACCTATCGATAGGAGAGCTGCCGAAAGAAATGACGACGGCAAAACAAAGAAAAGTGATTGCAAAGTCAGCACCCTTCACCTTGATTGCAGGATTGCTTTACAAGATGGGGGAGGATCAGATTCTGCGAAGATGCATAATGGAGGACGAGGTTCAATAGACCTTGAAGGAGACACATGAGGGATTGGCAGGAGGACACATGGGACCAGATGCAACAGCAAGGAAAGTGTTGTTGGCAGGTCTATGGTGGCCCACCCTCTATCACGATGCGACAACTTTTGTCAAGGCATGTGATACGTGTCAGAGAACGGGGAAGCCATTGAAGAGGGACTTCATGCCTTTGCATCCGACACAACCTCAGGAACTCTTCGAGAGATGGGGGTTGGATTTTGTAGGTCCATTACGGACAAGTCGCAGAAGAAAATGCAGATATATTGTAGTCGCTACAGAATACCTCACGAAATGGGTGGAAGCTAGAGCCCTACCTGACAACTCGGCAAGAAGCACGACTCGTTTCTTGTACGAACAAGTGATCACCAGATTTGGGATACCCCTTCATCTGACAAGTGACAGAGGAGGCCATTTCGTGAACGAGATTATTCAGAACTTAACGAAGGAATTCAAGATTTTTCATTCCTTGTCCAGTCCGTATTACCCAAGGGCGAACGGGCAAGCAGAGGCAACTAACAAAATCTTGGTTTCTATCATGTACAAGACATGCGGCGTGGAAGGAGCCGACTGGGAGGAACGATTACCAACAATACTGTGGGCGTACAGGACTACTTTCAAACCAACAACGAACCATACACCCTTTCAGCTAATGTACGGGCAAGAAGCAATGGTACCGGTAGAGTTTTTGGTACCAAGCCTGAGGGTAGCAGTCGACAACCGACTAAGTGAAGAAGAGAGCGTCGGGGAGCGGCTGACAGCATTGGTTCGACTAGGGGAGAAAAGGGTCATGGCACAGTGGGCAACGGAGATATCGCAGAAAAGGAGAAAATTCTGGCATGACAAGCATCTTCGGAAGATGGACCTAAAGGCTGGTGAATTGGTCCTCAAGTATAATGGAAAAAGAGAGATCAAGCCTGGGAAATTGAAAACCTTATGGCTTGGACCCTTCCAAGTGGAAGAGGTATTGGAGAACGGGGCAGTCAGACCGAGGAAACTGGACGGAACAGTCTGCCCCGAAGCAATAAACGGTTCTAAACTGAAACTATACAGGCCCCATGTTCAGATAAACATGATCGGTTTAGAACAATCAGAGGGAAATCCCGGAACCAGGAGAGATGAATCAAATCCAGGTACTCAAACTCCAGACAATGACGAGCAGAGTGATGCTGTTCGGGAGGAGGGAAGTCATAACCTGGAATGGCTATTTGGAACCGAAGAAGGATCGGTAACTGGAAGAGGTGAACAACAACAGTTACAACAACCCGCTCCGAATAGCGAAGAGGAACAACTTCAGGTACCAGCAGAAGTTGTCCTACAAATTCCGGGAGAAGGACAGAACGAAGAGGGGGCGAGAATTCTGCAACAAATGCAGTTGGAAACTCAGAGATTGCACGAAGAGTATGAAACTTTGAGACAAGTACAATAGCCGCCATGAGAGCAAGTCATCCAGGAGTTGGAGACCACTATGGAGAGAATTGAAGAACGTCAGGAGGTACGCAGAGATGAATGGGCGGAACAGGAGGATGAAGAACGAAGGACTGAATCGGGCAACTCACCAGCAAGCAGTCTATTTTCCTTACCCAATGCAGACCAAGGGGAGAGGGTGAGAGAGAAGGCAGTAGCATCAGATGACCAGTCCATGAGTTCATCCTCAACCACATTAAGGATAAGACTGAACTCGGAAGATTCAACAAACTCAGACGAAGCACAAGTCGCAAGATCCGAAGAACAAGTGGAATCACCTGAAAGACTGAGGGTCTGGGAAGCAGGACAGAGTTCAACTGCCAATTACAGAATAACAAGAGAAGAGATGGCAGCAATCAATTGGAGGGATGTCCAGGTAGCAACAGAGGGAACAAGAAAAAGAGGTTGGCAGGATAAATCAAGTAGTGATGAAAATCAACCTGATCCCGACATTCCCCAAGTAAGTCCCCAAAGAAGCCCACGACACCTGACTCATGATCAACAGACAAGAGTACGGTTTGCAGATGAAACACAGGTGATCGGGAGTGGAAGTTCTTCAGAAGAAGAGATACCGAGACTGAACATTGCTGACACAAGTACAGATGAAACAACAGAATTGTCAGTACCTCGACGATTCAGAACTCCATATACCGCAGCCATGCAACGTCCTACTGAACGCGAAGAAGTAGCCCGATACAGGCTAGCAGAATTGGACCTCAGGCGACACAGAAGGGAAGTGAGAAGGTTGGAACGTCGAGTCCATGAGACTTCCAATTGGCCCATATCTGCACATGAAAACGCGAACAATTCAAGTACTGACTCAGAATTTTCAGAACAATATCGGGTAGCCTTAGCACAATGTGCACCTCAGTGGCGCATCGAGGAAACAGGTGGCGAAGGAGATTGCTAAGAGCGGACCGAAGGTTGCGAATTCTGCATAACGTAACCCCAGAAAACCAACGCCAAGAAGGGAGTTCTCGGGCCGAACTCATTAATCAGGGCCGAAATAGAGGTATTTTGCGGAATCCGGAGGGTTCGTCAGAGCCACTCGGTGACCAAGACTTACCTGACCAAGGGAGGAGTGTGGTTAACCTCCGTCCCGGTAACCAGAGTGGGAGAAATTCAACTCAGGATACCCCTAGGTCGACCAGACCACTTGCTGAACCGCAAGGTCCAGCAGTGGGTATGGCCACAGTTAACCCATCACTACGTGCTCCTGAGGTTAGTCCTATGGGCCAACCTCAACGAGCTCGTAGGAACCGAAGACGTCGTCAAGAACGACAGAGGGACCGACCGAATCTCGGGCAGTTGGGAGTACGACAACCCTACAATAGGGAGATTCGATCGGAAAGAGGCCGAGGCCACAGGAACCAGGTTCGAGGGAGGAGAGGAACCTGGAATGGGAATATTAATCCGGAACGAAGAAATCAAGTAAGAGTTGTTGAGCAACCGCGGAATGGCGAAATCCGAGGAAGAGGCGAAGAGCAAGAAATAACCGAAATCGGAGACGCACGAGACCCCAACACCCCAAAAAAATTTTGTAACGTAGTAGGGAAATGTTTCATTACTTGGATGATTGTGTAATCCACTGGAGGGAACGAAGGAATTCCATTCCGCGATCCCAGAAGCGACAAAGGACTCAACCTGGAGTAGACCCTGGAGGATGTAATTGAAGAATTTGATCCAAATCCTCCCAAACGAAAGAGAATGTATCGGTAGAGGATTGGATGGAGCAAATACGGGTGGCGGTAGAAAGAAGCCGGCAGAACACGGGACGTCAAGGAAGTAGGCACCAGTTGCCAGAACAAGGAGCCAGACAACAACCGGAAGCAGAGCAGCCAGACTGGCGAATTGTACCAAGGAACAGAGTGAGACGTCCAGAGCAACCTCAGCCCGAAACTCGCCACAGACGAAGTAATCGTCGGAGACGACAAGAGTCGGATGAAGCAGAAACAGGGGGTGATGACGGTTTTAGCAGTTTCGACAGTCGAAGCCGTCATAGCAGGAATGAGATGCCAGATATCTTCGAAATCCGCGTCGGCATGGCTGTGCGGTTTAGTCGGAGATATTAAATGATAAAAAAAAAAAACAAAATAGGGAAAAGACAAAACAACACCCCTAGACGTCTAGCTAGGTGGCGCGCATAGAGGAAACGGTTGCTAGGTGGCGGTTGGAGAAACCGTTATGGCATGCATGAGAGGCTATAAAAAGAAGGTTAAACATCCATTTTCACCATTCCAACAGTTGCAGGTAGAGGAGAAGGCAAGGAGCACGGTTGGCAGGAGAGGAAGCAGCCGAGAGGGGTGGTGAAGACGGCGCGCGCCACAGCAGACGTCTAGGGCATAGCAGACGTCTAGCCCAGGAGGACTGCCGTCAGACGGGTTAGGCAAGCAGACGTCTGAGCAGACGGGTTAGGCAAGCAGACGACAGACGCGCAGGCCAGGAGAACTGACGTCTGGCAGACAGCCAGACAGACGTCTGGACGGAAAGAGTAGACGTCTGGCAGACAGCCAGGCAGACGTCTGGGCAAGAAGAGTAGACGTCTGGCAGACAGCCAGGAAAACGTCTGGGCACGAAGAGTAGACGTCCAGGTAGACGTCTGGACCAGGAAGCAGACGTCCAAACTGAAATTGCAGACGTCTGGCATCCTGGTAAGGCAGACGTCTAGCAAATTATTTCAGACGTCTGGCCTGGTAAGGCAGACGTCTAGCAAATTACTTCAGACGTCTAGCTAGACATCTGGCCTGGTAAGAGATGTCTAGCAAATTACTACAGACGTCTGGCCTAGAAAAGGCAGACGGCTAGGAAGGCAGTCGAGCAGTTGGAGCGGGAAAGATGAGTCACAGATCTGGCAAGGCTCCAAGTCAGGCAGAATCGGAAACAGAGTCCGTGTCGGCAAAGAGGCTGCGACATCACCTGGAGCACGAGGTGCGCGGACAAGTGGAGAACCCAGGGCAGACAAGAATGCGGAGGGAGGCAGCGGAATTGGCTAGCAAAAGGAGCAAGGAAGTCCAGCAAGGTGGAAAAGCACCAATTCCCGCCATAGAGATTACATGGACTTGTCCGACGGGTGATTTTTGCCGGCAATGGTGGGCAGAGGCAACTTCTGATAACCCTGTCAAGGGAAGACTTAAGGAGGCAGGAGTACATTTTATACTACAAGTCCCGAACTTTGATAAAGAGTTCTTTAAGGGTTATCTGATTCAAATGCTGGAGAACTACGATGAGGACAACTGCAGGAGTTATGTGCGCATAGGAGATAAGGTGGTGACAGTGGACTTCTCTCCCGAGTCATTTCAGCGCGTATTCGGACTACCCAGGAAGGGTAAGCCAGTGGTGAACGAAAGGGTAGACCCCAAGAAGACGCCAGAATTGATTATGAGCGTCACTACTCTGGCCAGGGCAGAAGTGGATACGATGCTTAACACCCATGGTGGAAGAGGCATCAAACAACCGCAGTTGAGACATACTAGGCTAGAAGTGATAATGAACGTTATTATGGCCAGATTATCAGGGGAACAGAGGAGTTCAGATTTGCCCATATGGCTGATTCCGTACTTGCAGGGAATAGATAAAGGAGTTGCTTATGATTGGGCACAACATCTGTCGCTCCGCATCCAGGCATTCCTGTCAAGAGTAACGAAGAATTTCTCCATGGCATTTCATGCCATTGGGCTGATTTTGGACGCAGCCACGAGAGCAGGAGTACGGATTCCTGACTTTGGACCGGAGAAGAAAATTCCGGAATTAGCCCCGAGTGTCTTGCGGTGGATTGATGCACAACCACTGGCAAAGGGGACTACACCAACGAAGAAGGTGAAAGTGAAGCAGATATGTCATAAACCACCGAGGCAGGAGAAGACGGTGACTGCTTCATAAGGGGAGGATACCCAATGGTCAGGAAAGCAAACAGCCACAGAACAGATAGTTGCCCAGTCACCAAAAATAGTACAAAGGAAGAAGAAGGGACGGTTTGATGAGCCACCCCCAGCTCTCTCTAAAGATGCATTGCAAACCATTCAACGGAATTTAGAGACAACTCGCTCAATCCAAAGACAGTTAGAAACTCATCAGGGGGTGGAGATGGATCTCAACATCCCTTCAACCCTTCACAATCCGGCAGCAGGATCCAGTACAACGGTCCACATCGGACCCATAGAGTATTTTGCAGAAGCGGCATTCCAGGTTGGTGCCAACTCACCAAAGCCAGTTGGGGACTCACTGGTTAGACCAACTGCATTTGCGGCAACATTAGGGGCAGTATCAATTGACGAGCTATTTGCCGCAAATGAAGAAACACAATTAGGTAATCCGGGAGAGATTACCACACCTGCAGTGGAGGGAAGCAGAATTCCGGAGGAAGCAAGAACTGCAGGACACTCACGGGAAGACCCTATCCAGGTGGAAGAAAGAGAAATCTCACAAGGAGAGGTGGCTGAGATAGGGGGAGAACAACCTCCACCTAGGACCGATTCAGAGAACAGGGCAGAGCCGCAGATGAGCAGTCATAAGTCGGCAGCATCCAAGGGAAAAGAGGCAGTACAAGAGGAAGAGCAGGAGGAGGAACAAAAGGACCTATGGTCTCAAGTGTTTCAGGTACGGGTACCGAATTTTATGGACCCGTCAGACAACATGGATCAGCAAGCGGTTGACTGTTTTTCACAGTTAACGGAGATTATGGATAATATACGCTTGCAGTTTGAAGCAGCTTGCATGGGCCATTGGAAGCAATGGCAAGGAATGATAGAGGGAGAGATGGAGAAACTGGTCAGTTGGGCAGCACAAGGACCATGGCGGAAGGGCATCTCAGAGATATATCAGGACACCCCATGGACTTTGTCCATTTTTGGCTTGACCACAATGGAGGGGATTGCACAATTGCCAGAGAAGACACCTACTCTCTATCTGGAGCCAGCACGAGTGTATAAGTGTGGCCATAGCAACAGGAATCCTCAACAACCTACAGTACCAGGAGCACAGGTGGAAGTAGCTCCTGAACTATTACCGGTGTATGCACAAATGAATTTCATTGCCCATCTATTGTGTTGGTTGGGGGAAGGTTTGAAGTGTGTACACGCAGCTAAGAAAGCAGTTGATGAAGAACTGCGAACTGCTCCGGAGACAATACAGAGGAAGGAGACGCTCCTAGATGAAGGTATGAACAGGATAGACGGCATGAGAAGGGAACTTGATAAGCTACAGAAGACCATGGAGTACCTTGGCACACAACCGGAAGAGAAAACTCGACGGATCTCCCGCTTGGAGGCAAATAATTCCCAGTTGACGAAGGCTAAAGAGTTACTGGTTAAGCAGACAACGGACTTAGCAGCATAGAAAAATCAGTCCGAGCTTGCATGGCAGAAGAAAGAAGAAGTTTGGCAAAAGGAGCAGGCAAGCTTGAAGGAGGAACTGCAGCAAGCACGCCAAAGGGAGGCAACTCTACAGCAGCAGTTAGCACAGAGAGCACCTTCGTCTTTTGGCTCAATGTCTGAACAGCGGATGAAGGAGATCTTCAAGAAGAGGGAGACTGAGTTGTTGGATGCTCTCAAACAGACAGAAGATCGTGCTAACAACCTTGGGGTAGAATGTGCTAAGTTTTATAACTATACCAACCAACTCAAGGAGGAGAGGGAGTTGTTGAAGATGCAGATGAAGGAGTATGAAGCTGTTATAGAGGCTGCCAACATTAAGAACCCAGTTCCACCTGAAGCAAAGACAGAGACCCCACAGACCGAGCGGAGAAAGTCGCTGAGGACATCGACTTCTTCGAAGGGGAGGATAGATGTAGACAGCAGTTCCAGACAACAGAAATGAGGAACTGACTGTGAAAATGTCCCAAGCAATTTTGAATGTATATAGCAAATGTTGATTTATGCTATTTTGTAATGCCATTTTGTATAAGGCATAATGTTTGTTTAGTTTAATCAGCCAATCAGAAGAGAAAAGGATTAAATGCACAAAAGGACAAAATGGCCGCCATTTGGGTTAAGGCTAGTTAAGCCAGACGTCTAGTTAGTGTAGACGTCTGGCTAGTCAGACGTCTAAACTGTTAGTTAGACGTCTAACTAGTTGGTTGGGCAAACGGTTGGGTGGTTGGCGCAAGTAGTTGGGGAACCGCTCCTGCAGCCTTTAAATACCCCCTTACTTTTGCATTGTAATCTGTAACCTTCTGGAGATAATAAGACAACGCTTGATCATATTGGTGTTATGCTGTGTATTGCAGATCGTGCTTGAGTGTTATTGCAGGTTGTGTTGCTAATGTTATGCAGGTTGAAGACTCTTCCTGGCAGGTTGTTTGCAGGTATTCGGGAGCAGAAGCCATGGCAGCAGCCGTCTGATGTCTAGACGTCTACACCCTAGACGTCTGCACCCCAGACGTCCAGCCCTAGACGTCAGCCCCTAGACGCCTAAGTCCCAGACGTCTAGCTCCCAGACGTCCAGTCCCTAGACGTCTAGTCCCAGACGTCTAGCCACCTGACGTCTCCCTTCCAGACGTCTCACCCCCTGACGTCTAGTCCAAGACGTCTAGCCTCCTGACATCCCAGCCCCAGACGTCTAGTACCCAGACGTCTGGTTCCAGCCGACTGACAGATAGACTAGTCTGACGTCTGATCCCTCTGACGTCTGAGTTACCTTGTACCTCCGAGACCCCATGCTGATTCCTTGTCTCGTCTGTTCGATCAGTTCACCTCTCGTATCGGGAGTATACTCACCCTTGTCTACAATGATTTAGGTAAATTTGGGAGAAAATGGCGAGAAGATGATCAAATGTGGAGATGATTGGGATCCAGTCCTGAAAGCAGCAGCATTTAAGATTTTTTTGGACTATAAGGATGTTTTTGCTTGGACATATACGGACTTGAAGGGAGTTCCACCAAAACTCTGCGTACACAAGATTCCTCTGATTGAAGGTGTGCAACCTGTAAGAAGGCGACCTTACAGAATGAATCCCAAATACGCAGCAAGGGTGAATGCCGAAATCGAGAAAATGTTAGATGCAGGCATTATCTTCAAAGTCACGACAAGCGAATGGGTTTCACCGATTGTGATTACTCTAAAAAGAGAAGTAGATAAAATCCGAATCTGTGTGGATTTTAGAAGTTTGAATGCCGTAACCAGAAAGGATCCCTTCCCGATCCCTTTCACAGACTCCATACTTGAAGAAGTAGCCGGCCATGAGATATATTCATTTTTGGATGGATTCTTGGGCTCCAACCAGATTAGCAAAGCGGAGGAAAACAAGCTGAAGACCACCTTTGTTGTTGAAAATAGAATGTACGCATATAACCGCATGCCATTTGGATTATGCAATGCACCAACTACTTTTCAAAGGATCATATTGTACATTTTTGATAAAATGTCCACGGGGAATTTCAAAGCTTTCCTAGATGATTGGTCACTGTATGGCAGGACACAAGAACATTTAAAGGCCTTATAAGAATGTATGGGATTGTGCAGGAAAGCATGAATATCATTGAATCCAAATAAATGTGTCTTATTGGTGCCATACGGAAAGTTGTTGGAGCATATAGTATGCCAAGAGGGTTTGAAACCAGGCCCAGATAAGATACGGGTAATATTGCTAATGGAGGAGCCACATGATGTGAGCTCAATCAAAACCTTTTTAGGGACAATTGGATAGTACAGGAGGTTTATCCGAAACTATGCCTTGACATCTCATCCACTAGATGCACTTACGCGAAAGGGTGTTCCATTCAAATGGACAGAGGAGCACCAAGGAGCATTTGAGGGATTGAAAGGACACTTGGTGAAAGCACCTATCCTAGTTTACCCAGACCGGGAGAAGGAATTCCATGTGCATGTGGATGCCTCAAACTTTGCCATTGGATGTGCATTGGCACAAGAAGGCCAATTCGGGCTAGATCAGCCCATATACTTTGCAAGTCGCCTATTGTCCAAAGCTGAAAATAATTATAGCACAACAGAGCGAGAAGCACTGGGAACGGTGAATGCGGTGCAGAAGTATAGACACTATTTACTAGCAAACCCCTTTGCTTTCTATGTGGATCATCAGGCCTTGTTGTACTTGATCAATAAACCAACAATCTACGGACGAGGGAGTCGATGGCTCGTCACCCTGCAGGAATTTGTGTTTAGAGTGGTAGTAAGACCATGGAAGAAACACGTAATAGTGGACCAATTGTCAAGGATCCGCTCCGGAGAACCTGCAGAGCGAGGAATACTAGACGAATTCCCTGAGACACAAAGGTTGCAAGAAGAATATGAAACATTAAGACAACACAATAATTAGTTGCGGGAATAGGTGATTCAGGAGTTGGACACAACCATGCAACGAGTGAATGAAAGACATGAAGCACGTCAAACGGAATGGACAAAACTAGAACAAGGGGAACTAAGAGGAAGTGCAACAGGCAACTCTTCAGAAAGCAATTTATTTTCCTTGGAGGAAGAACAGGAAGATACTGTAAGCCCAGTGGAAAATAGAAGAAAAGCAATAGCAACAAATGAACGCCCTAGGAGTTCTTCACCCACATTAAAAATCGTGCTTAATTCAGAAGAGTCCTCAAGCTCGAAGTCAGTGAACCATAAAGAAATGAGAGAATCTCCAAAAAGACCCAGGATATGGGAAGCAAGACAAAGCTCAACTGCCAAACATCAGATAAGCAGGGAGGAAATGGCAACCATCATATGGAAGGATATCGAGACGGTACCAAAAAAACCAAATACCGAAAGTTGGTGGGAGGAGTCAAGTAGTGACAAAAACCTACCATAGAATCCTGATATACCATATGCCAGTCCTAACCCAGATCGTAGGAGACAGAGAGATGAAGATCGCAGTCGACAAGTAGGTGTCAGATTTATAGAAACTGCACACATAATCGAAGATGATGCTTCATTGAGTCCACAAGATGAGTACAACGGAGGATTGAATGAGGACATGATGCCAGAAGTACCACCACCTTGTGCATGGAGAACACCATATGTTGGAGCCATGAGACGTCCAACTGAACGGGAGGAGGTAGCCAGGTATCGGATGGCTACACTTGACTTACGACAGCATAGAAGGGAAGTAAGAAGATTGCAGCAACGGGTTCAAGAAACATCAAAATCGCCAATGAACACGACAGCAGAAGGGGATGACTTCAGCATTGATTCAGTCTTTTCAGAAGAGTATCAGGAAAACTTAACTCATTATGCCATGCAACAACACTTTGAGGAAAGTAGATGGAGGAGAAGACTGATAAGGGCCGATAGGAGACTCAGGATCTTGCACCAACTAACACCTGCACATTTACACCATCCACCAGAAACAAGAGCACAACTGATAAATGAAGCCTGTAGCAGAGATAACTTAGGTACTCTTGGAATACTGTCAGGAATTCCGAGAGCACCTGACCAAGGGAGGAGCGTGGTTGAACCTCCGGCTACCCACAGGTCGACTAGTTCTCAGTTGGAACCGCAAGGGCCATCTGAGAACTTAGTCCAAGCCAACCCATCACTACGTGCTCCTGATAACAGACCAATAGGTCCGTATCAGCGAGCTCTTAAGAACCGAAGACGTCGTCAGGAACGACTGAGGGACCAACCGAATCTCAGGCAACTGGGAGTTCTGTAGCCCAACACTAGAGAGATTCAATCGGGAAGAGGCCGAGGATGCGGTAACCAGGTCCGCCGAAGAGGAAATTGGGACAAAAATCTCAATCTAGAACAAAGGGATCAAGAGAGGGCAGTTGCAGGTAATGACAGAGGCCAAGGAAGAAGCCCAAGAGTAAGACGACTCCACCAAAACAAAGGACATCGGAGACAGCAACAGCCCAATCAAAATGAACTTGATCGACAAGCGCAAGAAGGGGAGAGGTTTCACTACTTGGACGATTGCATAATAATCCGACGAAGTGATGGGAGTACGGAACAGATTCCACTAGTGCTTGCCCATCCAAGAAATGACGTCACACGGCCAGATCTGACCAGTAGACACCTAGAGGATGTAGTTGAACACCTAGATAACAATAATGCTAACCTAGAGGAAGGGGATATCCGCACGGTAGGAAATCGGATGGAACAAACACACCCGACAGCAGAAAGAAATCAGCAAGCTGCTAATAATGACAGACGACGAGTTAGCAACTATCAGTCCGGTGAGCCAAGAACACAACATCAACCGGTAGAAGCAGAACAGTCAGATCGGCGTATTGTACCGATAAATACTAGAAGGCGTCAGCAACAGCCACGACCAGAAACCCCCCCAAGACGGAATAATCGCCGAAGACGTCAGCCGACAGAAAGAACGAAAACTGATGACGAAGACAACTTCAGCAGTTTTGGAGGAAGTAGTCATCACCAAGAAAATGAAACGTCTGACGCATGGGAGCTACGTATTGGCTTGGCCATACGTTTCACCCGCCGACATTGAGGAGAAGACGTTCAGGCAAGAGAGAAAAATAAAAATAAAAATAAAATAAAAAGGAGAAAAGTCAAAAAGAAAAAGAAAAAGTCAAAATAAAAGAAAAAGACGAAAAAGGAATAAGACAAAAAGTAAATAGGATGGAATAAAACCCTAGACGTCTAGATTGAATGACGTGGCGTGCATGCATGAAGACGGTTGCAAGGTGGCGGTTGCATAACGATTTGGGAGACGACCGCGCAACTATAAAAGGAGGAGAGGCAATGCATTTGGCACACCATTTTCATTTTGCAGGAGAAAAGAAGAAGAGTGCGAAGGAGGCGTGAGAAGGAGAACGACGGAGCACACCATATTCTGCGTGATGAGGCAGAACATTGCCTCATACAAAGACTGCTTTTGATAACTTATTAAACTATTTGGAACTACTTATGATATGTTTTTGTACTAATTTTAGTGATACTATGCATTATATGATGATGTTTGCATATTGGAATGATAAAGTGCATATGACCTATTTTGACTAATTTATCTATGTTTTATAATCTGTTTCAGTTGTATGTTTTAGTATATTTTGCATTAAAATAGAATTGTAATATGAAGGTACTGCTATCTATTTAGTTTTGTGCTTCTTTTACAAAGTTTCCCCACCACTCACCCATTTTTGAATAACCTAAAGGCGCCAAATACTTTGTCAGCAGTTGACTGTGTAGAAAACAGGAATTTTTCCATACAAATTCCAACCAGCTGTACATATACAACATGGCTTGGAATTTGTCCACTCCAGCTCATACAAAAGGTGGAATCAGTCATCTGGGTACCTATGGAGGTTATTTCTACCATCACAACTGGTCACACATGCTTCTGTTGCATGAATTAATGCCAACTCTGTTCTGCTGCCTGATATTCCGGAGCAGCTCTGGAATGAGCGCAGAAGACATAAATTTGGTCAAATGCATCTTTAATTGCAGTAAAAGGAAGGTAAACGGTGGTTGCAACTATTCTAGGGGCCTCCCTATCCTTTCCAACACCTGTCCCTCACCAGATAAAGCCAGCAACTAGAATGGATAAGGTTTAATGGATCAGATCCCTGCATTTTTGGGAAACACAGTCCTGCAACGGTTGTAATAGTCCTGTATTGAAGCACCAAACTTTATCATTGTTGTACCTTGCTAGTATAAATAAAGTGCTCCCATTTGGTTGAGCATATAGGGAGATATAGGAGCTAGAGGATATAGAGGTAGCATAATTTCATAAGCTTTCTTTGTAATTACAGCAGAACAGTATTGTGCAGGCCTTTTCCTGCAATACTGAAATGTTGTTGCAGAATTAATAAAAAGGTGCAATTTCCCATTCCATTGGCGTTCTGAGTGAATGTGTAAAGTTTAGATAGTTTAGAATAGGTACTTTTCACCTTCTTCTAGTTCAGGGAGCAAGGGCCACTTCCAGGCCCAGGAGAAGGGACAACATAGACAGGTTTTTTGCCTATTTCTTGCTGCAGCAGATTAGCAGGAACCTGACAGTTCTTATTAGTGCATTTCTTGTTCATTTATGTTGGTATTTCTTGCATATTACTAGTTGTGTTAGACTACAAATGGTTAGTGCATATCAACTGATCACTTAGGGTAGCTTCATGCATCTTATAGCATACAACATTTTATGTTCCCAGTTTGCATTTCCAGATCTTGGCATTTCCAGTTTGCATCAGAGAATTTCCTAATGTTTTAGTTCTGCAACATTTAATTTCTGTTATTTGAATTCTGTTGTTGTAACTAGATTTTGCTTTATGCAAGGTGTGATTTTCAATTCTGCAAGTTTCATTTATGATATTTCAATTTCTGCATCATTTCATTTCTATCAGTTTAAATTCTGCAACAATAGTTAGTTTTCCTTTTCTGCAAAGTTTCAATTCCTGCAATTACATTTCTGTAAGGGTAAATAGGAGTCAATTTTAGTTTTTAGGAGTTAAAAAGGAGACACAAACACCCCCAAGCACTAACTGTTTCACCAATAAAGCCATCTCCTGAATGAACTGATCCTTAAAATGCTTGCCTTTCCTATCGTATATAGCCTTGGACACCGCCCTGGATTGACAAACATAATGATTAAATGATGAAGAGTTGACGACACTCATCATTTTTGGTGTCATTGTTGGGGATACTTAGGTGTTGTTAGGAGAAGCATAGCAGTCCAGGAACTATCCTATTATAGGTAACAGTTCTTGAAAACTGAATTCTAGTTCATTTAGTGGATGAGCATGGATGAATAGGCCAAGAGATGAAAGAGGAAGGTTTATCAGAACTGGCTCTTTTCCACCAAGGTGTTCTTCATGATCTGGTGAAGATCTGCCTATGTATGAACTTCCTGAAAGACTTAAAAGAGAATCATCTTCTTCATCAACTAAAATTTTAGGATCTTTGCAAGAAGAGCTCTTAGAGGCACTTGCTTCTAGACATACCCATAGGGCTGATCCATCTGAACCAGCTGAACAAGTCAAAACTGAAGAAGCACCTATGCCAGAACAAGGAGAACGTGATAGGGAAATTGTTGGTCATGATGCTGACAATCCTCCTATTAGAACTTTTGAATACCCTATTCATCTGAATCCTACTCAGAATGCTCCTATGAAAACAATTTCACCCTCAGTATTGCCAATATTTAGGGGAGTTGTTTTTGAAGATCCTGATCAATTTTTATTTGAATTCAAAGTCTTGTGTCAGACTTATGACTATGTCAATGACAACCAAAAATTGAAGTTATTTCCCTCTACACTCAAAGATGCAGCCTTACGATGGTTTATGAGCCTTGAACCAGATTCAATCCGCACTTGGGATCAAATGGAAACTGCATTTTTGGATAAGTATCAAGAGTATTGTAGAGTGAGAAATAGGAAGGATGAGTTATTTCAGATTAGACAAGAAGAGGATGAAAACTTAGAGGATTATCTTGATAGATTTACCTTTATCCAAAAGAGATGTGGTCCTGTGGAAACTGACTTATTAAAAACTATATTTCTGAGAGGTTTGCAGGATGATTCCAGAGAAGTATTGGACTTAATGGGAAAAGGAGATATAAACCAACTTGAGATTAATGATATTGTAGAGTTGTGCAGAAATTATTCCCACACTAGGCAAAGAAGAAGGAAGAGGAATCCTGGTAATACTGATATAAAATATTTGATGGAGGAAATGGCTAACATGAAAACTGATATTCTTGTTCAATTAAATACTGCATTAGGGGAAAGGAATGCAAAATCCAATTCTTCACCACCCCTAGCTATCTATTGTCCTAGATGCAGGAATAAGCATGCCCTACATGATTGTCCTTTGGATAGAACCTCTATCTCAACTATTTGTGGCATTTGTTCAAAAGAGCATAACACTGATAAGTGCCATCTCCTACCTCACCTTAAAAATGTTTTGCAAACCCAAACTGAAGAACTTAATGTTATTGGGCAGAGGCCAGGAGGTAACTTTTCACAATACCAGAATGCCCCTCATTTTCCTACAAGTTGGGGATAAAATCCTTGGAATATGCCTTGGGGATATTTAGAACCACCTTCACAACCATGGAATCAATCTTGGTCAGCCCCTCAAGACTGGTCACATTCTAGTTGGAATCAACCATGGAATCCTGTTAATCCACCTTGGACACAGAATCAACAATCTGGGCAGAGATGGGGGCCACAATACCCATCATATCAAGGGCAGCAGAGGTATCAAGGACAGACTCAAAACCTGTTGCCAACTCCTAATCAGAACTTTCAAGGAAGAATGCCACCACAACAATCACAACCAGTTAAGCAACCTCCACTTCCAGCTCAGCCTGTGGCTAACCCCAATAACAATAGACAAGCAACCCCTATTTATGGAGCTGAGTCTGAAGAGACTATTGCAGTCCATGTCCTTGACTGTAGTAACATCCAATTACATTCAAGGAAGGTTTTACCTGACCCTGCACCACCCACTATTGAAGAAATTGATGGAAAGCAAGAATTTTCAAGTCCAAAAAAACCACAAACAGAGCAAAAAGAAGGAAAAATAGAAAGTTTACAAGGAAAAATTGAACTTGCCTCAACAGACCTTCCGTATCCTGAAAGGTTTGACCACACTATCACTCCTCCTGAATCAGAATTAATCATAGAATTGA
The DNA here is from genome assembly GCA_028583015.1 of Wollemia nobilis. Classification (NCBI taxonomy): domain Eukaryota; kingdom Viridiplantae; phylum Streptophyta; class Pinopsida; order Araucariales; family Araucariaceae; genus Wollemia; species Wollemia nobilis. The sequence continues at coordinate 1,822,593 of JAQPPZ010000863.1, forward strand.
GGAAAATGTCTATCTCACTCCCTTTGTTGTAGGAAATAAAGGATGTACCTCTGATTAAGAAAACCATTCAAGAGTTGTGCATTAGGAAACCTGGCAGGAAGAAGAAAGCCTTTCCTAAGACTGTGCAAGTAGAAGGTAAGTTGGCTGACCTGCTCTCTAGAAAACTAGTACCCCCCAAATATGGTGATCCAGGGAGTCCAGTAGTTACAATTACTATTGGGTTAGTTCAAATTCCAAATGTACTTATCGATTTAGGAGCTGCAATCAACGTGATGACTAAGGAAACCATGCAAAAATTACAGCTCAATAATCTTAGTCCTACTACCACAATTTTGGAAATGGCAGATAGGTCAGTGGCCAAACCGGAAGGAATTCTAGAGGATGTTGCCATTGAAGTGTCTTCTTGGGAATATCCTATAGATTTCTTAGTATTGCAGCCTAGAAACTCAGCTAATGGCTATCCTATTATTCTAGGATGACCTTGGCTTGCCACTACAACTACATTTATAGACTACAGGTCAGGTGAGATGACTATTTCAAATGGTGTAGACCTAAAGAATATTTCCTTGTATCCACTAACCCAACCTTCAGCCAAATTTTTTGGACAGATATGGTATCCTGAGTCTGATGAAGAACAGGAAACTATTGTCACCTTGGCCACAGTAATAGTAAAGGAACATATTGAAGAACTCAATTCACCAGAAAGAGAAATCTTTGAAGATGAAACTAGTTTTGGTGAAAACATTACAAGAAGAAGGCCTTAGGGATGATCAAATTCTTGTCCATCATTTGTTATGGAAATATGAAGAACAAACTGTTGAACATCTATCATCTATTCCACTACAAGAAAGCTCCTTCACATTGCCACATGGATGGCATCATCATCTTCTGACTTCTTTCACCTGTCCTATGCAAATGATCCCATCAGGTATCACATTTACACCAGAATCAAGAGTATTTCATACTCTGCAGCCACATCATTGTCCCTTAAATGCTTTAATCAGTAAATATGAGGTTGTCAACTCTGTTTATCCAGGGATTAAGTAGATTGAGATACAACCAAGAAAGTTTTTGAACATTAATAGTTGGTTGACTAATGAGCAAGAAGCCAAATTATTTGTTGTTTTGTAGAGACATGTTCAGGATTTTGCTTGGAGTTATAAGGACATGACTGGCATTCACCCTGATGTGTGTACACATAGAATATACACTGAAGATGTTAAACCTATGAGACAACCTCAAAGATGTTTGAACCCTGCTTTGAAAGATATTGTCAAGGAAGAAATTGAAAAGCTTTTAGATGTAGGATTCATCTATCCAATATCAGATAGTAGATGGGTTTCTCCATTAGTCATTGTTCCAAAGAAAAATGGGAAAATGAGAGTGTGTGTGGATTACAGAGAGTTAAATAAGGTAACACATAAGGACCATTTCCCATTACCTTTCATAGACCAAGTGTTAGACACCCTTGCTGGCAAGAAATTTTTCTATTTTCTTGATGGATTCAGTGGTTATAATCAGATACAAGTTGCACCTGAAGACCAAGAGAAAACTACTTTCACATGTCCTTGGGGAACCTTTGCTTATAGGGTTCTACCTTTTGGTTTATGTAATGCTCCAACAACATTTCAAAGAGTTGTTTTGGCCATATTCTCTGATTTGACAAATGAGAGTGTAGAAATTTACATGGATGATTTCACAGTATTTGGGGATAGTTTTGAATATACTTTGGAACAACTTGAAAAAGTTTTAATACGTTGTGAAACATACCATTTGTCTCTTAATCCTGAGAAATGCTTCTTAATGATGGAGGAAGGGATTGTCCTTGGTCATCATATCTCCTCTTATGGGATCAAGGTTGATCCTAAAAAGGTGGAAGTCATCAAAAACCTTCCTCCTCCAAAAACTCAAACTGATGTGAGGAGTTTCTTGGGACACATTGGTTTCTACCGTAGATTTATTGCCAATTTTAGTACCATAGCCAATCCAATGTTTGCATTACTAATGAAAAATTCTGAATTTTCTTGGTCTACTGAGTGTCAAAAGTCTTTTGAGGAATTAAAAGAAAAGTTAACAACTCCCCCTGTATTGAGAGGACCTAATTGGGAATTGCCCTTCCATATTCAAACTGATGCTTCCAATACTGCTATTGGAGCTGCATTAGGGCAAATTGACAATGGGGAGCATTATGCCATTTATTACATCAGTAAAAACTTGACAGGAGCTGAAAAGAACTACACTACTACTGAGAAGGAATTCTTAGTTGTAGTATATGCTATTAATAAGTTCTGACACTATATCACAGGATATCAGGTATTCATTCATACAGATCATGCTGCCATTAAATACCTGATGAATAAACCTCTGGTTAGTGCAAGAATTATTCGCTGGTTAATACTATTGCAAGAATTTGATATCACTATAGTTAATAAACCAGGGAAAGCTAATGTAGTTGTAGATTTTCTATCAAGATTGCCAAATGAAGATACAGGAGAGTTGGTTGAAGATGCATTTCTTGATGAGAAACTATTTGCTATTTATGTGCAGTCTCCATGGTTTGTAGATATAGCTAATTATTTGGCTATAGGAAAAATTCCTCTTCACTTTACTCCTAAACAAAGGAAACAGTTAATCAAGCAAAGTTCTTCTTTTAAATGGATAGGAGGTTTACTTTTCAAATGCAGTCCTGACCATGTTTTGCGTAGGTGCATCCGCAAGGATGAGGTATATGATATCCTACGGGCATGTCATGATGAACCTTCAAGAGGACACTATTCAGTCAAGAGTACAATTCGGAAGATCTTGGGTACTGGTTATTACTGGCCATCTTTGCATAAAGATGTGAAAAATTATGTTAGACATTGTGATGCATGCCAAAGGATGGGAAAACCTACCTTCACTAGTGAAATGCCATTACAACCTCAAGTAGGAACAGAACCATTTGAGAGGTGGGGGTTAGATTTTGTAGGACCCATTGACCCTCCTTCCCAAGGGAAAGTGCATATCTTGGTATGTACTGACTATGTAACCAAATGGGTAGAAGCCCATGCTTTTAAGCATGCTCGAGAAGAAAAAGTTGTTGATTTCCTATATTCACAGATTTTCCTGCGTTTTGGGGCCCCACAATCCATCACCACAGATCAGGGACCTCAGTTTACTTCAAGAGTTGTTGAAGCCTTCACTCAACTATATGAAATCAAGCATAGGAAATCCTCACCTTATCATCCACAAGCCAATGGTCAAGTTGAAGTAACAAATAGGGAACTAGAGAGAATCTTAACCAAAACCATAGCTTCCCATAGGAGGAATTGGATGGACAAACTACCTGAAGCAATTTGGGCTTACAACACTACTTGGAAATCCACTATTGGATTCACACCATATGAATTGGTTTATGGTAAAAAGCCTCTTTTGCCTATTGAATTTGAGTTATTGACTCTTCGAACTACTTTGGATGTAGGTATTGATTTGTCACAAGCACAAATGGACCGAATTCTGTAGCTCAATGCATTGGATGAGCTACGGAGGGATGCATTGCACTAGACTGAGATGATCCAAGCACAATAAAAATTATGGCATGATAGTCACATTCAACAGAGGAAGTTTCAGCAAGGCGATTGGGCTTTGTTGTTTGACTCATGATATGAAGACTATCCTGGCAAGTTGTAGACTCGATGGCTCGGACCTTATCAAGTTGAGGAGGTATTTGCAAATGGAGTTGTACGTCTTTCACCAATAGATGATTCAAGAAGGAAGATGGTGGTTAACGGTCATCGTCTTCGGATATATCACAAACCGTTAACCAAGGAGGAGTTTCTCAAGCAAGTAGGAAACTTAGATGTATCAGTATTGGAAGAAACCACTTCTTCCAAGATGGACTCAATCAAGTGACATGAACCAAGATATAAAAAATATATAAAAAATATATATAAAAAATATATAAAATAATAATAATAATTCAGAATGTGAAAACCTCTTTGAGGCACATCTGAATTGGGCTTACATGAAAACCGATTTTTTTGGCATGTTTGCCTCACAGACCCGCCACCATTCCATCCATTCTCACCATTGTTTCACTATTTACCATTCCATTCATTCTCACCTCTATTTCATTATTTTTCAGATTGCACCTATTACACTCTGTGAGGAGTCAACTTAAAATCAGCAGAAAACAACATTTGTACAAAATGTAGATAGAATGGTTTCTTCAGGTATGTGCCTTTTCTATTTTAATATTGTAAATATTTATTATGTAGTGTATGATATCCCTAGTTAGTATAAAGCATACATAAGGTCTGGTTCCAGAAAGTTATCAAGATAGTCTAAGACAGAAAAGGCTTTTCAAATGCATTTGAATGGTACTGCTCTAGAATGAACCTGCTGCACATAACAGTTTCGGAATAAGGGAGCTTTGGAATTAGCTTCGGAATGAATAAGGGTATATGCTCTAGAATGAACCATACGATAAAACCTATTGGAATGAATTAACAAAAGGTTAATTCATCAATCTCCAGAATCATCCAATTGAAAAGTCAAAATTAAGTTAATTTTTCTATGGATTCCTAAGTCTTTGCACCAATTGGGTTGGAAATAGCACTTGGATCGTAGGTTTCAAGTACGAGTTCCAAGGCAAAATTTTGAGGAGGGCATAAAGTTTCAAATACTACAGCACGTGACCACTTGGCACATGATTCAAAATCTGTTTAAAAGAACTTCCGTAAATAATGCCATGTCACTCCCGATAGCTATAACATGCAGTAAAAATTAATGATGACTTATGCATGCAATGACTTGCCGACACGTTCCCATTTCACGTTCCTAGCATGATTTGAAATCATTCTGGCGTTGCATCTATTTACTCCTCATCCTCGAGCATTACCATTGACAAACTTAAGCATTCCAAAAATTGAAAAAAACTACCCTGCTATTCGAAATTTGTAGGCCTGATATACTCTGCACACAGAAAATTGACAATGGGAGGACAAAAAAATAAAATTGAACCAGACAATATAGAGAATTTGCAGAAAGATGAGGAGTCCATGTGAATTCTTATAGGAGGAGGATTTCTGCCCTTTTTGTGCAAATTCGATGGGCATTCAGAAGGATTGGCCGCTGAGTTTGCACGCACCTTTCGCAACAATCAAATCCACATTAGCGGCATGACAATCCAGGTAAGCCCCAAAATTCTCAGTCAAGTTACTGAAATGCCACTACATGGGGTTCAAATTGGGAAATCTGGCAAGAATACTTTAATTGAACTAGTAAACCAGTTCAGGGGAAATGAGGATAGGCCCACTGAGTTTGTATTGAGTAATAATATCTGCAAGGGGGTCAAAAGAACAAGTTTACAACCTCCTTGGGATGAAGTTGCAGTATGGGTCATTAGGTTTTTGACCTACGATGGGCAATTCCCTATCCTGTCTGGACATCACATGAGAATTCTGACCCATCTTCACCATGGCAACTCAAACCCTGAGCTTAGGGTAAACCTTCCTCTGTATTTATATCAGGAGCTGGTAAATATGGCCAAAAAGTACCAAGCAGGAAAAGGGTCTCCCAAACACCATGGCCTAATCAAGATTATATGCAGGCATCACTTCAGGGGAAACCCTAGAAGCTTTGATAGGTTTTTTCATGCATGGAATGAGTTGATTGAGGAAGAGGCAGTTGAAAGCCCTGGATCTGAAGAAGAGATAGAGGTTGAAGGACCCGAATCTGAAGCAAAAATAGAAATTGAAAGTTCTAAACAACATGAAATTGATAGCTGAATCCTCTAAAAAAAAAATTCCCTCCTCACCACAGGGACCTCCATCCTCCCAAGAGGGAAGAAGAAAGAGAAAAGTCTAAGATTGATCCTGATAGGAAAGAGGAGGAAGGTTACATTTTCTGAAAATGTAACTATTTTTCCACTGACCTCTAAAGCAATTTGGAAGTTCAAGCAGGGAAGATGGAGATGGAAACACGAAGCCCCTGCCCTAGGATTGACAAGCTCTATTTCACAATCTAAAAAGAAACAAAAGCAATCAGCTTCGGGATTGAGAAGGTCTTCAAGACTTCAGAAATCCACCAACATAGGTGATGTGGAAAAGGAAGAAGGAACTGCACATGTTGATACCCTGCAGGTGAAAGAAACTATGGAGAAAGTTGAAGATATAAGTACCAAGGGCATGGATAGTGCAACAGATATGGCTATGCCTACAATGTCCCTCAATTACCCACCAGATTCAGAAGATAGAACCATAACAGAGGAAGCAGAGGGACACACCACTATTGCAGAAATGTCTGCACCACTTGTGGATTATTCAGATTCTGAGGAAGAATCTGAGGCAGCTGAGGAAGGGAAAGATGATTTGAGCACTGAAGAGGAAGAAGAAATAAACATAAAGACTCAGTTGCATGCAGCTAGGAGTGTCATCAAAACTCAGACAGGATGGATTGAAAAGAGTGAAGCTTCCCTGAAAGAGAAAGATGATACTATCGCTAAGTTATGGCAAGAGATAGAGACTGTAAAGGCTAGGTTAACACTTCTGGAGCAGCAGCCTCCTCAGTCTGACTCAGGGGATGAATTAGCTAATCTATTACTGAACTTAGCTGGCAATCCTGAAAGAAACTCACCTGTCAGAGCTGCAATAGAAGAACAAGAAACAGCGCAAGAAGTACAACAGGCTCAAGATCAAACAGGGGATGGACATCCAGAAGTACTTGTGCAGGTTTCTGAAGATCCACAGTGGTTGAGTGAACCAATAGCACATACAGAGGCAGCAATAGCAGTACAGGAAGAGGTAAGACCATAGTCTCCTCAAGACCTTGATAATTTGAATGCACCTGAGATTGAATTGGTAGAAATTGGAACACAAACAGAACCTCCTACAATTGGAAAGGTGGATATAGGCATTCAGGTTAATGTCATTCCTCAAATGCAACCAATGGTTAGATCACCAGACACAGTCACACTTGCAAAATATAATAAATATGTGGCTTATTGGATGACGAAATGTCACCAATTGGAGGGTAAGGTCTCATATTTACAATCCTTAACAAAAGAATTGGAAAAGAAAAATTCAAAAATTGATAAATTGAAAGAGCAGGTACAAGAGGTATGCCAAATTGTAGAGTGTATGGTACAATGTAGGAGACCAGCTAGGTTCTATAGTTTGATGTTAAAGGAAAGATACCTTCGTTGGCAGACAATGAGGATCACTGCTGGTCTCTCCTACAAATTAAAAACTCCTGGAGAATTTCTAGAGGCTTTTTGGCAAAGCTCTGTAGAATACCAAAATTTGTTGTGTGAATTGTTCCTGCACAATTTCTTTTTGCCAACAGAAGTAATCTTCCTCCCCCACATCTTTACTGGTGATCTTCAGCTTAGGTTTGTGACGTCTACTCCAGACATCTAGTTGTGACGTCTAAGACAAGTGCATTCAGACGTCTAAACCTTTGACGTCTAGACTTAGCCATTGAAGATACATAGAGTCTGTAACTGGTAATCCTGACTGTCATCATCCCTTACCCCGGGAATGTACTCACCCCTGTCTACAGGCTATAGGGCAGATTGTCACCTAAGGTGCATGGATGATCATGATTGTACATCTGGAGCAATTGTAATAGCATTTTACTAACCCCCTCGACTTGCCCATCTATATATGGATGAAAAGCAATCGAACAGTCTAGATGATTATCAAACAAATCCCACGAGTGTTGCTAGAACAGGATGATACACCTTGAGCCTTTGTTGCTTACAATGGATTGGCAAGACTTGGAATAAATTTGTAACAGTGAATGAGTCGAAGCATTTTGTCCGTTGGCTTGGTGATGTTGCAAGGAACACATAATTTGATGTGGAGCTCTAAATTTTGGTGCATATTTGGCCAAAAGATATGTTGTTGTAATGTTGCAAGAGTCTTGCTAACACTAAATTTTCTGGTTAATAAGTAGTTTGCCTCGCAAATCAAGCATTGGCAAGGAGTCTCTAATGGAACACAGAGATGACCTAGAGGTGAAGAAGTCCATCGCTAAAGTAATGATCAATGACTAGCCAGTCCTATATCAACGAGTAATGAGTCTCATTAAAGTCACAGTCATAGGAGCAGAGTAAAATCCAGTCATTGCAATTGTGGTTGTGGGCATCCATTACAATGATGAGCATTTAGACAACAGGCAACTAAGACAATCGACGACTTCATTCTCCTTGGCCTTGCAATGCTTGATCACAAGATGGAACTATTGCAGGTAAGTCATCCACTGCATGTGGCGCACATTCTCCAATTTGCTTTGAGTGTGCAAATATTGAAAAGACATGACCAAAGTGGACAATATTCTCCTTAACCATGATGTAGTGGCGCCATTGGCAAACACCTTACACAATGGTGTACAATTCTTTCTCATGGGTGGAGTAGTGTTATACAGTCTCTTTGAAGGTCTCTAAAAAAATGCATAGTCAAATCCATCAATCTCAATATTGAAAGGCTATGTGATGTCTTGGTAGGGCTAGCATCAGCATTTTATAGAGACACTTTTTCAATTTTTCCAACGCCAACAACCCAGTGGTAGACCACTTGAAAGAGGCTCTGCCACATATGATCTAATTGAGGGGCTAGAAAACATGCAAAGAAACAAAGGATCAAGCCACAGTAAAAGCTACATAAATGATTAGACTTTAGAGCTCACTCAAGTTGGTTAGAACAAGCCATTCTTGATGACTTTTGATCTTCTTTAGATCTACATATATTCCATGACAATCAATGATTAAGCCCAACCATTGGATTCCTAAGACACCATAAGTACACTTGGCCAAGTTGACATGCAACTTGTGCAGGTGCAAGGTATCCAAGAATTGCCCCATATGTTCAACATGCTCCTCCTATGTCCTCTTTACATGAAGATGTCATCTTAGTAGACTATGATGAAGGAATTTGTGGAATGTATAATGTTGTCATTCATTAGGATCATGAATGTGGTTGGTGCATTGGCCAAACCGAAAGGCATAACTGATCATTCGAACAACCATTCCTTAGTCTTGAAAGTTGTCTTCCAAATGTCTTTAGGGTTGACAGGAACCAAATAATAACCTGACTTTGATTTTGGTGAAGTTGCATGCTCCCTAGAGCTGGTCCAAAAGATCGTCTATGTGGGGTATCAAGTACTTGTTCACCATAAAGATCTTTATGAGGACATGAGTAGTCTATGCATAGGCACCTAGGACCATTGGAGCTAACCCAATAGGGCTAGCACCAAGCAATGAACTAGACTAGATCTTTCCATGGTTAATCAACTATCGTATTTGACGTCAAATCTTGATGTTATCCCAAACTTAAAAACAGTTAGGTAGAGGTGAACCCACGGCTAAGTCATTCTGTGTTTCAGAATTGAGTGAAGGACATCTCCTTGTGGTTCTTGAAAAACATTAGAATAAGGCCAAGGTTGTGTGTCCATTTGGTAGGACTATTCAAAAGTGACTAAACTACGCATTATGAGGAAAAACTTCTTGGCAAAATGGAGCCTCTAGGCAAACCATGGATAGAAGAAACCATTGAGCATGAGAAATAAGTTTCTTCCACTACTCATGGAGGCAAAAACAAACACCATTCTTCTGGTGCAGGCACACTTGAATGTGACAAGTCATATCTTGATGCACATGGACCATTGCTAAGGACAGGCCTAAAAAGTCACCTTGTGGTCAAAGGAGTATGGCCTTTCCAGCAGGATTTCACAAATGTCCAATAATGCTAGATCTCAAGGAACCATGGCATACATGAGCTTAATCCTATACTCAAAAGCACATTGGTGCTAACCTCAATTACCTTTCCTAAACAACCATCCAAGGGAATAGGGTTGAGGGTGCACTTCAATCTGGAAACTCAAGCACTTTGGAATGTGACAAGTCATGTCCTTGACATGCACTAACCATTGCTGAGGATATGCCTAGTAGGCCACCTTGCGATCAAAGTTGTATGGCCTTTCAAGCTGTATATCGCAAATCTCTAGTGTCTTGTGTCATATGTGATGACCATTCATGGGCTTGATCCCATACTTAAAAGTGCACTGGCACCTAACCTTGATCACCTTTTCTAGACACATCCAAGGAAAAAGAGTTGAGGGTACACCTCAATCTAGAAACTAAGCCGCTTGATAGTATCTTAGATAATAATATTCTTCTTGCTTCTAGATTCAAATACAATGTGACATGGCTTGTCATTAACCTAGTAACTCGTGTTAACAAGCGCTCTCATTCTTCAAAGGTGTCTTTGTCTAAGGCAACACTAGACTTCTAAATGTTGGTGCTCAAGTAGGTGGTGTCTAACTCTTCTTCGCTCTGTCAATTTAGAGCATAATCAAAAGCGCCCAACTATACCATCAAAGACTTCTACTAGGTTCTACAATCAAAGTCAATGTATCTTATGATGGTTACACCACCTAGCTCCCACTTTTCATTTTCTTTTCTCTTGCATGGTAGGGAGATTTGGGTTCCTCTCCATAAAGGGACCCTCCAAGTATAGTGCTTTTTACACAAGCAGCTTCTACTTTGGTGCCTTTTGAGTCTTAAGCAAGGAAGATGCAATACCATTTTGTTTCACTTGATACGTCTCTTCCAACTTGGTCACAAACTTATGAGCTTGCACCAAGGTGTCCACAGGAAGGAAATTCATCTTAAATTGGATGTGGTAGTAAAGGCCTCTAATGCACTTAGAACTTGGAGCTCCTCACTATTGTTGATGCACAAGCAAGCTAGCAGCTCATTGCACTCGTCAAGGTACTATTGAATGGACTACTCACGTCATTAGCATAATAACTAGAAATGCATGTACTCGTCTTCATATTGGTTTAGTGGGGTAGAGGCAAGTGTGCACAATCTCAACAAACCTTGTTAAGGTGTTAATTGGATCAGAATTTAATTTATGTTAAGCATTAGTGGTTTCCCAACACCATAAAACTGATTTTGACACCTCTAGTGTTGCCGATAAGATCTTGTCTAGATCAACGAACTAGTTGGTCTAGTAAGATGACTTTAGTTGTTGGAGCGAAGTATCAGCTCCTCAGCATTGATCTTGCCTTAGAAGACTGGGATGTAAGTATTTGTCTCACCTTCAAAGGACAGTGGCTTTGGTGCGGACCAAGAGTGGAGCGAGAGTGGTGGTTGTTGGTGCTCCCATTTGGATCATGAGGTCATGAATTTGAACAAGCAAAGTGGTTCTCTATTCTTCCAACACATCCCCAATGATCTTCTAGATGTTTGGGGGCTTGGAATCAATAAAAGATAACTTTGCAGCTTCAGCCATATTTGCATATAAGGGACATTCTTCAGGCTATTTTGACACGAAACTAGGTGTGATGCTTTCCTTCTAATACCAAGACCATGTGTGTGTGACCATTCAGCGATGAAGTGTACTAAAAGGCTTGATATTAAGAAAAGGATTTGACAAACAACAAGAACAAGGATTGGGGACTACAAAGATGAGTGTTGAAAACACTTGTGATACCAATCTCCCATACAAGATGGGAATGACATTTGCTCTAAAGACAACTGACCAACTCAGCTAGTGATGTTGAATGAGTTATGTTTTTTGTGCAACAGAAACACAACACATGTACTTCATCAAACAACAACAATTTAGATAGAAAAGAGATAGATCAAGGAGAGACACTGATTAGGAGAGATGCAACAAAATCAAGAAGCATGTGAATAAATAAGAAGCCTTATTTACAAATGGCACAAATGTAAACAAACAGAAGAATACAAGGCACTTATGTAACAAAATCGGCAACAATACCGGGTCCGACGGCTTGGTTCAACGGTCAAAACGCTTCTGTAGGAGCGCGGAGACCAAGGTTCCAATCCCTCGGGCCCCATAGTACCGGTGGGCATGTCACATAAACGTAGTCGACTATGTAAAAGGTTTACCCAATGCAACTAGAGGTTATAGTGGCGACAAGGAGCGAGATTTGAACCCACGAAGAGGCATAGAAAATTGTAACGAGTTACTGATTCCTCTAGTATAATAAAAAAGAAATTGGCAACAATATCAAACCTAGACTATAAGTTGCAGGTGTTGGTCTGCAATGGACGTTCTATGAGATGGTGAGTTAAGTATTGATTCCTACCTAGCTTTCACAATCCTAACCTAAAGCTACTCCTTGGATGAAGAAGAGGAAGAATGGAACGATTCCAAGAGAAAGCCATCTACACTGAATACTACGGTATATGAAAAAAAAATGTGTGATATAGTTACAAGATCCTTGGGGAAGTTAAAGTGGTTCAACTTCTATTAGTTAGAAGAAGGCAGTTATAATGAATCATGCTATAGGCGCTAGCTGGAAGAGTAGACTAACGATGTGCTCTGACATTGGTGTAGTTCCTCTGGCATTGGGCACATGGAGATGCTTCTGTTAAAATGTGGCCATTGGAAGGTGACGTTAGGCATCAATGCCTAGGGCTTGTAGCTAAAGAATGTTGTTGATACTGCTCGGTATCAAGCTAAGAATCTGATCTGCAAGGTGAAGGTGGGGTGCAAGGGTTTGTCCTTGCACTAATGTCTGCTATATCTTAGTGCCAATAGTAATTAGGACTCGAGCAAACATACTCTGCTTGGATAAATATGAGTTGAGTATAAATATTGCAAGTTGTGCCACTTGGACTGCCAAAAAGGTCGCACATAAAGTCAAGCATATAAACAAAAAGCATGACATGTTACCAATGGAGAACAGTTAAAAAATTCGTTAAACTATTTGGCAACAAAAATCAATAGATGGCATACCATGTGAAGTAATGACAATTGAAACAATTGTGTATTCCTTTATTGAGTAACTCTATTATTTTACCTAAATGTTCCTTACTAAACTTCTTTTATTGGTGTCAATGAAGTTTCCAAAGGTAATCAAGCTATAAAAGTTTTACAATGCATTTTTACCTAATTAGTCCAACAATGGAGATTGGGACCTCCCTAGAGCTACATCATGTTCTTCAAGTGCCCATCGTTTTCAAACTAATGACTTATATTATATTTTTTAACACCAATAGGCTAATGAACTTCATTTTAGTATGACTCTCATTAAACACAAACAGAATAAACATTGCACTCTACGATCAGCATAGAAATCCTCACAAACACCATCCTCTTTTAGAAGGTCCTGTTGTGTATTTAGCTTTCAATAGTTAAGAAGCTCGCATTAGGATGAACTGTGCTGCTAGCCTAGTGATGTGAATTACATGTTTGTTACTTTGCTCTAAGGGATATATATGATAATACTTAAAGAGCAAAGCATGTATTAATAAGAAGTACCTGCTGCATTGGGTACTCTTCTGAGACAAAGGTCCAAACATAATCTTGACAAACTGATTGACTACTTGACATGAACCTATCCACTGGTAAAATGTCGCTTCCAGGCCACAAGCTAGAATAGCCAAACCGAAAGCGAACTGCATTTGCCGAATAGATAGGAGCGCCCCTCTGAAAGTAAGCTGAATATAACATTTTTATGAGCAATACTTACAGACATGATATAGAAATACAACAGAAACCATCATTTTTGTTCTCTCCTACATGAGTAACAAATGACAAAACTCGAAAAAAATGCAATTTTCATTTCATGAATAATGAATAAAATATTTTGCAACATAACCTTGGAATGGACGTATTTTAACTTCATGCACAACACACAATTTTGTGTGCAATGCATAAGTCAATGTCTCTGGAACCTCCGCATTGCTCTCTCCTTTACTTGACCAATAACATGACAAGCCAACATCCCTGGAGCTTGGATCCAAAGTATTGATGATGCTTTCTCTTGGGTAATAGTCAGTACTGGAAGCACAAATAGGGCTATATATGCAACTCCTCTCCAGAGGTGGCCCTATAAGCTCATGTGCCAGCATGGCATAAACTCTATGTTCTCTCTTCAAATTCTCCAATTCTGAATCTGTACTAGAACTTGGTCCCTTGTGAACACTCCTTTTATCTTCTTCCAACATAGAATTAAACATGGATACTTCTGGAGAGATTCCGACACATAGATCTTTAACACGTCTACTTTCAATCACTGCAGCAAAAATAAAAAACATGCTTCAAGTTAATAAAAATGCAACTCTAGACTAGAAGCTTAGTGACAACTGATTAACAAAAATTCAACATTAATAGATTGCACTGGGAAGGAATGCCAAAGACCATTTCTTAATTATCGTTTGAGCATACATATAAAAATGTGAAAAGTGGAGATTTTCTTCATACTCGAAAACAAATGTGTGTTCTTCCTCGTAAAGGGAAAAAAAAAGCCTTTACTCTTTTATCAAAAGCTGATTAAAGTCAATCAAGAAAAGGGAAAAAAAAAACATTTTCACTTTTTGAATCAGGCCAGATAAATCAATTAATGTTTAATTTTTAACAGTGCAAATCAACTAACCAAAAGTGGCCCTAACTATATAGTCTACTGTTCATGTTTGGAAGCATAGAAAAAAAAAATTGAAAGTCATTTCCACGTTCTCTGCACCCTGCTCTCCCAGCAGCATGCTCCAACCTATAAAATTCAATGTGAAGTTGTAAGAATTTGTGATTCCTTCTCTTTAGTGGTGGAGACATGGACAATGGAAACTGCAAACACAAAATATTTCTGGTTCTAATGTAAAAAATTTCATGTGCTGCAGATTTCATTTGCAGGCTAAAATAAGGTATGTAATTTTCTTCTTTATTCTATCTACTTTTTAATGTTACCTTTACTCTTTACTTTGATGTTAATGTCATGTTTCTTGAAACTTAGATGATCAGTCAAAGTATATTTCTGTAGGTTTATGTATTGTCAAGTTTAGTTCCACAAATTTCTATTTCTTTTAAGGAGCTCTGGATTTTACAATTATCATTTTCTTGATAAATTTGAGTTTGAATTCACACCTAGCTTAAACTACAAGACAACTATATTCACAGACAAGCTTTAATATTATATAATTACTGGTGGTATGTTCAGTGCCATTATAAGTCCACTATGCCATGTTATGTCCAATCTTTGATTATGACATTACATGAGAAGCAACCTCTCTGATTTGGAAATGGAATTTATAATCAAAAAACTCAGTAGAAAAGACAAAAGACTTAAAAGAAGCAAGCGAAGCAATCACACAACCAAACATGGTACTGATCAATCTAGCATAAGGTAAGATAATAATATTAATGTCCATGGATGACCTAAGTAGATCAATGAATCTTGCCGAGAGAGCTGTTATAATGCATTATAGTAATAAAGAAAGCACTACTAAAATAAACTGGACTAACTACAATAAAGAACCTAGAGTAAACTACACAAATATAAACAAGTGTATGGAATCAGATTACATCCTTGAGGGTTGGACCAAATAAAAAGGTGTAACCCTAATAGGCTAAAGATGACATGAAACAAACGAGCATGTGCACGCACACACGGGGGGAGGGGGGACGAGAGAGAGAGAGAGAGAGAGAAGCTAAGATAAGATAATTCTATTAATGTCCATAGATAGCCAAAATAGGCCACTGGGACTCATTGAAAAGAGCTGTTACAAATTACGATGCATTGTAGTAACTACAAATTACTACAAAAATAAGCTAAACTAGAGTAAAGAATCTAGTGTAAACTACTCTAAAGTGAACAACTATAACTACAGCCTCGAGAGTTACCCAAAATGGATAAACCCTAACATGCTAAAAGAAATGATTAAGAGATTACAGCCTTGAGGGTTACCCAAAATGGATAAACATTAACGTGCTAAAAGAAATTATTAAGAGAGATCTAGAATTTGAGGTACAACAGAGATAGAAAGGAGCTCCAATTGATCCAAACGCCAACATTAATCTTTAGTGGGATGTAAAGTAGATTCACAAAAGTTGTCATCACCAACTATCCCAAAAGGGCCAACACTGGATCTAAATATACTACCAAGAGAATGGCTAGGACTAAGAGGGCCTGGTTCGATAATATTGGGAGGACATGGTGTTGGATCCCTCAAAACTCTTCTAGCATCCATGGTTGTGGAACCAATAGAGGAGGAGAAGAAATTATTAAGTTGTGCTTGTCTACAAATCCTCGGTACTCGACGTCGAAGAACTACACTCATGTCTTGTTGCAAGCAAGAAGAAAGAACTGAAGCCCTAGTAGCTGTTGGTTACGAATATGCCACTAGGATAGGATTTTAATCTATATGCGCCCTAGATTCGCCCAATAGATTGAAAGGGCGGAAGGAAGGAATGCCTTCCGCGCCAATCTCCGGAGGAGGCCGGCTTCCTATGTTTTCTCAATTTGAGTTTTATCTCAGAGTGCAGGAAAGAGATTACAAATTACTGAAAGAAACATAAATATGCTTGTTTCGGGTGGGGAAGATAAGCAGCACGAAAACTAACCAATCACCACTACTAACAGCAATTCTAGACAAAATATGTAACAGAAACCATTAACGTAACTTTATCCTATGTATCCCTCACTTTAAGCATTCCAGGTACACTTAATTGCCAATACAAATATCCAGATAAGCAGAATAAAAGTAATCAGAAATATAAGCAACATGAGGCAGAAATGCTTAACAAAGGTAGCATACAAAATAAGGACAACAAATGGAGCCAAGTATATTTTGTATTCAAAAGCAAACGCACAACTACAAAAGTCTCCTAGCAATATACCTCCCATACACCCCTATACAATGATATGGCACAGCTATTTATAGCGCAATTCCCCCCCCCCGATTACAACTTTGGGCACAGAATCCTAGACTTGACAAAAACTAAAAAAGCTGACAAAAGCGGCTGATGTTGACCTCTGCGGGTATAGAATGTACTTGCAGCAAGGTCCACCTGAAAACTTGGCAGCTACGTGGCAGCCCGGTAGATGAAACCTCGAGTCAGTTTGAATGAGGGCAGACGCGGCACAGTATGTCAGTTCACGCTCGCACACCTTCTGTCACATATTTGACTCGAATCTCGAGGCTGGACACCTGTCAGCATCTGATGGGGGGAAGACATCGCCTTCAAAGCTCATCGTTTATATCCCGCCCGACTTCGCACAAAATTGGAGCGCAGCCGAGCAGCGCAGGGTGAAAGCAGCGCGGGCAGCGCAAGGTGAAAGCAGCGCAGTCGGGAGGGCCTTCGTGCCTTAGAAATTTCTCGGCAGCATTGTCTTATCTTTTGCCTGAGTGTGCACAAACTGGTGAGCGCATCCCGGCTTAACTGGGCGGCTCAACACTTAGCAAAATTTCTGATGTCTCCAAGGCAAGCCAGCCCTACTGCGCACTAACTTTAGAGCGTCGCCCGACTTTGCTGCGAAGTCGGGCGGTCCCAACACTTAGCCATTTTTTGGCTACTCTTCACATTGACGTCGCCCAGGTGCGCATGAATTTAGGAGCGCAGCCCGACTTCGCTGCGAAGTCGGGCAGCTCAATACTTAGCATTTTTCTAGGCTCAGCTCTGACAATTCCGCCCCTGTGCGCACAGATAGGCACGCGCAGCCCGACTGCGTTGCGCTGTCGGGCGAATAGCAATACTTAGAATATTTTGGGGCATTTTGCCCACTCAGAGAAACAGTTAGAAATATAGAAAAGAAGATGGAGAAAGTGAAACTGATGGCAAAAGAGTAGAAGGGAGGTGGTGAAGAAAGGGAGAGAAGAAAGAGGGAAGGCAAAGCAGCATCCTAACAAAATTTCAAGACATGGCACCCCGTGCAAAATGTGACAACATTCTTGGCGGCTCGCGGGGTGTCGAGCTCACCTCGATGCAACGAACCAGGCCTTTATCCCTTGGGCGCAGAGGAACTCCCTTCCCCTGCATCCTGCTGCTGCTGCTGAGCTCCCTTCTTGGGTAGTTGTTCTTCTTCGGGCTCGCTCTCAGCAGTCTCTTCTTCTGATCCTTCCTCTTCTTCTCTTTCTAAGCCTGACTACTCAGCACCACCATCGCCTTCCTGCTCAGCAGGCTGGTTCCGCTCGCGGACGTGCTCGTAGGCAACTTTGGCCTAATCCCAAGCTGCTGCCTGGAAGGGCTCTAAGTCGCTGATATCCTTTAGCGCTCCTTTGAATGCCGCAACCATATGCACGTCAATGGTGTCATACCTCCCTCCCAGCTCCTGGAGGCATGCATTGATCTTACAGAATCTGGACACCATTTGGGTCACTTGCGCCTCTTGGGTTGGGTCAATCCATCCATCAATCTCGGATGTGTCTACCTCAAACTCCAGCTAGTATTACTTTACTTGTTCGAGAGGCAGAAACACTCCATCCTTGACAAAGCTCGAAAATCCGAGCGCAGAAAGAGTGTTGAAGGGGGCCAGGCAGATGTTCATTTCATGGTACAACACATCCAACATCTTCCTGGCGGCCCTGATCTTCTCAGTCTTTTCAAAATAGTTTTGCAAGGTAACCCTTGCATCTGCCCAGTCTAGGGATTCGTGACATCGGTGGAAATCGAAAGTCCTTGCGTGCAAACTCCTCAAGTTTTATTGCCAAGTCTAGCCACTGCCTCGCTTGGCATTCGGCCTCCTCTACCGCAGGCTTTCCCTGGGCAGAAACTTCTTGTATTCTGGATACGAAATCCAAGACGGACAGGGACCTAACAACATTAGTCCTGCAGTCCTGCAGCAAACTAGCTCGCATCTCCTTGATTTTGTCCCTTGAAAAGGCGGCCGCCTGGGACGCTTTCTCCTCTAGCTGCGACTGAGTCTTTTGCAGCAGATTCTGCAACTGGGCAACATGCTCGAGTGCTGCCTTTTTCTCCTCTGACAGCTGCTCAGTTGTCTTCTTCTGTGTTGCCGCCTCCTGCTGGGATGCAGCAAGCTGGTCCTTTAAATCTTTAATCTCCTTCTGAGCAGATTCCAGCTGCGTGGTGGCCTTGGCCAAATCCTCCTCCAGCTGCCTTGAATTATTTTGAAGCTGAAATAGCTTCTCTTGGGCCTCCAGCCGCTTGACAAGGAGATTATCAGTCTTCCGACGAATACCATTAATTTCGTATTCCTCGCTTATATCGTCGAAACTCTTCTCCTTTATTCGGTGCTCATAGTCAGCCTCAGTCATTTCCCGAAGGGGCTTCTTGACTTTTGGGATCAACTTCTCCGTTCGGAGCACCCTTTTGTCCAAGTCAAACTTGGTACGCTTCACAGGTATGGCAATCTCCTCAACTCTTCTTTTCTTTACGCCCTGGAGGAAAGAGGCAGAACTCCCTGCAGCCTTTGCAGCTAGAGGTTGGTCGTCTGTAACCTACAGTTGTTCCTCCATTAGGTCCAACTCTTCCAACATAGGGTATGCCGAGGCCAAATCCTGCTGCGGCATCCTCCCTAAAAACGAGGTAGGAGATAATCCAGAAGATAAGGCCGCTTTTGAGGGTGACCGGGACCTAGGGGAAACGGGCGACTGCGGAGGAGGTGGAGATGGGGTTTTGAATGCGGCGTCAACGGCGGGTGAGCGGCGCGATGATGTGGATACAACTTCAGTGCTGGCCACGGGTGAGAGACTTAGGGTTTGACCCAGGGTTTGAAAAACGTTACGGTCCTGGGCAAAACGTCGAAAAGAGTGGGGGTTGTGGAGGGACTGGGTGATAGGCAATATGGATGAGGCGACTAAGACATGCCCCGATGCAGAAGAGGAGGGCGTGATAGCAAGGCTAGCTGGGGTTTGTGATACATGGGAAGAGGACATACCTGCGTGCTCCGCCTGAGCCGGTGCTTGGATGACGCCTGCTACCCAAACTTCTGCTTCTTTTTCTAGACTATCTAGAGAGATTATTTCGAGTGCAACCGCTCCTATCCATGGGGCCGCCACTATCTGCTGTGCAGCCTCCTTTTTTGGCCGCTTTATTTTGGTCTTCTCGCCCCTTTTTCTTTTCTTTTCTTTCGGAGCGGTGGTTTGTTCGGTAGAGGCAGAGACGGTTGGTGCGTCAAGTACTGAGGTGCCCACGGTAAACTTGTACTTGGGCCTTGGCGGAGGGGTGCCCGCTACTGCTGCCTCACCGGCTGACCCTTCTGGCTCCTTCTCTGTCTGAGGCGACTTTTCGGGCGCTGAAGACAACATTGGGCCCACCTGACTACCTTTTGGCGCCTTGCTGTCGGATGGCTTTTCAATGGGCAAATGCTGTGAAGGGGGCTTCCTTTTATATCTTTTCCTAGCGCCTAGGGGAACGCAATCTCGAAATGCGAATGGCTCCCACTTGCCGGCATATTTATCGTATAAGGCCAAAAACTCATCATCTATGGCCAGCGTCTTTTTGTCCGATTTATCTTGTCGCGTGCGACACCTCATCTTCCAGCATTCAATTATTTTGTCCTTTTCCCAGCCAAGGGGCACCACCTTTGTGAGGAACTTTTTGAAACCAGTCGAGTCGAGCTTGTGGTCGTCATTATGCTCTAGATCGTAATCCACCTCTACACAGTAAAAGTCATGCCATGGCGGCCAAAACTGCATTCGTTCAATGTGCCACTCCAGGTCTGCCCCTGTCTTGTTGCACCTCTCTTCCATGATCTCTGCTCGTGGGCAAACGTGCACGAACTTTTCTCTTACCCCAATCGGGTCGTATTTCCAACGCTGTGGTAATTGTATCAGGCCCAAGTTGAGGAGGGTCTGCTCCAGGTAGACATGCTGCCCAATTTCGTGGACCTCAACGTTTCCCCAGATAAAAGGATATTTGAAAATATGGCCCCTCTTTTTCCCTTGGCCGAATTCCTCTTCAACGCAGTCCATCTGCCGCGTTGCCTCCAGGCCAAAATGGTACTCAGTACAAAAGTAGGGCAGCAAGAACGGCTTCCCTTTGAACCCGTAGATTCTGATGACGACGCCTTGGGTCAACCGGAAAGTGTCCTCGAATTTGCTCCTCGTCAGGTACTTCATCATAACATGGGGAGGGCGGGTCGCCTTGCCATTGAAAAGTGCCAGGGTCATAGCCAAAGATTTGAAGTTAAAATCATAATAGGACCCCCTTCTGTACAGCAGCTCCGTCAACTTGTATATAGGCAGCGGTGCGCCCTTCTCATCTACTTTCTTAAGCCCGATGACCTTTATCCGGTAATGCATATGGTACAGGCACAGCCATACAAGAAATGAGCAATGCCTGAATTCGGTTGTCTGCTTCTGCTGTATCTTGACCAGACTCGAATGAATGGCATACGCCACCCAGTCTGCCCAATCGAAAAAGATTGGGCGCCTCCTGCTTCTCTGGGCAGTGGGGTCATAGAACTCCCCATGCAAGATACATTCTGTGAGTGCCAGCTGGTACGGGTGCACTACTCTGTCTGTGCCGCAGCCAAGAACCCATGCAAGGATAATGTAGATATACTTGTTCTCAAATTTTTCCAGGGGTATAGGACCAGACGGCAAGCTTGCAGCCGGCAGTGGGCACTTCAGCTCTGAATTTAGAAATTCTCTCATCCTTCTGCCCTGGCTGAACTTGCCCGCCTGCTCTTCCAAATTAATCTTTCTGATGATGGGGGAAGCAGCTATTGATGTTAAGCCAACCCACAGTAACAAAAGACAGACATCAGCAGAAAAGGATAAAGAGAGAGAGAAGTGGGTGTTTCCCAAAAACTTTGCAGAGTATACAATGGGGGAAGCAGCTATTGATGTTAAGCCAACCCACCCCATTGAGGTATTAAAAGCCGGGAGAGACCCTGAATCGATCAAGTATGAAGGACCAAAAATGATTCAAGTAAACCTAGGAGAGGGAGATGAGAATAAGATGATTAAGTGTGGGGATGATTGGGATCCAGTGCTGAAGGCAGCTGCAATTAAGATCTTTATGAAGTATAAAGATGTTTTTGCCTGGACATATAAGGACCTAAAGGGAGTTCCACTCGAACTATGTGTACACAAGATTACGTTGATTTATGGAGCTCAACCTGTTAGGAGGCGACCATACAGGATGAACCCCAAATACGTAGCTCGGGTGAACACGGAGATTGCGAAGATGTTGGATGCAGGCATAATTTTTAAAGTTACAACAAGCGAATGGGTGTCTCCCATCGTAATCACGCTCAAACGGGAAGCAGACAAAATCAGAATCTGCATGGATTTCAGAAGTTTGAACGCCGTAACTATTAAGGACCCCTTCCCAATCCCATTCACAGACTCCATTCTAGAAGAGGTAGCAGACCACGAGATATATTCATTTTTGGATGGATTCTCGGGGTACAACCAAATCAGCATTGCAGAGGAGGATAAGCTAAAGACAACCTTTGTGGTGGAGAATGGGATATACGCTTACAACCGAATGTCGTTTGGACTGTGCAATGCACCAGCCACCTTCTAGAGAATCATCTTATACATCTTCGACAAGATGGCTACAGGCAACTTCAAAGCTTTTTTGGATGATTGGTCACTCTATGGCCGAACGCAAGAACACTTAAAGGCATTAGAAGAGTGTATGGGACTATGCAGGAACACCCGCATATCACTGAATCCAGATAAGTGCGTCCTGATGGTGCCTTATGGAAAACTGTTAGGGCATATAGTGTGCCAACAGGGTTTGAAACCCGACCCGGACAAAATTCGGATAGTACTGCTGATGGAGGAGCCACATGATGTAAGCTCAGTAAAGACCTTTTTGGGAACAGTGGGGTACTATAGGAGGTTCATCCGGAACTATGCTCTCATGTCACACCCACTGGATGCTCTTACACGAAGGGGTGTCCCGTTTAGATGGACAGAAGAACACCAAGAAGCATTTGAGGGATTGAAAGGACATTTGGTGAAGGCACCAATCCTAGTTTTTCCAGACTGGGAAAGGGAGTTTCATGTACATGTCGACGCCTCAAACTTTGCAATAGGATGTGCCTTGGCTCAGGAAGGCCAATTTGGGTTAGATCAGCCCATATATTTCGCAAGTCGGCTACTGTCAAGAGCCGAGAAAAACTACAGTACAACAGAGAGGGAAGCATTGGGAATGGTGTATGCAGTGCAAAAGTTTAGACACTATTTACTGGCTAACCCGTTTGCTTTATATGTGGATCATCAGGCCCTGTTATACTTAATAAACAAGCCAACAATATACGGACGAGTAAGCCGATGGCTCGTCACCTTGCAGGAGCTCGTGTTTCGGATAGTTGTCAAACCAGGAAAGAAGCACATAATAGCCGATCAGTTATAAAGGATACACTCCGGTGAACCTGCAAAAGGAGGAATACCTGATGAATTCCCCGATGCGCAATTATTTGCAATCAGTACCATATCGGTATGGTACAAACACATAGGGGAATACCTATCGACAGGAGAGCTGCCGAAAGAAATGACAACGGCAGAACAAAGAAAAGTGATTGCAAAGTCAGCACCCTTCACCTTGATTGCAGGATTGCTTTACAAGATGGGAGAGGATCAGATTCTGTGAAGATGCATAATGGAGGACGAAGTTCAACAGACCCTGAACGAGACACATGAGGGATTGACAGGAGGACACATGGGACCAGATGCAACAGCAAGGAAAGTGTTGTTGGCAGGTCTATGGTGGCCCACCCTCTATCCCGATGCGACAACTTTTGTCAAGGCATGTGATACGTGTTAGAGAACGGGGAAGCCATTGAAGAGGGACTTCATGCCTTTGCATCCAACACAACCTCAGGAATTCTTCGAGAGATGGGGGTTGGATTTTGTAGGTCCATTACGAACAAGTCGCAGAAGAAAATGCAGATATATTGTAGTCGCTACGGAATACCTCATGAAATGGGTGGAAGCTAGAGCCCTACCTGACAGCTCGGCAAGAAACACGACTCGTTTCTTGTACGAACAAGTAATCACCAGATTTGGGATACCCCTTCATCTGACAAGTGACAGAGGAGGCCATTTTGTGAACGAGATTATTTAGAACTTAACAAAGGAATTCAAGATTTTTCATTCCTTGTCCAGCCCGCATTACCCGAGGGCGAACGGGCATGCAGAGGCAACTAACAAAATCTTGGTTTCTATCATGTACAAGACATGCGGCGTGGAAGGAGCCGACTGGGAGGAACGGTTACCAGTAATATCGTGGGCATACGGGACTACTTTCAAACCAACAATGAACCATACACCCTTTCAATTAATGTACGGGCAAGAAGCAGTGGTACCGGTAGAGTTTTTGGTACCAAGCTCGAGGGTAGCGATCGACAACCGACTAAGCGAAGAAGAGAGCGTGGGAGAGCGGCTGACAGCATTGGTTCGACTAGGGGAGAAAAGGGTCATGGCACAATGGGCAACGGAGATATCGCAAAAAAGGAGAAAATTTTGGCATGACAAGCATCTTCGGAAGATGGACCTAAAAGCTGGTGAATTGGTCCTCAAATATAATGGAAAAAGAGAGATCAAACCTAGGAAATTGAAAACCTTATGGCTTGGACCCTTCCAAGTGGAAGAGGTATTGGAGAACGGGGCAATCAGACTGAGGAAACTGGACGGAACAGTCTGCCCCGAAGCAATAAACGGTTCTAAACTAAAACTATACAAGCCCCATGTTCAGATAAACATGATTGGTTTAGAACAATCAGAGGGAAATCCCGGAACCAGGAGAGATGAATCAAATCCAGGTACCCAAACTCCAGACAATGACGAGCAGAGTGATGTTCGCGAGGAGGGAAGTCATAACCTGGAATGGCTATTTGGAACCGAAGGACCGATAACCGGAAGAGGTGAACAACAACAGTTACAACAACCCGCTCCGAATAGCGAAGAGGAACAACTTCAGGTACCAGCAGAAGTTGTCCTACAAATTCCGGAATTAGCCCCAAGTGTCTTGCGGTGGATGGATGCACAACCACTGGCAAAGAGGACTACACCAACGAAGAAGGTGAAAGTGAAACAGATGTCATAAACCACCGAGGCAGGAGACGACGATGACTGCTTCAGAAGGGGAGGATACCCAATGGCTAGGAAAGCAAACAGCCACAAAATAGACAGTTACCCAGTCACCGGAAATAGTACAAAGGAAGAAGAAGGGACGGTTTGATGAGCCACCCCCAGCTCTCTCTAAAGATGCATTGCAAACCATTCAATGGAATTTAGAGACAGGTCGTTCAATCCAAAGACAGTTAGAAACTCATCAGGGGGTGGAGATGGATCTCAACATTCCTTCAACCCTTCACAATCCGACAGCGGGATCCAGTACAGCGGTCCACATTGGACCCATAGAGTATTTTGCGGAAGCGGAATTCCAAGTTGGTGCCAGCTCACCAAATCCAGTTGGGGACTCACTGGTTAGACCAACTGCATTTGCAACAACATTAGGGGCAGTATCAATTGACGAGCTATTTGCCGCAAATGAGGAAATACAATTAGGTAATCCGGGAGAGATTACCACACCTGCAGCGAAGGGAAGCCAAATCCCGGAGGAAGCAAGAACTGCAGGACACTCACGGGAAGACCCTATCCAGGTAGAGGAAAGAGAAATCTTACAATAAGAGGTGGCTGAGATAGGGGGAGAACAACCTCCACCTAGGACCGATTCAGAGAACAGGGCAGAACCGTAGATGAACAGTCATAAGTCAACATCATCCAAGGGAAAAGAGGCAGTACAAGACGAAGAACAGGAGGAGGAACAACAGGACCTATGGTCTCAAGTGTTTCAGGTACATGTACCGAATTTTATGGACCCGTCAGACAACATGGATCAGCAAGCGGTTGACTGTTTTTCACAATTAACGGAGATTATGGATAATATATTCTTGCAGTTTGAAGCAGCGTACATGGGCCATTGGAAGCAATGGCAAGGAATGATAGAGGGAGAGATGGAGATATTGGTTAGTTGAGCAGCACAAGGACCATGGCAGAAGGGCATCTCAGAGATATATCTAGACATCCCATGGACTTTGTCCATTTCTGGCTTGACCACAATGGAGGGGATTGCACAATTGCCAGAGAAGACACCTACTCTCTATCTGTAGCTAGCACGAGGGTATAAGTGTGGCCATAGCAACAGGAACCCTCAGCAACCTGCAATACCAGGAGCACAGGCGTAAGTAGCTCCTGAACTATTACCGGTGTATGCACAAATGAATTTCATTGCCCATCTATTGTGTTGGTTGGGGGAAGGTTTGAAGTGTGTACACGCAGCTAAGAAAGCAGTTGATGAAGAACTGCGAACTGCTCTGGAGATGATACAGCGGAAGGAGACGCTCCTAGATGAAGGTATGAACAGGATAGACGGCATGAGAAGGGAACTTGATAAGCTCCAGAAGACCATGGAGTACCTTGGCATGCAACTGGAAGAGAAAACTCGACACATCTCCCAGTTGGAGGCAGATAATTCACAGTTGACGAAGGCTAAGGAGTTACTGGTTAAACAGACAACGGACTTAGCAGCACAGAAAAATCAGTCCGAGATTACATTGCAGAAGAAAGAAGAAGTTTGGCAAAAGGAACAGGCAAGCTTGAAGGAGGAACTGCAGCAGGCACGCCAAAGGAAGGCAACTCTACAGCAGCAGTTAGCACAGAGAGCACCTTCGTCTTCTGGCTCAATGTCTGAACAAAGGATGAAAGAGTTCTTCAGGAAGAGGGAGACTGAGATGTTGGATGCTCTCAAACAGACAGAAGATCGTGCTAACAACCTTGGGGTGGAATGTGCTAAGTTTTATAACTATACCAACCAACTCAAGGAGGAGAGGGAGCTGTTGAAGATGCAGATGAAGGAGTATGAAGCTGTTATAGAGGCTGTCAACATTAAGAACCCAGTTCCACCTGAAGCAGAGGCAGAGACCCCACAGACCGAGCGGAGAAAGTCGCTGAGGACATCGACTTCTTCGAAGGGGAGGATAGACGTAGACGGCAGTTCCAGACAGCAAAAATGAGGAACTGACTGTGAAAATGTCCCAAGCAATTTTGAATGTATATAGCAAATGTGGATTTATGCTATTTTGTAATGCCATTTTGTATAAGGCATAGTGTTGCTTAGTTTAATCAGCCAATCAGAAGAGAAGGATTAAATGCACAAAAGGACAAAATGGCCGCTATTTGGGTTAAGGCTAGTTAAGCCAGACGTCTAGTTAGTGTAGACGTCTGGCTAATCAGACATCTAAATTGTTAGTTAGACGTCTAACTAGTTGGTTGGGCAAACGGTTGGGTAGTTCGCGCAGGTAGTTGGGAAAGTGCTCCTGCAGCCTTTTAAATACCCCCTTATATCTGGAACCTTCTGGAGAGAATAAGACAATGCTTGATCATCTTCGTGTTATACTGTGTATGCTTGAGTGTCATTGCAGGTTGTGTTGTTATTGTCATGCAGGTTGTAGACTCTGCCTGGCAGGTTGTTTGCATGTACTTGGAAGCAGGAGCCATGATATCAGCCGTCTAACGCCTACACGCTTGCACCCCAGACATCCAGTCCCAGACGTCTAGCTCCCAGACGTCCAGTCCCTAAATGTCTAGCCCTCTGACGTATTCCTTCCAGGCGTCTCACCCTCTAACGTCTAGTCCAAGACATCTAGCCTTCTGGCCTCCCAACCCCAGACGTCTAGTACCCAGACGTCTGGTCCCAGCCAACTGACTGAGAGACCAGTCGGACGTCTGATCCCTCTGACGTCTGAGTTACCTTGTACCCCGAGACCTCATGCTGATTCCTTGTCTCGTCTGTTCGATCAGTTCACCTCTCGTATCGAGAATGTACTCACCCCTATCTACACAATTTTCATTGGAGAAGTAACCCTGAAAACCCTAGCTCCAATTTCCACTAGAGAAGCAAACCTCACAACCCCTGGCTCCGGTTTCTACCGGAGAAGCAAACCCAAAAAACCTTGGCTCTAGTTTCTGCTAGAGAAGCAAACACAGAAAACCTTGGTTTTGGTTTCCGTTAGAGAAGCAAACCCAAAAAACCTTGGATTCGATTTTTTCTAGAGAAGCAAACTAAAAAACCCCTGACACCGATTCTCATCGGAGAAGCAAACCAAGAAAACCCTAGCTCCAATTCTCATTGGATAAGCAAACCTAGAAAACCCTAGCTTTGGTTCCCTTTGGAGAAGCAACCCCATAAAACCTTGGCCCGGTTCCCACTAGAGAAGCAAACCCAGAAAACCTTGGCTCGGTTCCCGCTAAAGAAGCAAACCCTATCTGATTCCCACTAGAAAAGCAAACCCAGAAAACCCAAGCTCCAGTTCTAGTAAAGAAGCAAACCCGAAAAACCCTGGCTTCTGTTCTCATTGGAGAAGCAAACCCAAAAAACCCTAGCCAGTTCTCGTAAACCCAAAAAACCCAGCTCCAGTTCTGGTTGGAGAAGCAAACCCAAAAAACCCTAGCTCTAGTTCCTATTGGAGAAGCAAACCCAAAACACCCTAGCTCCAATTTCGGTTAGAGAAGCAAACCCAGAAGACCCTGGCTTTGATTCTGACTAGAGAAGCAAACCTTGAAAACCCTGGCTCCGATTCCAGCTGGAGAAGCAAACCCAAAAAACCTGGCTTCGATTCCAACTAGAGAAGCAAACCTAGAAACCTTGGATCCAATTCCTATAGAAGAAGGAAACCAAGAAAACCTGTCTAAAATAAAATATATATCACATACGCAAAGAAATATCTACAAGAAAATATTCATTTTAGAGTAACTACAAAATTTGTCTAAATCAAAAGAGCAAACAAGGTTAAAGAGAGAAAAAAGAGCTCAAGCAGATCCAAGCACCATTTTTAATCTACAGTGTAATGTAGGTTAGAAATAGAGTCAACTATCCCAAAATAGTCATCCCAAGAGAATGGCTAGCACTAAGGGGCCCCGGTTGGATAATCCTATGAGGGCAAAAGGTTCGACCCCTCAAAATTTTCCTCACATACAAGGCCAATGAACCAATAGATAAAGATAGAAAACTAGTAAGTTATGTCTATCCACAACTTATAGATATGTGAGGGGTGGCCAAAACCCAATGCCAAAGATTTGTAATTCTGATCAGCCAAATAAGAAGCTGGCGCCAAAACCCTAGTAGCCACTTTCCTATGCAAACAAGAGTGCAAAGATCTATCATTAATATTTTAGAGAGTTGTACCCTCAAATGATTGCTTGTTACTCTCGATAGTAGAGAGGGTGAAAGAATGAGGTGATCAGTCGAGTGGTACTCGATCTCTCGTATAAAGCCTAATCTTAAAGAGTGACAGCTTCCCAAAGGTACTGTTGGCCACGAATCCGCCACCTGGGAAGGACTTGGTTTGTCAATGCGCCCTAGACCCGCAGACCAACATTGAAATGCCGAGAGGAAGGGATGCCTCCCGTGCCGATCTCCGAAGAAGTCCGGCTCCTTTCCTAACCTACTTGGGGGGTTTAGATAAGGGTGCAGGAAAGAGATTAAAAAAGGGGTAAAGGGAACTGGAAAGAGATTGAAAAAGATAAGGGAACAAGAAAGAGATGTAAATATCATGCGTTTTAGGTGGGGGGAGAACAAGCAGCACGATCGCAAATTTGCATCCGAACCAACAATTAAAACAAAGCGTATAACAGAAAATGCGGCTGCTAATCTACCCTATGTATCCTTCTATTTAGTATTCTAGATCCAAATAATCACCAATGCCCAAATCCAGAATTTAGAATTCAGACAGACAGAAATATAAATGGACATGAAACAGAAATACTAGCGGAAGGCAGCATAAAAGGTGCCTGCAATTCTATCCTATGTATTCTCTATCTATGCATTCCAGGAATACTTAATCATCAAATACCGGAGTCCAGAGTTCAGTACAATAGTAAGCAATGAAATAAGAAACATGAGGCAGAAATGACAAGGAGAAGCAACATACAAGACAGAGACAAGAAGCAGAGCCAAGGATGCTTTGAATTAATTAGAAGGTGGTCCGTCACAGTAGAGTCCTCTAGCAATATGTCCCCCCCCTTTTACAATGATGTGGTGCGGCTATTTATAGCGCAGTTTCCCCCCAATTACAATCCTGGGCACGAAATCCTAGAGCTGACAATAGCTGACACAAGCGGCTGAAGAGCTGCCGATGCTGACTTCTGTCGGGTAGGACTGTACTTGCGGTATGGTATCCCTGAAAGCTGTACAGATACGTGGCAACGCGTTGGATGGAACTTCAAATCAGCAGGAATGCGGGTAGTTGTGGCAGATGGCACTTGGCATCAGCTTAAATGAGGGCAGCTGGAAGAGGTGGTTTTGGCCCATGCTTTTCCTTTTTCCCGTCACATCTCGGCTCGGATCCCGAGGCTGGACACTTGTCGAATTCTGATGAGTGACACCTGTCTGCCTTGAAAGGCAGTTTATCCAACTTCGCCCAGGATCAGAGCGTTGTCGGGTGGCGCAGGTGGGAAACAACGCAGTTGGGGAGGGCCTCCATGCCTTAGCCAAATTCTGGCTTGCTTGATGAATCTTGCCCAACTGCGCACCGGTCAAAGGGCGCACCCCGACTTCGCTGCGAAGTCGGGTTGCGCACCGGTACTTAGCTGATTTTCTGGCTGTTCGGACTGCGCACCAAAAAGGGGAGCGCACCCCGACTTCGCTGCGAAGT
The DNA here is from genome assembly GCA_028583015.1 of Wollemia nobilis. Classification (NCBI taxonomy): domain Eukaryota; kingdom Viridiplantae; phylum Streptophyta; class Pinopsida; order Araucariales; family Araucariaceae; genus Wollemia; species Wollemia nobilis. The sequence continues at coordinate 1,852,959 of JAQPPZ010000863.1, forward strand.
CGGGGTGAGCCCCAGCACTTAGCTGATTTTCTCCACACTGCCTTCCCAAGTGCGCCCAGGAAGAAGGGCGCACGCCGACTTCGCTGCGAAGTCGGGTTGCGCCCCAGCACTTTGCTGATTTTCTGCACACTGCCTTCCCAAGTGCGCCCAGGAAGAAGGGCGCACGCCGACATCGCTGCGAAGTCGGGTTGCGCCCCCACACTTAGTCAAATTTTGCTCTGTTTCAGCCTACCTTCGCACTTCACATCCCCTACTGCGCTCAGTCTTGAGGGCACACCCCGACTTCGCTACGAAGTCGGGTTGCGCTCCCATACTTAGCCAAATTCTGCTTATTTTCTGCCTGCTTCCGTACTTCACATTCCCGAGTGCGCTCGAACTTAAGGGCGCACCCCGACTTCGCAGCGAAGTCGGGGTTCGCTCAATACTTAGTCAAATTTTGGGCTTTTGTACGAGCGCAGTCGGGAGGATGAGCGTAGTCGGGCGGGGCCCGACACTTAGTCAATTTTCTGGCCCGAAATTGAGCTTCCTGGTCCTGCTTCCCGGGGCCATAACTTTTGATCCGCTGACCCGATTACAATCCTATTATAATATATCGTCGGAAAGCTAGCGAAAAGATCTGCAATGATAAAATATCCAAAGCTCATTTCATCCATTTTATAGCCCCTATTTATGGCCCGCGAAAACACGAACACCTCTGCATGCTCCTTGCCGCTTTAAAGCTCCATACTTAGGCCAAAGTTTATCAAAAAAATTAATGTGGCAAAAATTGCCAACAGGTACATATCTACCTAAGCCTCTATATAAGCAATAATACTTCCCTTGGATCTTGTAATAAACAAGACACTTGAAATGTTCTTCAGACTGTTGCACCTCTTGGAAAGAGCAAAGGCGACATACCCTATCCTCGAGTACAAGGATATGAGTTCAATTCCTATCTTCATGAGGAATATGATGGTTTGTCCCCACCCACAACTGATGTGAGCAAACTGTAAGCTAAGAAAAATTCTAAGACCATATGCCCAATATAGTTGATATAATTAGAACAAGTAGAAGGACCATCCTCAATCTTCATTCAATGCTCAGTGAAGAAGGCTAACTTAGGACTCAGTTGAGATGGGGTAAAACAAGTGGTCTGAAATTATTGCCATAAACATCATCCCTTGCTGCTTGTTTAATTTTCTTAACAATAAGGCGGCATGAAGGAGTATTTAAAGAGCATTTGAATGAAAGTAATTAATTTATGGAGATGCCAAATTACTTAAAAAGAGAAATTGTTTCCAAGTACCAGCCTTGACGAAGACTAGAACTGCTCCTAGAGGAAATCCATTCTAAGGAGCAAAGTACCAAATATGGATATCTGTCTAGGCCTAAGGTGTGGCCTCCCGTCAATCTAAGGCGATGACGCTGAAAAATAATTCAGAAGATGCTTTGAAGGTGAAGAGGATGAGCATCAAACTCTGCATGAACAACACTTTGTGGAACTATTCTTTTACACTGGATAAATAGTTGAAGCAAAATAGTTTGGACCCTCTCAATACAAGCCCAATTGGCACACCCTAGACTCAATCCCCAAACCTTGCATCCTAGTCAAAGAGACTCATCTTTGTAGGTATGTCTTGGAACTGCCGCTAAAAACATTGGCTTTCCAAGACAATGAGGGATGTATATACCTTGCAAAGCCATGACCATGAAACTGGCCAAAGATTAAAAAAAAACTAGCTAAGGCACTTTATTATTGTCCTAAACTGAAAATTTAGTGTAGCCTATTCGTAAGCAAGGTTATAGCCAAACTTCTCAGCATTGGCAGGCATAAAAGAATACCAGTCTCCTTTTAAGTTAGAAAGGAGCATAATCTAGCCCTCAACTTTTTGGAGGCCACTTATGCATGGATGAACATATTGGATGATCTTTTGACAATAAATTTAGATTTTTTATAAGGCTTTTGAGTACACGTTTGGATTTTCTAATGGATCCATGATGGATTCAAACATGATTTGGAAATGTTTAGTTTGGATCCTTTTACACCTCGCTGCCCCAATGTTTACACCTTCAAAAGTTGATTATCCTATGCGGATTTTCACCATTGCTTACTTGGTTAGGTGATTGACCATAATCTTCATGTGATTAGACCATCAATATGGCAATTAGTTAACTTTTGGTCAGCTGCTATAAAATGCATTTGCATAAGAGACACTTTTATTTCATCAACAAGTTAGTTGGTATATTGTAGAGACTGACATTAGAGAGACGAATGTGTTTAATTATGCTCATAAAAAGGTTTGTTATCAGCATATTGGTTGTTTAAAACCTTGCAAATATTTACTAATAACTAGCTTTTGTTTAGCTGTTATAAAATGCATTTGCATGAGAGACGCTTGTTTTATTTCATCAACAAGTTAATTGGCATATTGTAGAGACTGCCATTACAGGGACCAATGTGTTTAATAATAATCATAAAAAGGTTTGATATCAGCATATTGATTGTTTAAAACCTTGCAAATATTTACTAATAAGGAAAGGCCACTTATTGTTTATACAAAGTACTAATATATTATGGGGCATATAAGTAATAACTAATAACATGTGATGCAAACGTTACTTGGAATACATCAAAGTATATGTGTGCCACCTCACACAACAAAAAACATTGTATCTGAAGAACACACTAATAGTGTGAAGATGAGAAAGTGATCAGGTTACAAAATGCTAGACTAGGATAAAGGATCCCAATGATCAACTAGCACCATCTGTACTGGCTAGTTCTAACATGATTCTATCTCAAGCGCCACCTCAAGCATAGATGGATGCATACAGGCATATGAGTATGCAAACAATTTTAATTTTATAGTTGTTTTGTCATTTTGCAAGTAACAGTAGTCAGCATGCAAAGTGGTTGTCATTACTATGTTAAATGGCGAAATGTTGTTATTATGCACATATGTTATCATTGTTATATAAGGGTTCTTAGTGGGTAGTTAGCAGACAGGTACGAGGATATTGCACAATTATGCAACTACCTCCCCTGTCGGATGCATTATTTATAAGCCCCTTACATTTCAAAAAGAGATATGTTGCTACATGTTGATACATTTGAAATATATGCTACATGTTGATACATTTGAGATATATGCTGCAGTAGTGCTGAATAGTGTTGTTGATACATATTGTGAGGCCAATATATGTACAGAAATTGTTGTTCATTGTGTGTTCATGATAAATTTTGTTGTTCATAATCTGAATATATCAATGAAAATGTGCAGTTTTTCATAATATTTTGTCTTTGATCTTTTTGGTGTATCTATAATATATAATGAATTGTGAATGCTCTTAACATTTGTTGTCATTTAGTTCTTATGTTCCTTCAAAAGTGGAGTGCTACATTTGGTGCCATTGTTGTGTTAAGTTCGAACTAGTGACCGTGGTAACAATTGAAGAGGAAAGAACGTGAATGACAAATAACCCAATGTGTGGATCTAAAATACATGGATGCAAAAATATGAGTGGACCAATGAGAGAGAAGTTGACACGAAGAAGTTAGAAACTTGCACAAAAGCAAGCGTGCCAAGAAAGTGACGAAGTACGTGACGAGAAGCATGGATAACAAAGTGTCGATGTACAAGAACATGATGGACAACTTGCCAACGTAGAAGTATGTGTAGAAGAGAGTGACATTGTTGGTGTTTCTGTTAGAAAAAAAAACTTCAGATTTTACCTGCAAGCAGAAAACACAATGACAAAGAACAAAACAACAACACAAGTAACACAGAGATTTTACGTGGAAACCCGCAATGTGCAGGAAAAAACATGGGGTAATGGCAGCTTCTTTCTCTTATTGATTTCAGCAAACTTTACGTTCACGCAACATTATATACATGCAAGGGGTCATTCCCCTTTTATAGATAAGAAAGGAAAGACACCAAAAACTATTTGTTTCCTCTCCCAAAGGAAGCCTTTGAAAAACTATTCGTTTCCACTCCCAAGGGAAAGCATTCGAAAACTGTTCGTCTTTCGACGTCTGGCACATTCTGCTGCCTCGACATCTACTGCCTAGACATTAGCTGCCTAGATGTCTAGCAACAGCCTAGACGTCTAGCAGCCTAGACGTTTGTTGCCTAGACGTCTAGAAGCCTAGACGTCTGCAGCCTAGACGTCTAGCAGCAGCCTATACGTCTGCTGCCTAGACGTCTGTTGCCTAGATGTCTGCTGCCTAGACTTTCGCTGACTAAAACTCCGGATAGTGACTTCACCTCCTAACATTCTCCCACTTGAAGTCAATATACAAGAATTCTTTTACCAATGTTTTTCATCCAGTGCCAATTGCCCAATGCTGCCCTTGTTACATTTTTAGCAAGCCCAAAGAAGTTCTGCACCACTCAAACTTCTTTATCTTGACCGGCTTTGTAAGCATATCTACAGGATTCACTTCAGTATCGATTTTCTGCAATAGGATCCTACCTTCTTTCACCACATTTCTTATAAAGTGGTACTTGACATCAATGTGTTTCATGCGATCATGGAATGTTGGGTTCTTCACTAGCTGAATAGCACTTTGGCTATCACAATGCAACGTAATTTTCTCTTGCATTACCTTGAAGTCACCCAACAATCGCTCTAGCCAAATTGCCTCTTTGTTGGCATGATTCGCTGCAATATATTATGCTTCAGTGGTTGATAAAGCCACCACAGACTGCAACTTAGAAGCCCAACTCACATCTCCACCAGCAAGAGTGAAAGTATATCCTGGAGTGGACTTTCTCCCATCTCTATCTCTACCATAATCAGAATCCACAAAACCTTTAACTTGCAAACTTCTCGGTCCATAGTAAATAGCAGAATATGAAGTGCCTCTTAAATATCTAAATATCCACTTCACCGCATTCCAATACTCCTTACTAGGATTTGCCATGCACTGGCTGACTACTCCCACTGCTTGGCCAATATCCAGTCTGGTGCTTACCATGGCATACACGAGGCTTCTACTGCTGATGAATACGGTAAACGAGACATGCTTGTCTTCTCTTCTCCTATTCTAGGACACTGATTGGAAGACAATTTTAAGTGTGAAAGAAGTGGGGTATTAACTGGTTTTGCATTCTGCATATTGAAGCACTGCAGAATATTTTCTATACATGACTTTTGACTTAACCAGATCTTTCTTCCTTTTCTGTCCCTGTGTATCTTAATCCCTAAAATTTGGTTTGCTGCTCCTAAATCCTTCATTTCAAATGTCCTAGCCAACTGAGCCTTAAAATCAATGATTTTCTTCATGCTGGGGCCTGCAACCAGCATATCATCAAAATACAACAACAAAATAATAAAGCTTCCATCATCAAACCTCTTATAGTATGCACAATGGTCAGCTTCACTCCTGCTGAAACCTTGGCTCTTCATGAAGGTGTCAAATTTTCTGTACTAAGAGACTGGAAATGTCATCAACAAAACAACCCATGCTAAGAGGGCTAATTTGATCATTCCTAAGAGGATGCAACATCCTCCTCTCAGTCCTCTCCTAAAACTCATATCCACTGATCTTCCAAAATTAGGAAAGAAACCAGTTACCTCCTCTGCATTATCAACTACTCAAGTTAATGGCCACACCTCCAGTCATCAAGATAGGTTGAAATGAAATTGTGATCAATCTGGTCACCTTGGAAATTTCTGCAGAAAGCCCACAAAATAGAAAGAAGATTATACAGGTGCAATGAAACTGCTTCCAAACACGAAGCACTTATGTCAAATTGCATGTACAAAAATGTGCTTTGACATGTATAATATGGCCATTTGAATTATTTTACTTTTGGCTCCAAAATACGTATGAAACAAGTGATGGTTAATTGACTGCCATAACTTCAGACATGTGAAGGTTGTTTGTTACAAGGAAAGAGCTCCTAGGAAATTTAAGTAGCATCAAGAGCAGAGTGACTATTGGAGGGAGTTATAAAATTTTAGTCAAAGTCAACTTTGCAAATATAAGATTCAGCATTTTGCATAAAAAGTATCTAGTCAAATTCAGCACAAAGGGCCATTATACCTTTTGAGATAGTATAATTTTATCAATGTCCGCATATGGCCAAAGTAGGCCAAAGGGGACTCAATGAAAAGGTTTGTCACAATGCACCATAGTAACCAAAAGGTACTACAAATATAAGATAAACTAAAGTAAAAAATCTTGTGTAAATAACACTAGAGTGGAACACTTGCATGACATAAAATTACAGGCTCGAGAATTACCAAAAATGGATAAACCTAACATGCTAAAGTAGTGATGAAGAGAGCCAAAAGTCAAGATGAAACAGAGATAGAAAGGATCTCCAAGGAATCCAAGCACCAACACTAATATATAGTGGGATGTGTAGGCAGGCAAATTGACATGTTTGCTTAATCAATGACTAAGTGCATTGGAAGTCAAGTATGTGCACGCTAAGAGTTTTGATATAGTTGATGTTATAAAGTCGTGATGTAATGTTCAGTGAAGTATTAGTTATGTACGGATAAGTCAAAGGTCATAAAGTGACTCATGAAATGAAATGTAAATGTAAGTCACATGCATGTCAAATGTAATTTAAGAAAATGATGAGGTGTCGGGTAGTTAGATGCAATTACCTCCTTAGTTGTATAAATAAAACCCTCCCCTTATTCATTTGTGTGTGGGTGCAGAAGGTAGAAGGTACAGGACACAAGCAAGCATAAACAACAATAAACAGTACACGAGATTTTACGTGGAAACCTGGCAATGTGCAGGTAAGACCACGGGGCAATGGAAACTTTTCTTCCTTTGTCATTCTCAGTTGATTTCATACATTCGCACTCAGTCATAATGCAAGGGACATTCCCCTTTTTATAGAAATACAAAGGAAGATTCCAAAAAAGTCGTGGCACATTCTAGATAAAAGTGCTTTATTAAAAAAACTGCTTTTATCAACTACTTTCTATAACAAAATTTGCTTTAAAGACAAAAGCAACTTTAAAAGCAAAAGCAACTTTTAAAGCAAAAAACAGCTTTTAAAGCAAAAAGCAGCTTTAAAAGCAAAAGCAGCTTTTAAAGCAAAAAGCAGCTTTAAAGCAAAAAATAGCTTTAAAGCAAAAACATTTTTAAAGCTTCACCAAGCACCACTCTACTCAAAGAGTAGCTTTAAAGCAAAAACATTTTTAAAGCTCCACCAAGCACCACTCTACTCAAAGAGTAGCTTTAAAGCAAAAACATTTTTAAAGCTCCACCAAGCACCACTCTACTGAAGAACATCGGAGATCTGGATATTGACTTTACCTCCTAACATTCTCCCACTTGAAGTCGATATACAGAAATTCTTTGCCTTTGTTTTCCATCCAAGTGCCAATTGCCCAATGCTGCTCTTATCACGTTTTCAACAAGCCCAAAGAAGTTTTGCACCACTCAAACTTCTCTCACTTGACCGGCTTTGTAAGCATATCTGCAGGATTCTCAATCTTCTCCAACAGGATCCTAACTTCTTCTACCACATTTCTTATAAAAAGGTACTTAACATCAATGTGTTTGATGCGATCATGGAATGTTGGGTTCTTCACTAATTAAATAGCACTTTGACTATCGCAATGCAACGTAATCTTCCCCTGCATTATCTTGAAGTCACCCAGCAGTTGCTCTAGCCAAATTGCCTCTTTGTTGGCTTCATTTGTTGCAACATATTTTGCTTTAGTGGTTGATAAAGCCACCATAGATTGCAACTTAGAAGTCCAACTCACAACTCCACCAACAAGAGTGAAAGCATATCCTGTAGTGGACTTTTTCCCATCTCTATCTCCACCATAATAAGAATCCACAAAACCTTTAACTTGCAAATCTGTCGATCCAAAGTAAATGGCAACATCTGAAGTGCCTCTTAAATATCTAAATATCCACTTCACTGCATTCCAATGCTCCTTACCAGGATTCGCCATGTACCAGCTAACTACTCCCACTGCTTGGGCAATATCCGGTCTGGTGCTCACCATGGCGTACATGAGGCTTCCTACTACTTATGAATACGATACACGAAACATGCTTGCCTTTGCTAATTTTGTTCTAGGACACTGTTCGGAAGACAATTTGAAGTATGGAGGAAGTGGGGCACTGACTAGTTTTGCATTCTGCATATTGAAGCGTTGCAGAATCTTTTCTATATATGTCTTTTGACATAACCAGATCTTCCTTCCTATTCTGTCCCTGTGTATTTTCATCCCTAAAATTTGGTTTGCTGCTCCTAAATCCTTCATATCAAACATCCTAGCCATCTGAGCCTTAAGATCACTTTTTTTCTTCATGCTATGGCTTGGAACTAGCATATCATCAACATACAACAGCAAGATAATAAAATTGCCATCATTAAACCTCTTATAGTATGCACAATGGTCAGCTTCACTCCTGCTGAAACCTTGGCTCTTCATGAAGGTGTCAAATTTTCTGTACCACATCCTTGGCCCTTGTCGGATTGTACTTCTGACGGTGACTACTTTGACTGCTCTGCCTCAGACGGGTTGCCAGTTGACGTGTACGATCAAGACGGGTTGGACAGTAGACATCTAGGACAAGGTAGACGTCTGTCCCAAGAAATTCTTCTCAAGATACCAAATTTTATGGACCCTTCGGATGAAATGGATGAGCAAGCAGCAGTATGTTTTGAAAGGTTGGGAAAAGTCATGAACAGCCTTAGCTTGTAGTTCAGTAGTGCATGCATGGGTCAATGGAAAAAGTGGCAAGGCATGGTTGAGGAGGAACTGGACCGATTGGTCAAGTGGGCAGCCCAAGGTCCATGGCGGAAGGACATCTTGAGCATTTATGCGAGACAGCCTTGGTCATTACCCATTGCTCAGCTGCAAATAATGGAGGGCATTGAGAAGTTGCCAGACAAGACACCTAGCCTCTATCTGGAAACAGAGCAGGTATATGTTTGCGGCCATGGTAAAAATCCCCCTCAGCATTCCATGGAACATGGCACACAGGTGGAAGTGGTGCCAGAATTACTCCCATTGTACACGCAGCTGAACTTCCTCGCACACCTGTTGACTTGGTTGGGCGAAGGAATCAAACATGTGAATTCAGCTAAAGAGGCCGTGGAACGAGAAGCCGCGGAAGCTTTGGAAAAGAAGGATCAGCTCTTAGCTGAAGGAATGGCCCGAATGGAGAGAGTCACAGGAGAAATGCGGAAGTTGGGACAAACTATGGGAGAACTGAAAGCTAATCTGGAAGAAAAGGACCAACAATTAATTGAATCAGCAACAAAAATAGCCCAACTGAAAAGTGCGAAGGAGATTATGATTAAGCAAGCAGAAGCATTGTTAGCCAATAGGAGCCAGCAGGAACGGGCTTGGGCTCAGGAAAGAGAGAACTGGCAAAAAGAAAAGGCAGCCTTGCAAGAAGAACTGCGGCTGGCAAAACAGCAGAAGGGTACAACAGTTGCACCAGTTTCAGAACAGCGGTTGAAGGAGATGTTCCGAAGTAGGGAAACAGAACTGCTGACCAGCCTGAAGCAGACCGAAGACCGAGCCAATGCCTTAGGAGTGGAGTGGGCCAAGTACTTTAACTATTCAAAAAGGCTCAAGGACGAACAGGACCACTACCGGGAACAACTCCAAGAGTATATAGGGGCATTACAGGCTGCTAATCCACAGAGCTCAACACCTACAAATGTTGGAACCTTGGGAGCCGAGCAGAGAAAGTCGCTGAGGACATCGACTTCTTCGAAGGGGAGGATAGATGTAGACAGCAGTTCTAAACCCTAGGACTGGCTGGAACATTTTGTCCATCAATTTTGAATTGTATATAAGCAATTTTGCTATGTTAATTTTTTTATTTGATTAGAAAAACCGCCAATGAAATGAAGGCTGAATAGTAAATGCATATGGCATAAAAGGACAAAAACAGCCGCCATTGTTAGCGTTTTGTTAAGGTTATAGACAACTAGTTTGACGTCTAGTTAGCAGACGTCAAGTGTTAGACGTCTGAAGCAATTAGTTAAATAGGCGCTTAAGGATAGACGGTTGGGGTGGTTTAGGAAACGGTTGGGGAAACCACCTTGCCCCTCCTATTTAAACCCCCCTTTCAAACATTTGTAACACCCATTCATTCTATTGCAATGCCAATGTTGTTATGCTGTTTACATATTCTGCGTATGGTGATCTGGTGATTGTGCTATGAGTTGCAGATTGTGATGCATTAATGGATAAGTTGCAGGTTGTGCACTAACTGTGTTGCAGGTTTTCCCATTGAGAAGTGCTGAAGGACAAGTGTTGCAGCAAGAATAGAAGTGTGTTATTGCAGGTATGTGGAAGAAGACAGGAGTGGTCATTGGCATCTAGCCCCTGACGTCTGGCAACCGTCAGACAGCTAGCCGTCAACCCCAGGAACCTGACGTCTAGACCAGACCTGATGTCTACGACCCTGACGTCTATTCCTGCAGTCCTGACGTCTAGCCTAGTGACGTCTAGGCTTGTGCACCCGACATCTAGACTCAAGACGTCTAAACCTTGATGTTTACCTGCCCTATTGGAGAATTGAACTTGTAAGCCTATGCACTCATTGTCTATATCCTGAAATTGACTTGTCATCACCCCATCCCGGGAATGTACTCACCCCTGTCTATAGTTGTAGGTGACTCGTAAATAAGGTAAGCAGCAGTATTAACAGCCTCTACCTGTTGACAATTTTGTCACATTGGAGGGGTAGTGAAAATTAATGTTGTGTAAAGGATTTTCTTGTTCTGGTTTTCTTTATTTTTGTTGATAGTAGCATTGCAGCAATTTTGGCTGTCATTTTTTAATCCCCTTTGTAGATAACTGTGTAAGAAAAAGCTTCGCTTACAGCATTAGCAGGAACAGGCAGCTTCGCAAACAAGAAATAGGGAAAACATAGGTGCAAGCCTGAAATCTCCTAAGGCATAGAAAGAGCTTCGCAAGCGAAGCTCCCACAAGACTTGCTTCGGGCCGAAATTCTGCGAAGCATATAATGTGAAATGCAAAAGTTTCTAAAGTTTGGAGAAACAATTCGCAAAATTCCAGCGAAGCACCCACTTAGGCCTTCCTTTTTGGCGAACCGCCCTCAAGAAAAATCTACTTCACTCAAAACTTTTGCGAAGCACCTGCTTCGGGCGATTTCAGTGCGAAGCTTCCCTATCCGAAGGCTGATTATCCCTGAAAATTTTCTAAGGCATGGTTGAGCTTCGCCCAAATTCCTCCCGAGCGGCTGCTTTTGAAGAGGTTCGCGGCGAAGCATTTTTGTAGTCCACTTCGGACGGAGCTTTTGGCGAAGTAGTATACGGCTCGTATCCTCGGCAAAGTAGTAGATAGTTAAGAGCCATGTTTTCTGCAGGATATAGGAGCTTCGGCATCTGGTCCTCGCGAAGCAGTTTTTGAGAGCCCCTTCGCACGAAGCATTTTTGCAGGTTCGTCATTCCAACTTCGGCTCATGATTGTTGTGAAGCGTAGTTCCGAATGAGAATCTAGAGAAGCTCCTCCTAGGGCACTTTTCCCAATGGCACACATATCAAGAACGGGTATTTTTACGAGGCATTCAAGTGTTTCATAAATGCATTTTTACTTGCCCGAAAGACCCGAGGCCTATTTGTAGCAATGGAAAAGGAGATATCAATTGCAAACGGGAAGGCAGAGCCACTTGAAGGTCACTCGAGCATCGCACCCGGAGAAATTTAGGACAAGCTGGACGGCTCATCAATGCGTGTTTCCCCGGTTGAAGCGGTCATACTTGCTAATAAAGGAAAAGGATGTGAAAGCTCATTCTCAGAAGGAGCGAGCGAAAATTTTGTAGTATGCCGAGGGCGTACTTCCAAATTCAGAGCATTGTGGCTCAGAGGATCGGGTCCTCTATAAAAACCCATGAATTGTAATGAAAAAGGGGGGGAACTTTTGCTAGAAAACTGTTGTAACTTGATTCCTGCAATCAATATTAAAGCATTGGGCTCAATTCTTCTCTTACATGTTGTCTTCTTTAATTATTTCTATTATCCCATCTTTCTAGTTGCATATTGAAATTCTGCATTCTGGATTTGGGTATGTGATTGACGGTTGGACCCTGGAATTTTTAAGAGGGTTGTGTGTGGGAGAAGTTTAAACTGCGTGAGGTTCTTTGTATGCTGCCTGTGGTTAGTGGTTTCTATTAAATTCATGTGTTTTCTTAAGTGCTGTAATTCTGAAATCTGAATTTAGGCGTAGGAAAACGGTCGAATCCTGGAACCCTTCCAGAGGATACATAGAGAAGCGAGCGTGCGTTTATTTAGATTGTATTCTTTGTGTTCATTGTTGTTATTTCAAGCTATCAGTCAGTAATCGTGCTGCTGGTTCTTTCCCACCACATTATCTACATTCCCTCCTTTATCCCCCTTTTTATTTCTTTCCTGTACCCTTATCTTCAACAACAAGTAGTTTAGTAAAGGAGCCGGCCTTTCTCCGGAGATTGGCACGGAGGGCATCTCTTCCCTCCGGCCTTTCAATGTTGGTCCAGGTCTAGGGCTCATACACACGCAAAAAATCCTTTCCTGTGGCAGATTTGTGACCAACAGTTTCTGGCACGCCCGGTGGGACTTGGTCAGTCTCACCTTTTGAGTGATAGTGAGAGTTGATGCCTATCTCATTGCCGTAGGACTCTAGCATTTGGCGACTTTGTTCAACCCGAAAATCTCAAAGTCGTAGAGACCAGTACCAAGATATTTGTGTCTTCATGCAAACAAGATGGAGAGTTAGGAATAGGGGAGAAGAGACCGAGTTTTTTGAACTCGACATAGATGCCTTTGGAGAACGCCCCAGGCTAGTCACGCCTGAATCACTCCTGCACGAAGCATCTTCGCAAGAGGCTGCATTCGACGACCAAGGCTTAACCTCTGATAGTACAGCAACTAGCCTCCCTCCCAATCCTCCTAACTCACCAGATCATACCAGTGCCTCCATTCCAGTCAGCAATCAACCAGGAGCTTCGGGGACTCCGGTTTTGCCCAATCCAGGCACAGGCATGGCACATCAGCAACAACAAATGCAGCAGCAGCAACAACAGTCGCTGCAGCAGCAACCGCCCAGGTTGTTCCCAGCATGGAATTCTTCCGGACTGTTGAATCTAGCGGGACAAGGGCAGGTACCGCCTGCTGCCATGAAAAAAATCCCCACGTTCGATGGCACGGGGAAGACAGCGTTGGAGCATATCCAAGATATCGTTTCTCTGGCGGCGATTCATGATATCACAGAGGAAAGAGTTATGGTGAAACTCTTGGTTCTGTCCCTCCGAGGAAAGCTCCTCTACTGGTACAGATCCCTGCCGCCTGGCACTATAACGGGATGGGACCAGTTAGCTGGACAACTGATGAGGGGTTTCAACGAATCCGCTGATCCTTCCTCTCTCTTGCACCAGTTTACAACGATCCAGAGACACCCTCAGGAAGAGATCGCAGATTTTAATGTAAGGTTTTCCCGAACTTGGCAAAGGGTACGCACCGGACTTCGACCCAGCAACGAAGTTGCGGCGCATTACTACCTTAGGGCCTTAAACCTTGATATCAATGTGATGGTAAGGTATTCCAATGTTAATACCTTCCCTGAACTATACGAACTGGCCCAAAAGGCGGAAATAGATTTAATAGCTATTGGTAAGCTTCCTCCAAGGATGCCGATGCCTATATTCCCGAAATTTCCCCAGTCGCAGTACCCCGGCGCCACTACATAGCAAACCTCCACAACCCCCGTATACCCAATCCCATCATGGAACCCGAATCCCGTTGTGTCTCAAATCGCTACCCCTCAAATACATTTTCCTACATTCCCGGCGCCACGGCCCACCGTTCCTTCGCCATTCCCGGCGTTACCGGCGCCACCCCAGTACCCTGCCTTACCGCCAACACCGACGATGGCCCCATTGCCATCAGCTCCCGCAGCTGAAGACATGCAAGCTAAAATATTACAGGAGGTCCAATCCCTAAATTCTACTGTACAGACCTTGTCTAATGACATGATTATCATGAAGAAAAAGCAGGCACAACTAGAGTTCTTGCCCAGGAGGTCATATCCTCCGCCAGCTCTCACTAAAGATCAGGTGGTACAACCGGGAAAGTCTTCGGCAAGGAACGCCGCGATTAGCGAAGGACCGAGCACTTCTGACTATGTGTATTGGTGCTCAACATGCAACGACCCACACGAAGAAAGTACATGCATGTTGCATCAACATTACGTGCAAACGCTGTCAGGTAGCAGCTCTAGCGGTCAAGTTAATATAATAAGGCAGGCGGATCAGAGCCTAGTGATTGATGAAGAAGAACAAGTGTCAGTTCTTACCCGAGAAGGAAAGAAACCAATGGAGGTAGATGCGGCTCAAATAGCTCCCTTGAAGGTGTACACTCGCCGCAAGAAGGAACATCAACCTGTTAAGGCTCCAGACAAGGTTTCTCATCCTCCGCCAGCAAAAGAGAAATCCCAACAAGCCGCCGCATCCCCGGTTGAAACCAAAGAACAGGCTAGGGAAAAGCTTAAATTCCCTTCCTTGACAAAACGACAAAGAGTTGAAGCCACGGAGCAATATCGCACGAGGTACGAGGCCAAGAAGGAACCTGAGGTGCATGCCTCCGTAACGTACAACATCGTGGATGAGCTAAAGAAAACTCCTGCCAGGATCAGTCTGTATGACGCATTGCAGCTGTCGGGACAAGTGGATTTGTTGCAAGAATCCTTAAAGTCAGCGAAGGCAGGATAGTCAGTACAGCCAGCTCTGGTACAAACCCTATCAGCGTCTATCACCGGAAAAACCGACCCCCTCCGTTCTACTTGTCCTTGCAAATGGAAGGGCATATCGTTCACAACTGTATGATTGACTCTGGTGCCGCAACAACGGTAATGCCTAAGGCTGTCTGCGAAGAAATAGGAATGGAGTACACGCGAACCAGTCACGGCATGCTCCAACTGGATGGCACCCCTGTAAAAATAGTCGGCGTAATCAAGGATATACCAATTCGGCTGCACAAAGTACCCCAGATCGTGGTGATACAGGAGGTGGTAGTTGTAGACCTAGAGCCCTATTTCAGCATGTGCCTTTCAAGGGAATTCACGGCTAAACTAGGCGGATACCTCTCCATGGACTATTCACATCTAGAAGTCCCAGGTCCAGAAACCCCTAGATGAAATGACCCCGGCTGATTATGAGTACCAAGAGAAGATCAAGGACCTAGAGCATCTTGACATAGATGATGAATCTGAGTCTATGCATGTGAGGATAGAAGCATTCCGCGCACGGACGAGGATCGCCGACCAACGCAGATATGAAGCAGAAAATGCCAATGTCAAGCTAGAGGAGGACCTAGCCAAGACACGCTCCCAATTGGAAGATGCTCAAAAGCAATGTGAGCAAATGAGGAAAGAAACGGATGCCTTAAAGCAGCAGGTAGATCAGCTGCAGCCTGCGGCAAAAGATCAAAGCAAGATGCAGGCCGAAGCCGAGGTAAGGGCCAGAGAATATGAGAGCCGGATCCTGCAGATGCAGCAGCAACTGTATGAAAAGGCAAACTTGGAGTTGTTTGACAAAGGCAGAATTAAAGACATCCGTTCCCACTTGCTCAAGAAATTCAAATCCCGGGCCTCCAGCGCCCTTTCGATTTTGTCTTATATAACAGAAGCCCAGAATGCTGCTACACAAAAGGGGCCTATAGTGGACGAGATAATTCAAGAAATAAGAAGCCGACTCGACCTAGCCTTTGAGCTACAGAGCATCAAGTACCAGGATTTGCAAGTCACTGCTATGAATCGGACAGCAAGAGACTGGTCCACTGCTCAAGCCACGGTCCACGCCTTCTTCTCCAAGGTGAGGAAAGCTCAGAAGCCAAAACAACTTATGGACGTGTTTGAACAAGAGCAGCATGCTTCCCTAGGATATTTCCAAAATCTCTCAACATTGGGTTTCCCAAGTTTCATTGATGACGATGGGAACATTTTAACCAAGGAAGAACTGAAACCAACTTGGCTCAGGTTTGAAAGCGATGTTTCAGAAATCAATGAATGGAAGGAGCCAATCACGGAAGGGCAGGTCACGGATTTCATTTTCAGATATTGCAGGATCGCGGCTTGTTTGAACGATCTAAGTGTAAGAGCCAAATGTGCCGATATAGGGCAGATTGATCGGTTCCATGTTCTGGTTAAGGCACTGCAAGATTGAGAACCATTTCAGAAGGGTGCCTGGGCCCACGTTCGCCGAACTATGGAACGCATCCGTGATCGCCTTCCCCCACCACCACCACTTGATCAGGCACCAAAAGACGAAGAAAAAGGAAAATAAGTAGCTACAGAGCCCCCCTTGGAAGAGGAAGAGCAAATAGGAGAAGGGTCTAGAGGCAACTCTGGCCCAATGGATGAAGGCTGAGGGTCCTCACACCGAGGCGAGCTCGTTGCCTCGTGAGCCGTCAGGAATGTTGACAATTTTGTCACATTGGAGGGGTAGTGAAAATTAATGTTGTGCAAAGGGTTTTCTTGTTCTGGTTTTCTTTATTTTTGTTGATAATAGCATTGCAGCAATTGTGGCTGTCATTTTTGAATTCCCTTTGTAGATAACTGTGTAAGAAAAAGCTTCGCTTACAGCATTAGCAGAAACAGGCAGCTTCGCAAACAAGAAATAGGGAAAACATAGGTGCAAGCCTGAAATCTCAAGGCATAGAAAGAGCTTCGCAAGCGAAGCTCCCACAAGACTTGCTTCGGGCCGAAATTCTGCGAAGCATATAATGTGAAATGCAAAAGTTTCTAAAGTGTGGAGAAACACTTCACAAAATTCCAGCGAAGCACCCGCTTCGGCCTTCCTTTTTGGCGAACCGCCCTCAAGAAAAATGTACTTCGCTCAAAACTTTTGCGAAGCACCTGCTTCGGGTGATTTCAGTGCGAAGCTTCCCTATCCGAAGGCTGATTATCCTCGAAAATTTTCTACGGCATGGATGAGCTTCGCCCGAATTCCTCCCGAGCGGTTGTTTTTGAAGAGGTTCGCGGCAAAGCATTTTTGTAGTCCACTTCGAATGGAGCTTTTGGCAAAGTAGTATACGGCTCGTATCCTCGGCAAGGTAGTAGATAGTTAAGAGCTATGTTTTCTACAAGATATAGGAGCTTCGGCATCTGGTCCTCGCAAAGCAGTTTTTGAGAGCCCCTTCGCACGAAGCATTTTTGCAGGTTCGTCATTCCTACTTCGGCTCATGATTGTTGTGAAGCGTAGTTCTGAATGAGAATCTAGCGAAGCTCCTCCTAGGGCACTTTCCCCAATGGCACATATCAAGAACGGGTATTTTTACGAGGCATTCAAGTGTTTCATAAATGCATTTTTACTTGCCCAAAAGACCCGGGGCCTATTTGTAGCAATGGAAAAGGAGATATCAATTGCAGACGGGAAGGCAGAGCCACTTGAAGGTCACTCGAGCATCGCACCCGAAGAAATTCAGGACAAGTTGGACGGCTCATCAATGCGTGTTTCCCCGGTTGACGCGGTCATACTTACTAATAAAGGAAAAGGATGTGAAAGCTCATTCTCATGAGCGGGCAAAAATTTTGAAGTCTGCCGAGGGCGTACTTCTAGATTCAGAGCATTGATGGCTCAGAGGATTGGGTCCTCTATAAAAACCCATGAATTGTAATGAAAAAGGGGGGGAAATTTTGCTAGAAAACTGTTGTAACTTGATTCCTGCAATCAATATTAAAGCATTGGGCTCAATTCTTCTCTTACATGTTTTCTTTAATTATTTCCGTTATCCCATCTGTCTAGTTGCATATTGAAATTCTGCATTTTGGATTTGGGTATGTGATTGACAGTTGGACCCTGGAATTTTTAAGAGGGTTGTGTGTGGGAGAAGTTTAAACTGCGTGAGGTTCTTTGTATTTTGCCTGTGGTTAGTGGTTTCTATTAAATTCATGTGTTTTCTTAAGTGCTGTAATTCTGAAATCTAAATTTAGGCGTAGGAAAACGGTCGAATCCTGGAACCCTTCCAGAGGATACATAGAGAAGCGAGCATGCGTTTATTTAGACTGTATTCTTTGTGTTCATTGCTGTTATTTCAAGCTATCAGTCAGTAATCGTGCTGCAGTTTATTTAGATTGTATTCTTTGTGTTCATTGCTGTTATTTCAAGCTATCAGTCAGTAATCGTGTTGCGGTTCCTTCCCACCATATTATCTACATTCTCTCCTTTATCCCCCTTTTTATTTCTTTCCTGTACCCTTATCTTCAACAAGTGGTTTAGTAAAGGAGCCGGCCTTTCTTCGGAGATTGGCACGGAGGGCATCTCTTCCCTCCGGCCTTTCAATGTTGGTCCAGGTCTAGGGCGCATACACATGCAAAAAATCCTTTCCTGTGGCAGATTTGTGACCAACACTACTCAAAACTTTTTCTCCAACCCAGATGTGCTAAGCATGTTTGTTGCACGTTCCATGATTGTGCAATTCATCCGCTCAGCCACACCATTTTGCTGTGAAGTATATGGCACAGTCTTCTGGTGCTTAAATCCTTCCTACATACAAAATTGATCAAACTCCTTAGAGCAATATTCTCCCCCATTATCTGACCTGAGGTATAAAATAGGCTTGCCCAAAATTTTATCTACTATTGCCTTGAACTCTTTGAATTTTTCCAAGGCTTCCGACTTCTTTGTTAGAAAAGAAACCCACACTCTTCTAGAATAATCATCTATAAATGTCAAGAAATATCTAGTACCTTTTAAGGATTGAGTGGGGACTGGTCCAAATATATCAAAATGTATAAGCTGCAAAAAATCATAACTCTTACCAGGACTTGCAAAAAATTGAACCCTCTTTTGTTTGCCAAAAATACAGTGCTCACAAAAGTCTAAATTGCAAGACTTAATCCCAGACAGCATACCTCGGTCATGCAGAATTTTCAATCCTTTTTCACTCATATACCCTAGGCGTTGATCCCATAGCATTAGTCCATCCTGAGCATTGCTTGAAGTTGTTGTTGCTGCATGGTTTGTCATCGTATCACCACACAAATGATATAGGGTCCCATAAGGTTCTCCTTTTGCTACTACTAGGAATCCTTTGGTAATTTTGCAATAATTGTTACCAAAAGTAGTACAATACCCAAGCTTGTCCATCATCTTGATTGAAAGCAAATTCTTCCACAAAGCAAGCACATGTCGTACATCACATAACATCCTTTCTCTACCATCATCCAACCTGATCCTTATATCTCCTCTTCCCACAATTTCTAAAGAATGATCATCACCCAAATAGACCATCCCTCCATTATAGGAGTGATATTTGACAAACCAGTCTCTATGTGGAGACATGTGGAAAGATGCACCTGAGTCCAAAACCCAGGTATATAAAATAGATTTGCTGCTACTCGTACAAAAGGCCTCACATGTTGCCATCTCTATTGCATCTCCAGTATTGGCCTCATCTAATGGTTGAATTTGCTTTTCACCATTCTTCTCCTTTTTCAAATACCAAAAGTCCTTCGAGTGCCCTGGCTTCCTACAATGCCAACACCTCCCTTTAAGCTTGCGTCCTTTTGATTTAGACCTGGACTGTGATCTACCTTGTTGACTCCTTTCGTTAGATCGACCTCTCACAGCTAGGGCTTCATTGGTTGAGGGTTCCAGAGACGATCTCCGCCTCGACTCCTCTGCCAACAAAGCAGCTACAACATCATCAACTGTTAGAGGTCTTGATGATAAATTGTTGATGGTCATGACCAAATGACCCAAGGTGTCCAGAAGAGAACAAAGTAGGGTGATTGCTTTATCTTCATCCTCCATCTTCACATCAACAGAGACCAGCTTACTGATTAAAGTATTAAACTCATTCAGATGATCTGCCACAGGATGAACCCTCCTTCATCCTCAGGCTATAAAGCTGCTTTTTCAAGAAGACCTTATTTGTTGTTGATTTAATCTCATACAACTTCTCAAGCTTTTCCCAGAGGGCTCCCAAGATCGTTTGATCAGCAACATTGAACAAGATAGTCTGCTAGGCAAAGATGAATTGTAGACATCGCCTTCCTGTTTAGCTTTATCCACTCCGCATATGTCATGTTGTCAAGTTTACCCACAACCCCTTCTAAGGCTAGGGCTTGGTTGTTCTGAACCAACAAATTCTCCACCTTCATATTCTATAGGATGAAGTTCTTGCCATCAAACTTCTCAATCTCGAACTTGGTTACACCTCCTATCATTGTTGCAGCTCCCACTCACACAAAACCTTGACCAACGAGTTTTCAAAGAACCTCGCTCTGATACCAGATGTTAGGAAATTAAAAACAAGCAAGCATAAACAACAATAAACAGTACACGAGATTTTACGTGGAAACCCTGCAGTGTGCAAGTAAAACCATGGGGCAATGGCAACTTTTCTTCTTTTATTATTCTCAGCTGATTTCATACATTCGCATAGTGAATACTGTGGGCAAATTTTGTCACATTGCTTGAAGGGGTAATGGAGATCAATATTTTGTAAAATATTCTCTAAGATTTCATGAATTTGTTCCCTTGCTTTTATGTATTTTCAAGTATTGCAGCAATTTTGGCTTTCATTTTTTATCCCCTTTGTACATAAACCACATGTGTAAGAGCTTCGCCACAGAGCAAACCAAGTTTAAGAGCTTCGTAGGAGAAGGAAGGATAGCTTCGCCAAGAAAAGGAAATAGGAGAACCCAGATAGGAGCCTAAAATTTGCTAAGGCACAGAAGGTGCTTCGCTAGCGAAGCAGCCAAAACAATCACTTCGGGCAAAAATTTTGCGAAACGGCGAGAGCAAAATGATGAAATTTTCTAAGTATGTGAAAGTGCTTCGCTGAAATTTTAGCGAAGCACCCGCTTCGACCCCTCCTCTGGCGAACCAATTTTGATGGATCCCGCTTCGCCCCAAACCTTTGCGAAGCATCTGCTTCGGCTACTTTTTGTGCGAAGTTTCCCCATCCAAGGACTTGCCTCCCCCCGAAAAGTTAAGGAAATATTCTAAGGCAAGAATCCGCTTCGGCCGAAATAGTTCCAAACGACTATTTTTGAAATGGTTCGCGGCGAAGCAGTTTACAATCCATTGGCAATCATCCGCTACTTCGGAAGAAATCTTTTGCGAAGCGGCATTCAGCCTACATCCCTAGTGAAGTAATAAGAAAGGTAGAAGCCATGCTTTAGCAGGGGACATCTGCTTCGGCATATGGTCTTTGCGAAGCAATTTCCTAGGAATCCTTCGGGCGAAGCACTCACTCATGATCATCATTTCTGCTTCGGCTCACACTTGTTGCGAAGCGAAGCCCCGAACTAGAATCCGGCGAAGCACCCTCTAGGGTTCAACGAACGAAGGGCGCTTTCTCCGAAGGCACACATCCCAAGGCCGGGTATCTTTCCAAGCCATTTGAGTGTTTCATAAATGCAATTTTTCTTGACCGAAAGACCCGGTGCCCATTTGTGGTAATACGAAAAAAGCTATCAGTTGTAGAAGAAAAGCCAAGGCAACTTGTAAATCCACTCGAGCACCTCGCCCAGAGAAACTGAGGACGAGTCAGACAACTCATAAATGCAGATTTCCATGACTGATGCGGCTATGGTTGCTAATTGAGGAAAGGGATGTGAAAGCTCAGTAACAGAAGGGGACGGGTGCAGATTTCTTAGACGGCCGAGGGCGTACTCTCAGATCCAGCACATTGATGGCTCAGAGGGTCGGGTCCTCTATAAAAACCCTAGCATTGTAATGAAGAAGGGGGGGAACTTTTGCTAGAAAGCTACTATAACTTGATTTTTGCAATCAATATTAAAGACTTTGGGCTCAATTTCTCTTTTGTATGTTGCCTTCTGTGATAATTTCTGTTACTCCATTTCTTCATTTGCATACTGTAATTCTGCATCCTGGATTTAGGTGTGTGATTGGGGGTTGGACCCTGGAATTATCCTGAAGGATACATAGGGGGGAAAATACTGTGTTAAATTCTTTGTATGCTGCCTCTGGTTAGTGGTTTCTGCTACATTCATTCATTTTCCTAATTGCTGTAATTCTGAAATCTGGATTTAGGCGTAGGAAAGTGGTTGAATCCTGGAATTCTTCCAGAGGATACATAGGGAGGTTAGCGTGGTGTTCATTTATGTTTTATCCTTTGTATTTATTGCTGCTACTTTAAGTTATTAACCAGTAATCGTGTTGCTGGTTCTTTCCCACTGAATCATTCACATTTCTTTCCTTATCCTCTTTTATCTCTTTCTTGCACTCTTAGCTTAAAATCTTAGTAGTTTAGTAAAGGAGCCGGCCTTCTCCGGAGATTGGCACGGGGGGCATCTCTTCCCTCCGGCCTTTCAATGTTGGTCCAGGTCTAGGGCGCGTACACATAACAAAATCCTTTCCTGTGGCAGATTTGTGACCAACAAAGACTTTTGGTCGTACAATGAATGTTAGCAGTCTCGAAAAGGGCAGGTCATCCTATTCACAGATTGAGTCGTCTGGAGCTAAAATTAAAGTAATCATAAGCAAGGTATGATGTAGGTCGTACAACCTCATAATTATAAACCTAATCATTAAATCTATCAATCCAAATTATTCCTCCAAGGGTGGAATACCACAACTATGCAACATTTTGGTGTTGTTTGCCATTTAAGTTTGAACCAACAATACGTGAAACTTGGAGAGGTGGATGACAGATAATGGAATTTTGTTGTAGTATGTTGTATTCCATTTCTACATTCTAGCACAGTTGCCTATTTGAAGTTTGCTCAAGCTTTGTGACATGGAGTTGTGACGAGCAAGTTACTCGAGAAGGTGCACAACGATAACAATGGCATGATTACAATGCAACCGACAAGGCAAAGGAAGGTGTAGACTTGTTTGTTGACATTGGCAAAGGGCCAACGCATAAGGCAGACGTACAAGTGGATGTGCAACCAGCTGTGCAAGCGGACACGCATGGAGAGGACACACAAGGGTTTGTGCATGAAGAGTTGCGTGATGGTTGTGGATAGTTGCATGTCGATGCCTAAGAGTTGCGTGATAACTGTTAGCATTTTTGCCACATTAAATTTTTGACAAAATTTGGCTTAAGTATGGAGCTTTAAATAGGCAAGGCGCATGCAGAAGTGTTGGCATTTTCGCAGGCCCTAAAAGAGGATGATAAAGTGGATGAAATGATCTTTGGATATTTCGTCATTACAGACCTTTTTGCAAACTTTCCAACGATATATCATAATAGGCGATCGGGGCAGCGGATCAAAAGTTATGGCCCCGAGAAGCAAAACCAGTAGAAGCCCACTTCAGGATTGAAAAATCGGATAACGCACAAACAGGGCTCAACTTCGCCCAGGAATCTAGCGAACCTCAGCTTCGAGGGATTTCTGGAGCGAACCTCAGCTTCGGGGGATTTCTAGAGATAAAATCCGCTTCGGGGATTTCTAGAGCGAACCTCAACTTTGGGGGATTTCTGGTGCGAAAATTCTCCTTCGCCGATTTCTGGAGCGAAAATCAGCTTCGGGGCATTTCTGGAGCGAACGTCAGCTTCGGGGCATTTCTGGAGCGAACCTCAGCTTCGGGGTATTTCTGGAGCGAACCCCAGCTTCACAGATTTCTGGTGCGAAAATCCTCCTTCGTCGAATTCCGGAGCGAAAATCCGCTTCGCGGATTTCTGGCAAAAAAATCCCCTCGGCTCCAGCAAAGCTCCATTTCGGGCATCAACTCCGGCAAAGCTGCGTTTCGGGCCCAATCCGAGCGAACCCTCCCTGCCAGACCATGCCGAAAGCGAAGGACTGCACTTCGGGCCCGATTCCTAGCGAAGCTTCTCCAGAGCGTTTTTTAAGCGCCAAGGCTACATCCGGAGGGCGCACTTCCCGAGAAAGAGAAGGTAGGTAGGAATTTAAGGCGCCTCCATGGCGCACGAGTGCGGGTCTCCTACCCATCCCATCAAGACGGCGTTGTCAGGACCGGGAAAGCCTCTGGAGGCGAGTTCCACCAACCGCATTAATGAGACAAGCATTCCCAGCGGTAAAACCTGTCCGAAGCCATACCTCATAACTGCTGACACAAGTGAGCCGCATTCCATGGATACTCTGTCATCTGACAGGGGTCAAATCTCAGCTGCCCCAACGGTTTTAGGGTTTTGACATTAATGATTACGGGGGTAAATCCCTCTATAAAAGCCAACTCATTGTAATGTAATCGGGGGGAACACTTTGCTAGAAAAGTTGTTGTATTCAAATTCTGCATCAATATTAAGAACTCTTGGCTCTGACTCTATTTCTTCTTTGTATGACGTCTTCTGTATTTATTTCTATTAATCTCGTTTCTTTATGCGATTGCTGTAATTCTGTTATCTGGATTTAAGCATCTTATATTGAGCGAAGCTAGAATTCTTCTGAAGGATACATAGGGAAGAAAATATAGCGTTAGTTTCTGTTTTACTCTTTGTGTTGATTGCTGCTGATTCGGATAGAGATAGGTGATCGTGCTGCCTGTTCTTCCCCTCAGTTTCTACTATGCAATTTTTATCTCTTTCAGTAATTTCCCAATCTCTTTCCAGTTCCTTAATCTAAAACCCCAGCTTAGTGTAGTAAAGGAGCCAGCCTTCTCTGGAGATTGGCACGGAAGGCATTCCTTCCTTCCGGCCTTTCAAAGTGTTGGACGATTCTAGGGCGCAGATCCGTAACCAACAATTTTTTTCCTGGCACGCCCGGTGGGAAGAACAGTCTCCATATTTTAAGGAAGACCGAGTTTGGTGGATCTCTGGCTTGCCTTCATCTGGCAAAATCACCTGGCGACTCTAACTAAGCTGAAGATCCAAATTTCTTGATCATAGCCGCCTTTTAAGCTGAAAGAAGACACCCTGGAGGAATCAAGGTTTGGTGAGCAGCCTTGACCTCACAAGTGGAGAAAATATCGTTCACCTGGTGACTCCGACTTAGTGGCAAGGACCGTGATCTCTACAGACCACGGCTATAATGGCAAAGGTATGCTATCCCAGCTGGGATGATCCTGGCCCTCTGAATCTCCAAAGATGGCACGAGATTCCCAAAAGTGCCATGAAAACCCTAAAAAAATACAATGGCACTGAGGGAATGGCCCAAGAGCACCTTGAAGACGTCGTTGCTCTAGCGACCCTCCATGACATAACCCACGAAGATGTCATGATCACACTTCTGGTCCTGTCTTTGGAAGGAAGGGCGTTGCAGTGGTACAAAGTACTTGGGCGTAAGAGCATTTGTTCATGGGCGAACTTGGCAGGAGCACTCATCAACACATTTGATGGCTCTCAGGATCCCTTCCAACTCTTGATGCACCTCTCCACCACCACGAGAGCATTTCTTGCGAGCATCACAGAATTCAATGTCCGATTTTGCACGAGTTGGAGGAGAATTCCAGAGAAAATCCAGCCAACACCCGCCCAGGCCCACCTCTACTATATTCGGGCTTTCCACCCGGACATAAGCCTCCTACTACAATCAGCTGAACAGAGATTCCCTCAAATCTTTGAGGAATCAGTACAAGCGGAGTGACTTTTACTCCTATCAGGAAAGATACGATGGGGAGAAACTCCATCACTTTCTTCGGTAGTTGTTGCTCCTGTCTATCCCGCGTAGTGTTCACCATGGCAAATCCCTCATACTGTGCAGAGACCTCGAATGCAGTTGTGTGGAGCTCAAGAGGTGGATCTCGTCCAAGGCCAACGATGGGAATATGCAAGCACTACCCTAGCAATGGATAATATGGTTGCTTGCAGTTTCCATCAGGAGATGGGCCAAGAAGGGGAACAAGCTCAAGTGGCATATTTTGAGAGCAAAGAGGACACATTTTTGCACCCTTTTTGTGTCCCAGGGCATAGCATGCAAGTATTTAGCCAAAACCCAATAAGCATGCCTCATCAGGAGGCTGATCCTAAGGAGATTCTGACATTAGGGCTATCACTGGAAGGATCCTGCTGTCACATCAAGGAGTTAGAGGAGCACGTACCCAAGATCCCGCAACCGGTACTCGAAGAAGGCCCCCATGTGGCAAATCCCTTTGCCACATTATTTATTAATTGTATGGGTACTGGAAGGCATGATAACTTGACCCTATTCGCAACTTGGAGAGATTTGGGAAGAGGCCAGTCAGACTTAAAATATCAACTCAAGTACAATCAGATCTGGTCTAGACACTGCAGATTCAATGGGTAGGTGCTCGACGCCGATTTTTGTGGTGGCGGCATGCCAATCATGTCGCAAAATTTTGTGTAAATAATGTAAATAGGCCGGCTGGTGAGTAGAGGTTTCAATTGTTTTTTTTAGTTTAGTTTGTGCGTTTTTTTTTTAGTGCGCCATAGAGAGGACGAAGAGGCAGAAGGGGAGAAATTGGAGGAAGAGTTAACTGTCGTCAATGAACATTCAAAAGAGGACAGCGAGGATGAATCTGTTGCCTAATGGATAAAGGCCTGGGATCGATCTGCTTTCAGACAAGCTAAATGCCCCGCAAGCCGCCATAAATGTTGGCATTTTTGCCACATTCAATTTTTGACAAAATTTTGCTTAAGTATGGAGCTTTAAATCGGCAAGGCGCATGCAGAAGTGTTGGCATTTGCGCAGGCCCTAAAAGAGGATGATAAAGTGGATGAAATTATCTTTGGATATTTCGTCATTATAGACCTTTTCGCAAACTTTCCGACAATATATCATAATAGGCGATCGGGGCAGAGGAACAAAAGTTATGGCCTCGGGAAGCAGAACCAGCAAAAGCCCACTTCGGGCTTGAAAAATCTGCTAAGGCACAGACAGGGCTCAACTTCACCCAGGAATCCAGTGAACCTCAACTTCGGGGGATTTCTGGAGCGAACCTCAGCTTCGGAGTATTTCTGGAGCGAAAATCCGCTTCGGGGTTTTCTGGAGCGAACCTTAGCTTCGAGGGATTTCTGGTGCGAAAATCCTCCTTCGTCGATTTCTAGAGCGAAAATCCGCTTCGGGGATTTCTGGAGCGAAAATCCGCTTCGGGGATTTCTGGAGCGAAAATCCGCTTCGGGGATTTCTGGAGCGAAAATCCGCTTTAGGGATTTCTGGAGTGAACCTCAGCTTCGAGGAATTTCTAGAGTGAACCTCAGCTTCGGGGGATTTCTGGAGCGAGAATCCGCTTCGTGGATTTCTGGTACGAAAATCCTCATTCGCTGATTTCCGGAGCGAAAATCCGCTTCGGGGATTTTTGGAGCAAAAATCCCCCCGGCTCCAGCAAAGCTCCATTTCGGGCATCAACTCCGGCGAAGCTGCGTTTCGGGCCCAATCCGAGCGAACCCTCCCTGCCAGACCATGTCGAAAGCGAAGGACTGCACTTTGGGCCCGATTCCCAGCGAAGCTTCTCCAGAGCGTTTTTTAAGCGCCAAGGCTACATCCGAAGGGCACGCTTCTCGAGAAAGAAAAGGTAGGAATTTAATGCGCCTCCATGGCGCACGAGTGCGGGTCTCCTGCCCATCCCATCAAGACGGCGCTGTCAGGACCGGGAAAGCCTCTGGAGGTGAGTTCCACCAACCGCATTAATGAGACAAGCATTCCTAGCAGTAAAACCTGTCCGAAGCCATACTTCATAACTGCTGACACGAGTGAGCCGCATTCCATGGATACTCTGTCATCTGACAGGGGTCAAATCTCAGCTGCCCCAACGGTTTTAGGGTTTTGACATTAATGATTACGAGGGTAAATCCCTCTATAAAAGCCAACTCATTGTAATGTAATCGGGGGGAACACTTTGCTAGAAAGTTGTATTCAAATTCTGCATCAATACTAAGAACTCTTGGCTCTGACTCTATTTCTTCTTTGTATGACGCCTTCTGTATTTATTTCTATTAATCTCGTTTCTTTATGCGATTGTTGTAATTCTGTTATCTGGATTTAAGCATTTTTATATTGAGCGAAGCTGAAATTATTCTGAAGGATACATAGGGAAGAAAATATAGCGTTAGTTTTTTGTTTCACTCTTTGTGTTGATTGCTGCTGATTCGGATAGAGATAGGTGATCGTGCTGCCTGTTCTTCCCCTCAGTTTCTACTATGCAATTTTTATATCTTTCAGTAGTTTCCCAATCTCTTTCCAGTTCCTTAATCTAAAACCCCAACTTAGTGTAGTAAAGGAGCTAGCCTTCTCTGGAGATTGGCACGGAAGGCATTCCTTCCTTCTGGCTTTTCAAAGTGTTGGACGGGTCTAGGGTGCATAGACAAACCAAACCCTTTCCTGTGGCAGATCCGTAACCAACAGTTTTTTTTCTAGCACGCCCGGTGGGACGAACATTCTCCATATTTTAAGGAAGCCCAAGTTTGATGGATCTCTGGCTTGCCTTCATCTGGAAAAATCACCTGGCGACTCTAACTGAGCTGAAGATCCAAATTTCTTGATCGTAGGCGCATTTTAAGATGAAAGAAGACACCCCGAAGGAACCAAGGTTTGGTGAGCAGCCTTGACCTCACAAGCGGAGAAAATAATGTTCACCTGGCGACTCCGACTTAGTGGCAAGGACCGTGATCTCTGCAGACCATGGTTATAATTGCAAAGGTATGCTATCCTAGCTGGGATGATCCTGGCCCTATGAATCTCCAAAGTTGGCACGAGATTCCCAAAAGTGCCCTGAAAATCCTAACAAAATACAATGGCACTAAGGGAATGGCCCGAGAGCACCTTCAAGATGTCCCTGCTCTAGCGACCCTCCATGACATAACCCACGAAGATGTCATGATCACACTTCTGGTCCAGTATTTGGAAGGAAGGGCGTTGCAATGGTACAAAGTACTCGGGTGTAAGAGCATCTGTTCATGGGCGGACTTGGCAAGAGCACTCATCAACACATTTTACGGCTCTCAGGATCCCTTCCAACTCTTGATGCACCTCTCCACCATCACGAGAGCACCTCTGGAGAGCATCACATAATTCATTGTCCGATTTTGCAGCAGTTGGAGGAGAATTCCAGAGAAAATCCAGCCAACACCCGCCCAGGCCCACCTCTACTATATTCGGGCTTTCCACCCGGACATAAGCCTCCTACTGCAATCAGGTGAATAGAGATTCCCTCAAATCTTTGAGGAAGCAGTACAAGCGGAGCGGCTTCTACTCCTATCAGGAAAGATACGGTGGGGAGAAACTCCATCACTTTCTTCAAAAGTTGCTGCTCCTGTCTATCCTGCGCAGTATTCACCATGGCAGATCCCTCATACTATGCAGAGACCTCGAATGCAGTTGTGTGGAGCTCAAGAGGTGGATCTCGTCCAAGGCCAACGATGGGAATATGCAAGCACTGCCCTAGCAATGGATAATATGGTTGCTTGCAGTTTCCATCAGAAGATGGGCCAAGAAGGGGAACAAGCTCAAGTGGCAGATTCTGAGAGCAAAGAGGGCACATTTTTGCACCCTTTTTGTGTCCCAGGGCATAGCATGCAAGTATTTAGCCAAAACCCAATAAGCATGCCTCATCAGGAGGCTAATCTTGAGGAGATTCTGACAGTAGGACTATCGCTGGAAGGATCCTGCTGTCACATCAAGGAGTTAGAGGAGCACGTACCCAAGATCCCGCAACCGATACCCGAAGAATGTAATGTCCCCTTCTCAATATTAGACAACTCAATGGTCAGATAGCCTAATCCAAGGTCCCTTAGGCTATTCGGTGTTGGTTGGGACCCATTTCTTGCATTCCGGGCACATTTCTTGATCACTTACTATTTTTAGTAAGTCTAATTCAAGGGGTTTCCAATTTTGGCAGTGGTCAGGACAAGCTTTCTAGCATAATTCTTTAGCGTTGAATATACATCTGGAGCTTTGGGTGGAATAAATTATTATTATTATATTGGGCCATTTAATTATAATATAAGGTGTTTTTATAACTTAACGTTATAACTTAAAAAAGGCCCATGTATGATCATGAAGGGGGACGCCTAGGAGGAGTGAAATTAATAATAAAATAAAATTAAAACCAAGATATAGTGGAGACTTAAATTAAATCATAAAGGCAATTTGAATTTGGGTCCCAAAATCTACAAGCTTCCAAATGAAAGCGTTGGAAATAAAAAGGGGAAGCTTGCTTCATTTTCAATCATCTTGGTTTATGAAATTGGCTGGAGAACATTGGGGTTTTGGCAGAGACTTCATTGTTGGAGTTTCTTGGACTTGCAGTGGACGGAAACCCGTTGCAGGCATATCGGTTTCGAATGTGTGAGATCATTCCTAGCTGATGGTTGGAATTCTCACTCAAGGAATTCACTTGTGCTCAGATTGGTAGGGTTTTAATTGCATTTTCAGACCAAATCATTCAAAAACCAGAAGGCAGAAAGTTCGTGAATGAAACTGAAATTATTTCAGACATAGCCATACAGTTGTGGGTGACCAGAGGACCCACGTTTGCTCATAGCTAGCAGATCATTGAGAATATCATTTTGGGCGCTGAATCATTGGATTTCTTGGGGTTAGGTGACCTGATTTGATCCCTCATTTACTAAAATCGCTGAAGACCTGATTTTTTAAAAAATCATGATTTTTTAAAAAATCAGTCCGTACACCTTTACAGGCCTGTTGTACTGTTGCTAGGGCCACGTGACTGCATACAAGCCTTTGGAGTGCGATTTCCATTGGGACAGTGGCGTCTATTCCCAGGAGGGGCTTATCTGGTGTTATAGGGCAGAACTTGAAGGTTTTAAGTGTCAAAAATCATCAACTATATTGGCTGGCTGCGCCCAGAATACCCTGATCCAGGTCTGCACCATCTAGAACTGAACTGAAATGTATTCTGTTGGTTGAATATAATAATATACATTGTGTTTATGCTCAGAAAATTGTAGTTTGTAGAACAGAACTATTTTATCTGCATATTGTATGTATTTACTTCATTGCATCTGCATATTCTATTCCAAAACAAATTCATAACTTGCATATTAAGCCAAACGACAAAGCTCAGAAGGCAATAAAGAAAATTGAACTCAAAACTAGATCCCTAGCAACAAAAATTACATCAGCACACATTTCAGATATTGCCATCAGCACAGTTGTATCAAATTTGCATCTAGAACAGGGGCAGTATATTACAGTGGTATCAGAGCTCGGTCAACACTGCCATCCTGTTGGGTTCTTATGAGTGACAGAGATAAGAGGGCAGCAGAGAGGGAAAAGAAAAAGGCAATACAGGTTTACACCAGAAGGCATAAGTCTACAGATTGGGATCCTATTCCTGAGGAGAGTACTTGGACTAAGGCCATTGCTGCTAGACCTCATTTGCTTCACTCAGATTCAACACAGGATAACATAATGGGGGATAGACCTGATGATAATCCGAGCATAGTAGGCATACTTAATTCTTTGGCTCGGGCACAGCGAGATACACAGGCAGAGATTAGACAGGGACAGGAGGCCTTGGCCAATGCTATTATGGCTATGACTAATACTATTCAGAGTCTACAAACAGGAGCACAGAATGGGGAGGCTAGTACCTCCAACAGGCAGACATTTACTAGGGGTAGTCAGAATGTAGTGAGGCAGACACAGCATACAGTTGTTACATCACGCCCTACCCAACCTACTTTCCTTCCTAGGGAGGAGACTCCAGCACAGGAGGTACCACAGAATCGGGGCCCTACAGATGATATGATCATGGATTGGTACCAGCAGTACAGTGCCTTTCCAGATGAGCTCAAGGCTAGTTGGCCTTTTGATAAATACTGTAACCACAGGAGGAGGAATTTAGAACAGGAAGGTCCTCAGCATGATCAGCGGAGACAACCAGCACAGATGGATTTTCAGCAAGCTTTGAGCAGGATTATCATACCACACTTTGATGGGAGTGGTAAGAGTTCAGCCAAGGCTTGGGTTGAGAAATTGGACAACTATTTGTCTCTTAGACCAATGAAAGAGGAGGAAGCAATTAAATTTGCTACATTACATTTGGAGGGAGCAGCCCATGATTGGTGGTTTCATGGATTGATTACATTGGGTCACAACTTGATTACCACCTATGAGGAGTTCACTAACAGGTTGATAGATCGATTTGACAAGAAGGATCCAGAGTTACATTTTAGGGAGTTAGCCCAGTTGAGGCAATCTAGTACTGTAGAGGCCTATATCACTGATTTCCAGGCACTTTCAGTTAAGGTCCAGGACATATCTGAGAGGAGGTTGGTGATCTTGTTTTGTGAGGGCTTGACTGAACCACTTCGTGGATGGGTTAAAGCCTTTGAACCTACCACTTTGCAGGAAGCCATGAAGAAGGCTAGAAGCATGGAGTTTGCTGTCCCAAAGCAAAAATCAGGTTTTAAACCTTTCCAGGGCAGCAAGGATAAGGACAAGAAGAAATTTTTTAAGAACCCTCCTCCACAAAAAACTGAATCCAAGAAGTTGACAGACAATGAGCTGAATGAATTAAGGAAAAAGAAGCTATGTTTTCAGTGTAGAGAGCCTTGGGATTTGAATCATAAGTGCCCATTGAAAGTCAAGCAAATGGAAACCAAGGAGTACTTCGAAGTAGAAGATTCAGAAGCTGAAAATGTAGATCAGCAGGGTGATTCAGATAATAGTGATGATGAAAAATCAGATGAGGAGACAGGTGGTGATGGTACTATAGCCCAGCTTTACAGTTTCCAGAAGGGGGCTTCTTTCAAGGTTCGTGGCGTACTTGGTGGGCAGCGTGTTGTCACTCTCATTGATACAGGTGCAACACACAATTTCATTGATGCAGGGCTAGTAAAAAGAAGAGGCCTACAGACTGAAGAATTTAGTGGCTTCCGGGTTATGGTGGCGGATGGTACAGCCATTCAGTGCAACCAGAAAATTTCTAATTTGCAAATCAGATTGGGTAATTATGATTTGAAGGATGAATTTTATGTTGTTAACATCGGGGATACCCATATGATTTTAGGAATGCAATGGTTGCGTTCCTTAGGAGAATTCACCATGAATTTGAAAACCATGGAGATGAAATTTGTTTCAGGTGGCAACAAGATCACTTTGAGAGGGATGTCAGATGGTGGTCCTAGAGTGGTTTCTGTGAGACGTATGGAGAGACTTTTCAGGCATGATGAAGTAGAGTGGGCAGCAGAATGTTTGATTTTGCCAGCAGGTGCAGTGCAGCCCAAAACCACTCACCATCCCGATATTTAGAAGATTCTAACTAAATATACCAAAGTGTTTAGTGATATACCCCTAGGTAGACCTCCAGAACATGGTGTAGAGCATATCATCGAATTAGAGGAGGGGGCAAAGACAGTTATTACCACTCCGTACAGGCACCCAAGGCGCCATAAGTATGAGATTGAAAAGGCCATACAGGAGCTATTGGATATGGGTCACATTCGGCCAAGTAAGAGTCCATTTGCATCAGCAGTTGTTCTGGTGAAAAAGAAAGATGGTACATGGCGGATGTGTGTGGATTACAGGGAATTAAATAAAAGGACTATAAAAAACAGGTACCCCATTCCACGCATTGATGAGTTGATAGATGAACTCCATGGGGCTTGCTACTTTTCTAAGATAGATCTCAGGAGTGGATATCATCAGATCAGAATGAGGGAGCAGGATATTGAAAAGACACCTTTCCATTGCCACTGCGGACACTATGAGTTTTTGGTTATGCCTTTTGGCCTAACCAATGCTCCTGCTACCTTTCAGTCCTGTATGAACAGGACTTTCAGCAAACAGTTGAGGAGGCATGTGTTGATTTTCTTTGATGACATCCTCATATACAGTCGCTCCTGGGAGGAGCATTTGCAGCATTTGGAGGAGGTTCTCAGCATTTTGGAACAGGAATCTTTTTATGCCAAAGAGTCCAAATGTGATTTTGGCATGACAGAGCTACTGTATCTTGGTCACATCATTAGTGCAGAGGGAGTTCATGTGGACCCAAAAAATATCAAGGCAATAATGGAGTGGCCTACCCCTACAAACTTATCTCAGCTCAAAGGGTTCTTTGGGCTATGTGGTTTCTACAGGCGGTTTGTTAAGGGGTTTTCTCAGATTGCAGCCCCGCTTATAGATCTCACAAAAAAAGGGGCCATTTGTTTTTATCACTTCAACCAAGTCATGTCTGGTGCTTGCAATACCAGACTTCACTCAGCCTTTTGAGCTACAGTGCGACGCATCAGGAGAGGGCATAGGGGCTGTGTTGATGCAAGATAAGCACCCTATAGCTTATGATAGTCGGAAGCTACATGGAGCAGAGCGCAGCTATTCGATCTATGACAAGGAGATGCTAGCAATCATGCACGCTCTTGCTAAATTCCGACAGTATTTGGTGGGAGGCCGGTTCACAGTTAGTACTGATCATAACAGCCTCCGCTACTTTTTGGGACAGAGAGACCTCAACGAACGACAACAGAAATGGGTTAGTAAGTTGCAGGCTTATGACTTTGACATTATTTATGTCAAAGGGAAGAAAAATGTAGTTGTCGATGCTCTTTCGAGGAGGCCTTACCTGATGGCAGTGACTGGGATTTCTTCAGATTGGAGGGATGTGATCATTGCAGAGTATGCCAAGGATACTTGGGCCTCTAGTTTGATAGATGGTATTGTTCATGATGATCGGTATTCAGTTGTGCAGGGGTTGATTCTTCATAAGGACCGCATCTTCTTGCTACCAGGTTCCAGGTTCAAGAAGAGAGTCATGCAGTATTATCATGATGATCCTACATCGGGCCATTCTAGTTTCTTTAAAACCTACAGGAGCATCCGTGAGAGGTTTTCTTGGAAAGGACTGAAAAATGAAGTCCTTCAGTATGTTCGTGAGTGTGCCACTTGTCAGCAAAACAAGGATGAGCACACTTATCCAGCAGGTTTACTACAGCCCTTACCAGTACCGAATCAGAAATGGGAAGGTATATCTATGGACTTCATTATTGGGTTGCCTATGGTGCAGGGCAAGGACTCGTATATTTGTGGTGGTGGACAATCTCACCAAATATGCACATTTTTTTGCAGTATCAGCTACTTTCACTGCTGCTCAGGTGGCTGATTTGTTTTTCAGAGAGGTGTTCCGACTTCATGGGATGCCCAAGATGATTGTTAGTGACAGGGACAGCCGGTTCATGAGTACTTTTTGGTAGGAGTTGTTCAGACTTGGCGGTACCGAGCTTACACCCAACACTAGCTACCACCCCCAGACAGATGGGCAGATAAAAATTGTTAACAAGTGGGTGGA
Source organism: Wollemia nobilis (assembly GCA_028583015.1). Taxonomy (NCBI): domain Eukaryota; kingdom Viridiplantae; phylum Streptophyta; class Pinopsida; order Araucariales; family Araucariaceae; genus Wollemia; species Wollemia nobilis. The sequence continues at coordinate 1,888,033 of JAQPPZ010000863.1, forward strand.
AGGGTATCTTCGGAATTATGTGTCAGGGCAGCAAAAGGCTTGGGTTAAGTGGCTTCATCTTGGTGAGTTTTGTTATAACACTACACATCATATGACCATCGGGATGACACCTTTCAGGGCCTTATATGGATATGAAGCCCCGAGCTTCATAGATCTCTTGATTGGTGACAATAGAGCTCCAGGAGCTAAGGATTTTCTACAGGACAGCCAGGATATATTGAGAGCTCTCCGAGACAACATATTACAGGCACAGAATCGGCAGAAGATGTATGCCGATCATCACAAAGAGGAGCACAATTTTGAGGTGGGAGATATGGTCTACCTCCGTCTGCAACCATATAGACAGTCCACTCTCAAGAAGAGTGGAAAGGAGAAGCTCAAACCCAGGTTCTATGGTCCCTTCCGGGTTCTTCGGAGAGTTGGCGAGGTAGCTTATGAGCTGGAGCTACCCACTGACAATAAGGTGCACAATGTCTTCCACGTTTCACGCCTCAAAAAGGCTGTTGGTTCTCGTGTCACTCCTCTTCTGAGTTGCCACCATTGGATGAGGAGGGGAAGCTTATTCTCATTCCAGAGGCCATCATTGATTTCAGGGAGAAGGTTCTGAGGAAAAAGGTAATCAAAGAATATCTAATTAAGTGGAAGAACTTACCTATGGAGGATGCTACTTGGGAACGAGAGGAGATATTACAGCATCCAGAGTTGAGATTGCTTGGGGACAAGCAATTTTCGGGAGGGCGGACTGTAATGTCCCCTTCTCAATATTAGACAGCTCAGTGGTCAGATAGCCTAATCCAAGGTCCCTTAGGCTATTCGGTGTTGGTTGGGACCCATTTCCTGCATTCCGGGCACATTTGTTGATCACTTACTATTTTTAGTAAGTCCAGTTCAGGGGGTTTCCATTTTTGGCAGTGGACAGGACAGGCTTTCCAGCATAATTCTTTAGCGTTGAATATACATCCGGAGCTCTAGGTGGAATAAATTATTATTATTATATTGGGCCATTTAATTATAATATAAGGTGTTTTTATAACTTAACGTTATAACTTAAAAAAGGCCCATGTATGATCATGAAGGGGGACGCCTAGGGAGTGAGGGTGAAATTAATAATAAAATAAAATTAAAACCAAGATATAGTGGAGACTTAAATTAAATCATAAAGGCAATTTGAATTTGGGTGCCAAAATCTAGAAGCTTCCAAATGAAAGCGTTGGAAATAAAAAGGGGAAGCTTGCTTCATTTTCAATCATCTTGGTTTATGAAATTGGCTGGAGAACATTGGGGTTTTCGCAGACTTCATTGTTGGAGTTTCTTGGACTTGCAGTGGACGGAAACCCATTCCAGGCATATCAGTTTCGAATGTGTGAGATCATTCCTAGCTGATGGTTGGAATTCTCACTCAGGGAATTCACTTGTGCTCAGATTGGTAGGGTTTTAATTGCATTTTCAGACCAAATCATTCAAAACCCAGAAGGCAGAAAGTTTGTGAATGAAACTGAAATTATTTCAGACATAGCCGTACAGTTGTGGGTGACCAGAGGACCCACGTTTGCTCATAGCTCGCAGATCATTGAGAATATCATTTTGGGCGCTGAATCATTGGATTTCTTGGGGTTAGGCGACCTGATTTGATCCCTCATTCACTAAAATCGCTGAAGACCTGATTTTTTTAAAAATCAGTCCGTACACCTTTACAGGCCTGTCGTACTGCTGCTAGGGCCACGTGACTGCATACAAGCCTTTGGAGTGCGATTTCCATTGGGACAGAGGCGTCTATTCCCAAGAGGGGCTTATCTGGTGTTATAGGGCAGAACTTGAAGGTTTTAAGTGTCAAAAATCATCAACTATATTGGCTGGCTGCGCCCAGAATACCCTGATCCAGGTCTGCACCATCTAGAACTGAACTGAAATGTATTCTGTTGGTTGAATATAATAATATACATTGTGTTTATGCTCAGAAAATTGTAGTTTGTAGAACAGAACTATTTTATCTGCATATTGTATGTATTTACTTCATTGCATCTGCATATTCTATTCCAAAACAAATTCATAACTTGCATATTAAGCCAAACAACAAAGCTCAGAAGGCAATAAAGAAAATTGAACTCAAAACTAGATCCCTAGCAACAAAAATTACATCAGCACACATTTCAGATATTGCCATCAGCACAGTTGTATCAAATTTGCATCTAGAACAGGGGCAGTATATTACAAAGAAGGCCCCCATGTGGCAAATCTTTGTGCCACATTATTCATTAATTGTATGGGTACTGGCAAGCATGATAACTTGCCACATTGCACCCTATTCGCAACCTGGAGAGCTTTGGGAAGAGGCCAGCCGGACTTCAAAGATCAACTCAAGTACAATCAGATCTGGTCCGGACACTGTAGATTCACTGGGTAGGCGCTCAATGCCGATTTTTGTGGTGGCAGCATACCAATCATGTCGCAAACTTTTGTGTAAATAATGTAAATAGGTCAGCTGATAAGTAAAGGTTTCAATTGTTTTTTTTAGTTTAGTTTGTGCGTTTTTTTTTAGTGCGCCATAGAGAGGAGGAAGAGGCAAAAGGGGAGAAATTGGAGGAAGAGTTAACTGTAGTCAATGAACAATCAGAAGAGGACTGCAAGGATGACTTTGTTGCCCAATGGATAAAGGTCTGGGATCGATCTGCATTCAGACAAGCTAAATTCCCCGCGAGCCACCAGAAATGTTTTGACAAAATTTTGCCTAAGTATGGAGCTTTAAATCGGCAAGGCGCATGCAGAAGTGTTGGAATTTTCACAGGCCCTAAAAGAGGATGATAAAGTGGATGAAATGGTCTTTGGATATTTCGTCATTACAAACCTTTTCGCAAACTTTCCGACGATATATCATAATAGGCGATCAGGGCAGGAGATCAAAAGTTATGGCCCCGGGAAGCAGAACCAGCGAAAGCCCACTTCGGGCTTGAAAAATCGGCTAAGGCATAGACAGGGCTCAACTTCGCCCAGGAATCCAGCGAACCTCAGCTTTGGGGGATTTTTGGAGCGAACCTCAGCTTCGGGGGATTTCTGGAGCGAAAATCCGCTTCGGGGATTTCTAGAGCGAACCTCAGCTTCGGGGGATTTCTGGTGTGAAAATCCTCCTTTGCTGATTTCTGGAGCGAAAATTCGCTCTGGGGATTTCTGGAGCGAAAACCCGCTTCGGGGATTTCTGGAGCGAAAACCCGCTTCGGGGATTTCTGGAGCGAAAACCCGCTTCGGGGATTTCTGGAGCGAACCTCAGCTTTGGGGGATTTCTGGAGCGAACCTCAGCTTTGGGGGATTTCTGGAGCGAACCTCAGCTTCGCGGATTTCTAGTGCGAAAATCCTCCTTCGCCAATTTGCGAAGCGAAAATCCGCTTCGCAGATTTCTGGCACGAAAATCCCCTCGGCTCCAGCAAAGCTCCATTTCGGGCATCAACTCCGGCGAAGCTGCGTTTCGGGCCCAATCCGAGCGAACCCTCCCTGCCAGACCATGCCAAAAGTGAAGGACTGCACTTCGGGCCCAATTCCCAACGAAGCTTCTCCAGAGCGTTTTTTAAGCGCAAGGTGACCATGCCAAAAGCGAAGGACTGCACTTGGTTGATGTAGACAACGAAGTGAATGATGCAGAAGACAATGTGACTAATGCAGACAACAAAGATATTTTTCATTGTCTGGCTGTTTGCTAGGGTCGTCTAGCCATCTAGACTTGGGCCGTTTGGACCCAAGCCCTGATTATCAGAGCTTAGGCTATCTGAGCCAATGTCGTCTAAGTTGGGACCATGGTCATCTAGCAAGGACGTCCCAGGCGACCCTTGGGTTGTTTGTCCCAAGTAGAGAGTAGTCTAGACCCTCACTAGGCCGCATGGCAGGAAGTCATACAACGAGATGTCGTACGGAAGGAAATCATATGGCAAGATGTCGTATGTAGACAGGCAAATTGATACGTCCTTATTTGCTGAATCAATTTTGGTATTGTAAATGTACGCAAAGTGTTTGACGAAATGCGCGTGCATATATTTAATAATGTTGTAAAGTGCAATTTAATATTGTATGTAAGAATAAAGTCATGTAATTCAATTATGTCGGCTAAATTAGAGTTATAAGCTATTTCGTCCTGTAGTGGGAAATGTCAAGAAATGCAAGAGCAAATGCATACGAAATGTAATTTGAGGGAAGTTATGAGGTAGTTGGGGACATAACTACTTTGTGGGTGTATAAATAAACCCCCCCTCATTCATTCAAGTTGTTCATGCACGGTGGTTCACCCATAGAAGATGTGCAGGCAGTAAGGAGAGCAATACATGGAGATTGATGCAGTCCATTATTGTGTGCAACCATGAAGGATGTTCAACCTAGGGTTTGCAGGCTGAGATTGTAATGCTGAAATTGTAATGTTGTATCATAAATGCCATTGTTAATATAAACTGTTGTATTTACTGTTATCTACCATTGCTGCTGCTATTTCTGTCATTGCTGCTATTATTAGTGTTGTTGCAGGTTTTCTGTGCATTATTATTGCTATACTACAATGATTGCAGATCTGTAGAATTATTAAGTGGAAATGGAACTGTTTGTGAGCATGTGAAATTTCATTTCTACATCTGGCGCCGTTGCTATTACGAAGTTGGGTCCAATATTGGTGACATAGGGTTCGAAGACGTGCAACGAAAACAACGCAGTGCAGCCAATGACGTAGGTGAAGACACCAGATTTTTTGTTTTTGCAAATGAAGAGCTGTCAAAATGGACGTGCACGCCAACTGGAGGAAAAAATGCAAGTAAAGATTTTGCAAATTGCAGATTCGCAGAAGTTTGCAGTCTAGACGTCTGTAGCACCAATCTGGATGGCTGCAGTCTGGAAGTTTGCAGTCTAGACGTTTGCAGCACCAGTCTGGACGTCTGCAGTCTGGAAGTCTATAGTCTAGACGTCTGCAGTCTGGAAGTTTGCATTCTAGACGTTTGTGTCTGCAGTCTAGACGTCTGCAGCAGTAGAATAGGTAGACCAGTTCGCTGTTTGGAAGAAGAGAGTCCAAGAACAAAGGAAAAAAGAGGGAAACATTGCTACTAGGAACGGAAGAAGGGGTACTGTTGGTCACAAATCCACCGCAGGAAAGGATTTTGTTTGTCTGTGCGCCCTAGACCTGGACCAACCTTGAAAGGCCGGAGGGAAGGGATGCCCTCCGTGCCAATCTCCGGAGAAGGTCGGCTCCTATACTAAACTACTGGGGTTTTAAGCTAAGAGTGCAGGAAAGAGATTAAAAAGTACAGAAAGAAATGGAAATAGCTTGATATTGCAGTGGGAAAGAACAAGCAGCACAATAACTTACTTATATCTAAACTAGCAGCATTCAATAAAGAAAATGTAACAAAAACTGAAACTGCATATGCTTCTCTATGTATCCTCTACAGAATTCCAAACACATTTATCTTCCAATGCTAAAATCCAGATATCAGAATTACAACAACTAGAAAACTAAATGAAAGCAAGAATACTTGCCAGAGGCAGCATAAAAAGAAAGCACAAATTCAGAGCCAAGGATCTTCAGTATTGATGCAAAATGTTTAGCTACAGCAGCTTCTTTAGCAATATGTTCCCCCCCCGTTTTCATTACAATGCGTGGGTTTTTATAGAGGACCCTTCCCTCTGAGCCATTAATGCACTAGATCTACAAGGACGCTCAGGCGGCCTCAAAAATCGCGCTCGCCACCTTCTACAATTGAAAATTCCCATCCTATTACCATAACTAGATATAGGCCTTTTGGGGCGAAAAAAATGCATGTGCCGCAAAAATGCCTCGAATAAATACCCGGTCTTGGAATGTGTGCCCCTCGGGAGAAGCACCGTCGTCAGAAGCACCCTGGGTGAAGCTTCGCTGAATTTGCGTCCGAAGCGCAGCTTCGCAATGAACTCGGGCCGAAGTGAAGGCCAGGATGGGAGGCAAAATGTTTTCATCTGGGATGGTTCGCTGGAAACTGGCTCCGAAAACAACTTCGCGAGAAAAACTAGCCGAAGTAACCAGCCTCGCTGAAGAGAACGGGGTGACCCAACTCCCCGTTATGCTGCTTCGCTGAAAGATGGATGCTTCGCGGCGATCGGGTCTCAAAGTGGCCATTCAGGGAAGCTCTGGCCGAAACTCACCCTTCGCCTTAGGAGTTTTCCCACTCTTCAAATGGTGCTTCGGCAATGTAGTGACCGAAGTGGGAGGTTCGCTGGGTGAATGGCCGAAGTAACAATTTTGCCAGACTAAGGCCCGAACTGGCGCCTTCTAGATGATGGTTCGTCGGGGGAAGGGGCCGAAGTGACACTTCGGCGTAATTTCCAGCGAAGTAGCCTAGCTAACTCAAAGGCATTTAGTGAAGTAGTCAAAACTGAAACTTCGCAGCTCCACTGCCCGAAGTAACAACTTCGGCAGTCTTGTGAGCGAAGTGCACCCTATGCCTTGGCAGATTTTAAGCTCAAACTAGATTTGCCTTTTTTTCTTCTTGCGAAGCTGCCAGTCCCTGACTGTTTTCAGCGAAGCTGCCAGTTTCTCTCTGCTTTCTGCTGGCAAAGCTACTTATATACATGAAATGAATACAAGGGGCCAAAAAGGTGGATACCAAAAGTGCTGTAATGCCGTAAAATACAGAAAAAGCAAGGGAACAAATTCATGAAAAATAAGAAAACACATTATAAAATCGACTCATACTTCAAAATTTTACCCCTCCACAAAATGTGACAGAATTGTCAACATTCCTAGCGGCTCGCGGGGTATCGAGCTCGCCTCGGTGAACGGACCCTCAGCGTTGATCCATTGGGCCAGAGTTACTCTCGGTCTCTACTTCAGTCTGTACATCTTCTCCTAGAGGTTCCTCTACAGCAACTTCTCTTTCTTCTTCTCCTCCTCCTTCCTCATCAAGCACTTGTTCTTGCTCCTGCTCTGGTGGCTGGGGAAGACGGTCACGAATGCGTTCCATTGTCCGGCGGATGTGGGCCCAGGCCCCCTCCTGAAAAGGCTCGCGATCTTGGAGTGACTTGACCAGAACGCAGAATTGCTGAATCTGGTCAATATCAGCATGCTTAGCTCGCTTGCTCAGGTCAGTCAGATACGTTCCAATCTGGCAATACTTGAGGATGAAATCTGTAACCTGTCTTTCTGTTATGGGGTCTACCCAATTATCAATTTCTGACGTGTCACTCTCAAAGGCAAGCCACACTGGCTTGAGCTCTTCCTTCGATAAAAGGTTCCCATCATCATCTGTAAATCCAGGGAAACCTAACTGAGAGAGATCTTGAAAATATGTTAAGGAAGTGCGTTGTTCCTGTTCGAACACATCCATCAGCCGCTTGGCCTTTTGAGCCTTTTTTAGTTTCGAGAAGAAAGCGTGAACTGTGGATTGAACTGTGGACCAATCCCTCGCGGTCCGACTCATGGCAGGAACTTGCAAATCTTGGTACTTAATACTGTGCACCTCAAAGGCCAGATTCAGCCGGCGCCGTATTTCCTGCATTACTTCATCAACAATTGGCCCATCTTGCGAAGCTGCACGCTGGGCCTCTGTAATGTACAACAGAAGAGACAGGGCACTGGAGGCCCGAGACCTGAAGTTTCTTAACAATTGCGCACGAATGCTCTTGATTCTGTCCCTATCAAACAGCTCCACACTTATCTCCTTTTCGTCCAACTGCTGCTGCACCTCGCTGACTTGGGCTTCAAACTTCTTCGCCCTGTCCTCTGCTTCTGTTTGTGCTTTCTTGTGATCTTCTGCAGCACTTTGGAGCTCAGTTACTTGTTGTTTGAGGGCAGTCACCTCCTGCTTCATTTGTTCATGTTTTTTCTGAGCGTCCTCCAGCTGGGCACGAGCTTTTGCCAGGTCTTCTTCCAGCTTTATGTTAGCATTTTCCATTTCATAGCGGCGCTCATTAACTCGCTTAGCGTGGAGGCAAACTGAATCAATCCTAACATGCATGGACTCTGACTCATGCTCCACATCTAGCTTTTCCAGGTCCTTTATCTTCTCATGATAGCTGTAATCCGAAGGCGTCATCTCATCTATAGGCTTTTGGACCTTCGGCACCTTCTTTACTTTGTGGAGCTTCATGTTTTGTGTATCGAAAACAGCACACTTCTCCACTTTCGCCAAGGACCGCCCTCTCTTCCTCTTGGCATCCTTGAGCAATTTGTCTGTATTCTGCCTGGCCCGGAGCAACCTCTCCGCTAGAGGGCGCTCTTCAATCAAAGACAATTCATTATCTAATGATGCTGGATTCCCAGCCATAGGGGTGAATAAATATAAGGTCTGGTGGGGGTATGCTTCGCCCGATGGGTTGGTGACAGGTGTGGTGGGGGATTCGGCGGGTAAGGGCGAAGCGACGGGTTGCACTGCCGTGACTGGACTATTGGGGTCTGGGAGCGAAGAGTCGCCCCCAGGCTGTTCAGATGCTGCGGGGTTGGGGTGAATGGGTGGTGGTTCGTTGGTGGTGCCCCGACCGAGTGATGCAGACAATGTAAAGGCATTAGGGGTAGCAGCGTAAGAGCCGAATGCGGCTTGGGTGAATGGGGAGGCGACGGCGAGTGAAATCTTGTAATGTCCCTTTCTTGGCTTGTTGTCAGTATGGGAGCATTCAGAGGAGGTTGGAGGATTACCAGGTTGATGTATGCTTCTGGATGCCTGTTTTCTGGAGTTATACTGAGCTCAAATGATGGACTTACTATTTATAGTAAGTCAGTTATGAGGGTTTCTGGCCGAGCAGACAGCAGGATGTTACTCTACGCCATATTGGGTATCCAGATATATATTCTATTGATAGACTTCGGTCTGTTTGGTCATTGGTGTAGAAGACTTACTATTTTTAGTAAGTCAGTTAGGGTTGGCATTTTGGGAAACGGAAAAGGTATTTTTGTCATATACGGCAAAAAGGGTATCCGTTTCTATCTTTTGTTTGGTGATTGGATGTTGGGAGCCTGATTATTTTAATGCCCGAAGTTAATTAATATTATAATTAAATGTAATGTTTAAATATATTACAATTGGGCTTATATTTTTGATTAAAAGGGGCCTTGTGAGTACTCGTTTTAAAGGGGATGAAATAAAGATTTGATTGGGAAGATTATTTTATCATTTTTAATTACTTTTGTCACCTTGGGAAGTGGGACGCCCCTTTTTGGCTCTTAAGTTATGATATTAATGTATTTCTTTATTCCACATTCATCAAACATGAGTAACGTCCAACTTGAAGAAAGAATAAAAGGGCGTTGAGGAGGCATAAGGAGACATCTTTGGTTATTATATTTTTCTCTTGGAGAACTTGGTGAAGTTCTTGCACATTGCAGGAGTTACCTTTCAGCTTTGTTATGACGAAAACCACAGCAAGGGACGCCATTGCCGGTAGTGGAAAATCTCCTCACTTTGGCAGTTGCACATCCTTGGGAATGACTTTGAGCTAATTGGAGAAAATATTGCAGGTTCTTTGCGGCAGATTGGAAGGGTTTAAAAAGAGTTATCTGAGCATTCTTATCAGCCAACAAGATTATTGGGTTTGAGGACAGGTTGCATCGATTGAAGATCATATTGGAAGATTCCCTTCATGGTATTTGAGTAGGTCTAGCAGTTGGAGATTGGCAATTTGCAACAATAAGAGCATCTATTTCGGTCATTGTGGAAGAGCTTCTTGGAGGAAGATTATAGGAAGAACACAAAATTTCTACAGCAGGTTTATATCTCATCCAACTCGCCCATTGCAGCCCAATCGTGGCATTGCTGAAGCATAACACTTTAAACTCTAAGGATAGTGATCAGATTTGAGGGAATTTGAGTGTTGGGAAGAGCAGAAAACAAAGTACATTGCAGACGTACCAAGCCCTACACCTGGCCGTACAAGCTGGGTAGGACGTGATTCCCTTAGGGTTCTAAACGCCCCTCCTTGTGAAGGATTATCAATTGCTAAGTCTTCCTCTCAGTAAAGGGTATCTGAAAGTGCTTTGAGTTTCATGAAGAAGCATGTATTTGATGACATATGAATGAAAATGATGTTTTTTCTGAGTCTGATTTGCAACCTCATAATTATATCAGGACCTTCTAATCATGGGTACCTCTCCTTATTTAATGATATGTTTTAGAGGGTTTCTTTTACTATGTTGGTAGAATATTGTGCTCAATTTTCATTGCAATTGGAGAAGTGTTTTAGAAGTTAGAGAGAGATTACTTCTTGGTTGTAGCTTCTTTCATTGAATGCATAACAAGTGTTTGTAAAAATGTCTTGCTTGAATATCATAAGTTTTTAAGATCATTCAAAGGATGGGGTTAGCATATTGAAACAACATATGATATTTCTACACCAAAAACGAATTCATATTATCCAAATCAGAAAAACAAAGTTGCAAATTCAAACAATTACTCAAGAGGAGCAGTATTCTAGTGGTCTCAGTTGGGGTGGGACATTACAAATCTTTTCGACAGATGAAACATCGAGGGAAACGTTTGTTTGGGGGGCGCTGCTTGTTGGCAAAGATGACATTGAAGGCCTTTCGGCCGGGGCAACTACGGATGGAGTTCCAGAAGAAAGAGAAGGGGAGAGGGGGCGCGTACCTTCGTGCTCTACTGTGAGAGTGGTAGAAGCGAAGTCCTGCGTGTTGGGGTCTTGGCCGCTCTTCTCCTCTGTTTTTTCACTATCTCCAACTCTTTGCTCATCGACATTCCCCTCTTCCTGTGTGTTATCTTCCACATTCACAACTTCATTTTCAACATCAATGACCTCCTTCTCTTCTTGCGGCGGGGGCTCGGGTGCTGCTTCGCCAGCGGCTGTATTAACAGGGCTTTCAGAAGGTCGTTCGTTGATAGAGCCGGAGGATTTGGTACGAGGCCGCTTCGGGTGAGGGGGAGGCAATTGTGTTTCAGCAGCCTTCTTTCTTTTCTTCTTCTTCTCCAGCTGCTGCACATATTTTTCAACAGCCTGATTAGATCCCTCGGCCGGCTCACCCCGTTGCTCCTGCTGTGCCACCGCCTGTTCTTCTTCTTCTTCATGCTCAGGCACTTCCTCGATCCTTCTTGGGCTCTCGCCAAAGCCCGGGGCGCTAGGGGGCACAAAATCCGCGAAGGAGATGGGTTGCCAAGAGTCAACGTTGGCTTCATATATTTCGCAAAATTCCCCATCAATAATGAGGAAAGTGCTTGATTTCTGCTTCCGGCGGTGAACTCTCATTATCCACCACTCCGTCAACTTCTCTTCGGGCCATCCTTTCAACTCTTCCTTCATTTTCCTCCAAAACGCCGAATCAGGATCTGGAAATGGGTGTCGGGCCGGAACGTATTCGGCTTCGATTGGATAGAAATCATGCCACGGGGGCAGAGCCTGCATGCGCTCGATATGCCACTCCAGGTCCCTCCCATTAGGATTGTTGCGCTGTTCTACTATTTCTGGGTGAGGGCAGTTGTGAAAATTTTTAAATCTGAGGAAATCCCTCATTACTCCCAAGGGATCATAGAACCATCGTTGGGGGATTTCCAGTAGGCCGAAGTCGCTGAGTTTCACCGCAAGGTGAGCGTGCTGCGAAGTGGCGAAGACTTCGATGACCCCCATCTTGAAAGGGAAGTCACATGTGTGCCCCCACTTCCGGCCGTGGCCATAAATTACATCTGTATAGTCACTCTGGCGAGCGACTTCCAACAAAAACAAATATTCGGAGGCATAGAATGGCAGCAAGAAGGGTTTACCTGTAAACCCGAATATGCGAACTACTAGCCCTTGCGTCAACTGGAATACGTCGCCCATCCTTTTCTCAATGACTCTATCTCTGAGTATTGCAGGCACCCGAGGGCAGGAGCCACACATGAGTTGTAGGGCGCGTCCCAGGAATTGTTGATTGAAAACATAATATGACTCGGTCTTCGCCAGGATAGGGGTCCATTGGTAGACCGGCAGCGGGGCTCCATCTTTGTCAACACAGTTGACAGCAATATGCAGAAAATGACTTTAAGTGTAGTAAAATAAAAGCCAGACTAAGAAAGAACACGGTCCAAAGTACTGATCTGGCCCTGAATTCTTCAAATTCATCAGCCTAGTATGCAGGGTTCGGGCTACCCACTCTGCCCAGTCAAAAAATACTGGGTTGGTGTTCGGCCTTGCTGGGTCAGGGGCGTAAAACTCTCCATGAGAAACACATTCAGCGAGGGCAACCTGCCAGGGGTATACCGCAACGTCAGAAGATAGGCCCGCCACCCATGCAAGAATGGAGAAAATGTCCGGATATTTAAAATCTTCAAGGAGCAAGGGCATCTTTGGCAATTTGCCAGAAGGGAGACCGTTTCTCAACTGTTCCCCCAAGAACTGCGTCATGTTAGGGGTGGGGGTAAACCTGCCCGTCTGCTCACTCATATTGACATTCCGAACTGTGTACCCCTTGGGTGGCCCCTACCAAGGAGCGAAGGCCTCCTGTATATCGCCGCGATAAATTGAAAACAGGTTGTTCCCATCAACGTCTCGAACCTGCCTGGTCAGAGGCTGATAGTTCTGGGCGATTGCATGGATGAGTTCGGGGCAATGGTGCACTGGGGTACATAAGTACCAGTACAACTGCGAATAATAGGCGACGGCTCTTTTATGTTCTGCAGATACTCGACCCCGCATATAATCGATTGTTTGCCGAAGCTCGACAACGCTCTTGGTGAGTACAGTGTCCTTGATATTCTCCCACCCATCAATGGGCGGATCTACGGGCTCCTCTTCTTCTGAATCCTCTTCTTCCATAATTTGTTTTTCTGGGCGGACGTTGAGGTCGACCTTCTTCGGCCTGTGCTTTTTCTCCTCTTTGGACTTCTTCGTTTTTTCGGCGCCCGCCTCTTTCGGCGCCTTCTCCCTTTTCTCTGTAGCTTTCTTCCCCATTACAGCCTACAGACAATGCAGCAGAATTACAGAAAACAAAGCTCAAAAGGTGGGCTGGCGGAATTGCGGCAGAGTTTCGGCAGGGTTTCAACAACTCGTAAGCACTCTGTCAAGAATTAACCAGAGGGCAAATAGTTTTCGTTGAAGGTGCTTTGCTTTTATAGGCAAAAGCCGAGGTCGTTCCTATTAATGGCACCCACTGGAAATAAATGCACGAATCGGGTTGGAGGGGATTGCACTGTCGTCTGATTGGTTTCTGCACGCCGCCTACGAGAACCGAGGTACTTCGGAGATCTTGCCCTGCTTCGAAACCTTAAATTCACGTTGTCCCTCACCTGGGCACGGGTTTTCATTCTAACCAAATTCCCTTGGGATGTGTGCCGCCACCTTTGCATTAACTTCATGTGCTTCGAACGTCTAACTAGGCCGCCACTTTGGCACGCGCCCCAAGGCGCGTTTTTAAATCTTGCTCGTTCTTTTAACGGCTTAACTGGGCACTTCGGCCAAAATTTGAGCGAAGCTCTTACTTCGGCCCCTAAGGTGCCCGAAGCGGGCCTTCATATGTTTCTTGGCTCTTTTGCAAGGATTTCGTTATTGCGCTGGATTTTGGAGCGAACCGGAGGTTCGGCGTCTCCTTGGCCCGAAGTAGGCTTTCCAATCATCGAGAATGAGCGAAGCGGGGATTTGTGGATGTTGTTCCTTAGGTATACTTCGCATCATTCTCTTCACACTTGCTACTTCGCTGAGCACTTGGCCGAAGTAGCCACTTCGGCACGAAAACGGGCGAAGCTTCTATTTCTCTTAGTGACTTGGCGAAGCGTCCTTCTGTTTCTTTCCGTGACTCTGGGCTGTGCGAACCTTCTTCCTGTGTTTGAGAATCGGTGAAGCGCTGCCTCCATGATGCGAAGCTCATCCTGACATGGTCCTTATGTGATTTTTTAGAATTGGCTTGGTAGGAGGGACTCCTTGATTCCGGACGCCCTTATACTTGACCTGCCTCGCCAGGCATCAAGGTATTTCGCAGCATACCGCCGATGACGGCTGCTTCACCTGAAAATCGCCGAGGCGCATTGTAGTGCTTGGGCATTGGGCGAAGCTTAATCTTTTCGAACCAACACCTAGTTGTCTTGCAGCAAAAGCTGCGAACTTGTCCCGATTCTGCTTCTGACTCTAATAGGACTTGGAATAAATATGTACAAGCAAAACAACGAAAACAGGAAACAAAAGCTATGTACAGGGGTGAAACTTTTCGGTACCTCTTTAACGGTGATAGGCCTTCAGGTGAAGACCGTTGACCGGGATGGGCAGAATTTGGCCAGTCATATCCTTCAGGATGAAGGAGTTTGCCTGATTAACCTGCGAAATTTCGAACGGGCCTTCCCAGAAGGCGTCAAACTTGTCATGATTTCCCGGCTTGGCCTTCCATGAGTCCCATTTCCATACCAGGTCTCCGACTTGGAAAGTACGGGCAGTGGCATTCTTCTTGAACCAATTTCGGGTGGTCTCCGTGTGTTTCATGAAAACTTCATAGGCCTTTTCTCGGTCTTCTTCAAGTTGTAGCAGTTGAGCTAATCTGGCCTCCACGGGATCTAATTCCCCTCTTTCGTCATCTAACATCCAAAGAGCAGGCATCTCCACATGTGTAGGCAAAACGGCCTCCTTTCCATAGACCAGCGCGTAAGGCGAAGTCTTAATTGATTTTTTGACGGAGATCCGATCGGCCCATAGCGCTTGGTCCAAGAGCAAGTGCCAGGTCCTTTTGTTCCTTTCCAGAAGCTTCTTCAGGATCTTCAACAGATTCTTATTTGTTGATTCTGCTAACCCATTGCCCTGCGGATAGTAATTTGAAGTGGCCTTGAGATAGATTCCATACTTGCAGGCAAACTCATTGATTTTGGCGCCTACGAATCCTGGGCCATTATCTGTTACTATTGCTTCTGGAACCCCGAAGCGGGTGATTAAACCCTCTAGAAACGTGATGACCGTTTCTTGATCAGCATGTTTTGTGGGTACTGCTTCGGCCCATCTGGTAAAATAGTCTGTCGCGGTCAAAATGAACTTGTGTCCCGCTGATGAATTCGGCGATATCACCCCTACAAAATCCAACCCCCACTGCTGGAAGGGTGTTTCAACTTGTATCGGTTGGAGGGGCATTGGGGCGTTTTTATTCCGGCCAGCGAACTTTTGGCATTGCTCACACCTTCGGCAGACTGCGAAAGCATCGGCAAAGACGGTAGGCCAATAGTAGCCTGCCTTGATTATCTTTAAAGTTGTTGGCCTTCCTGCGAAGTGGCCCCCCGATGCCCGAGAATGAAACTCATTGAGGACTTTCTCCTTTTCGTCTCCCTTGATGCATCTCAGAAGGACACCATCAATGTTTTTAAAGAACAGCCCTTCGGGGCGCAAGACATATCGGAGAGATTGCATCCTGAACCGCCTTCGCTATGAGGCGTTTAAGTGCTCGGGACATCTCCCAGTGTTGAAGTACCTGATGATCTCATTAGTCCAGTCCTCACCGGTAAATTGATTAGCGAAGTTGTCCTCCGCTACTGGGTCGTCCCATTGGCATGCTGTCACTTCGGCAGCTATACTCTTCGCAAGCTCCTGGCACAATGCACGGCCGCGAACCAATTTGGTGGGCCGGATTTCAACATCGAATTCCTGTATTTTATTGACCCAGCCGACCCTTTTGCTGCCCATTTCTCCCTGGATGATGAAACTTCGCACGTCCGGGTGAATTACGTACACCATGGTCTAAAACAACTAGTTCATGATCTTTTTCACATTTCTAAATGTATGTCTTAAAAAGGCCAAGCTGAAGGGCATGAGCTGGGATTATGACCAAGGATGACAAAAATCTAATGGTCATTGAGCCAGTTCAGGGCACCATTCTTATGTGCTTATTTGACAAGTTCAAGTGACTCAGCCCTTATGTTAAACTTGATTCATCCAACAGCAACTGTATCTCTTTGAAGGCAAGCTTTATAAAGTCCTCAAGCTTAATTTTTATAGCTTTTAAGCTTTAAAGCTTTGTCGTTAAGCCCAAAAATTCTAAGTGAAGCTTTTGAGCTTTCAAGTTATATTGCCCGAATGCAAAAGCTAGAGTCTCTTGATAAAACTAGCTTACTAAAGACTCAAATTGTTCTTAGCAATAGAGATACAATCACATAAATCATCTGCATACAATCTCACAATCCAACTTGCATGTGTATTTGTTTAAGGTTCATTTGAGACAAGCTAAAATGAGGACTGCAATTGCAGCCAAATTCAATGGTGCGACTGTTGTTTCGCATCTAAAAGAGCATATGCCATCATTCAGAGAACACAAACTTACTGTTGGCCATGGATCCGCCACCTGGGAAGGACTTGGTGTGTCAATGCGCCCTAGACCCGCAGACCAACATTGAAAGGACGGGAGGAAGGGATGCCCCCCGTGCCGATCTCCGGAGAAGGCCGACTCCTTTCCTAACCTACTTGGGGGTTTTTAGATAAGAGTGCATGAAAGAGATTAAAAAAGGGGGTAAAAGGAACTGGAAAGAGATTGAAAAAGATAAGGGAACAGGAAAGAGATGTAAATATCATGCGTTTCGGGTGGGGGGAGAACAAGCAACACGATCGCAAATTTGCATCCGAACCAACAGCAATTAAAACAAAGCATGTAACAGAAATTGCAGCTGTTATTCTATCCTATGTATCCTTCTGTTTAGTATTCCAGATCCAAATAATCACCAATGCCCAAATCCAGAATTCAGAATTCAGACAGACAGAAATATAAATGGACATGAAGCAGAAATACTTAGCAGAAGGCATCATAAAAGACAGAGACAAGAAGCAGAGCCAAGGATGCTTTGAATTAATTAGAAGATGGTCCGTCACAGCAAAGTCCTCTAGCAATATGTCCCCCTCCACCCTTCTATAATGAAATGAGGCTGCTATTTATAGCGCAATTTTCCCCCCCGATTACATTTTGGGCACAGAATCCCAGACCTGACAAAAGCTGCAAAAACTGACAAAAGCGGCTGATGTTGACCTCTGCGGGTAAAGAATGTACTTGCAAGCAAGGTCCTGAAAAAGTGGCAGCTCCGTGGAAATCCGGTAGGTGGGAAGTTGAGTCAGTTTGAATGGGGGCAGATGCGGTACAATCTTTCAGTTCACGCTCATCCGTCCGGTACCCTGGCGACACACCTTTTGTCACATCTTTGACTCGAATCTCGAGGCTGGACACTTGTCAGCATCTGATGGAGAGGGAAGAAATCATCTTTAAGCTCAGCCTTTGTATGAGCGCAGTCGGGAAGGCCTCCGTGCCTTAGAAATTTTCTGGGCAGGTTTCAACGTTCTTTGCCCGAGTGCGCACAGGTCAGTGAGCGAAGCCCGACTTCACTGCGAAGTCGAGCAGTTCAACACTTAGTTGTTTTTCTAGAGATACCATGATGGGCTGCCCAATTGCGCTCTTCTTCCAGGGCGCAACCCGACTTCGCTGCAGTGAGCGAAGCCCGACTTCGCTGCAGTGAGCGAAGCCCGACTTCGCTGCGAAGTCAGGCAGCTCAACACTTAGTCGTTTTTCTAGAGATACCATGATGGGCTGCCCAACTGCGCTCTTCTTCCAGGGCGCAGCCCGACTTCGCTGCGAAGTCGGGCTGCGCCCTCAAATTCGTGCTCAGTTGGGCAGCTCACTTGAAGAAAATGGCTAACAAAACTGAGAGCGCAACCCGACTTCGTTGCACACCCAACACGACTTTTTTGGGATGTCCTTCACTGACAATGCCCAGGTGCGCACAAAACTGAGAGTGCAACCCGACTTCGCTGCGAAGTCGGGTTGCAGCAACACTAACACTTAGAAAATTTTGGGCCTTTGTATGAGCGCAGTCAAGAGGATGAGCACAGTCGGGCAGGGCCCGACACTTGGTCAATTTTCTGGCCCGAAATTGAGCTTCTTGGTCCTGCTTCCCGGGGCCATAACTTTTGATCCGCCGACCCGATCGCCTATTATAATATATCGTCGGAAAGCTAGCGAAAAGATCTGCTATGATAAAATATCCAAAGCTTATTTCATCCATTTTATCGCCCCCGTTTATGGACCGCGGAAACCCAAACACCTCTGCATGCTCTTTGCCGCTTTAAAGCTCCATACTTAGGCCAAAGTTTATCAAAAAATTTAATGTGGGAAAATTGCCAACATTCCTGGCGGCTCGCGGGGCATTGAGCTCGCCTCAATGTGAGGACCCAGGCCTTTATCCATTGGGCAATAGATTCACCCTCACCGTCCTCTTGATACTCAATGTCGGCAACAACCTCTTTCTCAAACCCTTGGCACCCATGGCCCTCTTGGAACACTAAAAACAAATACTGCACAAACTAAACTAAGAAAACAACGAAAACTTTGCATACTAGCCGGCTTATTTATATTATTTACACAAAATTTTGCGGCATGATTGGCATGCCGCCAACACAAATCTAGCTTTGGTTGCCTATCCGGTGAACCTGCAGTGTCCAGACCAGATCTGATTGTACTTCGGATGATCTTTGAAGTCCGGCTGGCCTCCCAAAGTTTGCCAGGTCGCGAACATGGTGCAACGTGGCAGGTTATCATTCATGTCGGTACCCATACAATCGATGAACAATGTGGCAAGGAGATTTGCCATACAGGAGTCCTCTTCGGGTGCCGGTTGCGGTGATGGTTGGAGCTGATACCACCACTCTAGAGAGTCCACCACCTGTGGGCTCTCGAGCACAAGTTCCTCCAACTCCTTGATGTGATAGCAGGAGCTTTCCGACGATAGGCCTTTTGTCGGGGTCTCCTCAGGATCAACCTCCTGGTGAGGCATGCCTATTGGGCTTTGGCTGAATGCTTGCGTGCTATGCCCTGGGACACAAAAAGGGTGCCAAAATGTGCCCTCTTTGTGTTCAGAAATTGGCACTGGATTTTATTCCTCCTCTTGGCCCGTCTCCTGATGGAAACTGCAAGAAACCATATTATTCATCATTTGGGCGGTGTTTGCATATTCCCACTGTTGACTTTGGACGAGATCTTCCTCTCGAGCTCCACACAGCTGCATTCTAGGGCTTTGCATAGTATGAGGGATTTGCCTTGGTGATTTTGCCAGATGAAGGCAAGCCAGAGATTCACCAACTCGGGCTTCCATATTTCAGCTCGTCAGAGTCGTCGGGTGATTTTGCCAGATGAAGGCAAACCAAAGATTCACCAAACTCGGGCTTCCTGAAAATATGGAGACTGTAGGTGAACATTCATTTCTCCGCTTGTGAGGTCGAGGCTGCTCACCAAACCTTGATTCCTCCGGGGTGTCTTCTATTAGCTTAAAAAAAGGCACCTGCGATCAAGAAATTTGGATCTTCAGCTCAGTCAAAGTCGCCAGGTGATTTTGCCAGATGAAGGTAAGCCAGAGATTCACCAACTCGGGCTTCCTTAAAATATGGAGACTATTCGTCCCATCGGGCGTGCCAAAAACTGTTGGCCACGGATCCGCCACCTGGGAAGGACTTGGTGTATCAATGCGCCCTAGACCCGCATACCAACATTGAAAGGACGGGAGGAAGGGATGCCCCCCGTGCCGATCTCCGGAGATGGCCGGCTCCTTTCCTAACCTACTTGGGGGTTTTTAGATAAGAGTGCATGAAAGAGATTAAAAAATGGGAAAAAGGGAACTGGAAAGAGATTGAAAAAGATAAGGGAACAGGAAAGAGATGTAAATATCATGTGTTTCGGGTGGGGGGAGAACAAGCAGCACGATCGCAAATTTGCATCCGAACCAACAGCAATTAAAACAAAGCATGTAACAGAAATTGCAGCTGTTATTCTATCCTATGTATCCTTTTGTTTAGTATTCCAGATCCAAATAATCACCAATGCCCAAATCCAGAATTCAGAATTCAGACAGACATAAATATAAATGGACATGAAGCAGAAATACTTAGCAAAAGGCATCATAAAAGACAGAGACAAGAAGCAGAGCCAAGGATGCTTTGAATTAATTAGAAGATGGTCCGTCACAGCAGAGTCCTCTAGCAATATGTCCCCCCTCCACCCTTGTACAATGAAATGAGGCTACTATTTATAGCGCAATTTCCCCCCCCCGATTACATTTTGGGCACAAAATCCCAGACCTGACAAAAGCTGCAAAAGCTGACAAAAGCGGCTGATGTTGACCTCTATGGGTAAAGAATGTACTTGCAGCAATGTCCTCCTGAAAACGTGGCAGCTCCGTGGAAATCCGATAGGTGGGAAGTTAAGTCAGTTTGAATGGGGGCAGATGCGGTACAATCTGTCAGTTCACGCTCATCTGTCCGATACCCTGGCGATACACCTTCTGTCACATCTTTGACTCGAATCTCGAGGCTGGACACCTGTCAGCATCTGATGCAGGGGGAAGAAATCATCTTGAAGCTCAGCCTTTGTATGAGCACAGTCAGGCGGATGAGCGCAGTCGGGATGGGCAGGTTTCAACGTTCTTTGCTCGAGTGCGCACAGGACAGTGAGCGAAACCCGACTTCGCTGCGAAGTCAGGCAGCTCAACACTTAGTCGTTTTTCTAGAGATACCATGATGGGCTGCCCAACTGCGCTCTTCTTCCAGGGCGCAGCCCGACTTCGCTGCGAAGTCGGGTTGCGCACCCAACACTTAGACTTTTTTGGGATGTCCTTCACTGACAATGCCCAGGTGCGCACAAAACTGAGAGCGCAACCCGACTTCGCTGCTCTTTCACTGACAATGCCCAGGTGCGCACAAAACTGAGAGCGCAACCCGACTTCGCTACGAAGTCGGGTTGCGGCAACACTAACACTTAGAATATTTTGGGCCTTTTTATGAGCGCAGTCGAGAGGATGAGCGCAGTCGGGCGGGGCCAAAAACTTAGTCAATTTTCTGGCCCGAAATTGAGCTTCCTGGTCCTGCTTCCCGGGGCCATAACTTTTGATCCGCTGACCCGATCGCCTATTATAATATATCGTCGGAAAGCTAGCGAAAATATCTGCAATGATAAAATATCCAAAGCTTATTTCATCCATTTTATCACCCCCGTCGAACACCTCTGCATGCTCTTTGCCGCTTTAAAGCTCCATACTTAGGCCAAAGTTTATCAAAAAATTTAATGTGGCAAAATTGCCAACACTTACATCTCCATCACGCATCCAGGCTGATCCAACAGACACTATGAGCCACATGCTTTGTAAAGTTTTCAAGCTTATATTTTTAAAGCCTTTAAGCTTTATGGCTAAGACAAGCTTATACTGCCTGAAGGCCACAGCTGAAGCGATGATAGGGAATTAGGTGTGGGAATTAATAAATGTTAGTTGTTGTGAAGGATTAAGGTGTCATTATCATTAAATGCACCCTTATCCAAAATATGTCCTGTAATGCCTATTTATAGGCATATGTTATCAATGGAATACAACTAAGCTTTTGGGTTTGTCATATTTTCCTCGTGCTTACGATTTCTATTTCATATCATTTAAGATCAAAACTCCTCAACTGCAAAGATGTCGGATCAAGATGTGAAAGGCACGGAAGTACTGGAAATTGCATGAATAGTGGCCGAAAACTGGATACCAATGTCCGAGAGAGGAACCGTCGGTCGAGCAAGGGGCAACGGAGAGGCTGAGGACGCACTAGGAGACCACGAAGTGCAGCAGGCGTGATGACAGCGACAGAGATGGCAGCTTTGTCTTCAACTGCGTCGGCTTCAAGTGAGCCAAGATTTGCAATGGCTGGGAAGGCCTGGCCTGCATTAGGAACTTCAAATCTCAGATCGGCTTCAAGAGCAACATAAGCCACATAGTCTAATGGAAAGACACTGGGAATTTTACCCAAAGATCCTTTTTCGAATCCAGGTGTGGTTGTAAATGCTTCAATTATTGGATCAGGAACGGAATCCTGATTTTCTTCAATAAGATCTTTGGCAGCAGCGATATCTTCAACAACAGTGGTAGCAAGCATTTCTGTCTGAATTGCTTGGAGTTTGGCAGCGATCTCACGAGGTGCAGCAACGAGATCTTCAATGAGACATTCGGCAGGTAGCTGATTCAAGACTGCAAGAACATCTTGTAGTTTTGCGGTGAGGATGGCAAGTTGGGCAGAGACCTCATCACACGAGAGAGTTGTACTCGACATCATTCTGTCAAAGATGGAAACAGATGATGTGATTTGAATGAGCACAAAACGAACGGAGAGATGAATGCCCGAAAAACATGGATCAATGTCGTGAATTGAATCGCTCCAAATCACAACTCGTATGAAAACGAAAATGGAGACGATCGAAGATGTTTGGATTTGCCAAATGTGCCCGACCAAGGCAGGACAAAACCGCGAATAGATTGGAAACAAACTGTTTAGCCGGCAAAACAAGGTGCTTGAAACAAAGAAAGCCACTCCACGGATCCGACTACGGAGGCGTTCTCGTACCCCGTCTGAATCGATCTTGGCCTAGGGGAAGAGGATACTTGCCTTAATTCCGCAACCGGCTCTGATACCAAATGATATGGAATAGCAATCGCAAGCACGAGGAAAATATGACAAACCCAAAAACTTAGTTGTATTCCATTGATAACATATGCCTATAAATAGGCATTACAGGACATATTTCGGATAAGGGTGCATTTAATGATAATGACACCTTAATCCTTTACAACAACTAACATTTATTAATTTACACACCTAATTCCCTATCAAGCGAAGACACAAGATGCTACAAAATGGCCAGACAAGGGCAAATTTGTCAACTTATGCCCATGTGCTTTAAGGGGGCTTCACATGCGGCCTAAACAACAAGCATCACAAGAACTTCATTTCATTTTATTCAAAGACAGCAACAAAATAACAACCTTGGCAACATCAATTTTGGCATATCTTATTTAGACATGACCTAATATGCATAAAAAGGAGGAGGAGAAGAAGGTGCAGCATGGCAAGGCTTCTATTTGGTCTTCAAGATTTGGGGATAAAACAATTGAAGAAGGGGGAACTGTTATAAACATTTTATTTTAGTCTATGAAAATACTAGATGATTCGCCCTGACTAACCTTTTTATTTGGTTCAGTCCATTCAGAAATTCTTCCTTTTTGTTTTTATTTTATTTTTGTTTAAATCCAAGTAGTTTGTGAAGCCTAGTTAGTTTGTTGTCATTCCATGTAAGTTTTCAATGTAAGCTAGGAATCCCATATGCACCTTACAAGAAGATCAAAAGTGGGAAATGCTTATACATAGGATGCAACTATCAGAAAATGTCAATTTGTGGCAGGAGGAGGTTCCTGTGCAGAAGTTGAAGCTATGGTTTAACTTAGGCAAAGTCCACACTATCTTTGGATTTGGACCTGAGTTATCATCCATACATGCTCAAAGAAGTTATCTTCATGGTTATGCTCTCTTTTATGTTGTCGGCAATATTATAGTTCTATATTTGGTGACAAACTCTGCAAATATGATATTTATCTAGCAGACCTAAATTATGTTTTTGTTCCAGTTTCAGATACATTATTTTTCCCCAACAAGCTTAGATTTCAGATTTCTTAATTGTTGCTTTGCTGTAGTTTGAGTTCAATTCTCTTTCTTCAACTTGAAATTTCTATTTAAATATTCCCAAAAAAAAATTAATCCGTTTTCAATTCCAGTACCAGATTGCTATTCACAATACAACATTGCTTTAAATTTGGAACACAATTAGGAACATTACTGTTGGTTACGAATCTGCCACTAGGAAAGGGTTTGGTCTATCTTACGCGCCCTAGACCCGCCCAACAGATTGAAAGGCCGGAAGGAAGAGATGCCTTCCGTGCCAATCTCCAAAGAAGGCTGGCTCCTATACTACACTACTTGGGGTTTTAGATTAGGGAACTGGAAAGATATTGAGAAATTGCAGAAAGAAATGTAAATTGCATAGCAGTAACAGTGGGGAAGAACAAGCAGCACAATCACTTATCTATATCTAAACCAGCAGCTATCAACACAGAGAATGAAACAGAAACTAACACTGCGCTTACTTCCCTATGTATCCTTTGGAAAAATTCCAGGTTCACTTATCTTCTAATGCTTAAATCCAGATAACAGAATTACAGCAATCAGAAAAATAAATGAAACTAGCAAAAAGGCTTGCCAAAGGTGTCATACAAAGAAGATACAGAGTCAGAGCCAAGAGTTCTTAGTATTGATGCAAAAGTTTGAATACAGCAACTTTCTAGCAATATGTTCCCCCCCTTTTTTCATTACAATGCGTGGGTTTTTATAAAGGACCTCACCTCTGAAACATTAATGACAAAGCACACAAGGTCGTTGGGGTAGCTGGGATTTGACCCCTGTCGGGCGCTTTACGAAGTGTAGTGCGGATCGAGGACCTTCTGGGGAAGTGCGCAGACATGGTGCATTTTAAATTTTGCCGCTGGGAGCTCACATCAGCCATTATGAGACATGACCTCTGATGAGATTTGTAGTTGAGATTTCCCCCCTCATTACTACAGTTGGTGAGGGGGTCTCTTAGGGCGTTGTATTGTAGCTCTGATGGGACGGGCGGAAGATTTGCGCTTGTGCGCCATGAAGACGCCTTGGATTTATACCCCACCCACTTTTCCTATGGACGCGTGCCCCTCGAGAGTAGCACCGGTGTCAGAAGGCACTTAGGAGACACTTCGCTAGTGTTTTGGCCTAAATCGTGCCTGGGATGGAAGTTTTCCAAAAATGCACCAGAAGTGCAGCTTCGTTTGGAATTTTGGCCGAACTGACAGTTCGCTGAGGTTGGGGAAAGGTTGGCCCTTGACTGCATTAATTCGCCTAAGTCTGAAACAAACTTCGCTCGAGGTGGTTCGCTGAGATCGAGCCCGAAGTGCAGCTTTGCCGGAGGATCAGCCCGAAGTGGAAGTTCGGCAGGGAGTTGGCCCGAAGTTGCAAGTTCGCTGGCCTTGAGAGCGAAGCAGAATAACTCCTTTGCCTTACCGCTTCGCATGAAATGGATGCTTCGCTGGAGTGGAGGCACGAAGTGGCAATTCGGAAGCATTCTAGGCGAAGCAGACAGCTTACCTTAGAATTTTCTCCATCGCCTGGGTGGAAGTTCACCAAAATAGGGGGCCGAAGTTAAGGTTCGGCAGCTTCATGCCCCAAAGTGCTGCTTCGCCGTCCCCGAAGTCCGAACTGGCACTTCGCCAAAACAGGAAGTTCGCTGAAAACACTGGCCTAAGTGTCACTTCGGCTACTTTTTGGGCGAAGTGAGCCAACTGCCTTAGACGTTTTTCGTTACCGCGATGGGGAGGTTCGCTGGAGTTGGAGCCAAAGTTGTGGTTCGGCAGTTTTATGACCTGAACCTGCAATTTTGCTGGGGATTTTGGCCGAACTATTCCTCATGCCTTAGCCGATTTTCAAGCCCGAAGGGGTTTTTTGCTGATTTCTTCAGCGAAGCTGCCTATTAACCCCTTTTTCCAGCGAAGCTGTCCCTTTTTGCCTTCTTTTGTTGGCGAAGCTGCTCTTGCACCTGAAATGATCATGATGGCGAGCGGGAGGCAGGTATTTGTTGCGCCAGAGCGCCATGGAAACGCCATAAGAGCAAAGAAAACTATATACGGAGGAGAAGGAGAATTTAAACATGAAAAACAAGCAATAGTTCAAAATTTTACCCCTTGGACAAAATGTGACAAAATTGTCAACATTCTTGGCGGCTCGCGAGGTATTGAGCTCACCTTAATGCAAGGACCCTAAGCCTTCATCCATTGGGCTCGAAGTCATCGCCTGTCTCTTCTTCAGATTGTTCATCGCTTTTCAAGGGTTCTTCTCTCAATCTTTCTCCTTCTCCTTCCTCTTCACCGTGTTCTTTCTCTTGCTCCTGTTCTTACTGCTGGGGAGGGATATGTGCATGGAGCGCTCCAGAGTGTGTCTTATGTGGGCCCAAGCCCCTTCCTAGAATGGTTCGCGATCACGGAGCGCTTTCACCAAACAGTGGAACCTTTCAATCTGATCAATATCTGCATGTCTGGCCCTGTTACTTAGATCTGTCAGGCAGGCCTCGATTTGGCAATATCTGAATATGAAATATGTCACTTGTGCCTCCGTGATGGGATCCCCCCAGTCATCTATCTCAGACGTATCACTCTCGAAAGCGATCCACGCTGGCTTGCGCTCGTCTTTCGTCAAAAGGTTCCCGCCATCATCTGTGAAACAGGGGAAACCTAGCTGCGAGAGGTTTTGAAAGTACGCCAGCGAAGTGCGCTTTTCCTGCTCAAAAGCATCCATTAACCTCCTGGCCTTCTGGGCTTTTCTCAGTTTGGAGAAGAAGGCGCGAAGAGTAGATTGAACAGTGGAGCAATCTCGCGTAGTTCGGCTCATAGCCAAGACCTCCAAGTCCTGATATTTGATACTTTGCACTTTGACGGCTAAGCTAAGCCGCCGCTATATTTCCTGCATGACCTCTTCCACAACAGGCCCGCCTTGCGAAGCTGCACGCTGGGCCTCAGTAATGTACAAAAGGACGAACAAGCCTCTGGTTGCTCTAGATCTGAAGTTTTTCAACAAATGGGTGCGGATGCCTTTTATTTGGTCCCTGGTGAAGAGCTCCATTTTTTATTCCCTTTTTGCAAACTGTTGTTGCATCTCCTCGATTCGTGCCTCCAGCTTCTTCACTTTGTCTTCAGCCTCCTCACGAGCCTTCAGGTGGTGTTCGATAGTGTTCTGGAGTTCACTCACTTGCTGTTTAAGAGCTTCCAGCTCCTACTTTAACTGTTCCGATTCTTTTTGGGCATCTTCCAGCTGGGCATTGGACTTTGCCAAATTTTCCTCCAACTTCATATTCTCATTTTCTGCTGCGAAGCAGCGCTCCTTGATGTGTTCAGTGTGGAGGTATATCGAATCTATCTTCACATGCATGGACCTGTTGGTGTCGAATCCGCCACGAGGAAAGGATTTGGTCGCTATTGCGCCCTGGACCCGCGAACCAACATTGAAAGGCCGGAAGGAAGAGATGCCTTCCGGGCCGATCTCCGGAGAAGGCCGGCTCCTTTTGGGGGGGAGGGCTGATTTAAGCTAAGGATACAGGAAAGAGAAGAATGTACAGAAAGAAATAAATGTACAGAAAGGGATTACAAATATATTCAGAGGTTGGTGGGGGGGAACTAACAAGACGGGAACACACCAATCAACGCTACTTGCTGCATCATAAATACAAAAGTATGACAAAGAACTGCAAAATCTACGCGTACTTCCGATACATAAGCAGTGTATGCACCATTCAATGATCCCCTAGCAAACATTCCCTACAAGGAACTAACAGCACGGCAATGCATCGATTAACGGATACATACACTGACATAGGTAGAAAGCAAGCCTAGAGATATCGTGGCCGGGTATATGTGTTTATGTAGAGAATTTAACCGCACCATTCAATGATCCCCTAGCAAACATTCCCTACAAGGAACTAACAAAGACGGGATCGCATCAATCACCGGATACGGACCCAGCAACAAAACACATAACTGATGGAACTGCCACCATATCTATTCTATAAATGCTTTAAATTAATGAAGTACAAAAGTGCTTAAACAAGCAATACTAGAGGAACCTGATCGCCAAACGCCGAAGTGAATCAACGAGCTGCGACACAGGTGGGCCTAAAGCATATAATGAAAGACAACATAAAAGAATAAAGACAGCAGAATGCAACCGTGCATACAGATTGTATTCATTAGCAGAAGCACGGTTACAATGGGTACGGTGATTCCCTAACAAACATTCCCCTTCCACCACTTACAATGAAAACGTGGTGGCTATTTATAGCCCAAAGTTCCCCCCGGTTACATTAATGGGCACAACGTCCCAGTCAAACATTAGCTGACAAAAGCAGCCGCGGAACTGGCTGATGCTGACTTCTGTCGGGCTGGACTGTACTCTCGGCATGGTCTCCCTGAAGGTTGAACAGCCACGTGGCAGCACGTTGGGAAGAATTTTAAATTGATAGAAATGTGGGTAGCTGGGGCAGGTGGAAACTCACGTCAGTCTTAAATGAGGCAGCTGGCATAAGTAGTGCGGCCCATGCTTGTCCTTTTGCTCGGCATGTATTGGCTCAGATCCCAAAGTCGGACACTTGCTCGGATGATGTTGCTTGACACGTGTCTGCCTTGAAAGGCAGTCTATCCAACTTCGCCCGGGATTAGAGCACAATCGGGTAGCACAGGTGAAAAACAACGCAGTCGGGTAGCACTATTTCCCTACTGCGCACCGGTCAAAGGGCGCAGTCCGACTTCGCTGCGAAGTCGGGTTGCGCACCGGCACTTGCCGATTCTCACCGCCGTTCGGACTTTGCACGGACAAGGGAGAGCAGTTCGGACTTCGCGCGAAGTATGAACTTCGCCCCATCACTTAGTCATTTTTCCTGACAGCCTGCCAGTTACAAGGTGAGCCCAGAAAGAGGGGCGAAGTCGGACTTCGCACCAAGACTGGGCGAAGTACGCACTTCGCACCAAAACTGGGCGAAGTGCGAACTTCGCACCAAGACTGGGCGAAGTGCGCACGTCGCACCAAGACTGTGCGAAGTGCGAACTTCGCACGCACCAAAACTGGGCGAAGTGCGCACTTCGCACAAAAAACTAGGTTTCCTGGTTCAGCTTCACGGGGCCATAACTTTTGATCCGCTGACCCGATCGCCTATTATAATATATCGTTGGAAAGCTTGCGAGAAGATCTCGCAATAATAAAATATCCAGGGCTCATTTTGTCCATTTTATCGCCCCCGTTTATGGCCCGCAAAATCCCGAACACCTCAAGATGCCCTGACACTTAGCCATTTTTCAGGGCAAGTGTCGTCAATTTTGAGAAGAATGAGAATGTAGGGAAGAGAGAGAAAGGGGGGAGAAGGAAGAGCAGCTCTCTTACAAAAATTGAAAACATTGCACCCCGTGCAAAATGTGACAACATTTCTGGCAGCTCGCGGGGTGTCGAGCTCTCCTCGGCGCAAAGAATCCATGCCTTCATCCATTGGGCAACAGAGTCACCCACGCCGCAACTGCTTTTCAGATCCACCTAAAAAGAAAACACTGCACAGATTGAAAAAGGGAAACAACTAAAACTTGGAATAATAGCCGGATTATTTACACAATTTTGCGGCATTACTGGCATGCCGCTGACACAAATCTAGCTTCGGTTGCCTATCCGGTAAACCTGCAGTGCCCGGACCAGATCTGGTTGTACTTCAGATGATCTTTGAAGTCCGGCTGGCCTCCCAAAGTTTGCCAGGTCGCAAACATGGTGCAACGTGGCTGATTGTGATTCATGCCGGTACCCGTACAATTGATGAACAATGTGGCAAGGAGATTTTTCAGACGGTAGCCCTCTTCGGGTACCGGTTGCGGTGATGGTTGGAGCCAACACCACCACGGTGGAGACTGTAGGTGAACATTCATTTCTCCGCTTGTGAGGTCAAGGCTGCTCACCAAACCTTGATTCCTCCGGGGTGTCTTCTATTAGCTTAAAAAAGGGCGCCTGCGATCAAGAAATCTGGATCTTCAGCTCAGTCAGAGTCGCCAGGTGATTTTGCTAGATGAAGGCAAGCCAGAGATTCACCAACTCGGGCCTCCTTAAAATATGGAGACTGTTCGTCTCACCTCACGGATTCGTCTATGCGAGCTTGGTAATCAGCCAGCCTGACGCGCTCGCCTGGAGCGATGGTATCAATTTCGCAAAGTCAGGCTGGTTTCCCGGGTTCCTCGCTCGCCACCTTCTTGCTTGAACGAAGGCGTTAGGACCGGTCTTTCGGACTCGGAGAATATGAACGTGCGAGTCGCCGTGTGCTCTGATTTTGAACAGCAATGAAGCGAGCACCAGTGCTTCAATTCTGTTTGGGGGTGAGAAACCTCCTTGTCCCACCGAGCATTCGAAAAGAAACTGTCAGCCCGAACAAGGATGAGCTTGAGATCTTCCAAATGCGAGACAAAGAGTCCCACCGGGCGTGCCAAAAATTGTTGGTCACGAATCCGCCACGAGGAAAGGATTTGGTCGCTATTGCGCCCTGGACCCGCGAACCAACATTGAAAGGCCGGAAGGAAGAGATGCCTTCCGAGCCAATCTCCGGAGAAGGCCGGCTCCTTTTGGGGGGGGGGGGCTGATTTAAGCTAAGGATACAGGAAAGAGAAGAATGTACAGAAAGAAATAAATGTACAGAAAGGGATTACAAATATATTCAGAGGTTGGTGGGGGGGAACTAACAGTACGGGAACACACCAATCAACGCTACTTGCCGCATCATAAATACAAAAGTATGACAAAGAACTGCAAAATCTACGCGTACTTCCGATACATAAGCAGTGTATGCACCATTCAATGATCCCCTAGCAAACATTCCCTACAAGGAACTAACAGCACGGCAATGCATCGATTAACGGATACGTACACTGACATAGGTAGAAAGCAAGCCTAGAGATATCAGGGCCAGGTATATGTGTTTATGTAGAGAATTTAACCGCACCGCTCAATGGCTCCCTAACAAACATTCCCTACAAGGAACTAACAGAGCACGGGATCGCATCAATCACCGGATACGGACCAGCAACAAAACACATAACTGATGGAACTGCCACCATATCTATTCTATAAATGCTTTAAATTAATGAAGTACAAAAGTGCTTAAACAAGCAATACTAGAGGAACCTGATCGCCAAACGCCGAAGTGAATCAACGAGCCGCGACACATGTGGGCCTAAAGCATATAATGAAAGACAAAGATAAAAGAATAAAGACAAGCAGTAATGCAACCAGGCATACAGATTGTATTCATTAGCAGAAGCACGGTTACAATGGGTACGGTGATTCCCTAACAAACATTCCCCTTCCACCACTTTACAATGAAAACGTGGTGGCTATTTATAGCCCAAAGTTCCCCCGTTACATTAATGGGCACAACGTCCCAGTCAAACATTAGCTGACAAAAGCAGCCGCGGAACTGCTGATGCTGACTTCTATCGGTCGGACCGTACTCTCGGCATGGTCTCCCCGAAGGTTGAACAGCCCACGTGGCAGCGCGTTGGGAAGAACTTTAAATTGACAGAAATGCGGGTAGCCGAGGCAGTGGAAACTCACGTCGCCTTAAATGAGGCAACTGGCATAAGTAGTGCGGCCCATGCTTGTCCTTTTGCTCGGCATGTCTTGGCTCGGATCCCAAAGTTGGACACTTGTCGGATGATAATGCTTGACACGTGTCTGCCTTGCAAGGCAGTCTATCCAACTTCGCCCGGGATTAGAGCACAATCGGGTAGCACAGTGAAAAACAACGCAGTCGGTAGCACTATTTCCCTATCGCAGCACCGGTCAAAGGGCGCAGTCCGACTTCGCCGCGAAGTCGGGTTGCGCACCGGCACTTGCCGATTCTCACCGCCGTTCGGACTTCGCACGGACGGGTTCCCCACACTTAGTCATTTTTCCCGCCGCCACTCGCCGCTACAAGGTGCGCCCAGAAAGAGGGGCGAAGTACGGACTTCGCACCAAAAGAGGGGCGAAGTACGCACTTCGCACCAAAATCGGGCGAAGTGCGCACTCGCACCAAAGGGGAACGGCGAAGTGCGCACTTCGCACAAAAAACTGGGTTCTCGGTTCAGCCTTCCCGGGCCATAACTTTTGATCCGCCGACCCGATCGCCTATTATAATATATCGTTGGAAAGCTTGCGAGAAGATCTCGCAATAATAAAATATCCAGGGCTCATTTTGTCCATTTTATCGCCCCGTTTATGGCCCGCAAAATCCCGAACACCTCAAGATGCCCCGACACTTAGCCATTTTTCAGTGCAAGTGCTGTCAATTTTGAGAAGAATGAGAATGTAGGGAACAGAGAGAAAGGGGGGAGAAGGAAGAGCAGCTCTCTTACAAAAATTGAAAACATTGCACCCCGTGCAAAATGTGACAACATTTCTGGCGGCTCGCGGGGTGTCGAGCTCGCCTCGGCGCAAAGAATCCATGCCTTCATCCATTGGGCAACAGAGTCACCCACGCTGCAATCGCTCTCGGAACACTTAAAAAGAAAACACTGCACAGACTGAAAAAGGGAAACAACTAAAACTTGGAATAATAGCCGGATTATTTACACAAAATTTTGCGGCATTACTGGCATGCCGCTGACACAAATCTAGCTTCGGTTGCCTATCCGGTAAACCTGCAGTGTGTCCGACCAGATCTGGTTGTACTTCAGATGATCTTTGAAGTCCGGCTGGCCTCCCAAAGCTTGCCAGGTCGCAAACATGGTGCAACGTGGCAGATTGTGATTCATGCCGGTACCCATACAATTGATGAACGATGTGGCAAGGAGATTTTTCAGACGGTGGCCCTCTTCGGGTACCGGTTGCGGTGATGGTTGGAGCCAACACCACCACGGTGGAGACTGTAGGTGAACATTCATTTCTCCGCTTGTGAGGTCAAGGCTGCTCACCAAACCTTGATTCCTCCGGGGTGTCTTCTATTAGCTTAAAAAAGGGCGCCTGCGATCAAGAAATCTGGATCTTCAGCTCAGTCGGAGTCGCCAGGTGATTTTGCTAGATGAAGGCAAGCCAAAGATTCACCAACTCGGGCCTCCTTAAAACATGGAGACTGTTCGTCTCACCTCACGGATTCGTCTATGCGAGCTTGGTAATCAGCGACTCGACGCGCTCGCCTCGGAGCGTTGGTATCAATTTCGCAAAGTCGAGCCGGTTTCCCGGTTCCTCGCTCGCCACCTTCTCGCTTGAACGAAGGCGTTAGGACCGGTCTGTCGGACTCGGAGAATATGAACGTGCGTAGTCGCCGTGTGCTCCGATTTTGAACAAGCAATGAAGCGAGCACCAGGTGCTTCAATTCTGTTTGGGGGTGAGAAACCTCCTTGTCCCACCGAGCATTCGGAAAGAAACTGTCAGCCCGAACGAGGACGAGCTTGAGATCTTCCAAATGCGAGACAAAGAGTCCCACCGGGCGTGCCAAAATCGTTGGTCACGAATCCGCCACGAGGAAAGGATTTGGTCGCTATTGCGCCCTGGACCCGCGAACCAACATTGAAAGGCCGGAAGGAAGAGATGCCTTCCGAGCCAATCTCCGGAGAAGGCCGGCTCCTTTTGGGGGGGGGGCTGATTTAAGCTAAGGATACAGGAAAGAGAAGAATGTACAGAAAGAAATAAATGTACAGAAAGGGATTACAAATATATTCAGAGGTTGGTGGGGGGGAACTAACAGTACGGGAACACACCAATCAACGCTACTTGCTGCATCATAAATACAAAAGTATGACAAAGAACTGCAAAATCTACGCGTACTTCCGATACATAAGCGATGTATGCACCATTCAATGATCCCCTAGCAAACATTCCCTACAAGGAACTAACAGCACGGCAATGCATCGATTAACGGATACGTACACTGACATAGGTAGAAAGCAAGCCTAGAGATATCAGGGCCAGGTATATGTGTTTATGTAGAGAATTTAACCGCACTGTTCAATGGCTCCCAAAGCAAACATTCCCTACAAGGAACTAACAAAGCACGGGATCGCATCAATCACCGGATACGGACCAACAACAAAACACATAACTGATGGAACTGCCACCATATCTATTCTATAAATGCTTTAAATTAATGAAGTACAAAAGTGCTTAAACAAGCAATACTAG
Organism: Wollemia nobilis; assembly: GCA_028583015.1. Classification (NCBI taxonomy): domain Eukaryota; kingdom Viridiplantae; phylum Streptophyta; class Pinopsida; order Araucariales; family Araucariaceae; genus Wollemia; species Wollemia nobilis. Next base: position 1,921,498 of record JAQPPZ010000863.1, read on the forward strand.
AGGAACCTGATCGCCAAACGCCGAAGTGAATCAACGAGCTGCGACACAAGTGGGCCTAAAGCATATAATGAAAGACAAAGATAAAAGAATAAAGACAAGCAGTAATGCAACCGTGCATACAGATTGTATTCATTAGCGTAAGCACGGTTACAATGGGTACGGTGATTCCCTAACAAACATTCCCCTTCCACCACTTACAATGAAAACGTGGTGGCTATTTATAGCCCAAAGTTCCCCCTGTTACATTAATGGGCACAACGTCCCAGTCAAACATTAGCTGACAAAAGCAGCCGCGGAACTGCTGATGCTGACTTCTGTCGGGCTGGACTGTACCCTCGGCATGGTCTCCCTGAAGGTTGAACAGCCACGTGGCAGCGCGTTGGGAAGAACTTTAAATTGACAGAAATGCGGGTAGCTGAGGCAGGTGGAAACTCACGTCAGTCTTAAATGAGGCAGCTGGCATAAGTAGTGCGGCCCATGCTTGTCCTTTTGCTCGGCATGTCTTGGCTCGGATCCCAAAGTTGGACACTTGTCTGATGATAATGCTTGACACGTGTCTGCCTTGCAAGGCAGTCTATCCAACTTCGCCCAAGATTAGAGCACAATCGGGTAGCACAGTGAAAAACAACGCAGTCGGGTAGCACTATTTCCCTATCGCGCACCGGTCAGAAGGCGCAGTCCGACTTCGCTACGAAGTCGGGTTGCGCACCGGCACTTGTTGATTCTCACCGCCGTTCGGACTTCGCACGGACACTTAGTCATTTTTCCTGCCAGCCTGCCAGCTACAAGGTGCGCCCAGAAAGAGGGGCGAAGTCGGACTTCGCACCAAGATCGGCGAGCGCACTCGCACCAAAGCGAACGACCAAACGGGCGACGCACTCGCACCAAAATCGGGCGAAGTGCGAACTTCGCACTAAATCGGGCGAAGTGCGCACTTCGCACAAAAACTGGGTTTCCCGGTTCAGCTTCCCGGGCCATAACTTTTGATCCGCCGACCCGATCGCCTATTATAATATATCGTTGGAAAGCTTGCGAGAAGATCTGCAATAATAAAATATCCAGGGCTCATTTTGTCCATTTTATCGCCCCCGTTTATGGCCCGCAAAATCCCGAACACCTCAAACATGCCCTGACACTTAGCCATTTTTCAGGGCAAGTGTCGTCAATTTTGAGAAGAATGAGAATGTAGGGAACAGAGAGAAAGGGGGGAGAAGGAAGAGCAGCTCTCTTACAAAAATTGAAAACATTGCACCCCGTGCAAAATGTGACAACAGGACCTCGTCTCCTGCCCCACGTCAAGCACCTTTAGGTCCTTGATGGTCTGCTGATAGGTGTAGTCCGAAGGTGCCATTTCCTCCACGGGCTTCTGAACTTTTGGCACCTTTTTCACCTTGTGGAGCTCCATCTTTTGCGGGTCGAACATGGCGCACTTCTCGACTTTGGCGGGGGTTCGCGCCTTCTTCCTTGAGCCACTAATGTGAACTTTGTCGCGCCTGAAGCAGGCTCTCCGCTAGGGGGCGCTCCTCTATCAGCTCCAACTCTGTATCCAGAGGTGCCGGATCTCCAGACATAGGCGTAAACAGGTACAGATTTTGCTGGGGATGGGCTTCGCTGGATGGGTTGTAAACAGTGGTGATGGGGGTTTCAGCGGCTGAAGGAGGAGCAGGGGTCTGGATAGCCTTGATTAGGCTTTTGGGGCCTGAGAGTGAAGGATTGCTTTGAGATTGCGCAGCGGGCGTGGGATTGAGGAGGAAAGACGGTGGTTCACTTGGGGCGCCCCTGTCGAGTGATGCAGAGGCTGCGATGGCATTGGGGGCAGTAGCGTATGAACCAAATGCTGCTTGGGTAAACTGGGAAGCAACGAAAAGTTGGACCTCTTCAATTAACAAGTGAGAAACTATGAGGGGAACGGCCAATGGGGGTTCGCTACCGGGAGGCAGGGCAGACACTAAGGGCTAATCGACCAAGGTTACTATATTTTGCGTTTCAGAAGAGTGAAGAGGAAAGAGAGGGCGCGTACCTGCGTGCTCTTCGAAGAGAGCTGTGGAAGAAAACTCCTGTGTGGCGGGATTTTGACTGGTCTCCCCTTCTTGTCCTTTGTCGCCTTCTTCTTCTTGAGCGTCGTCTTCCACATTGACAATCTCTTTTTCTACATCGACGACCTCTACCTCCTTCTGTGGTGGGGTGGCAGATACAGCTTCGTCTATGCCCACGTCAACAGGGCTTTCTGAAGGGCGCTCGTTATCTGAACCGGACGATTTAGTCTGAGGCTTCTTTGGGTGGGAAGTCGGCATCTGTTCTTTTCTGGACTTTCTTCCTTTTCTTTTTCTTTTCCTTTTCAGGTGGCTGCACATCTTCTTCGGCAGCATGGCTGGACTCTGCCATTTGTTTGCCTAGCTACTCGTGCTGCTCATTATGACTAGCAGAGATATACAGGCGTACTGGCATTTATCAGTAAACAGGTTCGCTAGTAGAGTTTCGGCAGAATTTCGGCAGAGTGGAGAGCAATTTGCGGGGGAATTAATAATTTTACATTGGGACTCCATCTTTCTTTTATAGACATGGGCATGACCTACCCCATTAATGGCGCTTACAGATAGTAAATGCCCAAATCGGACGCAGGTGGATTGCATCGCTTTCTGATTGGTGATTTGGTGCTGCCCTCGAGGCTCGAAGCGCCTTAGGGATCCCAATCCTCCTTGAAACTCTAAACTCCTCTGTTTCCGTTCTCCAAAGCACTAGTTTTAATTCCGACCAACCTCCTTGGGATGCGCGTTGTCACTTCTCATTAAAGCGCGCGCTTAGGGACTTTAAATGGGAGCCACCACTTTTCGCACGCTTCGAGGCACGTTTTTAGGCTCAACGGCTCCATAATGGGAACTTCGCCCAAAAATCGAGCGAAGCTCCACTTCGGCCACCAAGGCGCCCGAAGTGGACCCTCGCGCCCCTTTTGGAATTCATATTAATGTTGTCACTTCGCCAAAACTTGGAGCGAACCTCAACTTCGGCATAAATTATGCCCGAAGTGAGGCCTTTAGCTTGGGGGTGAGCGAAGCGCCTTCTTTCCGAACTTTTCCTTTCGGGTGTACTTCGCAGCAAACGCCTCCGAACTGCCACTTCGTTGAGTGATGCACCCGAAGTGCCATTTCGGCCCAAAAACTGGCGAAGTGCCCGCTGCCTTCGGCAAATGAGCGAAGCTTCCTTTTGTTCTTTTCCTTCGTCTTTGAGCTGAGCGAACCTTCATTTCGGGGCACAAACCTAGCGAAGCACTGCTTCGGCTCAAAATGTAGCAAAGCCTTAGGGTTTTTCTCATTTTCGTTGCTCGAAAGATAGGGATTTTTTATCAACACTCTTTTTCCCTTTCCTTTACTTCGGGGACGAGGTAGACTTCGCTGTAAACCTGCCCGAAGTGCAAACTTTGCTCGAAACTTAGCCGAACCTCGATTTCGTGCTGAAAAGTGGGCGAAGCTACAATTTGCTTAATTAAAATTGCATCTTTTTTGCAACCAAAGTTGCGAACTCATCTTGGCTCTGCTTCTAAACTTAAAAGCAGGAAGAAATATATACATTCGAAAACAAACAAAATGCAGAAATTAAAATTATGTACACGGGTAGAACCTCATGATGCTTTTTTAGCGGTGGAAAGCCTTCAGATGAAGGTCGTTGACGGGAATAGGCAAGGTATGGCCTCCCATGTCCTGCAGGATAAAAGAGTTGGCCTGGTTGACACGGGAAATCTTGAATGGGCCTTCCCAGAAGGCATCGAACTTGTCGTGATTTCCCGGCTTTGCCTTCCATACGTCCCATTTCAGCACCAGATCTCCGACATGGAAAGTACGAGCAATGGCTCTCTTTTCAAACCAGTTCTGGGTAGTCTCAGTGTGCTTCATGAAAGCTTCATAAGCTTTCTCTCTTTCCTCTTCAAGTTGCAGCAGCTGAGCTAGTCTGGCATCCATGGGATCCAGGTCCCCTCTTTCATCATCTAGCATCCAGAGCGCGGGCATCTCAACATGTGTAGGCAAAACTGCCTCTTCTCCCGTAGACCAACGCATACGGTGATGTCTTGATAGACTTTTTGATAGAGATGCGATCGGCCCATAGTGCCTGGTCCAGGAACAAGTGCCAGGTTCTTTTGTTTCTGTCCAAGGTTCTCTTTATGATCTTCATCAAATTCTTATTCGTTGATTCAGCTAAGTCGTTCCCCTGCGGGTAATAGTTGGAGGAGGCTTTAAGGTAAATCCCATACCTGCAAGCGAACTCGCTGAGTTTGGCACCTATGAACCCTGGGCCATTGTCCGTCACGATTGCCTCTGGAATTCCGAAGCGGGTTATTAAGCTCTCCAAGAAGGCGATGACCGTCTCCTGGTCAGCATGCTTTGTAGGCACCGCTTCGGTCCACCGGGTGAAATAATCTGTAGCAGTCAGAATATATTTATGCCCCGCCGAAGAATTTGGCGATATCACCCCGACAAAGTCTAAGCCCCAATGTTGGAAGGGTGCTTCGACTTGGATCGGTTGGAGGGGCATCGGGGCGTTTTTATTTTGGCCGACAAATCTCTGGCATTTCTCGCATTTTCGACAGACTGCAAAAGCATCAGCAAAAATAGTGGGCCAATAGTAGCCCGCTCTAATTATCTTTAAGGTCGTAGGCCTTCCTGCAAAGTGGCCCCCCGACATTCCAGAATGGAATTCGTCGAGGATTTTCTCCTTCTTTGTTCCCCTGACGCATCTCAGGAGAACATTGTCAATATTTCTAAAAAATAGCCCCTCTGGGCGCAACACATATCTCCGGGACTGAAGCCTGAATCTCCTCCTTTGCGAGGCGTTAAGGCGGTCTGGACATCTCCCAGTGTTGAAATACTGTATTATCTCATCAGTCCAGTCACCGCCTTCCGCCGATTGATTGGCGAAGTTGCCCTCTAGTATTGGGTCCTCCCACTGACAGTCACTTCCGCGGCGACACTCCTCGCAAGTTCTTGGCACAGTGCCCAACCTCGGATTAACTTGGTGGGTCGGACCTCGATGTCAAACTCCTGGATCTTAGTGATCCAGCCAGCCCTCTTGTTGCCCAGTTCTCCTTGGATGATGAAGTTCCTGACATCTGGGTGAACAACGTACACCGTCGTCTTGCTCTGGGAGACAAAGTGCCGAAATTTCTTCAAGGACCTCATGACTGCGTGCACCTGGTGTTCGATGAAGTTGTATCTTTCCTCGTGCGGCTGGATCACCTGGCTCAAGAAAGCTATTGGGCGCTCTTCGCCGTCATCTCCCTTTTGTGTTAGGACTGTTGCATAGCTTTCAGGTTCCCCGACTGCATAAAGGATGAAGTCTTTGGAATAGTCCGGGTTAACCAGCACAGGTGCTTGGGCGATTCGAGCCTTGATCTCTTCAAACGCCTTCTTCCTTTCCTCTGTCCAGACGAACTCGGCGTTTTTCTTCAGGAGTTCAGCCATCGGCTTGATGACTTGGGCGAAATCAGGCACGAACTTCCTTACGAAGTTGATCTGGCCGAAGAAAGACTGCAGGCCCTTCTTGTTCACCGGAAGTGGGAGTTTAAGGAGAGCCTCCGCTCTGTCAGGGTCAACAACGAGCCCTTTTTTTGAGATAACATGGCCTAGCAACTTCCCTTCCTTCACCGCGAAGACAGACTTCTTCGGGTTGATAGATATGCCGAATTCCCGGCATCTTTGGAATACTTGGCGAAGGTGCGAGGCATGATCCTCTCTCTTGTGCGAAAACACGGTCATGTCATCTAGGTAGATGAGGATGACCTTGTTCAACAACTCGCCGAATGCCAAGTCCATGGCTCTCTGGAATGTCGCCCCTGCATTGGATAGGCCGAAGGGCATACGTTGATAGGCAAACGTCCCCCATTTGGTGGTGAACGTTGTCTTATGTTGATCTTCGTCCTTCACCCAGATCTGATTGTATCCAGAGAAGCCGTCTAGGAGAGAGAATCGCTGCGCCCCCACCACCACGTGGAGGATCTGGTCAATCCGCGGGAGCGGGTAGTGGTCCTTCAGCGAGGCCTGGTTCAGATTGCGAAAATCAACACACAGGCGAATATCCCCGTTCTTCTTCCTGACAAGGACCAGATTGGCAACCCAGGAAGAATGCTTGATAGGGTAGATGATTTTTGCCTCGAGCATCTTCAAGAGTTCAGCTCTCATCAGAACCTCTATCTTCGGGTTAACAGGCCTTTGTTTCTGCCAGGGTTTGACCCCTTCTTGAAGTTCGATGGTGTGTTGGATCACCTCCCTGTCATATCCCTTTAGGTCCTGGTAGCACCAGGCTACAATGTCTGGATATTCCCTGCACAAAACCCGAATTTGGTCCAACTCTTCGGGGGTAGAATCAGCTCCAATTTTTATTACTTTCCCGGGCTCTAACTCGAGCTCCATGTATTGCTTCGAGTCTACTTTGATCCTGTGAGCAATTGCTCTATCGTTCTGATCAAACAGACTCTCCAAAGTGATCAGTCCCTTTGGGACGTGGTTATTCTTCAACTGTATCAACCCCTCATAGTCCTCGTCATCAGGGTCTCTACCTTCAATGGTGCTTGCTTCTTGGATTAAAAAATTGACGATTTCCTCGTCACTCTCGAACACCTGCCAATGGGTGTCCTTATCAGGCACAAAAGGCCTGTATATGGTTCTTACCGCCTTCGGCTTCTGCATCATGTTATCAGTCGGGGAGTATCTGGCTCCAATAGACGCTAAGACATCTGCGTGTTTGTTCTTTTCCCGCGAGATGGCTTGGACATTTAGTGACTCGAAAGACTCCAGCAGATCCCAGACCCTATTGCGGTACGCCTTGAGATAGTGCTTTTTTGAGATGCACTTGTTGGTGATCTGCTTGCAAACCAACTCAGAGTCTCCGAAAATCTGCAGCTGCTTGATCCCTAGCTTCTCAGCCTTCTTCAACCCTAAGCACAGGGCTTCATACTCCGCCGCGTTGTTGGTGCAACTCCAGGCGAGCCTATAGCAATAATATTTCTGTTCTCCAGAGGGCGAAACCAAGAGAACTCCCGCCCCAACGCCGTTTTTGCATCGGGCACCGTCAAAGAACAACTTCCATAGCTCATCTGGGGCAGAGTCCTTGCTCTCCTGCACTGTCTCCTTCGACTTCTCGGGCTTGGTGATGGAATAACATCCCATCTCCGACTCAATCATAGCATTAAAATCAGTCAAGGAAAATTCATCCTCCATTCGAAGCTCCTCCAGGGATTCTTCTACCAAGTCCACCTCCTTCAATTCTTCCGTCATTAGGTGGACTGAATCATCTTGTTGCCCCTCTTCGGCCATTTTCTCGATAAGGAAGGTGGAGGGTTTCTCATTGTAGATCTTTACCTTCCTTCCCTTGAACGGGACCTCCATATGCGAGTAGTCCAGAGAAAGATAACCGCCCAGCTTAGCAGTGAACTCCCTTGAGAGGCACATGTTGAAGTACGGCTCCAGGTCGACAACTACCACCTCCTGTATCACAACAATCTGAGGCACCTTGTGCAGCTGGATGGGAATATCTTTGATGACGCCCACTGTTTTCACAGGAGTGCCATCCAATTGAAGAACACCTGGGCTGCTCCGTGTGTATTCCATGCCCATCTCCTTGCAAACTGCCCTCGGCATGACGGTGGTCGCTGCACCGGAATCGATCATGCAATTGTGCACGACCCACCCTTCCATCCGAAGAGACAAATAGAACGGCGGTGGCCTGTTCTTTCCTGTGGCTAAAGTGGTCAGAGTTTGAGCTAGGACGGGCTGCGTCGGCTTTCCTCCCTTGGTAGATTTCAGCGATTCCTGGAGCAGGTCCACCTGCCCGAGGAGTTGCAGAGCATCGTAGAGGCTTATCTTGGCAGGAGTCTTCTTCAGCTCCTCAACAATGTTGTAAGCCGAAGCAGTGGACACTTCTGGTTCTTTCGCAGCCTCGTACTTAGTGCGGTACTGCTGAGTGGCTTCAACCCTCTACCGCTTCGTCAGTGATGGGTACTTGAGCTTCTCCCTGGCCTGCTCCCTGGTTTCACCTTGAGGTTGCGATACTGGAGCTTTCGTCGGCAAGGGTTTCTCTTTCGTTGGCGGGGGCAAGGGAACTTTGTCCGGAGCTTTTTCCGGAGGCTGCTCCTTCTCACGGCGAGTATACACCTTCAGAGGCTCCATCTGGGCTGCATCCACCTCGATCGGTTTCTTCCCATTCCTGGTAAGAATTGAAACTTGCTCGTCCTCGGGGATCATGAGGTTACGGTCCGCCTCCCTAATCATGTTAACTTGATCACTAGGGATGCTGCCCGCCAATGTTTGAGCATAGTGTTGGTGTACCATACAAGTATCCTCCCCATGTGGGTCATTGCAAGTGGAACACCAGTGCACATAGTCTGAGGTGCTCGGTTCTTCACTGTTTAGAATAGCGGCATTCCTCGCGGGAGGTCTACCGGCTTGAGCCGCTTGATCTCTTGTGATCGCCGGAGGAGGATAGGGTCTTCTCGGCAGGAATTCTTGTTAAGCCTGTTTCTTTTTCATCACTGCCATATCATTGGACAGCGTTCTCACGGTAGAGTTAAGAGACTGCAGCTCTTGTAGAAGCTTGGTTTGCGGGTCAACAGTTGGGGGAGCCGGCAATGGTAGCGGTGCTATAGGCGGAGGCAAAGCCGGATATTGCGGGGGCGGAGGAAGCTGTGGGACTGGAGGAGCGGGAAGCTGTGGAAAGCTGGGCGCTTGACTCGGATTCCACGAGGGAATCGAATACATGGAAGGTACAGGAGGGAACTGAGTGGATGTGTTGGGGTATTGGTACTGAGGCAAATCAGGGTAGATTGGCATTGTCGGCTTCGGCGGGAGTTTGCCAATGGCGATCAAGTCGGCCTCGGCCTTCTGCGCTTGTGTATACAAATCCGGGAAAGTGTTGACGCCAGAATACCTGATGTTCATACTGAGGTCCGAGTTGAACGCTCTAAGGAAATAGAATGTTGCTTGATCAGGAGTCGGCCGAAGGCCATCAGGGACTCTCTGCCAGGTCCGAGCAAATCTGACGTTGAAATCAGGGACCTCCTCTTGTGGATGTCTTTGGATGGTCGTGAATTGGTGGAGCAAGGAGTAAGGGTCCGCCGATTCATTGAACCCTTGTATCAACCTTCCCGCCAACTGGTCCCATGTAGCAATAGTGCCGGGTGGCAAGGATCTATACCAGTACAAGAGCTTCCCCCTGAGGGACAAGACTAGCAACCTCACCATGATGTTTTCTTCCGTGATACCGTGAATGGTAGCTAGAGCGGCAACGTCTTGGACATGCTCTTGCGCCGTTTTTCCAGTGCCGTCATAGGTAGGAATGGCCTTGAGCGCCGCGGATGGGATCTGAGCTTGTGTTGCAAGGTTCAATGGCCCTGAATGGTTCCAAGCCACGAACTGTCTTGGAGGATTAGGCTGTTGATTTTGCTGTTGGTTCTGATTTTGCGCCATATTTGCGTTCGGATTTGGCTGATTAGGAGGCAGCAACAGCAGGTTCGGCTGAACAGGAGCTCCTGAAGCACCTAACTGATCGTCAGGTAAAACCGGAGCGCCTTGATGGTCTGGAGAGTTCGGAGGATTTGGAGGACAGCTGGTTGCTGTGTTGTCTGAAGTCGGATCTTGCTCGGCAACAACAACTTCCTGCGATGATGCTTCGTCCAGAGAGATATTCGGTCTGACTAGCCTAGGACGTTCTCCAAAGGCGTTGATGTCAAGCTCGTAGTACTCGGTCTCCTCTTCTGCGTTTCTAACTCTCCATCTCGTACGCATGAAGACGTGATTTTCTTTAGACTGGTCTTCGAGACTTGGAGGTATCCGAGTTCAGCAGAGTCGCCAGATGTTCAAATTTGACAGTACCGAAGCGAACATCACTTCTTCAATACTGCTTATGAGGTGGAACGATTGCGTCCCACCGGGCGTGCCAGAAAAACTGTTGGTTACGAATCTGCCACTAGGAAAGGATTTGGTCTATCTATGCGCCCTAGACCCGCCCAACACTTTGAAAGGCCGGAAGGAAGAGATGCCTTCCGTGCCAATCTCCGGAGAAGGCTGGCTCCTATACTACACTACTTGGGGTTTTAGATTAGGGAACTGGAAAGAGATTGGGAAATTGCAGAAAGAAATGTAAATTGCATAGCAGTAACGGTGGGGAAGAACAAGCAACACAATCACTTATCTATATCTAAACCAGCAACTATCAACACAGAGAATGAAACAGAAACTAACACTGCGCTTACTTCCCTATGTATCCTTTGGAAAAATTCCAGGTTCACTTATCTTCTAATGCTTAAATCCAGATAACAGAATTACAACAATCAGAAAAATAAATGAAATTAGCAGAAATGCTTGCCAAAGGCGTCATACAAAGAAGATACAGAGTCAGAGCCAAGAATTCTTAGTATTGATGCAAAAGTTTGAATACAACAACTTTCTAGCAATATGTTCCCCCCTTTTTCATTACAATGCGTGGGTTTTTATAGAGGACCTCACCTCTGAAACATTAATGACAAAGCACACAAGGTCGTTGGGGTAGCTGGGATTTGACCCCTGTCGGGCGCTCACGAAGTGTAGCGCGGGTCGAGGACCTTCTGGGGAAGTGCGCAGGCATGGTGCACTTGAAATTCGCCGTTGGGAGCTCATATCAGCCATTATGAGACTTGACCCCTGATGAATTTTGTAGTTGAGACCTCTTGTCTCATTACTGCAGTTGGTGAGGGGATCTCTTTGGTCGTTGCATTGCCACTTTGATGGGACGGGTAGAAGATTTGCTTCGTGCGCCATGAAGATGCCTTGGATTTATACCCACCCACTTTTCCTATGGAAGCGTGCCCCTCGAGAGTAGCACCGGTGTTTTGGCCTAAATCGCGCCTGGGATGGAAGTTTGCCAAAAATGCACCAGAAGTGCAGCTTCGCTGGGAATTTTGACCGAACTGACAGTTTCTTAAGGTTGGGGGAAGGTTGGCCCTTGACTGCATTAGTTCGCCTAAGTCTAAAACAAACTTCGCTCGAGGTGGTTCGCTGAGATCGAGCCCGAAGTGCAGCTTCGCCGGAGGATCGGCCCAAAGTGGAAGTTCGGCAAGGAGTTGGCCCGAAGTGGCAAGTTCGTTGGCCTTGAGAGCGAGGCAGAATAACTCCTTTTCCTTACCGCTTCACATGAAATGGATGCTTCGCTGGAGTTGAGGCCCGAAGTGGCAGTTCGGCAACATTCTGGGCGAAGCGGACCACTTGCCTTAGAATTTTCTCCATCGCCTGGGTGGAAGTTCGCCAAAATAGGGGGCCGAAGTTAAGGTTCGGCAGCTTCATGCCCCGAAGTGCTGCTTCGCCGTCCCCGAAGTCCGAACTGGCACTTCGCCAAAACAGGAAGTTCGCTGAAAACACTGGCCGAAGTGTCACTTCGGCTACTTTTTGGGCGAAGTGAGCCAACTGCCTTAGACTTTTTTCGTTATCGGGACGAGGAGGTTCGCTGGAGTTGGAGCCGAAGTTGTGGTTCGGCAGTTTTATGACCCGAACCTGCAGTTTGCTGGGGATTTTGGCCGAACTACTCCTCATGCCTTAGCCGATTTTCAAGCCCGAAGGGGCTTTTCGCTGATTTCTTCGGCGAAGCTGCCTATTAACCCCTTTTTTGAGCGAAGCTGTCCCCTTTTGCCTTCTTTTGCTGGCGAAGCTGCCTTATACCTGAAATGGGCATGAAGGCGAGCGGGAGGCGGGTACTTGTTGCGCCGGAGCGCCATGGAAATGCCAGAAGAGCGAAGAAAACTATATACGGAGGAGAAGGAGAATTTAAACATGAAAAACAAGCAATATTTCAAAATTTTACCCCTTGGACAAAATGTGACAAAATTGTCAACAATTACTTTTATGGTAAAATGGCTTAATTTTTCCTAGCCGTGTAAGCTTGAATTGATGCCTCGAGAAGCAACCTACATTTGTTATTTGAAAAATGACTTATGTATGATTTCTTAATGCACGATTCAACTTTATTTAGTGCCCATATTACTATTTTTTAATTTATTTGTTGACAATTTTGATTAACTCTCAATATCAAGTAAATAGATCGTATTTGAAAAGCAAGCTAAGTAGGACTCAGGTGCCCAACAATAAGGCTACCAATGATCTAAAGGAATATAATTCTCTCTCAAAATAAATATATATGGAATGAATGAAATTACGTCCGCGAGACCCAAATATGGTCTATGGGACCTCAAATATGGAAGTACAATTACTCAAATCATATCATATGATCTTTAATATCTTTGAGAAGGTTGTTCCTTCTCCTGCTGATTTGTGTTAGCAATTCTCCAACTTTTTTTATTTTCTTGTCTTCAAATAAATCTGTAATAAACTCGTTCTCAAGTGTTTCTTTGTATTTGTCACGGATATCCGAAAATCTTGGGTATTTATAGATTAAGTGTTCTTCTGTCTCTACTGCCCCTGTGCTGCATAGAGTACTTATCCTTTCTTCCCATTGTTCTTTGGGCGTTGTCCATCTCCCCGTTTCACATCTAAGCCTATGAGAGCTAGTCCTTATCTCGAGCAATGAGTATTTTTTCCTTCCACTTGATTTCAGCGCCTATATACGCTTTTTCCTTGTGGTCATACGTTGGGTTAAAATTTGCAATATAATATTGTCTTTTCCTGCTTGCATTTTTCCACATTCCACTTCTGAACTTTTCATTCACATAATTTTTAATGTCTTTGTTGACATTTGGGCATTCATTTATGTTGATTTCCCAACGTTTCATCCATTTCTGATTTTGTTTCATCCACGTATTCTTTCGCCTATGTAACTCTTCGTCTCTAACTGCTCTAGGCCATCTATCATTTGTCATGTTTTCTGTTTTTTTCAAGTAACATAACAGCTGGGTCATAGCAATTGCTTCTAAAGGGAACATTCCAGTTTCAGCTAGAATAATTTCATAAGGGGTTGTGGCCTTAATTTTGAGAAAGTTTGTGATTAGATATTTTTGAATCCTTTCTATTTGTCTCCATTTTGCATTTGTTGTGCCACTAGCCCACACCTCGCAACCATACAACAGAACCGGTGTAACAAGTAGGCCAAATAAGACCTTGGTGGTCTTCCAGTCCCACAACTCGGCATTCCTACACCTGTTTTGAAGTGCATATAGTGCTCTCCAGCCACTTTGAGTTCTTTTCATCCTACATGTATTCCAATTAAGTTTGTCATGAAAGTCTATGCCCAAGTATTTGTATTCTACTACTACATCAAGCGGTTCTCCTGCAAACTGAAATTTGAGTTGTTGCTTCTTCTTTTTTGCTGAAAAAATCATAATTTCTCTCTTAAATATATATATATATATATATATATATATATATATATATATATAACTTGTGCTTTATAAAGAAATTTTAGATTTGAATTACAATGATATATCTTTACGTTATAATGTCGAAGCAAATCATCTCAATTCAATCAACCTAACATGGGAAGACTTTTGCCAAACAGAGATGCCTTGCTCACCCTAGAGTATGAATCTAAGGTCCCACATCTTTTGGCATCCTGTCAGGGAACAACTTTCAAATATAACAACTGACAACTCTACAGAGTTTTTGATAGGCATAGAAGACCAAGCTAGAATTCTAAATGGTCAACCTCTCAAAATCTCTTTAAATGGAAGAGAAGCAGGAATGCCTTGACATCACAAAACAATATTTTGATGTATTTGCAAGTAAATATGCAGGTATGCAGATTGAAGATATACATATCATCACCCCTGAAATCAAGGTGTAGAACCATGTTCGGATTGATTCTGAAATAAAAAATAAAATGTTTTTCAAATCATTTGGTGGCCATGTAGGGCGACAATGCTCCAAAAACATTCTGATAAAACCAAGTTAGAAACAAGTTGGGCAGCTTGGAAAGGTTTTTAATTAAGTTGTCGGTTGAATAAAGCTACCAACTATCAGACTGGATTCTCAGCAACTCCAAAGGGGGTTACCGTTCACAACCTATGTCGTAACTATTTTCAACACCCCCTGTTCTTCTAATGATTTCCCCTTTGTTTTAAAAAAATTTAAGGCTAATGGCTTTAAGGTAATAAATTCTATATTCAATCTCCTAAATATTTGCAGATTTCAGAAGTCTCAAGCTGTCTCAAATTGTTGCAAATACAGGTACAACCTTCTGAATTCAAGCTATCATTTCAACTCAACACCCAAGTGAAACGTTCTCGCCCCGAAGTTTTAAACTTAAAAAACAGGACAAAGCTTTTTCACAAAAATAGAATAAAACATGCGCTTGAGGTTTTCTTGCTGCGCATTCTATATCCAGTTAAATTTCTAATAATTGGGATCATACTCATTCCCTTCTGCATCTTACGCAAAAATAATCATTCAAATAAACAAAAAATTTAGCAAAAACATGTCAATTAGAACTACAGAGTAATAATAATCTGACGAACTAATCATCCCCAGAAAACTGACACTAACTTCCATAGTTTCGCCTACAAAACAAAATGAAAGTGAACACAATATATGTAGAATGCTTACCAATCTTCTGGCAGGATCGGGAAACAGCAGCGAAGCGAACAAGATCAGCAGGCTCGTCCAGGCATCGAAATATATTCCCGATAGTGTCCCGGTCCAGGCTTTCCAACATACTATTAGTTTTTGCCATGACGATGAACCCTTTGCAACAAAATCTGTGGGAAGATTGGGAATATAAATCAGGGACTCCATTGTACTAACATCATATACTACGAGGAAAGGAGCATGTAAAACGTTGACGTTATTTTGGGTACCGTTTTACGGATAGGAAAGGGACATGTAAAACGTTGACGTTATTTTGGGTGCCGTTTTACGGATATGCGCGGTAGAAGGTAATTAAAAAAGCTTCATGAAATTTTAGTATATGGGTTTTAGAATAAATGGTTTAAGAGGAGTTTTTATTTCAAGTCCCGATTGAAAATCTGAAGTAGTTGTATTATGTTTTTTAATTGAAATTGTTGTCAAATTTATGTTAGCCAAAATTTTAAGAGAACAAATACAATATAAAGGTAGATCATGGTCTGGAAACCTATATCCAGGCTTGAACACCTAACAATATTGAAACTATAATAGACTTCTTTTTAGTAGGGGCAAAACAAACACAAGTGCATTCACATGGTCACGCAGGACATCTAACACCAGAAATACGTACATCAAAAACCACACACAGACCCCCCTACTGTATTACAATATGAGGTCATGAAGAATCAACACAAAGGAGAACTGAGAAAGATTATAACAGTTAGGACACCCGACTACAAGCATTGGAAGTGAACAATTACACAAATAATCCCTTAGTGACCCATGTTTAAAAACTAAGATATCCCGAGTAGTTATTATAAGGATGAAAAAGCATGTCATGGCCAAGAACTTTGTATTATTAAATAGTATGAATTTAATGGTATGAATACTTCAACTTTTAAGTAGGGATTTAGGTTAGATTCTTGTTAAATGAAAAAAGTGTAAATATTACGATTTTAGAAGTATGAATTTAATGGTATGAATATTTCAATTTTCAAGTAGAGATTTAGGTTATATTTTTGGTAAAGAATATTTCAATTTTCAAGTAGAGATTTAGGTTAGATTTTTGGTAAATAATAAATGTGTAAATATTAAGATTTTAAATGTGAAGGTTATGGTAATATAGTTACGATGAGATTAATTTTTAATGGATATTACGACAATAATAAAAGGTCTAAATTTTGAATTATTGGGGGTAAAGTTGTATATTGTAATTTAGTAACTGAAGTTTGGTTGGATAAATATATAATGAATAAATAACATCTTTTAAGAAGGACATCGTTTTATATTGGATGAAAACTATTTTACTTTTTCAAAAATAACTCAAATGGATTTAATGATAAGACTTTGTGATTTTAAATAAGAGGTTTAAGGTTTGAATTCAATGGAGGGTAGAGTTGTACATCATACATTATAGTCAGAGTTTGGTTGGATAAATATATATTGAATAAATAACATTCTCTACGAGGGTTGTTTTATATAACCTATGGTTTTGTGGACTTAAAAACCACTGTACCTTTTACCTTTACAATACGAATTATAGCAAAGTTTTTTTTGCTTGACAATAAGGGGTTGTATCGGGGTTCCTCACCCTTGACAAATTACATCTCTCTGCTTTAAAGCTTGAGAGTTTACAAATACATACACTTATCATCTCAATCGAGATGCTATAGCTAGAAACCTACATCATTTTACATAAAATGTCTGAATTTTTTATTTTTCATTTTCTGGATCTTTTCAAATTTTTGTATGAATACAATTACTCTAGAATTTAGCACATTTCTTGACATTTTCCTATAGCATCCTTGACAATGCCAAAACTTCACCTTTACTATATATGCCTTGCATCTTAGTAGAGTAATATTTCCAAAACATCGCACTATCATAGTCCACTTTACCAAATCTAAATTGCTAGTTTCCTTCCTCGCTAAAGTCATATCCCTTTATTGCTCTTTCCATCGTTCGAACCCTAGTTGGCAAATATTTACAATTTCATTTTTTGTGGCTTGAAAAATTGTCACTGCCCTTATTTCGAATGGTTGACTTCATAGGGTTGTATCTCCCTCAATATTGCTTATATTTTTGCCTATGATCACTCATTTTAAAGTTATTCAGATTCTACACAAGTTGGTCCAAGAATTAGTTAAATCGGATAACTCTTCGCAAAGATATGGCTCCTAAAATATGAGGCGTTTTTCAAGAAAAAATCCTAATCCTTCACACTTTGTAATTTTGTTTTTTGTGACTTGAAAAATCATCACTGCCCTTATTTTGAATGGTTGACTTCACAGGATCACATCTCCCTCAATATTGCTTAGATTTTTGCATATGATCACTCATTTTAAAGCTATTCAAATTTTGCACAAGTTGGCCCAAGAATCAGCTGAATAGAATAACTCTTCACGAAGATATGGCTCCTAAAAGATAAGACATTTAAAAAAAAAAACCTTAATCCTTTGCACTTTACAATTTTGTTTTTCTCATTGTAAGTAGCCTTCCACACTCCTTCAGCCTTCCCAGCCTTCCACTCAGCATATTAACCTTCCATAGTAGTTCATTCAGTCGACCTATCCTTTCATGCTCTTTCAGCCTTATCAGCCTTCCACGTTCCTTCATCCATCCAAGCCTTCCACCCAACATCCCAGCCTTTCGTTGTAGCTCCTTCAACCAGTCTAGCCTTCCATGCTTCTTCAGCCAATCCAACCTTCCACGCTTCTTTAGCCTTGACACTCTAAATATCAACTTATCATTCAACCTTCCATGCTCCTTCAACCTCTAGCCTTCCACACTCCTTCAACCTCTAGCCTTCCACGCTCCTTCAACCTCCAGCCTTCCACGCTCCTTTAGCCTCTAGCCTTCCACGCTCCTTCAACCTTTAGATTTGTTGATTGTTAAAGCACTAGACCATTTGCCAGGCCCCTTAGGGGACAACCCCCTAAAAGAGAAGCAGTGATGTTCATGGACTTATGGCAATGTTATATGAGATATGTTACAATTACAAAATAACTTCAAGAATTATAGCAATAGCAATCCAACAATGCACAAATAACATTATCCAAATGATAATAATTATTTAAATCTAATTGTAAGAAGATCAAATATGCAATAATTAAATTCTAGATTTAAATCAATGCAAATCCTTAGCCACTTAGAGACAGTGGAGTCTCATAACCACTTAGAGAGGGAAAAATAGCATATAAGATTCCAATATGAAGGATAATCTCTAACACCACCTACCTCTTCCTATTTATAGAATAAATCAGTCATTAACCCTAAATCTAATGCTCAAAGGCTGACTATCTAAAACTAAATCTTAAGCTAATAAAAATATAGATAGCCAATGTGGCTATATAGGAGTCGTTACATGAATCCCCCTCAAAAAATTTATCATCAAAGCTAGAAAATACTGGAAAATGCTCTCAAGCTTCCACGTGGCATCTTTTTCTACAAGGTCTTACCACTTGATAGGAATTTTTTGCATTTTTCAAGACCAAATATGATAAACTTTAGATCACAATACTACTTCAGGATAGAAATTTATTTGATCTTATTCATCAAGTACTAGAAGATCCATCTAGAATTACACCTTTTGGCCAATAACTTGTTGAGACAAAATACATGAAAGACAAGATGGATGCAGGATGATGGTGGAAGCTCTAGTTGATATGTCGCTTCACCAATGTAATGAACTGTTAGAGCAATCATTAATATTTTTCATTTACTAGTGTAATATATATACATCTTTTGTTGCCCAAACTATAACGACATTGTATTCCATGTGATTTCCTTAAGATGAAAATCACATGTATCACCACTACATTGAGTGGTTTTAACCACCCAACCAATTTTGGTAGTCTTATGATATAATAACTCTTCTAACACCCCCCCTTATTACATCATGATCTAAACATGGGGAGGGATACTTAACACTTTAACCATGGATAGGGACATCCTCAACTATCCATGATTTTTCAACACATAACTAGATATGGGCATACACACTATCCAATATCAAAGTTATGAATAAGGACACACACTATTGTTCACCACACCTATGATTGGGGACATAAACAGCCAGTCATGAACAATTGGATAGAGACGTCATACACTATATTTTTTATATGGGTCCTATTGACTCAAGAATGCATGCTCCATTTCATCCCAAGTGTAATAATTATTTTTATTAACAAAACTTACCCACCAAAAGTAAGTTTCCTCTTTATAAATTTTGTAAAGATGGAAATGCCAAAAATGGTTAAAACATAGAGATATAAACTTTATCCACCATTATCAAACATCAATATCATCCTCTCCAAAAAAAATTGTAACTCCATGAGTTTACATCCATAAAAAATGATAAAGCAAACTAGGGTTTTATGAACTAGAGTTGCATGAAAATAAATCTCTCCATTGATTTGAAGCTAAAATCTCACATAAATAGTTTGAATTCTTTAGGTCCCATAGAACCAGAGGGTGTGTCATGTCAGCGTCATTGGCTACATTAAAAAGTTTACCTGACACAACTGGAGGTTATAATGGCAGTAAGGAGCAAGATTCAAATCCACAAAGAGCCAATGAAAAATATAATGTGTTACAGATTCCTCTAGTATACGTAAAAAAATACATAAACAATTAGACCTAATAAAATATACTTCAAGTACAGTAGACTATTTGCTTACCCTAACTGACAAATATCTCAAATTTTGATTTTTTTTAAATACAATTTGAAAAAATGTCTATATATCTATTCTAGATGATTGAGTTCACAGGATCATATCTCCCTTTGTATTGTTCAAACTCCTTCACATGACCACTCAACTTGAGGATCTTCAAATTTTGAACATGGCATGAGAATCATCTGAATCAGATAATTTTACACAAAGATATGGCTCCCAAAAATAAGATATTTTCTAGAAAATATTTTCTGCCAAGATTCTATGATCTACATAACAATTTTTACTTTACCAAAATAATTGCTCTAATACCACTTGTTATGAAACTTTATTCTCATTAAAAAAATCATTCACCATTATGTAGAAATATCAAATCATTCATCCACAAATAATTATCCATAATAACAATCCACACAATGAGACAAAGATAAATAATACCCTTAAGGTAGGGCAACATCAATAATACTCCTTAAGGAAGCAAAAAATCCACACCATCTCTGAATATGAGAGTGCCACTTAGAGAAGGAAAAGTCCCATAAGCTACTTTGTGGGCAAAGACAAATACAAGTAACACTTCATATGAGTGATCATCCTTACAATGATAATACCCCTTATTTATATATGCTACTTTAGGTAGTTAACTACTAAACCCTCATCCCACTCACTATATAATATAATATAATAATATAATCAACCTAGGGTTGTGTGTGACCCATGTCAACCATCCATAATACCCTTATACATCATAATACCATATCCCCATATATTTATTCCTAGGTACCATAGCATTGGTCATATCATTCCAAGGCAGGACAACTAAGGCTCTTAGAAAATATTTTAAGTAGCAATATTTTATCATGTAAAATATTGCTACAATCTATTATAACACAACATAAGGTGGTTGATAGAATCATTTTTCCCTTTATACATTTGAAACTTAGGGGTTTCAAAGTTAGGAGGAAAAGGGTGACTAGCTATAAAAGGATTTAGGGGTTGGTTGCACATGTCATCATATGAATACTTATAATTGGAGGAAGACCCTTGGATGACGATCATTTGTTGTTTCAATTGCTTTACTTGAGAAGTTAAGGGTTGAATTTTAGGAGAAGCAAATAAGTTTTGTCCAAATCCCATACCCACATTTGTGGGATTGGTATAAGGTTTATGAGATAAATTGATATGAAGATTAGAGATTGGGGTGCTTGATGACACACTCTGATTTGGAGTGGATCTTGTACCTTCTTATTGAGATATGAGGCAACTAACATTGCCCTACAATAATTCCTTAGGGGTAGACAAAGATGAGTGATGTTACAAAGGAGGCATGAGGGTTTATCTCCCAACATCCATAGATGTGTTGATAACATAGGGTTTTTAATTAGTGAATTGAGATGTTGATAAATTAAGATTTGCACTTATAGATCCAAAGGATGGATTAAATTAATTTGATGGTAAAGGATTTGAGCTAGGTTGTTGGGAATAGTCCATGAGTGAACCATCCCCTATAGAGATGCCAAGGATTTTTTTACCTTTGCTAAGGAAGGCCTTTATGATTTTCCTATGCTTTTTCAAGAAACAGGTCGTATCAATAATAGATTGGAAGACCACCTTTCAATATTTATTATGTGATTTATAGATGGAAGACCACCTTTCCAACTTCTTAATTGAAGGTATAATTCTCAAAGGTGGGTTGGTCATCATGACCCTTTATAGGAGGATCAGGGTTAATGACAAATTGACAAGTGGTGCTATGGGTTAGGTATCATTTCTTAGCCATAGGTTTGGGAGAAGAGAGGATTAATTAAATTTTAATTGTTCATAGAGTTGATTAAAGAAGAAAGAGAACATGTTTTATCTCATTCCCTCGATATACCTAGTTTGATATATATACCTTAGGGGCTTACCTATATACTGAAGGTTCCAATATACCTGACTCCTCTCAATATACCCATTAGTATATGAGAGAAAGTCAATACATGGGATTCTAACAATACATGGAAGTGACCTCTGGGATATGTGGTAAAGACGGTATGTGAGGAGCAATAGTTTACCTCATAATGACTTCCACTAGCCCATTGTAATATACTCCTTACTAGGTGTAAGTATGTGCGAGACTTTATGTGGGTGACTAGTGGCCCATGCTTGCTATATACTTAAATATAGCCTAATAGATTATATGAAAGTTACTCAAAGGACCATAAATATCCTTAGTAGGACTAGTAATTTGTTATGTTTTTGTTATCTAGATTTAATGTGATCTAATATAAGCATATAAGATTAATTATCTTGATCAAAGTTATTGATAAAATTTTAGCTTGTCTAAGGTTTAGCTTCATTAAGAGAAATATTTGGACCTACGATGGTGTTCATTTTGGGTTCATCAAAATGTAAAATGAAAGGTTAAAAGGAATTGTAAAGGGACTCTTTATGATATTTCCCTCCCATTTCTCACCTTGAGGATAGGGGTAGTTTGTGAGCTTAAGTCTAAGGTTTATTGCATTAGTTAGAGAACACTTGTTTCTCCTATATCCTTAACAAAGCTTAACCTTAATCCAGTCCTAGTTAGCTACAAATACATCATGTAATGCAATTAACAAGACCTAATAACTAAATTGCCTTTTGATTTTGATGATCAATGAAAAATAACTTTTATTTTTAACCGTTCAAGGATAATGCAACAAACAAGCCTAAGGCAACTATATGCAATTTTTCTTTCAAGGATAATAATATTAACAATGGCTCCCTAATAACTAATCCTAACTAGTTTCCTTTATTTCTTTTTTATCTTTAATGGATAAATAAAAAAACAAAAATAGATGTAGAATAGACAACAAATAATCCTATGATCTAAATGCTAAAATGAAGGGACTATATTGGAAAAACTTGATTTTTTTCCATAGAGGTAGAAGTGCTAGAACTCTATGAAAGCACTACTAATTAAAGTATTGTTGGTCTCAAGAAAGCATTGCCAGTGCTACTGCTTCATAATGGTGCTTTTATTCACCTAAAAAATTTGATATAAAAATAAAGGATTAGTAGCAAAGGGGTCTACCTAAGCTAGAGGAGAGTAAGTGGATCCCTTGGTCAACATCAAACCCTCATTCAAAGATGATATTAAAAGCTACAAAATGATGAGTGATGACTATGTGTTTAGTGATAGATGCACCACTAGATGTGCAATAATGCTATCGATGCTTTTGTCAATTGGTAGCACTTTTGCTTTCTATTATTGACTCTATTTATAATATAGAGAGTAATAGCACTATTAAACTTGTAATCCAACAATGCTTTCATCTATGTGAACAATAAAATAATGCTTAGATGATGACTTTATGATTTTTGTAAGTGATGTAATGAGGGTACTTAACTAGGAGATGCAAGGACCCTAATTATGACAATAGGACAAAATGATTACTCATGCAAAATATAAGCTACGAATATAAAAAGATAAGGTGACAAATAAATGTAAGTAAAAAAAAAGAAAATTTAGTAAGTTATAAATATAAGATTAGAGAGTTTCAAAATAGAGACGACAACAAAAGTTAAGGGGACGGGGTTAGAGCATAACCTAAGTAAAATTTTATCTTCAAGATGCTAATATTGAGGTCCCCTTATGTTGAGGAAGCTTGATGAGCTTTCTTGTTGCTTGAGGATGCTTGAGAGTGTAAGAGCTTGATAGATTTTACAAGATCATGATATGATTTTGATATAATATTCCCATGTTCGAAAATTGATTACTATGAATTTTAACAAAGTTTTGTTAGCAAAATATGTTATGAATTGAGCTTTCAAGTGTTGAATTTATAGGAATCCATGGCTCCTTAGTAGATGGTTGCATTGAAGATGATATAATTGGAAAACACAAGATTTTGAAATGGGATCAAGATGCAATTAACGGATGAAGGATTGAAAATGGCAAATTTTAGGCTTTGGATTTCTACTAGGGCTATGAATTAGATTGAACTGATCGTGTCAATTTTTAGTGGGCCACTTGGAAGGTACTAACCATCAACTCTTTTATTTTTGGTGTTTGATAGTCAGTAGCACTAAAGGCAATAGTGTTGGTAGTGCTAATGCTCTAGTGTTTTTGCCAAGATCACCGTTACTAGTCAAATTGAGCAAGAAAAGTTGAAAAACTCAAAGTTGCATAAAAGTGCTACTAGGGAGAAAAAGCATCACCAATTTTTTCACTTATGTCCTAGTGTTTTTACTTCTAGAGGAATAAATATGAATACTTGGAAAACTCTAAGGTTAAATATGCTTGATTTAGTTTGAATACTTGATTGGATGATTGATAAAGATGTTGGTAAGTTTGGAGTTTGATGATGCTCAAAATTGGGTGTCTACAATACTCTATATAATTTAAATTTAATTTTTTAATCAATGCATGAGAACATAAGGGTTTTTATGACTATGAGGTCAAAGGTAGCCTATGGGATGGAAAATTTACAAAGAAATATGTTTGCCAATCTCAAAATTTGACATAATTACTTTTCTTTCTATAATATTGATCATTTGTCATTTTTTTTGAAGATAATTGTTTCTACTTTCTCTATTCTCTCCTTTTAAAATAGCTCTTACATTTATTCCATTACCACATTCTCAACATGCGTGGCTTAAGTATCATTATATACCTCGTATTCTAAAATAAGATGCTTCTTTGTCTCAATTATCCCTGACATACAAAAGGTACATATCCTCTTCTCCCATTCCTCTTTTGGTCTCTTCCATTTGCTTATTTCACATCTAAATTAGTATAAGTTAGTCCTCAATTGGGGCATGAGCATCTTTATTCTTTAATTAAATTTTTCCCCTATATAGGCTTTTGGTGGTGATCATACATAGGGTTAAATTTAGCAAGTTTTTTTCTTCCTAACTTCTTTTCCCACATAGTTACACTAAATTTTCCTTAATGAATTTATTTATATCTTTGTTATTATTTGAGCATCCATCCAAGTTGATATTGTATTTGCTCATCTACATGTTGTTTTGTTTCATTCATATTTTTTGCTTTTGTCAAGATCTTCTTCTATTGCAACTTTAAGCCATTAGGCCATTTATTTGCCTTCATCTCTTTGGTTTTTTAGATATCTTAGAGGATGGAATATAACCATTTCCTTTATAGGGAAGTTCAATTTTTATACTAGATTAACCTCATATAAAACTAACTCTTTTTATTTTATATTTCTTTATAATCAAACATTTCTAAATCCTCTCTATTTATATCTATTTTGAGTTTGATTTCCTCCTAGCACACACTTCACACCCATACAACATAACTCATACCTATTGGTCAAAAATCTACCTATGGTTAATTATTGCATCCAAGACATGGCCAACATTGAAAGATCGGGTAAGCTACAGAGCTTCGTCGATTCAATCTCTAGAGAAGACTGGTTCTTGTGAGGTTCTCACTTGCTAAAACTAATATGGGGGGAGTGAAGACTACTAAAAGAGATGTAAATATAGCTAATGCTAGAACTTGATGTGGTACAAATTAGACAACAACAAGAAGATGAACAAATATTATGAATTGAACAACCTTCAAAACCTCCTAATAGACCAACCGATTTTATCATATGTAGGTTAATCTTAAATCAATAACCAGATCCACAAATTACTAACTCTAGAACTATTGAATATACATATGCAAGAATCCAAAAAATAGAATTAATGCCATGCACCTTCAAGTAGCTAAATAGAAGAATTCATCCATTCATACATACATTTGACTGCAAAATGTTGAACCAGAGGCCAAACAGGGATTTCTTATTGTATTGCTCCTTCAAAAGTCTTTATACATTCAACTTGTAAACGCCTAAGAGCCTATCCTTTCATAAGAGGTTGTTGTTCTTATTTATAATACCTCTATGGTTTAAAAATACAAAATACAAAAATAGAATTTTATTAAAACAATTACAATAGCACGTTGGGCTGATAGAAAAATCGTGCAACATCTTCAATCCATAAATGGAATGTCGTGCTTATATTTTGATTATGGGCCAGATATTATGTCCATGCAGGGAAGGTGATAGAGACGTGATTGAATCCAGGCCATCTCTGATTCTTGAAAAATATTTGTCGTTGTTGATCTATAACAAACACTATCAGAGCATATTTTCTCACGAATTCTAGCACCTATAACTACCATGATCATGTCGCATGAGTATATCGGAAGGTAGCAACCCATTATACCTTCAAATATTTCAAGTGTTGGTGTGATGTAGTATCTTAACATGATGTCGTGGCATTTTTGTATTTTTTGAACTCTTAGACCTTAGCACCAACAATGTGGTGATATGTCGTGTTCTTGTGACCTTCCTTTTAGTCGCGATGTGGGGATGTCTCGATATTGCTCCAATTTTTTTATTTTAGCAACTCTGGACTTGGATGGTTGTGACAAAGAGATAGGTCATGAAATTGCGACCATTTGTAATATTTTGATTGCTTTCACTCTCACGATAGCGACGAAGTCACATGTCGCAAAATCATGATGTTTTAATTTTATGGCTCTCTTGACTTTAGTACCCGTGACACTGACACATATCATGAAATTGTGATGCTCTTTCAATTTTACGCCCTTCTAGTGGCTGCAACCATGATACAACATGTCATGATATTGTGCATACAACATTGTTTTGAATTTCTTCCTTCAAGATGTCACGATTTCATGCCTATGTGAGAAACTCAGGAAGTTCAAATCATTCTCCCTTTTAGTTCTACAGATCTTCAGACACTTCCTCTTGGCTATCAAGATAAAAAAACACTTGGTTGTTGTATTACTCATCTCTGTCATCTTGCTCATAGCTATCTAACCTAAAAAGTTAGAAAAATGGGGGAAAACACAAAAATTGCCCACAGTACCACCAATAGCCCAAATAAAAAACGTATAGGTTTCCAATCACATAATTAGCCTCTTTTCTTCTATTTTATAGTACAAAAGTGCTCTTCATTATCCCAATGTTATCTTTATTTTACATGTTTTCTAATTGAGCTTATTATTGACGTTTATCCCAAGATATTTATACTTTGTTACTTCTTTCAAAATAATCTCTACAAAATAAATATTTAACTGATTTTTTCTTTTGATTGGATAAGATTATGATCCTAGTTTTTTTGGTATTTACTTGCATGCTTCCTCCTTGTAAAAGTGATTTAAGGCCTTCAAACCTTGTGTTGATATTTCAATCAAAATGAGATTATCTATATACAAATGAAGCCTTATTGTATATCTTTCTAAATGAACACCATCCCCTCCACTCATATTTATTCATTCTTCTATATACACCAAATAATGTAGGGGATAATGGGTATCATTTTTTAATCCCTATATCACTTCTAAAGAATTCTAAAATGCCTTCTTGCAATATGATTTTACCTCCTCATAGGGTCTATTAATTACTACTCTATACTTGTCTAGTATGTCTAAGTCTTTCATTCTACTCCATAGTTTACTTCTAGGTATAGTGTCAAGAGCTTTCATAAAACCCACAAAACAAAAATAGACTTATATTTTCATTCTTGAAATGATATTATAATTTAATGAGGTATTTCTACAATTAAACTTCGAAAAGCCTTTTAATAAACCAAACTTCTCAATAAAATTTCTTGCACATATCTCCATGTGGTGTTTACACAACATCTACATGTGCATAAGGTGCATGCTTGGCTTCCAAATGACACACATTTAAATTCCTATATATAGCTAAAATAATCCATACTTGTAGAATACCAAGCATTACTAACCATTATAATCTTACTTGTTTCATTAGTATTAAGGTCTATCAAACCTAACATCAAGCAAAATATAATATCACAATCATGTTTGTCAATATATTTCAACTTGTGGCCACCTCAATTAAAGAGTTTGGTGGATTATAACATAAAACTTGTAATCATGATAAGTTGGATTGATTCATTTCCTTACAATGAATTTTTTTCTTCTCTTACATATGCATGCATTAGAAACCATTGTTTTGAGCATAAATTAAATGAAAATCGAGTAGAAGAAGAATCTAAAGATTGAGTTGTCAATAAAGTTTCACATCCCATCAATGAGATAAATTGCTACATAAATACACTAGATACATGACCTTGTTGACACCTCTTTGTAGGTTATAGCCTGTGTTTTCACATTCCTTTTTACGAATAAAACCTATACCACCATATCTCTTCACATATATGTCTTGTTTTATCTTAGATAATTTTTTAAAGTTTTTTCTTTTCTATAATATCTATTCTACAGATCCAATCTTTGTCATAGTATATCTCTCTTCTCTTTAGATTCATTATAATGTTCTCATATAATATAAAGTGTGTGTATTTTATGGATATTTATTTATATTATCATATGTGCATGCATTCAATTGCCATTGCATTAGCCCTAATGTATTTCACCATAACACACATTTATAGGATTAGTAGTTCTAAGCATTCTTCCTCCACACTAGTGCTAGTGCTAGTCACAAAAGACTAACTATTTTAGACATTATAAGTTCATATTGTGAATATATTCATTTAAGACTTTTTTCTATGTTGTCATCTACTTAGTCCTAGGTCGTCAACCTTAGTATTGCCATAAAAGTCTATTAATTATTTAATTTTGTATCTATCCAACTAGTCTTGATGATCATTAATACTAATTCCTCTTCATGTAACTAACTAGGGATTACACAAATAAGTCATATAGTCTTAACATTCTTCCTTCCCACACTTAACACTTGTTCATCCTGCATTATTTTGTAACTTCACTTTTCCTTATAACTCGTTAGCTTTAACAATTGAATTAGGAAATTGTCCTTTACACCATCATCCTATACCCTTAGTTTAATGTGGATCAAAGAGCTAAAGCATTATAGAGAACTAACTTAGAATCATTAACATTAATGATCATTTTATATGATATAGTTGATTGGGTCATATGAAACCATAAAGATATAGATAATTACCTAGATAACTTATATTGAACACGATGACATTAAGATTATGGATATTATGATGATGTGTACATTTTGAGAATAGGACCCTATGAGATTGATGATGAGGCCCAAAAATGACTCATTTTTATCAACTTTTTACCACCTTTTTGTACCGTTTGGTTATGTTTTGCTTTATTACTACAATAGTTATGTGATTAAATAGAGTAATTAGGAGTAAATATAGGCTTAGATAGAGTGAATTCATATGCCAATAAAGGTAGGTAAAAGGACATTTCATTGATTTATGACAAGATTTTGGAATTAAAAAAGGGTTATTAGATTTTTGTATACAGTTGAGGTTCTTATATGGCTTGGTAGTTGTTATTGGGTTCACCTAGTGCTAGAAGTTATAACTGTAATAGGCATTGGACTATATTCACACAACCAACGTTGTATCCAACAATATCTGCATGGTGTCAAAGGGAGCAAGACTTTGATGGCTAAAACAAAACCATAGTTTGGTGCTAGATGTAGACTACAACTTGGCATCGAAAGTTTAGTATGTATGAACTCCCAACATGGCTAAAGTATGAACAAATGGTATAGTAGTTACAACCAACAAGAGGTGTAGTATGATAACTAGTTATCTAACATGGTAGATAACATAATGGCATGTTGTTAAATACCATAAATTCAACCTATTTTTTATGATTTTTTGTTATAACCAACCAAATTATGTTAGAACTAACAAATTTTATAAGAGGATAAACAACCAATTTTGTATGGTTATATTGAAGACAATTTCAAACTCGCATTCTACCATTTTAGGCTTATCCACCATGGTATCTAGAGGTCCAAGTAAGTTGATTCGATCATTTGAATATCGTAGAACTATTTTTGTCTTTATTTGTTGATTTGGATATCCATTTGTTTGTTGCATATTAACTATTGTAACTAGCACAACTACGAAGGTAGGAGATGGCCTTGTCCTCTCCATTATAAATAATAGCAACAACCTTAGGAAAAGTATTAGAAAGGATAGTAATTACACTATTATGCTATTCCAAACCTATAATAATACTATGATTTAAATTGTTGTTTTACTCTACTTATATGAGTTGATCTAAGTCACTTTCCCTTCCATGTTGCTACAAGCAAGGGCCCACTCCTAGCTAGGTGGAAGGTACCATTTTTCTTATATTTTTATTTTTTGTAAGTTATATTAGTTTGTTGTTATTTTTCCTATACTTTATGATAGTTATTTAGCTATTTTATTTTATCTCTTAGGAGAACTAGTTAGCTACATTATTTTCAAATTTATATTGTTGTAGTTTAGTGTGAATGATTAGTTACTTTATGCTTAGTCTCTTTTTTGTTCTTTACTTTATTTTTAGTTGCAGTTATTTCCATTTCCAAGCAAGTGTGTTTCTTAGTTTAATTCTTTCATTTTTGTTGTAGTTAGTTCCATTTATGCTTTCTAAATTGTTCTAGAATAGAGAGCCTATAACTACCCTTACCTTAGATATTTCCTAGTACATATATCCCATAGGACACCACCCTTGGTTTGAAAAATTAAAAATTACCTTAGTAAAGTGTGTTTTTGACGACACCCATCACTTTTTGGTGTTGTTAGGGATCACGATGTTGCTAGAAACCATTTAAATACCTACTAAAAATACATTTAAAACTTTTACTTAGTTAGCAAACCGGTTAAGTCATAGAGGTAGTATACCTCCTTAGTGGTAATTTTTTATATAAGTGTTCACTAGGACATATTAAAATCCAATATTATAAACCAAGATACCTAGTGCCCTTATTTGTGCTTATGCCAATAGGAGACTAATTAGTTAAAACTAAGTGAAACTAGTGGTGTTGAGAAGGAAAGGTAGAGGTGATTAGGAAAGGATTTCATTTGATAATTTAGAATGTATGAATAGATCTAGGGATAAGAAGGGGAGGTTTATTAAAAATAACTCCCAACAAGCCACAAGAGCACAACAATCATGCCTAGAGGCTGCATAATAGTGCTTAGTAATTGTAACTAAGTTCCTAAGCAATCCATTGCAAGTAGACATAAAAAGTACTAGTGGACAATCATCATCAGATCTAGGATCTAAAGGATTCCTTAAATTATAATAACTATATAGTGCCCCACCTATTTAATTTAAATATCTTGAATAATATAGACAAGTCTATAACATTTGTTGGGAAAACAACAATATGGGAGATAGGCAAGGTGAAAATAATGTAAGGGATGAGAAAATAAATATACATCATGGGAAACCAGTAATGAATTTAGGACCTTTACATATCCTATTTTGGTAAATCCCAATATGCAAGCACCTACGAAAAATATTTCTCCATCAAACTTACCTATCTTTAGGGGGACTACAAGAGAAGACGCATATTAATTTCTATTCAAATTTAAAGTCATATGTCAAACCTATGATTATACAACCAATAATCATAAAATTAAACTGTTTCCTTTCATACTCAAGGACTCAACTATGTGATGGTTCATGGGATTAGCCCTAGAATGCATTCATAGCTAGGTTGAGATGGAAAAGGTCTTCTTAGAGAAATACCAAGAATACTATCATGTCAGAGATTGGAAAGAGGAAATATTTAGGATAAAATAAAATGAGGATGAGAATCTTGAATATTACCTATATAGATTCCTCTTTGTTCAAAAATGATGTAAGGAAGGAATGGACCAAGAACTCATTAAAGTAATCTTCTTGCGAGGATTACAAAATGAGACAAGGGACATCTTGAACCTCATGGGAAACTGTGATATAAACAAGCTAGATATTTTTGATATTATGGAACTATGTAGGAACTACTCTCAAATAATGAGAGGAACTCATAGACACTGAATAGGAAAGAGTGAAAACAAAATAGGAAAATTATTAGAAGAATTTTCCAACTTTAAAATCCATATTCTCGTATACTTGAACACAATATTGGACAAAATGCAAGCTAAAGCTAATGCCAATGAACTATTGGCCATATATTGTCCAAGGTGTAGGTAGAAACATGCCTTGCAAGATTTTTCTCTCAAAAAAACCAATATCTATAATATATGTGAGAAAATTCACCCTAAATATTAGTGTGATATTCTACCAAAAATCAAGGCTTCCCTTGGAAGGAGTTATCCTAATACGAAAAAACTTGATTATGTGGGACAACAAAATAAATTTTCCCATAATTAAAGAGCATTGTGGGCATAAAACCCATGGAATATTCCTCCACTACAACAACAATGGGGTCATTACCCCTAGTCTCTATCTCCTGAATGGAATAATCAAGGATGGTTTAATCCACCATGGATGCAACAAACACCTAATAAATCATGGTCAAATCAAAATCAACAATGGTCAAGGCCATCCTAATCCAATCAACCTTATGGGAGACAATGATTGTTTTAAATTCAACAATAAGCATTGCTACTAGGAGCCATTGGTGCTTCCCAAATAGTACTATCACAACTGCCAAAGCATCCTCCACTACTGGATCAACCTATGGCTAACCCAAATAATAATAGACAGACAATTCCTATCTATAATACATAACATAATGACATACTTAATATCAATGCTATAAATTGTGATATTGTGCAACTTCAATGAGGAAAAATATTGCCCGATCTAGAGCCTTCTAAAATGGAAGAATTTCAAGAGGGAAGGCAAACTGCTACACCAAATCCTGAGCCAACAAACAAAGAATAAATTCTTCCAAAAAGCATACCTTTTATATCTTGAAATATTGGAACCTAAATAAGAGAATTATGAGGAATCCAAACTGCATCACAATCTCCTTACTCCAAGCAATCAAGGATGTACCAACTTTCAACAAGGTTATCCAAGAAATGTGCATTAAGGAGCATGGGAGGAAATGAAAGGCTTATACAAAAACAATACAAGTGGATGGAAAATTAGTTGACATCTTAGGAGGAAAGATCATTCCACCTAAATATGGAGATCCCAAAAACCTTGTCATTATTGTTTTCATTGGTGCAACAAAAATACCCAATGCATTGGTTGACTTAGGAGCAACTATAAATGCCATGATGAAAAAAAGGATGAATCAATTATCCTTAACTAACATGTGACCTACTTCGACTAAAATTCAATTAGTGGATCAATCTATAGCACAACCTAAGGAAATAGTAGAAGATGTGCTAGTAACCATAGAATCATGGGAATATCATGTTGATTTTGTGATTATCCAACCAGGGACCAGGATGAGTGGTTATCCATTGATCCTTGGATGACCTTGGTTGGCTATGGTTACTACATTCATAGAATGTCATTTGGGGATATGACTATCTCCAACAGATTGAATACCAAAAATATTTCTCTATACCCTCTAGCTATACCTTCCATGGATTTCTCTAGAAATCTATGGGTGGACAAACCGGGTGAACAATATAATCTTACTTATATGGATATGACCATTGTAAAATAGCATGCAAAAGAGATAAATTCAAAATAAGGAACTCTCTTTAAATATAAAACTATCTTTTTAGAATATTCAAATGATCTTCTTCAAATGATGAGGGGACTATAATCCATAGATTTTTGTGGAAGGATGAGGATGAAATATTTGAACCTTTGTCACATGTTTTACTATAAGATAGTCCATTTACAAATTCACCTCATTTCATATTTTAAATATCCTTTAATGAATATCAATCCTACAGGTAGGGTTATGCATAAGAACGAAATATCGTAAATTGGCTCTATTTAGGATTTAAAAAATTTTAAATTGGCTAATTTTGGATCCTTTCAATAGGGCCCATTCGCCCGAAATTTATGGGGTGGAAGTTTTTTTAAGGTAAATTTACCCGTCGTTGATAATAATTAACCTATTTTTATTTTAATTTGCTGACCACTTTCGCCCCATTCCACACCCAATTCACCTTCAAATTATAAATTATTTTGTTTTTCCTGCCCAAATCGCCTCATATACTACCCATATATATTGTAGTGGGTACCGATAAACATACATATAAAATAATCTAACTCAAAAATAACTCTGAAATAATAAAAAACTTGACAAGGTTGCAAAGGAGTGTTTGTCGACATAAGCCGATTGGTTGCAGAGGAGTGTCAATCGATGCAAGACGATCGTCATAAGTTGATTAGTTGTAGAGATATATCTGTCGATATAAGACAATCAGTCACAGAGATGTGTCGATCAGTTGTAGAGGTGTCGATCGATATTAGTCTATCAATTGCAGGGACGTGTTGATCGACATTAGTTGATCGATTGCAGAGGTGTCGATCGACATTAGTCTATTGGTTGCAGGGATGTGTCGATCGACATTAGTCGATCAGTTGCAGAGGTGTCGATCGACATCAACCTATCAATTGTAGGGATTTTTGATCAACATTAGTCTATCGGTTGCAGAGGTGTCAATCGACATTAGTCTATCGATTGTAGGGATGTGTCGATCGATATCAGTCTATCGGTTGCAGAGATGTTAATTGATATTAGTCTATTGATTGCAGGGATGTGTTGATCGATATTAGTCTATCAGTTGTAGGGATGTGTCGATCGAAATTAGTCTATTAGTTGTAGGGACGTGTCAATCAACATTAGTCTATTGATTGTAGAGGTGTCAATTGACATAAGCTGATCGGTTGTAGAGACGTGTCTATCGACATAAGTCGATCGATTGTAGAGTAGATTCCATCAATACAAGGTTGTAGAGATGCATTTATCAACCTAAGCCGATCGATTGTAGAGAAAATACTGTCATAAAAATTTGATCAATTGCAAAGGCATGTTTGTGATCCGACCCATTGCAGAAGTGTGTTGATCAGCATAGGGCTATCGATTACAAAGGATTCATGACTAAAAATTAGTAGAGTATTCTTCTTCCATTATTATTTTTTCCAAATATCTTTTTCTTCAGTTTCATAGGCACTGTAGGTGAACTATATGCAACTATGGCAAACAACTATCAATGTCATCTGGTTGTGTGTTAGGAGCATTTCTCTTGTCAGAGACTGCTTCTTTTCTTTTAGAGTATATTTTATAATTCATAGGTAGTGTAGAAGCACTATCTGCAACTTTGGTCGATAACTATCCATGTCATGTTCTGTGTTAGGAGCATTTTATTGTCAGACTGCTTCCTATCTTTTAGATGTCATTCTACAAGGCAACGTAGGTTCATTTTGAGGGATGTATACTATTTTTATTCAATTTCATATACATTTCTTAACATCTGAAGGTTTTTTATTTACAAATACAATGTCACCTACTGAATATGGAAAGAAGGGAGACCAATCTTCTTGTAAAAAGACAATTCTGAAATATTTTACACAAATATCAAAATGTAGTGAGGCATCAATCTCTACAGATTCTACACAACATGCAGGTACAAACACCTTTCTTAAATATTTTTATTATTCTTAAATATAAAACATTTATTTATTAATAGATAAATGGTTGTCTACTTATCTACCTTTTTTTAAATGCTTTGTAAAACTGTATTCTGTTAATTCTTTAAAATAATGCATTTTTTACTTCAAAAATTGATAGAGAACACCAAACATTGAATGTAGTAAATATTGTCAATCTTGATGTGCATTCAATCGAAGATATTCCAGAATATGAGATGGGACCACATAATAATTTTCCTAATAACGACATTCAACAACCACTTCAAAAGATTTTAAATTTAGACACATCAACCAAAAAAGAAAAATGATAGTACAATTAAAATGCAGACCTCTAGGGAATCTTGTAGTCAAAAATCTAAATGTCAAAAGATAAGTGAATGGACTATTGGAAGGGATTTTAAAAATGAATGGGCATGGTTATACCCCTTTATTGAGCGATATGAGAAACAAAATATGTGTAAATGCATTATTTGTACATGGAATATGGGAAAGGATCATTTATTGCAAAATAAGAAAGACACAATAGAAAAACACTGTGGGAAAGTTTACATCAAAGAAATACAAAGTGATGGAACAATTAACATATTTTATAGGTGGAAGGATGCATCAGAATGTGTGCATGTGAGATATGCACTTGAATATGAAAAAGCAATGAAACAAAAACAAAATCTCATTGAGAAGGGTGGAACAATCAAGGCACAATTTCAAAAAATTAATAATACTATATTAGCCTCAAAGAAATTGCAGTTTGCTATTGCATATAATATTCTAAAAAAAGATCAACCTATGTCTTATTTTACTGATTTTAGGGAAATACTTCAACTAGCCGATGTACAAAACCTTACCAGTTCACATTGGTCAGATCGAAGTGGTTGGGAAATGGTAAAATATCTATCATTGGTTGAGGAGGAAGACCTGAGAGAGAATGTGAAACAAGCCAAATTTATTTCACTTTCTATTGATGAGGTAACAACTATTGACAATACATCTTGGATTTGCATACATGTTTACACATTCAAAAATTATTTGAGACAACCTCATTTACTAGCACTATATAAGATGATTGAAAATTTTAATACGGAAAACATTTATAATGTTGTTGTAACCAGTTTAAAAGATATTGTCGAAATGGATGAAAAGGAAATTGCCACAAAGTTAATTTGTGTTGGAGCTGATGGTGCGGCTACAATGCAAGGACAAAGGAATGGTCTTTGTGTTAGGCTTAAGACATCAATTTCCCCATATGTGATTCCTATTCATTACATGACTCATCGAATGAATCTTGCATACAAAATGGTGAGCAATTTTGATAATGTAGCCAGAGTGAAAGAACACATTCGTGAAATACACTCATACTTTTAATGCAGTCCAAAAACATTTGCAAAGTTTCAACAGTTTTCTCTAGGTGTAACTGAAGGCAGAAAAATGTTAAAAGATGTGGAAACCAAGTGGATTTCATTGTTTCTTCTTGCAAAAAGGGTATTTTCAGAATATCAATCCTTGGTTGGGTTTATGTATGCACATTGTAGGGATGTTGACAAGGTAAAATATTTGCTTTTTCGTATGACTAACTTGGAAACTCTTCTCACATTATGTGGTATTCTTCCATTGTTACAAGAAATGAATTCTTTGATTAAACTTGCACAAGAAAGGGCAATTTATATTGTTGATTTCATGAGGATGAGAAAACAAATATGTATGATTATTGACAAGATTTATTTATCCAAAAAATATTTTGAGGATCCCAAGTTTGATAGTTAGAATGGCCAATGATCCAAACAACTTTTTAAAGTTCAACATCAACGATAATATTTGTATTGCTATGAATGGAAAGATGATTCTTGTATATCATTTTGAAAAGTGATTAGATACACTAAAAAATGATGTTGAACAAGTGCCCGTTACACACTTTAGATTCGATGAGGTTTTCTATAACACTAAGATTAAATTGAAAAGAATTGCAAATGCATTAACAAATGAAATAAGAGATCATTTTAAGAGAGATGAGATACTTGAGGCCATGGTTGTTGTTAATCCCATCTTCTGAAATCTTTGTGGTGACCATAGCAGTAGAAGTGATTTGTTTGTAAAATATATGAGCAATATTATGACACGTTTCTCTAAAAGTGTGGAAATAAATGGCATTGAAATCAATGGTATTCTAAAAAAAGATCTTCTGATACAACAATCAACCAATTTTGAAATAACAATGGATAATCAAATTGCACTTTTCGAAAATCCACATGAAACTGGTTCAATCGGCATTTTTGGAAAAAATTGTATCGAAGTAGTGTCTTACAAGAAACTATGAGTAAATACTTTATTTTATATAAATTATGTCATACAATGATTTTGGGATCTGTTGAAGATGAAAGGATTTTTAGTGCATTATCTTTTGTTAAATCAAAAGTTTGTAATAGGTTGGACAAAAATTTGGAAATTTTTTGAGAATGTATGTGTCATCGTAGGAGGTGGGTAAGTTTTCCTATGACAGAGCGTTGACATATTGAAAGTCCCTAGCAAAAAGAAGAGGTCTCACTAATACTGTTGATAATGACAAAAATGATTCAACTTGGAGTGAGATGAGATTATGGAAACACATAATTCACAAATAATTCTTGGTTCTTTTGGAAAAGTCTATAAAGCTTTGTATTAGCTTCTAAAAATATAAAAATTACAATTATTATATGACAAATTCATACAATCTATGATTTTTCGGATTTGAAATCATTTGTAAAATTTTAGTGATTTTAATAAATTCATATTATCAATGATTTTTCATATTTGATATCATTTATAAATGTCAATGATTTGAAAAAACTCATATTATCAATGATTTTTCATATTTGATTTGTTGTAAAATTTTAGTGATTTGAAAAAATTATATAATCATTCTATTTTCAATGATTATGCATGTTTACTTTTTAATGATATGGATTGTCTATGCTTTCAAAATTTATGATTTATGCTATAGCTTTGAGTAAGATGAAAATTTGAAAACCATGTATACGTAATGATGCTTTGTTATTGAATTAATTGTATTGTTGGAAAAATATAGTGATTTTTGCTTTGACTTTAAATGTATGTCTGTATGTATCATTAGTATGTATGATATGACTCTAGAAGTGTTATTAACTTTCTATGTTGAAATTTTTTTATGATTTATGCTTTGTCATTGAGTAAACCTTGTATGCATACATAACTAGTAAAAATTTCTCTACATATGTATGAAAAATGCATGTAGTATATTACTCTAGATATGGAAAATGAAAATTTAAACCCATTCA
The DNA here is from genome assembly GCA_028583015.1 of Wollemia nobilis. NCBI lineage: Eukaryota > Viridiplantae > Streptophyta > Pinopsida > Araucariales > Araucariaceae > Wollemia > Wollemia nobilis. Next base: position 1,959,311 of record JAQPPZ010000863.1, read on the forward strand.
TAGATATATCCATCGTAAACTCACTTTGAAATATAAAAACAATATAACATAATACAAATTACCATATTCATTTTTATACAACAACTATAATGACTATGAATGCACTGAAAATTGAAACCTATGCATAGATATATCCTTTGTAAACTCACTTTGAAATATAAAAACAATATAGCATAATACAAAAGACCATACACATTTTTATACAACAACTAGAATGACTACGAATGCACTGAAAATTGAAACCCATGCATATATATATCCTTTGTAAACTCACTTGAAATATAAAAATAATATAGCATAATACAAATGACAATACTCATTTTTATACTACAACAAGAATAACTTTGAATAAACTAAAATTTAAACCCATGCATAGATATATGATTCGTAAAATCATTTGAAAATTGAAATATAAAAACAACATAGTATAATAAATGGAAATTGAAATTTAACCCCTTCCTAAATATATCTATCATAAACTAACATTGAATATGAAAACAATATAGCATAATACAAAAGACAAAATACATTTCTATACAACAACAATAATGACTTTGAATAAAATAAAATTTTAAACCAATGCATAGATTTATCCTTCGTAAACTCGTTTGAAAATTGAAATATAAAAACAACATAACCGAATACACAAGACAATACTCATTTTTATATCACAATATGAATAACTTTCAATAACATGAAAATCTAAACCTATGCATACATATATTCTTCATAAAATCAAACATTTTTGAAACACCATAATACTCAAGAGATGAAAATAACACACAATTATAAATGTAAATAGTGTAATAGTAAAATAATAAAAGCAAGTATCTTGTTTTCAAATGAAAACATATGAAATGTCATAAAATAGTCTTTTTGAAATATCAAAATTTGAAATTCAATTTCATGCTTCAAAATATTTTCCCCCTTCCACCACTCCTTTTGCATTTTCAATGACTTCCATAGTCTCCATAGCAACGACTTCTCCCACATCTTTCCCATGTCCAACTACTTTTCCTCATCCACTACTTCCATGATTTCCACATTCTGCATTCCAATGGCTCCTCCCTCAGGCTGGGTAACAGTACTATCAATTTATCCAGAATTGACAAGGATATTCTCAACATTTTCCAATCCATCGAGAAGGGTGTTTTATTATTTACCAACATCTTTAGATGTTGGTCCTTGAACTTCTTTATCCTTCTCCTTTAGCAAAACATTAGGATCCAATCCGTTGCGGATAATGATTTTTCGCAATATGTTGTTTTGTCGAACTACTTTCTATGCTCTTTTTCATTGCCATGGAAGCATTTAAGAACTCCTTTGCCATATTGAGATAGTCTTGCAGGTTTTGAACCTGCTTCTTGAGATTATCATACTTTACTTGCAAAAAGAAAAAATAGTTAATCAACAGATAATTACATTTTAAAAAAGAGAAGAACAAAATTTTGAACACAAAAGTGAATAAGTCAAACCTCAACAATATTATTTGCAGCTACAACAACAACAACCTTTTTTTTATCACTTTCCCATTCATTATAATAAGCTTGGGCCTCACCGTTTATGTTCTCCAATCTGTTCATCATAAACTTTAAAATTTCATCCGTGTAAGATGTATTCACCTTCACAATGCCAGATTTTACTTGTTGTAGTAGAGCCTCCATATTTTCAGGTTCATTTTCAACAACATATTTTTTTCTCTTTTTGAAAAATTATTGTATCGGGCATTAATTTCCTTTATCAACACTTGGGCCCGATAATCCCATTTTTTCATTTTTGTTATATTTGGAAGTAAATCCTTAATGGTAGATTCAACGTTATCAGAAACCAAATATTTTTTTGAAATATTTAATCTATCATCCTCTGGTCGAGGATGAGCCTGACCGGTGTTTGTATCCTTGGGAGGATATTTGCTTGAACATTCTGCTCCTTCATTTCCTTTATCTTGAAGCAATTATGATACTTGAAAAGTAGTGGGTGTGTTCTCTTACAAAAATAAATCTTTATCAAGTGGAACCTCCTCAACCTCAGCACCAGAAGCTTCTGGTATATCCTTAAAATTAAAATTAGCAAGAGAAATACGGTTGAATCCTAAACATGTATTTGATGCTTCTTTCTCTGAAAATTGATGTGTTGCTTCTCTCTATGGCCTAGTTGGAAAAAAGGGTTTTCCAACTAGGAAGCATTGACCTCGCATTTGAGGTTGGCATGGTGGAGGAGGGGGTGATATAAATTGTTGATTTTGTTGACGAAATTGTTGTATGAGAACTTAAAACATAAAAATAAAAATTAGTTATAAAATTTGTGAAGGTAGAAAATAAAAATTAGTTATAAAATTAGATTATGAAAATTGGTTGCAAAATTTGTTATAACACTTACCGATAGAAGAAAATACATCTTGCGTAGCTACTGATGCAAATGGAATGTGGGCATGTTGTACATTTGAAAAAAAATTAATTAAAAACAGTAAAAATTTTGTAAAAACTTTGTTTCAGTAGTCATTAAAACTTACTCCCCAAAGATGAAACCTCTTGTGCAACTACACCCGTTGGCAATAGATGTGCAGCCGCAGGTGAAGGTTGTCGAGGATCAAGAGAACTAGATCTTATACATTTCCTTGTTGATCTTCTCCTTAGCGATGGTGTCGTTTCCTCCATAGGTGTTTCAGAGTCTCATGATTCCTCTGGATCATAACCTCTAACAATAACATCCCGCTTTGAAGAGAAAGAGGATGCCATTTTTTGTGTTTGGTATAAAATATCAAAATTATAAAAAGACAAACATATAAAAAAAAAATTACTTAAATATTAACGAAAAATTACCTAAACCTATTGTTTTGTCATGGTTGCATTGGATAGGATTGAGTGCCAAGATGTTGGTACTTGAGTGTTTTGTAAATGATAAAAAGACTTATAAAAAAAAGTAATAATATAGTTGCATGTGCTAATTATCGACAAGGGTGAAGCATGGGTTATCACGTTTTGGATTTCCAATCTAATCCGATGTGAGACATAGTTGGACCAGTCGAATTGGTGGTGTGCAACACAACGGATAAAATACGCTAAGGCCCACATCGAAATTTTTGTCAGTCTTCCTTACAGAACGAGTCTGGCAAGGAAGAATTTTCAACGTGCCTGAAGAAATTTATTTTCAATAGCTTGTATAGTCAAACCCCTTCTAGACTTGGTGGACGTAACTATACAAAAATAAAATCTATAATTATACACCAGTGACTAGAATTTAAATTCAATTAAATAAAAAAATAGATATACCTTGAAAAGATTTTGACTGCACATTTAAGTTGGTCTCTAGGTAGAGTTCATCTTCATCAGTTAATTGGTATTTGGAAGTGATAGGCTCACAACCAATGTGGGGCAATGTTGTCAATATGGAAATATCAGAGGATGTGAATGAAAGAATGATGTTTTTGTTGTCGATGACAAGATTTACCTTACCCGAATCAATATTATAACTTGCAATGATCTTCTCCAATAGTTTAGTGTTCATGTTGAATTGCGACATTGAAACTAGACCCTAAAGACCAGAATCCATGACCAATAACATGTCGTAAACCGATGTTGATAAAATTTTAGAAATCTGGGTAAACCAAGTTTTTAAAATTAATTTCAAACATTCCAAGGGTGATAGGGGATGCCATAGAGTTATTTCGTTGTGTACGAGAGTATGAATCAAAATATACAATGGATGGTATATGAAACTTGATGGAAAAGGGTTCAAAAAGGAGGAAAAGGGTTAAAAATCACTTAAAAATGAAGGTAAAAGGTTAAAAACTAAGATATAACTGGAGGAAGAGGGTTAAAAATACATTAAAAAAAGAGGAAAATGGTTAAAACTATGATAGCAAAAAGTGAAAAAATGATTGTTTATCCCTTTATATAGACGTGTTTGCATGCAATAAGCTCATGGATGGATGACACGTGGCATCTGCATGCAATAATTTTATGAATGATTGACACGTGGTACAGATGCACCGTTGCTATCGACTAGGTACTCGACACTATTGTAGACCATCATCATACTTGCAACTGATCGACATTCTTGCAACCGATCGTCATCCCTACACCCGATCGACATTCTTGCATCCGATCGTCATGCCTACATCTGATCGACATTCCTGTAGTTGATCAAAATTCCTGCATTCGATCATCATACCTGCATCCGATTGATATTCCTACAGTCAATCAACATTCTTGCACCTAATCGACATTCCTGCATCCCATCGTCATGTTTACAACTAATCGATATTCCTATAGCCGATCGACATCCCTGCAATCGATCAATATTTTTGTAATCGATCATCTGATCGACATGTCTGTACTCTATCGATATTCTTGCATGTATTCATAATATATGCAACTGATCAACATTCCTGCAACTGATTGATATTCTTGCAATCGATCGTCATGCCTGTCACCGATTGTCATGCGACATGCTTGCAACCGATCAACATTTATACAACTGATCGTCATGTCTGTAGTCGATCATCATGCTTGTAATCGATCGACATTCATGCACCTAATCATCATACCTGCACCCAAGTGACATACCTACAATTTATCATTATGCCTGCAACATATTGTCATGCATACAATCAATCGTCATATCTGCAACCGATCGTCATGCATGCAATCGATTGTCATGTTTGCATTCGATCATCATACCTATAGTTGATCATCATGCTTGCAATCGATTGACATTCCTGCAATCGATCATAATGCCTACACTTGATCGGTATACTTGCAATCGATCGGTACTCTTGTAGCCGATCGTCATGCCTACACCCGATCAATATACCTACAATTGATCGTCATGTCTGCAACCGATCGTCATGTCTGTAGTCAATCGTCATGTCTACAACCGATCGTCATACATGTCTCAGACCGATCGTCATAAAGAATAAAGGCTAAAAGTATTTCATGTCGACCTAAAGCTTTTAAGTTTGTCGTACATTTTTAGATTTTGCAAACCGATATTCATAGCCCCCAACAAAGAAAAATTTGCCATGGTTTGAAATTTTTTGGAGATAAATAAATGCAATTCGCCATGTATACTTCTACATAATTCATCAGGACTCTGAGACAGTTCGTCTTGATTTTATAAATAGATTTCGGGGCCGATCCCTAATGCATAACCCTACCTATAGGGATTACGTTTAATGAAAACACCAAAAAAATTCATTCCTTGCTACCCCACCATTGTCCTTGAAAATCATTGGTAATTAAAGGAGTTAAGCCACTAAGCAAATAGAATTATAATCAGGAGAATTTTTCAAAATCAATAGTTGGTTTTTGGATGTATAAGAAGCTAATTTAGTTTAAATATTAAGCTAACATGGCAATGCATTTACATAGGACTATAGTGATATGAAGGATATTCACCCTGACATATGGACTCACAGAATTTATAACATTGAGAAGAAACTTGTCTATCAACCCCAAAGGAGGATAAAAATCCTACTTTGAGGGATATAGTAGAGATAGATATTGAGAAGCTATTAAATGCAATATTTATCTACCCAATCTATGATAGCCAATGGGTCTCACCATTGGTTATTATTCTAAAAAAGAATGAAAAAATGTGAGTGTGTGTTGATTATAGAGAGCTTAACAAAGCCACACAAAAGACCATTTTTTGTTACCTTTTATAGACCAAGTACTCAATACCCTTTCTAGAAAGAAATATTTTTATTTCCTAGATGGCTTTAGTGGTTACAACCAGATACAGGTGGCACCAGAAGATAAGGATAAAACAACTTTCATGTGCCCCGGGGGATAATTGCCTATAGAGTCTTACCATTTGGATTGTGTTGTTGGATTTAAAGCTATATTATCTTAGATCCCAATATTTTAGATCTTGAGTAGAATCAAATATAAGAGCAATCAATATATAATATGGCCAACATAATTAATAATAATATTCATAAAAATGAAAAATATGAATATAAATAGCCAAAATCATTCATGCAATAACATGAAGAACACTTATAGTAGAATTATTCAAAATATGCATACAAGTTTCAATATTCATGCTTGAATATTTCATACATTTTCCAGATATATTTTATGGATCTTTGTCTCCATTATATAACCTTAGAAAGATGACTCTTCAATACTTGACTATTGCACTCCTCACATATCCGAGAGTTGCAACCTTTCCTATTCTTTACATAAGACAAGTCTCACATGTTATTTGGCTTCTCATCTTACCACTTGTATACATGACTCTTGAATATCTATTTACTTGCACACTTAACTCTATGACACTTGCACACTTATACATGACACACACTTCTACATGCACACCTAACACATGATACTTGTGCACTTTCTCACATTATATATTTGCACATTTTATTACTTTACACACTTGTGAACTTGATCATTTACACACTTGCACACTTAATTACATGACACTTGTGCATATCCTACACATAGACACTTACATAAAGGAGAAATATAAATCACACTTCTAAATTATAGACTCAAACCCTATTCTAATATTTACATTGTACTATAGGTACCTTGGGGGTACATTAACATGTACCAAATAATGTAAAATTATCCAACACCCCTTTGTATTATAGTATTTGGTTATTGAAGACTTTGGTCTTCAATATTTATCTTCATTTTGGATCTTGTGTTCATTCATTGCCTCGATCTATAATCGTTGCCTGATCCACCTTCCTATTTCTTGTCTTACTAATAAATAAAATAGTTCATCATTAATATGATCTTGAGGTAAAATATGATTTAGTATTTCTTTTGAAAAAGCCTTGTGTCTAGAGAAAATATTCCATTCTTGATGGAACCCATAATTTCAATTTTATCTTGTTTCTTATGACACATTTCTTGTTTCCATTTATATACTTGAATTCCACTATTCTACCTTTCTCTACCAATTTAGTAATGTAGATAATATTACTTGATAATCCAAGAATAAATAAGCATCATCTAACACAAAATGTGAATATGGCATGCTAGGTTTTACTTTTCCAACTCCTTAAACATGATAAATCTTATCATCTACAAATTCTAGTGGAATATTCTATCTCATTTCTAAGGATTCAAACCAATGTAAATTTCTTCTTCAGCCAATTATTTTCCCTAATTTGAAAATTAATATCACTTGTCGTATAGATCAAAATTCTAGAGAGATGAGCGGAGAAGCGGTGGGAGAGATGAGGAGCGGTAGAGGAAGAAGAGGAGGAGTAAAAACGATAGGCAGAAATTTTGAACCAACGGAAGGAGAAGATCCAGAGGCAGGGCAGAATGCTGTAGCTGGAAAGGAAAAGGATTCCCTGTCAGCTCAGTTTGAAAAGGCTAAAGGTACGGATCCTCCGGATAAACCCTCGAGAAAAAGGGTCCCACGGGGTTTGGGAGGCTGGCAACAAGGGCCCAACCTTTTTGGAAATGCTGAAAGGGAAAAAGAAGGAGCCAGTCAGTGAACTACCACCCCTAATACCAAACAATAACTGCGCCAGTGGAGATTATGGAAATATTCTTGGATATGGAGGCATCATCCTTAGTTGGCAAGTTTTTGGGAGGAAGGCCGAACATTGAGACTATTCGCTCATGGGCCGCGGTAAAGTGGAAAACTTCAGGAAGCTTAGAAATCGTAGCCATGTCAAGAGGTTTTTTATGATAAGACTCAACAACAAAGATGATGCAAAGCGCATCTTGACAGGAGGACCCTAGTTTCTAGGAAGGCGTAGCCTCTTTCTGAGGAAGTGGGGGGAGGATTTCAACCTTGAGAAGCAGAAAATTAATATAGCACCCATTTGGGTTCGCTTACCAAACCTCCCAGCCCAGTTTGTTAATGAGTACTAGCTTAGTGGCATAGCAAAGACAATAGGAGAGATCGTGGCAATACACCATTCAACCCGGCAAGGACTAGACTGACGTATGCCAGGATATGTGTAAATGCAAACTTGGATTCTGATCTACCTTCTCAGGTAGAACTAGCATATGGAGAGTTTCTAAGGATTCATCCTATGGAGTATGAGAACAAGTCGACATTTTGTAGTGTGTGCAAAACCTAGGGCCACCTTCAAGCCCAATGTCTGACAATAACTGCAAACAAGGAAGCCACGAGCGAAGGTTTTCTGGGGAAAGCTAATGGGAGAGGGATCCCAAAGTTTCAAGGACCGCATCTTAACTTGGAAGGATACAGACAAGTTAAGAATAACTAGCTGACCAAGCCAACACGGAAGCGGCAAAAATCCGAGGAGAAAGGAAAGCAACATAATGAGGGAGGCAAAAATCATAAGGTATGTAATAAAGATCCCGACTTGAACATGTTTGATATTCTAGCAAATCTAGAAGTTGAAAAAGAAAACGATGAAGGATGATACCATCGGTTTCAAGTTTCCTGAAACCCTAGACTCCCCATCCAAATCGGGACCATCCACGGCTATGACAAAAAGCCCCAAAAGCTATGCTCAAAATGAAGAAAAATTGCCAAGTCATTTCAGTTTAAACATGGAAAAAATAGAGTAAAGAGTCGAAGTTGTGGAAACAAGAGCCAGGAATGTAGCTTCTAATCCGATAGTGGAGCAAATTATCCCTTATTAGACAAGCCCAATGGTAAAAGGTCCCTTGAAGGAAATCCCCCTGTTTAGGAACTAGATAGGAGAGGTGAACCAAAACAAGGCTGAGGATGAGGAGGGAATTGAAAACCCCCAAAATGAGGAAGAAGGTTCAAGCCCTAGACTATCACAGTATATGCCCCCTCATTTCAGTCCAAAATAGACTAGAAGCACTACAAAGCCTCCGATAGATTATGGAAGTGAAAGAAAGAAAGGGAGAATATCTACAACAGAGCACTATAGAATGAGAATCAATGAAGAAATTGCAAACGGAAAGCAAAGAACATTGCTACAGCAAGCTATTCTTGGCCAGGATAATAGCAAAATTGACAAACCCCCTTTGGATCAGGGAAGGGGTGGGGAAAAAATATCAAACAGTCTAAATGAAGGTTCTCTCATGGAATGAGAGGCCTAAACGGCCCACAAAAACAAAGGATGGTGAAGTCTATAAGGAAGGATTGGAATCCTACTATCATTTTTCTTCAAGAAACCAAAACATATGTGGCACAATCAACACTTATAGCTAGAAGGATTTGGAAGCAATGGGAAGTGGCCTTTCAACAGGCGAGAGGAGCATCTGGGGGCCTCATGATCTTATGGGATCCTATTAAAATAGAAGGAAGTATTATTCAGGCAAATGAAAGAGTCTTAAGCGTATTATTTCATGATTTTGATACTAATAAGAATTGGATTATGTCAAATGTTTATGCCCCCACCTCCGTCCAAGGGTGGTCTGAATTGTGGGAGTTTTTGGGGCATTTGAGCCAAGCTTTTAAAGACATTCCTTGGGTGATTGGGGGAGATTTCAATACCCCACTTTACCCATCTGATAAGAAGGGAGGATCCGGGTTACCCTCAAGGAGCATGGAGGACTTCAATGAATTCATTAACACAAATGAATTGATGGATGTAAGACTAAAAGGAGCCAAATTTACATGGAGTAACAAGAGGATAGGTAGTCAACTGATTCAAGAAAGGTTGGACAAGTTTTTTATCCAAGGAAGCTACAACAATGTTTGGTGATTCAGCATTACAAGCCCTTCCTAAATGCACTTCAGACAATAATCTTATTCTATGGGAGGCATTTCAGGCTAACTCCTTTAAAAAGCCATTCATATTTCTGTCAATGTGGGTTAAACATCCAGGCTTCAAGAAACGAATAGAGGAATGGTGGCAGCAACCTATCCAGGGAAGTTCTTCCTTCAAACTATCTCAAAAACTTAAGATGGTGAAAAACAACCTTAGAATATGGAATAAAGAAGTCTTTGGAAATATTTTTGAGAATAAGAGAGCAGTGGGGGAAAAAGCCGAGAATAATAGAAAGCAAAATCCAAAATGGAACCTATGATGAGGCGACAAGGACTAAAGAGAAGGAAACCCTTTGTGAGTTTTATAATATTTTAGCTTGTGAAGAGATGTATTGGAGGCAGAAATCAAGGGCATTATGGCTAAAGGAAGGGGACTCTAATTCAAAAATTTTCCATGTTACCACATTGAGCAATAGAAGCAACAATAATATTAGAAATTTAACTAAGGTGGATGGATCCTCAACTCAAAAAATTCAGGAGATCAGGGACGAGGCTGTTAATTTTTTTAGTTCATTATTGGGTGAAGAACGGCCTGTAATGCCCAAGCAAAGGACTCTCTCCTTCAATTCATTCGACAACTCATTGATGAAATGATTAGCGAGTCTCTTACCATAGCTTTTTCAGACGAAGAGATCAAGGAGGCTTTGTTTAAGATGGATCCTGACAAAGCTCCTGGGCTGGATGGGTTTTCACCGCGGTTTTTCCAAGTTTGTTGGGATATTGTTGGAGCAGAAGTTATTGCTGCAATCAAGGAGTTCCAAAGTTCAAATCATATTCCAAGGGGTTTCAATTCAACTTTCATTGCTTTGATCCCTAAAGGCCCCAACCCCAAGACTATGGCTGACTTTAGGCCGGTTAGCTTGTGTAATATATCCTATAAAATTATGTCCAAAGTTTTAGCCAACCGTTTGAAGAAAGTTCTACCGATTATCATTGATCCAAGTCAAGGAAGTTCTGTACAAGGAAGATCAATCTTATATGGAGTTATTACTATTCATGAGGCTCTTCATACAGCTGCAGACCAAAAAGGCAGTCATGGATTTAAAGTTAGACATGAACAAAGCTTATGATAGGATAAATTGGGAATTCCTAGAGGTAGTTTTATTAAAATTTGGCTTCAACATGAAATGGGTCAAGTTAATAAGAGAGTGTATTTCTAAGCCTTGTTTTTCAGTTTTGGTTAATGGGTCTACTACAAGTTTTTTTCAAAGTAAATGTGGTCTAAGACAAGGAGATCCCATAAGTCCTATGTTGTTCATCATTGTAGCTGAGGCCTTGGGAAGAACCATTAAGGCAGCAGCGGTAGCTGGACTCATATTAGGTATCAAGGCCACGTCGCTAACTACCTCGGTGACACATCAACAATTTATTGATGATACATTGCTACTGACTTTGGCTTCTGTGGTTGAGGCAAGAAGGATTAAAAATATTCTCATAATGTATGAAGAAGTGGCTGGACAAAAAGTGAATTTTGATAAGAGCAAACTTTATTTTATCAATACCCCCATTCCTACGCAAAACAACATAGCAAGGATCATGGAATGTCAGATTGCATCCCTTCCCACCTTCTATTTAGGTCTTCCCCTATTTACGGGGAAACCTGAAGGATCAATGTGGAACATGGTTCTGGAGAGGATCCAAAAAAAGCTAGCAAGTTGGAAAGGACATCTGTTATCTCAAGCAGGCAAAGTAGTTTTAACTATGGCTTCACTTCAAAGTATACCCGTTTACTTCCTATCAGTATTTAGAGCTCCCAACAAGGTGTATCACAAAATTGAGCGACTTCAAAAAAATTTCTCTGGTCAGGGACTGAGGATAAGAAAAGGATCCATTTAGTAGGTTGGAACAAGGTTTGCAAACCTAAAGCTGATGGGGGGTTAGGATTGAGGAGAGTTGCTCATCTCAATACAGCTTTGTTATCCAAACAAGCATGGCGGTTATTAACTAAGGTCGATAATGAATGGACGACCATAGTTAGGAGGAAATATCTCCAAGGTGTGACCTTTCTTATTAACAACTTAGCAAGCAGGGGGTTTGCTTTTTGGAAGGCAATCCTCATGAGCAGGGATCTTGTCAAGAAAGGTCTTAGATGGATTCTAAGAAATGGGCAAACAATAGACTTTTGGAAGGATCGGTGGGTGAGAGCTGAGGAGTTATCCCGGAATCCTCGTTTGGCTAGGATTCAAGAGCATATGGAGCAACATATTGGGAAGAAGGTTGCAAATTATATGTGGCGGGATATAAATATCAACGGTGGAAACACATTAGAGTATAGGGTTTTGAAGCGAAGTCTGAAGAGCTTTATAACATTTTAACTCAACAAATTATTCCCTCTAGAGAGGATGAAGATCACATTGTTTGGGCGAAGACTGAAAGTGGTGACTTCACAGTTAAGTCTGCCTATAATTTGCTTCTCAATGTGGAAGGTCAACAATTTCAACCGAGTTTGGTTTGGATCAAAGGCTTAATTCCTAAAATATTATTTTTTTCATGGCTGGTGATTCAAGGAAAAATCCTCACTATGGACAATATGTTATCCAAAGGTATGGTTATTGATAACCATTGCTACATGTGCAGTGCAATATGGGAGACAACCCAACACTTGTTTCTGGAGTGTCCGATAGCGGAGTCCATCCTGGATAAACTTTTCCAAGCCTTTAGGATCTCATGGAAGCCTGCTCTTATATCCGAAGTGTTCCATCAATGGCCTCAACCCTTTGTTAGCCTAAAAATTAAGTACCTATGGAAAATTTGTTGGCATCATTTTCTCTGGAAGATTTGGCTAGAAAGGAACCATAGAGCCTTTAAGGATACCATTCACAACCCAAAAACCATCCTCAACAGGATTATTGTCTTTGCGAAAGAAAACCTTAGCACCTTAGTGGATGAGAACCACTCAATTCTTCCCCAAGAAAAATAATTAGCTCGGGCCTTAGGTATTGAGGACAAACCTTCCATTCCTTTTCCCAATCCCAAAAATGGGATTTCTTGGGAGCCACCCCCCAGGGTTGGTTTAAACTAAAATTTGATGGTGCAGCCAAGGAGAACCCAGGAAGAGCTAGAGCTAGAGGAATAATTAGGGATCATCAAGGAAATCTGGTCAAGGCCTTCGCTGAACCATTGGGAATCAGAACTAATAATGAAGCAAAATCTAGAGCCCTTTGGAGAGGGTTGCAAGTAGCCCAAGCAACTCAAGGTAACTTGATGATTGAAGGTGATTCTATGAACATCATAAACCTGTTAACCAATGGCAAAAAACCTCCATGGAGAATCGAGGGAGTCATCCATGAAGTGAGAATCCTTTTTGCGATAAGATATAATAGGAGGGCTCGTCACGTGTATCGTGAGGCCAACATGTCAGCTGACAAATTAGCCAACATAGGTGTTGATGTTGGTAGTTTGGTGACATGGACACAAGGTGTGCCAGGTGAAGTGGAAAATATTATTAGTCATGAAAAGAAACCTACCCGTTAAGGAGAAAGATGAATGGGTGTTCTTTCCCCATGGAGTTGGTAATAACTATGGGGTTTACCTCTAAATCATACCAAATTGGAAATGAAGGTAACAGGGTGTAAGCCTTGGAAGATTCCGACAGAGAATAGGAAATGGGCAAGCAACAAGTTTCACAAGTGCAAAGTTCCAAACTTCAATTCCTGTCAATGTAAGTAATGTTTACAGTTATGTTTAGGTATGGGTGTGCTTTTTTAGTAAGGTGTTGTGGGGGATTCAACACAATTTCTGGTAAGAAAGTTTCAAGGATTGACTAGGATCTACAATCTCATTAGAAGGCTGGATATTGTAATAGGTTTTGGGTTAACCTGCAAAACCCGGTAATTAATGAAGACTTTTATTTACCAAAAAAAAAAAACCAATGTAAATTTCCTATCATATAATGAATAGCACCCGAATCTATATACCAAGCATCTTTTTCTCTTTCTATATTGTGATGAGATTCAAATGACATCATTTCACATCTTTGATAAAATTCTTGAAAATTTCTTCTATGATGAGGCCCTTTGATTTCAAAATATTATTTTTGATATAGCTTTGGACTTTGAAATCTTCCTTTCATAGAATATGGTTCTTTATATGGATTTTGAAGATTTATCCTATGATGAGAATATTGTGATATGCCTATTTTTCTTTGCCATCTATCCATTTTCAAAAAATTCAAATCCTTTAATTCCTTTGAAGTTGAAATCCCTATTACTCCAAAATTTAATCAAGTTGCAATTTCAATAATAAAATCCTTTTACCAAAAATAAATCTGTAAATTTAGAATTTTCAAAATTTTGAAATTGTAAGCCTTTTATCTCCCTACTTTAATAAATTTACAAAAAAATTTAAAAGTTTTAAATATTAAAAAAAATCATTTTTTTAAAATCTTTTTAGAGTAGAAATCCTTCTCTCCAAAATTAAATAAAAAAATTTCAAAAATTGATTTTTTGAAATAAATTGCAAAACTAGTTGCAAATATATAATATCAAATATTTTAATATTTTTCAATATGGTTGAAGTCCTTTTAACTCCCACCTTAATATTAAATCCTATGGAGTTGAATTCCTTTTAACTCCCTCTCTTAAATAAAAAATAAAGTTCCTAAGTTTCCAATTCTCCAAATTAAATCTTAACTTAGGACTTTAGCACCAAATATTTCAAATTTAATAAATTAGTAGATAACATGGCTAACCTTGTCTCCTCATGGTGTATTAGGTCAATTTGACCACAAACTTAGGGAAATAATCTCTCAATTCGCATACAATATTGATCGCACTACAATGCTTTAATTGATTGTTGTTAAGGATGTTAAAATGACTACAATATTAAGAGATTTTAATCGATTGCAATGATAGGTAATCGAACGTTATAAAGTATAACGTATGAAAATGTATTAAGGAGTAATATGACTTATCCACCTTTTTAATATGTATCTTTCACAGTAGAAATTAAGATGGTGTTTCACTTGAACCTCTTGATGACCCCGAGTTGGTCTAGTTCATTGCTTAAGAAAATGACATCTTGGCTGAACCTCTCAATGTGTCTTGGCTATTCTAGTTTGTTGGTTCAAAATTTTGTGCTCTAGATGAACCTCTTGACGTCCCCTAGTTGTTTTGGTTTGTTGCTTTAGAAGTCAATGCTCTGGCTAGACCTCTCAAAATCCCCTGGCTAGTCTAGTGCATTGCTTAAGAAGTTAGCGCTTTGGTTGGACCTCTTGATGTTCACTAGCTGGTTTGCTTTATTCCTTTAGAGGATGGCTCTATATTTCTTTGGCTAGATTGAATAGATTAGTGCTCTCTAGATGAATTGGTCTGTCTCATAGCGAATGGAGCCTCAGTTAGATTGGATTGTTGCTTATTCTCTATCTTAGATTGATTGTCACCAGAATAGCTTATTGTCCAAAGTAAGTGTTGCTTTAATTATTTTTTCCCTACTCTTTATTTTCCTCTTAGGTCTTTCTTGAGATCTTTAAATTTTTATTTTCTTAGGTTTTTGCTTGATATCTTCGAATTTTCTTTTCTCAAGTACTCGCTTGAGTTCTTCAAACTTTTCTTCTTAGGTACTTGATTGAGTTCTTCAAATTTATCTTCTTAGGTACTTACCTAAGTTCTTAAAATTCTTCTTTCTCGAGTACTTGTTTAATTTCTTCAAATTATTCTACAACCTTTTTCAAAATGCAACTATATATGTGTGCTATCTTGTCAGGGTCAAAATATGCTTGAAATTTAAAGCACTACAATATCTTAGGTGGCCTTTTTCCACTCAATATGTGGTTCTCTATCTTAAAATATAATCCAAAAAATCAGGGTGACTATTTAATTGTCTCCTCAAATATTCAAGTTGAGTCATAGTCTTCACTTTTTTTTTTAGTGGATGGACCGTTGTGTTCCTCCCCTTCTTTTCCCTCTTTTCTACTTCATCTTTATTTTTTCTCTTTTCTTGCTCATTCCTTTTATATCATTTTTCATGCCACAACTAGCTCATTACCCCTTCATTTTGTACTTTTATTTTTGTCTTAATGCTATTTTGATCATTGTTCGATTAAGTTTAACAGTTGTTGTCACACAAGATTATGGTTGTATTAATTAAGGGTATCTTCATAATCGTAGCTATCTAAACTCCTTAGGTGCATGTTTTCACCATATCCACTATGTAAAACATTCATAGTTTGCCATGCTTTGTCTCATTTCTCTCGTAGGTTTAGAAAAGATTTGGGTTCTTTTGGTTGTTCAACCATACCTAGTGTCTCAATCAACCTTCATTTAAAATTAATTTATTCCTTGAGTGCTACAGTCCTTCCTGGTTACATCAAGTTTCCTCTTGGACCATGCACATTTCACATATTAATCATATTTTGATTCTAGAAAATATGAAACCAAGCATCCCTAGCCATAAAGTGAACGGTTTCCCTTCCTTATTCTATGATGCCATTATCCAACCCCAAGGATAAATTTTTCAAAAAAAAAAAAAGCATCATCATTTCTATCAATTATCATAGATCATAGGGAATTTTAGATGTTTCCATCGAGGCTATAAATGCTTGGCTGGTAGTGGAGTAAAATTAAAGGATTGCAGGGCTATCTCCATCGAGGCTATAAATGCCTGATTGGTATGCCCTCATGTGGTGATATATCTATCATATTAGAAAGATTATTTTATACAAACCTATGTCTTCTCATGTATGAGCTAGCTTCTAATGGATTAAGTTACAATTGGTTAGTCCTACCTCACTTAAAATTAAAAATAAACATCATTGTACACACATTGGTCTTAGAGCAAATTGACTCCACTGGTTGGTCTTAGTATCTTAAAATGCTTATTTGATTAGTAGATGAGTTTTATTGATGTAACTAGGGTGTTTGAGATTCCTAAAAGTACTTTTTGATCCTTCCTTTCCTAGGATAGGTGAATTGACAAGTTATGCCACCTTTATTATTATAGTTTATTTTTCCCCTGTCTTCATAGTATCACATTCACTCCATCCCATTTGTAGTTATGCCAGTGCCATTATGTTGATACCCTTGATTAATCAATCACTTCATGAGTAAGCAATATTTTGTTAAGCATTTTTGAACAATCATCAAACATGCATTTATCCTGATATCTTCTTGCATTCATAGTTTCATCACCATTCCATTTCATGTTAGTCACATTTATTATTTTTACAAATAAAACTAGCTATCATGAGTATCATCATATGCATCTCATTTCAATCATTATATCTATCCATGCATCATAAATTAATCCACATCATACATCATTATAAATTCATATCATATTGCATCATCATCACAAGCACATGTCAACTTTATAAAAAAATGTATATATATTACATCATCATATATCATTATCAATTCATAAAACATCACATAAAAAAGACATAAAATTTTGCACAATTATGTATATATCACATCATCATACATCCTCATAATAATGTTAGGCTCATAGGCTACATCATCATGACCTAGTGGCCTACAAAATTATGGTCACATCATCACCATATCTAACCTCAAGGTTACCCATCGTTGGTCTCGTTGCACTCCTCTCGTCTCAATCAGTTCCCACTCCACTATCCTCATCACTTGTCCCTTAAAGAGGATTCAACATCCAAATCTCATGATCTATATGGATCTCATATTTGTTGCCTCACCATGGTACTTGAGGGTCCACTATCCAAGATCTACTACAACCCTATTAATTTCAGTCATAGAGGTACAACCAATCCCTCCCAAATCAAGATATCATACATATCCATCGCTCTCTACATCTAGTCATCATTGTGCCATGGTACTCGTCGCTCTACTCTGGGTCATCACTGCCTCTGCCCATGCTCCAGCTAGCTTTACCTATAATGCCTCACTATTCCTCCATAGTTCTTCCATATCAGTTTCCACCCACCCCCTCTCTACCATCACTATACCTAGATGATGGTTTAGGGCTTCCCTCTTGACCACCTCCATCTCTACCTACCATCATAGCTTGTCCTACTCAACCACTATCACAAATTTGTCCTCTTAAAGCTATTATAGTATCCATATCAGCTTATCCTACGTGCCAATATCCTCCTCTCTCCATCCTACCCACTCCTTTCTCTCAACCGCTAGCAGAGCTTGCTACTACTCCACCTTGGCAAAACTTGCTCCCATCTACCCTAACTTCGCTCGTAGGATATCTCACTCTACCCTAAGCTCTACTACCTCCTTCTCCATCACTCTTGGTGGGTCTCCATCACTATCTATCCATTATAATCATACTAGGGGTTCCTCTACCTCCTTTATCTCACTCACCACATCCATTCTACCTCACCCCTATAGTATCCTTACCATCCACCCTCTCTATCGTTTCTTTAGGATCACCTTGTTGGGTTTCCCTCTTGGGCTCCTAACGTGTATCACCCACCATGCATCATACTCTAATATCATCCTAATGTCATTTGCACCTACAATCTTGGTATCCTCATCCACCTCCTCCTCGACTACCTCTACCTGTGGTAATGGTAAGGCTTCCTCGTAATAATATCTCCTATAGATGATAGATGGTTTTAGAATCCTCTGTCACAAAATAAACTATCACAATACCATAGAAAACTTGAATAGCTCATGCTCCATCCCATGTCAACCAATCAACCATCTTATCCATCACATCCAACTTAGGTGCATCCCATCCTCTACCTAAGTGGGCCTTGCCCTCCATAGCCTCCACATCACTACCTCTAGCGTCAACTTTACCCATATGTATCGATAGTAATCCCCACCCTTCTTATGTGATCATCCCTATGGTACTTACCTATTGTGTCACCATCACAACACGTAGGATCCCTCGATCATTGCCTCTCTCTCTAGCTCACACAGTAACCTTATTGGTTGGCATATCGTGAAGTGCTCCCACTCCCAAACCTACAATAATACATTGCAACCCAAGCCCATCCTCATCTATCATCGCATATAGTACAACGTGATGTATACTTAGGGTCAATAGTGTTGGTACCTATACGTATACTATTGGTGTCTTGATCAACTCTACCATAAATATCAGCATAATATATGGAAACCAAGCTTCATTTGAATATTGTAATATCACATTTGATATAAAAAACATCACAACCAACTATCATGATGTTAGAATCCTCATTACATACTCTATAAAGTACTATATCCCACCATTGCTTGTGTCTACTATATCCCACTCATCACCATAGACCTCTATTAGCACCTCTTCCCTATCCATGGCTACACAGATAGGGATACCCTTCACTAGTAATCGAATATGCGATAAACGTTCTCTAAGGTCACCATCATATCCCTTATCAGGATGTTGAAAACCCCCTATCTAAGTCCAATCACTTTGCTGATGTAGATTGGTACCCTCGATCTGCTATTATAGGCTCAATATGTGCCACCTCCTTCAAACCAATCACCTCCAAAAACTCTCAGTCTACCTTCATCAAATTATCCCTGACACTTGGAAATATGGTGTCAAATTGGTGTCATGGTTGTAGTAGCCTCAAATGTAATCACTATAACAAATTTGTCAGCTCACCATTTTCATTTCATATATATATATATATATATATATATATATATATATATATATATATATATATATATATATATATCACCACAAAAAGAAACACAAACAAGTTTTTTTCTCTATTTCACACTATTTAATTTCAAATATCACCCATCATTTTATAAATTCCACATTTCAAAAAATAAAATTCTTTTTCCACACATCCCATCAATTCACAATATCACCCACAGTTTCCAATTCCTAATTTCTTATTTTTCAAAAATAAATTGCCTACTCTAGGCATTTAAGATTTAAAAAAATCACAAAACAAATGTAAAAATTCAACAAAACACAATAAATCAAAAGGAACCACGATACTTACCAACTCTTTACATGATCCAAATTTCGCTACCAAAGTCGCTTTCACCATCTCTTCTATCATCTTCTTCTCTTTCTCTCTCCTCCTCTATGATCCTTCGTAGTTGCCAAAATGAACCCCTCTACCCTATTTATAACTTTACATTGGTAACCATCCAAATAGGTTTCCAACCGCCTTGGGCGGTGACTAATGTGCAATGCAACTGCCCTTGTTGGTTCCCAAGGTGTAAGGCAACCACCATAGGTGGTTACCAAGGTGTAAGGCAACCACCCTAAGTGGTTCCCAAGGTGCGTGATAACTGCTCAGGGCGGTTGCCAATGAGTTTTTCTTTATAAAGAATTCTAAAATTTTGCAATTGACTCTCAAATTTATCTTTTGTGCATCTTCTCTTCTTCTATGTTATAATTTTCATCTATATTTTGTCAATAAACTCATGTTTGTTGCCCATTCCTCGTCATCCACTTGTTTGAAGGGGTTGACAAGTACCTATAAATTTCATCTCGAATCAATTCAATACGCAAACACCTAATTTTGGAATTATGAGTGTCCAAGAATTTTTGCCTAAGGCTATTATTAACCCTCCCTCTACTAGGAAAAATAGCATAACTCATATTTTCTTTTTCAAAATTTCTAATCAAAATAATGATTTCAAGACTCTAAATTCTAATTAAATTGATCTCATCAATTCATCAAAGGTAAAGATTCAAGGATATTTATTTCTTTTATAACTAAGGCATCTCACATTGTTCTTGATTCAAGATAATCTTACATCACTCTCCTTAAGGTAAGGCTATTTTCATCATTCACCTGTCGTTTCCTTTTTCCATCATCAATCCAGTAGTTGGTATCATCGGTTTTTGCACCATATTTCGTTTCACACAATATGGTACAAAAAGGGGTATTTGTAGACATCTAAAAAGTGTCACATTTACAATGGTTAATATTAATATTTAATAATGTGTGCAATTATTTTAATTAATATATTACAACCTTATAAATTATTAATGTTGACTATTCTAGCCCCTTTGACCCACTTTAACCGCTTCCTATGCCTAACCATGGTCATCATGAGACCACTCCACTATTTTAAACTTAAATTGGCATTTAATTTCCCTCTTTAATCCATACCTCAAGCACATTTAATGCATTTGGGTGAGGATTCCCTCCACCTAGGCACTTTGATGAGAAATGCCAATTTTATGGGTGAGGAATCTCTCCACAAAGAGGGCATTAGTGAGGTGTGTCATAATGCATCATGGTGCATCATATTCTATTATGGCACATTATAAGGTGTTATGACATATCATAGGACATCATAGGCCAAATAAGGAAAGTTGCACATTTGTCCATCCAAGTGGGGAATCCCTAATATTTATCTCTTATTCACTCATACCACTTGTCACCCCTTCTATTCCATTCTCATCACTCTCCTCCAGCCATAGGAGACTCTAAAAATAGGTCCCAATTTTCATTTTCATGCGTGTGCAAAAATATAACGAAACTCTGCTCAAATTTCATTTGATTCTGTTGTGTTTTTGTTTGATATTATAATTTCAGGTTTACCATTTGGAGAGTTCTAAGGCATCAACTATGGAGGATCTTGGAATTATTGACTAATATTTGTTTTTGCAACCACACCTATGGTAGAAATCCAATATTGTACTGGATATACAGTAAAGACCCAAAAACAAATCTAGGAAGGCTCAAATTCATGATCATAACCCTCTACCAGATTATAGTCTCAACTTCCCAAATGGTTAACTAGAGTCTCAACCACATAGGGTGGTTACCCAGAAGTACAACCACCCAAGGCGGTTATCCAGAAGCACAACCACATAGGACAGTTACCTAGAGAGCCAACCACCTAGGGTGATTGATCCTCAAGGTAAACGATAGCTCTAGACTAACCATAAACTGCATAGAAAGGTAAATTAGGTATTTTATCAGGTTTTGTAGTCATTTCACATAGTCTTGTAACTTTTGCATTCGATTTTGTATGATTTTGTAATGTTTTAGTTGCTTTTGTAATTTTCTTTCATGATTTTGGGCTTCATTTTGAAAGGTCGTGTATATGGTATTGATGTTGTTATTATGAGCTTGTGTGTAGGTATTGAATATGCATGAAAGCTTGGGAGGTCAAGTAATGTGCCTTCTAAACCCTCCCACAATCCGCTATGCACTTGAGGAGATAACTTATGACATCATAAATCTTCTTGTAAATGAAAACCTCCCCTTTTGGGAGGTCGATTATAATCAAAAAGGCCGATTTGTAAAAAGTAAATTTTATCAATATCAAATCTATTGCAAATCTCTTTTTGTCTATCTTTAATTGTTATGGTGTATTTCCTCTTTCACACACTCAACAACTTTGAAATATATTTTAGATATCTACAAGGCATCATCTTCCTATCCAACTCCATTAGTCTAATGTTTATAAACCAAACAATTATGGCAAGATGTAAAACTAAGATGAAAATCACATAAAACCTATTTGAAATAATTTAGCAATTTATCTATTCATAATGTCTAGTCAAAATATTAGTGAAACATACAAATTAGTCCACAATTAAACATTCTTTACCAACATATTAAGGGAGTTAAGAAGTATTAATTTATTGCAAAAAGTGAAATATTTCAGGGCCTCATCAAACATAGATATTTTCATAGATTTTATTAGGGAATTGCCAAATTTGATTAAAAGAACATTTTGGTTGATATGGATTATCTCCCAAAGTATGCCTATTTTTTCTTCTTGCACATCCTTATACAAACTTCACCATTTTCCAAACATTCGTTGGCCATTCATTTTGATTCCATGGCATGCTCACCTATATTGTCAATGATCGTGACCCAATACTCACTAGTAGTTTTTTGAATAAACCCTTCAAACTACATGAAACCCAATTAAGAATGAGCTTGACAGACCATCTACAAATAAATGACTAGAATAAATTATTAATCAATGCTTGGAGGATTACTTATGCTACTTTGCTTTGGAGAATCAAACACATTAAGACTAAATGTATACCATTAGTGGAATAGTGGTACAATACCATTTATCACAAAATAATCAAATTGACCCCATATAAAATAATATATGGCTAGTAACCACCATCTCTCAACTCATATCATCTAGATAGTTACCATATGCATTCTATTGATTCTAATTTTAACAATCAGGAGGCTCTACTTTGGTCCCTAAAAAAAATGGCAGTGGATTATAATTGGAATTAACATCAATTAGATCAACACAAATATGAAAGATATTTTTAGAAGACTTAATTTTTTCCAGATTATAGTTGTAAAAAATAGATATTATTAAATATAAAAGGCAGTTTCAAACTACCACCCAAGTTATATGGGCCCTATAGATTATTACAATGGATTGACACTGTTGCATATAGGTTGGACCTATGATGCATGAGCCTATCTTCCGAAGGGCATAATTTTTGATCCGACCGTTGGATTGGCTTGAAATTTTACGAGAAGTTAGATAAAGAGGTGGAAATACCATGGGCTAGACCACTCTAGTCATCTAGTTGTTTTTTTAGGATTTTTTCAAGTTCTAATTCCTTCATCTAGTGCCTCGAAAATGGGATTTAGTGTTTTTTGAAAATTTAGAAGAAAACATATATAGAATAACTTCTTATTTAGGCATGTGTAGGCGTTGATATTTTCTAGGAGGCATAATATACATGATACAAAGGTGCATATCAATTTTTAGGGTTATTCAAGTTTTTTGGGTGATTTAGGTTTTGGCACTAAGGACGAAACAACCTAGAAAATAAAATAATAAAATAATAAAATAAATAATAAATAAAAAAAGTAAATTTTTTAAATATTAGGGCTTAATATTTAGGGTTTTGTTTTAATGTTTCTTTTGGGATATATAGAAAGAAAGCATTTATCAGATTATTTCCACCTATTGTAACTTTTGGGATATATAGGGTGAAATCCAAGAATGAGAAAGAAAGCATTTATCAGATTATTTCCACCTATTGTAACTTTTGTGTGATTGGGAATTTTATCTTTTGCTTTGTTTATTTTATCATAATTTTGTGTGATTGGAGGTTCTTGTTATAACCTCTTGTAGTTGGATTTACACCAACCTACCACCATATTCTAAATTACATCTTGTTTTCCATCTACATTACTTGAAGAAGGCCTTAATCAATACTACTTACACTAGATAATGAAGACTCAACCATTATGGAATAAAGACTATGTTAGATCAATGATCATATCAAGTTAAAAATAAACTATTCTAGATATTATTATACAATTGTGTGGATTAAACCATGAAGATACCACTTGGGAATCACTACATCAACTTTAACAATAGTTTTCTCATCTTACGTTTGAAGGAGAAATATTTTTTTGTGAGGGGGAGGCAATGCTAGGACCTCATGCCCTAACCCTTTTTATTTTTTTTATTGAAATATTTTAGTCAATAATTAGTGGATACCCTTTTTAATATAAAGGTGACCCTTTATAATCAGGGTTAGGGTTAGATAGATTAGATAACTATTTTTGGTTAATCTTGGAGCATTAGGATTATAATGATTGCATTTAAAGAAATACAAACATTAAATTTACTCTTAAAGGAGGTTGACGCCTCAAAGATACATATGATATAGTGTAATATATTTAGTATTATCAATAAAATTCTTTACTTACATTCATTCCACAATTTTTTTTGTATATTTTATGGATATTTTTTTAATTTCTATTAATTATTGCAAGTAAAATCCTTTCATATACTTGATAAAAATAAAACCTTATTGTATATGCAATCTCTTTGGTTTTAAGATTCATGAGTGATCCATTAGAATATCATATGAGAGAAGCTAATATTAGGTGAACGATATTCAATTGCATTGATAATAAAGAAATATATATAATGCTTAGGCTAAGAATAGCTTAGGATAAGGATGATAAAACAACCTGATAACAACTAACAATAATAGCTCATCGAATAGTTATTCAAAGGCTATTAACATGAAGATGCTAACAACTTAGGAATAAAATCCTAAGTAGATACTACGTCTAACAATAAATATTATTGTTAGACTTACATGAATAGAATAATGTAATAAACAATAATCTACCCTAACATAGTAAATAAGAGTTAATATCTTAAATTAGGAAATATTACTCTAACACCCCCCTTATTCTATTATTTGGGATAATATATAACTCCCCCTAACAATGCGAATATCTAACCTAGGGTAGAATATCTAACCCGGGTATATTATCTAACCTGGGAGAATCTACTAATTACTCAAGTAAGGTAATATTATTCTAACATCCTCCATTATTACATTATTTGCATAATATATATATATAACTGCCCCAATACAGTGAAGAAGAGAAATAAAAGATGTTGATATGCAGGCTCTTGCTCTGGCTCGGGCTCTGGCTCGGGCTCTAGCTCATGGCTCTGGATTTAGGTGTACCTCTAGATTTGTACCTCTAGGTCTATCTCTGGATCTTCCTATGAATCTACCTTTGGATCATTGCCTTTAGATCTGCCTTTGAAACTTTGTCACTAGGTCTGTCTTTAGGTCATTGCCTCTGGGACTGCCACTCGGTCTATCATGGGATATACCTCTGGGTCTACCATAGGTGTTACCTTTATTGTAGAAGCCATACAATATTTATTTCATCATGGTCTGTTATGTGAGATCTGTTCACCCACAATCTAAATGAACCTTGTTGGCCATTTTTATTTTGTAATAACAAATTGAAGAGGAGTGATTTGTACATCCACACGAATCACAAGGATGTAGTGTTCAACACCTAGCTGCTATATGTCTTGTTCTACTACAATGACTACAACAATAATTTCTAGGAGTTATAGGAGATTTAGGTTTTACAAACATGGTCCTATTGGTACTTGCTTGTCCATCATAGCCAAGGCCTTCATTCTTTGGCCTGACATTTGGTATTATAGGAGTTTTAATGCCTTGTTCATTTTTACCTAATTTCTCATCATTGAATCTTATTTTCTTCATCAGTTTGAATACAAATCCTTTAGTGTGTTTTTCAAAACACCCAATTTCTTCGTCTTCATCAATGCTTTTAACAATATGGCATTTATCACTATTTATGAGATTATGGAGATCTTTTTGAGGATTTTTAGCATTTAAGTCACTGGTGTCACAAGCAAAATCTACTCTTGTAATGAGATCACCTGTGCTACAACTGATATCTACCTTTGAAGGTAAGAGGTCACTTGTATCACAACAAGCATTGGCCATCATGGGCCCAAGGTCACTTGTGTCACAACAAGCATTCACCATCATGGGCTGAAGATCACTTGTGTCACAACAAGCATCGACCATTAGGAGCTTGACCTTTGATTCCTCACTTATGTCCCTTTTCTGTTTACATTGGGCAATGTCAAGAGCAACTAATGACATGTATATTGCCCTTACAATGCCAATAGGGATTAGAGCACCTTTGATCTGAAGGTCTTCAGAAGCTTCAAAATCATTGAGAATGGAGCTTACACCACTACGTAGTGTGAAAATTTTCCATCCTCATAAAAATTTGACCCTTCCATATTTGGTGGAAAGTAAGGACCTTTAATTGATGTAGCAACACCATCAGTTGGTTTTGGGGTATTTTTATTCTTTGATCTACCCATATTTGAAGGTGTCGGTCTCTACCGAAAATGCACCTATTACAAAGGAATTTTGCAAAATAATGAACTAAGGTGTCGGTTATTGTCGAAATGCACCCTTATAAAATTTTCCCCCTTTTTGCAAAATATTCTTTGATAGAATATTGCAAGAAGGTTGACTAAGGTGTCGGTCGCTGTCGAAAATGCACCCTTTTTAAGTCGTCCTCCCTTTTTAGCAAAATATTCTGAGGTAGGAAAGAAATTTTTATCCCTCCCTAAGTGCAAAAATATTGCAGCTATGAATCCTTAAAGGCTTGTACAAATATTGCCTCCTAGGCAATTTTAAAAAAATCACTTTGTCTCCTAGGAGTGATTTATAAAATTTTGCAAAATATTTAAGCCTCGTGGGCTTGTAGAATGGCTTAAAAAAAAACAAGTATTAATTAATTTTTAAAAAATAAAAATTTAATCAATATAAATCAAATTATTAAGCTTGTGCAAAATTTTATCTTATGAGGGGGGTGATGAGAGCCTGCCGAACTCTGAAATCATGCAAGTCAATTTGAGCAACCAACCAATCTCTGAGCAATGACGACATCGAACACTGGCATATTTCAATGCAATCATCATGTGGAGAATAAACCATCGTGTGGTGGTCAAAGGCTATTGTAAGCCTTAACTTGTTTATGGCACAAAGGTGCTAACCCACATCAAATATGAGATATTTTCCCACAATGCTTGAGTGCCAGATGTAATGAATACTGCTCTAAGACCCATCGATGGTTGACAAAGACTATTTTCATGACCTCGCTATGGTAAAAATTGCATTAATGTGATAAGGGTGGCTACAACAATGATCTTGTGTAGCACGACTATGAAATTTGAATCCCACTATTGGGTGCTGTGAAACATTATGAAATCTAAAATATGATGGATCAGAACGTCTGCTATGACCATTAGATCTACGTCTATGCTTGCCTGCGCAAGATGATCCAGAGTGATTCAATTTGGGGTGAATCACAAAGCTATGGATGGTTCAGACAACTGTTCCATGCAATCTGATTGATAGGTTGATGAGACGATGGTCTAGGTGACCAAATTATTTTATTTGTTTTAATTTTTTTGACTCCAGTGGGTGATCTAGCACTACGAAAACTTCCACCTTCACCTGCAACTTGGATCATCGCAATGGATTATCGACCATAAAATAGCTGTAATCCTCCAATTTTTACAAATATCAGTAACTGCCTTTGTCAATTTAGACACACCTGCTTGATGTCGTGATCTCTCAACTGATGAGCAGGTCTGCAATGATCTTCAGTGCTATGATCAGGTGAACCAAATCCAAATATGTAATAATCATCCAATAATCGATGAAATACTTTGTCAATATGGTTGGCTTCACGAGATCTATCAAACAAATCTCTTCAATTGTTTGAAGAGGCCGCAATCAACTTCGATATCATATAATTAGCAGAAGCTTAAAAAAATATGGGATAAAAATCCCACATGTATGGGATATCAAAAAAATACATGATTTAAAAAAATAAACTCAAATACTCATCTTCAACTACTTCACATTAGTCTATGCCCTATTGCACTTGCTATCGCTACCTCCATGTGTTCGTCGAATACAATTTATTGTGCATTAGAGTTTGTTTTATTTAGTCAAGTCCATCGCTTGATCGAGCTTGTCCTGTTTGGTCACCTAGGATCATCTGTAGGTTGTCCAACGTGTCTTCTTACCTCACCAATGATGATTTATTGTGCATTAGAGTTTGTTTTATTTAGTCGAGTCCATCGCTTGACCGAGCTTGTCTTGTTCGGTCACCTAGGATCATCTGTAGGTTGTCCAACATGTCTTCTTACCTCACCAATTGAGGCTATCCCCCTCATATTCATGTCAAATTTGTTACGCCAGGTCCCATAGATATTCATCTCACCTAGGCTATCAGAGTCCTTTGTTAGTGATGCATCATCAGATCTAGTGATATGGTAGCGGTCACCTAGGTCGATGCTCGACTACTCTCAGACCTACGATAAAGTGTCCAAATCTACAAAAACCATAATAGCAACATCAAATCATAATCTCGCCACAATCAGAGTGAGGTATCCAGGAGTGATCCTGCTGTAACATCATATTAGCTGTAACATCATATTAGGTGAATGATATATCATTGCATTGATAATAATGAAATATATACAATGCTTAGGCTAAGAATAACCTAGGATAAGGATGATAAAATATCCTAATAACAACTAACAATAATAGCTCATATAAGCCTTATTCAAAGGCTATTAACATGAAGATGCTAAAAACTTAGGAATAAAATCCTAAGTAGATACTACGTCTAATACTTACATGAATAGATTAATGTAATAAACAATAATCTACCCTAGCATAGTAAATAGGAGTTAATATCCCAAATTAGGGAATATTACTCTAACAACTAAGAGAACTTTTAGGTATGTGAAAGGTGCTTTTTATTATGGAATCTATTATACCTTAGCCATTAAAATTTATTTCATTGCATATAGTGATTTAAATTGGGAAGGCTTAATTGATGATAGTAAATCTACATAAGTTTTTTTTTTTCATTGGGAAATGGATTGGTAACTTTGTGATTGAAGAAACAAGCAATGATTGCACTCTCAATAGTAGAGGTAGAGTATATAGCAACTATATCAACAACACAAATATAGTGTGGTTGGGGTAGATTCTAGAAAACCTTGGTGAAAAGCAAGAAAGAACAACTACCATTTTTTATGACAACATGAGTGCAACTCAAGTTGAAAAAAATCTTGCTTTTCATATAATATCAAAACACACTGATTTGAAGTATAAATTTAATAGAGACTTAGTTTAGCAAAGGAAGTTGAATTGAGACAATGTATTTCAAAAGATTAATATGTATACATTTTTACAAATATAGTGGTAAAAAATCAATTTATTTCACTCAAATTTTAAATGAAAATTTCTCCATTTAGTCTGAAAGGGGAGAATGCTATAAATTGTGATACCAAATGAGATAAACCAAAGAAAGATAAGCATAAAATATAAATTAATATTGGACAAGAATAAAATAATAACAAGAGCATGACAATATTGGAATCACATGTGAAAATTACAAAAGGAAAAAAGAAATATTCTCACCCATATTTGAAGAGAATGTCAAGCACCAAGAGAGTCTTGAGACAACCAATATACATCATTATGAGGCTCATTGTATTATTCTTCTTTCATAGATGACTTTTCTAGAAAGACATTGAATGCATTTTACTCCGCATAAGTATTGTGAGATGTGATGTTGCTGTAAAATAGAGATTAACATAACATAGAAAGAATAAAATGAAAAAAATTTTAAATTTGCACAAAAACCCTCTAATAAATTCAAATTTCAACATACTACTTTAATACAATTTTATTAGAGAGAGAGAGAGAGAGAGAGAGAGAGAGAGAGAGAGAATATAAATTTGAAATCTAAAGGTTGGTGAAGTGTTATTGGAGAGTTTATATACAATTTTATTTTCTGTTCGTTTTCTTCTTTCTATGTTGTGTTAATCTCTATTTTAACATACTAAATGTGGAATAAAATACACTCATTTATTTCTAGAAAATTCACCTATAAAAGAAGTGTAATACAATGAGACTCCTAATGAGCGGACTAGAATTGGACCAAAAATATAAGTATGAAATAACTGTAAAATATCATCTCCTCAAGTAGCACTAGAAATAAATTTCAATTAATTCTACTTTCCATACACAATTTTTATCGATATCAAAATCTAAGGAGAAATTTAGTAACCCTTTTACTATATATTTATTTTACAAAACAAATAGTTCCTATTTAGACATATACCCCATTCTCTTGCCACAAAATTATCTTCTTAATAAGCTATGAAGGGACTCTTTTGTTGGAATATGTAATCTAATTTTAGTGGCAAAGGCTAATAGTGGTGATGTTAGCCTACAAGTGCTCTTGATGTAAGCCCACACGCATGTGAAATGTAAGCATATGATTATCCTTTATTTAATCCTACTAACATAATTTGAGGTATTCATCCTTAGTGATATCACTTAAACCATTTGTGTGGTTAGTGATTTCTCTGTTAAGCCAAATTATGTTAGTTTGAGGTTTGTAATAATTAGAAATTAGGTATCTACTAGAATACCCCCAATTATTGATAGATGTATTAGTATAAGTGACATGATATTGTGGGGGTGCTTATGGAAATCCATCCATTATTTCAAATTTCTATACTATTTTCTTTCATTTATATGATCTCATATTTTATCTATATTCTCTTTTACATTTGATTGTGGTGAATGCTATGCTTTGGAATATTTATGAAAAATGTTATGAAATCCAACATGGTATTGAAATAAATATGGAGTGACATTATCCAATCACATAGAAAAATCCCTCTTATTCAGTAGTTTGGTAGTAAAATCCACTATGAAGATCTTCCTTTTAGTTTTGGAGGGAAAATACTATTTTTGGAATTTAAAATATTCATATTTGGCATCAAAATTCAAGTGCCAAGATATTTTTGTGTAAACAAAATGTCCTTTTGAGTGGAGGAGGTAGTGTTCTATGGGGTGCTACAATTTTTTTATCCCATCATAAATGGAGGAGACATTGGAAATCACATCCTTTTTTAAGGTATTTTGAAGGAGATATATGAAGTCTTGTATCTCTCATACCAATATATGTGTATTGCTTTCCTTGGTCTACATAAATTAGAAAAAATATTATGGCATAGTAATATTTTATGCCTTCAGGGAGGATGTTGGCATAATTGTAACTGAATATTTTTAAGGATCTCTATGGTCTTAAGTTTAACTATAATTAACACCCTTTTGTTGTTACTTAATGAGGATATACAAAGTACATGATCCCATTATATACATGGGCAAGAGTATACCCACTCCCCTGATTCATACATAGATATCTTTAACAAAAATGGCTTCCTTTCTGATCGGTATACCATGTAGGTGCAATGGAGAGTCAAAAAATAACAAAGACATCAATATGTTCAAGTCTTGGGTTCAAATTGGCTTAACAATTTTTTAGTGTGCCAATTTTTTACAACATGATATGCCATTAATAAGACATAGTGTGACTTTGAATCTAATAGCACATATTACTATGGTGATTGATACTTTTGTTTTATCTATATGAGGTCATGATTTCAAATCTAGGTGTGTTATTTTTTTGTCAACTTGCAAAGGCAAGTTAACTGATCACATGCATGTTTATTATGGTTTATTGGCTATAATAGTCATTTTTAAGTTACCTCATGCCTAATGTCAAAGGTTTGAGTTTGATCAAAGTTGAATTTATCATGTTTTTCTTTATTAATTGAAGAACATTGAGCTTTTAGATGCAAACTAGTTAAAAATTAAATGCACTTATTTTGTTTTGAAAGCATCAAGAGGTGCTTGCCTAACATAGCAAGCCTAAAAAACTTCCCACACCAAGGTCCATGGTTCAAACCCCACTTTTGTTTAGCTTGTTTACATGATATTCATTGGCTAATGTAGCACTAACATGGTTGCTCAATCATTGTCTATATGTAGGTGGAAAAGGATATCTAGTCAATACATGATGGGTGTTAGACTCTTATCCATCAATTTTTTCCTAAGGTTTAGAAATTTTATTTTATTTTTTGAATTTGAGTGCTAATTAACCTAATATTTCAAAGGCCATAACTTTTGCACATATAAGCATTTTGGACTCACTTCTTAGATTGCATGGTTTTTTGAGCTCTACGCACCGGTGACATCAATTCTAGGCTTATTATAATGTTGTAGGACTTCTTTATGCAAAATGGATCCTTTGGTATATGTTATTCACCTTAATGGAAAATTATATAACTTGGGCAATACATATGGATGGTCTACTTAGAATTAAGAATCTATGGTTCACTTTTAATGATAAAATATTAGAAGGTCTTGATGAACAAGCATGAATTAAAAATAAAGAGGAAGCCATTGTCTATTATTTATGTTGGTATATCCATATATATTTTCATATTAGAGAGTTAAATGATCCCATCATGGAATGGACCACTTTGGAGGATCTATATGGAAGAGTAAAATCCACTAAAGTCAATAGACTAGAAACAAATATCTCAAATATAGATTTTAAAAATTGATAATGTTGAGGTATATGTATTCTCTTTAAAGGCCTTATGAGTTGATATAGCTATGCCATGAGGTAATATAAAGATCGATGAAGAATATGTAAAATTTATTATTTTAAATCTTGCTTCACCTTTCTGGATGGTTGGTTGAGTAACTCATGTGAATGTAATGACCATGAAGGATCTGTAGCCTATAACTCTTGATGACCTCTTCAAACATTTTGTTTAGAACAAAGTTTCTATGAATAATTTTGGAGTAAAAATCAATGGAGGATACGACTTAGTAGCCCAAGGGAAAGCCTCTTCTCCTTATCCCATATTAAAGACTTCATATTAATGGAGGATAAGGATCAATAGCTTAAAGGTAAGTCAGAGTATTGAAATAATTCAAACCTATATGAATTGTACAAGGAGGGACGCTCTATAAGGACATGCATAACAAGATTTATAACAAATTGAAATAATTTTTTTGAAGTCAGGAAACAAAATTTTAGATGATAAAGACCCAAATGAAGAATATGAGATGAAGGATCATTAGAGCATCCATTATGGGAGGGGGAGGTATTCTCATCTCTAATTTCACCTCTCCTTGACCCCTCCACTCAAATTATAAAGGGTGTTATAATATGTAATATAATCTTATTGGGTAAAGCCAATAGTGGTGATGCAATCCTATAGGTGTTCTTGATGTAAGGCCATTCAGGTGTAATGTAAACCTATAGGCATTATGTATGTAATCTTACGAGCCTAATATGATTCATTCATCCTTAATGATATTAATTAAACTACTCGTATGGTTAAGCTTTAATTAAGGGTTTAATATCTTGTAATTTAACCTTTAAGCCAAGTTATGATGATTTGAAATTTGTAATAATTGGGGATAACATATTTACTATCAATGCCCAAAATCATTGATCCATTGTATTAGTTTGATTACGTGATATATGTGGCACCTACAAACACCCTATTATGAACCTTAATTCTCATTAGCATAAATCATTCATCATATACTAAAATAACAAAACATTTATCCACAAATAATTATTCATAGTAATAATTTGTATAATGAGATAGAGAGATAATACCATTAAGGTAGGATAACACAAATACTACTCCTTAAGGAAGGAATTACTCCATATCCACTCCAAAAGCTAAGACTGTTGCAAGAGAATACTCGATATGATTGATTTATTATAATGACAATATCTCTTCTTTATATACCCCTCTTCCTAAACCCTTATCACTCATTATTATAATATAATCAACCTTGGGTTATGTGTGCCCTATGCCAACTATTTATAATACCCATGTACAATATAATGTCATATCCCCATATTCCTATCCCTAGGTACCTAGCATTTCAACTTATTTACAAATGTTTCATCCTTGAAATAAAAAGAAGAAACTAAATAATATGATTTGCTAAGCAATATTAGCAACTGGTTCTAATCTTGATCATCCCTCCATCTAAGTGAAATCTTGATTGGTGGTGGTTTGTGATGATTCCTAGTTACCCTTGTGCCACTTGAATATCTATAAATACTTTGTTGAATTTGTGCTTCTACAACTTTACTATGATATTTTGAATGTTTGGTCCTATTGTTTCTTGATGTTGCTACATCGTCTTGAAATCTGAAATCACTATGCATTTTTTGCCAAACATTGTCATGCTTGATGCCTTTCTAACTCCATGTAGATCCATAATATTGATTCCCCAAGCCATGGATCCAGTATTGTTGTCGCTCATGGTGGTGTGGGTGGTGATATGATGTATCCTTAACTTGTTGTTCTATTACCTTTGATTCTTTAGTATTTTATTATTTTATTTTAAATTCTTCTCTCTTATTTCCTTCTTTTGGTGTATCTAACAAAGTTTCTCTGGAATTTGCTACTATTTTATCCATGGAATCCATTGTTGTTGCTTCTTCCATAGACTTCACTACTGCTATTAATATAGATTTGACTTTTGATTCTTCTATTGGTTTCTTAACTTTTTCCCCTAGCATAACTGCTTCTTGATTCTCCTTGGATCCTTGCTCCTTAAGCTAAGCAACTTACTACAATGTTATCTTCTTTTTCCTATACCATAATTTTAGAAACTTATTTTACACATTAATTTTAATTGTACCCAAAGAATCTAATCAAGGATAACCCAAATTAATATCTACATCATCCATATCAATAGCATGCAAATCCAAATGTAAAACATATTTATCAATAGTGATCTATAAATCTTTAAAAATCTAAACATTCTCACCCTCAAGCTATATGTCCTTAATTTCTATTGGCTAAACCTATAACCTCTTAGCCAAAGCAATATCAAGGAAATCATATATGTTTCTAGTGTTCATAGAAATAATAACCTTTTCATTCTAAATGCAACCATGAACATGCAAAACATATTTTTTAGATTCAAACATATCTTTTTGACCATTGTTTGGCCTATTTGACATAAACATTGTGGTACCTCAACTAGCACACTATCATCCTTATTTTTCTTTTACTAGTTTCTTGAAATTTTCCAACTCTCATTCTAATTTTATTATCTTTGTATATGGGTCCCAATGACTTAAGAATGCATCATTCATTTCTCTTCAAGTGTACTCATTATTCTTCTCAATAATAAAACATAACCATATTTTAACTTCCTCTTCTAAAAGCATATTAAGGTGGGATTTCTAACAAGGATTAGCAAAATATAGAGATTTAAAATTTGTCCACCATTTTCTAGCATCACTAGCCCTTGCTCTAGAATTTTTTTGAAGTGCTATGAGTTCACATCCATAAAATGATAATGCAAACTAGGGTTCTAAAAAAATAAATATTTATCCACTAAGTTTGAAGCTAAAATTCCACATAAAAAATTAGACCTAAAAAACATAGATGATTTGCTTATCTTAATTGATAGATATCTCAAATTTCATTTTTGGAAAAAATTATGATTTAAAAAATTATCACTACCCTAATTCTAGATGGTTGACTTCACATGGTTGTATCTCCCTCAATATTGCTTGGTTTTCTTCATATGACCACTCCTTTTAAAGCTCTTCAAAATTCGAACAAAATAGCATAAGAAATATTTGAATCAAATTTTTTTATACAATGGCTCCTAAAAATGAGATATTAAAAGAACTATCTTAACATTGCCCTTTCTCTAGGTAGTTGAATTAATAGGATCGAATCTCCCTCAACACTGCTTGAATTCCTTCATATGATCACTCATTTTAAAGATCTTCAAATTTCAAACAAAATGGCACAATAATCATATGAAATAGATAATTTTACACAAAGATATGGCTTCCAAAACATAAGATATTTTCTACAAAAAATTACCCTAGTATTGCAATCCTCCCAAAAATCCCCACTTTATCAGATATTTTTTGATACCACTTGTTATGAACCTCTATTTTCTTTAACAAAAATTATTTACCTTATACTAAAATAACAAAACATACATTCACAAATAATTATCCATAGTAACAATCCACATTATGAGATAAATATAGATAATACCCTTAAGGTAGGGCAACACCAGTAACACTCCTTAAAAAAAGAATTACTCCAAATCCACTCTACAAGCCAAGATTGTTACAATATAATACTCAATATGATTGATTGATTACAATAACAATATCCCTTCTCTATATACCTGTTGTGACCACTTCACAACACCCCAAAATTGGGGATCCACTGAAAATTAGGAATTTTTGTAGTTTTGTTGTCTTTAGAAAATTTGTTTGTGAAATAGTGTATAATAGGGTAGCATATAAGCTGTGTTTGTTTATTTTTTTATTTGTTTTATTTTTTTGTATGTTTCATTAAAATAGTTTGTTTAAAGTTATAATAATTTGAAAGATTAAAATTAAAATGTTGATTGTATTTTATTTTTAATATTTTCAAAATTATATTTAGTTTAAATATTTTGAAAGAAAAAATATGATTTAAAACATTTAAAGTTTAATAAAATATATTGAAATCATTTAAAATAAATATTAATAAAATGTATTTGTTCAAAATTTTCGTAGGTTTGTCAAGGATACCTGATACGATTTTCGAGACAGTCAAGTGGTCAACACCTCGATGCAATTTTTGAGGAGGTCAAAGAGGCACAAATCTATGAACCACCTGGTGGTCACGATTGAATCAAACATTCATGCAAGTGTTCTTGATTATAAATATTTTGTGGTCCTCATCCCAAACACATGTGGGACTAAAGGTATATGAAAATTGGATATATAAACAAGTGCATGTTATTGATAGAGATTCAAACGTATCACAAGATGTTGTAATGAGTATTAGTTTGTGCTTGGTTGATTGTATATATTGGATATATGCTCGCAAACAAATAGTGATAAAATAGTCACTACATAGACCCGAATGCAACACATTGATGATAAACATAGCAGATCACCAAAGATTGATTAGATGATGGCACTATGAAGTAAAGGATAGATGACCATGTGGACACAGAATTAGTAGCTAGTGGCAGTAACATGGCAGTTCGGCATGACAAAACTTGATAGTAGGAGTGAGCTTATTAGGAGCACAGTTTGGAATGGTTTTGAGTGAGCAGCAATGACTAGAGCCATACAACATAGCGTGGGCAGATGAAGACATAAAACATGCCAAATGAATTTGTTTCTCCTGAAGAACGCGTTAATAGCAAGGTGATTTTTGCACGAAAAAGCTAGTAGTAATACTGTTGGTCTGGTTTTGGTAAAGAAGGTAAAAAGTTTTGTAGAGCACCAAGGCAGGATAACAATTTGGGTTACACACAGATCATGAAATGATATTAATTATTGATCATATACCATTAAAAGCCTTGGATAACGATTTGGGTTATACAAATATTATCAAATTATATTAATTAATTTATTGATCATATATTATCGGAATGACAGTGATGAGTTGTAGACGTTGAAAAACTGAGGGTGTTGTGTTATTTTATTGATAATCAACATGATATACAAACAGTGCATTGGGCACAAAGACATGGTAGGATGTGGATTATTTCGCCTACCCTCATGGACAGATCGATCATTGGACATTATATCATGACATGTAATTTATTTTAAAAAATATCTTGTTGTTAGTTTGGGTAAAATAATCGAAGATTAAATTTAGAATAATGAAGCATTTACAGAAGGAATGTTTATAGTTTTCAGACGTCACACTTTACATGAAAAAGCATTACTAAAGCTTAAATGAGTGAATGAACTTTTACACATTAGTTATGCCGATTACCAAATATAGAAGTTACGTACTGGAAATGAAACGAAAACGAAAGAAAATATTAAATACGCCATTACAGGACTAAAACAGGGACTAGAGACAAAGAACCAGAATTGCAGGTGAAAAGAATGTTGGCATTGGATTCATTTTCGAGCTCTCCTTCCACGCTGGACCAGATTATCTCACCATGTGATGTCGTTTCTTGACATGGGTATTTTGTATTTTAATGTTTAAAATTTATTGAAACTCTTCTTTTTGCATATATATTGGAAATGCAATGAATTTAATGCATGTCGATGGTTAATTCATTTGTCATTTTTATATATTACACTCTTCCCTTAGAAGATCGCACCTCATTGTATATTGGATTGCATAAATACAGGTTGCATTAATGTGGATTTAATGTAGAATATAAATGTTTGCAGGGTTTGTGGTGAATTTTATAATTACAACATTTTATTTCATTTTATTTTTATTTTTCTAACCCTATCTTTTTCATTTTTTTTTTTAAGTTTTCCAAATAAAATAAAAAATGTAAAAAAATAAAAATCCAAAAAGAGAAAGGCAAGGGTTGAATAAGATTTAAATTTTTATTTAAAGCATTTTCAATTTTAATTTGAAGTAAGTTTGAAATTATAAATTTATAAAGTTCACATTTTGAAGGAATTTTATAATTTCAAAACTTTTATTTCACATTTAAATTTTTGTATTTCATTTTCAAGAAATAAATTAACTTACCTTTATGAAAATTAATTTTATTAAAGGGGGTAATTTATATGGTATTCAAAAGGTCATTGTATTCAAGGCTATATATTAACTTCCCTTTATGAAAATTATAATTTCATCAAAGGGGGGGTTAATTTATAAGGTATTTCAAAGGTTATTACATTTTAAGGTTAATCATTTGGATCATTTTTCTTTCATGTTTAAAGCAACATAAAAATCAATTCACTCATCATTTCATTAAGTTTCATGAACAATCAATAGCATAACATAATAAATATTACCAATACAAGCCCCTTGTTAATAGTTATTTGCAAATCACTAAGGTATTCTAAGCACTTATTTTTTTACAACATACAAGCACATATTAAGTAAAAGGAACCTTGGAGAAATTTCTATTTCTTTGCAAGAGGGCTTTTTTAATAAAATCCTGATTGTGATGGTGATTTTGCAATTGGATAAAATTTCTACTCAATAGAATTGGTGTTAGAAGGAGGGCATGAAAGGTAATAATTTTTATTGTTAGCATTTGAATTTGTTCAAATTTATCATTTTAAAATGAAAATTTGATTTATGTCGCACTAGTGTTGTTTTACTATAAATATGGAAATATGGTTATGATTCAATTGTTATAAACTTTTCATGCATAATTTTTTATGTTGAAATTGGTTCAATGGCAGGAAATGAAACTTCGATGGGTGGTTATCATAGTCCCCTAAAAATTCCTAGAGAAATCCATCAAATCCCTGAAGATACAGAGGAATGTTTACCCATGTATAGGCATGATGGAATGAATACTGTTGAGGAACATATTCAGGCATATGAAAACGCTTTGGTTCATTTATAAATTATACATGAAGATGTTGTATGTCGATTGTTTCCATTCACATTAGATGAGTTTGCTTATGAATGGTATATTAATTTACATGCAACCTCTACCACTTCTTGGGATCAATTTGAAGCAAAATTTCTTAGTCATTTTGGAAATGTGGTTGACATGGATATGATATCAAATCAATTTACCTCTATCTGTAAAGAACCTAATGAATCCATGAGTCAATTTAATGATAGATTCCATAGGTTGTATACCAAAATAGAAACACATTACATCATTTTAGAATAAGTAATTCAAATATACTTGGAGGTCTTAGATCCATTTACTTTTGCACTCATAGGGAAATGTCTTAGAGATCCATCCTTGTTTAAAGCCTACAGTGAGGCAATAATCATAGAATAATGGTGGACTTCAAAAGGAGTTGATGTGGGTAAATTATCATTACTTAACCCTAAGGATGAAAATAATATACCACCTATGAATCATGATGCATATTT
This sequence comes from Wollemia nobilis, assembly GCA_028583015.1. Lineage (NCBI taxonomy): Eukaryota > Viridiplantae > Streptophyta > Pinopsida > Araucariales > Araucariaceae > Wollemia > Wollemia nobilis. The sequence goes on from JAQPPZ010000863.1 coordinate 1,998,949, forward strand.
TTTCTCTCATTTTAAACTATTCTTAATGAGTTAAGGATTCCAACCAATGCCAACCATCTAATATGGTATTCTCAAATCAAATGATGTCCAATGTAAGCAATCAATGGGACAAAGTTGATGGTCTAGTCACAACCACCTTAGATATTGTCCAAGAAGAGGTGCATTTCAAAGCCAATGTCCACTGATGAGGACTGTGGTAATCAAGCCCATAAAAATATAGAAATGCATGAGTCTTTAGATATTGGAAACGTCCTAGATTTAACCAGCTTTGAAATATGTGATAGATTAGAATCTTCCATAGATTTGAGTGAAACGATTAAAGCAGATGATCAAGAAAGCCAATGTGTTTCAAATAGTGATGCGCTAGAAATGAAATATTTAGAGTAATTATTTACATGTGAGGATTGGGATAATCATAGAAAATTAAATGTAGGAGTTGATCCAATTTTGGAAACACTAGAGTCTCCAAGAGTGGTTGAAAGTGAGTTTAAAGAGGAATTAATTGATGATGAAGATGCAATAGAGTTTCATCCCATGGGTTTAGATGATAATTATTATAATGGTTGGGGAAGATATGAGGAATTATTTATTTCTCACACTCCTATTGATGAAATTTTTGTTTCACTTGATATGCAAGACGCTGAAACCTCTATCTCACATGTGGATATTGCAATTCCTATACAATGGAAGAATGACATGCCGATTTTAAAAATAGTGAAGGTTCTAAAATTTGATCATTTTGAATATGAGTTTATGGAAAACCTTGCTGAAATGAAAAAGGAAGAAATGGTAAATGTTTCTTCCGATTCATCTATTTTAGATGAGAAAGAGGTAAAATCTTCTCTTTCACTCTAGAATATTGAAGATTTGGATGCAAATTCCTGGGATTATATTAAAGGTTCAAATGAAGAAACTCCATGGGTGGCTAATAAAGAATTAGAATATTCTATTCATCCTAAAGAAAATATTACTTTGTTTGATCGACAAGCTCTATGGTTTGAAAAGGATGGACACATTATTTATTGGGAACCTAATTTTGGTGTGTTTGAAAAATAGGTGTTCCATGAAGGCAAAGGGCTACAAGAGGATGATGATGATAAATACCATGAGGAAAAGAGAAAATTATAATGACTCATCAAGTAGTGGTAAATGAAAGTGTATAAAAGGTAGAATCTTATCCTTTGTGTCCAAACATCCAAGAATCAGGTAAAAGTTTGCATAATTATTTATTGGATTCGGATGTTATATATGATGAAATACGATTGGAGGTTGATAAAGAACTAGAGTGGATTCCTACTCACACCACAAATAATATTACTTTGCTGAATGAAACAAAAGTAGATGTGCTTGAATTGTTGAATCAAGTTCACCAACAATTAACAAATGAATTTAGGATACAAATTTATAATGAATCAAGTAAATATCCTATATTCTTGTAAATTGTTGCATGAGTATGATTTGCTTAGAGATATAAATGATGACTTGATTTTAAAATTTTCAAAAGTATCTTCTTATTTGAAAGATATCCTATATGCTTGTGAAAATGAGAATTCAAGTCAGAATGATAAATCGGGTTTTGAAATTCACACTTCATTGAATAGGCAAAAGATAGTTGAAAATCATATATTTGATTGTAAATTTAATCAATCAAAGTTTCAACATGGATTTGTTCATAACATTGAATCAAATTTGAATTGAATTGAATCATATATTTTGTGAATAACATTTTGGTGTTTAATATTTGTTTTGTTTATTCATAATTGATTTTTTTGCAAGATTTTGCTTTTTGGTTTTTGTCAATGTTTTTTTTAGGGAGCAGTTTTTTTACTTGCTTATCAGTTTTGGCAATTTTTGGATGTGTTTTCAATTTTGGTTTACAATAAAATTGGTTTATATCAAATTTTGGATTTCAGTTCATGTTATCATTGTTTTACGTAACTTTTGTAAAAGTTTTGGATTTTGTTACTGTTGACACTTTTTGTCACATTATACAAGGGGTAGAAGAATAGTAGAATTTTGTATAATATTTCCTTGTTGAAAGTTTTTCTTTTATTTTAAGTTACAACAATTTTGACTCTCCCTATCGCCCCTTTTATAAAATGAAGAAGAAAGAGCTTCGCTACCAAACAGGCCAAGGAAAATAGCTTCGCCGAAAGAAAAGAAGGAGAATGTGAAAAGAGCTTCGGGCCCGAAGCACTTTAAATTACCACTTCGGGCGAAAGCCTTGCGAAGTAATTTCGTCGAAGAAAATACAAAGATAACGCTTCGCACCCGAAGCATTTTTAGCAACCGCTTCGGGCGGAAGTTTTGCGAAGCAGTATCCAAACGACTTCGTCGAAGGAGGAGAGCATAATCCAAATCAGCTAAGGTAAGGAAACCACTTTGGGCCCGAAGTATTTCTGACACCTACTTCGGCCAGTTTTCACCCGAAGCAGTGGTGCTCGAAGCAAAATGACAATGTTTCAAAAATAGAGAAGTGCTTCGGGAGGATATTCCCCGAACCGTAGTTTTGAGAAAGAATCGGGCCGAAACATTTTCCAGCCGAAGCAGTTTCGCCAGCAAAGGACAAAGAGCCCCATTTCAAAGATGGAATCCGCTCGGCACTCAACATCCCCGAAGTAGTTTCCATGAAGCATTATTTTGCGAAGAACAAATCAAGGAGAATCTACTTCGGCCCAAGGCTTTGGCGAGGCGGAGATGTAGCGAAGCACTTTTTGGGCCCACGTTCCAAGGCGGGCAGCTTCCCAAGGTGATCGAAGGCCCCTTATAAATACCCCCTTTCTTGCCCGATAAGTCCGTTGACCATTTTTGGCAAACGAAAGGGACGTAACAGTCCTCGAAGTAAAACCCGACGGGCGTAACGATCACTCAAGCACAGCATCCAGAAGCCAGGGACACTCGGGCGGTGCATTAAATGAATGTTTCCATGGTTGACCCAGTCACAGTTGCCAGTTTTGGTAGCCGATTTGAGAGATCATTCGCAGCAGCAGCGAGGCACCGATTTCTCAGGGCCCGAGGGTGTACTCCACCATTTTTTGTAATAATGACTCAGAGGGTCGGGTCCTCTATAAAAACCCAGGCATGTAATGTAAAAAAGGGGGGGAACTTTTGCTAGAAAGCTGCTGTAACTTGATGTCCTGCGTTTAATACTAAAGACTTTTGTGCTCTATTTCTCTCTTTTATGCTGCCTTCTGTGCTTAATTCTTTTGTCTTTTCTCGTTTGCGTACCGAGACTCTGAATCCTGAATCCGGTGTGCGATCGGGGACTGAACCCCTAAAATTCGCCCTGAAGGATACATAGGAGAGGAAAAATGCCTTGTCGCTTTCCTTTATGCTGCCTGGTGGATTGAGGTTTCTGTTATTCCCTTATCTCAATCGTTGTTACTCTGAATCCTGAATTCCAACGAGAGAGAAAGGAGAACCCTGCGAACCCGTCCAGAGGATACATAGGAAGTTCGACATTTCGTTTCTTTCATGTTATTCTTGGTATTTCTTGTTGCTATTCGAGTTGTTAGCGAGTAATCGTGCTTCCTGTTCTCTCCCACCTTAAATCATCATCTTCTAACCCTTACCCTTTTTATTTCTTTCTCTAACCCTTACTTTGTTTATTTCTTTCCTGCACTCTTGTCTCAAACCCCAAAAGTAGATTAGTATAGGAGTCGGCCTTTCTTCGGAGATTGGCACGAGGGGCATCTCTTCCCCTCGGCCTTTCAATGTTGGTCGCAGGTCCAGGGCGCGCAAACCCATCGAAAGTCCTTTCCTGTGCGGATTTGATGACCAACGAGTTTTTGGCACGCCCGGTGGGACCCAAGGTCCCATATTTGAGAAAATTTCTAGCCCGTCTTCACCGGAGCCAGTAGTTCTAACAAGTTCTCGGTGAGATCCGGTCAATCTCATCTTCTGAGTAGTAGTGAGAATCGATGCTCTCATTACTAAAAGACTCTTAGCATCTGGCGACTCTATTTTACCCGAAAATCTCTAAAGTCGTGAAGACCAGTGCCTAAACCTGGTTTTCGTAACCAGGACCCCCCGTGTCTTAAGAAGGTCCGAGTTCGGTGAATCTCTGGCCTGTCTTCATCTGATAAAATCACCTGGCGACTCAGTTGAGTCGAAGATCCAGATTTCCTGGTCGTAGGCGCCTTTCAAATCTGAAAGAAGATATCCCGGAGGAATCAAGGTTCGGTGAGCAGCCTTGACCTCATAAGCGGAGAAAGAATGTCCACCTAACGACTCTGACTCAGCGACGACAACCGCGATTTCCACAGGCTGCTGTCGTAATGGCTGGGAGAAGCTTTCCTAGCTGGAACGATCCAGGCCCCCTGAATATCCAAAGCTACCACGAGATTCCCAAAAGTGCTTTGAAATCATTGACAAAATACAGCGGCACCACGGGAATGGCCCGAGAACACCTTGAAGATGTTGTCGATTTAGCGACCCTCCATGACATTATCCATGAAGATGTCATGATCAGACTTCTTGTTCTATCTCTGGAAGGAAGGGCGCTACGGTGGTACAGATTGCTCAAGCCCAAAAGCATCTGCTCATGGGATGACTTAGCGGGGGCATTGATCGAAATGTTCGATGGCTCTCAGGACCCCTTCCATCTCTTCGCATACCTCTCCACCATCAAGAGAGCACCTTCGAAGGGTATCACGGACTTCAATGTCCGATTCTGTAGAAGTTGGAAGAGAATTCCACTGGAGATCCAACCGACGCCCGCCCAAGCCCATCTCTTCTATGTTCGGGCCTTCCACCCGGACGTAAGCCTCATTCTACTGCAATCAGGGGAACGAAGGTTCCCTCAAATATTTGAGGAGGCAATACGAGCGGAACGACTTCTGCTCCTATCGAGAAAGTGGCAGTGGAGAGAAACTCCGTCGCTTCCTCCGATAATTACTGCTCCTGTCCGGCCAACGCAGTACTCATCATGGGGCATTCCTCACACTGAGCCGAGGCCTGAGATGCAATCATTTGGAGCTCAGGAGGCAGACCTCATACTAGCCCAACAATGGGAGTACGCAAGCATGGCCCACCTAATGAACAACATGGCTGCTCGCGATCTCCATCAAAAGGTGAACCGAGGAGAGGAGCGGACTCGAGTGGTAGAACCCGAGAACAAAGAGGGCACATTTTTGCACCCTTTTTGTATCCCAAGAGATGGCATGCAAGTGTTCAGCCAAAGCTCATCAAGCTTGTCCGATTCAGAGGATGAGCCCGAAGGGATTCTGGAGGACTACTCTTCGTCGGAGGAACCTTGTTACCATATCAGTGGGATGGAAGAACCTGTACCCGACCTTCATTTGGAAGAATCTATAGAATTCTGGCATTGGGTCTGGTATTGGTTTCAGCTATCCCTAAGACCGATGCCCCAAGAAGGCTTTCAAGTGGCGAACTTCTTCGCCAATGATCTGGGCACTAGCAGGAATGGAAATCGGCTGCGTTGCTTCCTGTTCGCAGCATGGACAACTTCGGGAAGGGTCCAGCCGAACTTCAAGGGTATGCTAAAGTACAATCAGATCTGGTCCGGACATTGCAGGTTCATCGGATAATTACCCGAAGCTGAGTCCATGGTGGCGGCATGCCGATTATGCCGCAAAAGAATTGTGTAAATAGTGTAAATAGTTCGGCTGATAAATAAGGTGTTGCTCAAAAGCTCAGGTCGAGTTTTACTTCGGCAACTCAAAAAAAAAAAAAAAAAAAAAAAGTGGGAACTGGGCATACGAAGTAGCTGATAGAAAACAACTCGCAGCAAATTTTGTTCACCGAGCAAGACTCAGGCCGAGGACCGAGAGGTACTTCTCCAAGGGGTCCAAGCGAAGTAGTATCGAAAGAGAACCGGTGAACCACTTCTCGAATGGAAAGCACTTCGAAACTAGTCTCCTGCGAAGGGAATCACTTCGGGCCCGAAGCGTAAAAGAAACAGCTCGCACCAAGGGTTCGCCCCGAAGCACTTCAACCCTGACCTCGACTTCACCAACCCAACGATGGAAAAGGCAGGGGCATTTAAAATGTGCCTAGGGGAACGTGTCGACAGCCGCCTTCAAAAGCGTCTGAAGCGGGTGAGTTAAATGAAAAGGTGGCGAGTACGTCCTTTAAGGATTCGGTTAGGAGAAAAGTTCATGCTCGGGTACAAAGTGGCAGAGGGTCACGCTTCCAAAGAAAGCCGCAATCATCATAGCACACAACCCTGTGTACCACTCCACCATGCGGTGAATTAGACGAAGTGACGTGAAGTTAATTATGGCAAGTGCCATAAATACTGGTGGTTGCCTTCTACGGCTATATAACGCAGACTCCAGCAGTGGAGAAGCTACTTGCTCGATAATTCATGCAAACTTCACTGCTAGCCTCCAAGCTCTCCTATCTTGCGCCTTCAAGCCTCCGAACCCCAGCACATTGCAGACTTCGCTGCCCTAAGCATCAACCATGGGAAAGAAGAACTCTAAGGAAAAGGGAAAGGAACCAGAAGTGGTGGCCTCCGAATAGCCAAAGGCAAAGGGCCATGACAAAGGGCCGAAGAAAGTTGATGTTAGCCGTCGCCCTGAGAAACAAGTCATGGGAGAAAGAGAGGATTCTAGGGATGAGCAGCCTGAAGAACCGCCAGTTGATGCATGGGATAGGATCAGAGACACCAAGCTGTCGAGGAGCATGGCTGAACTCAGGAGCACCATCGAGTTCATGAAAAGTAGGCTCTCGGCAGACAACAAAAGAGCTGCCACTTACTACTCCCAGATATACTGGTATCTGATGCCCCCCACACATCACTGCCCTGAGCTGATTGATGCCATCGCGTGGAACTATCAGCCCACCTCCAGGCAAGTGGTAGACGCCTCCGGCCACAAGCTATTCTCCATTCTGAAGGAAGATGTCCAGGCAGCCTTTGCGCCACAACAGGGCCCTCCTAAGGGGTATACGGTTCGCAACGTTATTCTTAGCGAACAAATGGAGAGGTTCGCGTCCTCCAACTACATAATCAATTTTTTGCAGTAGAGCCTCAAAAGCGGGCTCCCTTCGGGCAAATTGCCCCAAATGCCCCTACCCTTGGAGGCCTTCAAAAACGTCGACATCTTCTCCATCATTGCATGGGTGGCAGGCCTATCTACCGACGCTTCGGTGCACCCGTGGCAGGTATCTTTGGCTGAGTGTATTTCCAGAGGGGAATTTTATGCCCCTGATGCTTCGAGGCCAAGCACCAACCCAGTATTTTTTGACTGGGCAGAATGGGTGGCCAGGACCCTACATACGCGGCTCGCCAGCATGAAGAATGCTGGGACAAATAAGTACTTCTCGCCCTGTTCTCTTCTTGTTTGGTTATTTTTCTTTCATGTACATAGAAGTTTCCCTTATGTTGCTATTACGGCAAGCGGCGAGGATGGAAATCCTCTGCCTGTATACCAGTGGACCCCTCTCCTATTGAAGATGGAGTCCTATTATTCTTTTAACCAACAATTTTTGGGACCCGCAATGCACATGCTAACGGGGTCTTCCCCTCGGGTTCCCCTCCTCCTAAGGGACAAGGTGGTACAAGAGAAGAGGGGAGACATTTTTCAGCTGACACAAGGGCTTGTAATTCGCATATTCGGCTTCGTAGGGAAGCCTTTCCTACTGCCAGTCTATCCCTCCGAATACCAATTCGCATTGGAGGTCGCTCGACAGAGCGATGCAACAAACGCCATTTATGGCCATGGACGGAAATGGGCTCACACCTACGATTTCCCTTTCAAAATGGGAGTTATCGAGGTGTTTGCCCTCAAACAAAATGTTTTCTTGGAGGAGAAACTCGCCAATTTTGGCCTAGTCCAGCTTCCTCAAGCAATGGCTCTATGACCCCTTGGGGGTAATGAGGGACCATCTTCGATTTAAGAACTTCCACGCTTGCCCCTATCCAAAAATTGTGGAGCAAAGGAACAATCCTAATGGGAAGGATCCGGAGTGGCATTTGGAGAAAATGGAAACGCTACCTCCCTGGCATGAGTTCTACCCGATGGAGGTCGCATATGACCCAGTTCGGCACCCTCTCCCGAGCCCCAACTCTACCTTCTGGAAGAAGGCAAAAGATGATTTGAAGGAAGCAACGAAAGATTGGGACGTGGCCCAACTAAGAGAGTGGTGGATAATGAGGGTCCATCATCGGAAGACGAATTCTTACGATTTTTTGTCATCTGACAAGGACTTCGTGGCGGTCTATGAGGCCAATGTCGGGACATGGAAGCCTCTGTCCTTCGCCGACCTCATTCCTCCAGCTATTCCGGGTTCGGGCGAAAGCCCAAGAAGAGAAAATAAGACTTCGGAGCCGAAAAAGGAGAAGAAGGCCAAAGCCACACCACGTAAACCACCTCAGGTACCTGTGGGAGGCCAAGACACGAGCTCCGAAGAGTCAGAGCAACCGCTGGTCAGAACAAAAAGGAAGAGGCCAGAACAAGGCTCAGTGCCCTCGAACTATCCGAAGCGACCCCGAACAGGTATTCAGAGTGCCTCCACTGGACGATCTACACCAAGTCCGTCCGAAGCAAACATTGAAGGCGTAGCGCCACCAAGCACCGAAACCGTCCCGAATATCAATGTCATCAATGTGGAGGAACTCCTCCAATCCGAAGGGGACGTTGAGGCAGAAACCATGGAGGTTGGAGATGCCAAAGCAGAGGAAGGACAGGAGATGCGGCTGCACTAGAAGTCACTACAGCCGCTTTGCCAGGAGGGCACTCAGGTACGCATTCTCCACCCCTTGCTCAAGACTCACCCATGTCCCCTGCGGCCACGGCCGAAGGTTCCCATCAGTCTTCCCTGCAGGGCCATTCATCCCCTCACGCGTCACCCGTGGCTAGTCCAAGTCCATCCCACGATCCCGGTCGGGATAAGTCCATTGAAGTCACTCCGCCCACTCACGCTGCCATTCCCTTGATTCTTAGTAGAAGCGGAGGTATCGCTTCGACGTCGAGCCCCACCATCGAACCTCCTTGTGAAGCATCCCCCATACACTCCCTATATTTGTTCACTCCTTTGGCTGGTGACCCAGCCTTGTTTGAGTCTGAGATGTCCTTGATCAAGGAGCGCCCCCTTGCCGAGAAGCTGCTCCAAGCCCGATAGAATACCGACAAAATCTTGAAGGAGGTGAGAAAGAAAAGAGGGCGAGCGACGGCTCAAGTTGAAAAATGCATCGTGTTTGATTTGAAAGCTGGGAAGATGCACAAGATCAAGAAGGTCCCTAAGGTACAGAAGCCTCTGGATGAAATGACTCCAGCAGACTATGATTACCAGGAAACACCTAAGGACCTGGTGCATCTAAATGTAGACAACGAATCGGCATCCATGCATGTCCGAATTGAGACCTTTAGGGCTCATGCAATTATCGCCAACCAGCGCAGGATTGAGGCCGAGGCTGCCAATGTTAAGCTAGAGGAAGATTTGGCGAGGGTCCGCTCCAAGTTGGCAGAGGCCGAGGAGCAGTGCAAGGCCATGAAAAAGGAAACACGCGCCCTAAAGCTGCAAGTTCTACAACTCCAGAATGCTGAAGAAAATCAGGCGCAGAGACAAGCCAAAAATGATCTAAAGGCCAAGGAGCTGGAAGGCAGAGTTGCACAAATGCAAGCCCAGCTGTACGAGAAGGAAGACCTGACGGTGTTTGATAGGAGCAGAATCAAGGAGATTCGTGCCCATTTGCTCAAGGATTTCAGGTCTCGGTGTTCCAGCGCCCTCACAATACTAACCTTCATCACCGAAGCCCAGCACGCTATTGCCGAAGGAGGGCCAATCATTGATGAAGTCACGCAGAAAGCCAGGCGCAGGCTCAAGTTAGCCTTCGACGTCCAGAATGCGAAATATCAAGACTTGCAGGTCACTGCGATGACTCGGACGGCTAGGGATTGGTCCACGGCTCAGGCCACGGTTCGCGCCTTTTTCTCCAAGGTGCGAAAAGCTCGAAAGCGAGAAGACTCCAAGACATTTTTGACAATGAGCAGCGCGCCTCGATGAATTATTTTCAGGACCTCTCCTCCTTGGGTTTCCCGAGTTTCACAGACGATGACGGGAACCTTTTGACTAAAGATGACCTCAAACCAGTCTGGCTCCAGTTCGAGGGCGATGTCTCGGAGATAGACGGGTGGGCGGAGCCGATCTCAGAAGGGCAGATAACCGACTTCATCTTGAGATACTGCAAGATGGTAGCATGCCTAAACGATTTATTCATCAGGGCCAAACATGCTGACATCGGGCAAATTGATCGGTTTCGCGTTTTGGTTAAGGCATTACAAGATCAAGAACCATTCCAAAAGGGTGCCTGGACTCATGTCCGAAGAACGATGAAGCGCATCCGTGATCGCCTCGAACCATCACCACAGTTAGAAGTCGTGCCAGAGGAAGAAGAAGAAGAAGAAGGAGAAGAGGAACAAGAAGAGGGACAGACCGCAGAAGCAGGGTCTGGGGAAGACCAATGACTCTGCAGCCCAATGGATCAGGACTAAAGGGTTCTTTCGCCGAGACGAGCTCGTCACCCCGCGAGCCGCCAAGAATGTTGACACTTTTTGTCACATTATACAAGGGGTAGAAGAATAGTAGAATTTTGTATAATATTTCCTTGTTGAAAGTTTTTCTTTTATTTTAAGTTACAGCAATTTTGACTCTCCCTATCGCCCCTTTTATAAAATGAAGAAGAAAGAGCTTCGCTACCAAACAGGCCAAGGAAAATAGCTTCGCCGAAAGAAAAGAAGGAGAATGTGAAAAGAGCTTCGGGCCCGAAGCACTTTAAATTACCACTTCGGGCGAAAGCCTTGCGAAGTAATATCGTCGAAGAAAATACAAAGATAACGCTTCGCACCCGAAGCATTTTCAGCAGCCGCTTCGGGCGGAAGTTTTGCGAAGCGAAGCATCCAAACGACTTCGCCGAAGGAGGAGAGCATAATCCAAATCAGCTAAGGTAAGGAAACCACTTCGGGCCCGAAGTATTTTCGACACCTACTTCGGCCAGTTTTCACCCGAAGCGGTGGTGCCCGAAGCAAAATGACAATGTTTCGAAAATAGAGAAGTGCTTCGGGAGGATATTCCCCGAACCGCAGTTTTGAGAAAGAATCGGGCCGAAACATTTTCCAACCGAAGCAGTTTCGCCAGCAAAGGACAAAGAGCCCCATTTCAAAGATGGAATCCGCTCGGCACTCGACATCCCCGAAGTAGTTTTCGCGAAGCATTATTTTGCGAAGAACAAATCAAGGAGAATCTACTTCGGCCCAAGGCTTTGGCGAGGCGGAGATGTAGCGAAGCACTTTTTGGGCCCACGTTCCAAGGCGGGCAGCTTCCCAAGGTGATCGAAGGCCCCTTATAAATACCCCCTTTCTTGCCCGATAAGTCCGCTGACCATTTTTGGCAAACGAAAGGGACGTAACGGTCCTCGAAGTAAAACCCGACGGGCGTAACGATCACTCAAGCACAGCATCCAGAAGCCGGGGACACTCGGGCGGTGCATTAAATGAATGTTTCCATGGTTGACCCGATCACAGTTGCTAGTTTTGGTAGCCGATTTGAGAGATCATTCGCAGCAGCAGCGAGGCACCGATTTCTCAGGGCCCGAGGGTGTACTCCACCATTTTTTGTAATAATGACTCAGAGGGTCGGGTCCTCTATAAAAACCCAGGCATGTAATGTAAAAAGGGGGGGGAACTTTCTGCTAGAAAGTTGCTGTAACTTGATGTCCTGCGTTTAATACTAAAGACTTTTGTGCTCTATTTCTCTCTTTTATGCTGCCTTCTGTGCTTAATTCTTTTGTCTTTTCTCGTTTGCGTATCGAGACTCTGAATCCTGAATCCGGTGTGCGATCGGGGACCGAACCCCTAAAATTCGCCCTGAAGGATACATAGGAGAGGAAAAATGCCTTGTCGCTTTCCTTTATGTTGCTTGGTGGATTGAGGTTTCTGTTATTCCCTTATCTCAATCGCTGTTACTCTGAATCCTGAATTCCAACGAGAGAGAAAGGAGAACCCTGCGAACCCGTCCAGAGGATACATAGGAAGTTCGGCATTTCGTTTCTTTCATGTTATTCTTGGTATTTCTTGCTGCTATTCGAGTTGTTAGCGAGTAATCGTGCTTCCTGTTCTCTCCCACCTTAAATCATCATCTTCTAACCCTTACCCTTTTTATTTCTTTCTCTAACCCTTACTCTGTTTATTTCTTTCCTGCACTCTTGTCTCAAACCCCAAAAGTAGATTAGTATAGGAGCCGGCCTTTCTCTGGAGATTGGCACGAGGGGCATCTCTTCCCCTCGGCCTTTCAATGTTGGTCGCAGGTCCAGGGTGCGCAAACCCACCGAAAGTCCTTTCCTGTGCGGATTTGATGACCAACGGTTTCTTTATTGGAGTTAGGTTGTGTAATTGCAATAAAATCTTGGTGAATTAGTTGGTATTTGTTCTTGTGTCACTAAGGATAAATTGCCTATTTTGAAATCATATAAAACTTGAAGAAAAGAAAAATGAGATTGTTCATATGTATCCTTATGAATTTGGATCAAGATAGTAAAATTTGGAATAATGAAGCCATTTTGAAAAATAATGCTCCACAGGTATTGCATCACATTAAAAGGAATATTCTTTGAAATCTTGAAGGATGAAGTTAGCCAGTTTTGCAGATTAAGGTGAAAATATAATATACTTTATCTTTAGCCCTAGTTGATCTCTAACCTTGGTTGTAGGTGAATTTTGCAAAAGCAACATAAATCTTGATATAGAAAGCAAAGCAAATACAATGGAAAGTAAAGTCAAATCAGTCACAATAGTTTAGATAATCTTCACTAGGGCTATAGATACCTAACTAGCAGTGGAGCTATGTCTAACTGAAATAAGGAAAAGATACAAAATGTAAAATTCACCTAATATATGGGAGACTTAGGTAACCTCTACTAGGGCTATAAAAACCTAGCTAGCAGTAAAGCAATGTCTCAAGAGAGCAAGTTTATATCCACCGGAGCTATAGACGTTTGAATGGTAGTGGATCAATGTAGAGGTGCATTATTTGAATGAAAATTTTATAACCTAACTGTAAAACTGATAATGTAAATCTAAATAGTTTTAGGAATACAAAATGAATCACATGACACACGCTGGTAGAGGCAAATGATTTAGCTGTTCCATTTTGAAATTGTCTATTCACATTCTTTGGATATATTTGATGCTTATTTTTCTGACTTTTTGGGTTTTGTTGGTTTTAAAATTGGGTTCGTAGTCTGAAATGTTCAGGAACATTTCCTAGCAGAGTCATCATTTATTGTGATAACTTCATAATGCCCCAAAATTGGGGTCCCACTGAAAATTGGGAATTTTTATAGTTTTGTTGTCTTTAGAAAATTTGTTTGTGAAATAGTGTATAATAGGGTACCATATAAGTTGTGTTTGTTTGTTTTGTTTATTCGTTTTTTTTTCCATTAAAATAGTTTGTTTAAAGTTATAATAATTTGAAAGATTAAAATTAAAATGTTTATTGTAATTTATTTTTAATATTTTCAAATTTATATTTAGTTTAAATATTTTGAAAGAAAAAAATGATTTAAAACATTTAAAGTTTAATAAAATATATTAAATCATTTAAAATAAAGATTAATAAAATATGTTTGTTCAAATTTTTCATAGGTTTATCAAGGGTACCTGGCGCAGTTTTTGAGATAATCAAGTGGTCAACACCCTGATGCAATTTTCGAGTAGGTCAAAGAGAGGTATGAATCGACGAACCACTTAGTGGCTCTGGTTGAATCAATTATTCATGCAAGTGTTCTTGATTATAAATATTTTGCGGTCCTCATCCCGAACACGTGTGGGACTAAAGTTTTATGAAAAATTGGTATATAAACAAGTGCAAGTTATTGATAGAGATTCAGACATATCACAAGGTGTTGTAATGGGTATTAGTTCATTCTTGGTTGATTGTGGACATTGGAGATATGCTGACAAATAAATAGTAATAAAATAGGCATTGCATAGACCTAGGTGCAACACATTGACAACAAACATGGAAGATCACCAAAGATTGATCAGATAACATTATTGTGAAATAATGTATAGATGACCATGTGGACACAGAATTAGCAACTCATGATAGTAACATGGCAGTTTGGTATGATAGAACCCAATAGTAGGAATGAGCTTATTAGGAGCACAATGTGGAATGGTTTCGAGTGAGCAGCAATGATTAGAGCCAGACGGATGAGGTACATGACGTGGGAAGATGAAGACATAAAACATGCCAAATGAGTTCATTTCTCTCGAAGAACACATTAATAGCAAGGTGATATCTGCATGAACAAGCTGATAGTAGTACTGTTGGTCTGGTTTTCGTAAAGAAGGTAAAACATTTTGCAAAGCGCCAAGGTAGGATAATGATTTGGCTTATATAGAGATATCATGAAATGATATTAATTAATTGATCATATATCGTTGGAAGCCTTGGATAATGATTTGGGTTATAAGATATTATGAAATGATATTAATTAATTTATTGATCATATACCATAGAAATGATAGCGATGAGTTGTAGAAATTGAAAAACTAGGGGTGTTATGTGTTATTTTATTGAAAATCAACATGATATACGGACAATGCAGTGGGAACAAAGACATGGTAGGATGTGGATGATTTTGTCCACTCTCATGGACAGATCGATCATTGGACATTATATCATGACATGTAATTTATTTTAAAAAAATTATCTTGTTGTTATTTTGGGTAAATAATCAGAGATTAAATTTAGAATAACGAAGCCTTTATAGAAGGAATGTTTATAGTTTCCACACATCACACTTTACATGATAAAGCATTACTAAATCTTAAATGAGTGAATGAATTGTTACACATTGGTTATGTTGGTTACCAAATGAAGAAGTTACGTACCAAAAATGAAATAAAATTTTAAATACGCCATTATAGGACTGAAATAGGGGTTAGAGACAGAGAACCAGAATTGCAGGTGAAAAGAATATTGGCATTGGATTCATTTTGGAGCTCTCCTTCCACGTTGGACCAAATTATCTCACCTTGTGATACCATTTCTTGACATGGGTATTTTGTATTTTAATGTTTTAAATTTATTGAAACTCTTATTTTTAAATATTTATTGGAAATATTGTGAATTTAATGCATGATGATGGTTAATTCATTTGTCATTTTTATATATTGCACTTTTTCCCTTAGAAGATCACACCCCATTGTATGTTGGATTGCGTAAATATAGGTCGCATTAATGTGGGTTTGATGTAGAATATATATGTTTGTAGGGTCTATGGTGAATTTTGTAGTTACAACATTTTATTTCATTTTATTTTTATTTCTCTAACCCTATCTTTTTCATTTTTTTAAAGTTTTCCAAATAAAATAAAAAATGTAAAAAAATAAAAATCCAAAAAAAGAAAGGCACAGGTTCAAAGAATAAGCTTTAAATTGTTATTTAAAGCAATTTTGATTTTAATTTGAAATAAGTTTGAAATTATAAAATTATTTATAAAGTTCACATTTTCAAGGAGTTTTATAATTTCACAAGTTTTATTTCACATTTAAAGTTTTGTATTTCATTTTCAAGCAATAAATATACTTACCTTTATGAAAATTAATTTCATTAAAGGGGGTAATTTATATGGCATTCAAAAGGTCGTTGTATTCAAGGCTATAGATTAACTTCCCTTTATAAAAATTGTAATTTCATCAAATGGGGGGTTAATTTATAAGGTATTTCAAAGGTTATTACATTTTAAGGTTAATCATTTGGATCATTTTTATTTCATATTTAAAGCAACATAAAAATCAATTCACTCATCATTTCATTAAGTTTCATGAACAATCAATAGCATAGCATAATAAATGTTACCAATACAGGCCCCTTGTTAATAGTTATTTGCAAATAACTAAGGTATTCTAAGAACTTATTTGATACATTTTCACAACATACAAGCACATATTAAGTAAAAGGAACCTTGGAGAAATTTCTATTTCTTTGCAAGAGAGGGCCTGACTATGATGGTGATTTTGCAATTGGGTAAAATTTCCACTCAACAATACCCCTATTCCTAAACCCTTATCCCACTCATTATTATAATATAATTAACCTTGTGTTATGTGTAGCCCATGCCAACTATCTATAATGCCCATACATAATACTATATCATATCCCCATATTCCTATTCCTAGGTACCTAACACACCCACTTTTTTTCTATTTTTATTATCTATATTATTATTTTTGTCTATATGCTCTCTTATTTCTTCTCTATTCTCTTTTAAATCTAATTATGATGAATGCTATGCTTTAGAATGTCACGAGAAATTGTTATGAAACTCGACATAGTTTTTTTGACTACCTTCTTCACTAACAACAAACTATTATATTCATCATCTATTATATGTAGATCTAGTATATATAGTTTCACATGTGGAATCCTCTAACCAATACCATTGCTCCTTAAATTATTTTGCAACTCTCTAATTATTACAAAAGTTTACTTATAGGCAATAAATTTTTGGGCCTTGGCCAAACTTGGAATGTAGAGAACAAAGTATTTCAATCATTCCATCTATAAATTCTACTTTATCTCTTCCATGTTCTACAATTATATATACTGAATCAAGTCCTAGAAAACACATCACCTCCCTTATAACTTTAGATCCATAAAACCACTCCCTATAGGGAGTCATATGAAACAATGCATAAGAATCTATCAACTATGAATTATGACATGAATTAGTACTTGAAGATGTTGAATAGACATATCCATATTCATCATTAGGAGTACTTGTTTCTATGGAAGAGCAAGTATCATATCCTTTTCCTTTTTCATATATTTTAGTTTTACGTTGGTTGTTAAAATACCTAATATTTTCACAATTTTAACATTTTTTTGCATATTTTCCTAAGATTTAGTTTTCTCCCTAGATTTAGGTTGTCTATCCCCATATTTATTTTGACTACTTTTTAAATATAACCTTTAAAAAATAAGGAATCATTTGAGGAATCCCTTTCTAATGTTAGATTTTGATGCTAGATACTTAATGTAAAATCAACCACAAGATATAAAATGAGCATGCAATATTGAATATAATATAATGATAATATACCCAGGTGTTGTAGGCGAGTTGGAGAGGAGAGGGCAATCCTCCAAGGGAGGTCCCAGGTTCAAATCTCCACCCTACCAAAAAGCTGAATTGGGTATCCAAAATCCAATTGATAATGTTGGTACGGGCAGGGTCGGGTGTAACTCCCGGGTGACTTTGACGGTGTAGAACCCCCTGTTCGTGGTCTCTTAGACCAATGCGGCCCCGCAAGGGGTTTTTCGCTTAAAATATATATATATATATATATATATATATATATATATATATATATATATATATATATATATATATATATATAATGAGACATGACTCTTGGCCTTCCATATTCCTATGACTCTTCATATTCCTATTCTTAAGGACTCATGTACATGTGGAAAACATGCACATTTACATCATTGCACATTCTAATAATACTTGTGCATTTATTACATTGCATAAAGTAAATACTCAAACCCTAATCTAAGACTCTCTCCTAATCTAAAGATGTACCCATGGTGGTACATTAGCATGTACCAAATAATGTAATATATTTTAACATCTACCTCATTCCTTCTAATAGTATAGATGCAACTACACCCTCAAGATTTAAAATAGATTTAATAGTCCTAATTACCATGAGTAAAGTATCAAAGGAATTAGAAAAAAATAACAAAGTAATGTATTTTTCTCATTTGGACATCTTAAATCCAATGGAAGTTTTTGACTTACCATATTATTGAATGCATTTAGTTGATCTATCATACAACTATCATCAATCATGCTGAGATAGTACAACTTCTTTCACAATGTCAAATTGTTAATTGGGGAAATTGTTTGATACAAAGACCCTAATTTATCCTAGAAATACTTACTACTGACTTCTTCTAATACATTCATAAGCACCAAATGTTAAAGGTAAAATCTAATTGAACTCTTCACATTTCTATCTAGTTTAGCTAATCTTTATCTTTTATTCATGGGTCCAATTCTTAGCACATTAACCCAATGATATTTGTCCACTGATAGATGTTCCATATTGAGTTCCTAGAACTTAAAATTGTGGCAATTAAATTATTCTATTTTGACCATGGATGTACTTATTATTATTTTATTTACTACAGAAATCTTCCATTCAAACATAGATCTATCACAAATCTAATACTGACTTTTAGTAAACAAAATCATCAAGTGCTGTGAGTTGAGAGTATAAAGCAAGAACTAATCTCTAATATCAGATGAAGAGAATAGATAGATCTATCACAAGAAAAAAATGTAAAATAAAGAACTCAAACCACACATATAGAGACAAAATAAGTTTATCCTAAGAAACATTTATTGGAGAAAACCCAACAAAGAGAAATAACTATACTAGTAATACCCAATATGCAGTATTTGTACAATTGCTTCTCTTTATTTGTTATATTTTGATGCTTAATAATTAAAGGAAAAAACCACAAGATCTCAAATAAATATGCAATATGAAATATATGATAATGATAATATTTTAATCACATAAAACTCATAAATAAATTATGCAACAACTCATAAAATAGCCATTAACAAATTCTCACGAACATAGTATCTTGATATAGAATAAGGATCTCAAATACACCATACTTCCACATACTCTCATTCTAAATGATGTCACACACACACATAAACACATATAATGAAATGTGACTCCCCATATAGAGTACTCTTGGCTTTCATTCTTCTTGAGACTCTTCATTTTCCTACTCCAAAGGCACATGTGCATTACATAATGGACACTTGTGCACATTCACACTCAACACACTTGCACACTTAACTACATGATACTTGTGTATTTCTTGCACATTATTACATTACATAAAATATTTACTCACACTCTAATCTAAGACACACTCCTAATCTAAATATGTATCCAAGGTGGTACATTAGCATGTACCAAATAATGTAATATACTCTAACACCCTCATGCATCACATTATTTGGTTGTTGAAGACTTTATTCTTCAATATGGTCTTCGTCTTGATTTTGGAACTTGTGCTCTTATTTTCTGCTTTATTTATTCTATTCCCTATCTATATCCTCATCAAGTAAATAATTAGTATCTTCATAAAAAATATCTTTACCTAAAATGCTTTAACTTCATGTTCTTATATAGGTTCTTCTAGTTCTTGAATTTCATGAATATCTTGAGCTAAGTGTCCCTTTGAATTCCTTCTCTATATTGTAGCTGAGGTTGATTGTATTGATTTTGAAAAGTATATTGACACTAAAATTGTTGCTGATGTGGACTATATTGATCTTGGTATTGTCTTGGTTGAAATGACCTATTTGATTGGCTTCTAGAATTTGGTTTATTTCCTTAATACTGATTTATTGGATTGAATCTATAATAATTTCTACCATGTCCCCTCTTTTTTGCAAACTTGTCAATATCTATTATTTCATTTTGATCTATCCCTTGAGAATGAAGCATCATTTACTTATGGATTATCTTTTAAGACTAAGACATTGTAAGTCATTTAATATTTGACTGAATTCTCTATCTCAATTCTTTTAGAATATTGACTAACTCATCAAACAATGTATATTTAATTAGAATTTGTAAATATGTGACTAGATGCTTGTAGCTTTATAGAAATGCTCTTAGAATAACTTTAACAAGAAACTTGACTTCTACCTTCTCTCCTAAGGTTAATAATTTTTCTTTTACATCTACCACTTTTATTAGAAATAATTCTATACTTTCACCACTATTAACTTTTAGAATATGCAATTGGGTTTAAATATTCAAGATAGTGGTTTTATTCTTTCCTTCAAATATCTTGGCTAAAGTATTCTAAGCTTCTGTAGAAGTTAATGCTGAATTAATATATGGAATTATATCATTTGTAATTGTGAATGTTATTATCATGAGTGCTTTTGCTTCATATTCTTCATACTTTTGAATTACTCTAGCATCTTTAGTAGGTTTAGTTTTCGCTCCTTTAACAATATTCCAAAGATTTTTCACTATCAATAATGATCTTACTTTATTTTTCCATGAAGTGTAATTAGGAACTTTAAGAAGTTGGGATTCTGAAAGAAAGAATTTATTTGTTATCATGATAACACTTGTAGGCTACCTTATATCTCCCTAATGTTTTAATAACAATTTCAATATAATATTCAACTTCAACTCTTTAAGGCAAATACCTTATTCCTCTCTAGTTATGAATGAATAATCAATAATTTTGATAAAGATTTCAATTCTTCAAATCTCTAGGTTGAATACCTTTTATCTCCCAAATTTCAAAAATATAATTTGTCAATTCTAAATTTCATAAACCAATGTTGGTGTTGAATTCCTTATAGCTCCCTTAATTGAAACGAAGAAATTCTATAAAATATACTTGCAATTTTTGTATTCCTAATTTGATGTTAAATTCCTTATTTCTCCAAAAATTATCAATTTGTAAATATTTCAAATTATTTTACAAAATAAAATGAATTAATTACAATACATGTAATTATATTCCCATAAATTTCAAATAAGCTTTTCAAAAATTCACAAAACTTTTCAAATTACATAAATTAAATATCTAGAGTTTTGATTTTCCACTTATAAACCTTATACCTCCAATATCAATAATCAATCAATGTGAAAATATATTAATCAACCCAACCAATCATAAATTACTCCTTATTATTCCAACCTTTGAATAAAAAAAAATAATTAACTTGAAATTTACCTCAATAATCTAGGTGCATGCTATTTTGGGTAAAATAATTGGTCTTCACTGTTGACTCTTCGACAAGCTTCTTTCTGCAAGGTGCTCTCTTGAATTTGCAAACTAATTTTATGCATGAAAGAACCTCTCTTGTGCTATTTATGGCCCATGCATTAAATGACTATTTCAAAATGCTTTGAATCTCTTCAAAAACATTTAGCACTCATTGTTCCAAGTGCAAAGTGTTGAGCAAAGTGCAACAAATAGTATTGTCATTGTTGTCAACACAGTCAGACAGATTTATTGATGCAATGGACAAGATTTTATTGAACAACAAGGTGCAACCAAAGTACAATGGATAGGAGTTTAGTGTTGAGCAAGGTGTTGCAGGAGGATTGTCATTGTTGTCAATACAGTCAGTTAGATCTAATGATGCAATGGACAGGCAGTTTAGAAGTCACTCAGATGCGAGAGGATAAAGTTCGGAAGTTAGTCAGATCATGAGTCCATAAATGATAGATGCACGAAACAGAAAACATAATTCAAAATGAGAAGAAGAAGTCTTCGTAACCCGAGATGTCAAGAAGCGGAAAGGTTTTTTGTGAAAACCAAGGCGATCGAATAAAAGTTTTATTTAAAACCATGGATAACAGATTTGAAATGGGTTTTTCTTAAAACCCAAGTTGGCTCTTCGTTTCGTTGAAAAAGATGCCCCGGTGATGAAGATATTTAATTTTAAATATTTAATTTAAAAAGTGGCCTCTTCTTTCTTCTTTCTCCTCCCTAGCTCTCACTGAATTCTATCTTCAAATTCGACCTCTTTTTTGACCTCTTCTTCAATAATCTGAATATCTTGAAGTCTTCAAAAACACTTTCTCAATTTGACAAACTTATTGCCAAAATCCTTCTCCTTGAATCAATTTCATAAATCCTTTTGGGCGTGTTATTGGATGACAATAATTATCTCAATTTTGATGTGATTACCTCTTTTTAGAAGTTTTTTCTTCTTGCAATCTTCTACCTTGAACTTTCTTCAAATATTTTCCAATGACCACTTCTTCAAATTCTCAATAGGGCTTCTCTATTCTCCTTCTTCGTACTTCAAAATTTCAATATATCTTTTTTCTAGGTATCCTTAATCTTCTTTCTCAAATTATTAGTGGGAAACTCTTCTCTCGGTCTCCTCTTTCTCAATATTCAATAGGGCTTCTTTGGCCTCTTTCTCTCTCTTTAATCTTCTATGGGACCTCTTTCTTAGGTCTCAATATTCAATCTTCAATATTCTATGGGGACCTCTTTCTTATGTCTCCTTAATCTTCAATCTTCAATTTGCAATCTTCAAATTCTTCTATCTTAAATTATTCAATATTAGGTCCAAGGTGTAGACCAATTGGTTCAACCAAACCTCATAAGGGGGATAGAGGTCCAAGGTTCAAATCTCGGGCCTCATCGAATTGAATGCTTGTTTCTTTCCTGGTGCTTTTAGTAGCATGAAAGGTTTAAAATGATTATGGCATGGTGGTTATAAGGGCGGACTGCGTGAAGATCTATGTGGTGGCTTTCGGGGTGGACAATACAAAATATTGTGGTGGCCATAAAAGTTGGATAGCCTGCTCGAATTCATGGTGGCTACCGATTCCACCATGTAAATTTAAAAAAATTCTTCAATATCCATTATGGCCTCTTTCTTGGACCTCTTTAAACTTCAATATCTATTATTTTGCTGTAACTCCAAAACCAATTCTTGCATGAGGAAAGCATATAGAATTTTACGCAATCACAGGTAAAATTCTTCTTTATTTGTTGTAGGAAGTTTCTCAACTTCTAAGAACTAATTTTCTACAACAAAATTTTAGACAATAACAATCAAATACATCAAAATTTTCAAAAATATAAAATCAGTAATCTTCACTAGTTGTTCTTCAATCTAGTGGTGAGAAATCTATGCTGAGTCCTACCCTTCATGAGTTTTTTTTGCAATCCTATGGAAAGACTCTAGCAAAAATGTAACTTTCAAATTCTATAAAAGAAATATCCCTATCTCCTATCAATCTCCCTTGTGGCTTTTATACCACTATTAGCTTTTGATGCTTAATACTTAAAGTAAATAACCACAAGATATCAAATAAAGTTGCAATATGTAATATATGATAATGACAATATTTTAATCATATGAAAATTATAAATAACTTATGCAGTAACTTATAAAATAGCCATTAACAAATGCTTACAAAAATAGTATCTTGATATAAAATATAGATCTCAAATACACCATACTTCCACACACTCTCATTCTACATGGTGTCACACACAGACACATAAATAATAAAATGTGATTCTCCATATGGAGTACTCTTGGCCACCACTCTTGTTGAGACTCTTCACTTTCCTACTCTAAGGACACATGTGCACTCTTACATAATGAACACTTGTGCACATCTACACTCAACACACTTACACACTTAACTAGATGACACTTGTGCATTTCTTACACATTATTACATTACATAAATTATTTACTCACACTATAATCTAAGACACATTCCTAATCTAAAGATGTACCCAAGGTGGTACATTATCATGTACCAAACAATGTAATATACTCTAACATTCTTCACTATACCATGAGGATTAAATAGACAAATTAGTAAATCTAAATCATTGATTCCCTTTGCATCTTGGTCTTTGATTGACAAATCAAATTTAAAATTAAATTTTGAATTTGATTATTGATTTCACTTTAAAGTCCCAATTTGATTGTAACTCCTATATATGCACCAATTGGTAGTAGAGTTTTAGCGAGACCTTTCCTTTAACTTTGAGGGTCCACTCTTTTGGTAAATCATGCAAATCATACAACAAATTTCAAACAAAGGAATAAAAGTAATTTGAATTTATTTCACACCTTCACTTAATCAAATTTTGAATCCAATATATATGGAACTTAAATATTAACCCATAATCACTTAGTGTAACATTTGTTTTCTATATAAAATTTATTATATATGACATTCTTATTTTTATCTCTTATCTTGAACTAGGACATCCATACTTTTAGCTAGGACATCCTTATTTTTATTTAAAACTTTTGAAAAATAACTTTCCT
Source organism: Wollemia nobilis (assembly GCA_028583015.1). NCBI lineage: Eukaryota > Viridiplantae > Streptophyta > Pinopsida > Araucariales > Araucariaceae > Wollemia > Wollemia nobilis. The sequence goes on from JAQPPZ010000863.1 coordinate 2,022,803, forward strand.
TCCATACCACCTAAGTTTAAAAAAAAAATCATTTAATTTTTAAATTTTGCGAAAATATTTAGAATAAGGCTTACACATACTTAGTTGATTGCATTGTTTGGCTTGCTTGTACTCTTTCCCTGCTCTTAGGGAAAGTTAAAAAATAAATAAAATATTTCATGCTTAAAAATATTAAAGTTAAACGGTGTAAATCCCTTAATTCCCATCAATTTCCCAAGCCCTATAGACTAAATTTTTAGTTTACATCTAGAGTCGGAATATTCATTGGTAGCGTGACACTTATCGCTCTTGGCTCGGTAGCACTTTGAACCACAGCGTTTGGACATTTAAGTAGATAATATTGAACTAAACTAAATTGTCCTTTTTAGAAAATGAAGTCTACTTCTATGAAAAGTTTCAAAAATTGGAAAACCGCCCTGGGTTTTTAAATAAAAAAGAATGATCCCTGGGTTTACATTTGATATTTCTTATATATTGGCTCCACGGTGCATGCGTCACTCTTTCTTTCTGTTTGAAATTTGTCTAACGGTTAAATTAATCTGGCAATCACTCATTACTCCCTCTATTTAGAAGCTAAGCAAATCAGCTCAAGCAATGATTAGATTATCAAGGAAACAGTCTCCATTTTTTTTAATGTTAAAAGATTTCAGGTGATACAACTTTCCCCACCAAGAAGCCATGCAACACGCAATGCCTGCAACCACAATGGAGAAGACTGCAATGGATGTAGGCATTCGCCCCGTGTCCTTTCTCAATAATATGCCTTCAATAATGGGAAAGCTATTAATTACTATAAAACTGGATAAGACAATCTGCATAAACATGCTTTCAAAGACACCATACCCATCTTTATACACCTGTGCTATTCCTCCCAACAATGTTATCAAGTTTATCAGTGCCACCGTAGTTGGTGGAATAAACAGAGGAGATGCCACTCCAAACTCAAAAACCTCAGCCTCGTATCTTTTGGCTGCCTCACTCTCGCACACAACTTTGCTTGTCACTTCAAAACCCACCTCCGATATACCAAGTAATTTGCCAATGACTTGAAACAACGCAAACGGATAAGAAGATACGCCTGTTATCATCCACATCCTTTGCTCGTTCCACCAGCTTTTCAGTGAACCTCCTATCAATATATACTCAATTGCACTGTGTGCATATGCAGATATTGATAAAAATGCAAAGATGAGGAACCACATATTTGAAATCTGCCATAAAGGCAACAGGTAACAAATAAGTGAAAGCTTGATCAGAAGTTCAAGGCAAATTCATTCAGCCTACTCCTACTATTGCAGAAGAAGGGGAGTACAGTGAAAGGAAATTCTTATATAGAAATATGTTATTGGAAATAAATAGTTTGTATAGGAACAATATCATATGAACGGGTTAGAAAGCAAGAGGGCAACTACCCCATACACAATCCAGGGGTGAGAAGTCCCACATAAACGGGATCAAGGGCTTCCACTTTTAAACCTACTACCCATTAACAAAAAGTTTAACAAATGTTAAAAATCATAAACCCATCCGCCTGCTGTGGTCTACCTGCAAGGATGCCACTTGCATTATCGGTGATTGATGTGACCCGAGTTCAATCCCCAAACGCGGATATATATGTATACGAAGTATTTACATTAAAAAAAAAACTCATAAACCCAGAAGAAAAAACATAAACATACCTTAGGAAATAGTGACACTCCCCTCAACATACACAGGGATGGAACTAAACCGTAGCAGAGTATGTGTAAGGAAGAAGGAGCCCAAAAGCAGTAAAAGCCGTAAGCCATTCTCTGCGCTATATTTGCACGAGAGAGCCCATAGGAGAAGGGGCAAAACCTACTTACAAAAAACTCTAATAGGCCTGCTGCCAATCTTTTTTGTAAGACCAGTTTATCATTCAGATTAACAGGGAAACAACCCAGAAAAGCTGCTCGTTTAGGAGAGCAGAATGCGGATTTCCAACCTCTGCACTGTATCACGAAACCAGTCAATACATCCTCCACTGCACTCCCATACAGCACGCCAATCTGCAATAAAAAAACAAACAGTTCGCTCGGAATAGCTCATATTCATAGTCTTTTTTTCACTAGGGTTTAAATTCTGGACTGTCCTTCATAACTTTTATTAGGTTCCCCCTATAACTCTATTCCACTTTATTATTTTGTAACCTCAAATAAAATGCACCATCAATAACTCAGAAATAATGGCTGTAACAAATTACTCCATATCCATATTCTTACAAGAAGAAAAGAAATTATGAATGGTTAAACCGGGATTTTCCTTTTTGCCCCATAGGGTGTTCTCCTCGTAGCTGCACTTGGTAACTGCTCTTGCTTCATCAAGTGAACATGATTTCTTTCCGCCTGAAGGAGTGGAATAAATGGACTGGTTGTCTAAATTAGGGGAGCTATGTTTTGGCTCGCTTCCACATAAGGCATCCCTGCGAAGGACGCATCCAGTGCCCACATACATTGGGCCTCCAATCCCGTCAAATCCTTTGAAATGCACCTGCATAAGGCATTTTACAGGTTATCGTTGCATTGATAGGGTCTTAACAACCGTAACGACAATTTGGAAACATACTCACATTGAAAATCCTTCTGAGATTATTGGCATATAGATCGTTCTCAGTAATGCCATTAAATGTTTGTGGAAATTGTACATAGCCAAACCGGTGCCCCGTCTCCGGATCCATGAAAAAGCACATAGCCTCACGAAGTGCTTCACAGTTGTTGGCATACATATCACAGTCTAGCGTAAGAATGAATGGAGCATTGCTCATCACCATAGACACCCTAATCTGTAAAAGTAAATTGAACCAAGGCAATAAGACCATCAATCTCTAGACTATATGTCCTATGAATAGGAAAGTCAGATAGCAAAGACACTACCAGAGCATTGATAGCACCAGCCTTGAAATTATGTGGATGCCCAGCCTGCTTTTCTCGAGAAACATATACAAGACTAGGCAAAGCACATCCCCCCACACCGGTGTCCTTTCCCTTTTCTAGCAAAACCTAGAGTTAAGATCAAGGATTCAGACTATGTCTGGGATACAAAACTGCAGATCTAAAATGAGATTGGCAAAAAAAATAAAAACACACTCGTCATGTTCGATAAAATTTTTATGACCTCAACAATACTGGGATGCTATTGGGAACTGATTCCCCCACGCCACTGTTTGAAGCCACTATGTTTGTCGCATTTGTCTTCTGGAACACTACCTCTCTCCATAGTCATCATTATACAGTATTTCATCTCCTCATACATTTTCTAACGACCAAAAACAAAATCCAACACAATGATATTTAGCTTACTAGAGAAGATAAACTACACATACTTGAATGGTAATATTAATCAGTTTAGCTATCCATTACTGTCTCACCTTGACTGTTTTCCTGTCTGCTCTTTTGACAGACAAACTGCCATTCTCCTGGGCATGGTCTTCAGAGAAATATGCATGTGGGCACCTCTGAAGAATGCGATACTTGTGGCAAAAAGGCACCCAAACCTTTGCGAAACATGAAGCTTCAAAGAGGGCGTAAAAGGTGAGTGGGGATCCTCCATCGTCGGAGACATAACATGAAAGCTTTTCTACAGGATAATCAAAAGCCAGAGTAGACAAGACTGTGTTTACAACATTGAGCGGATGCTCTTTAACTGGATCAGCTGTGCATATAAATATGTCCACAGGAGGTAGCTCTCTTTCAAACCTGATACAAACAATAATATTTCTGTTGTTACCTTAGATATTCCTCGAGCTCTTAACAAGACAAGCTTATATATGCCGCTTACCCGTTAGAGAGCATTTCTGGGAAAGTGTAGCGATGGACAGGCCGCCATCTGAAGGCCTGGTCTAATGTCCAAACGAAGGCGAAGCCAAGCTCTGCAGCAAATACAAGAATCCAAGGCAAATAACATTCGTTTGGCATACATATAATGCGATAATATATAAGACCCACAATTGCAGCAAAGTATATGCAAGCATAAGCTCTGCTTTTCTTTGCATGGGGCGTTATTACTGTAATGTAAAGAGGAGAGTGCCGGGAGTCCATGTTGTGGATTCTTCAGTTGGTGGGAATAAGGTTAGAGCAAAACGTTATTCAGCTTACCTAGTGCCCAAAGACGAGCTTTCACCTTCTAAATCCAAAGGTTCATTGCACAGTTTCATTGCTCTGACTCTGATTCGGCTTTTAGGACAAGGCAGTCATATCCAAACAACTATGATTCGGCTTTTAGGACAAGGCAATCATATCCAAACAACTAAGCATATCTGCAAAGATTTGGGTTGATAGCATGCTGTTATTATTTAATTAAGCATATCTGCAAAGGATTGGATAGAATAGTGATATTTTTAAATAATAAACCGATGAGTTTTCGTGCATCATTCCTGCCTTTGACTTTAGTATTGGATGGGGACAACTTAGAGGTCGTGTCAATGACATGAAGGAGCTAATATTTCATTTGGCTTCTAACCTTTTAATTGGAGACTACTGATATCATTTGATATTATTTGAGTGCCAAGATTTTAAATTTACATTAATCTCTGGGTTGTCCAACTAGATATGTTTTAAGAATGTTGGAATCATTTGACGTATTTGCCTGTCTCTCTCATATAATCTACAAAACCCCAAACCGGGTGATACGGATTTTTTAAGAATATTAAGTTTAGTATCTGTTCTTATCAGTTTAATATCTGATACGTGGCTCATAGAGCCACATGATATTAAATGAATTTTTTTAGGGGGAGGGCCCACCCGGTAGCTTGCTACCAGGGCCCTCGCGCGTCGCTTCTGCGTTGCACTACAGCAGTAGCCTGGCGCACCCCTCTCAAGAAAGACAAAATCCTCCATTCTTTAGATCTTCTTTTCACGAAGCGAGGAATCAGAGCTTAATGTATTGTCATTTTTTGAAATTCATCAATATCATCAATATATTTATTCAGACCTTTGGGGGCAAATCCTTCTCTTCGGAAACTGTCCTTTTAAAAAAAAACTGTCCTTCTGGAACAGTATTGAGAGGAAATACTGAAAGTGGTGTTATTGTATGACACCCTTGAAGGTGGATTTTAGAAAAACATAAAAGATTGTATGAAGGTGGTAGATGAATCTTTAATAGTAAAATTGGAAAGAGAGGATCTTGACAATATGGAAAGGAAATGATTGATATACAGATTCATAGGGTTCAGACCTCAATTGGCAGCACTTAAGAATTGGATAGCAAAACACTAATGCACGAAGGAAGAGTTCCAAATGACACTTTACCCTAATAGCTATTTCCTGGTCCTCTTTGCTAGTGAGAAGGATTGAGAGGGAGTGTTCCAAGGAGGGTCATGGATAACACTTTACCCTAATGACTATTTCCTGGCCCTCTTTGCTAGTGAGGAGGATTGAGAGCGAGTGTTCTAAGGAGGGCTTGGTTTTCTGGAAGAGTAGGTCTTTTAATGAAACAACCTTGGTTGTTTGGATTGCCTGCAAAATAATGGAACACCAATTCCTTTAAAGCTATTGGAAATACTTTGGAAACTTTTATGATGGTGGTTGAGAACACATATAGTTTTTGAGCAAATGGTTTATGCCAAAATTTGTCTTGATGGATTTTGAAAAACCCCCGAGAAGAAGATCACATTACAAGAGAGGATAAAGTTTGGAAACAAAAAGTAGACTATGAAAATATTCCTTTCAAATGTCAGATCTATCACGGATATGGACATTTGGCAAGAAAATGCCTTTACAACATCCTAAAGCAAGAAAAGGAACATACTGATGTAGATAGCTTTGAAGAACCCACAAGAAAATCAATATAGAAGAAAAAGACAATCATAAAAAATAATGCGACAACAAACATCCTTACCCTCCCTTTCACTAAAGACGAATGTTGAAGAAGACAGCTAAATGGAGACAAAAGCTATGGTAGAGCAAACTCCTATTCGAACTAGAGGATCCAAACTAGATGAGATAGTGAAAGCCACCCCAAACATTGTGAATCAAAATAACCTCTCAAATGAAGAATATTCGCTTTCTCAGAAGCCATCAACAAGGAGGGAACCCTTACTTCCTCTTAATAATGCCCTAGTAGTCTACACACTCTAGGCCTAGAGTCCATGTATGAGTCATTAGACATAAAATTGGAAAAACTCAAGAATATAAAACTGGAAACCAATCAAAAGGCTGGGTGCATAACCAATCAACACTACATAACTAGAGAAGGGAAAAATATTAAACTAAAAATAATCCCCTTATGAATTTTTTCACCCCTTAGTCCTCACAAGCTCCATTTCATGGAATGTAAAGGGGACTTAAAGAAAACCAACCATCCTTGTGGGACATGGTAATGGTATGGCTTTGGGCTCTCATCCACAAGACCTAAGTTCAAACCATGATAGGGTGTGTAAGTGTGTATAAAAAAAATGTAACCCTCCCAAACATAATGAAAGCATTCCAATATTTCCTAAAACTTTAGAAGAAAACCTTATTTGCTTGAAAGGGACGACCATGTAACTCACTTTTAATTGATAGAAAGTTAAGAAAACTAAAACATTAAAAATTGATAATAATTGGAATTTGACAAGAACAATGGTAATAAGGTAGTCTCATTTTATATTGAGATCTACACACAATATCCCTTATTGTGTCCTTCATTTTAATATCATTACCTTTATGTTTTCATATTTTTTTTTTGGTAATTATTTTAATATATTAACAGTGGGTTTTTATAGAGGATCCCAAAACCTTATGTACAAAATTAGCCATATTTCTAATGATGCATCATACCTCTTGGCTGTAACAATAAGCCTAATTGCAAGTAAAGCCATCCTAATGCTAAAGACTTGGAAACTGTAAAAAGGGCTTTTAGGCCTGGAAACCCAACGAAAAAGAAACAGGACAAAACCGAAGGAACACCAAGTAGAGCCCGAAGAAATGAAACGAGGAAAGCAAAACAGACAAGACACCATGGACAACTAAGTAGACAAAATTGCCACGCCACACCAAAACTCGTCGGAGGGGGCTTTCCAAAAACTACACAAGGAAAGCTTCATGAATGGATGTCTGCTCTGGCCAACCTTTCCACCTCGGATGGGAAGCGAGACCGCCACACGACCGGACACGTGGTCGCGAGCCCTTTGTTGGCCATGTGGTCAGCCACGCGATTACCTTCTCTCAAAGTATGATTTGCTTTCCACCTACCACGATAGGAGAGAAGCGTTCTTGCCTCGAGGATGATGTTGTAGACTTTCCAAGATGGATTTTTGGTGCCAAGAAGGTAATTCACGATGTTGAGCGAGTCACCCTCAATAATAAGAGGCCGAGGATCCTCAGAGAGTATCCGAATACCTTTCAGAGCGCCTCGGGCTTCGGCATAGTGATTTGTCTGGGAGCCCAAATCTTCACAATAGGCCATCACAAGATTCCCATCATGATCTCTGACAACACCCCCAACACCAACGGGCCCAGGATTCCCCTTAGCCGCTCCATCAAAGTTTAATTTAATCCACCCCACGGGGGGTTTGGTCCAAACAATATTCCTTCGATAGGGCCCTTTAACAACCTCCAAAAACGGCCAGAGATTCATCATTTTGAGAATCGCTTCTTCGCTCGGAAGGTAGGGACGGGGACTGGGAACAGCAATAGAATTCTCGATGGCGTAGGACAACGCCCTTTGAGCAACAGAAGGGGGCCCTCTAGGAGCTCTGCCAAAGATTCTGGCATTCCTCTCTAACCAAATTTGCCAAATTGAATGATGGAAGGAGGCCTCGAGGAGGAAGCGGAGTTTGGGATTCTTGAAAGGATTAGGCCATTGGTGGAAAGCATCTCTCGAGGGAACGGGGAGAGCACCATAGGATTTGGAAGGAGGATAGGACAATACTAAGAACAGAGTGGGAAAATGGGCAATGCAAGAATAAATGATCCCTCGTCTCGCAACTGCAAGACACAAGTAACACCTGTTGGGGAAGGCAAAACCTCTCTTGTGAAGGTTGTCAATTGTTAAGGCTTTGTTGTGGAAAGCAATCCACGCAAAGAAGTTGATTTTAGGGACGACTCCTTTCCTCCACACAGTATTCCACCTGTAGTCCAGAGCAATCTTGGTGGTAAGAAACTCATAAGCCGATTTAACAAAAAAAGCCCATCCTCCGTACTCACCCGCATGATTCTCGTCATTCCTCCCGGCGTAAGGAATTAAAACCGACCGGAGGATATTTGCAAGAAAGGTAACCTCATTATTAAACCCCTCCACAACCGGAATCTTCCACCGAGGAAAACGGGTGCTCCGGTCTATGAACTCGCCACCCCGAGTTGGGAGTTAGGGTCGCCAAACCTCTCACCTCAAGCGAGATCCGCCCTCGACCCAAGGGCTTCTTCAGATGCCCACCTATCCTTCCAAAAGAAAATGAGGTTGCCATCACCCAAAATCCAGCGGGCTCCCAAGCCGATCAAATGTCGGGTTTGGAGCACAGATTTCCAAAAGGTCGACGCCTCGGAGGAGGTCTCAGCATCCAAGAATGAAATGGGGCCAAGATACTTCTTTTTAACCAGCTTAACCCACTCCACCGGGTCGCTAGATAGAATCCTCCAAGCGTGCTTCGCTATCGTAGCCAAATTCATAAGTCTTGATCTTCTCAACCCTGCACCGCCTTGGTCTATCCTCGAACACACCTTGTCCCGGGCAACAAGGGGGAGTCTAGATTTCTCTTCGCCGCTGCACCATAGAAAGGTCCTCTGAATCTTCTCAATTTTGGAGTGAACCGCAACCGGAAGCATGAACACCGACATGAAGTAGGTCGGGATCCCCTAAAGACAAGCTTTGGTAAGGGTGGCTTTTTCGGCTTGCGATAGGAGTTTGCCCTTCCAAGTTTCGAGTTTCTTGTGAAGGCGCTCAAGAATCATGTTCCACATATCCCCACTCGCCCGCCCGCTATAAGATAGAGGCAACCCCATATAGGACGTAGGCAGGGAATCAATAGTGCATTCAAGAATTCTAGCAATCCGAAGTTGCCTGCGTAGGGGAGTGTTAATAAAATAGATTTTGCTCTTGATGTAATTGACCTTTTGCCCCGTAGCTTGCTCATAACAGACAAGATCCGCTTGAGCGATTTGGCTTGGGCAACGGACGCCCCAGTGGAGATGAGGGTGTCGTCCACAAATTGCTGATGAGTGACAAGATCAACTCTAGAAGTCGGCAAAATGCCATAAATCTTGTTCTGACGAAGAGCCTCTTTCATGGACCAACTCAGAACCTCCGCAGAAGAATGAAAAGGATGGGGGATAAAGGATCGCCCTGTCTAAGGCCTCTGGCGCTTTGGAAATACCCAGCTGGGGACCCATTGACCAGGACAGAAAAAAGGGAGTGGATATACAACTGTAGACAAGGTCAATCCAAAGTGGGGATGAAAGCCGAACTTGAGGAGGACTGCACACAAAAAATTTTGATCAACCCGGTCAAAGGCTTTGTTCATGTCGAGCTTAAGAAAAAGAGCAACATTCTTGGAGCGGTAAGCGGAATGAAGGGTCTCATGGACAGTGATGACACCATCAAGAATGTTTCTGCCTTTAACAGTGCTTCCCTGACAAGGATCAATCAGGATGGGGAGGACTGTTTTGAGTCTATTGGCTATAGACTTGGTAAGAATCTTGTAAAAAACATTGCACAGGCTGATGGGCCGATAGTCAGAGAAACTTTTGCAGGCAGGAGACTTAGGAATGAGGGCAAGAAAGGTGGAATTGAGTTTCGGGTGGATGGATCTGGAAGCTTGAATAACCCGAATAGCATCGCACACATCCGGACCCACGACCTCCCACATGACTTGGAAGAATCGGGGGGGAAACCATCGGGGCCAGGGGCCTTATCTGGTTGCATGGAGAACAATGCTTCCTTAATCTCGGACGAGGAAAAAGGTTCCATAAGCTTAATGCTTACCTCATGGGGTACTTTAGTCAAAAAATTGGCGAGCAGAGATTTTTGGACCTCGAAGGTTGCCGTCCGGAGGAGTGCCAAGCAAATCCTGAAAAAAAGTCAACCGCTTCGCTCCCGATTTCCTCTATCTCCCCGGTAATGCGCCCATCCTTACAAGCCACTTCTCCGATCTTGTTGGCCCCTCTCGTGCCTCATAGTAGACGCGTGGAAAAACCTCGTGTTGGTGTCTCCATTCTTCAACCAAAGGTCACGAGATTTCTCGGCGCCGTAACGTTTCCTCCCTAGCGAGAATAGAATGAAAGTCCACCAAAAGACTCCGCTCTTCCTCCCCGAGACCCTCAGTGTAACCTTCGAGTTCCATCCTTTCCTCCAAAACCTTGATGGATTTTTTGGACTCAAAAATGTTGTCGAAAACCTCTTTATTCCAAACTTTCAGCTTTTCTTTGACCATTTTGAGCTTTAGAGCCACCCTCTTAGGAGCATTTCCTTCCACCTTCAATTGCCACCACGCTGAAACCAAACCTTTGAAGTCCTTGTGAGAGATCCACATGGATTCAAATCGAAGGGGGTTTTAAAAATAGGCCCATCATCCGCCTCCAAGAAAATAGGGTTATGGTCAGACCCAATCCTTGGAAGAGCCGAAAGGATAGCCCCGCCAAGGATAGGAATGGCTTCTTGGGACATAAAAAATCTGTCGAGCTTGACTTGAATCAAACCGCTCCCAATCCTTCTCGTTACTCCAAGTGAAGGAAGCCCCTTTGAGTTCGATGTCGAGCAAGCCATTAGTAGAGACAAAATCCCTGAAGTCCTCCAAGCTGCGGTTGAAGTGGTCGGATCCTCCTTTTTTTTTTGAAGGATGAAGGGGACAATTGAAGTCACCCCCTAAAACCCAAGGAAAATTACTAAAATTCTCCCTCATCTGAGAGATAGCTTTCCACATTTCTGCTCTCTCCGTGGCAGAATTTGAAGCATAAACGTTGGACAAAATCCAGGAAAATTGGTGGTTTTGGACTGGAACAAGACATTGATGATTCTGTTGGAAGTTGATAGCAGGCTACCCTCAAACCTCGAAGGGTCCCATAGAACCATGAGTCCTCCCGTTGTTCCCACTGTAGGGCTGGACAGACAATTTGCCTTGGCCCAAATGGCCTTCGCAACTTTATCGGAGGAGATAGCATCGACCTTGGTCTCTTGCAAAATAAGGATGGAAGGATTAGTCCTCCTACGGAGATCAGCCACTAACCTTCGTTTGGCTGCACCGTTCAGTCCTCTCACATTCCATGAGAGGACTTTCATCTCGGATAGTTTGAGGTTTTTCTTGCCTCCCCTTCCTTGTTGAGGGGGAGGTTTTGATGCATGCGCTTCGTCCGTCTGAGCGCCATAGTCATCCAGAACCAGCAAACGCTGGGTTCCATTTGCAACGTCATTTGCTGTCTCTTTGTCCCGCCTGTCTTTGTTAGGAGGACGGCCCTGCTTCCTCTCACTACCAAAATCCACACTTTGCTTTCGGCTCCTCGTGTTTCGGGGGCTAATGTGACCGGATTGTTCACCCCTCCTTCCTAAGAGGTAATCTTCTAGCATCGTCTGGCGATCGGCTGAAATCGGGATGACCCATATCTTGGGGCAGGAGAAACAGCTCGAGTCACAATTTGGGATGGGGTCCGTTCCTTCTCTTCCCCGCGATTCACTTTCCAAGTGGGAGTCTCCTCCTTGCTGATTGTCAGCCTCAAGTTGCTCGGGGTCCGATTGGAGAGTGGGATTCTCTTCAGGCTGAGAGAGTCCGACGCAGACTCTAGAGGGGCCTGGAGATTCATGACCCTTCGCATCTGGAAGATTTGACTGCTTCGCCTGACCTTCCCCATGCTCCAGGGGGTTGCCATTTTCACGCTTCTGCTTACCCAATTTTTGAAGAGGACACTGGGATTGGAGGTGCCCTTGGGACCGACACTGGGGGCAGAAAGCTGGTCTATTTTCATAGACAATAGCTTGTTTATGAAGAAAGGTACCTCCAGACCGAAGAGTGATGAAAGTTGGGAGTTCCGCCTCCAAATCTGCCATAACGCAAAAACGGGCTTGGACAAACCTTGTTCGAGCTCCCGGTGGGTGGGTCAATGGTGACCAACTCCCCAATGGAGCGCGCAATACCCCTTATGACATTTTCATGCCAGCCAAAGAGGGGAAGATTCGGGAGCCTAACCCATATTGGGGCAATGTTGATGTTCTGGGTATCAGGACTGAAATCCATGTCCCACTTCCTAAGGAATAAACTTCTGTGGCCTAGAAACCATGGCCCGCCAGCCAAAATTTTATAGTAATCCTCCTTATTGTTCAGTCTAATGGCAAAAAACCTCGGGATAGGGCCGCTAGCTCCATATGACCAGAAGTCCTCCATTTGCTTGCTGCCCACTTTCGGATAGTTTCCATGTCGGGACGGCCGCCAATGAATTTGCCTATGAGGGTAAATTTCTCAAACTCCATGAAGCTTGAAAGAACTTCCGCCGGGATGTCCAACTCATCCCCAACCGAAAACAACTCTTTGGTAAAAAACCCGTTTAGGGTTTCTGAGGCCGCTGCCTGGGCATAAGACTTTTGAGCCCCACCACCCCCTTTGTCTGGTGGGTCCTTACCCCGACTGACACCGTCAACAACCCGGTCTTCTTCAATGGGTCCGGACGCTTCCGCACCTCCGGATCCCTGGTGCCCTTCGATTGCTCCGCTGCGCCCAAGACACGAACCGTAGCCGCTCCCGGGCTCCCCTGCAGACGACTTCCCGCCCATCGACATCTCCTCCCTCCCCGCACTTGGAGACTGCTGCTCCACTCTCCGGCTGTTGGCGGCTGCTGGTTTCCTTTATGTTTTGATATTATTAACATGGTATACTACTATTTCAATAGATTATCGTACAAATTAAGTGGGTTTAATATTGAGATTATGAAACTTTACTATTTTAGTAGATTATTATACAAATTGAGTGGAATAGATTGTTGTACACTTTAAGTGGGTTTAATAATAAGATTATGAGATACCTTAATATATCTTAAACTTAATTAAGTAATTTTAAATATAATGTAATAATTTAGTTCGCTTTACCAAAACTTCACTTTTACTGCCTATGCACTACATCTTAGTAAAGTAATATTTCCAAAACTTTGTGTTATCATAATCTGCTTTACCAACTTTGGATTATTAGTTTACTTCCCAATGCATAAGTACAACCATAAGGAATATAATAAATATTTAAGTAGTCTCAAAAAGTTAAAATTTCATGTTTAAATTTTATCTGAAATTTCATGTTTAAATATTATCAAGAGATATATGCATAATAACTAAACTATGGATCATTATATAATACAAGTGGAATTCATTTTAATCCTAAATAACCAATTAAAAAAATATTTTATCATTTTAATGAGTTATGAAATGAATCTCATTCATATTATAATGATATTTTAACAAATCATAATGGTATTATTTTAATAAATAGTTTAGCAGTCTCAAAAAGTTGAAAGTTCCAATCCATACTCTGTTTCATAATCCAACCAATAACCTGCAAATCAAATAATCCATTAAGCCATGAAGTCCATATGATATTATCTTCTTCTACTCAATATACACAACTTATACATGTTTCACAAAATCATAGTTTGCTTTACCAAATCTGGATTGTTAGTTTTCTTTAATGAATTGATCTATAAATGGATCCCATGAAATATTTTGTAGTCCTCTAGAAAGTTATGGTACCTAGGAATAGGTGCATGGGGATATGATATTAATGAGCCACATATAACCCAAGGTTGATTATATTATTATATTATATTATAATAATGAGTGGGATGAGGTTTTAGTAGTCGACTCCCCAAAGTAGAATTAGAATATGAGTATATAAAGAAGGGATATTGTCATTGTAATCATCATGAAGATCATTCATGTGAAGTATTACTTGTAATCGTCATTGCCCATGAAGTGGCTTAGGAGACTTTGCTCTCTAAGTGGCACTCTCATCTTGGGAGATCTTGTGGATTTTTTTATTTGTGGATGAATGATTTGATATTTTGTCATATTGGTGAATGAATTATGTTAATGAGAATATAGTTTTTGTAACATGGAACATTATTTTAAATTTTCTCCTTTCAGATTTTTCTTGTCAGTTTCAACTAAACTTACTACTTCCTCTAACCATGGAAAAGAGAATTTAAATTTATGATCCTTTATTAAAATGCATTTATTGGCTAGCCTACCTGCACATTTATTTCCTTCTTGTAACATATGTGTAAACCTAATTTCTTCAAACTCTATCAAGGTATTGTATTTCTACAATGATATCTTGTATGCTCTATGGGGCATTTTCTTTCCTCAAAATTGTGTTTATTACCATTAGTGAATCTCCTTCCATCCATACTTTATTCTATTTCATTTATATCTATATTTTCAATCCTTCCAAAACCACCTAAGCTTTAGCTTCATTATTTGTCTTAAATCCACTAATAAAAGCAAAATGTGATAAAATATCATCCCTATTATTTTAATTATTCATCCTATTGTTGGTCTTGGATTTTCTTTAGATCCCTATTATTCAATTTGAAAAACTCTACTTCCAATGGTTTCTACTTTATATTCTTTGTCTTCCTTTTGTTTCTCATGTACCCAACATCATAATTTCATTTTATGACTTGACTCCATCTATTATGAAACTCAAATGCTCATTAAAAAAATAATCAAAATTACAAAGTTTATATAGTGCCCATAATATAGTTGGAGAGAATAAAGGGCAGAAAACAAATTTTAATTGAATTCTTCAAAACCTTTCGCTGACCACTTGCCGACAAGTCTTCTGTCGTCCACCTTGCCATCTTCCATCCAACCTAGGTGGAATTACTTCCTGCCATCCACACTAAGGTAGGTTAAATGCGGTTAAATGCCAACATTCTCCCCCTTAAAGTTGAGAGGACTGACTATACAATCTCTCAACTTTATATATTGAGCTTTAGCCATGCCTTTGGTGAAGATGTCTGCAATGTTGTCCAAAGTGTTGCAATGTTTAAGCTCAACAATCTGGTGCTCCACCATGTCTCGGATGAAGTGATACTTCATATCAAAATGTTTTGATCTGCTATGGTGGATAGGATTATATGCCAACTGAATGGCACTCATGTTATCACAATACAATCTGGTAGGACCACTTTGTCTTTCTCCAATCTCTTCAAGGACTTTTCTCAACCATAGAGCTTGAGTACTAGCATATGTGATGGCTATATACTCAGCCTCAGTAGATGACAATGCTACAACAGTCTGCTTTTTGGAACTCCATGTAATTAGTCCTGACCCTAGACTAAAATAGTTCCCTGATGTAGATTTCCTATCATCTATATTGTTGCCCCAATCACTATCACTGAAGCCAACTAACTTGACAAAATTACATTTGTGGTAATGGATTCCAAAATCCAATGTACCCTTTACATATCTTAGAATTCTTTTAGTTGCTTGTAGATGCAGCTCGGATGGATTAGCCATAAACCTTGAAACAAGAGAAACAACATATTGTATATCAGGTCTTGTGTTGGTGAGAAACATCAAACTCCCAACCATGCTCCTGTAAGTGGTCATGTCAACCTTCGGTGCTCCATCATCCTTGCTCAATTGGATCCCATGTCCTGTTGGAGTTGCAACTGATTTGCACTGCTCCATGGCAAATTTCTTGATCATATCACGAGCATACTTGTGTTGACATATGAAGATCCCTCTATTTGTTTGATGAACTTCCATGCCTAGGAAGTAATGCATTAAGCCAAGATCTTTCATCTCAAATTGTTTCATCATGGAGTGTTTGAACTCCATATTCATCTTATTATTACTACCCATAAATATGAGATCATCCACATATAAACAAACTATGAGAATGTCTGTCCCTTGCTTTAGGTAGTAGAGAGTAGGTTCACTTTTGCTTCGAGTGAATCCATACTCCTTGAAATAGCCATCAATGCGAGAGTACCATGCTCTTGGTGCTTGCTTGAGGCCATATAAGTGCTTTTTTTAGTTTATAAACAAGGTTCTCCTTACCTTGTTCTTGAAAGCCTTGAGGTTGTTGAACATAAACCTCCTCAGTCAAGTACCCATTGAGAAAGGCACTTTTCACATCCATGTGATGAATGTTCCATCCTTTGTGGGCAGCCAAGGAAAGTACTGATCTGATTGTTTCCTGTCTTGCAACAGGAGCAAAGGTTTCCTCATAGTCAATGCCATATTTCTGAGTGAAACCTTTTGCTACAAGTCTTGCCTTGTGCCTTTCAATGCTTCCATCAGCATTGAATTTGGTCTTGTAGACCCATTTACATCCAACACATTTTTTTCCTTTAGGAAGCTTTACTAGCTCCCAAGTATCATTATTTTTTATAGAGGTTATTTCCTCTTTCATGGCTTCCTGCCATACATTATGAGTACATGCCTTCTCATAGCTAGATGGTTCTAGTTGTGCACTAGTCAATAAAGCATAATTGACTACATCTCCCTTAGGGTCTTGGGAGTCATCATCCCCATACATATGCAGATTTTCAAGTTTTTGCAAAACTGAATTCATTTCACTAGCTTGGCTTCTAGTGTATCTTTTCTGGAAATTTTGATCCAACATTTGAAAAGATGGATGATGTTGTAATGTTCTTTTACCTCTTGATGGAGAATCAATATCCATAGGTGAAGAACTTACTGATCTCTGTGGAGAAGGACTTGGAGTGGCTGCTGATGTACTCGAAGTAGTACTCCTGCTTGGGCTTGGAGGGGGTGTGCCTTTGTTTTTCTTGGGAGACACCTGTTGTATTTGTGAAGAACTTACATCTTGGGATTCATCATCAACAAAAATTCTTTGATGACCCCATTCTCCCCCTTCATCAAAAATCACATCCCTGGAAAGTACAATTTTGTGCGTCTTTGGATTGTAGAGTCTATATGCTTTGGTAGACTCACAATATCCTACAAAAATACATGCTTGACTCTTGGGATCAAGCTTCTTTCTTTTTTCATCAAGAATGTGTGCATATGCTAAAGAACCAAAAACTTTGAAATGTTTTACATTCGACTTCTTGCCATACCACCCCTCGTAAGGAGTGATCCCATCCAAACTAGAAGTAGGACTCCTATTTAGAATGTAAACACTGGTTCTAACAACATCAACCCAATACATATTACTTAGATGCTTAGTTTGAAGCATCGTTCTCGCCATCTCGACTATGGTGCGGTTCTTTCTTTCTACCACACCATTCTGTTGTGGAGTATAAGCAGTGGTGAATTGCCTTTTTATCCCACATGCTTTACAATATTTCAAAAATTCCTTTGAAGAGTACTCGCCTCCTCGATCTATCCTAAGACATTTTACATGGAACTCACTTTGTTTCTCTACATTGTTCTTGAAATCTATGAAGCAATCAAAAGCTTCATCTTTGTGTTTCAAGAAATAAATCCAACACATCCTAGAGAAATCATCTATAAAAGTGAGAAAATAGGAATTATTACCTATGCTTTTTGTCTGCATTGGACCACAAATGTCCGAATGCACCAGTTGAAGTGGATGGCTGGCCCTCCATGCTTGTCCTTTTGGAAATTTGGACCTTGAGTGCTTTCCCAAAGCACATCCTTCACAAACCTCCTTGTGTTCATTAATTTTAGGAAGTCCTGTCACCATAGCTTGAGAAATTAACAATTTCAAGCTAGCAGAATTTAGGTGACCATATCTCAAGTGCCAAAGCACACTTGGATTTACAATAGCAATATTTGCAAGTTGAGCACCCCCTGGTTCTCCAAACTTAAGGGGAAATAACCTATTTTTGGTCATAGGTACCTGTGTGATGACTCGATTACAATTGTTTTTATCAAAAATGACACATTTTCCTTCATCAAAAACAAGTTTGTAATTTTTCTCCATCATTTGTCCAACACTTAGCAGATTATGTTGGAGCTTCGGAGTGTAGTAGATGTCATTCACCTTCTTTATGCCTTCTTTCGTTGGAACCTCCATGGCTCCAATGCCTTCAACTTGCAAAGCTTTATCATCTCCCAACTTGATTCGGGATTTATAGGTGGAATCCATTGTAGCAAAGAGTCCTTCTTTGCCACTCATATGGTTGGAGCAACCAGTATCCAAAATCCAAGTATCATTCAGATTTTGTTCTGATTGCCCATAAGAAAGAAATAGATTAGATGTTCCATCTTCCTCACCATAATTTCCATATTGACTGTTGCTTCCCTGAGAAGATTTGGACCAATAGTCACGAGCAAAGTGACCTGGTTTACCACAATTAAAACAAGCCTTTTTGGATTTGTCACCTCCTCGTCCTTGATTGCCATTTTGGCCTTGATTTCCACCTCTATTTTGATTTTTGCCTCTGTTCTGATTTCCACCTCTATTGGGATTTCCTCCTTTGTAGTTGCTTCTGCCTCTACCTCTTCTTTGTCCTCTGCCTTGACCTCTTCCTTGTCCTCTTTCGACACCCTCATTGGATGCGAAGGCTTTATCATCGCCTCCATAACTTGTTGAAGGAGATCCTTGTAATCTCTCTTCATGAGACATTAATGAACCGATTAATGCATCAAAAGTTAGAGTGGAAAGGTCTTTTGATTCTTCAATGATTATGGCTATGTGATTCCATTTTTGAAGAAGTGTTCTCAACACTTTCTTCACAACTATTTCAGGTTTGATTTCTTCGCCAAGTGTTACCATCTTATTGACAACTGCTTTGACTCTTACGTAGTAGTCACCAACTTTTTCATCTTCATTCATTTTGAGATTCTCAAATTCTCATTTCAGAGTCTGAAGCCTTACTTGCTTCACTTGATCGCTTCCCTGGAAACCTTCTTTCAAGGCTTTCCATGCATCTTGTGCAGTTAAACAAGAGGTAATTCTAGGAAAAATACTTTTCTCCAATGCTGCTTGGAGATGATAAAGAGCAGAGGAGTTGCTCTTTTGTGCTTCTTTCTTTGTTTTCTTATCTGTTGCACTCAATGTAGCCCAATCTGTGGGTTCTGTGTAACCCTCTTCTACTATGTCCCATAATCCCTTGCCTATGAGTAAGGTCCTCATTTTGATGGACCAGTACTCATAATCGTACCCATTAAATTCTGGAATAGGTAGATTGTTATTGGAGGCCATAGCTGCTAGAAATAAACTAGAAACACACTTTTATTTCTCTATTACAATCAAAGCACTCTGCTTTTCAAAGAAGGAAAGAAAAAGAAGTTACAAATTTAGATCAAATCTAGCTTGATTCACTCTTTCACTGATGGCCTGTTCTTCTTGTTGAGGTTCTTCTATTACTTGATTCACAAAGTTGTCTGCTACTTGTTCTTCATCGTCACTGATAAGGATTATCTCTGGTGAATCTGGTTCTAGTATTTCAATTGAGTCACTATTGCTGAATTATGGATTCACTGGTTCCTGTGGTGCAGTTCTTACAGATTTTGACTGCTCAAATCTGCTACCAAAAGAGTTGTCTTTAGAGTCTGCTTCATATCCTGAATCTGGATGTCTTTGATGGGCTATTACTGCATTTTGCAATTGACTAAATACAATATGTAGTCCATAAGTGCAAACTTTTTCATCAAAATATTCAGGGTTTTCTCTTACTAAAAGAGAACAAAGGGCATGATAACACCCTGTGGATCGTATCATGAAGTTTTACACAATTTTACCCTTCAACTCTAATTATCCCCCTTTTAAAGCCTCTTAGGCTATTACACAATTTTCCAGCCTACAAGCCTCTTTCATTTTTTTTTTCACTTTTAAAGCCTCTCAGGCTTTTACAATAATTTCCTCTTAGGAAATCTCTATGCCTTCCTTTCTTTAAAATGTTGCAAAAATTAAAAAAATTTATTAAAAAATATTAATTAATAATAAAATAAAATATTGATTAAAACATTTAAAAAATATATTTTAATTAATATTTTAACTAAATTATTAAGTAACTTTAATAAATTTATTTTTTTAACTTTTGCAATATAAAATATAAACTTGGAAGCATATAATAAAAAAATTGTTTTAAAGCAAATTGAGCCGTCGGGTTTCGAACCTGCGACTAGGTGGAGGGCAAAGGCCCTAAGACTGGCTCCTCGAGCCAGTCGGGCTAGAGCACCCAACTTGAAGCCATCGTGTGATGGCTTCTATTTGAAGCAAAGGGGGGGCAACTTTAAAAAAAAAAACTATCCCTTATTTATCCCACATTTGCTGTGGTGTGGGAGAATGAGGTATTTATAAGGCACAAGATGCAATAGTTTACTTGATTGCCTTCGGGCAATCCTCCTTGCATTGTTTTGCTGAAACTATGACCAATCATAGTGCACCACGTCACCCTTCTCTGTTACCTCATCACGCCATGTCACCCTTATCTGTTGCCTCCTCACACCGTGCCATGTGTCCTGGGTTCGCCTATATTTTCTAGTCAGCTCGTACTACCATGTGTCCTCGCCTCGAGTTTCATGCTGGTTTGTGAGCCTGATCACCTTACCTCGGGTTTTGTGCTAGTCTGTAGGCTTGCTCACCTCACCTCAGGTTTTGTGCTGGTCTACAGGCCTCCTCGCCTCGCCTCGAGATATGCATTGTTTTGCGGGCCTCCTCGCCTCGCTCCTGCTCTGATACCAAATATGAAACTCAAATGCTCATTAAAAAAATAATCAAAATTACAAAGTTTATATAGTGCCCATAATATAGTTGGAGAGAATAAAGGGCAAAAAACAAATTTTAATTGAATTCTTCAAAACCTTTCGTCGACCACTTGCCGACAAGTCTTCTGCCATCCACCTTGTCGTCTTTCGTCCAACCTAGGTGGAATTACTATCTACCATCCACACTAAGGTAGGTTAAATGCCGTTAAATGCCAACATTAAGGCTCTCTCCTTCAATATTAGGGATTGGGTGAGTTGATAGGGTTGGTTTAAACTCCTCTATGGTTAAAAAAATCTTCCTTTTCATTAGCTCTACACTACTTTTCTTTTCTTTAAATATTATTTTATTCTTTTTCAGCCATACAGTCCAATGTATTGTATATTTCATGTATTCCAAATTATTCGTAATACCTCACTTTTAAAAGTACTATATCATTGCTTTAACCATTCTTCAATTCTGCCATTCATCTCCATGCATTTACCAAACATATTAAGAATACATTACCATAGTTATCAAACTATTAAACAGTGTCCCAAGATATGGTCTATACTCTCCTCATTTTTACATATAACACATTGTGAGGGGCCATGAAAACCTGTTTTAATCAGGTTATCCCAGGATAAAATTTTCCTACAACATACTAGCCATACAAACATTTTGATTTTTGGAATGGACTATCCCAAATAATTATGCATGTTCTTGTGGTATTACTATTTTGTTGGTACTTTACACTATGTCAAATTATTTCTATGTATTCTCCTAAGATATTCATCTCCCAAATCAACTTATCCTTGGATCCCATTGAAATAATCATTGTTTTTATCTTTTTGCTCAACTAAATCTTAGCAACAATGTATGGTATACTTACAAAAAAATATTCTTTCCATTTGTATCTTCCTTCTTGAATCTTGTACATAATGTTTGAAACCCTATCAACATATTTATCTTGAAGTAATCTCCTTCATAGTTTCAAAATTGGATCTATATTGAGTGGTTTTTTATCACACCAAGTATCCATCCAAAAAGAATTTTTTTCTCCAGCTTCCACCACCCATATTAGACCTTTAATCACTAGATCAACTGATTTTTTTAAACCATTCCATAGTGCAAAATCATCTAGTAGTGAGAATACAAAAAATATTAATCTTGGATCATTAAGCTCAACGTACTTAAAATATTTCTTTCCCATTGTGTTTGGCTCTATTTATACAATCTCCAAATTAATTTTCCTCTTAGAGCTAAGTTTGCATATGTAAGACCTCTTAAATGGGGACCTCCCCTAGTTTTATCATCACACACCTTGCTTCATTTCACCAAAGGAAATTTCCTTATATTATGTCATCTTGACCATAAAATTACTACATAGTATAGATTAAACCTTTTTCTACCAATTTTGACATAATATACAAGGATATATAATATGTTGGAATGGCCTATAATATTGATTTAATTAGATGCACTCTTTGTCCTAACAATAACTATCTACCCTTCCATGTTGGTAATTTATTATGAGCTTTACTTATAACTGGATTCCATAATTCTAATCTCATCATCCCTTCAAATAAGGACATTCCTAGATATGTTGTTGGTAAATTTGCTTTCTCCATTTGAAGTAACCTACATATCCCCACTTTGATTCTAGCTGAAGTGTTTAGGAAGTAAATTTTAGATTTTGTCCAATTCACTTTTTGCTTTGATGTTCTTTTATATTCCTATATTAAGTTATTCAAATTTGTAGTCTTGTTTTCCCTTGCTCTCCTAAAATGGGTTGTTTCATCTACAAATTGTTGATGGATGATGTTGTCAATGCTATTACTAGCCTTAAGTTAACTTATTAGCCCATATTTATATGCCTTCTTCAATTTCCTTCCCATTACCTTTGCCATAATAATGAACAAATATGATGATAGAGGATCTCCTTGTCTAAGACCTCTCTTGGCTTTAACTGATTCTATTACTAGCCCATTTGACCCATTTCTTCCCAAATCCAATTTCTAATACTACAAAAATAAAATATCATTTAACCCTATCATAGGATTTATTCATATTAAGTTGTAAGATCATTGCTCTTTTTTCTAGAAGTTTATGAATGCATTACTTCATGAGCTACTATGATCCCATACATAATTTGTCTCCCTTTCACAAATCCTCCTTGCTCTTCTAAAATAATTTTTTCTAATAGTGGTCTTAACTAATTTGTCATAACTTTGGGTATTATCTTATATGCCATATTACATAGGCTTATGGGCCTAAATGAATCAAATAATTTTGCATCCTTTTTTTTGGAATCAAGGTAAGATATGTTGCATTTATTTTATAATGTATGTATTGTTTTACCCTAGACTATTCCACTGTCTCCAATAAAGAATCCTTCACTATTTCTTAGTTATGCTAAGAGAATGTTGGAGAGAGTCCATTCAAGCCTGGAGATTTATTCTTATCGAAAGAGTTGAATGAAATTCTTCTATATTGATAAGCTCCATTAGTTTGTTATTGTTTTAATCTCTTATAACTGAAGGTACTTCTTGTAGTAGCTTAACATTAAGAACTTCAATCTCCTCTGGTACTAGAATATTCTAGTAAAAAAGTCTTTCCATATTCTAATTTTTCTCTAATATTTAATCCAAACCCCTTCTACTGATTTAATTCTACTAATTCTAGATATTGATCTCTGTACTATTGCCATCCTATGAAAAATATTGTTTTTATATTCTTCTCTTAACCAGGTCTATCTCAATTTTAATCTCCAAAATTTCTCTTCCTCACTCGAAATATTATGATATTCACTAAGCAACTCCCTTTCCTCCATGTTTGAATTATTGTGCTCATATTTTTGGAATTTTGGAAATTTCTCTTTTAGTTATTTCTTTTCAAAAATATTTTCAGAAGTGTTCTTGTTCCTTTATTTGAATCTAGATGTCATTTATATCATTTGTTTTGGAAGTGTATACAGCCCATTGTTTCCTAAATAATTCCACATTGCACTATCATATCAAGAAATTGAGGATGGTCTCCCCACATATGCTCATATTTAAAATATGACCTTTTTTGAATTTACTTACCACCATTTCAACTCTTATTGGCTAGTGATTTGAACCAATCATTGTCAAGGTATTAATTTTAGCACAAGTCTCTTCATCTAGCCAATGATTGGAGAATATGATTTTGTTTTGTTATCAGGTTCTAGCCTATCTTGTTGTTGGTCCATGTATAGTTGTCCTCTTCAAACTCAATCTCCCATAGATTTTTATTTTGAATGGAATCTAAGAATCTCTCATACTTTGGGTTATTTTTATAATTCTCCTAAAATTTTCATCCAACTTGGTTATGGCATTAAAATATCATATGATCATGAATCGAGTGCCTTAGTCTTTACTTCTCATAAAGGCTTCAATCCCACTCCATACTTCTAATTTGCATGATTGCATTGTAGGTCCAAAAACATTAATAAGGATAAAATGAATATCTACAAAGTAGAATGTGACTAATGAGGCTATGCAATGCTTATTTTTATGAATGGTTTCATAGGAGGTTCTAATATGATTCCTATAAGTTAGAATTTCCCTTGTCGCTTCTTCTAAATCCATAAAATCCAATTTACATCTTGCCCATACTACTTTCATAGTTTTGGAAACTTCTTCCTTTGTCATTTTAGTTTCCTAGATACAAAGAATATCAAGCTTATTACTGAAAGAGAGGTCATACAAATTACCAATATTATTTTTTGGTTTGGTGAAAAGAAGTTCAACCAACTTAAATTGTGTTTCTTTCTCTATGTTTTCTCTTGCTTCTATGGCTCTTACTTGGTAATTTGAAGGATTTTATTTTTTTTCCTTGTCAGTATCAAGGGTAGGTCTTATTATTCTATTCTTCAATATTCTTTCATAATTTTCCTTCTCGTTTTATTTATCTTATCCTAGCTCTGCTAAGGAAGCTTTTGACTTATCCTTGCTCATTTTATGGTATTTCCTTGCTAATGGTAGAGATATTAACATCTAACACTATGTTTTCGCTACAAATTTACTTCTCCTAAATGGTGAATGGTACTTTAAGAGAATATTCAAAATCTGATGAGGCACATTTCGTAGGTTCAATAGTAATGTTCATCCCTAAATTAGGTTTAGACTAAGTAGGCATTTCCTTGTTAATATTCTGATCATGATGTACCATGTCCTCTAAGATATAATCTACTTTTTCTTCATAGGCTAAAGCCTCAAAAGAATTGGTGTTTATTACAACATCCTTACTTACTAATCTCCATTATTTATTTACTTTCATCTATCTAGAACTATTTTTTGTAAGTTGAAAACCATCCTCATCCATATGCATTTTTAAGTTTATTTCATGGTTTTCTAAATATGTTTTTTCTAGAATCTTCTTAAGGTATGATCTCTCAATATGGCCCACCTTATGGCATCTTCTACATATGAAATATATATTTTCATAATCCATGGTTTGAATCCACAACTTACCCCCATACTTAAGAATAATTTATTCTAGTAAAGGTGTATTGATATTAATCATGACCAATCTCCAAGCATAGCCATGACTCCATATTTTGTAATTTATAAAATCTCAAGAAATTATCCTAGAGTATTGCCTAATTCCTTGAAGGTATTCATTTCCTAAAATTTAATGGGAAACCTATACATACTTACCCAAATTGGTACTAGGGAAAGATTTATATTTTTAGGTGCAAAGCCTCAATACCAATGGGTAAGGAAGAGTCACACTCTTCTCATAAACCAAGGACCCCTTTTCAATATTCTATCTCTTTCCTTCTTGAAATAGAAAATGGATAAGAAGAAAAATTTGGGAAGAAAGGATGGACTCACTCCTGGAGACTTCCATCTCTTATCAATCCATTTTCTTAGAGTCAAAGCCCCTAGCCAAGACCCATTAAATTTACTAATGACTACCTTATCTTTGAGCAATAAGGATCACTGATCTATGAGATACTCCCTAACCTTTACTACTAGGGATGATTCTAAGAATTTAACTATAAATTGGTCCATGGGAAGGACTCTATAACTTAATATATATTGAAATTTATTGGTATATCCTATAGCAATTATATTATTTGAAAATACACCTACAATAATTTTCCTATAATACTTTGAAGATAATAAAGGTATAATTGAATATTAGCTAAATATTCTATGCCTAGATGAAATTTCCTACCTTATTGATTCCATAGCTCTTAATTTCTCCTCCCATCATCCAAACCTTGGCTAATAGATATGTGCAATTTTGTTTTTCCATGACTTTAAAAATTGTCATTTCCCTTGTTTTGAATGACTAACTGTAGAGGGTTGTATCTCCCTAAATACTTAGATTTCTTCATATGACCACTCATTTTAAAGCTCTTCAATTTTTACGTAAATTAGTTCAAGAATCGTCTAAAAAGGACAACCCTTTGCAAATATATGTCTCCTAAAATATGAGATATATTTTCTAAAAACAATTCCCCTAATGTTACCCTTGTTGTGGATGGCTATTTTCATTTGGATGTATCTTCCTGAATACTAATTGGATTCTTTCATATGACCCCTTATTTTGAAGCTCTTCAAGTTTTGTACAAAATAGTGCAATAATTGTTTGAATTGGACAACTCTATGTAAAGATATGGCTCTTGAAAAATGATATTTTTTTGGAAAAATCTGTTGTAATTGTGGCAAGATGAAGAATATCATTTTTTCCTTAACTTTAATTAACTATTAATGCTATTTCATTTAATAATTAAAATACATTTTTTAATTTCTTAATTATTATTTATTATTTATTAATTATAATTATAAGTAAATACAAGAGACAAGGGTCAATCATGATTCTTCATGACCCGTCATATAATTATAAAAGGATTAGGAAATTCATATATTTGGGATTCCTTGAATAAACATGTGTAAATATGGCTTTTTATAAGAGTGTAATGGTTTGATTATATAATGTATATCCACTATATTGCATCTATTCGAACTATCTTTCTTTCTATAATGATTTTTCTTCTATTAGTAATCAACACATTGAAATATCTTAATTTAAGTACACACAATCCAACCTCTTTAATGAAAGCATGAGTGTCTCTAAAATTAATCAATGAATTTATACTTTACTTTATTATAAAAAAATTACACCTTAATTATTTGGTGAGTTTATATGCCCATGAATATAAAGGTTAACAATCCTAGCTAGTCATCTTCCTCTATATCAAATTTTATCTCACTTTGTGGATCTAGGTTATCCCTTCAATTCATTCTTCATCTTCAACATTAATGTTAGAAGAACATTCTCGTAGTGAGTTCTTAATATTTACTATGTTTACACTTTGTAACAACTCAATTATTTGAGTTTTCAAAAAAAAAAATATATAGAGATGGAATTTTTTCTTGTAAATGTAAATTTGTAATCCATTTCAATTTCAATGCATTTAAAATTTTTCATTTATCATTCCAAATTCCATTCCTTTTCTAGTAGCATAAATAATTAGGATAATGTTTCTTTAGACAAGGATAACATTTAGCTTTTACTCCCATCAATGATATTTCTAAAACCAACATGTATGGTTGGATAACTCCCATCCATGTATAAGACTAACATAAGTATCCTTCTAACTCTCATCAATGCTAGGCCAATGCATTATTATTTTATGTTCATAAAGGTTTTGTACCTTCACTTCCATCCATGTTATTTACCATAACCAATAAGTATGTAATTAGACCTTACAAATGTCCAATATTAGAGGGCGTAATTACCATTCCCCATTTTAAGTTTGTATAGGTATTATTTGTAGTCATCCTCAATACCTATGACCAATAAGTACATCATTTTAACCCTATCAATTTTTGAGGCTACAATTGTACTTTATGTACTCATAAAAAAACTAATACTTCCATCAATGTCAATTCCATGATCAATGGGTATGACAATGCATTTATAAATAACAAGAGTTTCTATTAGATGATTTGGTAAATTACCTTAGATGTATTCTAATTGTTTTGGTTTTATAACACAATTCATTATAAAACAACTTGTATTTTCTAAAGAAAATCAATCCAAACAAATTAACCCAACTATTTTATTGTTTTTGCTAGTTGGACAAAGTAACAATTGCATATGCATTCTAAATTTCTCTTATTGTTTTTTATTTCTAATCATACCTCAATATTTATTTTCTTATATAATTTTACATTTCCATATAACTTATCCAAAATTTTAGAAAATATCTACATTATATTTAAAATTTCTATCAATTCCAAAAAATAAATACAAAAAATAAGTCCTTTAGTATAAATCTTCTTTTCAGTTTAGTCCTTCTCCCTAATCATAGGAATACAAGAATAAAGATGATTTATTTTTATTTCTTCCATTAATTTATCAACTTTATCAATATACAAGAAAACCATATTATTCCATTTATTTAAGTTTCTCTTCCTTTCTTAAACTACTAAAGAAATAACTATCTATCATGTAATACCTAGGGATATATATAGTCAGACAATACAATTATTTTTCACCATACATACAATGTTTTATTCTTATAAGATGTATGTTACATAACGAGACATATTTCATTTCTTCCTATTTAAAATCCTACTTGAAAGCAACTATCATGATTTCTATGTTTGTGATAAAATGCCATGTGGAAAGAGAATATCAATAGAATGCTTTTCTACCCAACCTAGAGATGTTCCACTAAACATGCCCATCTCAATTCCTTTCCTATATTTTGGCCTTCAATTAGAGGGTATATACATAAAACCAATAAAACAAAGTGTTGAAAATCATGCGTGTAAATCTATTTCATGCATTTATACTAAAACACATGAAGTTTTACAAAATTAACATATGGGTATATATCCATAACTCGATATAGATTTTAGTACAAGGATCAATATGCACCTAAGGAATACAATTATTATGTATTAGCATAACGTGCATGCATGATCATGCCAAAAGCAAACACATCATATTTATAAATGTACCCTTCAATGTATAATCAAATAAACTTGTTAATCTTTATGTTTAATGTAAATCCAAATACTTTACCTCATTTCTCCATCTTAATGAATCTTACTTTAAAGACTCTACCACTATCTATTTTTGAGACTCCTATGTATTAGCTTGCATACAACAACCAATAATCAAAATATGCAACTAGACTTAACATACATCATGTAATAAAACCATAAGGGATCTACATTTCCATTTTTTTCATTACTCAACTTACAACTTAACTTTCTTATTGGTCTACTTGATAATGTTGATATTTTGTATAATATATTTGAGTAAATATGCTATGGTAATCTATATGGTGGCATTCATCCACTTAGATGCATGTATTTTTCCTCTTAAAACCTTCAACATGCATCTCTGTAAGAGAAGTTAAAATATTATTTTTCGTAAGAAAACATGAACTCTTCTACCTTTACCATCATTTCCTAGCAATCAAATTAGAGTAATAACATATAATGCTATAACAAGTGCATCCATGATTCAACCATAGTCATACAAAGAAAGGTCAACTAAATGTATTAGCATAAATAACTAAAATATCCAATTTGATTGTGATGTAAAACCAATCTAAGGTTTCTTAAGAACTCAAAAAATAAAATCAAGGATTCAAGCATGTGTTATACTCATTAGATTTCATGACCACAAATAAATATGTGTTTAGAGATCTTAACTTTATATAGGAAATATAAATAACTATACAAATTTGCTACTTAGACCAAGAAAAATCAACACATTTTTATTTTGAATAGCAGAAAAATCTCTTCTCTACTATAGTCTGACATTGCAACATTCATAAGGAAATTTTAGGCTTTGGGTAGTATGGAAATAGTTTTCAAGTTTTATTTTCCTTGTATGCCCTAGTATGACATCCATTTTTATTGCAAGAATGGATCCATACAACAATAAAGAACTTAAAATCTATATATAATGATACATTAAAAAAATGTACTTCAATGCTCATGCAATGATAGTTCCATGATATACTCAATTTTTTATGCATTGATAGATCCAACACATGGAATTTGATAATTAAGCAGTAATATTTTCATAATGAACTCCAAATATTCATGCAATGATAGTTCCACATAACAACAAGAGAGCATATTTTCATGCATTGGTAGGTCCGTATTGAACTACAAGTATGCATGTGTTGACTATTCCATGTAATACCTTAGAGTGGGTATATTTACCTTTTTTACATAACTATAACTAAAATTTCGTGAAAAAATATTCCTAATTATTTGACATGAGTAGGAAGTAGTCTCCATAAGTGTTTATAATATGTAATTAGGCTAAAGTTTTCATGTTCAAATAAATCAAGGAGTAAAATACTCTAGCATTGAAGAAACCCAAATTCTAAATACCCATATAACAAAATCCTCTTTCGTCAAACAATCACGTATTCAAAAGGATTTCTGTCTAAGAGAAAATGATAATATCTTATATTTTCATTCATGAAAAGGAAACCTAATCACAAAAAATTACTTAGTTTTAGAAAGGAATAAATCCATCCATGACCTACTTTTCTCCTACCAAATCCCCCCAAAGACTTCTAGCTTTTACCTTTTTACTTCTATCCTAGTCTAGTGTGTCCTAAAATGTTGTTGATCCTTTTCTTATGAAGATTTCAAGGAAAAAAAAAAAGTTGTCCTTTTACTCTAAGCAAGCAACTAAAAAGAAGAATCAATATTCATGAGAGGTTTTCAACAATAGTACCTTGCATGGTCACCATCTCTTTCCCTAAAAAATAGAAGATAAAACTCTCAATCTCATCCTTGTTTGTCACCACCTAAAATTACAACCCTTTTTTTTTTCCTTTTCATTTAATAAAGGATGTTATTAATCTCTTTGACAAGGAATGATCCTAAGTTTAATGATAATTTTAGGAGTTCCAATTACAGTAATGTTCATCCAATATTGATTTCCACTTAAACCCTTTGAGGCACACCCATATTCAAATCTTACATATGTTAAGCTATGCAAGAGTACTAGGTGTAAGAAATTAGTTTCCAAGCTATCCTTATCATTATTTCCTTAATGAGCTAGCTCTCCTTCTTTCATCTTGTCAAAAGAAGCACACTATCCTTCTCACACCACATAAGTATTTCTATGTTGGTGCTAGGAGTATATTAGAATTGACTATCCTTCTCATCTACTTGATGAGCTAGTCATTCCATTGTTATGCCTCATTTCTAAACTTAATTCATGGAATCAATAACTTAGGTAACCCTATTAACCAATATTCCATTAGGTTTATTTTATCACAAGATTACTCATGTAGCACCAAGAATGTTCCTCTCTTTCTCTATATTTATTTGAGTCATCTAGTTGCTATACCCATCAAGATCCTTTATGATTGTATTTGCATAATAATATGGCACGATACATTCCATTGCATATTGTGAGTTTTCAAGTTTATTTTAATCAAAATATTTAGTTAATGTCAAGCATTATACCCAGTAAAAGAAAACCATATTGAATTGCCCATTTATCAAAGGTCATTAAGGAATCACTAACATTTCCAAACTTGAATCCTTTAAAAAATGAAGTGCAACTATTCCACATATAATAGTAGGATAAAAATTTCAAGGCTTATATTCATCCCATGAATTTCGTATCAAATTTTTAAAGCATAATCAATCTAACAATAACTCATAGTAATTACCCATTTTCTTAAAATAATTCCAATCATAATGAAATCCATTAGCATTTTACAACACACTACCATGAAGAAAAGACCACAACATATCATACAACACCATATTTACCCTAGGAAAAACCTTGACGGAAAAACCCAACCCTAAAATTAAAGTCTTTATTAATCTCAAAGAGTTGGTTCTACATAATGAGTCAAAGACATTTCATAGTGTCATTGCTCTAGTAACAAGAGTCTCAAAAATCTTATAAAATTACATTATTATTTTGTCCATTTAAATTCATAGAATCACATAGTCTCCAAGCATTGAGCCATATCGCTTCCATCGTTTTTCTTCATTTTCAAGAGTCCCATTTTCCTTCAGTATTTCCTAAAGGTATTTATATTTAATACATAAATATAATTATTTCCACAACTGGATCAAAATACCTTAAACCTCTCCCTCTTGATTCGGTTCATAATCCAAGTCTATCTATATTTTACCATGATCATATTGTATTAAACCGTGCTACCAAACAATTATACCTCCAATAGCAATAATTAATCAAAGTGGAAATATATTAATCAACCCAACCAATCATAAAATACTCCTTATTACTCTAGCCTTTGAATAAATCAAGTAATTAACTTGAAATTTACCTCAATAATATGGGCATGTGCTATTTTGGGTAAAATAATCGATCTTCATTGTTGACTCTTCAATAGGCTTCTTTTTGCAAGGTGCTCTCTTGAATTTACAAACTAATTTTATGCATAAATGAACCTCTCTTGTGCTATTTACGACCCATGCATTAAATAACTATTTCAAAATGCTTTAACTCCCTTCAAAAATGTTTGGCACTCATTGTTCCAAGTTCTAAATGGCACACAAAATATTTTCTTCTTCTACTAACATTCCTTGGTGCTCCAACTATCTATACTTCTCAGAACACTTGGGAGAAAGTATTTTCCAACTTTAGCTTGTTTCACTCAATGATTCTATGATGTCCTAGGCATTACATTTTTGTAATACCAAGTGGCAAATGAACTCTTCAACTCCTCAAACTAGTGCTCTTCCTTTGATAACATTCCACTATTCTTTGCAATATGTTTGCTCTTCTCTTCAATGCATTCCAACATACAACTTCTATTGCACTTGGTCTTCTATGTTCTCTCCTCTCCTTTGGTATTTGGATTTATACGTTCTCCTCCATCTAATGCGATGGCTCTTCCAATGGTTTTGTAGTCTTCTCCATCTAATGCGATGGCTCTTCCAATGGCCTCTCCTCTCATGGTGGTTTATCCACAACTTAGGTTACTTTTTCTTTCTAAAATGGTGGTTCCTCCTTCAACGTATGTTGGATTCTTTGGCTACCACTCCTATTGCATTGCTTCAATAGAATATAAATTGTTTTCTATTCAGATTAGTTTCTCCACAACTCAGCTTCAATGGGTGAGCCTTTTGTTGGCTTGAGAATTTTTTTTCTAACGCTTTTACTCCTTTTTCACTTAATTTTTTGACTTCTATTTTTGAAACTTGTGCAAGTTTAAAGAGGCTATTGTTCCTTGAAGAACATGCACTTAACCTTCTTTTTCAAAAATATATACCATGCATAAGAGTGCTCCTTCTTGTATTTACAACTAATTTTCTTGCTATTTTAAACTAAGAGCGATACTTGCAAAAATATGATAATAATCAACTTATGACACCATAGTAAAATATCAAAATTTTAATCTTAATTGTGCTTCCTTCCAATCTTGCTTTCTAGCTAGTTTTGCTCACCTTTTAATGTTCAAACTTGCTGCCCCAATACCTTCAAATTTGCAGCTCCTTTGCTTCTTGAAATGCTGCTCAAATATTCTAAAATTTGTAGCTCAAATTCTTCTTCAAATATTGTCCAAAATATAGCTCTATATCCTTCAACTTGCTTCCCAAATTCTCTAAAATTTGTAGCACTAAATGCAATCCAATATGTTACCTCTAACTCCTTCAATTCTCTACCTTTTTGATGTCCACAAACTCTATATTTTAAGCTCCAAATGCTACCAATATGCTACCTTTTTTTTAGTCAAGTCCTCCTTCAATTAGCTATCCAAAAATACTTCCAAATCTAGCCAAAAATTCTCCAATTCACATATCTTCTATCTCCTTCTAGTGCTGGCTAAATGTGCAGTCCAATAACCTTCAAATTCTACTCTAAAATTTTGACTTCTCCTCCTCTACCTTGCTATTTTTAAACTCTTCAAATTTTGTCCCAAAATTATGCATTCTCCCTCAAAAAATAGCCTTCAAAAACTTTAATGTATGTCTTAAAAAACTATCAATTTAGTGGCCTCTTATTTCTTCTTTCTCCTCCTTAGATCTCTTTGAATTCTATATTTAAATTTGACCTCTTTGCTAGCCTCTTCTTAAAAAATATAAATGTTTTGAAGTCTTCAAAAATACTTTCTCAAATTTGGTAAACTTCTTACTAAAATCCTTCTCCTTGAATCAGTTTCATAAATCCTTTTGGGCTTGTTGTTGGATGATAACAATTATCCCAATTTTGATGTGATTACTTTTTTTTAGGAGTTTCTTCTTCTTGCAATATTCTACCTCGATCTTTGTTCAAATCTTCTCCAATGACCACTTCTTCAAATTCTCAATAGGGCTTCTCTTTTCTCTTTCTTCATCCTTCAAAATTTCAATAGACCTTTTTCCTAGGCCTCCTTATTATTCTTTCTCAAATCTACAATGGGGACCTCTTCTCTTGGGTCTCCTCTTTCTCAATCATCAATAGGACTTCTCTGACCTCTTTCTCTCTCCTCAATCTTCAATCTTCCATCTTATATGGGACCTCTTTCTTGGGTCTCCTTAATATTCAGTCTTCAATCTTCTATGGGGACCTCTTTCTTGGGTCTCCTCAATCTTCAATATTCAATTTGAAATCTTCAAATTCTTCAATATACAATGTGACCTCTTTCTTGGACCTCCTTAAACTTCAATGTCCATTCTTTTACTTCAACCCAAAAACTAATTCTTGCACGAGGAAAGCACATGGACTTTTAAGAAATCAAAGGTGAAATTCTTCTCTATCTATTATAGGAAGCTTCTCAACTTTTGAGAACTAATTTTCTACAACAAAATCTTAGACAACAATAATCAAATACATCCAAATCTCCAAAAAATTGAAATCAATAATCTTCACTAGTTGTTCTTCAATCTAGTGGTAAGAAATCTATGTTGTCCTAGTCTTCATGAGTTTTTTTGCAACCCTATGGAAAGAATCTAACTAAAATACAACTTTAAAATTCTATAAAAGAAATTTCCCTATCTCCTATCAATATTCCTTGTGGCTCTAATACCACTATTAGATTTTGATGCTTAATACTTAAAACAAATAACCACAAGATCTCAAATAAAATTATAATATGAAATATATGATAATGACAATATGTTAATCATATCAAACTCATAAGTAACATTTGCAATAACTCATAAAATAGCCATTAACAAATGCTCACAAAAATAGTAGCTTGATATAGAATAAAGATCTCAAATACACCATGCTTCAACACACTCTCATTCTACATGGTGTCACACACACACACAGACACATATAATAAAATGTGACTATCCATATGGAGTACTCTTGCCCTTCATTCTTCTTGAGACTCTTCACTTTCATACTCTAAGGGTACATGTGCACTCTTAATGGATACTTGTGCACATCTACACAACATACTTGCACACTTTACTACATGATACTTGTGCATTTCCTGCATATTATTACATTACATAAAATATTTACTCACACTTTAATCTAAGACACATTCCTAATCTAAAGATGTACCCAAGGTGGTACATTAGCATGTACCAAATAATGTAACATAACTTAACATTCTTCACTATACCATGAGGGTTAAATAGACAAATTAGTAAATCTAAACCATCGATTCCCTTTGCATCTTGGCCTTTGATTGACAAATCAAATTTTAAATTAAATTTTGAATGTGATTCTTGATTTCACATTAAAGTCTCAATTTGATTGTAACTCCTACATATGCACCAATTGGTAGTAGAGTTCTAGCAAGACCTTTTCTTTAACTTTGAGGGTCTACTATTTTGGTTAATCATGTAAATCATACAACAAATTTCAAACAATTTTTTTTTGGAAAGAAAAATAATTTGAATTCAATTCATACCTTCACATAATCAAATTTTGAATCCAATATATGTGGAACTTAAATATTAATCCTTGGCTTTTAAGAACTAGTGATCATCTTATCCTTCATAATCACTTATAGTGTAACATTTATTTTCTATATAAAATTTATCATATATTTTTTCTTTCTTTTATCTTGAACTAAGACATCCATACTTTTAGCTAGAATATCCTTATTTCCATTTAATTTTTTTTTTGGTAAAATAACTTTTCCACCATACCACCAAAGTTTTCGTAAAAGAATCCTTTAATTTTTTAATTTTACGGAAAGGAGAGGTAACTTGTAGATTGCATTGTTTTGCTTACTTGTACTCTTTCCCTGCTCTTACCTTAAAAAAACATTTCATGCTTTAAAATATTAAAGTTACACGGTGTAAATCCCTTCATTCCCATCAATTTCCCAAGCCCTATAGACTAAATTTTTTAGTTTACATCTAGGGTCAGAATTTTGATTGGTAGTGTGACACTTCTCGCTCTAGGCTCGGTAGCACTTAACCAAAGCGTTTGGACATATATAATATTGAACTAATCTAAATTGTTCCTTCTAGAAAATGCAAATCTAGTTCTCTGAAAAGTTTCAAAAATTGGAAAACCGCCCTGCGTTTCTTTTAAAATAAAAATGATCCCTGGGTGTACATTTGATATTTCTTATATATTGTCTCCACGGTGCTTGCGTCACTCTTTCTCTCTATTTGAAATTTGTCTAACGGTTATTTAAATCTGCCAATCACTCATTACTCCGTCTATTTACAAGCTAAGCAAATCAGCTCATGCCTTGATTAGATTATCAAGGAAACCATCTCTATTTTTTTAATGTTAAAAGATTTCAGGTGATACAAAATACTACTTTCCCCACCAAGATTCTGAGGTTGAAGCCATGCAACACACAATCCCTGCAACCACAATGGAGAAGACTGCAAGGGATGTAGGCATTCGCCCCGTGTCCTTTCTCACTAGTATGCCTTCAATAATGGGAAAGCTATTAATTACTATAAAACTGGATAAGACAATCTGCATAAACATGCTTTCAAAGACACCATACCCATCTTTACACACCTGTGCTATTCCTCCCAACAATGCTATCAAGTTTATCAGTGCCACCGTAGTTGGTGGAATAAACAGAGGAGATGCCACTCCAAACTCAAAAACCTCAGCCTCGTATCTTTTGGCTGCCTCACTCTCGCACACAACTTTGCTTGTCACTTCAAAACCCACCTCCGATATACCAAGTAATTTGCCAATGACTTGAAACAACGCAAACAGATAAGAAGATACACCTGTTATCATCCACATCCTTTGCTCGTTCCACCAGCTTTTCAGTGAACCTCCTATCAATATATACTCAATTGCACTGTGTGCATACGCAGATATTGATAAAAATGCAAAGATGAGGAACCACAGATTTGAAATCTGCCATAAAGCCAATAGGTAACAAATAAGTGAAAGCTTGATCAGAAGTTCACGGCAAATTCATTCAGTCTAATCCTACTATTGCAGAAGAAGAGAAAGTATTAAAGTAGAACAAAATTCTAATATAGAAATATGTTATTGGAAATAAATAGTTTGTATAGGAACACCATCACATGAATTGGTTAGAAAGTAAGACGGCAACTACCCTATAGACAATCCAGGGGTGAGAAGTCCCACATAAACGAAACCAAGAGTACTACCCCATATACAATCCAGGGGTGAGAAGTTCCACATAAACGAAACCAAAGACTTCCACCTATAAACCTACCCAGAAGAAGAAACATGAGCATATCTTAGGAAATAGTGACACTCCCCTCAACATACAGAGGGATGGAACTAAACCGTAGCAGAGTATGTGTAAGGAAGAAGGAGCCCAGAGGCAGTAAAAGCCATAAGCCATTCTCTGCGCTATTTTTGCACGAGAGAGCCCATAGGAGAAGGGGCAAAACCTACTTACAAAAAACTCTAATAGGCCTGCTGCCAATCTTTTTTGTAAGACCGGTTTATCATTCAGATTAACAGGGACACAACCCAGAAAAGCTGCTCGTCTAGGAGCGCAGAATGCGGATTTCCAACCTCTGCACTGTATCACGAAACCAGTCAATACATCCTCCACTGCACTCCCATACAGCACGCCAACCTGCAATAAAAAACAAACAGCTCGCTTTCACAATTTTTTTTATATAGAAAGTTTAAATCGTGGGCTGTCTTATTAAGTTATTTTTATAATCTTTATTCCACCTTATTATTTTATAATTCAATAATTCAAAATTAACCAATTTCGGAAGAAAAAAAATTATGAAATGGGTAAACCGGGATTTTCCTTTTTGCCCCATAGGGTGTTCTCCTCGTAGCTGCACTTGGTAACTGCTCTTGCTTCATCAAGTGAACTTGATTTCTTTCCGCTTGAAGGAGTGGAATAAATGGACTGGTTGTCTAAAATAGGGGAGCTATGTTTTGGCTCGCTTCCACATAAGGCATCCCTGCGAAGGACGCATCCAGTGCCCACATACATTGGGCCTTCAATCCCTTCAAATCCTTTGAAATGCACCTGCATAACGTGTTTTTACAGATTATCGTTGCATTGATAGGGTCTTGACTCTTAACAAACTTAACGACAATTTGGAAACATACTCACATTGAAAATTCTTCTGAGATTATTGGCATATAGATTGTTCTCAGTAATGCCATGAAATGTTTGTGGAAATTGTACATAGCCAAACCGGTGCCCCCTGTTCGGATCCATGAAAAAGCACATAGCCTCACGAAGTGCTTCACAGTTGTTGGCATACATATCACAGTCCAGCGTAAGAATGAATGGAGCATTGCTCATCACCATAGACACCCTAATCTGTAAAAGTAAATTGAACCAAGGCAATAAGACCATTAACCTCTAGACTATATGTCCTATGAATAGGAAAGTCAGATAGCAAAGACACTACCAGAGCATTGATAGCACCAGCCTTGAAATTATGTGGATGCCCAGCCTGCTTTTCTCGAGAAACATATACAAGACTAGGCAAAGCACATCCCCCCACACCGGTGTCCTGTCCCTTTTCTAGCAAAACCTAGAGTTAAAATCAAGGATTTAGATTAAGTCTGGGATACAAAACTGCAGATCTAAAATGAGATTGGCGAAAAAAAACACACTCTTCAAGGTCGACAAGATTTTTATGACCTCAACAATACTGGGATGATATTGGGAACTGATTCCCCCACGCCATTGTTTGAAGCCACTATGTTTGTCGCATTTGTCTTCTGGAACACTACCTCTCTCCATAGTCATCATTATACAGTATTTCATCTCCTCATACATTTTCTAACGAACAAAAACACAATCCAACACAATGATATTTAGCTTACTAGAGAAGATAAACTACACATACTCGAATCGTAATATTAATCTGTTTAGCTATCCACCTTGACTGTTTTCCTGTCTGTTCTTTTGATAGACCAACTGCCCTTCTCCTAGGCATGATCTCCAGAGAAATGTGCATTTGGGCACCTCTGAAGAATGCGATACTTGTGGCAAAAAGGCACCCAAACCTTTGCGAAACATGAAGCTTCAAAGAGGGCGTAAAAGGTGAGTGGGGATCCTCCATCGTCGGAGACATAACATGAAAGCTTTTCTCCAGGATAAGCAAAAGCCAGAGTGGACAAGACTGTATTTACAACATTGAGCGGATGCTCCTTAACTGGATCAGCAGTGCATATAAATATGTCCACAGGAGGTAGGGCTCTTTCAAACCTGATACAAACAATACTGTTGTTACCTTAGACATTCTTCGAGCTTGTTAAAATTTCGTTTCACATTAATACCTATGTGTCTACTTACTTAGGGGACATTTTTGTGAAAGTGTAGCGATGGACAGGCCCCCATCTGAAAGCCTGGTATAATGTCCAAACGAAGGCGAAGCCAAGCTCTGCAGCAAATACAAGAATCCAAGGCAAATAATATTCGCTTGGCATACATACAATGCGATAATATATAAGACCCACAATTGCAGCAAAGTATATGCAAGCATAAGCTCTGTTTTTCTTTGCATGGGGCGTTATTCCTGTAATGTAAAGAGGAGGATTCAGGAAGTCCATATTGTGGATTCTTCAGTTGGTGGGAATAAGGTTAGATTAAAACGTTAGCGCCCAAAGACAAACTTCTACCTTCGTTCTAAATCCAAGGGTTCATGGCACAGTTTCATTCTTTTAGGACAAGGCAATCATATCCGAACAATTAAGCATATCTGAGTCTTTTGAATGTACTTTAGATTAAAGAAGATCCGTTTGTCTTTATCTTATCATAAGTCAAGATCAACAATAAGTGGATGTGCCAGATTCTATTATATTAAAAAAAAATTAAGCATATCTGAAAAGATTAGGGTGGATAGAATACTGTTATTTTTTTTAAATAATAAACCAACATCATTCCTGCCTTTCACGTTCGTATTGGTTGTGGACAACTTAGAGGTCGTGTCAATGGCATGAAACAGCTCATATTTCACTTGACCTGTAACCTATTAATTGGAGACTACTGATATCATTTGATATTATTGGTGAGTGCCAAGATTTTAAATTTCAAATAAGATTTTAAAATTCATTAAATCCTTCGGTTGTCAAACTAAAAATGTTTTAAAAATGTTGGAATCATTTCACGTATTTGCCTGTCTCTTTCATATAATCTACAAAACGCCAATCTACGTGATAAGGATCCTTCTAA
Organism: Wollemia nobilis; assembly: GCA_028583015.1. Classification (NCBI taxonomy): domain Eukaryota; kingdom Viridiplantae; phylum Streptophyta; class Pinopsida; order Araucariales; family Araucariaceae; genus Wollemia; species Wollemia nobilis. The sequence goes on from JAQPPZ010000863.1 coordinate 2,062,897, forward strand.
TAATAATCGGTACCCTTTTAATCCTTCTAATAATATTAAGTGTAGTATATGTTGCTATTAGTTTAAGATATTAAACGTGGCCCATAGACCCACAAGATATTAAATGATTTTTTCTTGAGGAGGGCTCACCCGGTAGCAACCCTCGTGCGTCGCTTCTACGCTGTAGCTTGGCGCACTCCACTCAAAAAAAGGTAAGACCCCCCATTCTCTAGATCGCCCTTTTCAGGAAGCGAGGTATCGGAGTTTATTGGAATTTCGTCTCTTATAATTCATCAATATATATTTTTTCAGGCGAAGACAATGTGGGAGATCCTTCCTTTCAAACTATCTTTTAGGATAGGATTAGGAGGAATTGCTCATTGTGCTCTTATTAAATTTGTAGGAAAACTCTTGTAAATGTTGGAAAGTGATCCTAAGAAGATAAAAAAAAATTGTACGAAGATAACAAATGGATCTTCAATTTTTTTTTAAGAAGATATTGTCTGAAAAGGAGAGGATTGATATGCAGATTTATAATATTGAGACTCTAACTGACAGGATTTAGGAATTGGGAATTGGGTAGCAAAACACTAACATTAAGTTAGAGTTCTAGATAGCACTTTATTCTAATGACTATTTCTTAGTCATCTTTGCTAATGAGAAGGATCAAGAGCAAGTGTTCCAAGGAGGGTCTTGGTTATTTTTGGAAGAACAGGTCTTTTCATTTAACCTTGGCGCATAAAATTCATAGTAGAGGAGGAAAGCCATCCGTAGGTCTAGTATGGGTGTTTGGATTACACCTAAAATACTGAACCCAATTTCTTTAAAGCTATTGAAAATACTTTGAAAATTTTTATAATGATGGTTGATAGCACATATAGTTTTAAGCAGATGATCGATGTTAGAATTTGTTCCAATAGATTTTGATAAACCTCTCGTGAAGATCACATTACAAGGAAAAAATGTAGTTTGAGTAGGAAAAATAACGAAAATCTATAAAAAAAAAAAAAAAAAAAATAGTGCGATAACAAACATCTAAAAAGAAAGAAAAGAAAAAACAATTATAAAAAAATAGTGCCACAACAAACTTCCTTACCCAGCTTCTCACTAAAGACATAGATGTTGAAAAGACAACCAAATAAAAATAAAAACTATGGTAGAGCAAACTTCCATTAAAATTAGAAGATCCAAACTAAATGAGATAGTAAAAACCATCCAAAAATAAAATTACTATAAAAACAAATATTAAACAAAATTAAAATTAAAAGATCATAATGAAAACCATCCCAAAATCAAATTATTATGAAAACAAATATAAAAAAAAAACAGTAAAAAAAAAAGAACCTCTCTAATGAAAAAAATCCACTTTCTAAGAACCATCAGCAAACAGGAATCCTCACTTCCTCTCAACAATGCCCTAGTAATCTACACTCCAGACCTAAAATCCATAAAAAAAATTCACGGAAATAAAATTGAACACCAAGAACGTGACTTAAATGTAGCTAAAGAAACTATGTTTACTTGCAAGCGGCAGCAATGTAACTTTTAAACAATATAAAGTTAAAATATATATATAAAGTTAAAAACGAGGCCTAGAGTCCAGTCCATGCATAATCATCAAACATAAGAAACACTCAAAATAAAATTGGAGATCAATCAAAAGGTGACTTAAAGGTAGCAAATATCTTTTAAAACTCTTGAAATGAAATGAAAGATTTTAATTATGTCCGCGAGACTCAAATATGGTCTATGAGACTTTAAATATGGAAGTACAATGACTCAAATCATATCATATGATCTTTAATATCTTTGAGAAGGTTGTTTCTTATCCTGCTGATTTGTGTTAGCAATTCCCCAATTTTTTTTATTTTACAGTCTTCAAATAAATTTGTCATAAACTCGTTCTCAAGTGTTTCTTTGTATTTATCACGGATATCTGAAAAACTGGAGAATTTATATATGAAGTGTTCCTCTGTCTCTACTGCCCCTGTGCTGCATAGAGTACATATTCTTTCTTCCCATTGTTCTTTGGGCATTGTCCATCTCCCGGTTTCACTATGAGAGCTAGTCCTTATCTGAGCAATGAGTATTTTTTCCTTCCACTTGATTTCAATGCCTATATGCACTTTTTCCTTGTGGTCATACGTTGGGTTAAAATTTGCAATATAATATTGTCTTTTCTTGCTAGCATTTTTCCACATTCCACTTCTGAACTTTTCATTCACATAATTTTTTATGTCTTTGTTGACATTTGGGCATTCATTTATGTTGATTTCCCAACGTTTCATCCATTTCTAATTTTGTTTCATCCATGTATTCTTTCGCCTATGCAACCCTTCGTCCCTAGCTGCCCTAGGCCATCTATCATCTATCATGTTTTCTGTTTTTTTCAAGTAACATAACAACTTGGTCATAGCAATTGCTTCTAAAGGGAACATTCTAGTTTCAACTAGAATAATTTCATAAGGGGTTGTGGCCTTAATTTTGAGAAAGTTTGTGATTAGATATTTTTGAATCCTTTCTATTTGCCTTCATTTTGTATTTTTTGTGCCACTAGCCCACACCTCGCAACCATACAACATAACCAGTGTAACAAGTAGGCCAAATAAGACCTTGGTGGTCTTCCAATCCCACAACTTGGCATTCCTACACCTGTTTTGAAGTGCATATAGTGCTCTCCAACCACTTTGAGTTATTTTCATCCTACATGTATTCCAATTAAGTTTGTCATGAAAGTCTATGCCCAGGTATTTGTATTCTACTACTACATCAAGTGGTTCTCCTACAAACTAAAATTTGAGTTGTTGCTTCTTCTTTTTTGCTAAAAAATCATAATTTTTGTTTTGCTCATGTTCACCTGCATCCCAAATTCTTTACAAAAGAGTTCTATATCTTGAAGGTGATATTCTAGATATTTGGTTGTTTTGGCCACAATAATTACATCATCTGCATACATGAGGAGTTTTACCACATATTTGGCTAAATGCACACCCTCTCCCCCAAATTTGTTTATCCATTCTTCTAACTTGTCAATGTACAGCCCAAATAAGGTCGGAGATAGAGGGCAACCTTGTTTGACACCTATGTCACTACCAAAAATATCAGATAAACCTTCTTGTGTTCTGATTCTAGCCTTTACATGCTTATATAGTCTGTGAACTGTTGCCCTGTAGTGAATTGGAACCTCTAGCTCTTTCATTCTGCTCCATAATTTTTTCCTTGGCACTGTGCCAAATGCTTTTTTGAAGTCTACAAAACAACAAAAAGCCTCCTCTTTTTGTCCCATATTTTTTCCACTATGTGTCCGAGCGTGATACAGGTGATCAATAGTTGAGTGCTTGGGCCTAAAACCCGCTTGCCCCTTTGCTCTCTTTCCATTTTCTTCCATACATATGCAGATACTACGCTCTATCATACTCCCAAACAACTTTGCAAAGAGAGGGTTGATCATGATAGTTCGATAGTTTGAGGGATTATTTACATCTCCACTTTTAAACAAAGGAATGCTCAATCTAGTTGTCCACTTAGTAGGGTAGCCATTTTGTATGACCTCATTGAAACTTTCTTTGATTTGTGGTGCTAAGATATCTACCCCCCATTTTATATGCTTTGCTTGAAGATTGTCTATGTTACGGGCTTTACCAGTTGCTAACTTTTTTATCCCTTGAATAATGTCTTCAATTGTGAAAAGTTCTTTCTTGAAAATGATAGTAGGGGGTGTCTCCTACTGGTTACTACACTGATACATTTGTTTTGAATACTCCAACCACTAATTAATTGTTATGCTATTTTTAGTTTGCATCCTTTTCATGCTTAGTTTCTTCCAAAATTTCTTTGGTTCATGCTTCCCTAAGTAAATCAATTATTTCCTCCTTGTTCTAGTGTATTCTTCTTTTTTTGCCCTTACTAGTTTCTCATATGCTTTTTTGTTTGCTCTTGTTTTACCCATTGGTTCCTTTAGTAATATTCGCATTTTTTTACAATCTTCATCGAACCATGGGTTGGTTGGGAAGCTAATCCTTTCTTTCTTTTTAGGTTTAGCTCTCTTGCATTTGTTTAAAGCTTCTTGAATAACATGCATTAACCATTCAATCTTACTGTAATCTCTACTACTATGATGTAGTTCTTTCCTTTCCTGTAACTTGTTATTTAATACTGCTCTAAAATTCTGTCGATTTTCATCTGTTAAGAGAATGTTTCCCTTATGAGGATATTTATTTTGATTGCCTTGCAAGTGTTTTTCCCTTGGTTTGTCTCCATGCATTCGAAGTTTCATAACAATTGGGTTGTGATCTAACTTAAGTTCCATTGGAGAATCTTCCACTTCTAGCTCCTCTATTTTTGGTATGTAATTCTGTGAGTATATTACATAGTCTATTACACTTTATCCCTTATATGTTTTGCATATATACTTTCCTGAATTTTTCCATTTGTTCATCCCATTGTAAATAATCAAGTTGTATATGCTGCAAAGACCTAACAACTCTTATCCATATTGCGTGATAGCCCCATGCTCATCTTCTGAAGTCCTGGTCCACTGCTGATTTTCCTCTTTTGGCATCCAAAGAGGATTAATCTCAATATCTTTGTTACCTTCTAGAATGTTAGCTTGCTTATTTGCTGTCCTTGCATTGAAATCTCCAATTAATATAATCTCCCCCAACTTACTGTATATTGAAATATCTCTTTTTAGGGAGGAGTATGGGTCTGTTAAGGTCATGTTTCTTATAGAATTTAGAATTCTTGGGAGCAAAATAACATGCTCCTATGCTAATAACTGACTTATTTTCTAGGATCTTTATCCAGATGTACTGTTTGTTTTCATATTGTTTTTCAATTTTAATGACCCTATCCCATTCCTCTTTTATTAAAACCATAATACCCCCATGCCCTTTGCCATTTTCTGCTGCTTTATTCCATATTGCTATTTTTTTTGTATCCCACAAATTCTGGAGTCCTACATCCATCTTGTTCATGTGTTTCTGTCAATATGATTGTATTTTTATCTCTAGCAATGGGCCCTAACCCGGGTCCTCTTCTCCAAGGGAAACCTCTACAGTTCCAAATTACCATTGTAAGATGTTCCCGGGTGGACCATACTCCCTATTTGTTTTGGATTTGTTTAGATGTGATGTATGCCTTTCCATTTATTAAATATGTTTATTTTCCTTCATTCCTTGCTGCCCTCACCTTTTCTCATTCCTTATTTGTTTCTTCCTGTTGTAAAAATGTTAAGTCATCATCTAAATAAAATTGTGACCCTCTCAACATGCATCTATTTTTAAGTAACCTTATTTTATCCTCGTAGCTCATCAATGTGACCCGAATATGTCTATCTCTGCCTCCTTCTCTGAGCCTGCCAATTTTGCTTGCCTTTTTTATCTGACCCTTCCATTGTAATAAATCTAACAAGAAGTCCCTGGTTAAACGATTTGTGTCTTCCCTGTCCCCATAATATTTCAACCCTTTGATGATTATATTTGATAACTTCTCATGTCTTTCTTTCTCTTCGGTTATTTGAATTTTTACTTGCTTCTCTATCAACTCTTTTTGTTGATTTACTGGTTCTTTTACTACTTGAGACCATGTCTTTGCCTTTGCTAATTCATTTTGTAGCTCATTTTCTCTTGTTTCAATGTTTTGGAGTGTTTTCTGTACCTCTTTTATTTGATTTGCATTTGTTTTTTCCACCTCTATTACATCATTGATTGGGGGGTGGATGGCTTGTTTAAGGACATGCCATTCACATTGGCCCATGTTTGCAAGGTTTTGTAGCTTTGACACTTGCTCCTTGAGTTGGTTGTTTTCCTTTTCTAGCCTTCGAATGGTGTTTATAACCTCATCTGATTTAGTTTCTCTTAATTTCTCTCTCCTTTCCATGCTTTCAAGTTAAACCATGTTTACTTGGGAGGCCACAATGTAACTTTTAAATTACATATATATTTTAAATTTGTAGATAAAATATTAAAGTGTAATAAAATTCTAACTTAAAAATATGTTACTAAATATAAATAACTTGTATAAGAATAACATCATATAATATTAGGTATTTATTGGTAAGTTTTCTCAATATTCTTCAGAAGGAGGTTCGGGGTTCAAGCCTACAAAAAATCCTTCAACTAAGCCCTGTGGAACTGAAAGTCTTGGGAATATGTGGAACGATTTTCCTTAACATAAGGTTTTAATCCGTGAGGGCTAGGTGGATTGGTAAGCACTTGGGAACTTACCAAGAGGAGCCCTAGGTTCAAACCTCGCGAGCACGCCCAACCTAGCATATATGAATATAATTTTGATATGAATCCTTTGAGTGCATATCAAACCCACGATGACCATGGTACGAACTTTGTGGTATTCATCTCACGTTAGGTCAACAATAACGAGCCAAATAGACTAATCAAAAGCATTTTATATGGTTTGAACCTTGTGCTAACATTTACTAAAAATAATGGTTGTAACCAACTCTATATTTAAAAAAAAAAAACAAAAAAAACCATATTAAAAAGTAATAGTTGTTGGAAATATTTTTCTTCTACATACAACCACTCCAATCATATTATTCTCATGGGCACCATCTGAATCCAATAATTTATCCTATAATTCATAACTCACTTGAATAAATTTTTACTCAATTTACTCTAATTAAAAATATTCGGAGAAAACTTGAGAATGGAACCACTGAATTCAAACTATCAAATACTCGAAAATCAATCAAAATTTAACTACAATAATTACCAACAACAAATATCTTCATAATAATATTGCATCCTTGAATAGCAAGAAGGCAGTCACAATTTAGATTGGAAACAACACACAACCACCGTTGTGTCCTCGTTTTAATACCATTACCTTTAAGGGTTGATATTATTAGTGTGGTATACTACGATTTCTTTATTTTAATATTATTATTAAATTATATATGAATTTAAAATTTTAAATAAATTAGATTATCATGATTTTGAAGGGGATTATTATTCAATTAATTATCCTTCTAAAAACTTATTTTATTAATGTAAAAACTTATTTTATTAATGTTCAATTTCAGAGGATTAAATAGATTATAGGATTTCATTATTTCAGTAGATTATTATACTACTTGAGGTAAAAGGTATTGGGTTTTCTTAACAAACATTAAGTTCAATTTATAGGAAGAGTGGTCCCCATATACCTCTAACTTTTTTTTTTTTTTTGAATTTACATGGTGGAATCGGTAGCCGCCACGAATCCGGGCAGGCTGTCCAACTTTTATGGCCGCCACAGTATTCTACGCTGTCCGCCCCGGAAACCGCCACACAGATCTTCACGCAATCCGCTCCTATAACCACCATGCCACAATCATTTTAAACCTTTTACACCGCTGAAAGCACCAGGAAAGGGACAAGCGTTCAGTCCGACGAAGCCGAAGATTTGAACCTTGGACCTCCGCCCCCTTATGGGGTTTGGATGAACCAATTGGTCTACACCTCGGACCCTATACCTCCAACTTTTTAACCTATTAATTTTTCAGTAAATTTAAAAGTAAGATTTTAAAACTTTCAATAATAAGTTCAATTTTCAAATTAAATGAAGATAGAGTTATATATCATAAATAACTAAACTTTGGATATATATATATTATCGGTGATGTGATCCAGGTTCAATTCCATGGTGGATATGTATAAAAAAAAACATATATAAAGTTGGATAAACATATACGAGTTAAGTAGTTTATCTATATAAAATATTAGACAGATTTTTTTTTTTTAAAGTTTCACAATTAAAATATATTCAATATTTTGTTTTAAATATTTTTTAATAATAAAATATATATTTTTAAATGTTATAATATTAATAAAAGATTAAATATCTAGTTAACAATTTAGGAGTTTTTTTTAATAAACCAAACACAACTGAAGAAATGTAAATGATTTTTTAAATGTTATTCGATATTCTCTATTCTCTCAACTAGACTGCTTAGATGAAATCGTGTAAAAGTTAAAGTTTGACTTCGGTAAGAATGAAGTTAGATTATCAAATGGACATTCACTGTAAAGGCTTATATGTAATTATAAGTAATTATCTTTGTTTTGTTTATTGTCCTACCTACGTAGAGGACTTCGCATTTGCAAAAGCTAATTTTTGTGAAGGTATTTGTTTTTTTTTAAAATCGTGTCAAGCTTATGCATGAAATAATATAATTTAAATTTAGTTAAGCAATTTTAAAGATAGTGTAATGATTTAGTTTTAACGGTGTTTTATAATTTTTATTATTTATTTATAATTTTATTTATTTATTAATTATAGGATTGAAATAGATTTTAATATTATTTTATGGTTGTATGGTAGTATTATAATAAGTTTAATAATTATACATGTATTATTTGGCAAGTTTTGAATCTTAATTTTTTCATTGAAAAGTGAGGAATTTAATCAGTTGAGTGAATGTCATTTGATATATTTGGATTTAATTATCATTAACATTAATATTATAAATTTTATATTATGATTAATTTTATTATTTTCTTTTGTTAGAGAAAAAATGGTTGTACTTGGGTTCTCCATCCTTGACAAATCACAGTCCTCCTTTTCAGAGCTTGAGATTTTACAAATAGATTCAATTTTCATCTCAATTTAGTTGCTATAGTTAGATATCTACATATTTTTTTCATAAAAGGTCTAAATTCTTGATTTTTTTTTTTTGGACTTTTTCAATAGGTTGAAAATTTGGGGGCACATTAGGGGACACCCTCCCCATGAATTGAAATTGGGTCTCTACTAGGAGAGCCAAATGCCTTTTATCATTGTGGTGTCCCTGTTGGGACCATAAAAAACATTAACTTGTTTTATTAGGGTAAAAAGAGGTTTTAGGGTCCACAAACTTGTACATCAAGTTGTATAAGATAGTACATTATGCTGCAAAAACCTTACAACCATACATACAAACCAATCATAACAAAAATAATAATCCAAAACCACTGGGATTATTACAGAGTTCATAGTCAATGTGTCTTTTGATTATTTTTCGTCTGTAGCTTAGGTTATTCCTCCTCCAGAGTGGCAAGATCTAGAATACATTTTTACACTTCAAGCTCCTGAGGTAATATCTAGTTCTAACACATTTTGTATGATCTTTATTTTTAGAAAAATATATGTCACCAATTGTTTCATAATTAGCTTCAAGAATACTATCTGAGGTGCTAATATTTTCCATGGAACCGATTGGATGGTCTTTAGTAACCATTTGGCTTTTGTCAATGATCTAATTCAAATTTTTATTTTGGGGTTGAGTCTATTGTTGCTTTCTTTATTCTTGTTGGACAATTGGCACAATTGGAAGATGAGCTTCTTCTATATGAACTAAGACATTTGAAGGTTCAAGATCATATATGTGTAGGAACTTCTCCTCCACCAAGGATGAATTAGATCATGATCAGAAGATCAAGCATTTCTTCTTTAGGTGTTCATATTGCTGAAAACCATAACATCTTAGAGAGAAGTTTTCATATTCAATATTTTGGATCCGTTTTCCTTTGCTTGAGGAGATAGTAATGGATTGAGACCAAGAAATTGAAACATCCATCCAATTAGCCAATCTTGCTTTACTCATTAATTTTATTGGATAATTTTTTCTCTATTTGGGCATCCATATACTGGAATGCACCAATGTTGTTGCCAATTTTTGTGAATATGTTCTCTCACCAAAATTCCATAGGGAGAGCATAAAGATTCACCCAAATTGGAAAGCCATCAACTTCTTCTATAAGAGGGTTGAAACCAGATGTCCAAGGTTGTATATAGATACCCCTTTGTTTGAAAAACCAATTGTATCTATAATAGATTACCCTATATCTATTTGCTAAATCACAACAAGAAACAAAAATGAAATTTTTGGTAGCAGAGTTACATGGAATTTATTGGACCACAAAAGTTTAATGTATCCTTTGAGCTCCTCCAGGTCTGGTCTTTTGTCCTCAAGTTTACAAATAACTATTCAGGATTCGTGATCCATCAAATCCAACCCAAATTCATCCTCCAAAATCTTGATAGAGGGCAGAGGTTCATCAGAAAGATCCACCTATGAACCTAAAGATCCCTAAGAGACATTTATTTTTATCGAAGAGATTATCTCATAGACTAAAGAGTAACCAATATCCTCTTGAGTATATCTAGCAGACTACAAATAATCCTCTTTCTGCAATGTTTGACTACACCTAGGGTTCACATCCATTTATGTCAATTCCATTCTCATATCCTCTTAAGTACAATGAGTGGGCTATGAACAACATCTTTTAGACCTTATTCAATTTTCTATGTAAACACAATATTTAGAGTTCTGCATCATTTTTCTTAACATTTTCCTACAACATTCTTCACAATACCAAAACCCCAACTCTATGTATATGCACTACATATTAGTAGAGTAATATTTTCAAAAATTTGCATTACCATAGTCCACTTTACCAACTCTAGACTATTAGTTTCCTTCTTGATGCATAAGTGCAACCACAAGAACTATAATAAATAGTTTAGCAATCTCAAAAAGTTGAAAGTTCATGTTTAAATCTTATCAATAGATATACGCATAAAACTATATTATAGGTCATAATATAATACAATTGGAATTCATTTTAATCCTAAATAACCAATAAAAAATAACTTTTTATCATTTTAATGAGTCATGAAATAAATATTATTCAATTTTTATCTTTTTATCATTTGATTGCACTTAGGGTTTGCACCCATTTTTCTCTGTTCCATCCTCATGTACTCCTAAGTACAATGAGTGGGCTATGAACATCTTTTGGATATTCTTCAATTTTCTATGGAAACACAATATTTATAATTCTGCATCCTTTTTCTTGAAATTTCCTTATAACATCCTTCACAATACCAAAACCCCACCTTTACTGTCTATGCACTACATCTTAGTAGAGTAATATTTTTAAAAATTTGCATTACCATAGTCCAATTTATCAACTTTAGACTATTAGTTACCTTTGTGATGCATAAGTGCAACCACAATAATTGTAATAAATAGTTTAGCAAACTCAAAAAATTGAAAGTTCATGTTTAAATATTATTAAGAGATATATGCATAATAACTAAACTATGGGTCATCATATAATACAAGTGGAATGCATTTAAATCCTAAATAATAAGTCATGAAATAAATTCCATTCATATTATAATGACATTTTAATAAACCATAATGGTATTGTTTTAATAAATAGTTTAGCAGTATCAAAAAGTTGAAAGTTTTTACCCATACTCTATCTTATAATCTAACCAACAACTCAAATAATCTATTCAACCATGAAGTCCATCTTATATCATCTTCTTCAACTCAACATACAAAACTTGTACTCACTTTACAAAATCATAATCTGTTTTACCAAATCTAAACTATAAGTTTCCTCCAATGCATTGATCCATAAATGGATCCTCTAAAATATTTTGTTGTCCTCTAGAATATTTTGAATTTTCTCCTTTTAAATTTTTCTTGTCAACTTCAACAAAACTTACTACTTCCTCTAACCATGGAAAAAAGAATTTAACTTCATGATCCTCTATTAAAACCTCTCTACTGGATAGCCTGTCTACACATTTGTTTCCTTCCCTTAACGTATGTGTAAACATAGTTTCTTCAAACTCTATCAAGATCTTGTATTTTTACAATGATCTCTCGTATGTTCGATGAAGCCTTTGTTTTTCTCAAAATTACATTTATTACTATTAGTGAGTGACCTTCCATCCATGCTCTAATCCATTTCATTTGTTTATATATTTTTAATCCTTCTAAATTTAGTTTTAGCTTCATTATTTGTCTTAAATCCACTACTAAAAGCAAAATGTGATAAAATATTATCCCTATTATTTATGATTATTCCTCCTCCTCTTCCTGTTGGTCTTGGATTTCCTTTATATGCTCCATCAAAATTTAATTTGACAAAATCTAATTCTGATGGTTTTGACTTTATATTATTTGCCTTCCTTTTGTTTCTCATGTACCCAACATAATTTCATTTTATGACTTGAATCTATATATCAAGGTTATTTGATTCAAGATTAGAGATTGGGTGAGTTGATAGTGTTGGTTTAGACTCCTCTGTGGCTAACAATTCTTCCTTTTCATTACCTCTAAATTGCTTTCTTTTCCTTTAAATATTATTATATTCCTTTCTAGCCATACAATCCAAAGTATTATATCTTTCAATGTATCCTAGATTATCTATAACACCTCACTTTTAAAAGTGCTTTGCCATTGCTTTAACCATTTTTCAATTCTACCATTCATCACCATGCATTTATCAAACATATTAAAAATCTGTTGCCATAGTTCCAAAACTATTAAATAGTATCCCAAGATATGGTCTATACTCTCCTTTTTACATATAACACATTATAAGGGGCCATGAAAACCTATTTTCATAGGTTATCCTAGGATACAATTTTCCTACAACCTACTGAACATACAAATGATTTGACTTTTGGAATGCTTAGGTTATCCCAAATAATTATCCATATTCTTATGCTATTTCTATTTTTTTTTGTGCTTTACAATAAATTGTAGAAATGAAATTTAACATGCTTACATACAATTCCATTTCTACTTAAATAATTCTACAAATCTACAATCATCAGTAATAAAAATGCACAAAATATAGTAATAAAAACAATAACAATGATAGATGAAGGTAAATACATAGATTTATATTAACAATGGCATATACAGTACAACATTACAATTTGCAACCCTTGTGCAGAATACTCTTCATGGTTGCATGATGTCCTATGTAGATATGCAACAACATTCTCTCTCATGTATCAATGCTCCTCCAACATCAATACCTCTCAAATGAATGAAGGGAGAGTTTTATTATACATTTAAAACTTCATTACCCTCCAACTATCTGACACCTCATCATTCTCATAATTACATTTCATATGCATTTGGATTTACATGATATTTTCCACTACAAGATAAACTAACTTATGACTTTATCGACATACATGACTTAATATTATATTATTATGTATAATATTACATTGCAACTTTATAACATTGATGTGACCCGGGTTCAATCCCCATGGTGGATGTGTATAAGAAGTATTACTAATATATATATATATATATATATATATATGTGTGTGTGTGTGTGTGTGTGTGTGTGTGTGTGTGTGCGCATTTCATTAAAAACTTTGTGTACAAATACAAAATAACACATAATACCAAAACCGATTCACTAAATGTAGATATATCAATTTGTTTGTATACATATATCTACTTCTTGATATGTATTCTCCTGATCTATTCAACTCCCAAATTAGCTTATCCTTGACTCTCCTTGGAATAATCATTGTTGTTATCTTTATGCTCAACTGCCTCTTAGTAACAATTTTTGATATACTTATAAAAAATCTTGTTTCCATTTGTATCTTCCTTATTAATCCTTGTACATAATGTTTGAAACCCTATCACCATATTTATCTTGAAGTAATTTCATTCATGGTTTCAAAATTGAATCTATATTGAGTGGTTTTTTATCACTCGAAGTATCCATCCAAATATTTTTTTTCTCCATTTCCCACCACCCATATTAGACCTTTAATCATTAGATCAATTGATTTTTTAAACCATTTTATAGTGCAAAATCATCTATTAGTGAGAATGCAATAAATATTAAGTTTGGAACATTAAGCTCAATGTACTTAGAAGAATTCTTTTCCATTGTGGTTGAATCTCTTTGTACAATCTCCAAATTACTTTTTCCCTTAGATCTAAGTTTGCATTCCTAAGAAATCTTAAACTAAGACGTCCACTAGTTTTTTCATCACACACCTTGCTCCGTTTCACCAAAGAAAATTTTCTTTTATCATGTAATCTTCACCATAAAAATGATCGCATTTATTTTATAAGGTATGTATTATTTTACCCTTAGACTATTCCATTGCCATCAATAAAGTATCCTTCACTATTTCGTAGTTATGTTGATAGAATTCTATCGAGAGTCCATTTGGGCCTAGATATTTATCCTTATCAAAATATCTGAATGAACTACTTCCATATTAATATGATCCATTAGTTTTCTATTTTCTTCATCTGTTATAACTCGAGATACTTCTTGTAGTAGCTTATTATTAAGAACTTCAATATCCTTTGATCTTAGAATATTCTAGTAAAAAAGTCTTACCTCCTTTTTAATTTCATTCTAGTTTTCAATCCAAACCCCTTCTATTGATTTCTTTAAACTAATTATAGATGTTGATATATGGACTATTGCCATCCTATGAAAATAATTGTGGTTTTATTTCCTTCTTTTAACTAAGTTTATCTCAATTTTAATCTCCAAAATTTCTTTTCCTTACTCAAAATATTATGATATTTACTAAGCAACTCCCTTTCCTCTAAGCTTGAATTATTGTGCTCACGTTTTTTAAATTTTGAAAGTTTCTCTTTTAGTTATTTCTTCATAAAATGTTTTTGAAAGTGTTATTGTTCCATTCTTTTAATCTAGATGTCATTTATTTAATTTATTTTGGAAGTTTATACAACCCATCGTTTCCTAAAGAATTTTATTTTTGCACTATCATATCAATAAATTGAGGATGGTATTCCCGCATATGCTCATATTTAAAACATGCTCTTTCTATGAATTCACTTACCATCATTTTAACTCTTATTGGCTAGTGATATGAAATAATCCTTGTTAAGGTATTAATTTTTAACACAAATCCCTTCATCTAGCCAATGATTTGAGAGTATGCACCTATTCATTTTTTTGCTACCAGGTTTTGGCTTATCTTGTTGTTGGTCCATGTATAATTGTCTTCTTCAAACTCAGCCTCCCATATATTATTATTTTGAATGGAAGCTAAGAAATATCTCATACTTTGGGTTATTTTCCTAATTCCCTTAAAATTTTCATCCAACTTGGTTATGGCATTAAAATCTCTTATGATCATGAATTGAATTTCTTTACTTCTCATAAAGGCTTCAATCCCACTCCATACTTCTGATTTGCATGACTGAGTTGTAGGTCCATAAACATTGATAAGGATGAAATGAATATCTATAAAGTAGAATGTGAGTAATGAGGCTATCCAATGATTAGTTATATGAATGGTTTCACACGAGGTTTTAATTGGATTCCAAAAAGTTAGAATTCCTCCTATTGCTTCTTCTAAATCAAAAACATCCCATCCACATATTGCCCATATTACATTTATAGTTTTGAAAACTTCTTCCATTGTCATTTTAGTTTCCTAGATACAAAGAATAGGAAGCTTCTTACTTAAACATAGGTCCTACAAATTACCAATATTATTTTGTTGTTTGGTAAAGAGAAGTTCAACCAACTTAAATTGTGTTTCTTTCTCTATGTTTGCTATTGCTTCCATGGCTCTTACTTAATAATTTGGAGGGTTTTCTCTTTTTTCCTTGCTAGTATCAAGGGTAGGTCTTATTATTATATTCCTTAATATTCTTTCACAACTTTCCTTTTCATTATATTTATCCTCTCTATGCTATGCTAAGCAAATTTTGACTTATCTCGCTCATTTTTTGGTATTTCCTTGTTAATGGTAGAGGTATTAACATCTAACACTATGTTTTCTCTACCAATTTTCTTCTTCTAAATGGTGCATGGTACTTCAAGAGAGTATTCAAAATATAATGAGGCATATTTTTTAGGTTCAAAAACAATGTTTATTCCTAAATTAGGTTTAGAATGAGAAGGTACTTCCTTGTTAATATTATGGTCCTAATGTACCATGTCCTCTAAGCTCTATTATACTTTTTCTCCATAGGCTAAAACCACAAAAGATTCTATGTTTCTTACAATATACTTACTTACTGATCTCCATTATTTATTTACTTTCATATTTTTGGATTGTTGGTATATTTTGCACCTACCCACCCCTAGTTGACAACAAATATATACTAAGTTTGATTTCTTATATAGAACCAGAGATTGCCAATAGAATTTTATCCTCAAGATCCAAGTATTGCTAGAAGTAGAGTTGAGTGAAGAAGTGGTAAGGAGGATATCCATTGAATTTATTGAATATTTATGCCTAGTCAAATTTTAGAACAAAGATGAAATTTTAGCCTACTATGGCTATGAATCGGGAGCTTACCATTGTTCACTTGAGCATCAAAATATGAACAAAGCAAGTTGAGCATGGCATGAAGCCACATGAACTATGGTACCATATGAAGTATTCAAAGAAAGCATATCAAATTTTACCATTGAAAGATAAGCTTCAACTATAATGGCCATCTCTCCATCATGCCAAAAGACTTGCACTCGATCAAAAGCTAGGGATGGCACCAATTCCTCGTATGCTAGCTAGAAGCTGACAAAAGAAGTATCAAAAAATGGTTAAGTCAAGAGTCGATAGATTTGCACTCAGGCCAAAACCCATCAAAAGGTTAGAGACTTGATACATATGAACATGGAAAAATGGGCTAAGTAGAAAAAGTGTTAGGACATCTACAGTAACCAAAACCCAAAAGAAAGAGCAAAAGGAGCAGTGAACTGACCAAATCTAGGTATGAATGGAACAATTATACCCAATCAAAACCTGGTAGGGTTCCCAAATCCTGACCTTAACCAGGACAAGAGGGTGGCCACTACTGATGGATCCCAAAATAATTAAGACTGATTGGAGCTTGAAAGCATCATAAAGACCCAATCAAGAAGAGTGGCCAAGTCCAAAGTGGGCCAGAACAATTAAGCGCTACTAAAGTTCAGCAGTACCCAGATTACCCAATCAAAAGAATGGTTGAATCACTAAAATACTGGAACATTCATTTCCAATTGGAGTCTGGTAGACTCTTAATATTTTTATTCAAGGCTCGAAAGCCAGTAGATGGTGCATAAAAATGAAACATGAAGAAGGTCAAAAGACTTAGGTTTGGTTGGACTTGGTCAGTACTCAAGGGCCTGGTGCACACAAAAATGGAAGATAGGCCAAATGTGGGATATAACAGTAGGTTTGCACCTGGTTTGGGTTTTCTAAGGTCTTAGGGACCTGACACAAGATATATGACATCCGATCAGGATATGAAACCACTAGAAAACTAGTATACAACTAAAAGATGTTAAGATGAGGAGCAAGCCTCTACATGCACAAAAAACCTAAAAATCGTTCTCCTCTCTCTCCTCAAATAAGGGTTATAGGGGATAGCCCCAAAATTCCCTATATAAAAAAATTAAACATATCTGCAAAGATTTGAGTGGATATAATACTGTTATTTTTTAAGTAATAAACCACTAGGTTTTCATGCACCATTCCTGCCTTTCATGTTTATATTGGTTGTGGATAACTTAGAGGTTGTGTCAATGGCATGAAAGAGCTCATATTTCACTTGACCTGTAACCTTTTAATTGGAGACTACTGATATCATTTGATATTATTGGTGAGTGCCAAAAATTTTAAATTTCATTAATATTTTAAAATTCATTAATATTTTAAAATTCATTAAATCCTTGGGTTGTCAAACTAAACTTTTTTTAAGAATGTTGGAATCATTTGACTTATTTTCCTGTCTCTCATATAATTTGCAAAATGCTAAACTAGGTGATACATATCCTTCTATTAATATTTTTTTTTATACAGAGGGAAATCGGTATCGTTCTAATACTTCTAATAATGTTAAGTGTAGTATATGTTCTTATCAGTTTAAGATATTAAACATGGCCCATAGACCCACATGATATTAAATGAATTTTTCTTGGGGATGTCTCACCTGGTAGCAATGTTGGCAATTTGAGGTATTTTATGTAGTCATTGATTTCACATGGATCATTGATGTCACATGGATCACATTTGGTTTTGGTGGCCAAATTATTTCATATATAAGCATTTATGACATTTTGGAAAGCATAGAAATTTATAAGGTTTTTGTGAAAACCAAGGCAGGAAAAATAAAAGGTTTTATTTAAAACCATGGATGGCAGATTTGAAATGGGTTTTTCTTAAAACCCGGTTTGGGATTTCGTTTCATCGAAAAATATGTCCAGGTGATGGAGATATTTAATTTTAAACATTTAAGTTTAAATTTTAATTAATTAAAATTTAAAATTAAAATTAAAATTAAAATTAAAAATTAATATTTTATTTATTTTCGACGTCAAAAGGAGGAGGCACATGATATCTATAGTCGACTTCAAAATTTTTGAAGGGAGGCATATATTAATATGCCATCAAATGTTTTTCAAAAGTCTGAGGACTCGACATTTAATTTACGATCGATTTGCCAATGTACAGCGTGGTGTGGAGAGTGCAAAGCTTTCGATTCACTAAGGCAACGAAAGAGGGAAGAATTCATTCGAGTCCATCGAAGAGAGGAGGAAGAAGTATAAGGGAAGTCCCTTACCAAGCGCCATAGGCTCTTGTGGCCTAGCTAGAAGAGGAAAGTGCATAGGGTGTTGAAGTGCCAGCAAATCCGAGTTCGAAACCCGTCGATGCTGGTTTTTGCAAGGAAAAGGGAGAACCTTTTTGCGCATGTGATTTTTAAGGTCAAGTTCATAGGAGGCAAGAAGGAAGTCTTGCAGTCTTGGTGTTGTGTGAGTAGTGGTTCACGTGGTTATTGGCGCCACTGTTTGATTTGTGCAGGGGCAGCGATAGGGGATCGAATCTCGCTGAGGTTAAAAGTGTGTTCAGTGTGGCATATTTCCAAAGGGGTTTCTTCATATTCATAAAAGGTATGGGCACATTCTCCTATTGATTGTTTATGGTGGTTGATTTTTGAAATATCATTGGAGGGAAAAGGATTGTTTGTGGTTTCCTTTTCAAAAGTGGTTGGTTGAATGCTTCAAGGTTTTTTGAATTGAGAGTTGTGTTTAAACCTTGTTTTATAAGCATAGTTTTTGAAGCCCATTGGTTGTGAAAGAACTAGAAAAGAACATGAGTATCATTGTTATGTGAGATTTGTGGTTGAGCATTGTTGGAAATATTTGAGTTGGTTGATACATACTTGGACTAGGGTTTTGTGAGAGAGAGTTGTCCCTTGTGTGATTGGTTGAGTTGAGTTGATTGAGCCTAGTCAAGTGATGTGTGAAGTGATTGTTCAAGTCCTATGAAACAAACTATTCCATTATTCTGATTTGAGTTGAGATTGAGATTAGAACATATTGAGTCTCTAACAATTATCTTTATGCTTCTATGAGTTGACTAGAGTTGAGTTGAGATTGATTTGAGTTGAGTTGAGTTGAGTTGAGATTGATTTGATTTGAGTTGAGTTGATTTGAGATTTATTTGAGTTGAGTTGAGTTGAGAGTGAGATTAGAACATATTTAGTCTCTAACAATTCTCTTTATGCTTCTATGAGTTGATTTGAGTTGAGTTGAGTTGAGATCATTGTGGATCATTTTTGTTATCCATTGAAGAGTACATTGCTATTCATTGTTGAGTTCATCTTTGAGCTTTAACTTGATACAGTTGTGGATGAGTTTTGAGTGCTACTTGAGCATGATTGGTTGAGTCTTTGAGAAGATATTTGGGATAGAATTTTGGGACAACTTTGTGGATAGTTTTGGGACAGCTTTGTGGACAATTTTGAGGACAGATTTGTGGACAGATTTATGGACAAATTTGGGATAAATTTGTGGACATATTCATGGACAAATTTGTGGACAGATTTGGGACAGATTTGGACAAGTTGTTGGTGAGCTTGTTGAAGCAGATTTTGGGCAAGTTCTTGGTGAGCTTGCTAGAGAAGATTTGGACAAGTTCTTAGTGAGATTGTTGGAGCATATTTGGACAAGTTATGTGTGAGATTGTTATTCAGCATTGGACAGGTTCCATGTGAGCTTGTTATTCAACATTGGACAATTTCTATGTGATCTTGTTATTCAACATTGGACAGGTTCTGTGTGAGCTTGTTATTAAGCATTTTACAAGATCTATGTGAGCTTGTTATTCAGTTTTGGACAGGTTCTGTGTGATATTATTATTCAGAGTTGGACAAGTTCTATGTGAACTTGTTATTCAGATTTGGCCAAGTTCTATGTGAACTTGTTATTGCCTAGCTTTGAGCAGATCAAAGAAATAATTGTATTGGATATTTATGTGTGAAATATTATGAGATAAGCTTATGGAGTATGCCACATTGAGGGAACCATGTTAAATATTTTGTCTCAATTGTGTGTGGTGACTTGTGCTCTTGCTTACTACTACTATCTGAGTTATTAATGCACATTGCTATATTTGGTTATTGCAATTAAGGACATTAATTGATATTGGTTTTGAAAGAAAGTAAAAAGTGGTCTTATACTATTCACCCCCTTCTTAGTATAAGCTTGTGTTCTTCAAGAAACCCTCACATGTCGCTTCTATGTTGCACTACAAGAGTAGCTTGGTGCACCCCACTCAAAATAGGTAAGACCCTCTATTATCTAGATCGCCCTTTTCAGGAAGTCAGGTATCAAATTTTATTGGATTTTCATCTCTTAAAATTCATCAATATATATTTTTAGTTTATTAGGGCAAAGACAATAGGGATATCCTTCCTTTTAAACTATCTTTTTGGATATAGTTAGGATGGGATTGGAAGGAATTGTTGATTGTGTTTGCATTAAATTTGTAGGAAAATCCTTGCAAATGCTGGAAGATGACCCTAAGAAGATAAAAACATATTGTATGAAGATTGCAGATGGATTTTTAATAGTAAGGTTGGAAAAAATATCTTCAATAAGATATTTCCAATATGGAAAGGGGAGGACTAATATGTAGAATCATAAGGTTGAGACCCTCACTGAAAAAATTTAGGTACTAGGTAGCAAAACACTAGCGCATAAAGGAGAGTTCTAGATAGTACTTTACCCTAATGGATATTTTCTAGCCCTCTTTGCTAGTAAGAAGGATCAAGAGCAAGTTTTCCAAGGAGGGTCTAGGTTTTTGGGAAGAGTAGGTCTTTTCATTGAACCTTGGCACATAAAATTCAAAGTAGAGGAGGAAATCCACTAGTGCATGAAGCGAGAGTTCTAAATAGTACTTCACCCTAATGGCTATTTTATAGCCCTATTTTCCAATGAGAAGGATCAAGAGCAAGTGTTACAAGGAGGGTCGTGGTTTTTTGGAAGAGCAGGTCTTTTCAATGAACCTTGGTACACAAAATTCAAAGCAATGGAAGAAATCCATTGGTGGGTCTGGTATGAGTGTTTGGATTATACATAGAATACTGGAACCCCAATTTATTTGAAGCTATATGATTTGGGAACTTTTATAATGGTGGCTAAGAGCACATAAAGTTTTGGAAAGATAGTATATGTTAGAATTTGTCCCAATAGATTCTGATAAACCCCTCATGAAGATCACACTACAAGCGGATGATGAAGTTTGGGAACACAAAGTAGATTATGAGAATGTTCCTTTCAAATGTTAGATCTACCACAAGTATGGAAATATAGCAAGAGAATACCTTCATAAAATCCCAGAGTAGGAAAAAGAATGAACTAATACATATGGCTTCCAAGAACCTAAAAGGAAATCAATGTAGAAGAAAAAGATAATCATAGAAAATAGTGCGACAAAAAACATCTTTACCCACCTTTCCACTAAAGACATAGATCTTTAAAAGACAACCAAATGGATATAGAAGCTATGGTAGAGTAAACTACCATTGGGACTGGAGGATCCAAACTAGATGAGATAGTGAAATCCACCCCATATAATAAATAGAGATAAATATTAAACAAAACCTTATAAGGCTTCCAAAGAAAGAAGAAAATGAACAACAATGCAAAAGAGAACCTCTTGAATAAAAAAAATTCACTTTCTCACAAACCATCATGAAGTGAACTCACTTCCTCTCAACAATACCCCGTAGTCTACACAACTCCAGGACTAGAGTCCATGTAGAGTCATTAGACATAAAATAAGAAAAACTCAAGAAAATAAAATTGGACACTAATCAAAAGGTCGTGCACATAACTAATCAACACTACATAGTTAGGGAAAGGAAAACATATTCTTGCACTTATTAAAAAAGGTAAGATTAATCCCTTACATTTTTTTTCTGCTCCTCATTCCTCATGAGATTCATTTCATGGAATACAACGAGACTTAAAGATAGCCCCCATCCTTATGGGACACCGTAGTGGTATGAATTTGGGATCTCATCCAAGAGACCCAACTTCAAACCACGACGGGGTATGTGTGAGTGCATATAACCTTCTTACTCACTTTTAAAAAATATAAAGTTTTTTTTAAAAGCCATAAGATATTAAAAAGTGATAATTTTTTTTAGATACATAGGAGAGTTGGTTACAGACGCACTATTTTTAGTAACTGGTGTAGGGTTAAAACCACAAGGACTGCTCCCAAAAAATCTAAACCTATTCCAACTCGTTATTGAATAGACGTGAGGGGGTTGGTTACAGATGCACTATTTTTAGTAACTGGTGTAGGGTTACACTTGTACACATATAGTAGTATTACACTTGCACACTTACTCACGTGACACTTGTGTATTTCCTACATATTATTACATTACATAAAATATTACTCACACTCTAATCTAAGACTCAACCCTAGTCTAATATTTACAAGGTGTACCATGAAGGTACCATGGGGGTACATTAACATGTACCAAATAATGTAATATTATCCAACACTTTGAGATAGTTGATCATTAAGGGACATAGCCAACCCTTGACATTGATAGAGGATTCAAGAATATAGATATCTCTTGATAGATTGATATTTAGGGACAAATATTTTTTGACATTGATTATTTCCAACATAGAAGAAATTTGAAGATTCAGGGACACAAGTATCCTTTGATAAATAAATTAGGGACATTCAAAGTCACCTTGATAGAGGATTTAGGGACATTAAAATTCACCTTGACAATATATTGGAAGATTCAAGATTTTAAAAAAGAGGAAAGAATTGTACCAAAGATTGAGTAGTAGAAGTATGAAAAGCTTCCTACAGATGATAGAAAAGAGTTTCAACTTCTAAGTGTAGAGGAAAAATATAGCAACAAATTGAGAAGCATTCAAAGCTTCCTAAGATAATATAGAAAGAGATTTTGTAGAAGAAAAAGTTAGATTGATCTTGAAGAAGGATAAAGAAGTACATAGTTTACTTTATATAACTTCAAGCATTGGATTAGTATCTACATTTGTTAAAGAGTTGCTGAGTATTTAGGTCACAAAGAGATAGATCTTGACATAAAGAAAAATTTTAGGTCACAAAGATATTGACCTTGACATATTAAGAGGGTTCAAGTCACAATAAGTATTGACCTTGGCATTGGATCAAGAGGTAAATATAGAAGAATGTTTTTGTAGAAAGTTTTATATATTACAGAAAGTCTAAAGAAAAGTGAAAGGTTCATATAAAAAGAGAAATTTTATTGAAGAAAGGTTTATTGAGTAATGGAAATGAACTATATAATTCAAAGTATATTTGGTAAATATTTAAATAAAGAGACCCTTCCAAGAAAGAGGTCCATTATAGAGAAATAGAGGATTCTATAGAGAATAAGGAAAAGATAGAAGCCTACATAAAAAGATAAAGTTGCATTTAAAAATAGCAATAGAAAGTGGCTCATGATAGAAGATCAAGGTTACCTATTTTGAAGAAGGAAGAGATGTTCAAAATACAGGTGATCTATAAGAAAGAGACAAACATTATAAGGGAAAGAGGAATCAAGGCTTGAGGAATCAATATTTATTTGAGCAAATAATACATTTAAGGTTATATAGTAGAGAAAAAAATATAGCAATACAAACCTACAACAAAGTTTTTAAATTTGTACACCACCATTTGAACACCGAGAGAAATCCTAGTAACATGTAGATGTAAAAAGAGCCTGGAGCAAAACAAAGAAATAAATTATGAGAAGATTTAGAAGCAATAAGTGCAATTTTTAAAGGATTGTTGCACTCACAGAGAGAAGGTTGTAGAGATAGAAAAAAAAGCGCCAAATAAGCAGTATGTCAAAGTGCAAATTAGGAAGTTGGAGCGTTAAGTATCTCAAACTCTATGTAGAAAGCAGTATTAAAGCTAAGCGGGTAATCATAACATGCCAAGGTGGAAGCAAAGTTGTTGGATTAATAACGTCTAAAGGTTACTACTACAATCCACCTGAGAGTTGTAACGTCTAAGCAGTGGAAGTCATGAAAGCTAAAGGTTCATTGAAGGTCTAAAGGGAAGCGATATTCGAGGAGCAATTACATTTCACCTAAGTAGCATAATCAAGAAAAGAGATTTGAAACACCTGAGAGGAAGATAAACGTGTAAATTTCTCATGCATGTTGACAAGTGGAATGACCTAAATGAGAAATCAAGTTAGATGTGTGTAACAACTATGGTAAAGTAGTGAAGTCATTCATGCAATGCAATTGGAGCAGCCATATAAAAGGTGTAAGGTTGGTAGTGATATATTTTAGGGTTTGAGAGTTAATTTATTAATTGAATTAAGTGCCTAAGGTAGGAGTAATAAGGTTATTAATTTTTATTAATTTTTTTTATTTTGGAGTGATAAGGAATGCAATTAGTTTATTTGGTTTTCAAGTTTTTTGAAGTATATTTAATTTGACTTTATTTTTGAAAATTTGAATATCATAAATTTCTTGATTTTTTGCAAATTTAATTATTTGGAAGATAATAGGATTTCAACTTCAAAAATTAGGAAAACATAAATTTACAAAATTCATTATTAGTTTCTAAAGTTAGGGAGACATAAGGTTTACTACTTCATAGGAATTAAATTGAAACTTTTAAATTGTTTTTCAACCTAGAAGTCATTATGAATTATTAAAAAATTGATTTTGGAGCAATTAGACATATGACTAGAAACAAACTATGGTTTAATACCTTTCATAAAAAGTACAAGAAACCAGTTGGCATACCAGATAGTATGACTTATGAAGTCAAAGGAGTAGGATATGTACTAGTTGAACTAACTATTGGAAAAGGAGTAATTAATAATGTGTTATATGTACTAGTATTAACTACTAATCTCATTTCAATATCTTAGCTTATGGATCAAAATTTAGTAGTTGAATTTAAAGATATCAAAGAAAAAAAATAATATCTTATTATTAAGCAAGGAAAAGTGATAGCATCATAATATTATAAAGATAGTTTGTTCACTCTAGATACTACGATAAATATAGCTCTATCAGTAGATATCATGAAAACGAAGGAACTATGAC
Organism: Wollemia nobilis; assembly: GCA_028583015.1. Taxonomy (NCBI): domain Eukaryota; kingdom Viridiplantae; phylum Streptophyta; class Pinopsida; order Araucariales; family Araucariaceae; genus Wollemia; species Wollemia nobilis. The sequence goes on from JAQPPZ010000863.1 coordinate 2,088,027, forward strand.
ATAAAATACTAGGACATATAAGTGCATCATCATTAAATGAGATGACTAAATATCAAATGGTTAAAGGTTTACCTAAAATTTCTTGGAAATCTACAGTATGTCTAGAATACCTAGCAGGAAAACAACATAGGATACCATTTGAACTTCATCAACATAGAGCTCAAAATACATTAGAGTTAATATATACAAATTTATGTGGACCAATGAACATTACTAGTATTGGAGGACACAAATATTTTTAACTATTTTTTGATGACTATTCCAAAAAAATGTGGGTGTATTTTATGAAATACAAATTTGAAGAATTTAGTTGTTTCAATCAATTCAAACTATTAGTTGAAAAGGAATAAAAAAACCATCAAGAATATTTGTTTAGATCAAGACGGTGAATTCCTATCAAAGGAATTCAACTTATTTCTAGAAAAATAGAATAAAAATATAACTTACTACAATATATTCATCAAAGCAAAATGGTATTTCATAAAGAAGAAATATATCTATTATAGAAATGGTTAGGTGTATGTTAAATTAAGCTCATCTTGATCATCGGTATTAGGCAGAGGTAGTCAAAATAGTTGTATATTTATTAAATAGATGATCTACAAGAATACTAAAAAATATTATTCCTAAAGAAGTATGGTTTGGATAAAAACCGAATGTAGAACAATTGAGAAATTTTGGGTGTAAGGCTTATATGCACATTCCAACGCAAAAAAGAACAAAATTAGATGAGAAAAGGATGTATGGAATATTTCTTGGTTATGATGATGAGTCAATAGGATATAGAATAATTGATCCAATAACAAAGAAAATCTACACAAGTAGAGATGTGGTATTTGATGAAGGAATCAAAAATGTTATTAAAGAACAAAACAAGGATTTAGAAAGTATTCTAAACTTTTTAGAAGAAGACTCATCAAATGAAGACATAGAATTAGAGTTACAGGTTGAATAAAATAAAAATACAAAAACTACTACAAACCTATAGAGAAAATAATCTATTTGGCTTAGAGATACAATTAAAGATTCAAAACTAGAGTAAATGTCAGATCTTACTACTACAAGACCTCAAAATCATAGTTTAATTAGAGTGAATAGAGGATTGATAAGATCTATAGTACAACCTACAATGACTATTCATGTACTAAATCATCTAGAATGAAAGGTAGCTATGGAATTAGAATATGAAACATTGAAAAAAATAAAACATGAAATCTAGTTGATTTACCTCCAAGAAAGAAAATAGTCGGTTTCAAATGGATCTAAAAAATTAAATATAAAGCATATGAATCACTTGAAAAGTACAAGGATTGACTAGTTGTAAAAGGATACACCCAAACAAAATAAATTAATTATGAAGAAGACCTTTGCCCCAACAATGAGGATGACTACTATCAGAACAATTTATGCTTTGGCAGCACATCATGGATGGAAACTACATCGAATGGATGTAAAAAGTACATCTCTTAATGGTGATATTGAAGAAGTTTATATGTCACAAAAAGAAAGATTTGTTATTAAAGGACATGAGCACAAATTTTGCAAGTTAGAAAAATCATTGTATGGTTTAAAACAAGCACCAAGAGCATGATATACAAAAATTAATAATCATTTAATAGAGCATAGTTTTAAAATAAGATAGTTAGATCCAAATATCTATTAAAAAAGGGTTGGAAATGACATAATAATACTTGTGGTATATGTTGATGATATAGTAATTACAGGAAGTTCAAAAAAATTGATAAATGAAGTTAAAAAGGATCTAGAAAAGGATTTTGAGATTATAGATTTGGGATTTCTTTATTATTGTATTGGTTTAGAAATTCATCAAAATGAAAACAATATTACAAAAACATAGATAAAGTATGCAAAATATCTACTTGAGAAATACAGGATGAACAATTGCAAATCCAAGGATACTCCTACGGAACATGGATTATTGTTATCTAGATATGATGGGGCATCTTTAATTTTAGCTATAATCTATCAACAATTGATTGGAAGTCTTTTATATTTAACAAATACTTGACCAAATATAGTTTTGTTGTAAATTATATTTCAAGATTTATGCAATAACCTAAAGAAAGTCACTGGAAATCAACAAAAAAATATCTTAATATATTCACAAGACTACAAAATATGGACTCACATACAAAAAATATGATAAGAATTTATGATTACAAGGATATTCAGATTCTGATTATGTTGGATCTATAGATGGTAGAAAATCTACATCTAGTCACATTTTCTATCTTGGTTCAAGCCCAATTTCTTCGTATAGTAAAAAATATGTAATAGCATTTTCATCCATAGAAGTAGAGTATTGTGTAGCTAATGATGTAGTTTGTGAAGCATTATGGTTATAATACATAATGTTATATATGGGAGATAAAAGAACTCCAACAATAATAATTTGTGATAATCAAGGAGTGTTAAATTTGATAAAAAATCTAATTATTCATGAAAGAACAAAACATATTGAAGCTTAATATCATTTTATCAAGGATCATTTTCAAAGATATCATATTTAGCTAAAGCATATTTTCATCGACTATTAGATTGAAGATATTTTGACAAAAGCACTTGGTCAAAGCAATTTTCAAATAATCAAGAATCATCTATGCAAATAAAGAGAAACACACATCACCCATGTGTTGTAGGTGAGTTGGAGAGGATAGGGCAATCCTCCAAGGGAGTTCCCTAGTTAGAATATCCACCCTACCAAACACACATTGGGTACCCAAAATCCAATTGATTATGCTGGTGCGGTTAGGGCCAGGTGTGACTCCTAGGTGATTTTGATGTTGTAGAACCCCCCGGTCATGGTTCCTCAAACCAAGGCGGGCTCGCAAGGGATTTTTCGCTAAATTAAAAAAAAAACACACACATCAAATAATGTAATACGGGGGTATTAGAGAATATTACATTATTTAATATGTATGTGTGTTATAAGTAATGATCAAGAGTCTCTTAGACAAGTGGCAATATAAGAACTCAAATATCATTTTGTAAAACTATATTATGGAGACAAAGCTCCATAATTTGATGAACAAAAAAGCTGATAGAATAAAAAGCTCGATATTGTATTCCTTCTAATTAATATTGTAAGTTATTTTATATTATAGTATTCATTATATTGACCTTATTATATTGGGTTATATTATATTCGATTATGTGATATTTAACCTATGATATTTGTGGTAGTATTAAGGTTTAAAAAACCATCACAAGTAAAATATTTGGAATATTAATATATATTGAGAATATTAATAAATATATAAATAAATACTTCCATTATAATATAATTGAAAAGATATTTCCAATGAGTATATATAATTCTACACTTCTATAGTAATCAATGCCTTTAATTGCAAGAAAACAATGCCTGATAGTGTTGTTGGAAAATCAATAGCACTAGGAGCACAATAGTGATGGTAGCACTTTTTCTTGGTGGTGCTTTTGCAAAAACTTTCAAATCTTGTCATTTACTACCCGATTTTGACCTCTAATGGTCACCTAGCACTAGTGCTACCACAGTAACACTAGTAGCACTTTTTTCTTACATTTTACAAAACCCAAGATTCTTGACTCTTAACTCCCTGTCAGCACCCATTAACATTCAATCTTACCTCACCGAAACAATCTTCTAATTCAACATGTCCAATCTAATATTTTAATTGGCAGTTACATGATTATTTTTTTTGTTTTTCTCAATCATACTTAGTATTTCATGCAACTTGCTACATATTATTCTTCCTATTTTTTTAAAAATCTCCCATGTATTCTTGTAAGGATTGGGTTACCTATAAAGCCTCCCTTTAGGGAGGTCTCTCCATGAAATTTCGTTAGCATCGAAATTCTATTGGAATCATGCTTTATGGTCTTTTGACTTGCATTCACACTTTGGAACAACTTATTTGAGGCATCCAATCTCTGTCGAGGTTGCTCTAAGATCACAAATATCACATCCCTTTACTTTCCAAGGAACTTGAAGGAGTCTCCAAGCTTTCAAGTTAAGGCAACCACATATTCGATCTAGAATCATTAAAATGTCCATCAAGGTGATCAACAAGGTCCAAGCTGGTGGAGGGACCATAAACAAGTTATTATCAAAGAGAGGAAGACAATCCATGGATTTGGGTTGTACCCTCTCATTTTATCATTGATTCTTATTTTCATTGCATAGTTTTACTAGTTTAGTTTTCATAGAATCGTGGCTTACATCCTTTAATATCATTTATCTTATCCATATTTGAGTATCTCATTTGTATCTAAGTAGTTAGTTATATTTTAAGTCTCTATTTCCATTCTCCATCATAATGATCTGTTTCATCTTTGTATTTGGTTAAGCTTATATTTTGATCATTTTAGCTTCCTTTAAATAAGTCAAATCACTATTATTTTAATGTTACAAGGTCTCTATCCTATCTAGGTATGAACCTTTTGTAAAAATAATTTGAAATCTTGATTTAATCTACATATTAACTTTCTATTTTGCACAAAATAAAATCACCAATAATGGTAGTGCTTCTGATACATTAGTAGTTATCCTCAGTATTTTATTATTTATAAGAATAGTTATTATCGTCAAAATAGGGTATCGAATTGTCTCAATCAAGGAAGTTTACAACCTTATATTAAGAATTGATAGAGACCTCTAAATTGATTACTTTTTTATTTATATTTTTGTAGGATTTAAGTTTTCCTTGGGCCTTGTTTATTTTTATTAATAAAATGGGGTTTTGAAAGGGTCCCCAAAAATTTTACAAAGGAAAAGCAAAAAGGAGGTATTTAACAAGGGGATGACCTCAAAAAATCAACAAGACAAAAATATTAAGATGAAAATAGAGGGGATGAGAGACCATTACCCCAAGATGTAGACAAAAGGAAGGATCCCAAATATAAGGAAGATAGAGCAGACAGAAGCACCCTAGCTACTCAGATGTCACAAGAGGATCTTGTTCACTATTGTTGACATTCTTAATATCATCCATGGCCTTAGTGGTATAATTTTTTTTGGTTCTTTAGCTTTTTGATTGCCTTCATATATTGAAGGAGGAGAGTTGATGCAAGATTTACCAGGTCATCCAGATTGGTCATGGGGTCAGAATCATCTCTCAACTAAGACCGATAAAAAGTCCCACCAGAGGAGAGACCATCCTTTAAGGGGGAGCACTAATCGGGAGCATATCCAAGCTTCTATTTTTTGAAGGTCAAGGGAGACTCTCCAAGGGCTTCCTTATCTTGGTCAATAATAATAATTCTCTTGTGCTTATCCTCGAATGCTTTATTCCTGGTCGAGTGATGATAGGAGGAAGATGAGGTGTTAGAAGAGCTGAAGTCTAAGTTTTTCTTCCCTGATTTGGTTTAAGCAACAATATCACCTTCCATATAATTTTCACTTGGATCCTCCTTTAGGGGGATCCCTTGACTAAGGGCTAAAACAGAAGAGTGGTCTTTAGGGCTATCGACAATGGACAGAGTGGATATTTGGACCTACATTTGAAGTGTTTGCTTGTAAATAATCAAATGTAAACCTTGATGCTTCGGGTGGATTGATTTACCATCTCTGATGCTTGAAACCAAAATTTCCATGGATCTGAATAGGTACTCAGGAACATTGATGCACTTTATGTCCCTCAGGTGGTTTAGGAATTTCAAATCAAAACTTCTAAGGGGTAAACTTGGTTCATCAATGGTGAAATATTACATTATGGGGATGAGGATCCTATTCCACAGTGTAGGTAGAACTTCTCTTATGATGCCACTATTTTCATTTATAAGGTGCTTCTATTTATCTCTAAAGTGGCTAAGCTCAACTACTAGAGAGTGTTTATCATGGTGGATGACGTCGCCATCATTGACTAGCTTAGTCACCTTGATCAGTAAGTTGATGGTGACTTTGAAGGAGAGACCTCAAAGTGTCATTCTACCATTATACCAAGATATAGTGAACTTCATGGAAAGGTGGGGATCACTTCCTCTAATTTTGTGTAAGGTAAGAAACCATGGTTTCCCATAATCTCTTCAACCGTAGTTTCAAGTTGCAGAGTCTCGAGATCAAGCAATGCCATCTTGACTTTAGTAATCCTTTATTGAAATCCAACCAACCATAATATAAACTAGACACTTATCCAGACCATATCCTAGACATACCACTGTTGAGGCTTGAACATGAATGAAAATAGGTGGGAATAGAACTCCTTGTATCTATAAATTAAAACTGATTAGGGAGCAAAAACGATAGGGTCATCCTGAATTGGAATACTCCCAATTCTAGAAGTTTTACCCTTTTAGGACCATTGATGAAACATATTAGGTCAATAAATCCTTGGTCCAAGTGTTCAATCAGTTTCAAGGGTGACACCACCAATGATGTTAACACACAAAGAGAAGAAATGACTTGCAATTGTGTCATCGATACTCAAAGGGAAGCTAGGATAGGCACGATCACACCCCTAGAGATGATTTTGATGCATGGTGCATTGGAAGGAGTCTCTAGAATGACGATTTTGGCTATCGAGGAAATCATGAGCTATGGTGTCCTGCAAGGCATTGAAAATCAGCCATAAAGATATTGACACCTCATCCATCCAAGAAAGCAACAAAGATATTAAAACATCATCCATCTGAGAAATCCCCAAAGAGATTGGTTCATGCTAGTGATTTTAACAATGCCGAAGGTGCGGTTTTATTGGGTCTTGTTAAAATAATTAGCAAAAAGCAATAGTTTTAGCAATGCTTCTGCATGTAAGGTGTCACTTTTGCTTTTATAGGAAAACATGTTTTATAGCTTCCAGATCTTATAAATTTCTATTTTAGGACTATAGATCTATCTATTTAATTTTTTTACAATTTCTATTTTTGTTTTCATATATAGAAAAAAGAGAATAAAAAATTTGTCTTAATTACAAAACATAAAAGGAACAAATCAAATTATTATTTTTCTATTTTACAAAAAAAATTGAACTGCATGTAGTTGCATCTTAGGCTAAAGCTATATATTGCATTTTCTCTTGAACCTTTGCTTGAAAAGAAAATAAAATCACCATTTTATTTATCATTCATCAAAAAATTATTCTAGTCATAATATACATAAAAAGAGTTGTTCCAAGTTGTAGTTGTGAGATATGATGGTATTCCATTATGAGTACCAAAATTTTTTGAAATAAAATATAAATCACTTTGAAGCATAAAATTTGAAGGTAGTTCATTCTTACAATTATACCTATAATTTAAATTTTTATGTAGACAACATATGATAGGAGGTAGAGTGAGTGATATCATGGATCAAACCTCATCTCTTCTTGTTCTAGATCTTTGAAAATTTTCAAAAAATGAAGGATTATTATGAGGGAAAGCTAACTAGCAAGGAAGAAAAGTAGAAGGATGCCCTAATTGAAAGCAATGATGTCCTAGCTGGAGATAAAAGGAAGAACAAATTTATAATAATCTCTATCCAAGAAGAAAATGTTTCATTAGAAGTGAATATTGTTGTAGAATATTGCATTATTTGGTACATGTTTAATGTACCCCCTTGGTACCTACATTTGTAACTAATATATTAGGGTTGAGTCATAGTTTTTAAACAGTAGTTCCAAAAAGAAATAACAAGTATTTGATGAAATATCTACAAGAGACATGTGAATAGTCAATTTGATTAACAATAATATCGTGTAGCACTTAATCATGTGATTGCAATGTAATTAGGCACATGATATTAAGCATATTAGTACAATATAATTAATTGTCATGCAAAGTTTTAAACTGTTATCAAGACTATTTTGTTAAGGCTAAAATACAAGATAGTTGGGGAAGTTGGGGGTCTAGTTAGTTATAGTAACCACTAGAGCCACCCTATATATAGACCCCCTCTTTCATTTTGTAAAGCATCCATATCAATCCAAAGATGATCCACTATTTTTTCAGGTCCATTACATAGGAGAATAATCATAAGAAGGACATAGCATTGTGCTACAGTCATAAGACTTTATGTAACCATATCTATGATAATGTAATGATATGATTTGGTGTTAAATTTATCTCTATGGATGTTTGTATATGTTTGATATATGTTGTGTTATAGAATTGCAGGGAGGAGAACTCAAGTGGAGCGAGAGAGTTGTAGGGATGGAACCATCTAATTGTCTAGGGGGAGTTGACATGCCAAGAGATGACATGTCTAGATCTGAAAAGAGCTATGCTAATATATAGTAGTTATTAGTCATCCATCATAGCTATCTATCATCTAACATAAGCTATCAATCATCTATCATAAGCCATTATTATTTATCTAGAACTATCCATTCTATAGGTATCTGTCAAGTGTTCAGTTATCATAGGTTAGTTTGAGCCATCACACAATTACCCATCATAGTCAATCCATCTCAGACTAAGCCCTCGGGTACTAGTGGCTTAAACCATAGATACATGTTTCTTAGGTTGTATTGCCAATATCTCTCCCTAAAACTATCATTCCCTCATCTTGAGAAGTGTTTATCATTGTCTATATTTGGTGTTGTTACCTAGAACAAGTTTAGATTGAAAGAAGTGGGCATGATAAGAATAGGAGGTGAATGATATATTCAAGGTTGCAAGGTCAACGAAAGAGGAACCAAATACAACTAGTATAGCAACCAGTTAGGAGAAGTGCAAGACTAGCAAATAAAGGAATACAAAGTTAAGATAAAGTTACACAACCAAAAGTGAAGAGAGTGTCGAACCCCTTGGATGATGAGAGTCCAAGAGTTCAAAGGTAAAGGTGGTAGATATTTCTATTGATAGTGAAGAGTGAGGTGCAAAATCAAATAGTCAAATATACTAGTGCAGAAGCTAACATTATAAGTGAAGAGTAGATGGTAACCCTTAAGCCAACGGAGAGGAGTTTGTCAATAAGTGTAGAAGATTAGAGCTTGGAACTAGAGCAACCACATAGGGAGTCTTATGGAGGAAGACCAAAATCACACATCATTTATTCATGAAGAAGGTCATAAAATAGTGATGTACGAGAATTTGGAAGAAGATTATTTGAACAATATGCACTTGTACCACCTATGGTTGAGAGAGATTGGAATAGAACCACACAAGCATCATCATCAAGTGATAAGGAGATTGGAGGAGTCCCAATGGCACATGTTGCCAATAAAGTGGGAAAATAAAAATACCCACCCTTCACTAGGGAAGGGAAAGAAGACCCAACACACCACATAGGTACTTGTACCATGATTTGGAAGGAGAATGAAGTGACACAACCAGAATAATGGTTGCAATTGTTTCTTACCACTATGTGAAGTATGTCCATAGATTGGTACTTGAAGAGAGAAAGTACACTACCATTTGGATAATGGGAGACCATCCAAGAAGTATTTATAAATGAATTTTTACCATTACAAGATGATACCAAAATCATAATAGAAACCTATGTTGTGAAATAAAGACCATATGAGGATCTTAAGAATTATAATAAAATATTAAAATAATTGGCTAATAAGATGCAAATGCCACCTGTAGATGGACTAGTAAAACATTGGTTCATATATGGAATTTTACCTAAGTACAAGAAGAAGATGAAAGTAGTACCATCCTCCACATATGAAGAAGCTCTGAAAAAGACCAAGAATTTTGAGAGCAAATCAAAGCAAACAACAACCAAAATCGTAGGATACTCGAGGAATGACAATTCAGATAGTGATTCGAAGGATAAGGTGCATAGTGCTCTCCACTCCTTTAGAAAGGAATTTGACAAAATATTGAGGGAAGTCAAATGGGAAGTATGAAAGGAACAAAAATATATTTGGTGTTTGGATTGCAAATTGAAAGGATGTAAAAATATTAATTATCCCAAGAATACATATTTTAATATTTGTGATGTGGTAGGATATCTTATCTCAAATTATGTATTTAATTTGAAGGGTGTAATGCACCAAATTATGACGGTGCAATAGGAAGAACAAAAAAATACCTCGAGCAATGGACAAGGTGCAATGAGTGGTAGATATAGGAAAAATTATTGATATGCAAAGTAGGGTGGAAAAATTTACCTACAATATGATTTTAATGGAAGAAAATTTACTATTTTTGTGAGCTTTCAATAATGGTATCTTAGTGAGTTATTGCAGAAGTTTATCTCATTATTTTTTTGCATATTATAATGTCATTATCATATACTTATCATAGCTTGCTTATTTCACATCTTGTGATTGTATTTCCTTCAATATGCATCCTCAAAAGCTAACACAAACTCTATAGCAAGGTATTTCCACAATTATCTCTTGTATGTTCTATGGAGCCTTTGGTTTCCTCAAAATTGCATTTATAACTATGAGTGAATCACCTTCCATCCATACTTTATTCCATTTCATTTGTTTACATATTTTTAATCCTTCCAAAGTTGCCCAAGCTTCAACTTCATTATTTGTCTTAAATCCACTATTGAAAGCATAATGAGACAAAATCTCTCCTCTATTATTTCTAATTATTCCTCCTTCTACTGGTCCTAGATTTTAGATGCTTCATCAAAATTTAATTTGAACAACTCCATATCTGATGATTTCCATTTTATATTATTTTCCTTCTTTTTGTTTATCCTATCCTCAACATCATAATTCCATTTGATGACTTGAATCCATATATCAAGGCTCTCACCCAGGTGTTGTAGGTGAGTTGGAGAGGATAGGGCAATCCTCCAAGGGAGGTCCCAGGTTCAAATCTCCACCCTACAAAAAATCTGAATTGGGTATCCAAAATCCAATTGATAATGTTGGTGCGGGCAGGGTCGGGTACGACTCCTGAGTGACTTTGACAGTGTATAACCCCCTGTTCGTGGTCTCTCAGACCAAGGCAGCCCTGCAAGGGGTTTTTCACTTTATATATATATATATATATATATATATATATATATATATCAAGGCTCTCTACTTCTAGATTAGGTATTGGGTGAGTTGATAGGGTTGGTTTAGACTCCTCTATGGCTAAAAAAATCTTCTTTTTCATTACCTCTAAATGCTTTCATTTCCTTTAAATATTATTTTATTCCTTTCTAGCCAAATTATCCAAAGTATTATATCTTTTGATATATCCAAGATTGTCTGTAAAGTGTCACTTTTAAAAGTACTTTGTTATTGCTTTAACCATTCCTCAATTTTGCCATTCATCATCATGCATTTACCAAACATATTAAGAATCCATTGCCATAGTTTCCAGACTATTAAGTAGTGTCCCAAGATATGGTCTATACTCTCTTCCATTTTACAAAGAACACATTTTGAGGGGCTAGGAAAATATCTTTTCTTAAGGTTATCCCTAGATAAAATTCTTCTATGACCTACTAGCAAAACAAATATTTTAACTTTAGGAATGTTGGGACTATCCCAAATATCTTTCCATATTATTACAATATTCCTATTTTGATGGTGCTTTATATTGTATCCACTTTTTGTTGTGTGTTCTCCTAAGCTATGCAACTCCCAAATCAACTTATCTTTGGTTCCCCTTAAAATAATCAGTGTTGTTATCTTTCTACTCAACTTCCTCCTAGCATCAATGTTTTGTATACTTGTAAAAAAATCTTATTTCCATTTGTAACTTCCTTCTTGATCCTTGTACAAAATGTTTGAAACCCTATCACCATATTTATCTTGAAGTAATCTCATTCATGGTTTCAAAATTGGATCTAGATTGAGTGGTTTTTTATCACACCAAGTATCCATCCAAATAGAATTTTTTTCTCTAGTTCCCACCACCCATCTTAAACCTTTAATCACTAGATAAATTGATTTTTTTAAATCATTCCATAGTGCATAACAATTTGGTAAGAATGTACTAAATATTAAGCTTAGGTCATTGGGCTCAACATAATGAGAAGAATTTGATCATCACTCGGTGGTCATGGAGAACCATCGAGTGTGCTATCCAATGCATCGGTTGATGATACAAAGATAGGTGGCCTATGGAGTTTGATCCCATTGTGTTTCATGACCATTTGAAATTCCTACCTTGTTATTAAGTTGGTTGACTAGGTTTGACCACCTGTGGGTGAAGCATATTACACCAATTTTCTATCTGCTCATGTGGAGGAGTTGGAGAGCAAGTGGGTAGTTAAAACTCTCCAATTGAAATCGAGAGGCCTAGGTTCAAATCTCTCCCCTCACATGTTGTGGATATGCTATGTAACGGTTATATCGTGACCACATAATAAATATTTACCTCTTTTAAAAAAATATATACTTAGAAGAATTCTTTCCCATTTTTTTGACTCTCTTTTTACAATATCAAAATTACTTTTCCTGTAAGAGCTAAGTTTGCATTCGTAAGAACTCTTAAATCGAGACCTCCCCTAGTTTATCATCACACACCTTGATCCATTTCACCAAAGGAAATTTCCTTTTATCATGTAATCCTGACCATAAAAATGATCGCATAATATAAATTAAACTTTTTTCTATTGATTTTAGTATAGTATACAAGGACATATAATATGTTGTAATGGTCTATAAGACTAAAGTTATTAGTTGCACTCTTCCTGCTAATGATAACCATCTACCTTTCCATGCTAGTAGTTTATTCTAAACTTTATATATAAGTTGATTCCATAATTCTATCATCATTCTCCCCTCAAATAAAGGCATCCCGAGATAAGTTGCTAGTAAATTTACCTCCTCGATTTGAAGTAACTTACATATCTTTGCTTTGATTTTAGTTGGGGTGTTTAGGAAGTAAATTTTGATTTTGACCTATTAACTTTTTGCCCTAATTTTCTTTCATATTCCTTTAATAAGTTATTCAAATCTTTGGCCTCATTTATTCTTACCCTACCAAAATGAGATGTATAATCTACAAACTGTTGATGGGTGGTGTTGTTGATGTTATTACTAGATATATGGGATGGAAATTAAAACAATAATTTTTTTTTTGAAAGAATACTACCTTATAAAATATATTATAAAGATAATATTTTAATCAACCATTATTATTTCTTAAGTTGTATTTTTTTAGAAGAATAAAAGTTCACATATTTTTTCTAAATATTTGTCTAAACATTTTTAATTTTAATATATCATATATAGTATTTTATATTACATAGATGCTCACAAATTATAAAGATAGTATTTCAACCATAAATACTCATAAATACATAGATTCAGTATCTCTACCTAAAAAATATGGTTGATTAAAATATTATCTTTATAATATATTTTAGAGGGTAGTATCATTTCCAAAATTGTATTTGATCTCATAGTTTTAACCAGCATGTCATATATCAAATGGTATTAGTTTGACTAGTTAAATTCCTCAACATTTAAGGAAGAGATTCAAGTTTGTTTAAGGTATTATAATACCATTACATTGCAAAGTTTGTTTAAGATATTGTAATACCATTACATTACAATGATGTAAAATGGGTGAGTCCATTTCAATTTCATATAATCAATCGCGCACTTAATTAAAATGGATTATGAATAAAGATATAATGAGTTTTATAAAATTTATTAATAATAAGTTGCAAGCTTACAATGGTAAGGACTTTAGTCTCTCTTTGAGAGGTCCAAGGTTCAAACCCCACTTAGTATGAGGGGACAAGACTCCTCATAAAAACCTACGTAAATTCATTGAAAAAGAAATTATATATTTAATTTAGCTTATGGTGGTAAGGGCTTTGGTTTCTCTTTGAAAAGTCTAAGGTTCAAACCCCACTCAGTATGAGGGGACTGGAACCCCTTATAAAAAACCTTATGTAAACTCATTGAAAAAATAATTAATAAATAAGATAGTAATTTTGTTGGATACCTTTGTATTTATTTAAAATTACCAACATAAAGTTTGGGTCAAGGGTTTAAGGTAATAATTTTAAAAAGTAAAAGATAAAAAAGTTTTTAACATTTATCAAATTATAGGTTATATGAAATGACCTTCATGGAAGATATTGTTTATCTAACTATCCAACCATACTTTATCTAATTATCCAACCATACTCAAGCTCAAATCATGGGAATGTACAAAATTAAAAAATTTAAAATGTTTTATGTAGTTTTAAGTTAATCTACACATGTTAACCCCATTTAATATTAATTGACAGTGAACTTTATTAATAATATTTTTTTGATACATAGGGGAATCCAGGACATCCACAACAAGCAAGGTTTAAATCTTGGGGCTAGCCCCTATAACCTCTATTCCACCTCCTTGTTGTTTAACTTGGTATGAAATGGATCATCGATCCCTCAAGATTAATACCATTATCGTCGGTCTTATGCGTACTTAGAGGATTCAAATCATACTATTACCTTTGCAATAGGCATGCCCCTAGAGTTTGAACCTAAGTCTCTTCTTGGTAAGTGCTTGGCCAAATAGACAATTACCAATCCACCTAATCCTTGAAGGAAACTTTTTTTTAGATTGATAAAAGAAAGAGGATTTTGAAAGGAGCCCCACAACCTTATACAAGAAAAACAGAGAAAATTAAATTGATCAGAGATCACTCACTACCCATCCAAAAACCCGAACAACAAAAGCCCAAAAACAACACGGATCCAACCATCCCACGATCCAACCCAGAGGAAGTCCTCATCTCATAGAGATGGGAGAGGCAGAAGATAACACCCAAGCCCAGAAACAAAAGAAACGAAACACCCCAGAGGAGGAAAAACGACAACTAACATGAGCACCACCCTAGACCTTGGGATTCCCTTACACGTCCTCGAGGTCATTCTTGCTAAAAGCAGGGTCAACCAAAATTTGATGTAGAAGATGGTTCACCTCTTCTAAAAATGCCACCTTAAAGTTCCTAAAATCGAATGTTGTTTATCCTCCACTAGTTTGATCAATTGCAAATGGTTACAAGTTTCATTAGTGCTGGAGGAGGGATAGAATCCTTCTCCACAGGCTTAGCTTTTTTCTTTGCATGGGACTGATCATCCAAATCCGAATGGTCCGGGGGCGCTCTCCTTGTTACTTTTGCGGATAATCTTTTAAAACATCTCGTCCTTCCCCCGGCACCTCTAGAAGACATAGTGATACCTCCAAAACGTTTCAACCTTCCCCTGACACCCCTAGAAGAGGTAGTGATACCTCCAGATCGCCCGCTTCTTTCAACAACCTTAGGGGAGGCTGAGGGACTCTCCCTCTCATTGCACTCCGTGGAATATTCCACGAAACGATTTTTTTTTTTGGACGATTCACCTCTGACCTCCCTTAGAGACACCGAGATGCTGCCTAAATTCCTACACTTATCCACCGCCTTGGAAGATGTATGGGACTCTCCTCCTTGTCAAACTCTAAAAGATCCCTGGAAGTCGAGTGTGACGTTTTCGAGGACGGATTGATGGCTGGTAGAATACCCTGAGACTCAATGTTTTTAATGATAACTACGACTTCCTTGTCTATCACCAGGGAAGCTGGTTTCAGGCGTAACTTCGAGAGGGAGCGTCTCGGGGTCGAATTCTTCTTCTTATCCATATTGGTTGACTCACTTGGAAAACCTAAAACACCACCCACAAGCAACTCTGAAAAGAATTGGAAAGTCGGGCAGCTGACGATGCTCAGAAATAAGACTCTGTTATTACCACATGAGGGGTCCTGAAAAACAAAAGAAGCAGGCTGAAAAAGCCACCCTTTTTCGCAGGCGCACTGAAAAAAAGGCCAAACCAAGCAGATCTTGGGATGAGCACAAAACTCCTTCCAACACGAGCCAAACAGACAAAGATGAAGTACCAATCTCCACGCCGGAGACAGACTCTCAATCGAAACCAAATAAACAAGCCTGATCTCTTTCCAAGACTGATTGCTTAATCTCAAAATCTACACAATCCAGAACATACCTGCATTGAAGCGACGCTGGCCACGGAAGAGCACCTAAATATGGCAGAGCCCACATGATTTCTAGTCATGCCCGATAACCACTCCGGCACGTCCACTTTAAACCATGGGGGCAACTTTATTGATAAATTCAAACATCATTAGAAAATAATCCTAATTTCAGATCAATAGATGCATTTTGGAATTCAAGGTAATGGGTGGTTTATCACTATATATTTCCTCAAAGGAATTGCTACAGACATCACAGTCCCCTTTATTTGGTCTGATGGATATCATTAGTCCCATGTCTCCACCACCAGTCAGCAGAGAGCTACCACGATTTGGCCGTTTTCAATCCATTCACGAGCGTTTCCAAATTCCTGGCGGACAGTCCTCCCTCCCTCATTTCCTCCTTCGCAAGCTCTCTATATCTCTCTGCACCTTCTCTCGTTTTTACACCTTCCTCTCCTTCCATCAACATTTTCACCTTCCTCGAGATTTCTTGCCGTCCTATAACCTTGTTCTCATCATCTCGACTGCGCAGCCTCAATCCAAACTTCCATTCGTCGACGAGGAGCTTGCAATTGGTGTACTGATCCAGCCCAAGAGGAAACCCCAACATCGGAACGCCGCACGAAACGCTTTCCATCACGGCATTCCATCCGCAGTGGCTCAGAAACCCTCCCACAGCAGGGTGAGAAAGAACCTCCAGCTGGCTGAACCACGGCGCAACAAGCCCCTTCTCTTTATTCTCATCCAAAAACCCCGAGGGTAGCATCTCCGCGATGTCACAGCCCTCCTGATCCGGACGAAGAGCCCACACAAAATAATGTCCGCTATCCATAAGACCGAGGGCTAATTCCCATACCTGAGATCTGGACACGGGAATGAGACTCCCGAACGAAACATAGATGACCGATCGCGGCGGTTTGGAATCCAGCCATGGTGTGCAGTCCGTTTCGTGCCGAGAGCTGGTGCCAACCTTCCGATCTCGGCAGTCGGAGCCGCCGAGGTAGGCCAAGGGCAACAAGGGTCCCACGCAGGACAGAGGCATGTTGGGCAGCAACGCCTCCACAGCGTTGCCCTCCAAGGCGTAGAAGGAATTGGCAACTATCCAATCAGCCTCCTTAGCAATACAAATAATCCGATATAATACATCGCCCATCGAGGAGGTAACAACGGTCGGGAAGTCCTTCCGTTGGAAGGGAGGCACCCCTGGAATATAGTCTAAGGGTCCCTCTGGTCGAACTGTTAAAAAACAAAAATCAAACAACGTTTTCTGTAATCATAGACTATAATTTTTAGAAGTAGCGGTTGTGACCTACCCAAGTGTTTATGAAAAAAGATGGAAGCGCCGGTGACAGACTGCGTCCACATCGAAACGGATTGGAGACGGTGGTTCTTAGCCAGAGGCACCGCCCACTTGAGGAAGGCGTCGGCTACAAGGCATGTGGGGGGAGTTTCCGAGAGAGCGAGCTTGGATATGAGATCGCTGACGTGCGTTTCCATGTTAGCAAGCGACAGAAAGAAGTGGCCCATATTAGCCCACCTTTGAGACTCCCCCGGCACGCAGTCAGCTATGCTTCCGGGGCGGATGTCGAGACCGAGCCTGCGAGCTTGGGTGAAGGCATCGGAGTCACCATTTGCATTGTGGGCTTGTGTAATAATTTTGTGCCATGACTCGGTGAGCACAAACGTGACAATGATTCCATGGGAAGCGAGCTTTTTGGAGAAGTGCATCATGGGATTGATGTGGCCTTGCCCTGGATATGGAACTACCACTGCATGCGCTACTCTTCCCTTGCCCTCCATCTTTCCTCTCCTCTGCTCTTTTGTTTCCTTCGACCGTGGGGAAAACGAATAAGAAATGATAGAGGGAGTTCCTCTGCTGCCCTACTGTAGGGGTAGAACGATATTATAGAGACAATTGTGAAGGTGAACTGCTGTTCGTGCTGGACATAAAACAATCCATTGCTATCAGAATCTATGACATTTGGTTGAACTTTTCTCACATGGACTTTTCTGCCATGTCCGTCCTTGAAAATCCACTTTGATTTTCAAGATTGACTGTAATCATAGTGCCCACTTGGGATTCAAGGAATCTCTATGCAGAAATCTCAACATGGTCGCTTTTTTTCGCATCCAGCTGTGAAAGCACGTTTTAGCTATTCAACATATATTCTATTGTTACTGAAACTCTAATAGCCATACAGATGTATGGTGCCTAAAACCATCGTTCGATTGATGGAAAAGATACACAACCACAAATCTGTCCTGCAATCTTATCTGAACTTGGCGGTATGCAATCTCTGAATGCCAAACGTACATATCCTTTACTACACTGAGTGGCTAATATGTCTCTATTATCTGTAAATCCTATCAATGTGGCAGTTGAGGTTTTATTATTATTGGAAGGTAAATAAAATATTTTTTCTATAAGAAACGTTATATTCTCATGAGTTCGAGAGGAGATGAAGAAATAGTAGAAGATGAAATATCGAGAGATTCTATGTAAAAGTTATTTGTGGGATGGTAAGTGAGATTGTATATTATCAAATTGTAATGCATCATCTTGTATTGTAATGCATTATAGATTTCTTCACTTGAATATAAAGTGTTTATTTATTTTGAGTTATGGCATGAATATATAAGTTGCATTTTTATACAAAATATTGTTTATAATTTTATTGTTTATAATCTTATGACAACATTTTATTATCCTTGCATAATATATTGAGATTTGATTATTGAATATAATTCATCTTCTAAATATTGTTTATTATCCTTGGTCGCTGGAGGAAAGTTGTCGTGATTTCGCGACGTGTTGCGCCATCGCCGCCGCTGGAGGAAAGTTGTCGCGATATCGCAACATGTTGCTTTGTCGCGGCCAAGA
Source organism: Wollemia nobilis (assembly GCA_028583015.1). NCBI lineage: Eukaryota > Viridiplantae > Streptophyta > Pinopsida > Araucariales > Araucariaceae > Wollemia > Wollemia nobilis. Next base: position 2,106,712 of record JAQPPZ010000863.1, read on the forward strand.
GAGGAAAGTTGTCGCGATTTCACGACATGTTGCTTCGTCGCGGCCAAAGGTGGAAAGGTGTCGCGATTTTGCGACATGTTGCTCCGTCGCGGCCAAGGGAGGATTGTTGTCGCAATTTCGCGACATGTCGCGATTTCGTGACAGGTTGACTTTTTGCGGTCAGAGGAGTCTTGTGTCGCGATTTCGCGACTTGTAGCTTTTTCGTGGCCAAAGGTGAAGTTGGTGTTTGTTGCGTGATTTCGCGACAAGTTGTTGTAACAGACCAATCAGCTCTCTCAGCTAGCTTGGTATTGTTTTAAGAGATTTGGCTCCATTGCAAATCTTCCTCTTCTCTTGTAATCATGTGCTTTCATTGTTTTCGGCTGGGATGTGTCTACTCCCAATTGTAACTGATCTTTGTTTTAATACAATTTTTTTCAAAATTTTCAAAAAAAAAAAAACAATGATATGAGACCCATAGAGTGTTGTGAGGAGCTAAGGTTTTGGTTAGATGTTGTATGAGAGGTTGAGTGTACTGGGACAATCATCATCATTCGATGATAAGCTCAATTATACATTGGAGAAGCAATAGGTATAGGAAACCAATCATTATAAAGTCTACACAGGTTATAATAAAGTCTCTCTTGTATTCCTTAAGACGTCAATTTTATTTTATTGAAGTCAATCTACTTGTAATGTAAGACATTAATATTGAATCAAACTGCTCGTAGTTTATATATTGAAATTAATCTTCCTGTTGTGAAAGCATCTATTAATAGATGTATGCACTACAACTAGTCTAAGAAGTTAGAGATCAAATTAGAGAAAGCAAAATAGGAGACGAACAAAAGAAATTATATTGTATATGTAAAACATTGGCTAGAAATAGTACGTCAAGGTGGAAACATGTAGAAAGTTGTGTGTTAATAGCTTAGTCTGAAAATGTGCCAAGGTATAACACTCAAGAAGTTCAAACATTGTAACATTCAAGGTAAACATTAATAATGTATTTTTTCGAAGTGATATTGCCCATTAGAGGTAAAGTTGGGAAGGAAAATATTTTAGTATGTGCAAAGGTATTTAATATTTGCTCTTTGACTTATTTCAAAGAATTTGGTGGGAGTTTAATATTTAAGTTTTAAATAGTAAAGGAAATTTTAAAGAGAAGAGCTAAAAAGAGAATTTTAAAACTTAAAAATACCTTCCCCTAAGGCACCCTTGTTTAAACTCAAATATCCATGTAAAATTCCCTTGTTGATGTGCAAAGTTGAAGACTTTCTTAAATATTCTAAGCACTCTCGGTTGTGAGTGTTGAGAAATGTAGCTCGGATAGGAACTTCTTGCACAGGCTTCAGTATAAACGTGCTAGAAGACATTTCGAATTCTATTTTGAAATTCACTTAAGTGATTCTATTTTGAAATTCACTTAAGTGATTTTCTATTTTGAAATTCACTTAAGTGATTCTATTTTGTAATTCACTTAAGTGATTTTCTATTTTGAAATTCACTTAAGTGATTCTATTTTGTAATTCACTTAAGTGATTTTCTATTTTAAAATTCACTTAAGTGATTCTATTTTGTAATTCACTTAAGTGATTCTATTTTGTAATTCTCTTAAGTGATTTTCTATTTTTAACCATACATCTCAAGATGAGATGAGATCTAATCTTAGGGTTAGAGAGATTATGGTTACCTTTTCAAGGATAAAAGGAGAAAGTTGAGTGTTTTACACAGAGAAAGAAAAAAAGGTTAACAAATTGCTGAAGGAGAACTGCAAAGCTATTGTGCAAAGGTGAAGAGTGATTTGCTGGCTAGAAAGGTAGCAAGAGAGTAGGTTGTCCTATTGTAACTGTAACCTCCTCTATTATATAAAATATGTAGGTTCTATAGTATATTTTTTGTTGTTCATTTTATTTATTTTTTAGCCATCTATGTGACTATTGTATGTAAAATAAATTCATCTCAGATATTATTTTATTTAGAAATATAGTGCAACAATTATCTAGGGTTAGAAAAATTTACATGGTATTAGAGCTAGGTTCTGTGATTGACATTCTCAAGGGTTTACAATAGTAGATTATTGTTGGATATTAAAAATCTACAATTGAGGGCTTCATACTTTTGCTTGAAGGACTAAGCTTATTTGTAGAATAGTTTTTTGAGTCATTCATATCATATATATAAGTTTGTGTAGTGGATCTCAGAAATGGTAGCAGTTAGCCTCAGATTTGAGGATAGATTAGAAGGTGCCTCCAATTTATTGCCCTAAAAAGTTAGGGTAATGTTCTTATTAGACGAGAATGATCTTTGGAATATTGTCAAGGATGATGTGATTGCCTACATATCCATAGTAATTGGAAGCTCATAAAAAGAAGGAAGTGAAGGCCAAGTAGATTATCTTGGATGTAGTGAAGGATCACTTGATTCCTCACATATCCGATAAGACTAAGGTGAAGGATATATTTGATGCCCTAGTTAGCCTCTAGTAAAGTGAGAACATAAATAGAAATATGATATTGTGAAACAAAATCAAATCTATGGAGATGACCAGATTTGACACTATTACCAGTCACCTAAGGAAGATCATGTAGATTCATGATCAACTTGTAGTAGTTGGGGAGAAGGTTGAAGATACAAAGTTGGTGAATGTGGTACTTAATGGTTTTTCAGCTTCATGGGAATCATTTGTCAAAGACATTTATGCTTTTGAGCACCTTCCCATATTTGAGAAATTGTGGAATGGTTTCATCTAAGCAAGGACTCAAATGGAGTCAAAGGTTAGCAAGAAATGTGGTGACGATAACCTAACTCTCTTTAGGAAAACCAAGAAGAGCAGAAGTAAAGGACCTAGCAAGGGTAAGGTAAAGAGTGAGGAGTCAACCTCATAGTCAAGTAAGAAGTACTTGAGCAAGATCAAGTGTTTCATTTATCATAAGCAAGACCATTATGCATCACAGTGTCTAGATAATAAGGGCAAAAGGAAGCAGTAACAGATGCAGGTAGTAGCCTTTGTAAAAACTCAGGTGAGTGATTTTTCTACCAAATTTGAGAAGGATTTCTCATTGGTCTCTTGACTTTCTACTAGCACGATTTTGAAGAATACTTGGTATGTGGATAGTGCGACATCTTGACACGACATCGACCTAAAAATATTTTACCAGTCTATAAGAGCAGGACTCGGGGGTTCAGGTTGAGCTAGGTGATGATACCAAATATCCAGTTGAATAAATTGGTACCATTCATTTTTTAGTCTAGTCAAGGAACTCTTTAGACTTTGATGATGTTTTGTTTATTCCAGGTCTCAAGAAGAACTTGATTTTAGTTTTATTTATGGAAGATAAGAGTTATGCAGTGGAGTTCAAGAACCAACATATCCTTATTAGACCAAAATAATTTAGCCTACAAATAATACAAGTGATAAGGATTAGATAAATCAGTCTATACAGGTTACAAGGTGAACCTTTTTGAGCCCTAGTTCATAGCAGTAACAACTTGTGTGATTTGTGGCACAAGAGGATGGGGTACTTGTATCATAAAGCATTGTCTATTCTGAGGGAGATAGTCATAGGTCTTTCGAAGTTCAGCATTGAGCGACAAAAAGTATGTAGAGGGTGCACGCTTGGCAAGCATGCCAAGGTTGTTTTCCCAAATAATGAGCATAGATCTAAGGAGATACTAGATATAATATATTCAAATGTTTGTGGACCAATATCACTAGCATTAATTTTAGATAGCATGTACTATGTTTCCTTTATTGATGATTTCTTGTTAGTCTTACAATGGCACTGAGAGGGGGGGTGAATCAGTGCAGCTATTTAAAACTTAAAACTTTAACTCTTAAAGCCAAAATAATGAAAGCTTAAAACCAGAAACAAGTACCACAAGAAAGCATCACATAACACAAGATATAACGAGGTTCACCAGTTTTGGCTACTCCTCAAAAATAGACTGCTTGGACTCCCATCCAAATCCAGCCATTGCAAAGCACCAACTTTACAATCAATTTACCAGCATCCACTGGAAGGAGCACCAACCCCTAATTTACTAGCACCAACTGGAAGGAGCACCAACCCCTGATTCCAAGCACCAACTTGGATTTCTATTTTAAATCTTGATTGACATAAAAATGCCTTCTGTGTTACAAGACCCTCACTAGTCTATCTTAACTCAAATCAATCTCATGGAAGCATAAGGAGAATTGTTAGAGACTCAATATATTCTATTTCTTACTCTCAATCTCAACTTCCTGTCCACAAAGCATACACTCTTTTACAGCTCTACCTACTGCACACTTACAGCCCTTTCATATGGCTTGCTCTTGCAGCTCTCACAACTCTGTACTTCTTACAGCATTCTTCTAGCTTTGTAATAGCCCACAACACTATCCCTCTATATAGTAGCACTCTTTTCTCATCACTCTTTTCTCTCAGGAGTTCTCTATCTCTCTTAACTAACACTACTTTCTTTGGATTTTTTTGATATATATCTACCCACACAGAGCTCAACCTAACGGATCACTCTTACCGCTCTACTTACTGCGCTCTGACAGTCTTCTCTGTGCCTTGACAACCTTATCTGTTTATTTTGGCTCTGACAGCCTTATCTGTTCATTTCGGTGCTCTGACTTCCTTATCAGCGACACCTTCCCTCTTTATGGTAGCACCTTTTTCAATTCTGAGCTACTTTATTTCTTCAACATGCAACTGCCATTTTAAAACAATATATTTCATTTTGAAACCCTAAGTCTTCTGTAACTGCCATAATCCTGCATGCAGCCTCTTAATAGCCATTCCTGTAAATAACTCCTTTCTGACACACTGTTCTTACATGCAACCTATTAATAGGTTTGTCTCTTTATTTGGGATTCTCAGTATGGCCATTACTCTGACAGTTTCATTACGTCACGGCCCTGTAACAACCGTTCTATCTTTAAAGCACTGTTCTAATTTTAGCTGTATAAATTTATTCTATAACTGCCCCCTATAACTGTAGTTCTGACTCCAGTTAACTCTTCTTTATTTTTCCTGCATGATTTTCTTTGCAACACCCCCTACAACTGCAGTTCTGACTTCAGTTAACTTTACTTCGGCTGGGTTCTTCTTCTTCCATCATGCCAATGCGACCTATCGTAAAATCATGACATTTTTGCCCCTTTGACTTTTCTTGGCGTTTGACCATGAAAACAAGACATGTCGCGATATCATGACACTTTTGCCTTCTTGCTTCATTATTCGGCTTGCACCCACGAAAACATAACATGTCACGAAATCGCGACACTTTCGCTACCTTGAACTCTTCTCTATCTCTTGCCCATGAAAATGGAACATGTCATGAAATCGTGACACTTTTGCTTCCTTGCACTCTTCTCTGCTTGCACTAGCAAAAACATGACATGTCATGAAATCGTGACATCTTTCGCTTTCGTACACTCTTCTTTGCATGCACCAGCGAAAACATGACATGTCACGAAATCGTGACATCTTTCTTGCCGTACACTCTTCTTTGCATGCACCAGCGAAAATATGACATGTCACAAAATCGTGACACTTCTCATTGTCGTACATTCTTCTTTGCATGCACCAGCGAAAACATGACATGTCATGAAATCGTGACACTTCTCGTTGTCGTACATTCTTCTTTGCATGCACCAGCGAAAATGAAACATGTCGCGAAATCATGATACTTTCGTTGCCTTGTGCTTTTCTCCCTTGATGGCATGAGGATCGTGACACTTTCTCCTTGCACTTCTTTCCACATGCCAAATCAAAACATGTCGCGAAATCATGACATTTCTTCTGCCTTGCACTTCTTTTCGCATGCACCAGTGAAATCGGAACATGTCATGAAATCATGACACTTTCACTGCCTTGTACTTCTTTTCGGCATGCACCAGCGAAATCGAAACATGTCACAAAATCGTGACACTTTTGCCGCCTTGTACTTATTTTTGGCATGCACCAGCGAAATCAAAACATGTCACGAAATCACGACACTTTCGCTGCCTTGCACTTCCTCCTTGAATTTGTCATGAAATCGTGACGCTTCTGCTTCCATGCTCTTTCGTTTTGCTTTGTCGTGAAATCGTGACACTTCATCCTTCGGAGTCTTCCTCTCTGCTGTTGTCGCGATATCGCGACAATTTTCCTCCTTAGAACTTTTCTTCTCATCGGGTCGTGAAAACCCGACATGTCGTGAAATCGTGACACTTTTTCTCTTGAGCTCTTCCTTATGCAATATGTCACGAAATCGTGACACTTTTTATCTTGCCTTCTCTCTCCTGTAATATGTCGCGAAATCGTGACACTTTTTCTCCTTAGCGCTTTCTCTTGACATCGGATCGCGAAAACCCGACATGTCGCGAAATCGTGACACTTTTTCTCCTTAGCACTTTCTCTTGACATCGGATCGCGAAAACATGTCACAAAATCACGACACTTTTCTTTGCGAGCTCTTTCTCTCGAACCTATCATGAAATCGTGACACTTTTTCGTCCGTACCATCCTTCTTGCAAATTGTCACGAAATCGTGACACTTTTCCTTGCAAGCTCTTTCTCTCAAACATGTCGTGAAATCGTGACAGTTTTCTTTGCTTGCGCCTTCTTTCCAAACATGTCGCAAAATCATGACAGTTTTCTTTGCTTGCGCCTTCTCTCCAAACATGTCGCGAAATCGTGATAGTTTTCTTTGCCTGCACCTTCTCTCCAACCATGTCGCAAAATCGTGACAATTTTTCTACTTGCCTTCTTTGCTTCCAACATGTCACGAAATCGTGACAGCTTTTCCAACTTTTCTCTCTCCTTCGATATGTCGCGAAATCGCGATAGCTTTTCCAGCTTTTTCTCTCTCCTCCGTTATGTTACAAAATCATGACAGAAAACATGTCGCGATATCGTGACAGTTTTCTTACTTGTCTTTTTCTTTGATCCTTTGCATATGGGCCACTTTTGTCTTCTTGGAAATTCATTGTACATGCTCTGTATGATCTCTAAACTCTTGTTCACTTCATCAACCGATCTATCTAATGACTTCTACACTCCTGTCCATTGCATCAACCGATCCTCTGTCTGTGTTGACAACAATGACAATACTTTGGATGCACCTTGCTCATCAATCAACTCCTATCCATTGCATCAACTGATCAACCTGACTATGTTGACAACAATGACAATACTTTGGTTGCACCTTGCTCATCAATCTCCCCCTTTGGAATTGTTGGCAACACACGTAATTGCGTGCAATTACCTGTAATTCTTCTCCCCCTTTGACAATAATACCAAAGGGTGGCTGCAAACTCCCCCTGAGTCCATGCACAACATTCTCAGGCAAAAATTATTACTGTTAGAAAACATCATAAATATGAGCAATAAGATAAACAAATGCATAAATGCTCCCCTGAGTCCAAGACCACTTCATTACAATGATTGACAACATCATGATAAGCAGAATAGGCATCAACAATATCAATAATGTGAGTAGCAGCAATAACCAGTGAAAGACACCATCACCATCAACTTCACCAATATAACATGTGTAAGAACATGATTGGACCACTGTCTTCTGCGCAACTATCCTCTGTTGCTTTGCAAACTCAAACTTGTCCACTGTTAGAGAAGGCATACAATAATCTTATATAGCCAACTTTTTGTTTTGCAATGCCAGCAGCATCTGCATACATCTCCACCATGCATCTTGGATATTCTCAACAAGCTTGAACCTACTAACAGTTGTTTGTCTTTCTCTACAGTGAGAATCCAGCAGACTACCTCAATCCACCCAGCCACAACCAATTTATTTTCTCAACCAATTAGGGCTTTAACAACAATGCTTATAGACAAGGTTTAATCAACATCATTCAACTCAAGATTAACCTTGAAGCATTCAACCAATCACTACATGAAAAGGAAACTAGTAGACATCCTTTTTCTTCCAAAGGTATTTGAACAAGACAACCACCAACATAAATCACCAATGCAAAGAATAACTTGCTCAAATCAATCTCAATGGAGTAAGCCCAAATCATGTATCAAGTAAAGCATTAACTTGATCAAAACAACCTCTATGAAAGCAACTCAACCATTCATCACCAGGCTGGAAATCATCTGGCTTCTCATTATAAACCTCTTCTTCAGTCTTTCCATTCAACATGTTGGTTTCACATCTTTCAATCAAAATTGACAAGTGACTCACACTTGTACCAACTCTGCAATTTTACTGCCAACTCTGTGCAAGCATCAAATACTATACTACAGCACAACCAAATTCCTTTTTATATTTACAACCTGATCTGGGTTTTCTATAGTTACTGTAGATCACACCTTACTTTCAACTATGCAAATCAGGAGAAGACATTTTGTCAAACACTTTACAGCCAACCATAGTGCCCCTTACTCAACCTCATACTTCTTAACCTTGGATTGATATTTTATCAACAGTTAAAATGAAACTTCCTGTGAATTAAATAATATTCACCAAGGCGTCATGAAAGATCTAACAATATTTACATCAAAGTGTAAAACAAATACATGCTGCTTGAAACACATATATGCAGCTAGGGCAAACATTCTTTCCACTCAACCAACTTATCTGAACTATTATAATCCATAGCTATGAACAGTGGTAGCAAGAACCATCAACAGAACAACAATGACATAAGCAATACTATCAATGGTGACAATTCTCAAATTAAACATCACCCTTCATGGCACTTCCACACACAACTACATGAACTGACAACACACTTGACAACTATACAACAATATCCCGACTACTTGCCTTTCATCCTCAGATAACCAAACAAATTCATAGGAGCATAAAAATAAGATTTTAAAATTGCTCCCCTTGAGGATGTGCCACCTGGAGTGGCTTAGAGCAAAGGCGAAGTAGTATCCTTCAGTCCAAGGAGACATGATTTCCTTTCTTCTATCTTTCTCCAGACTTTCCTGAACTTGGGCTTGAGTTTTTCAACTACATCCCTATTTTGCCCCTGTTCGTGAACTTGAACATTTCTCTTGCGGGGTTGTCTCTTGTGCATTCTTGATGGATGATTATTTTCTTTTCTTTTATGCACATGATATGTTCCTTGTCTGTGTTGCCCTCTTTGTGTCTGATGAAATCTAGGGTTTTGCCTTAGATTAGATACATAAGTGCTTGGACAGAACCTTGCTATGTGCCCTTGATCGTTGCATTTAAAACATTGCACATGTTTTATTCCCTGTCTGTATTGCATTCTATGTGTATGATGAAATCTATGGTCTTGCCTTAGATTGGATACATAAGTGCTTGGACAAAACCTTGCTATGTGCCCATGGCCATTACATTTAAAACATTGCACAGGGTGTTCACTCAGAAAAGCAGATGAATTTTTATCAACATAACTCTTTGATCTATTGTTCAGTCCACAATAAATTGCCTTGTGACCAAAGTGGTTGCATTTAGAACAATAGCCATTAAAAGCATTATTATGAAAAGAGTGAGAGTGAGAGAACCTCTTTTGTTGTGGTTGCTTTTTTGTAGATCTTCTTTGATATTTTCTTCCTTTTGAAGATTCGACTTTTTTCTTGCTTCGATCCTTGAACGTCTTCTTCTCTGCATATTTGGAAGATGAGGGTTGTTCAGCTTCATATCCAAGACCAAACTTAGCCATGGAGCTTCTTTGTTGCTTTAACATTGTATCTAGCAACTCTGTGCTCTTCTCAAATTTGAGATTTATATTGGCCTCTTCTAGTTGTTTCTTCAATGAAACAATCTCTTCTTCTTGTTGGTAGCAAACAGTCTCTTTCTCATTGATTTGAGACCTGAGAATATCTTCAATCCTTTTGTACTATTCTACTTGCAACTTTAGATCAACAATAACTTTGTTAGATTCCTCTTTACTTGTGTTGCATACATCATCCTCATCATCCAGGTGTGTCTTCAAGGCTTCTTCTGATTTCTTGGCCTTTTGAACTTGTAGGAAGAGATCTTCAATCTCATCCCCATATTCTTCTAACTTCTTGGACATTCTTTTGTTCTTTTTCTTTTCTATACTCAACTCTTCAAGTGCGGCTATCAACTCACCTTCTAGATCTACTTCAATCTCCAGGTTTTCATTGCATACTTCATAATCCACTTCTTCTACCTTCTCTAGTTTAGTTTTCTCTTCCACAAGAACTGAAACTTGCTGAGATGCCCTTTTGGAGGAGGATCTATTCTTCTTAGCCATTGTGTACTAATCCAAGATCAACCTTGACTGATTTAGTCAAAACTGGGAACTTGGCTCTGATACCAATTGTTAGTCTTACAATGGCACTGAGAGGGGGGGGTGAATCAGTGCAGCTATTTAAAACTTAAAACTTTAACTCTTAAAGCCAAAACAATGAAAGCTTAAAACCAGAAATAGCAAGTACCACAAGAGAGCATCACATAACACAAGATGTAACGAGGTTCACCAGTTTTGGCTACTCCTCAAAAATAGACTGCTTGGACTCCCATCCAAATCCAGCCATTGCAAAGCACCAACTTTACAATCAATTTACTAGCATCCATTGGAAGGAGCACCAACCCCTAATTTACTAGCACCAACTGGAAGGAGCACCAACCCCTGATTCCAAGCACCAACTTGGATTTCTATTTTAAATCTTGATTGACATAAAAATGCCTTTTGTGTTACAAGACCCTCACTAGTCTATCTTAACTCAAATCAATCTCATGGAAGCATAAGGAGAATTGTTAGAGACTCAATATATTCTATTTCTTACTCTCAATCTCAACTTCCTGTCCACAAAGCATACACTCTTTTACAGCTCTACCTACTACACACTTACAGCCCTTTCATATGGCTTGCTCTTGTAGCTCTCATAGCTCTGTACTTCTTACAACATTCTTCCAGCCCACATCACTATCCCTCTATACAGTAGCACTCTTTCCTCACCGCTCTTTTCTCTCAGCAGTTCTCTATCTCTCTTAACCAACACTACTTTCTTTGGATTTTTTTGATATATATCTACCCACACAGAGCTCAACCTAACGGATCACTCTTACCACTCTGCTTATTGCGCTCTGACAGTCTTCTCTGCGCCCTGACAACTTTATCTGTTTATTTTAGCTCTGATAGCCTTATCTGTTCATTTCGACGCTCTAACTTCCTTATCAGTGGCACCTTCCCTCTTTATGGTGGCACCTTTTTCAATTCTGAGCTACTTTATTTCTTCAACATGCAACTGCCATTTTAAAATAATATATTTCATTTTGAAACCCTAAGTCTTCTGTAACTGCCATAATCCCGCATGTAGCCTCTTAATAGCCATTCTTGTAAATAACTCCTTTTTGACACACTGTTCTTACATGCAACCTATTAATAGGTTTGTCTCTTTATTTGGGATTCTCAGTATGGCCATTACTCTGACAGTTTCATTACGTCACGGCCCTGTAACAACCGTTCTGTCTTTAAAGCACTGTTCTAATTTTAGTTGTATAAATTTATTCTGTAACTGCCCCCTGTAACTGCAGTTCTGACTCCAGTTAACTCTTCTTTATTTTTCTTGCATGATTTTCTTTGCAACACCCCCTGCAACTGTAGTTTTGACTCCAGTTAACTTTACTTCGGCTGGGTTCTTCTTCTTCCATCACGCCAATGCGACCTGTCGCGAAATCATGACATTTTTTGCCCCTTTGAATTTTCTTGGCATTTGACCGTGAAAACAAGACATGTCACGATATCGCAACACTTTCGCCTTCTTGCTTCATTATTCGGCTTGCACCCATGAAAACACAACATGTCGCAAAATTGCGACACTTTCGCTACCTTGAGCTCTTCTCTGTCTCTTGCCCATGAAAATGGAACATGTCACGAAATCGTGACACTTTCGCTTCCTTGCACTCTTCTCTGCTTGCACTAGTGAAAACATGACATGTCACGAAATCGTGACATCTTTCACTTTCGTACACTCTTCTTTGCATGCACCAGTGAAAACATGACATGTCGCGAAATCGTGACACTTCTCGCTATCATACATTCTTCTTTGCATGCACCAGCAAAAACATGACATGTCGCAAAATCACGACACTTCTCACTGCCATACATTCTTATTTGCATGCACCAGCAAAAACATGACATGTCATGAAATCACGACACTTTCACTACCTTGTACTTCTTTTTGGCATGCACCAACGAAATCGAAACATGTCGTGAAATTGTGACACTTTCGCTGCCTTGTACTTCTTTTCGGCATGCACCAGCAAAATTGAAACATGTCACGAAATCATGACACTTTCACTGCCTTGCACTTCCTCCTTGAATTTGTCACGAAATCGCGACACTTCTACTTCCATGCTCTTTCGTTTTGCTTCTGTCGTGAAATCGTGACACTTCATCCTTCAGAGTCTTCCTCTCTGTTGTTGTCGCGATATCGCGACAATTTTCCTTCTTAGCACTTTTCTTCTCATCGGGTCACGAAAACCCGACATGTCACGAAATCATGACACTTTTTCTCTCGAGCTCTTCCTTATGCAATATGTCACGAAATCGTGACACTTTTTATCTTGCCTTCTCTCTCCTGCAATATGTCACGGAATCGCGAAACTTTTCTTCTTGCCTTCTTTGCTTCCAACATGTCACAAAATCACGACAGCTTTTCCAACTTTTTATCTCTCCTTCGATATGTTGTGAAATCGTGACAGCTTTTCCAGATTTTTCTCTCTCCTCTGATATGTCGTGAAATCGTGACAGCTTTTCCAGACAAAAAATATGTCACAATATCGCGACAGTTTTCTTCCTTGTCTTTTTCTTTGATCCTTTGAATCTAGGCCACTTTTGTCTTCTTGAAAATTCATTGTACATGCTCTGTATGATCTCTAAACTCTTGTTCACTTCATCAACTGATCTATCTAATGACTTCTGCACTCCTGTCCATTGCATCAACCGATCCTCTGTCTGTGTTGACAACAATGACAATACTTTGGCTGCACCTTGCTCATCAATCAACTCCAATCCATTGCATCATCTGATCAACCTAACTGTGTTGACAACAATGACAATAATTTGGTTGCACCTTGCTCATCATTTCTCTCGCAAGACATGGATCTACTTCTTAAAGACCAAAAATGAAGTCTTTAGCAGGTTTCAGGAGTTGAAAGCTCTAGTTGAGAACCAGACAAAGAAGAAGATCAAGATCTTGAGATCAAACAATGGGGGTGAATATGATGGTTTTTGCATATAGGTAGGAATAAAGAGGGAGCTAACCATTCCATACAACCCATAGTAGAATGGGATTGCAAAGTAAAATAATTGATCCATCATAGGGGTTGCTAGGGTCATTTTTCATGACCAGGGCTTATCAATATTTCTTTGGGAAAAAATATGCAACACACAAATGTCTTGCAATATTATCTAAACTTGATAGTATGCGATCTCTGAATGTCAAACATACATATCCTTTACTACACTCGATGGCTGATATATCTCTATTATCTGTAAATCCTATCAATCTGACAATTGATAGTTGTATCCATAAAATGTAGATTATCCTTTCCATAAAACCTAGATTATCATTAGGTTTTTTCATTATTGGAAGGTTAATAAAATATTTCTCCTATAAGAAATATGAAGAGTCATATCTCCCATGATTTTGAGAGGAGATGAAGAGATAGTAGAAGATGAAATATCAAGAGATTTTATTTAAGGGCTATTTGTAGGGATGGTAAGTGACATTGTATTGTATCAAATTGTAGTGCATCATTTTGTATTGTAATGCATTATAGATTTATCCACTTGAATATAGAGTGTTTATTTATTTGAGTCATGACATGAATATATAAGTTGCATTCTTGTATAAAATATTGTTTATAACCTTGTGAGAACATTTTATTATCCTTGCATGATATATTGAGATTTGATTATTGAATTCTAACAGTGGTATCAGACCCATAGAGTGTTGTGAGGAGTTAAGGTTTTGGTTAGAGGTTTTGTGAGAGGTTGAGTTTATTGGGAAAATCATTGTCATACGACAACAAGCCGAATTCTATGTTGAAGAAGCATTAGGTATAGGAAACCAATCATTGAAAAGTCTACATAGGTTATAGCAAAGTCTCTATTGTATTCCTTAAGGCATCAAGTTTATTTTATTGAAGTCAATATACTTGTAATGTAAGACGTTAATATTGAAGTTAAACTGATCGTAGTTTATATTGAAGTTAATTTACCTATTGTGAAAGCATCCATTAATAGATGTTCTTTATCCCTATTTAAGTGTTAAAGTTGAAGTCTATTTTAATAAAATATTCATTACAACCAACTAAGAAGTGAGAGACCAAATTAGTGAAAGCAAACTAGGATACGAACAAGAGAAATTGGATTGGAGAGATAAAACATTGACTGGAAATAGTATGTCAGGGTGGAAACATGTAGAAAGTTGTGTGTTAATAGCCTATTTTAAAAATGAGCTAAGGTATAATACTCAAGAAGGTCAAAAATTGTAACATTCAAGGTAAACATTAATAATGTATTTTTTTCGAAGTGATATTATCCATTAGAGGTAAAGTCGGGAAGGAGAATATTTTAGTATGTGCAAAGGTATATAATATTTGCTCTTTGATTTATTTCAAAGAATTTGGTGGGATTTTAATATTTAAGTTTTAAATATTAAAGGTAAGTTTAAAGAGAAGAGCTAAAAAGAGAATTTTAAAAATTAAAAATCGCTTCCCCTAAGGCACCCTTGTTTAAACTCCCCCTAAGGCACCCTTGTTTAAACTCAAATGTCCATGCAAATTTCCCTTGTTAAATGTGAAAATTCAAAGACTTTCTTAAATATTCTAAGCACTATCAGTTGTGAGTGTTGAGAAAGGTAGCTCGAACAGGAACTTCTTGCACAGAATTCAGTATGAATGTGCTAGAAGTGGTTTGAGATATTTCGAATTCTATTTTGAAATTCACTTAAGTGATTCTATTTTGAAATTCACTTAAGTGATTTTCTATTTTGAAATTCACTTAAGTGATTCTATTTTGAAATTCACTTAAGTGATTTTCTATTTTGAAATTCACTTAAGTGATTCTATTTTGTAATTCACTTAAGTGATTTTCTATTTTAAAATTCACTTAAGTGATTCTATTTTGTAATTCACTTAAGTGATTTTCTATTTTTAACCATACATCTCAAGATGATATGAGGTCTAATATTATGGTTAGAGAGATTAGGTTTACATTTTTAAGGATAAAATGGGAAGGTCAAGAGTGTTTTACATAGAGAAAGAAAAAAAGGTGAACAAATTATTGAAAGAGAACTACAAGGCTATTGTGCAGAGGTGAAGAGTGATTTATTGTCCAGAAAGGTAGCAAGAGAGTCGGTTGTCCTGCTGTAACTGTAACCTCTTCCATTATAAAAAATATGCATGTTCTATAGTATATTTTCTACTATTCATTCTATTTATTTTCCAGCCATTTGTGTGACTGTTGTATGTTTAAAATAAATTCATCTCAGAGATGACTTTATTTAGAAATATAAAGTAGTAGTTATCTAGGGTTAGGAAAATTTATATGGTATTAGATATAGGTTCTGTGATTGAGATTCTTAATTGGTTTACAATAGTATATTATTGTTGGATATTAAAAACTAGCAGTTGAGGGTTTCATACTTTTGCTTCAATGACTAATCTTATTTGCAAGATAGTTTTTTGAGTTATTCATATCGGATATTGAAGTTTGTATAATAGATATTTGAAATGGTAGCAGCTAGCCTCATATTTGAGGATAGATTGGAAGATGCCTCTAATTTCTTGCCCTAGAAAGTTAGGGTAATATTATTATTGGAAGAGAATGATCTCTAGGATATTGTCAAGGATGATGTGACTCTGCCTATATATCTATAGAAATTAGTAGCTCATAAAAAGAAGGAAGTGAAGATCAAGTGGATGATATTGGATGCAATGAAAGATCACCTGATTCCTCACATATTTGAGAAGAATAAGGCAAAGGAGATGTTTTATGCCTTGGTTAGCCTCTACTAGAGTGAGAACATTAATAAGAAGATGATATTGTGGAACAAAATCAAATCTATGGAGATAACCAGATTTGACACCGTTACCAGTTACCTAATGAAGATCATGCAGATTCACGATCAACTGAAAATAGTTGGGGAGAAGGTTGAAGATACAAATTTGGTGAATGTGGCACTTAATGGTTTCTCAACTTCATGGAAACCATTTTTCAAAGGCATCTATGCTCGTGAGCACCTTACCATATTTGAGAAACTGTGGGATGATTTCATCCAAGAGGGGACTTGTATGGAGTCAAAGGCTAGCAAGAAATGTGGTGATGATAACCTAGCTCTCTTTGGGTAAACCAAGAAGGGCAGAGGTAAAGGACCCAACAAGGATAAGGTAAAAAATGAGGATTCAACCTCATGGTAAAGGAAGAAGAACTTGATCAAGATCAAGTGCTTCATTTGTCATAAGCACGACCATTATGCGTCATAATGTATAAATAAGAAGGGCAAAGGTAAGCAATAGTAAACTTAGGTAGCAAATTCTATAGAAACTTAGATGAGCAAGATTGCTACCAGATTCGAGAAGGATTTCTCATTGGTCTCTCACCTTTCTACTAGCACGGTTTTGAGGGATGCTTGGTATGTGGACAGTGGGACATCTCAAAACATGATATCAACCCGATAATATTTTACCAGTCTACAAGAGTAGGACTTAGAAATTTAGGTTGATATTAGTGATAATACCAAATATCCATTTGAAGGAATCGTTACCATTCATTTTCAATTTTAGTCAGGGAACTCTTTAGACTTTGATGTTTTTTTTATTCTAGGTCTCCAGAAGAACTTACTTTCAGTTTTAGTTATGGAAGATAAGGGTTATGCAGTAGATTTCAAAAACCAACATGTCCTTATTAGAACAAAATAATATAGCCTAGAAACAACACAAGTGATACATATTAGAGAAGGTAGTCTATACAGGTTACAAGGTGAAACTGTTCGAGCCCTAGTTCATAGTAGTAACAACTTGTGTGAGTTGTATCACAAGAGGATGGAGAAATTGCATCATAGAGCATTGCTTATTCTAAGGGAGATAGTTATAGGTATTCCAGAGTTCATCATTGAGAAATAAGGAGTAGGCAGAGGGTGCATTCTTGGTAAGCAAGCCAAGATTGATTTTCCAAACAACAAGCATAGGTCTAAGGAGATAATAGATCTAGTACATTCGGATGCTTGTGGACCAATGTCACTAGCATCAATTTTAGGTAGCATGTACTATGTTTCCTTTATTGATGATTTCTATCATAAGACATGGATCTACTTCTTAAATACCAAGGATGAAGTCTTTAGTAGGTTTCAAGAGTTCAAAGCTCTAGTTGAGAACCAAAAAAAGAAGAAGATCAAGGTCTTGAGATCAAAAAATGGGGGTGAATATACCTCCAAGAAGTTCGGTGGTTTTTGAAAGTAGGTAGGAATCAAGAGGGAGTTGATTGCTCCATAAAACCCATAATAGAATGTGGTTACAGAGTGAAATAATCGATCCATACAGCATAGTAGTAACAACTTGTGTGAGTTGTATCACAAGAGGATGGAGCACTTGCATCATAGAGCATTGCTTGTTCTGAGGGAGATAGTCATAGGTCTTCCAAATTTCATCATTGAGAAACAAGGAGTAGGCATAGGGTGCACGCTTGGTAAGCAAGCCAAGATTGATTTTCCAAACAACAAGCATAGGTCTAAGGAGATACTAGATCTAGTACATTCAGATTATTATGGATCAATGTTACTAGCATCAATTTTAGGTAGCATGTACTATGTTTCCTTTATTAATTATTTCTCTCATAAGACATGGATCTAATCCTTAAAGACCAAGGATGAAGTCTTTAGTAGGTTTCAGGAGTTCAAAGCTCTAGTTGAGAACACAAAAAAAAGAAGATCAAGGTCTTGAAATCAAAAAATGGGGGTGAATATACCTCTAAGGAGTTCGATGGTTTTTACAAGTAGGTAGGAATCAAGAGGGAGTTGATTGCTTCATACAACCCACAATAGAATGTGGTTACAGAGTGAAAGAATTGATCCATCATAGGGGCTGATGGGCCATGATTCATGAACAAGGCTTATTAATGTTTCTTTGGATAGAAGCATGCAACACAATAGTCTACACCCAGAATAAGTATCCTCACATGATATTGAAGGATAAGATACCAAAGGGGGAATTCATTGGTGTGAAACCAAAGAGAAAAGGAAGACAATACTGAGTAGGAATGTAATATTTGAGGAGGATGCTACATCCAAGAATCCCCATGAGCCTATTCTAGTGATCGAGAATGAGGAGCAAGAAGCTTCGAAGGTTGATCCAAGATCACTAAAGACACCAATGGTTTTAAGTTCAAGATAACAGCCTTCAAGTGAGGAGGAGGATATATTAGCCCCTTCCAGTTCTATCAGGAGATCTCGATGGCTTACACAAACATTGAGGGATGCTCAAGAGTATGTTGAGCCTCCTAGAAATATTATTAAGGAGAGCAAAACTCCAAGGAAGTTTTCAAACTACATGGCATTAATAAGTAACATCATAAATTTAGAGCCTTCCATTTTTTAGGAGGCAATAGACCAACAGGTTTTGTGGGATGCCATGGTTGAGGAGTACACCTCCATCATGAAGAATGGTGTTTGGGACATAGTACCAATATTGGAGGGGAAGTCAGTTTTGAGTTCTAGGTGGCTCTACAAAATTAATCATGTTACAAATGGTAACATCTAGAAGTTCAAGGTAAGGTTTGGGATGAGAGGGTTCTCCTAGAAAGAGGGAGTGGACTATGAGGAGACTTTTGCTCTAGTTTCCAGATACACTTCTATTAGAGAAGTTATATCTTTAGCTTTATATATGGGATGGAAAATTCATAAAATGGATGTGAAGATAACTTTCCTTAATGGGATCATTGAGGAAGAAGTGTACATAGAGAAATCTCAAGGATTTGAGGTAAAAGGGAAGGAGTCCCATGTTTGTAGGCTTAAGAACACCTTATATGGACTCAAACAAGCACTGAGAGCATGATATTCTAGGATATATGGATACTTGCAAAGTACATGCTTTGTAAAAAGTGATGTAGATCCTAATCTACATTACATATTTGTTGGGACTGATCTACTCATTTTGGTTCTATATGTAGATGACTTGTTTCTTACAGGTGCAAAGAAGCTCATTGCAGGTTGCAAAGTAGATATGGCAGCTGAGTTTGAGATGAAGGACATTGGCATGATGCATTACTTATTGGGTTTGGAGGTTTGGCAAAGACCAGGGGAGATATTCCTTAGGTAGGGTAAGTATACAGTTGAATCCTAAAGAGGTTTTAGATGGAGGACTGCAAACTTATGGCCACGCCCATGATAACTAATCCAAAGAAGGTGACAACTTTAAATTCAGAATTAGTGGACCCTAAATTGTACAAGTAGCTAATAGGATCCTTGATGTATTTGGTCAACACTAGATCAAATATGTATTTTGCAGTGAACACCTTGAGTCAGTTCATGGTGGAGCCAAGGTAGGAGCATTGGGTAACAGTAAAACATGTGCTTAGATACTTTAGGGGCATGGTGGAGTATGGTTTGAGATATATTGGAGATGGTGAAGTGAGGTTGCAGGGGTATATAGACTCAAACTGGGTAGGTAGTATAGCATATAGGAAGAGCACCTCAGAGTGTTGCTTTAGCTTGGGATTAGACATGATATCCTAGTATAGAAGGAAGTAGACTTTTATGGTACTTAGCTCAATAGAGGCTAAATACATGGAAACCAATATTACTAGTTATGAGGCCATCTGGATTTTAAAGTTTCTTACAATATTTATTGATGAGGATTTGGATCCCATGGTGATATACTGTGACAATAAGAGTTGCATCAAACTCTTTGATAATCTAGTATTTCATGACAAGTCCAAACACATAGATATAAAATATCAATATTATAAATCATATCACAAAGGTTTCTTAGATAAAAATTATCAAAATATTTTTGCTCTAGTTTCTTGGGAGTTAATGTAATAAATATACCATTGATATCACTTATTATAGCCTTCTTTTGCCTAGCCTATTAAAACACAATGAACATATTCCTCTTCAAAAAGTATCAAAAGTTCATTTTTTTTTGCAAAAAATCCATAAAGGCTATATTCCTTATTAAGGTGGAAAGAGAAAACCACCTTTTGTAGCTCCTCTATCTAGACCTTTCTAAACAAGATTCCATTAAAAATTTACTATAAGCCTCTTTATATTTCCCAACCTTTGAGATAATGTCTTTGAAATAATTAATTGCTTCTTTCCTAATATATTTTTTTCTCAATACTTCTTCCATATTGAGTTGAAATATTACCATTAGTGGGTACCAATATGACTTATATATATATATATATATATATATATATATATATATATATATATATATATATATATATATATATATATATATATATATATATATATATATATATATATGTTTTCATATTATTTGCTTCATCTTGAGTTTGTAGGCTAACTAGTAGTTGATTATGTCTTGTATATACTATCCAGGTTTTATCTGCCATCACTCTAAACTCTTTATGAATCTTGTCCACCATATCTACCAAGACCTTTCCAAATTAAAAAATTCTATATATTTTAACTAGATCCATGGTGGTCTCTTCTACTTCCTATTTTCACCATTGAGGTTTCCTTTTCCTTGTAATTACCTCCTTAGTTATTAAATTTATCAAAAAATTTAGATGAAGTTCAAAATTCGTTGAATTTAAAACCCTAATGCATAAATTTGTCAAAAAAACCCTAAATTTAGTAGGAAAAAAAACTAAGTGGGAAATAGACGTAGGAAACATGCAGGAAGAGAAAAATACATGCAAGCTATTTTAGATGAATTTTAAGAAGAGGGCTTTTACACTGAGCCATTGGGATGATGTTGTTTGTTGTGAATGCAGTGTTGGGTTACTTGCTAATGTTGGCAGTGTTTGAAGCGATTATGGCAATCAATATTCCCTGTAGTTTTTAAGATTGTAGTACATTCAATCCTTATTTTTTTTTATGATTTAAATTTTTTATTCAAAATGGGTTTTGACAGGCTCCCAAAACCTGATTACATCAACAACAAAAGTGTTGAACAAGCAAAAGACAAAGCGAGAAGTAAAAATGGGGGAACACAGTCCCACAATAAGGAAGACAAAAAGGAACAAAAAAAAGAGAGGATGGGCAAAACATGAGGATACCCTAAGATAAACAACAGATCATGCACAAAGAAGGCATTAAGCCTCCTCTTCAGCTTCAACATCTTCATCCTTAGGCTCTTATTTTATCTCATCCTCACCTTCATCCTCAGTGTTGTTAGAAGCCACAAAGTTCTTATCATCATCCTTGACTTCATCCATGGCATTGTCCTTGCCATCATCCTCGAAGAAATTTTTGAAAATTAGAAAATTCAGGGTGTTACAAAGGTCCATTATGTGATAAATGTAGTTGGAAATCAATTTAATGATGTACTGCTTCAGGAATTGGTCAAGTACATCCTTATCCTCCTCATCGAAGTCTATTACAAATATTTTCTTTTTCTATGCAAGCTTTTCCAGATGTGGTGAGGATTTTACGATTCTCTCTAATTTCTCAGGAAAACCTCACTAATGGTGATGGCACCAAGTACCAAATATACGTGGGTGTCGAGGAGGAACAAAAGATAAAATATTATAGCTGATTGGTTAGGCATCATTACTAGTTATCACATATTTTTCTTGATCCACAATGTCAATGATTTCTTGTGGCATGCCACTTGTCCAAGTCATTAGACTCATGGCATTGACACCATAATTTGCTAATTTGTTAGCAACCTTGTTGCTTTCTCTGAATGTGTGCTGGAAAATAATATCTTGTTGATTTTGACTCAAAATCTTGGCTTCCTCAATGCAGTCCTTAACCCTCCATGAAGGATTTTTGTTGTTCTTTAGGTATTTGATTGTGTTGAGTGAGTCTCCCTCGACCATGAGCCTGCTTGGTTGGTTTTTTGTGAGGAAACATTCTCTCCACATGGCTCTGGCTTCAAAAATCTATTTTTTCTTAATACCCAAGTGTTCCACATAGGTAAGGATGATGCTTCCTTTATGATCTCTGAGGATACCCCCAACACCTACTTTTCCAGGGTTACCCTTGGCTGCACCATCAAAGTTTAGTTTAATCCATCCTATAGGGGGAGGGATCCATTTGGAGTGGGCTCTTAAATTGGGGGAAGGCTGAATTTGATTTTCCACAATAGGAATATTCAGGGAGCGGCTCAAGGAAGTCTCAAAGCTGGAGGTAGGATGAGTGGAGAGAGGAATGAGGGTAGCATTTTCAGTGGCAAAGGATAGGATTTTATTAGTGACAAGGTCAGGATTCATCTTCTTGTTAGAGAAGATTCTATGATTTCTTTCTAGCCATATTTACCACAAAAAATGATGAAGACAAGTTTGCCAAAGGAACTTGAGATGGGTATTGTGGAAAGGATTAGGCCATTGAAGGAAGAGCTCAACAATGGAACAAGGCCTAGCCTAGAGGATGTGGAAGGTTTGAAGGATCTTGTTAAGGATGGAGGAGGAAAAAGGGTATGAAAGGAAAATGTGGTGAGGGGAATCCCAGTCAACCAGACAAATAAAACGCATATTTGGGACATTCGATCCTTATTTTCACTATAGCGGACTAGCTCTAATTTTAACATACTTCTAAGTTCTCATAAGATGTGTATAATTTGGGTGGTTTAAGGCCAAAAAAATGTAAAGGGTGTGGACTATATATTTTTGTAACCTTTAGATTTATTTATTTTTTCAAAGTTTGAATCTTATATTAATAGGATTTCATATCATATTTTTTTGGATTATATTTTTTGGGATTTTAGAATTATAAAAGTTTAAAGTTTGTAAGGATTGAATTCTACCGGTTGTACACCATACTTCCATTCTATTGGATGACCTTTATGAGGATAATTTTATATGGCTTATTGTCATGTAGGCATTAAAAATTATTTTACTTTTACTTTTATATAATTTTATTAAAAATATAAAATATTATACAAATATTTAAAAATGTTCAAATAAAAAATAAATATATTAAATGAATTCTTGTATTATATCATATTAAATGAATTCTTGTATTCTCACCTTCTTTATTTTTGTGTTCTTAAATGGAATTATTAATGTTTGTTTCGAGTCTGTTTGAGTTTTTTAGTTACTAATTTATTTACATAACATTGAAAGGATATATGTACATATATAATATATCGAATTTTATGTTGAATTTTTAAACATGTCGAATTTTTTTTGAACTTCAAGAGTGTTGAACTCGAACATGAACTTGACATTGATAACTAAGATTGCCTCAATGATCTTTTGCAAGGGGTTAGGACCTTTTGTTATTTCCTTAGACCTTGGCATTCCAATCTCAAATGACCAAATATCCTTATTTTTTATCCTTATCATCCTAAATTTAGTAAAGAATTTATTCACCCACTCTTTCTTTATCTCTAGCTTCACATTCCTAATGACCAAGTCTCTAATGTTATCTTATATAAGTTCATGTTCCAATTTTAGTAGTCCAATAATCCCCTAGATATCTAGGATGGAAAAATCAGGAATGATGATCAAATCCTCCCTTGTCAACTTTTCTCAAATGCTGTGTTTAGTTTCATGACAACTTGTTTAAATATTAGGTTATTCTTCCCTATAGTGTATGCCACTTTAAAATTGATCCCCTTTTGCTTTGATATTATTAAAATATCATTAAATAGAGTAGGGAGATCATTTTTCTTCCTGATCCTTTCAGGAAGTGGTATTTTTTTGCAATTGGGTGAGAAAATAATTTTGATGATCATGAGCTTGATATTCAAGTCCAATACATTTTCTTGTCCATTCTCCCTACTACCTTTGTACCATCTACTGGTTGGAAGTGTCATCAAGATTTTCTTTTCCATCAGTATTCTTCTTCATTTAATTCTTCTTCCTCTTTTCTAGTGATGGCTTACTTTTCTTATTTGTTAGGTCATTGTCATCATCATGGTCACCACCACACTACCTCCTCCAATAGTTTTATCCATAGCTCTAACCTACCTCTATTTTTATGAAGAGATTTTAACTTTCAAATGTACCTTGAGAATCTATGTTCAAAGAGGATTGTTGGATAGGCTATTATGTTCTAGGGTCCTCTTTGACAACTTCAATCATATTTAAATTTTGACATTGAATGGGTGAGATACTAGGAGAATCTCTTCCTATAATAACAACTCTTATTACTTAGAACTTTACATCATCCCCCACTTATTATGAGAAAAATAATTTGACAAGGGGTTTTCATGTAAGTCATATATTCACTCCTAAGAAAATTTTATGTTTTCTATGTCAATTAGTTAGATAAGAACTCTCATACTCCTCATCACATGATGAATCCTCAAATCCTCTCAATTTTTATTTATCCATTACTTCTTGATAATTTTAGAATAGAATCCATGCTATCTGGATACTAGGATCTCTTATTACTCACTTATGAACTCCCTAGTTGCCATCACAGCTGAACTAGAAGTCTTCATCATTAAGATCATGGTCAAAAATCACATTCACATTTCTTAATTAGGAGGCTCATATTACACCTCTTCTATCATAATTCCTACTTTTTTTTTTTTTGGTAATTATTTTAATATATTAACAGTGGGTTTTTATAGAGGATCCCAAAACCTTATGTACAAAATTAGCCATATTTCTAATGATGCATCATACCTCTTGGCTGTAACAATAAGCCTAATTGCAAGTAAAGCCATCCTAATGCTAAAGACTTGGAAACTGTAAAAAGGGCTTTTAGGCCTGGAAAACCAACAAAAAAGAAACAGGACCAAACCGAAGGAACACCAAGTAGAGCTCGAAGAAATGAAATGAGGAAAGCAAAACAGACAAGACACCATGGATAGCTAAGTAGACAAAATTGCCATGCCACACCAAAACTCGTCGGAGGGGGCTTTCCAAAAACTGTGCAAGGAAAGCTTCATGAATGGATGTCTGCTATGGCTAAAATTTCCACCTCGGATGGGAAGCGAGATCGCCACACGATCGAAAATGTGGTCACGAGCCCTTTGTTGGCCATGTGGTCGGCCACACGATTACCTTCTCTCAAATTATGATTTGCTTTCCACCTACCACGATAGGAGAGAAGCGTTCTTGCCTCGAGGATGATGTTGTAGAATTTCCAAGATGGATTTTTGGTGCCAAGAAGGTAATTCACGATGTTGAGCGAGTCACCCTCAATAATAAGAGGTCGAGGATCCTCAGAGAGTATTCGAATACCTTTCAGAGTGCCTCGGGATTCGGCATAGTGATTTTTTTGGGAGCCCAAATCTTCACAATAGGCCATCACAAGATTCCCATCATGATCTCTGACAACACCCCCAGCACCAGCGGGCCCAGGATTCCCCTTAGCCACTCCATCAAATTTTAATTTAATCCACCCCATGGGGGGTTTGGTCCAAACAATATTCCTTTGATAGGGCCCTTTAACAACCTCCAGAAATAGCCAGAGATTCATCATTTTGAGAATTGCTTATTTGCTTGGAAGGTAGGGACGGGGACTGGGAACAACAATAGAATTCTCGATGGCGTAGGACAACGCCATTTGAGCAACAAAAGGGGGCCCTCTAGGAGCTCTGCCAAATATTCTGGCATTCCTCTCTAACCAAATTTGCCAAATTGAATGATAGAAGGAGGCCTCGAGGAGGAAGCAAAGTTTGGGATTCTTGAAAGGATTAGGCCATTGGTGGAAAGCATCTCTAAGGGAACGGGGAGAGCACCATAGGATTTGGAAGGAGGATAGGACAATACTAAGAACAGAGTGGGAAAATGGGAAATGCAAGAATAAATGATCCCTCATCTCACAATCTGCAAGACACAAGTAACACCTGTTGGGGAAGGCAAAACCTCTCTTGTGAAGGTTGTCAATTGTTAAGGCTTTGTTGTGGAAAGAAATCCATGCAAAGAAGTTGATTTTAGGGACGACTCCTTTCCTCCACATAGTATTCCACCTGTAGTCCAGAGTAGTCTTGGTGGTAAGAAACTCATAAGCTGATTTAACAGAAAAAAGCCCATCCTCCGTACCACTCCAGATGATTCTATCATTCCTCCTGGAAGAAGGAATTAAAACCGACTGGAGGATATTTGCAAGAAAGGTAACCTCATTATTAAACCCCTCCACAATTGGAATCTTCCACCGAGGAAAATAGGTGCTTCGGTCTATGAACTCTGCCACCCTGAGTTGGGAGTTAGGGTCAGTCAAACCTCTCAGCCCAACGAGATTCACCCTCGACCCAAGGGCTTCTTTAGTCGCCCATCTATCCTTCCAAAAGAAAATGAGGTTGCCATCACCCAAAATCTAGCAGGCTCCCAGGCTGATCAAATGTTGGGTTTAGAGCACAGATTTCCAAAAGGTCGATGCCACGGAGGAGGTCTCAAAATCCAAGAAGGAAATGGGGCCAAGATACTTCTTTTTAACCAACTTAACCCACTCCACCGGGTCGCTAGATAGAATCCTCCAAGCGTGCTTTGCTATCAGATCCTAATTCATAAGTCTTGATCTTCTCAACCCCAGACCGCCTTGGTCTATCCTCGAACACACCTTGTCCCAGGAAACAAGGGGGAGTCTAGATTTCTCTTCGCTACCAAACCATAGAAAGGTCCTCTGAATCTTCTCAATTTTGGAGTGAACTGCAACCAGAAGCATGAACACCGACATGAAGTAGGTTGGGATCCCCTAAAGACAAGCTTTGGTAAGGGTGGCTTTTCCAGCTTACGATAAGAGTTTGCCCTTCCAAGTTCTGAGTTTCTTGTGAAGGCGCTCAAGAATCATGTTCCACATATCCCCACTCGCCCGCCCGCTATAAGATAGAGGCAACCCCAGATAGGACGTAGGCAAGGAATCAATAATGCATTCAAGAATTCTAGCAATCTGAAGTTGCTTGCGCAGGGGAGTGTTAATAAAATAGATTTTGCTCTTAATGTAGTTGACCTTTTGCCTTGTAGATTGCTCATAACGGGACAGGATCCGCTTGAGCGATTTAGCTTGGACAATGGATGCCCCAGTGGAGATGAGGGTGTCATCCACAAATTGCTGATGAGTGACATGATCAACTCTAGAAGTCAAAAAAATGCCAGAAATCTTGTTCTGATGAAGAGCCTCTTTCATGGACCAACTCAGAACCTCCGCTAGAAGAATGAAAAGGATGGGGGATAAAGGATCGCCCTGTCTGAGGCCTCTGGTGCTTTGGAAATACCTAGCTAGGGACCCATTGACCAGGACAAAAAAAAAGGGAGTGGATATACAACTGTAGACAAGGTCAATCCAGTGGGGATGAAAGTCGAACTTGAGGAGGACTGCACACAAAAAATTTTGATCAACCCGATCAAAGGCTTTGTTCATGTCGAGCTTAAGAAAAAAAGCAGCATTCTTGGAGCGGTAAGCGGAATGAAGGGTCTCATGGACAGTGATGACACCATCAAGAATGTTTCTACCTTTAACAGTGCTTCCCTGATAAGGATCAATAAGGATGGGGAGGACTGTTTTGAGTCTATTGGCTATAGACTTGGTAAGAATATTGTAAAAAACATTGCACAGGCTTATGGGCCGATAGTCAGAGAAACTTTTGCAGGCAGGAGACTTAGTAATGAGGGCAAAAAATGTGGAATTGAGTTTTGGGTGGATGGATCTGGAAGCTTGAATAACCCGAATAGCATCGCACACATCCGAACCCACGACCTCCCACATCTTGGAAGAATCAGGGGGGAAACCATCGAGGCCAGAGGCCTTATCTGGTTGCATGAAGAACAATGCTTCTTTAATCTCGGATGAGGAAAAATGTTCCAGAAGCTTAATGGTTACCTCATGGGGGACTTTAGTTAGAAAATTGGCGAGCAGAGATTTTTGGACCTGAAGGTTGCTATCCGGAGGAGTGCCAAGCAAATCCTGAAAAAAGTCAAACGCTTCGCTCCTGATTTCCTCTATCTCCCTGGTAATGCACCCATCCTTACAAGCCACTTATATGATCTTGTTGGCCACTCTGTGCCTCATAGTAGATGCATGGAAAAACCTCGTGTTGGTGTCTCCATTCTTCAACCAAAGGTCACAAGATTTCTGGCACCAGAACATTTCCTCCCTAGTGAGAATAGAATGAAAGTCCACCAAAAGACTCCGCTCTTCCTCCTTGAGACCATCAGTGTAACCTTCGAGTTCCATCCTTTCCTCCAAAACCTTCAGGTTCTCAGAGATGGACTTTTTGGACTAAAAAATTTTGTCGAAAACCTCTTTATTCCAAACTTTCAGCTTTTATTTGACCATTTTGAGCTTTAGAGCCACCCTCTTAGGAGCATTTCCTTCCACCTTCAATTGCCACCATGCTGAAACCAAACCTTTGAAGTCCTTGTGAGAGATCCACATGGATTCAAATCTGAAGGGGGTTTTAAAAATAGGCCCATCATCCGCCTCTAAGAAAATAGGGTTATGGTCAGACCCAATCCTTGGAAGAGCCGAAAGGATAGCCCCGCCAAGGATAGGATTCTTGGGACAAAAAATCTGTCGAGCTTGAATTGAATCAAACCACTCCCAATCCTTCTGTTACTACAAGTGAAGGAAGCCTCTTTGAGTTCGATGTCGAGCAAGCCATTAGTAGAGACAAAATCCCTGAAGTCCTCCAAGCTGCAGTTGAAGTGGTCGAATCCTCCTTTTTTTTTTGAAGGATGAAGGGGACAATTGAAGTCACCCCCTAAAACCCAAGGAAAATTACTAAAATTCTCCCTCATATGAGAGATAGCTTTCCACATTTTTGCTCTCTCTATGGTAGAATTTGAAGCATAAACGTTGGACAAAATCCAGGAAAAATTTGTGGTTTTGGACTGGAATAGTACATTGATGATTCTGTTGGAAGTTGATAGCAGGCTGCCCTCAAACATCAAAGGGTCCCATAGAACTATGAGTCCTCCCGCTATTCCCACTGTAGGTCTAGACAGACAATTTGCCTTGGCCTAAATGGCCTTCGCAACTTTATCAGAGGAGATAGCATCGACCTTGGTCTCTTGCAAAATAAGGATGAAAGGATTAGTCCTCCTACGGAGATCAGCCACTAACCTTCGTTTGGCTACACCGTTCAGTCCTCTCACATTCCATGAGAGGACTTTCATCTGGATAGTTTGAGATTTTTCTTGCCTCCCCTTCCTTGTTGAGGGGGAGGTTTTGATGCATGCGCTTCGTCCGTCTGAGCGCCACAGTCATCTAGAACCAGAAAACACTGGGTTCCATTTGGAACGTCATTTGCTGTCTCTTTGTCCTGCCTGTATTTGTTAGGAGGATGGCCCTGCTTCCTCTCACTACAAAAATCCACACTTTGCTTTTGGCTCCTCGTGTTTCGGGGGCTAATGTGACCAGGTTGTTCACCCCTCCTTCATAAGAGGTAATCTTCTAGCATCATCTACGACTGGCTAAAATCGGGATGACCCATATCTTGGGGCAGAGAAACAGTCTGAGTCACAATTTGGGATGGGGTCCATTCCTTCTCTTCCTACGATTCACTTTCCAAGTGGGAGTCTTCTCCTTGCTGATTGTCATCCTCAAGTTGGTCGGGGTCTGATTGGAGAGTGGGATTCTCTTCAGGTTGAGAGAGTCCTACACAGACTCTAGAGGGGCCTGGAGATTCATGACCCTTCGCATCTAGAAGATTTGACTGCTTTGCCTGATCTTCCCCATGCTCCAGGGGGTTGTCATTTTCATGCTTTTGCTTACCCGATTTTTGAAGAGGACACTGGGATTGGAGGTGCCCTTGGGACCAACACTAGGGGTAGAAAGCTGGTCTATTTTCATAGACAATAGCTTGTTTATGAAGAAAGGTACCTCCAGATCGAAGAGTGATGAAAGTTGGGAGTTTCGCCTCCAAATCTACCAGAACACAAAAACAGGCTTGGAAAAACCTTGTTCAAGCTCGGGTGGGTGGGTCAATGGTGACCAACTCCCTAATGGAGTGCGCAATACCCCTTATGACATTTTCATGCCAACCAAAGAGGGGAAGATTTGAGAGCCTAACCCATATTGGGGCAATGTTGATTTTCTGGGTATCAGGACTGAAATCCATGTCCCACTTCCTAAGGAATTAACTTCTGTGGCCTAGAAACCATGGCTCGCCAGCCAAAATTTTATAGTAATCCTCCTTATTGTTCAGTCTAATGGCAAAAAAACCTCGGGATAGGGCTGCTAGCTCCATATGACTAGAAGTCCTCCATTTGCTTGCTGCCCACTTTCGAATAGTTTCCATGTCAAGACGGCCGCCAATGAATTTGCCTATGAGGATAAATTTCTCAAACTCCATAAAGCTTGAAAGAACTTCTGTCGGGATGTCTAGCTCATCCCCAACCAAAAAAAACTCTTTGGTAAAAAACTTGTTTAGGGTTTATGATGCCGCTTCCTGGGAATAAGACTTTTGAGCCCCACCACCCCCTTTGTTTGGTGGGTCCTTACCTCGACTGACACCGTCAACAACCTGGTCTTCTTCAATGGGTCCAGACGCTTTCGCACCTTCGGATCCTTGGTGCCCTTCGATTGCTCCACTGTGCCCAAGACACGAACTATAGCCACTCCTGAGCTCCCCTGTAGATGACTTCCCACCCATCGACATATCCTCCCTCCCCACACTTGGAGACTACTGCTCCACTCTCTGACTGTTGGCGGCTGTTGGTTTCACCCTTCTTCTACTCTGCTGGTTGAAACCCTAGCTCTACGACTGCCCTGTGCTCGCTTTTCCTCTCTTCGGTCATAAATCTTAATTTAATTAATTTGTTTTCATATTTATGATGAGTAATGCATCTGCATTACATAGCCTTAGAGATTCAACTCATCATAATTCCTACTTTTAGTAACAACTATAAAATGAAATTGTTGTATCACTCCCTCCAAATTGCTTAAGTCCCTGGTGGACTTGTATGTGTAGTATCCAATAGTAAATGGAAATCTACCAAACCCTTAAGGGGTTTCTTAATGAACTTATTTAGAAAAGGAAGGATTTATCAGTAGAAATCCCTAAGGATGAGGTCACTAGTAAGCTTGATGGAAAGTGTCATTGGCTTACTCATATCTCTATAATCCCAAATATATAAATAGGATCCATCTTGTACATACTAATCTACATAGGGATGTATCGATTTCATCACATATTTTGATAATTTTGTGTAGTTATCCTTACTAAAATTTTTAAATATGTGATTGAGGAAACCATCATAGATGAAAACCCCCTTTCTTATTCTAATTTTTGAGTAAAATGTAGGGTAACACTAGGAATAGATAGCCCTTGATAAAAAAATTCTTTATTCTTAAATTTTCCTATTAGAAATGATTTTTAAAAGAATAAAAATCAAATACAAGATCATGTAAATGTTAGTCGAAAGTTTGTCTAATGGTAAGGATTGTGCACCCATAGACCTTGACCAACTTTGAATGGCCCCAAGACCAGAGATCTCAGGGTCAATCTCTAGAGAAGATCGACTCCTTGCAGGTCCTAACTAAATGTTTAGGAAAAGGGAAAGAGGGGAGGCTAAAGAAAACATAAATCTAGAACACAAAGTGGTGTAGATCCAATCACATCAAGATACATGCCTGATAAGTCTAAAACATAAACAACATTCATGGACTACCTAACAGACCAGCCACTAATTTCATTAACCAATTACGCACATTACTCTACTAAGAATTCCATAATTAAGGAACTAGTAGCATGAAATCTAGATAGCATAATTAAAGCTAGTTCATTCACTTAACTATAGCAAAAATAATCAACAGAGTAAAATCATACATACATGAAAATAATTGAAGGCCAGATAGTAATCCACTTGTATTGTAGTATGCATCAAACTATACATGGAGGTTGTAATGACTGGAGAGCTGACACTAAAACATACATTACAAACATGTATATATAGCCCCTTTCCAAGGGTGGGCTTTTGAAAATAAAATATATACAACATTAATGGTGGATCAGGATGTCAACATTCAACTTGTTCAAGTGATCTTCTTCGTGATTTCTCTAACATAGATAAAACATTCTTCACTGCATTCGGATGGGAATTACTAACATACCCTACCTGGGCCTTCCTTGCTAATCAATGCATCTGATGCCACCACTGCTTCTAAATATCTTTTTGGTAGCTTGTGGTAGTTGCTCTGCATCAACTTCTCAACTACCACCTTACGTACTTGATCTGGTTAGCCATTAAATTCACCCATCTGTTGCACCCTTGGATTCAACGATCAAGTAAGCTTGGTGGGAAGAGGAAGTTTGAATTAGGCCTTCATGCATTTATTGTTGGATGGGACAGAGGTTTGGATTGGGCGTACACCTGGGTTAGCCTCCCTTCATGTATCTAGACTATATTTCTCTAGGATGGGGAAATGGGCACCCTTGCTCATCTTCTTCTTTCCATTCTTTTCGCCTTCACTTGTGGTTGAACAAAGCTCGGATGGGACTTTGGGCCTACCACCTTCTGACTCTGCCTCTCAATTTTTTGACTCTATGATCATATCGCTTGGGCGGCAATTCGGGACTCCCCTTATTTTTGACATTCTCCCAATCATCCGTCTAATTTCTTTCTTCTTTAGATGGGACTTTGGGATCACCTACAATGGGAATCACCACCCATTCTTCCATCACATATATCCTTAACTTGTCATCTTTTGAGCGGGAATTTTGAACAATGAAGGGCCCAGATGCAACCCATTTCTCCATCTAGCCTTTCTCTTTGACCGCTTTTCAAAATAGCCCCTCACCTTTTTTCTTTCTCCTTTCCTTGATTTGAACAAAATAGTGGGTGTAGAAAAACTACCCACATTCTTGGTGACTTACGGGGGGCTTCTACTTGCAAGAAGGTACAGAACCCAGCTAACCACTTCTTTTCAAAGCTTCAAAACAAAACATCAAACAATCAAACAAAACTTTTGGCCACATCCATTGGGCTATGGAGTCTACCATATCATAAATGAAACTAAAAAATGAAACATGAAAATTCACTTTTCATGACTTAATCTAGACCCGACGGGTCTCTTAATTTTTCTACTACTACCTAGGATGACTCAGCATGAGGGATGACCACTTGAGGAATAGCTGCATTCTGTAGTTTGCTATACATTTTTGCCTAGTTCTCCATGGAAGGGATAGGCACACTTTTCATTTGTTCCACAATGTACTTGAGTCTGCACCGCTCTTGGCCAGGCGGGTCTTTGTATCTTTTAGCCATCTGATCAGAAATGATTGAGAGACTAAATATCTTGGAGATCAGATTGAAAAGTTGATCCGACGTTATAGGTTCTTGCAAGACCGTGATCATACTTTCATCTTCCTCAAGATCTTGGAATAGCTTCTCAAGATTTTGCTCTAAATATAATTGATGATTGTTGTCCCAAAATTTGGGTGACCCAAGTGCTTTGAGTTGCTCATTAAATTCATTCATCACCCCAAGCTCCTTCTTCAGTATGTCCAAAAGCTTGGTGCCTTCATAGTACAAATCAATCAGGTGCAAAACCTATTGTATCATGATTTTATATTGCTCCCTCTCATATCTCTGACAAATACGGGGACTGACACTATGATTGCTCAACATTATTCGCAAAGTAGCCACCTATGGGCTCATATTATGTATGATTTCATTCCTTCTACTGAACTCAACCTTTGCCACCATCAAGATTTCAAGATTGCTCTCTATTGTCAATGTAAAAGGAGCAATAATCTTCAAAGCTGCTTCCTTTGCTTTCCTCAAATGGATGAGCCTGACTCTCCTTAAATTATCCTTTGAAATGGTAGGCCTAGTAGGCCTCTCCTTTTCCTTCTATAGCTCTTCAAGAAGATGATTAAACTCATTCTCTTGTTGTTGCATCTTTCCTCTATATTCATTAAGCAGGAGCTCTTGCTGGTGCATCTTCAGTTTGAATTCCTCATTACATTGCTCTAGCCTACTATTCATTTCCTGCAACTGATTTTTGAGTTTAACAATATCATCCTCCTTTTTCTACAACATCTCGGGTGAGGGAGCCTTGTTCAATGTATCACTCAATGTCTTGTTCCTACTTTCAATGGTCTTCATTTCTCAATGTACCCGATGATACTGAGCCTCAAAGTTCTCTCACTCTTTTCTTCGCTATTTTCATATTCTTTTCAACATTCTTTACTTTGAGGTACAAAGTATCAGAGTTCACATGTGATGCTTTCAGCACTTCAATAGAGGGGATATCATCAATGTTCTTGGTGAAGTGCTCAAATTCCTAGTCATCATATTTCATGTCTACTTTTGCTTTCTTAACTCTAGGTTTGGCAATCACCTTGTGTTGTCTTCCCTCAATCGGGTCAAGCTCATGTAAAACCATCATGGTGGCCTCTTCCTAGCTTTGGTGCTCCTACTAAAGCTGCTCCTCTACCCATATTTTCTGATTATCTCTTGCCACATGCACAACCTTGAAAATATTTGGTTCTTCTTCTTCCATTTCTTGAGATGGAAGTGGAAAAGACATCATAGAGGACAATGGGGATACAAGAAGTGTTGCCAACGCCTATTCTTGGTTTGCACTAGTTGACTGACTCATAGTTTTGGTAATGACTGACACTGATGAAGGGGAAAATTGTTGGGGCAATTTTTGTGAAGGAGGTGGAGGGGTGATAGAGAATGTAGGAATGACTGATGGATTGGACAAAGATATAGGGATGGATGCTTTCAGTGGATTAGGAGGAAGATCCGAGGATGGACCAAAAAATGGAGAAGGTGATGATGAAGGCTCAAGGAAATATTTCTCTGCTATAGGCCTTGTGGTCAATATTATTTCAGAAGAGGGGGAACATCAGTGAAAAGGGGAGGATGATTCAGTGAATTGCTAGGAGGATCTTGATTTGGAGAAGGGGTGTTGAGTTGTACCTATAAAGGAACTTGTTCTTCTTCAGGCTCCACAATATTTAGACTTGCCTTAGAATGATGTGTCGGTACTCTTGATTTCTTCACTTGCACCACCTTAGATTGTAGTCACTAATGCTTGTGCCCTGGCTCTTGCTCCTTCGAAACAACTAGACTTGAGTGGGTCCTTTTCTTTTCGCTCTACACTGATCTCTGAGGAGAGGACCCGGATGAATGACAAGTCTCTTGAAGGGTTTTACTCGACCTCGTTCTCCTACTACCTTGCAGTTTCTAGGAGGAAGAGACTTTTGGTTCAACTTGCGCTCCATGGGCCACATCATCAGATTCTTCTTGAGAATTTAGGCCCTCCAGCTCCTGATCTCCTTCCTGATCATCACTACTTCCTCCTACAATAGGCTCCACAGGATCAAATTTCTTCAATACTTTTGGGCAAATATTATCATCCTTTATCTCCCACCACTGATCAATGTGAGCCATAAATTTTATGTGAAATTTAACATCCACCGATCCTAGGAGGATTTCTCTGATATCATCTTTCTCACACTTCATTATCCACCACTGTTCTACCTTCTCGTCATCATCCCAACCCTTTTGCTACCCAACTCGCTCAAATAAAGTGGTTGTTATTCTCTGATCAGGGTTCCTTTCAGGGTCAAACACCCTCTTGTATGGATATGAGGACCTCCATGGTGGGTGCTTATGGAATTCAAACTAGGTAAATGGAACCAACCGATCCTCTGGGAGATTAATGAATTTTAGAACACCTAAATTTACCTCATTCTCCTGATGTTCAAATGGTCGAGGCTTGACATTATTGGCAACCTTCTTCTTAATGACACCATCAGGATCATAATACCATCGAGGAGGCATTATTTCCAATCCTAAAGCATGCAACTTATTATCCAATTTTAGATATGTAGCCTAGTCTCTGAAGGGATTACTGATGGGATTATACACTACAAGAAACTAAAAAATTATTTTCTTCTTCGCCCCTTGACCATGCTTATCTTCTACTACAATGGCTTACCTACAGACTTCAAGCCCAAATATCCAATCTATGACATAATAAGGGAGAAGAAAGGGGAAACCAAAGAAGCCATACAATCTTACGCATGTTCCTTCTGCTAGAAAATACCAATCTCCTACTTCAAGAAATTTTATCCTTAAAAACTATACAACCCTCTCAAAAGATGAGGACAACTACCATAAACATAGGCCAAATCTGGACCAAGGAAACTCTTGTTAAACTCTAAATAGGATTGGCTTCTCCTAAGGGAATGTGTCTAATCGACGACTAGGCGAGGGTTAGCCCCTGCAATTTGCATAGAATGTGTTGTTCTTGGCATAAAGAAAAGAAATAACCAGGCCAAGTAAGAAGGGAAATGAAATTTCATACTTTGCTTGGACTGATATTCTACCAATTGCTTCCTCATGTTCTTAGCCAAAAATTTAGCCCAATCTAGCTTTATTGACCTGTGAGCCCTCAATACAACGTGCACCAAAGCTATCTGCTCTGAAAGTACTATTTTGTCTATCTTAGCACCTTGCACTATGGCTATCATGCTCAAGATTGGTTGAACATCTTCCTTGAATTGTGCTAATTGCTAGGTCCTTTCTAAATAATCCTCAGGTAAGCTTCTCAAGCTTAAGACTTCTTTCATCCAAGTTTTTGGACCCTCCTCTACAAGCTTTTCTCTTTGGGACTTCTCCTTAATGACTTTGAGGTGTTTAATGGATACATCTTCGAGAGAGGGCTTTGGGATCATGAATGCTTTTCTTACATTCTGAGTAGTTATCTAAAATAGAGGGTGTCCATCTTATCCTCTAACTATCCTCATACTAGCATCATAGAATTTTGCTACAATATCCACTAGCTCAAGATAAGAATGCATAACAATTGGTAGGAACATTGCCAATTGCGTGTTCCATGGAGCTACCCTAGTGATACTGGAGTTTATTGACTTTACCTTTTGCTCTACTCCCATTCGAGACAACTTTGCTTTGGCCTTCAAAGTGATGCATGTATCCGTGATTCCTTCGAACGAGTCCTCAAACTTCTTCTTTGGCTTTGCCTTGGTCATTTTGCTCAGCTCTGTTTTTACTCACCAGGACTATAAGGTTCAGAACGCTCGAAGCCTATCAGCTTATCAACCAACCTTCTTCTAAAGAGCATGAACAATACTCAATAGACACTACATCATCCTGGAGCTTCTACCAGCATTACCTTCTTATAACATCAGAATGTAGGACCGATAGGATTGGTGATCAGAGCTATTGCATAGAATATCCCACTTTCTTCGAGGTAAATCCAATTGATGTGCAAAGTCTTGTCAGATTTCCTTCACCAACATTTCTTGGATTGTGGACCTCAGGCCAATGAAATGATTTAGGTGAGCACATTTCCTTTTAGAAATAGTTGGATCATTATTTTCCCAAGCCGATCTTGCTTCAGACTTCATTCTTCTTTAATTTATTACACATGCTTAAATTCATCTAAAGAATGTGCTTCTACCACATTTTCTATAAATGCACCTCTTCAATAGGTGCCAACTGGATGACCATACCCTTTTATGGTCATTATGCATATTAAGGCCACTTGATGTACGTGCCCATGATCTTCTTCTTTGATTTTATCGAGATGGAGCATTGGCCATTTGTACGCATGCAATTATGCTTGTTGGGCACTCTTTCCAATTTGATCATCAATTCTTTTGATGAATGGGGGAGTTGACAATTGTAGGCCATAATTCCTTTTTCTTCTCTTGATCGGATGATATTTTGGGTTCCACCTTTTATTCATACTGATCCCACTCCTCCATCCTTGCTTGAGATGGGGGTTCAAGATCCTTCTTTTAATTATATGCTTCCCATTTTTCTATCCACTTATGAATTTAAATATCATGGCTGGAGAAACTTCTTAGGGAACCCAAAAGACTTAGGACTCTTTGCTATACAACAAACAGGAAAATTACACTCTACTTTTGTACAAGATAAAACAAAGGAAATATATACATACATATACAACTTCTTAGTGCAGATCAGGCATAGTATTTAGGTGTTGTCCATTCACTGGGATTGGCATCAACTTGCCCTCCAAATCCCATAATTGGTATGCATTTGAGGTTTTACATTCCTCAATGAGATATGGCCTGGTCCAGAATGAATCAAACTTATCATGAGCCCCTGGTTTAGCCAGATTTACATCCCATTTAAGTACAAGATCACCTTTGAAAAATTATTTTGGTTTAGCTTTCTTATCAAACCAACATTTGACTAGACCTTGATGTTGAGTTACATTATCAAACGCTTTCTCTCATTCCTCTTCCAGCTGCATCAGTTGCACTAGTCTCCTTTCAATCGATGGGAACTCTTCATCATCTATTTGTTGTAGGAACTTTAATGTTGGGAGTTCAAGATTGATAGGAAGGATAGCCTCTTTGCCATACACTAGAGAGTAAGGGGATGTTCTCAGGGACTTCCTTGGAGTTATCCTATCCACCCATAATGCTTGATTTAGCAAAAGGTGCCAACTTCTGGGATTGTGCTCAATGCTTCTTTTAATAATTCTCAACAAATTCTTATTTGAGGATTCCGCTAAGCCATTGCCTTCTGGATAGTAGTTTGAAGTTGCATTCCAATATATCCCATATTTTCTAGCAAAGTCCATTATTTTGGCTCCTATGAAGGAAGATCCATTATCTGAGATAATAGTAGTTGGGACTCCAAATATGGTGATCAATATTTCTAGGAATTCAATGACTGTCTACTGGTCAACTTGCTTGGTTGCTTCAGCTTCCATCCACTTAGTGAAGTAGTCTGTTGTTGTAAGAATATATTTGTGGTCGACCGATGAATTTGGGTTTATAACACCAATAAAATCTAGCCCCCACTGCTGAAAAGGTTCTTCTATTATTATCGGATTTAAAGGCATGGCATAGTGCTTCTCCTTTCAAGTAAATCTTTGACACTTGTCACACTTTCTAACCAATCTTGAATGCATCTGAGAATATGGAAGGCTAGTAAAATCCTACCCTCAATATTTTGGCTATTGTGGTTTGCATTGAATAATGGCCTCCTGAGAATCTAGAGTGAAACTCTTCCAGTAACTCCCTTGCCTTTTCTTGAGATATGCAACACAACAACACACCATCAAAGTTTTTTTGATAGAGATTGTTATTGACCAATGTATATTTTCTAGCTTGCAGCTTGTATCTGCGTCTTTGAGATGTTGTCAATCCTTTCGGGCACTTGCCAGAGTTAAAGTAAGAAGTCAAATGGATGATCCATGAGTCAGATGACTCTTCTATTTGTGTTGATTCTAGATTATCTATTGCTTCTATAGATAGGTTGGAATCTGTGACTATTGCTTTCACCAAATGTTGACAAAGTGCTCACCCCTTGACCAACTTTGTTGGTCAAATTTCCACATCAAATTCTTGAATATTTGTTGTCCAACCAGCCCTTCGATCACCCCATTCTCCTTGGATCACAAAACTCCTGACATCTAGGTGTACTACATACACTACTATTTTGCTTTGTGAGATAAAATACCTAAATTTCTTGAGAGATTTCATAACAACATACACTTGTCTTTCTATAAAGTTGTATCTTTCTTCATGATCATGTAGATTTTGGCTAAGGAAAGTGATTGGTCGCTCATCACCATCATCCCCCTTCTATATTAGCATTGTTGCATAACTTTCTTCTGCTCCAAAAGCATATAAAATGAAGTCCTTAGAATAATTGAGGTTGATCAGAACTGGAGCTCATGAAATGGCTTCCTTAAT
The DNA here is from genome assembly GCA_028583015.1 of Wollemia nobilis. NCBI lineage: Eukaryota > Viridiplantae > Streptophyta > Pinopsida > Araucariales > Araucariaceae > Wollemia > Wollemia nobilis. Next base: position 2,146,396 of record JAQPPZ010000863.1, read on the forward strand.
ATTCCTAAAAGCATTTTTTTAGTCATCCATCCATTTGAATTCAACATTATTCTTTAGCATTTGAGTCATAGGCTTGACTATCTGTGCAAATTCAGACACAAACTTTCACACAAAGTTGATCTACCCAAAGAAATACTGAAGTGCCTTCTTGTTCATGGGTATTGGCAATTCTAAAATAGCATTGACCCTGTCCGAGTCTATAGCAAGTCCTGCTTTTGACACAACATGTCCCAAGAGTTTACCTTCTTGTACTACAAAGATTGATTTCCTTGGATTTAATGATATTCCAAATTCTCTACACTTCTCAAAGATTTGTTGAAGATGTTTCACATGATCCTGCCTTTTATGGGAAAATACAGTCATGTCATCTAAGTAGATAACAATTACTTTATTGACTAGTTCACCAAATGCTAGATCCATTGCTCTTTGGAACGTCATGCCAGCATTAGATAAGCCAAATGGCATCCTTTGATATGCAAATATTCCCCATTTAGTGGTGAATGTAGTCTTATGTTGATCTTCATCTTTGACCCAAACTTGATTGAATCCTGAAAAGTCATCCAACAATGAGAACCGTTTCGCTCCTACCACTATATGTAATATCTGATCTATCTATGGTAGAGGATAATGGTCCTTCAGAGAGACTTTATTTAGGTTGTGAAAGTCCACGCAGAGTCTGATATCTCTATTCTTCTTTCTAACTAGAACTAGGTTAGCTACCCAAGTAGAATGCTTAATGGGATAGATTATCTTGGCATTCAACAATTTCAACAACTCTTGTTTCATCAGAGCTTCTATTTTTGGGTTCATTGGTCTCTATTTTTTGTAAGGGTTTTGCATCAAACTCCAATTCAATAGTATGTTGAATTACATCCTTACTGTATACTTTGAGGTCATCATATGTCCATGCAATAATATCATCATATTTCTTACATAATTCCTGAATCTGGTGGACTTCCTCACTTGAGAAATCTACCCCTATCTTCAGACCTTTTCCTTCTGAGATTTGGACTTCCTTGTATCCTTTAGAGTCAACTTTCATCATATGACCTTTTGGTCGATCATTGTTATCAAAGAGGCTTTCCAAGGTGATCAGTCCTTTTGGAATGTGGTTATTTTTGAGTTGGATAAACCCTTCCTCTTATTTTTCATCTTCAGTTTCGGAGGACCCATCAACTAAACAATTCATTTCATGAATTAGAAAGTCCACTATTTGTTCATCACTTTCAAATACTTGCCAAAAAGTGTCCTTATCAGGGATGAATGGTCTATACACCAACCTGACTGATTTTGCTTTGTGAATGGTATTTGAGACTAGGTAGAAGTTTACTCCTATAGAAGCCAAAATATCAGCATGTCTATTTTGATCCCTAGGGATTGCTTTAATATTCAATGCTTCAAAGGACTCTAACAGGTCCCATACCCTATTCTATAGGCTTTTAAGTAATGTTGCTTGCTAATACATTTTTTAGTGATTTGATTAATCACCAATTCAGAGTCACCAAATATTTGGAGTTGCTTGATGCCCAATTTTTCTACCTTTTTTAGTCCCAAACAGAGGGCCTCATATTTTGTTGCATTATTAGTGCAGCTCCATGTTAATCTATATGAGAAAACCTTTTGGGTTCCCTCTAGGGAAATCAAGACTATCCCGGCTCCTGCACCATTTTTGCATCTTGCTCCATCAAAATATAATTTCCATAATTGATGAGATGGAGACGGAGATTCTTCCTGAGCTTCCAACCTTTTTACTTCTAGTTTTTCAATTGTATAAGTACCAACCCTTGTTTCCATTATTGCATTGATATTTTTCATGGAAAATTGATCTTTTGTTTGCAGTTCTTCTATGACTTCTTCTATGAGGTCTCCTTCCTCAATAACAACATTTATTGTGGCTGCTTGCTGGTCCACTTCCTCTATTCTTTCTATATGAAAGGGAGATGATTTTTTGAGTGGATTTTCACCCTTCTCCCTTTACATGGGATTTCCATATGAGAATAGTCAAGAGAAAGGTATCCCCCAACTTGGTAGTGAATTCCCTAGAAAGGCACATCCCAAAGTATGGTTCCAGGTCTACTACCACAATCTCTTGTATAACAGTGACCTGAGGTAATCTATGAAGAATAATAGGCACATCCTTGATGACCCCTATAATTTTTACTAGAGTACCATCCAGCTGCAACACACCAGGACAACTTCTAGTGTATTCCATTCCCATGACATCACACACTGCTTTGGGCATAACTGTAGTAGCAGCACCTGAATCTATCATGCAATTGTGCACAACCCATCCTTCCATTTCTAAAGAAAGGTAAAATGGTGAAGGTCTATTTTTTCTACCGCCCATAACAGAGCTATTTTGAACCAAATTCTATTCTGGTTGGACTTTGCTTTGGTCCTTGACCATTTTTAGGGAAGCTTGGAGTAGGTCAATCTATCCAGGGATGAGTAACACGTCGTACATACTAGATTTTGAGGGGGTCTTCTTTAACTCTTCTACAATATTGAAGGTGGGGATTTTGGATTGCCTATCTTTCTCTTTTGAAGGAGTTTTGAATTTACTTCTATACTCATGGGTGGCTTCAATCCATTGACGCTTTGTCAGGGATGGATACTTGAGCTTATCTCTAGCCTCAATTTGAATCTCTATTGCTTTTGATTGAGGTTCACTAGGCTTGGGATCTTCCTTTTCTTATTGTAGAGGTTTTTTATAGGGAACCTTTTGGGGAGCACTATTTTCAGCTTTCTTTTCTCCTAAATCATCAGTAGCAGTTTTCATGAGGTTGAGTTCTTCAAGATTTACTTGCAGTGGCTTCTTCCTAGATCTCATCAAGATCGAGACTTGTTCTACTGATGGCACCATAAAATTATGTTCATTAGTTCCAACCATGTTGATTTATCCCTTTTGAATTCTTTTCGCTCTCTCAACAACCATTATTTGCATGTAATGTTGATGCATCATACATGTATTTTCCCCATGAGGGTCATTACAAGTAGAACACCAATAGTCTAAATCAGACAGAGAAGTCGAAGGTTCACATCCATCATTAATGAGGACTGAATTAGTTCTTTTTAGTAGCCTATTAGTAGGAGTAGATTGATATTTTGTGACATAAGGGAATCTTCTTGGTTGGAAGTTCCTTTTGACTTCCCTCCTTTTCATCATAGTAACCTCATTAGATAGATTTTTCATAAAATCCTGTAACTCACGTAAGGTAGTCGCTTGTGAATACGGGGTGGGTAATGCAAGTACTATAGGTGGAGCAGGGAGAGCAGGTATCATAGGAGGTGCGGGCAATACTAGTACTACTAGCATGTTGGGCCATTGAGAAAATCCCATGGGTGATGGTAATGTTGTATAAGTAGGTACCAGGATAGCCGAGTGTGGTTGACCATTAAGGAATTTCGAGAAAATAGGCATTACAGGCTTGGGAGGCAATCTACCTATAGCAATAAGGATTTTTTTGCTTTTGCAACTTCTTGAAATATCTGAGGGAAAGCAAGGACATTTGACTACCTTATCATTAGTCCCAAATCTAAACTGAATGCTCTTAGATAATAATAGATAGCTTGCTCATGAGTTGGTCTAAGGCCATCAGGAACTCTTTGCCAGGTATGACTAAACCTGATATTGAAATCCATAATATCTTCTTGTGGATGCCTCTGTATTACTGTGAATTGAGTGAGCAGAGAAAAGGGATCTGCTTGCTTATTAAAATCTTCTATTAATTTTGATGCTAGAGCATTCCAAGAGTTTATACTTCCATGGGGTAGAGTTCTATACCAATAAAGCAATTTTCCTTTCAGATAAATGACCAATAATTTGACCATCACATCCTCATCTTGAATGTTGTGCACAACAACCATTGATGCTACATCCTGAACATGTTCATACACTATTTTTCTTGTACCATCATAGGTTGGGAGGGATTTCAAGGCTACTTGAGGAATAGCATGTTGATCAACCAGGTTAAGAGGTCCTGTATGATTCCAATTGGGAACTCCAAGGTTTTGATTTTGAGCCATTGTTGTTTGATGCAAAGTGGATATTTGAGGTACGGGTACCAATTGAGTATCAATATGTTCTTCAGTGGGACCATGGGCCTCAATAATCAACTCAAGTTGTTTTCTAGAGGATAACTTCTAGAACTCAACTGGTTCTTCTGAAATACTAGCCCTATGTCTTGTAATCATGAAAAACTATAAGGTTGATATGGATTTCTAGGTATATCTTTTAATGGAGTCACCAGGTAACAAGGGGGTCTAGAGAAAATAGGGTATCACCAATCCCCTACGATTATCCAAAATATGGGAAGGAGTCCCATCGGGCATGCCAAAAATTATTGGTCAAAAGTTTATCTAATGGTAAGGATTGTGCGCCCACAGACCTCGACCAACTTTGAATGGCCCCAAGACCAGAGATCTCAGGGTCAATCTCCAGAGAAGGTCAACTCCTTGTAGGTCCTAACTAAATGTTTAGGAAAAGGGAAAGAGGAGAGGCTAAAGAAAACATAAATCTAGAACACAAAGTGGTGTAGATCCAATCGCATCAAGATACATGCATGATAAGTCTGAAACATAAACAACATTCATGGACTACCTAACAGACCAGCCACTGATTTCATTAACCAATTATGCACATTACTCTATCGAGAATTCTAGAATTAAGGAACTAGTAGCATGAAATCTAGATAGCAGAATTAAAGCTAGTCATTCACTTAACTATAGCAGAAATAATCAATAGAGTAAAATCATACATACATGAAAATAATTGAAGGCCAGACAATAATCCACTTGTATTGTAGTATGCATCAAACTGTACATGGAGGTTGTAATGACTAGAGAGCTGACACTAAAACATACATTACAAACATGTATATATAGCCCCTTTCCAAGGGTGGGATTTTAAAAATCAAATTAATACAACATTAATGGTGGATCAGGATGTCAGCATTCAACTTGTTCGAGTGATCTTCTCCGTGATTGCTCTGACATAGATAAAACATTCTTCACTGCATCCGGATGGGAATTACTGACATACCCTACCTGGGCCTTCCCTGCTAATCAATGCATTTGATGTTGCCACTACTTTTGAATATCTTTTCGGTGGCCTGTGGTAGCTGCTCTACATCAACTTCTCAACTACCACCTTATGTACTTGATCTGGTCAACCATTAAATTTACCCATCTATTGCTCCCTTGGATTCAATGATCAAATAAGCTTGGTGGGAAGAGGAAGTTTGAATTAGGCCTTCATGCATTTATTGCTGGATGGGATAGAGGTTTGGATTGGGCATACACCGAGTTAGCCTCCCTTCCTGTATCTAGACTATATTTCTCTAGGATGGGGAAATGGGCACCCTTGCTCATCTTCTTCTTTCCATTATTTTTACCTTCACTTATGGCCGAACAAAGCTCAGATGAGACTTTGGGCCTACCACATTCTGACTCTGCCTCCCAATTTTTTGACTCTATGATCATATCACCTGGGTGGCAATTCGGGAATCCACTTCTTTTTGACATTCTCCCAATCATCCATCTAATTTCTTTCTTCTTTGAATGAGACTTTGGGATTGCTTACAATGGGAATCACCACCCATTCTTCCATCGTAGATATATATATATATATTTTTAAGCGAAAAACCCCTTGCGAGGCCGCCTTGGTCTAAGAGACCACGAATAGGGGGTTCTACACCGTCAAAGTCACCCGAGGGTCGCACCCGACCCCTGCCCACACCAACATTATCAATTGTATTTTGGGTACCCAATTTAGATTTTTGGTAGGGTGGAGATTCAAACCTGGGACCTCCCTTGGAGGATTGCCCTCTCCTCTCCAACTCACCTACAACACCTAGGTCATCATAAATATTTTTTACTTGTCATATTTTGGATGAGAATTTTAGACAATGAAGGGCCCAGATGCAACCTATTTCTTCATCCGACCTTTCTCTTTGACTGCTTTTCAAAATAGCCCCTCACCTTTTTTCTTTCTCCTTTCCTTGATTCGAACAAAACAGTGGGTGTAGAAAAACTACCCATAGTAAATTGGCCTGGTATTCAAGATATTAGTGAATTGAATGATCAATTCCTAGAAAACCAACTATGACTAATCAATGAGCTTATTATTTTCAAATATAAGTTTTAAAAGTAGAACATTCAAGTCCCAAAATATTAGGACTTAGATTTCTCTTCAATCTACTTGAGCAAGATAATTGCATCCTTGATCTCCTCCTTGAAGTCAAGATTGGTATCTCTTATAATGATGTGGATGATTCTCTTCTCTAGGATTGGCGTCCATTTTTTCCCTATAATTTTTTTAAATGCATCTTTATTCTTCTTCCATGTTGTAGCTTCCTTATCTTTGGTTGTCACAATCACATCCCATGTAATACTATCAATCTGAACTCTTATTACTAAATACTTGATTGATGCAAATACTCTCCCCTTCATGACTAGGTTGGTAGTTCTACAATCCCAATGCACATTACAAACAATCATAAGCTTAGAACACAAGACATTTTTCTTAAAGATTGAATTTTTTCCATCTCTAAATTTCTCAATTATTTTTTTCTTTGCTCCACATATATGTCCTTTTCTAAGGTTTCATAATCTCTCATTTCCATATTTGTGTTATTAATTCTAGACAATCAAATACCATCTTGGTTTCTTCTTATGAACAATATTCTAACTCCATCTTCTTTACAAATAGTGGAGAGCCCATGATAATTGGATAAATCATGAGCTTATTTGTAAAAGACCAAAGTAATTAACTTATAAGCTAAGGTGTTGCAAGTCTTAACCTCATGTAAACTTGAATAAATATAGGGAGACACGAGCGCAAGGATGAATTCATATGATAGATGACATGCTCACAAGGTCATGCCCATGAGTGAGATTCACATGGTGCATGGACACACTTACATGGAGGTGATGTTGCAAATTGACCATGATAAAAATAAAATGCATAGTTGACTTGACATGTTTGCAAACTCTTGCCCACATAATACCACATAATACTTAGAAATTTTGTATTTATAGGACAAAATTCTTTGTGTAGATAAAGAGGTTACATGTGCTTTGGGGAAAAATTATACAATGGTGAAATGTATCCATCGAGTTACCATCATGTTGACCACAAAGGAAATGTTAGGTGGGTTTGAATTTTACTATGGGGATGAATTTGTAAGAATGCTTTATAGGGCATGCATGGACTATGGACGAGACCATTTATGAGTAGTCTTTCCACATAAAATTGCTCACAATAAAAAAACAAAAGGACTTAAGAAGTTTTACCCTAGGATATAAAAGAAATTGTAGATGGAATGCATTCAAGTGAGGAATTTAATTATGTGAAACAAAACCAAGACTATACTTGAGCTAAATTTGGTGGGAAAAACTCATATGCAAGAGCTATCTTTAGACAACTCACACAAAAAAGGGAACTGCTAGAAAATAACTTGAAAATAAAAAAATAAACTAGAAGCCCTTTTAGATGTAAAACACAACAATAAAAATTAGAATTCTTCAAAAGAGATACAAGTACAACCATAGTGTGACAATTCTAAATAAGATAGGGAAGAACTATGAAAAGAAGGTAAGCTTGCAGATACAAAAATAATAAACCTTATTGTGGAAGAATATCCAATTGAAATTGTTGATGAAGACTTATGGAGAGCTAGATAAAATTCCACATTCTCATATTGGAAGGGGTTAAAAGTGAAAAATAACCAAGGTAAAGTGATATTTATAGAAAAGAGGTTACATTTAAAACTAAATGTGTATTAAATGTGGATAGGTGGAAGCATTAAAGGTGTCTTAATGGAGAAAAACATGACTTTGGGGGTTGTGTCATGATTTGCAAAGGAGATATTTTTATATAGGTAAGCAAATGTAGGAAGGACAAGACAATATGGTAAAAATGAAACTTTAGTGCCCTTAAAAAGAGGTATTTTCACATGAAACTTGCATAAAAGGTTGGTTGTGGGAGTCATATTAAGACTAGCAATAGACTTTGCATCTGCATGAAATGCTTTTTGCATGAGCCATTCAATGGAATTTTTTCACATATTGCAGATTATAGGGTTGCACTAGCACCTTGTCATTTGTTCATGCTTAATATTAGTTGTGACCTCGTACCCGTAAATATACAAATGACTGAATATTTTCTTTATGATCAATTTAATTCTCAAGAGTTTTAAATGTTGGTACATTTAAAACTCAACAACAAAGCTTCCCTTTTAGGAAAAATAAATCCTTGTTATGGGTTGTACTCCAAGTTTTGTGGTCCATTTTGTGCTATCAAGACATTAGCCTATAGACTTGGACTAGCTTGTGGTTGACTAGTGCTTGTTTATGGATTAGATTTAACTTGTTAATTTTGGACAAACTACTAGGTTGGTGCACTTATTAGTTGATCGGTCAATGACTAAGACTATATTCAAAATCTAGTAAGGAAAATTCCTTGGGTTCAATGAAAATGTTCATCCCTAAATTAGGATTATATATATATATATATATATATATATATATATATATATATATATTCGATTGGTTATATGGGATTGAAACAAGCCCTACCCATATTACATCATCACCACATAGTGGTATTACAACAAAGCTTAGATATTATCCATGTATCTCTTGGCAAGATTTGAACCTTGGTCTCTTTAAATGTTGAGGAATCTAATCAGTTGAGCTATTACCACTTGATTAAATTGGGATCATATTGAATAGATGGTTCCTTGTTAATATTTTAATCCTATTGTATCATGTCCTCTAAGCTCTGATCTGCTTTTTCTTCATAGGCTAAAGCCTCACAAGAATTGCTATTTCTTCCAATATCCTTCCTTACTAGTCTCCATTGTTTATTTATTTTCATCTATCTTGACCTATTTTTTGGAAGTTGCAAACCATCATCATCCATATCCAATTATAAGTATTCTTATGGTTTTCTACATATTTTTTTGTTGGACTCTTCTTAGGGAATGATCTCTCAATATGCCCCACATCATGACATATTATACATCTAAAAGATATATTTTCATATTCTATGATTTGGATCCACAACTTACCCCCACACTTAAGAATGATAAAATTGGGTAAAGGTTTACTTATATCAATGATGACCAATATTCGAGAATAAATAGCCAAGAATCCATCTTTTGTAGTTTCTAAAATCTCAAGGAATTCTTCTAGAGTGTTTCCTATTGCATCGAACATATCCATTTCCTAGAATTCAATGGATGACCCATACATCCTAACCCAAACTAGTTATATTTTTAGGTGCAAAGCCTTCATACCAGAGAGTAAGAAAGAGTCCTACTCTTCCTATAAACTAAGGACCCCCTTTTAGGTTTCTATCTCTTTTATTCTTGGAACAAAAAATGGATAAGAACAAATATTTGGGAAGAAATGATAGACTCACTCCTAGAGACTTCCAACTCCTATCAATCTATTTTCTCAAGGTTGAATCCCCTGGCCAAGACCCATTAAATTTGCTAATAATTACTCTATCTTTGAGCAAAAAGTATCACTTCTCTATGAGGTCTTCACTAACCTCTACTACTAGGGAAGATTTTAAAGATTTAGCTATAAATTAGTCCATGAGAAGGAAACTAAAACTCAAAATCTACTTAAATTTACTAGTATAACTTATAGGGATTATATTATTTGAAAATAAACCTATTATAATTTGCATACAAAAATTTTAATATAATGAAGGGGAAAAAGAAACTTAGCTAAAAAATTCTACGTCCAAAAAAAATATCCTACCTTGTTGATACGCCATCTCTCCATTGTTCCTCCCATTATATGAATCCTAGGTTATAGATATTTGCAAATTTATTTTTCGTGACTTGAAAAATATTTACTACCCTTGTTTCAAATGGTTGACTTCGCAGAGTTGTATCTCCCTCAATACCACTCAGATTCCTTCACATGACCACTCAGATTCCTTCACATGACCACTCCTTTTAAAGCTCTTTAAATTCCGCATAAATTGATCCAAGAATCATTTGAATTGAACAAACATTTTCAAAGACATGGATCCTAAAAGATGAGATGTTTTAAAAAAAATACCCTTACATTATTCTTGTTTCAAATGACTCTATTCACATAATCATATCTCCCTCAATATTCTTAGATTCTTTTGAATGACCACTCATTTCAAAGCTTTTCAAATTCTGCACAAAATGGCACAAGGACGTTTGAATAAAAAAACTCTATGCAAAAATATAATTCCTAAAAAATGATTTTTTTTTAAATTTGCCTAAATAACAAATATTTATAAAATTTATTATGATATAAAATTGGAAAATTAATTAAATAAATAAAATTTTAAATATTTAATAGAAAATTATGGTGATTTAAAAAGTGTAAGTACATCACACAATAATGATCTAATAAAAATAAAAATTATTTTATTTTCAAACAATTAATAAAAAAATATTTTTAATAATAAGATTTTATTTATTATGTTTTTTTTTTTTTTAATTTAGCAAAAAATCCTTTGGAGGGTTGCTTTGGTGAGAAACCACGATTAAGAGGTTTTACACCATCAAAATCACTTAAGAGCCATGCCCGACCTTGATTGCACAACATTATAAACTGGATTTTGGGTACTTGATGTGCGTTTGGTAGGGTAGAGATTCAAACAAGGGAATTTGCCTTAAGATTGTCCTACCCTCTCCAACTCACCTACAAAAAGTGAGTAATTTATTTATTATGTTTGTTTTTATGAATCTAGCAAAAAAAAAAAAAAAAAAGCTCATTGTGGAGCCACCTTGGTTTAAGAAACCACAATCACGGGGTTCAACTCACCTACAACAAGTGAGTAATTTATTTATTATTTTTGTTTTTATGAATCTAGCAAAAAAAACAACTCTTTGTGGAGCCACCTTGGTTTAAGAAACCACAATCAAGGGGTTCTACACCGTCAAAATCATCTGGGAATCGCGCGCGGCCCTAACTGCACTAGTATTGTCAACTGAATTTTGGGTATTCAATGTGCGTTTGATAGGGTGAAGATTCAAACCAAAGACCTTCCTTAGAGCCCCTCTCCAACTCACCTACAACACCCGACCTTGACCGCATCAAGGTTATCAATTAGATTTTGAGTATCCAATGTACATTTGGTAGGGTGAAGATTCAAACTAAAGACCTCCCATAAAACCTCTCTCCAAATCACCTGCAACACTTAGATAATAATTTATTTATTATGTTATAGTTACAAAATTTATAATTAAAAGACATTAAAAAGTTGTGACCGGTCATATTTTCCTTAGAAAAAACATTAAAATGCTACAAAGAAATTCAATAGAAAATTATCGAGACTTAGAAAAGACTTTTTAAGTTGTTACCAAAACCTATCAAAAACAGAATAGACTAAATGATAATGATTTTGTGTTTGAAAGACAGGTGGTCGCTGACAATAATGATTTTGTGTTTGAAAGATAGGTGGTGGCTGACATGGCTCTTGGCTGAATGGATGCCAACTTAGACACAGCCAACTCCCATTAAGGCATGAAAGTAATGGATTATCTGTACAGAACAGGTTACATGAATTCCGTCTGAATTTTATTCTTTTCCTTTTCTAAATCACGGCTGTGGATTTCCTGCCCGTCACTTTGTCTTCGCTTTGATTGATCCGTCCCGAAGCATGTATTTTACCTCCATGAATGTTCTAACGTTCTATTGATTTCAATCTCTGTCGACAAACCTACCCAAAAACTCCATGGATGACGTTTTGCTGTTCGACTGTAGCATTTATGGTATCCGGTGGGCAACGTGGACTGTTTGCAACTACAATCATCATAGGCTTCGAACACCTCATTGCTTAAATACGTATACTGACTCTGCGAACAAGAATCAGACATCCAGCTTTGAGCAGTAGGCGAGGTTTTAGCATCCATTTTTTTCAGCATGGCCAATGGGAACGAAGGCAGGGGGGCTTTGTTAGAATTATCGTATCTCTGCACGTTTCCGATGGCGGTCAGGGCAGCAATCATCCTTAAGGTCCCGGAGATCCTTTCGTGCGCCGGCGGCGGCCCTCTCACGGCCAAACAGATCGCGGATCGAATCCCAGGGACCGCAACCAGCGAGGCCAAGCTCGACCGCCTCCTGCAAGCCCTCGCAACGCACGGCCTTTTCGCGGTCTCGGATTCGATTCCCCGGACCTACAGCCTGAGCGCAATGTCGAAGCTGCTGGTGAAGGAGGAGAACGAGGACGGGGTATCGTTGGCGCCCCTGGTCCTGCTGCACACAGAGCCCTCTCAGCTGGAGATTATGCGATTCCTTCACGAGGCCGTGCTGGATGAGGCCGTGGTGCCCTTCGAGAAGTGCTACGGCAAGCCGGCGTATTCTATTTTCGGGGAGAATTCCGCCCTAGGGGAAGTATTTCACTCTGCCATGAGTAATCTCTCCACCACCGTCACCAAGGCGGCGTTGAAAAGCTACGACGGCTTTAAAGACGTCAAAGTTCTGGTCGATGTCGGCGGGTCGGTGGGGATGAATTGCAGTCTTGTGAGGGCCTTTCATCCTCACATCTCCGCCATTAATTTCGACATGCCCTTTGTCGTCGCCAAAGCTCCTCCGCTCCCAGGTATTTATGTCCGTAATATTTATTTAGATCCATTTGTTAGCTTCATAAATAATATACGCACAATTCATTGTAGGTGTGGAGCACCGCGGAGGTAGCATGTTCGAATATGTTCCTACTGGTGGTGATGCGATACTCCTCAAGGTAAAAAGCGAAACCCTGCAAATCTGTGTCCTAATTTTAATCTAAATATTGGCAACACGTTCATAAACCTTAGCTGGTTGGATACCTAAATCTTTTAAGACATTGTATTAGAGTACTTCTAAATATATTGTTGTGATGATGCAAGTCTAGTGGCATATTTCATGATTAGAATTTCATTCGACCTTAATATCTGTCTGTTAATACTGTGATTCAAACTTTGGACCTCTCTGAAGAGAAACCAAAACCCTAAACATTCGGCTGTAGTAGGCAGACTTCTCTTTTAAATTTGTTGATGAATAATCCAAAATAGACCAGTTGGTAGCCCACCTTATTTTGATTTCCAAATCCCTAACCACTGAGCTGTTTTTGGCAGACTTCTCTCTTAAAATTTGTTGATGAATACTCTACAAAAGGCTAAGTAGATTGGTAAGTGCAGGTGTGGTTGGGTACTTAGTTGGGTATTTACTAAGAAGACACCTAGATTCAAACCTTAGAAAGAAGCCAACCCTTTGCAAAGATAGTAGTCTGGATAATGAGTATAACCATGTAATTAAAAAAAATTCAAAAAAATTCAAAAAAATAAACCAGTTGATAACCCGCCTTATTTTGATTGCCTAAAAAAAAAAATGACCAATTAATAACTCACCTTAATTTAATTACTTGAGAATTAACCCAAACGAACTAAAATTTATAAAAATTTTCTACTTAAATTTTTTTTTTTTTAATTTCAATACGTTGTTTTCGTGGAGCAGACTGTGCTGCATAACTGGGACGATGTAGCGTGCGGGAGGATTTTGGGGAACTGCTACTCGGCTCTGCCAAGCGCCGGGAAAATGATTATTGTTGACCATTTATTGCCAGAAAAGATTGACGGGAGCTTGGCGTGGAGGTTGACTGTGAGTGTCGATCTTGTGATGATGACTCTTTTTAAGGGAGGTAAGGAGCGCACCTCACAGCAATTCCAGCAGCTGGTGGAGTCTGTGGGATTTAAGGGATTTAAAGTTGCTGCGTATGGAGATGTCTTGTCTGTCATGGAGGCCTACAAACCGTGAGAGCGGAGGAGCTTCTCTTGCTATTCAACCCCCCTCTATGATTAAAGCCGTGCCTTTTAGAGGGGAGGATCGTTCAAATACCCAAATTGCATTGTTTTCCATTTTACCAAGTTTATTTAATTAGAAGAAGTATTAAAGTTGAATGAAATTTTAATATAAGAATATGTTATTAGAAATAAATAGCGTTTTTGAGAATTATATCACATGAATAGGTTAGAAAACAGAGGACCAATTATCCTACACTTGCTACACTCTCCAAAATGTTAAGTACAAAATAAATTAAAATAGTAGTGTGGTTAATGACATTAAATATCTCTATTAATGAATTATAACTGAATTTTAATTCTTTTAGTTCAAATTTGTATGTATGTAATATGTATTATTTTGTACTCTCACTTATAATTTATTTTTGCTTGACAAAGGAATATTGAAGCCATGGAAAGGTTTTAAGTGGTTAAATTTTTTAAGCATAGGAAATTATAATTGTTTTAGAGTTTTATATTTTGTTAGATTTTGAACCTTGCTTGGTAATTAAAAAGGACTGTGGATGTAACTAATTTTCCTATGTATTAAAAAAATCATAATTTGGAGTTGCATTTGAACCTTTACAAGAAAAACATGCTAGAGACAACTATTATCATTTTGGATAAGAAATAAGATACTAAGAGTTAAATTAAAGGTAAAAGGTAAAAAGATAAAGTAGTTTTACACATCTATGAGACCATAGGTAATATGAGACTATCCTCATAAAAAATGTTATTTATCCAATATATGTTTATCCAACCAAACTTCAACTATTTAAGTGTGGTGTACAAATCTACCCCTATTGGATATGAACCTTGAACCTTCTATTCAAAGTTCCAAGGTCTTAGGTCCACTAAGCATTAGAACAAAAAGTTGAACATTCATACCATTTTCAAACCAACTAATATGTTTCTTGAATGATGACAAACTCTATGATATGAAGTTCCATGTTATCAAGCCCTTAGGTAGGGTTTGTTTCCTGAACAATTTTATTACATAAGCAAAACCTATATATTTTTGAAGTAACTTTTTTGTCCAACTCTTTTCTTGATCTTTGAATAATCTCCAACCTAAGTTTTTAGGTTTGGGTTTCTATTCAGGTTTGATAAACGTAAAAATTAAAAAAGTATAATCATCATTAAAATTAGTTGTAAACTTTTTTGTAATGTTTTGAAAAGAAAAGTAATTTTATTAATATAAATATGTACAAAGAATTTCACGTCATACAAAAATGATATTAACTTACAATTGGCTCTATGATTGAGTTGTCCTAAAATAATTTTGTCATGTCTTTAATAATGTGGTGATGTAGAATAGAATACAGTAGATGTCAAAATAATGAAAGATAGATATTGACTGCAATGTAATATTTATTAGTTGTAGCCTTCCATCCATGATTAAAAACTTACCTTCCAACGTACCAAACAAGATTTCACTATTAGAATATATTACATTATTTGGTACCTTGTAAATACTTTATCACTATTTGGTTTCATGTAATCATTAGGTTTTGTCATTATTAGAAGGTTAATAAAATATTTCTCCTATAAGAAATATGAAGAGTGAGTTTGAGAGGAGATGAAGAGATAGTAGAAGATGAAATATCAAGAGACTCCATGTAAAGGCTATTTGTGGGATGGCAAGTGAGATTGTATTGTATCGAATTGTAGTGCATCATTTTGTATTGTAATGCATTATAGATTTCTCCACTTGAATATAAAGTGTTTATTTATTTGAGTCATGACATGAATATATAATTTGCATTCTTGTATAAAATATTGTTTATAACCTTGTGAGAATATTTTATTATCCTTGCATGATATATTGAGATTTTATTATTGAATATAACTCATCTTCTAACATCATAGAGTTTTGTGAGGAGCTAAGGTTCTGGTTAGATATTGTATGAGAGATTGAGTTTATTGGGACAATCATCGTCATTCGACGATAAGCCCAATTCTACATTGAAGAAGCATTAGGTATAGGAAACCAATCATTAAAAAGTTTACACAATTTATAGCAAAGTCTCTATTGTATTCCTTAATACATAAGTTTATTTTATTAAATTCAATCTACTCATAATGTAAGACGTTAATATTGAAGTCAATCTACTCGTAGTTTATATATTGAAGTTAATACACCTATTGTGAAAGCATCCATTAATAAACATCCTTTATCCCTATTTAAGTGTTAAATTTGAAGCCTATTTCAATAAAATATGCATTACAACTAGACTAAGAAGTGAGAGACCAAATTAGAGAAAGCAAACTAGGAGATGAACAAGAGAAATTAGATTGGAGAGGCAAAACATTAGCTAGAAATAGTACGTTTGGGTGGAAACATGTAGAACGTTGTGTGTTAATAGCTTAGTTTGAAAATGTGCCAAAGTATAACATTCAAGGAGGTCAAACATTGTAACATTCAAGGTAAACATTAATAATGTATTTTTTGAAGTGATATTTCCCATTAGAGGTTAAGTTGGGAAGGATAATATTTTAGTATTTGCGTATATAATATTTTCTCTTTGATTTATTTCAAAGTATTTGGTGGGAGTTTAATATTTAAGAAGTTTTAAATATTAAAGAAAAGTTTAAAGAGAAGAGCTAAAAGGAGAATTCTAAAACTTATAAATCGCTTCCCCAAAGGCATCTTTGTTTAAACTCAAATGACCATGAAAATTTCCCTTGTTCATGTGCAAATTCGAAGACTTTGTTAAATATTCTAAGCACTCTCAGTTATGAAGAAGCATTAAAATATTTGTGTACCCTGCAAAAAAAATATTTTGAACATACCTTGAAGAAAATACAAGAAATAAAGTGTGTCTAATTTTGATAAAGGAGATGATAAAAGTAACGTTTTTCTTGTAGAAGACTCAAGATGACTATCCAAGATTGAAAAGTGAAGACGTATTGCCTAAGTGTCAAATATAACCTTTGAAAAGAAAGTGTAATTGGAATTTTTAAATGTCATCGTGTGAAAAAATCAAAGCCAAGTATTACGTGCACATTATAAGGTACTTTTAAAATTATCTTTTTTTTATATTACATTCCCAAAAATGTATGGTAGAGCCTTGGCTAGTGTAACAAACTTTAAAACTTTTAAAAGGGCATGAGTTCGAATCTCATTAAGGTGCAATATTTGATTAAAAGTTTCTTTTAAAGTTGCATTAGGGAGACAAAATGGAATTATTTATTTAAGGTCATAAAGTTAAAGTGAAAGTCTATATTCAAAAGAAAAATTTAGAAGGCTCATTTTTATTAGAATTTTTTTATGAGATTTATTAAAAATAAATATTTAAGAGCAAAATTTTAAAAGAAGATAAAAGGTATTTTTTTTATAATGAAAATTAAGAAAGAAGAAAATATTATTGGGTCCATAAGAAATTTTAAAGTGGATAATTTTTTGAAAATAAAAGTCAAGGGAAGACAAAATTAGAAGAGTTGAGATAAAGAAAATAAAGTGGACATTAATGTCTTAAAGACCACATTTTATTCAAAAACAATTGAAAGAAAAAAATTTTAAATACAAGGAATCCCAATCATGTCAAATATAAAAATATTTCTCTTAGAATCTTAGTTAAGGGACCAAATTTTACTTGAAATATTAAATGAAATCATTACTTATAGTTGAAAAACTTTGGGATACAATTAGTGGAATTGAAACATGTTCTGATGATGTCACAAGAAAATAGAAATATAAAAACACGGATGCAATTACCAAAATGGATAAAACGTTATTGGCATATATGCAAAAAAGGACATATTACCAAATTTTATAGATTTAATTCATTAAATCAATGGAATCAAGAACATAGACCTTTCCAAAGAAATCAACAAAGGCAATATCAATCAAATCAGACATAATATATACAATATTCAAAATGAAAAAATAAAAAATGACATATGGTTCAAGACGTGCAAGAATACAAATCTAATCACGAGGAAGAATATGAATCTGCACACAAGGTTCTTATGGCAAAAAAAATATTGAATCAAAATTATATGGCACCAAAAGGTAGTGAATCTACTTCAAAAAGAGACTATGAATGCAATACTCTACAAATACAGTGTCAAAGATAAGAAATAATTAAAGATACAAATGAAATACTTCAAAAAACAAATGTGGGATGTGATTTGAAACCCAAGATGGTAGATGTACAATGTGATACTAGAAAAATATTACAAAAAATAGATAAAGCATATGACACTAATGATTTAAGCATTATTCATGAAAATATTTTTATAAAAAATATTTGTGTTGTTAGTATTGATGAAAATTCAATTATTGGTGATACTATAAGAATTGTTGATACAAATAGGGATGAATCTAAATGTGTTGATAGTTTGAGGGATAGTGGTAGCCGTAGTTATGTTGATCAATATTCATGTATTGATATTTATGATGGTTTGAGGCATTCTATTAGTATAAGTTATAATTTATGGTATTTAAATGGTATTAGAAAATAGTATGATGATACTTTTAGTATTTTTAATTCAAAAGAGATTGGTTCAAAATTGTTAAGGAAAATGGGATACAAAGGTATAGGTTTGAGAAAATATGAGCAAGGCATGAATAACCTTTGTTACCAAAAATAAGGCCTTGGGTTTGCAAGACAAGGAAATGATATCGATTTTATGATGAGGAATACTAATATCAATCAATTTTACGACAGGGAATGGGAAAATCAATTTTTTTGCAAGTACCAATTGTAGTCATTATGAAAAAAAACATAGTTAGAAAATGGTGGGACCTTCATTATTTTTTCTTTGTAAAGAAAATAATCACTTCCAAAAAAATTCTAGTATGAAGAAAAGAAAAACATCGTAATAGATATGAATTATTGATGAATGAATATGACATAATGGAATAGAATAGTAGAAACATTGAAGTGTTTTTACAAAGGGAAAAAGAATTTGTTAAGCATAAGAAATGATTCATCCATAAATAATATTTTGTATAAAAAAGGACCTATAGTGGTTGTGCTTACAGAGGAAATAACATTTGAACATGTAGGAAATAAGAAATATGATAGTTCAATGATTGACCCAAAGATAAAGTCCAAAATAGAATCAAAAATTTAGAATTAGAGCCAACAAAAGCAATCTAAAGATAAATCAAGATATAGAGCCAAAGTCAAATATTGGTCTTTATATCAAATAATGTAATATGGGGGGTGTTAAAAAATATTACACTATTTTGTACCTTGTAATACCCTATAAATACTTTGTAAACACTCTATCAATATTTGGTTTCATGTAATCATTAGGTTTTGTCATTAGTAGAAGGTTAATAAAATATTTCTCCTATGAGAAAATTTGAAGAGTCATATCTCCCATGATTTTGAGAGGAGATGAAGAGATAGTAGAAGATGAAATATCACTCTATGTAAAGGCTATTTGTAGGGATGGCAAGTGAGATTGTATTGTATCGAATTATAGTACATCATTTTGTATTATAATGCATTATAGATTTCTCCACTTGAATATAGAGTGTTTATTTATTTGATTCATGACATGAATATATGAGTTGCATTCTTGTATAAAATATTGTCTATAACCTTATGAGAGCATTTTATTATCCTTGTTTGATATATTTAAATTAATTATTAAAGATAGATAATTTTTAACATTCATTTTATTCAGCGGTGTAAAAGGTTTAAAATGATTGTGGCATGGCGGTTATAGGGGCGGACTGTGCGAAGATCTGTGTGGCGGATTTCGAGGTGGACAACACAGAATATTGTGGCGGCCATAAAAGCTGGATAGCTTGCCTAGATTCATGGCGGCTACCGATTCCACCATGTAAAAAAAAACATTCATTTTATGCAAAATTAATTCTTAAAGATCCTTTTTTCCTTTATTATATAGATAAAGGAATTCCTATATATATTGATGGAAATTTTCTAAGTTTATACCCTAAAACATTCACAAAAACTCATTTTAAAATCTAGACACTATACCTACTAGCAATATTGAATGTGTGTGTGTGTGTATAGATGGATAGATAGATAGATTGCAATGTAGTATTTGAGTTATAGCCTTCCATCTATGATTAAAATCTTACCATCCAATCTACCAAACAAGATTTTTATTTTATTTAAAACTGATTCTTAAAGCTCCATTGAAGGGATTATCCTTTAATGCCCATAGAACATTAAGGGAAATGCCTATTCCCTAACCTTACCCTAAGTCCATCTAGGTAGGTTAATAAAGCGTAAGCCTTGGTGCTTAGTGACCACACCTTCATGGGCTAAATAAGGTCATTACCACTCACTTCCTAATGAACACGATCACCCGAACATAGACATTCGAGGTACCACCATTGTTGTGTTGTGATTGATTCCTATAACCTTCCAAATATGGGAATACTTTATCCTCAACATTCAAGGTGTATCAATTCACAAGTATTTGTCTATTACATTCTTGCAACTCTTTCTAGATTTGTGAGTATCTAGTTATTGCATTCTCACAACTCCTTCTAGGACTCACTTCTATGTGGTTATTGCATCATCACAACTCCTCCCAAAATTGGGTTAAATACTTTGAATTAGGTCCTAAAAGAAATTCTATATCCATCCCAAGAGCCCCTTTCTACTCAAGGAGGCATTAAGATAATAATAAATATTTCTAAAAAAATTAAATGCTTTGAATGAATTAATCATGCTTAAACTATAGCATCAAATCTGAGAACGAGGCTTTGTACATTACATCTCAAGTTAAACATAAGCTTCATCTAAAGCTACCACATTTATAATAATCCAAATGCTATATTTGAGCTATGTAGAAGAAGCATTTCTCTAGCATATAATAAGAAAGTAATCATGCCAAAACCACTTAATGGCCATATGGAACATTCCATCAAGATAAATCTCAAAATATCATTTATTTACAAAACTCATAACATTTGCCAAGATCATAATTGCAAACCAAAACATCATTTTCTCTCACTCAATTTTACATACAATCATGTCTAAGAATGAATTTGGTAGTCTTCATCTATACATTGCAAAGCAAACTTTCTTTACATATCAATTTTCAATCCAAGGTACATCAAGCCAATCCGGTTAAATTATCTTTGCATCATATTTTTTTCACGATATTCTTCATGAGAGGATTTATTTTGCAACTTGTAGTACACTGAGGAATCAAGACAACTCATATACAATGCAACTTAATATGCTCTAATGTAATTTTCAAGCAACCATGCACAATAGATTTTTCTAAAAAAACAAGCGAGAATCTTAAAATTCTCTACTTAACATGTTCTATGCAATTGCAAGCAAATATGCATAATACATTTAATTTAAACAAACAATGGAGTATCACATACTTCTCTACTTAACATGTTCTAAGAAATTGCAAGCAAATATGCACCATACATTTAATTTAAACAAACAAGAGAGTATCCCATACTTCTCTACTTAACCTATTCTATGCAATTACAAGCAAATATACACCATACATCTAATTTAAACAAACAAGAGAGAATCTCATACTTCTCTACTTAACATGTTCTAGGCAATTGCAAGCAAATATGCACCATACATTTAATTTAAATAAACAAGAAAGAATCACATACTTCACTCTATAATGGTTTTCCATACCTACTCAAGTCTCAAAAAAACCATTATAACTCTACTTTTCATGAAAACCCTTATTCCAAGATTTGATTATTAAACCAAGAAGTTCATAGCTCAAATTTCCCTAAGGATAACATCACCATCAATTATTTTATCCTAATTTGAATATTCATTTAATATTTCTTTTAAAAAAGAAAACAAAAGAATAACATTGCCATTTCATTTAATTTTCCAAAACTCTAATGATAACCATCCATTAATCTTTCTAGAAAATTCTCCAAACAAAGCATTCCTTAACCTAAGTAAACTGTTACTCAAATCCTTAGTCTATGAAGGCATACAGTAGAACCATAATAGAATTGTATTAACACAAAACCAAATAGCATGGATGAATTCCAACAGGCTAAACTATGGCATGATTTAGAAATAATAATGTGCCTTCCCATACCCACAATAATAGACCATCTCGGTTCGACTTATAGAGAGAAAGAAAAACTTTATTCAAAGCTAATAGGTAAAAACATTACCCTTCCTAACTGATTGAGATCAACATCAAGAGCAAAGCATCTAACAAGGAACGAATAGAAAAAAGTTAGCATGCAACAACAACTACGAAATGCCATGGTTCTTTGGCCATTGTCAATGATGTGTGGCCATGCATAGGTTTTAAAATACCTAACCAGAGAATTTGTTAAAGATGCAACAAAAACTTAATAACATACCACACAATAGAATTTCCTTAAGGAGTGATGCTCATGAAAAGCCTCAACATCTTGGCAAAATGATGCAACCAACACATTGGCACTGCAAGCTATACCCACTAGACTGGATTTCAATGGAAACCAAAACCAAGAAGCTTACCAACACAAACTTAGACATAACTCAAAAATGCTCCAACATACTAAGTCAAATAGAGAATAGCACCATGTAGGCAAAGACATACAACAATAAAGGCAATAATTTTGACACAAAAGCAATATCAACCAATAGAGAAGGATTACTAAACTAAAGCTTAACATCCATCAAAACATAGAAAAATACCTCTTACTGCAAAAAATTATGGAATTTATTTGCTTTTTCCTTGCTTGCACCTTTCCTCCATTCTATAAATACCTCCTCATTTATCTAAAAAAATAATTCCCCCAAGCTCAAATAAATCTTCATTTTAAAAGCATACTCTAGGTAGCTTTCCAAGGAGTCTTACATTTTGCCATGATGTCCATTCCAGCTAGCCACCTGTAACTTGTAATGTTATTAATGAACATCAATAATGATAAAAATACTCACAAATATTATCCAAGAATAGCCAAGTGGGGAAATGATATTTCCTTTATCCATATTGTTTCAATATTAAAAAAGAAATCATTTAATTCCAACCACACAATATTAAGAAAGCAAGGCATACAGTTTATTTTTCTCATATATCAACAAGGCAGTTAAAAAGGAGAGAAACCATTTGAACCATTATAAGAATTAAACCATTAATTCTATCCTAAACCTTATTATTCCTAGCAATAAGGTGTTTAGATCATTTGCTTACTAATTAGTGTCAATTTTTAATATTATTTATTAACATTGACACTAACATTCTCAAGTATTAAGGTCACCAATATACTAATATTTTATTAGTTAAATCCTCAATCTATATCATTCAACACCCAAGCATAAAAGCCACTCAAACACACAATTTTTTCACACCATTTTTTTATCCTTAAGTAGGTGGCTCTTTTAAGATAATCAATCGCTATCACCAACCTATTGAGGAGACTCATTGTGCAAGCAATTTTTCAACCCAATGGTGTGAACATAAAAATAAGCACAAATGCAATGCATCTAAATGAAGGGTATTTGGTTATACCTTGAGCTGTCGATGAACAAGTCATCCATAATTTTCTAAATTTTCTCTCAACCCATGTGATTATCCATATTGATTCACCAGTGAGAGAACCTGGTTCAGAAACCACAATTACATTAGTAGTACCCTATTTGAATAATAGAAACAAAGTATAAAGTGCAACTACTCACTCTTATTGACAACATGAAATAAAACTATGCATTATCCATACATCAATACATGTTTCATATTCATAATAAGTCCTGCAAAGGAGGGTCATTGCATACTCCTCCCCTTGGACTAGAAACAATCCTATGTGTTTTCTTGCAAGTGAGTAAACAAATTTTTCATTAAATTAAATATGGGAATTTCTTTCTCATTTCTTCAAAATCTTCCCATGTTGCACAATTTTCATAAAAATAGTCTCATTGGACCTTACATTGATCTAGGATTTGTTTCCTAGACATTTTGGAATGAAACCCTAGAACCTTTACTAGTCTCACCTCAATGGTTGAGGGATCTGCCATCTATAATTTAGAAATATTCCAAACATGAGTAGGATTAGCAACATATTTCTTAAGAAGGGATATGTGGAAAGTATCATGGATCTTTGATAGATTGGGAGGTAAGGTAAGCCTATAGGCTACTGGACTACTCTTATCAATGATATCAAAGGGCCCAACATACTGAGGATCCAACTTAGTTGATTTTATGGAACTTTTCATGGGTATTACCCTCAAGAAAACTTTATCCCCCATAAATAATTCTCTTTATGATCTTTTCATATCAACATAGCTCTTCTGGTGATTGATTGCTTCCTTGAGCCTAATCCAGATTGCTCCAAGTTGTTTGTCTAGCTCTGTGATAGTTTCCAGTGTGATCATCACTCAATCCTCTAGATTATCCCATGATAGAGGTGTTTTGCATCTTCTACCATATAAGGCTTCAAATGAGGTCATTCCCAATGATGCATGGTATCCATTGTTATATGCAAATTCAACAAGACACAAAAATTCTTCTCATTCAGAATTTTAGTCTATGTAATACATGTGTAGCATGTCCTCTAAAACTTGGTTTACCCTCTCCATTTGACCATATATGCAAAAATGATGTTCAACTTAGTGCCCACTACACGATGAATATCCTACCATAATTTTGATGTGAACCTTGAATCCCTATCTGATATGATCACATTACAAAAACAATGTAGCCTAAAAATTTATTTAGTAAACTTATTTACCACCACCATTGTATCATCCTTGATGTTCCTTGGTATGAAGAGTGGAACCTTGGTCAACTTATCAACCACTACTAGAATTGCATTATGTTGGTACCTAGTCTTAGGTAAACCCACAATAAAATCCATAGATATTACCTATAATTTCTATGTAGGTATTTCATGTGGGTACAATTTCCCTATTGGGTGTCAATGGTCTACCTTGAATTTCTGACATTCTAAACATCTTGCAATGAAACTAGTGATATCCGACTTTATTCCTTCCCAATAGAAGGTCTTTTTAATGTTTATTCTCATTTTTTATTATCCTATATGAGTAGAATAGGGAGAATTATGTTCCTCTTGTATAATCAATATCCTTAGATCACCAATTCTGGGTATAACCACCCTATCCTTGAAACATAAAAGTCCATTTTTTATGTTGAAATCCTTACTTTATTCAAGGTTCCTTGTAGTTTTGTCCTATATTTCTATGCAGTGTAAGTCTTGTAGATGTATTTTTTTCTTTATCTATTAAGTCTATATGACTCTAGGTTAGTTTTGCTATGTGAATTTTCCTAATAAAGGCATAAACAACCTTATTTTCTTTCCCTTTGATATACTATATACCAAAGTCATACTCTACTAAGAACTATATCCATCTATATATTGCATTCAACATAGGTTGGGTAAAAATATACCTTAGACTTTGATGGTCTATCCTTAGCTTAAAATGTTTGTCCAACAAATAATGTCACCAAACCTTTAATTCATGCACAATTGCTACCAATTCTAGGTCATGTGTAGCATAGTTTACCTAATTCTTCTTGATATTTCTAGACTCATATGCTACTGTAGCCTCTCCTTGGGATAATACCCCATATAATCCTTCTAGGGAATTATTTTTACACACTATAAAATTCCCAAGAGGATCTAGTATTCTAATAATTAGTGTTGTAGTTAGCTTATTTTTCAAAGCCTCAAAGGTAGCCTCACACTTATCTGTCCATTTGAAGTCCTCATTTTTTAGAAGGTTGGTGATAGAATAAGCAATATTTGAATAATACTTTATAAAATACCTATAATACCTAGTGATTCCCATGAAGCTTATGACTTTAGACACATTTGTTGGTGCTAGCCAACTCATTATAGCCTCAATTTTCTTTGGATCTATAGCAATTCATTTTATCAAGATTATGTGTCCCAAATACTGTACCTGTGAGGTATAAAACTCACACTTGGAAAAATTTCTATATAGTTGGTTTTTCCTCAGCACCTCTAAAACTAAACTCAAATTACAGTCATGCTCTTTTTTGGTGAAATAATATATTAAGATATCATCTAAGAATACCAAGACAAAATGATCTAGATATTTTTTGAACACACTGTTCATCATATTCATAAAAGTTATCGGTGCATTTATCAACCCAAATGGAAATACTATGAACTCATAGTGTCTGTATCTAGTTTTAAAGGTTGTCTTATGGGTATCCTCTTCTCAAATCCTTAACTAATGATACCTCGATCTCAAATCTATTTTTAAAAATATAGTAGCATCCTTTAGCTAATCGAAGAGGTTGTCAATCTTTGGTAAAGGATACTTATTTTTAATGGTTACCTTATTTAGCATCCTATAATCTATGCATAACCTCAAGGAACTATCCTTGTTTTTCACAAATAATACCTAAGCACCCCAAGGTGACACACTAGGTTTGATCAAACCCTTTTCTAAAAAATCTTGAAGTTGCACCTTTAATTATTACAACTCAATTGGGGTCATTCTATAAGGTGTTCTTGCAATAGGTTTATCCCATAGATTTAACTCTATAGTGAATTCAAATTTCCATCAAGGTGGTAGACCTAGGATATCTTCTAGAAATACATCCCTAAATTTGTGCAAAAATGGATTTTTCATAAACACTTCCTCATCCCCCCTTTCTTTAGTCTTTCCATTAATATTGACTACACAAAGCATACCCCCTCTTTTAATGTCTTTATTTAATTGAATATTTGATAATAAGTGAGGTTGAAAGGACCCCTACCTACTTTGAACTCTTACCCTCCTATTGTCCTTATCAGTGTAATCCATCCACCTTTCTTAGAAATTGATTAAGGCTCCATGAGCCTTTAACTAGTCTATACCTAGGATAATATCAAAAGCATGGAGTGGTGCTACATATAAGTGCCAAGTTGTAGACCCATTGGGTAAGGTTATCTTAGTTGTAGGAAAACATTGATCCACTGAGTAGGTCTATCCAGACCCATACTCTATTTTTTACCCTTATTCCAAAGATTTAGGTCTTTTTGGCATATCCTTAACATTACTAGTGGAAATAAAACTATCTGTAGCTCCACTATTTATTAAAACTTTAACATCCTTGTCAAACAACTTACCATTTAGTAGCATCAATGTTGCTTTTCCATTCAAGTTCTAATTCCTAGTAGTAGCGTACATTTGGTGTACCTTATATTCGACTCGGTTACTTAATTGTATTCATCATGGGCACCTTTTGGTATAATGAGGACCCCCACATGTATAACAACCTATATTGGGTGGTTTATTTTTTACTTTTCCTTGGTTTTAGGTCCTTCACTCAAATTTTTAGTGTTTCCATTTTTTTACTCAGCCAACCTCTCTAGAATTACCTTTTTATGCCCCATATGATCTTGTAGTGATCTAACCAAGGAGGTAAGTTGCCTTAATTATTCTTGTATCATTTCAAAAATAAAAGTGATATTTGTTGTGCTCCTATTGGGGTCCTTTATTTTTCCAATTTCCTTGTTGGAGCACTCTACTTTCTCGATTTTCTTACTGAAGTTCTTTGTCTTTTAAAATTTCCTTGGAGAATGTACAACAACTTCCTTTGCAACATTGGTCTCATCCTCCTGGATGACCTCAATATAGTTACCATATCTTCTCTACAAAAGGAGTTGGGAAAGTTACAATTTCTCTCAATTGTACATATAGTTAGTTTTATTTTTCCAATGAACAAACTTAGATCATTATATCTCACTAGATAATGATCATGGTCACACTTGCCTCCCTAAAAGATATCATTTCCAAATAAAAAACTATACCCTCTAAGATTTTTACATCTTGGTCTAAATGGTTCCAACCACATGCAATAGTCATTGTATCCTAGATCACGTTAAGGCCCTAGAAGAGTTAGTCTCCAAAATGTAGCACACAAATTCAAGGCTTATACTAGGCACACTCCATGGAAGCTTCTAGCCTATGACGTAGAGATCTAATACCAACTATAACAACCCACCAAAACCGATCGAAAAGAGAGATAATAATTTTTTTAACTAAACACAAGCAAGGTCCATAAGGGTCCCAGTATTTCTTTTCAGCATTCTCAAGGCTTCACCACATTTGAGTTCAATATCGCTACAAATGATACTTAATGGATAGGAGTGGCCAAAATCCAATATTTTTTGGATTCACCTTGCTAAAAATCATCATTTAGAAGGTTGTCAAAGTGGTTCCCCCACATTTTCTATACCCTCATCGATATAGGACATTATGACCACAACGTAAGGATTATCCTTTAAGGACCATAAAACTTAAAGGAGAATGCCTATTCCATAACCTTACCCTAAGTCCATCTAGATATGTTAATCAAGTGTAAGCCTTGGTTCTTAGCTACCACACCTCCATGGAATAACTAATTTCATTACCACTCACTTCGTAATAAACATGATCACCCAAAACTACACATTTGAGCTACCACCACTATTATCTTGTGATTGATTTCTATAACCTTCCAGATATGGGAACACTTGATCCTCACCATTCAAGGTGTATCAATTCACAAGTATATAACAATTATATTCTCTCAACTCCTAGATTTGTGAGTACCCAGCTATTGCATTATCACAACTCCTAGGACTCACTTCTATGTCGTTGTTGCATCATTGCAACTCCTCCCAAAATAAGGTTATATACTTTGACTTAGGTCCTAAAAGACGGTCTAGATCCATCCCAAGAACCCATTTCTACCCAAGGAAGCTTTAAGATAATAATATCTCTCTAAGAAAATTAAATGCTTTGAATTAATTAAACATGCTTAAACTATAACATAAAATATTAGAACGAGGCTTTATACATTGCATCTCAAATTAAACATAAGCTTCACCTAAAGCTACCACATTTATAATAATCCAAATGCTATAATTGAGCTATGTAGAAGAAGCATTTCTCTAGCATATAAGAACAAGGTAATCATACCAAAACCACTTAATGGCCATATGGAACATTCCATAAAGATAGATCTCAAAATATTATTTATTTACAAAACTCATAACATTTACCAATATCATAATTGCCAACCAAAACATAATTTGCTCTCACTCCATTTTACATTAAATCATGTCTAAGAATTAATTTGGTAGTCTTCATCTATAAATAGCAAAGCAAACTTTCTTTACATATCAATTTTAAATCTAAGGTACATCAAGCTAATCCACTTAAATGATATCATCATCATCTCCTTTTCACGATCTTATTCATGAGAAGATTTATTCTACAACTTGTGGTACACTTAGGGATTAGGACAACTCATATGCAATGCAAATTAATATGCTCTAATATAATTTGCAAGTAACCATGCGCAATACAGTTTTATAAATAAACAAGCAAGAATCTCATACTTCTCTACTTAACATATTCTATGCAATTGCAAGCAAATATGCACCATACATTTAATTTAAAAAAACAAGAGAGAATCCCATACTTCTCTACTTAACATATTCTATGTAATTGCAAGCAAATATGAACCATACATTTAATTTAAACAAACAAAAGAGTATCTCATACTTCTCTACTTAACATGTTCTATGCAATTGTAAGCAAATATGCATAATATATCTAATTTAAACAAACAAGAGAGAATTGTATACTTATCTACTTAACATGTTCTATGCAATTGTAATAAAATATGCACCATACATTCAATTTAAAAAATAAGAGATAATCCCATACTTCTCTCTATAATGGTTTTCCCTACCTACTCAAGTCTTAGAAAAACCATTATAACTCCTTTACTTTTCATCAAAAGCCCTTATTCCAAGATTTGATTACTAAACCAAGAAGTTCATAGCTAACATTTCCCTAAGGATAACATCACCATAAATTATTTTATCCTAATGTGAATCTTCATTTAATATTTCTTTTAAAAAAAGAAAACAAAATAATAGCACTGTCATTTCATTTATTTTTCCAAAATTTTAATGATAACCATCCATTAATCTTTCTATAAAATTCTTCAAACAAAACATTCCTTAACCTAAGTAAGTGTTTGCTCCACTCCTTGGTCTATGAAGGTATACAATGGAATCAAAATAGACTTAGATCGCCATAAAACCAAATAGCATGGATGACTTCCAACAAGCTAAAGCATGACACGATTCAAAAATGATAATATGCCTTTCCATACCCACAATAATAGACCATATTGGCTGGACTTGTAGAGATAAAGACCAAATTTATTCAAATCTAACAGGTAAAAATGTTAATCCACCTTGATGATTGAGATCAATATCAAGAGCAACACATCCAACAAGGAATAAATGGAAAAATGTGGCACGCAATATCAACTACAAACTGCCATGGTTCTTTATCAATTGTTAATGATGTATGGATTTTGTGCAAGATGTAAAAGATCTAACTAGATAATATGCTAGAGATGCCACAAGAACTTCAAAACATCCCACATAATGGGGTGCCCTTAAGGATCAATGCTTAGGAAAGGACTCAACATCTTGGAAAAATGACACAACCAACACATAGGTGCTACAAGCTACACCCTCTAGACTAGATCTCGAAGAAAACCAAAACTAGGAAGCTTACCTATGTAAAATTAGGCATAAATCAAAAAGGTTCCAACAGACTAAGTCAAATGCAAAAGAGCACCATGCAAGGAAATACATACAACAAGCAAGGCAATCATCTTGGCATGAAACCAACGCCAACCAATAGATAAGGATTACTAAACTAAATCTTAACATCCATCAAAACATAGAAAAATACCTCTTACTACAAAAAAAATTGGAATTCATTTGCTTTATCCTTACCTGCACCTCTCCTCCATTCTAGAAATACCTCCTCCTTTCTCTAGCAAAAAATTTCCCCCAAGCTCAAACAAATATCCATTTTAAAATCATACTCTAGGTAGCTTCCTAAGGAGTCATACATTTCACCGTGACATCCATTCGAGCTAGCCACATGTTGAGCTATATTTACTTACATTTAAATTTGTTAATCCAGGTTAATCTAGGTTAGATCTAAAGAACAAATAATCCCATATAGATTATTCCATAATCATTAATCATATGACTTTATTCCTTTTCCCTAGTCTTGTTTGCAGGAAATAAAAGTTTGCAAGAAATGAAATTGAAGTGAAATTATGTTTAATGCAATTATGACTTAGTCTAATGTGGATCCATGTAATAATTTACTAATGCATTATTTATCTAATGTATTCTATAGTTTTATGATATGCAATTTTAATAAAGTATGTTCTAAAATTACGCTATGTTCTAATTCTATCTATCGTGTTTTTGGGGGAAGAAATTTAGGGACTAACCTTTCGGAGTGGGCCCTGACTCTGCAAGGTTAGTATTAACCCCTTCCCATTTCTCTACTCTACTTTAACTTCAGTAAACTATTTTATTAAATTAATCTAATGCTAATTATTTCATGGTTGCAGGAAAATAAAAGAAAGCTTATAGGAAAATAAAAGAAAGCTTACAAGAACAAATCAATCATGTAGAAATACAGTTACCATGTTCAACAAAAAATATTGCAACTAAAGTATTACTTTTATTCCAAACTTCACATCATGTACAAAGTATGACAAATTATGCAGAAGACTCCTTCAACATCCAGCGACTAATCTCCAGAACAACAACTTGTAGCCTGTAGACAACATACAACAGATATTTTCAAAGGTCTTTTCATATCATCTTATAATGTCATGTTGGACATTTTTAATGGAACTCTTCCATATGTTATATCTTCAAACATTTGAATATTTGGGTACAACTATTACATAACAATAATAGTCCAAAATTAAGACAATCTAATAACAACCTTGGACTCAGTACAACAACTACGTAACAACATAACCACTAATTTAGACTTAGTACAACATAACCACTAATTTAGACTTAGTACAACATAACCACTAATTTAGACTTAGTCCAACAACTTTATCCTTTTCTTTAGGAAATGACATATTTATTATAAGCATACACGTAACTTTAGAACAAATCTCATAACAACTTTATATGCCCAAATAAAGAATGATGAGTCATCCCATGTGGCATTTGAAATCATCCATGTTTGATTCTTCCACTACCCATGTGGCATTTGACCAAGTTGTAGCATATGTGGCGTGTTTATTATACGAAACATGTTTTCCATAGATATTTTCTAGGTTTTCGTAGCACCTTTCCGTAGACCCACCTTTCTAACGATGTTTGGTTGTAGCATTCCCCTCCGAGCTACCTGCAATTTCCACCTACTAAAAGCACAACAATTTCACACATTTTATGTAAAATTACCAACATTTAGCACATTAAATTTTTATAAATCAAATTCATTGAAAATCATATAAATTGTGCATAATAATTAGCAAAAGTCATTCATAACCATCATATTTATAACTTAAACTCAGGAATAAAGTTGCATTTCATAGTCAATTTTAACACTCATCACCACCTCGAGCTTGTAATGTTCTTAATGAACATTGGTGATGCTAAAAATGCTCGCAAAGATTATCCAAGTATATCCAAGTGTATAAATAATATTTCCTTTATCCATAATGTTGTTTCAATATTAAATAAGAAATCATTTAATTCTAACCACACAACATTAATAAAGCAAGGCATACATTTTATTTTTCTCATATATCAACAAGGCAATTAAAAGGAGAGAAACCATTTAAACCCTTATAAGAATTAATCCATTAATTATATCATAAACCTTATTATTCCAAACAATAATGTGTTTAGATCATTTGCTTACTAATTAGTGTCAATTGTTAATATTAGTTATTAATATTGACACTAATATTCTCAAGTATTATGGTCACCATTATATTAATATTTTATTGGTTTAATCCTTCAATCTATACCATTCAACACCCAAGCACAAAAGCCACTTAAACACATAATTTTTACACACCATTATTTTATCCTTAAGTAGGTGGCTCTTTTAAGATAGCCAATCACTATCAAAAACCTATGGAGGAGACTCATTGCACAAGAAATTTCCTGGACCAATGGTATGACCATATCTAAATGAAGGATATTTTGTTAAACCCTGAGTTGTCAATGAACAAGTCATCCATCATTTCACAAATTTTCTTTCAACCCAGGTGAGAATCCATATTGATTCACCACTGAGAGCACGTGGTCTTGCAACCACAATTACATCAATAGTACCATATTCTAAAAATAGAAACAAAGTGTAAAGTGTAACTACCCACTCTTATTAATAGTATGAAATAAAAATATGCATTATTCTCCGGCCAAGGAGGGTCATTACAATATTGGTGATTGCTCCAATTTGTAATCAACTTTCCCTACTCGCTAGAGTACCTTATAGGGTCCATACAACTTAGGCACAAGATTATATCACCCCTTTTGTTTTAAGGGCTTATGTTTGTAGGGTTGGAGATAGAGGAAAACCACATCCCCTTCTTAAAACTACCTCTCATTCTTGTGTTTATCTGTATATTGTTTAATATGATTTTGGGTGACCATTAAAATTTTTTAGGACAACTAAGATCTCGTGTCTTGAGTAAGAACTATATCAACTACTTTGACCCTTGAACTACCAATAAAGTAAGAGGTAAGTGTTGGAGGAAATTGGCCATATACAATCCCATGTGAAGTTATATTTATGGTGGTATGAAAGGTGATGTTGTACCACCATTTTGCTAGAGGAAGTCATTGAATCCACTATATGGCCATCAAAGGTATGTCTTAAGATATTTATTTATCGCCTCTATATGGCCATCAGTATGGGGGTGATAAGACATGCTTTTATTCATATATGTTTCCTAGATACAATGCAATTTCTCCTAGAACTTGCTAGTGAACACCTTGTTGTGATCACTAAATTATGGAGTGTGGGTTCTCATGGAGCCAAAAAAATTGATCCATAAAAATTTGTGCCACTATCCTTATAATAAAGAGATGACCTAAGGACTAAAAGTTAGCATACTTGGTCAACCTATTCATGATAACCATGATAATTCATTTTCCATTAAATATGAGGAGCTCTTTAATAAAGTGCATGTAAATATATATCCATGGTAACTCTAAAATGGGTAAATGTTAAAGCAACCCTATTGTTTTGACTATTTTTCCTTTTTGGTTTTGGTAGGTATCCCAGGCATCCATAAACTATTTTACATTATACGTCAACTTGGTCCAATGGAAATTGCATTTTACACATTCATATGTTCACAAGAACCCAATGTGACCCCCTATTGGAGAAGAATGAAGTTTTGTTAAAATTTGAGATCGAAGATCTAAAGTGGATGGAATCATAGTCTAATGCTTGTAGTACAATAACCCTTCATTCCATGCATAATAAATATGATATTTTATTATTTTCTAGAGGTCTTGAAGCATGGTTATAAGTGTAGGATCACCTTTCCATTCTAACCTAAGAACCTCTAACCAATCAACCATGAGGATGGATACTAAATATAAAGTATCTCATGCTTCTAGGAGTCTAGAAAGAGTATTTGTTGTCATGTTCTCTTTTATCTTATGGTAGGCTATATCATAGGCATACCCTAATAGTTTAGTGACCCGTTTTTGTTTCTTAGGAGAAGAAATCCTCTGTTCCAAGATATACCTGAGGCTATGATGATATTTTTTGATGATGAAATATTTCTCTAACAAGTATGTTCACCAATGGAGGACTGCAAATATCATAGCCATCATTTTCTTCTCATAAGCTTACTTATGAATATAAGGGGTATATCTTCTTGTAAAAGCATAGCCCCCAACCCCAACCT
The DNA here is from genome assembly GCA_028583015.1 of Wollemia nobilis. Taxonomy (NCBI): domain Eukaryota; kingdom Viridiplantae; phylum Streptophyta; class Pinopsida; order Araucariales; family Araucariaceae; genus Wollemia; species Wollemia nobilis. Next base: position 2,180,877 of record JAQPPZ010000863.1, read on the forward strand.
ATATGTATCACTTTCTATTACAAATATCTTGGAAAAAATTGGTATTGCCAAAATTGGTGTGTGGTACATGGCATCCTTCAGGGTCAAAAGGTCTATTCTACATCATAATTCCAAGTGAATTCATCCTTATAGAGTATAATTTTCAAGGGGGATGCAATCTTAACATAATCCTTAAAAATTTACAATAGTATCATGTGATTTTGATGAATCCCCAAAATCTCTTTAATGTTTTATATAAGGGCTATTCCTCAATGGTCTCAATATTTGCAAGGCCTAACACACCATCATTGGCCACAATGTACCCTAAATATTCATCTCTATTTCCCTAAAGGTACACTTAGATTTCTTGATAAATATTTGATTCTACTATAGAAGTTCCAATGCCTTGTCAACATGTTTAAGGTGCTCTTTCCATGTCTTATTGTACACTAGAATATCATCAAAAATACCAATGTAAAATTTTATAGATAGGGCTTGAGAACCCTATTCATCAGACCTTAGAAAGTTGAGGGTGAATTGGTGAGATAAAAAACTAAGAACACATAGTTCCCCTCATGAGTCTTGAAAGTATTTTTGGCTATGTCCTCCTCTTGGACACAAGTCTAGTGATAACCTAACCTTATGTCCAATTTGGTGAAATATTTAGCACAATGTAACTTGTCCAACAAATCATCAATCACCAAAATTGGAAACTTATCCTTGATGGTGATATTTTGAGCTCTCAAAAGTCCACACGCATCCTCGATTATCCATCCTTTTTTGTACCAATAATATGGGAGCTAAAAAATGCTTGTACTTAGGTAAATTAATCATGTGTCAAACAATTCCCTTACTATATGTTCAATCTCATTATTCTAATGATAAGGATATCCATATGGTCATATGTTCGGGGATCGAATATCTGGTACCAAGTTGATTCTATGGCTCTTAGGTCAACTAGGAGATAGTTTTTTAGGCCCATTGCAAAACCTTTGATTCTTTTTTAGAATGGCTGACAAGTCTAGAGGCATTTCATCCTATATAGCACATTACATCTAGTAAAATCTACCAACCACTACCTTGTTATCCTTCTTAATCAACCATTGCATTTTATGGGATGTGATGACCTTGGGTTTTCCTTCATTTATACCTTGAATGGTGTGCTTTTTATTTTTGACCATGAACTACATCTAAAACTTTGATAAATCCCACAAAATTAGGCCTAAAGTTCCTAGCCACATGCAGCCTAACATAATTTCCACACATCCAAATTAAAATACAAAAATATATTTTGAAATTGGTAGTCACTAATGGATAAGTAAGCATTTCTATATGGCCCATTACAAGTCATGATATCCCCATTAGCAATTCTAACATTAATTTGATCGTGATCATAGATAAAACAATCTACTCTTTTGGCTACACTAGGGTCAATAAAATTATTATGTGCTACCAGAGTCTAATACTATTAAGACCTTATACCCTTTAATAAAACCTTAGATTTTCATGCATTGGGGTTTTGATGTTCCTACCATAAAATTCATAAAAAGTGTAGGAGTTTATTTAACTTGTGTGTTGGGTGAGAGTTCTTCCTCCACTTATTCCAATTGATTTTCTACTAAGTACACAAATTTATCCCCTATGTTTAAGGATAAGATAAAGTATTTCCCATATCCATATGAAAAATACTTTGTGTTTTGCATTTGTACTCCACAACCCATTTTTATCACAATTATAACAAAGAACCTTGGCTTGATGTTTGATCATCTTTGTTGGTGTTAGCCTCTTGACTATTGGAGCCTTTGGAGTATTATTGTATGTGGGTATAGAAATTCTATTCTAGAATGTTAGGGTTTTGGAGGATCTCCATTGGGTATTCCATTTTCTATATTCAAGTTTAGAAAACCCCATGGTATTCATGTATATGGTCATCATGAGCATTTGGACCTCAATTTTGATTTTTTCAAGGCTATTGATGAAACAACTCTTCAGGATGATATATGGTAAAGCTTTAGTTTTATTGTCCAGTTAATCAAAAGTCATGATATATTTGGGTATGGTACTTGTTTGTCAAATATTGGTGAGGGATCTAGTAAAATATTCAAACTCTAATGGGTCAAATTGACCAAAGAGTTCACTCTTGAATTGTATCTACCCAATATTTATGACTTGTTTTCACAACCATTAATACATGGAGTGCTTTAAGGTTAAAATAAAATGTGGACATAAAAATCTATTAATTGAAGGGTGTTTCATGTAGTTTATACCATTGCTCAACTTTAAATAACCAAATCTATGGATCATTCCCATAAAACCTTGGGAAATCAATTTTAGTAAGTCTAGGAATCATGCATTTATTGTTCCTTGAATATTGATAGTTTTCCTTAGTAAAGGCATTGGAAAAATTTGTCTTGTCAATAACTTTTTCTCTTTGAGATTATGGTCTATTTTCAACATACCCATAAAAATTTGATTTTTTAATGGTAAGTACTTCAATGTATTGACTCGTTGTATCATGTGTATGTTAGAAATTTTCTATCATGATTGTGAGAGAAGATATTTTCTCCTTGAGATTAGTTATGACATATAATTTGGTTAGTTGTTCCTCCATATTATGCACTCTGGCCTCCATGGCTTGATTTCAGGTCTCTGATGGCATTTACTAAAAGTAGAATTGTTGTTGTAGTAGTTACTATTTTTAGTAAGGGTCCCAAAAAATGTGTATGGGTGATATATACTAAAACAATCAAATTAAAAATATGATAAAAATGGGCTATACCACAAGATGACAATTTGGGGTCCCCAATTTTTTTTATGGATGCTATATACCAAAATGATTTGTTAGAGAATATTACATTAATTGATCTATAGTTTATATTCTATATGCAAGATATGTATGAGTGTCATAAAAGTAAAGTAATTAGAAAGTCAAGAGTCTTGAGTACAAGTGGCAATATGAGAATCCAAAAGTCATGAAAGAGTTGCAATAGTCAAGAACTTGAAGAGCCATCATATACAACTATATTATGGAGATAAAACTCCACATTGTAAGAACAACAAGAAGGATTGTATACTTGATACTTCAGTTTTCAATTCATATTGTAAGTATTCTTCATGTATGTACATGAATGATTTTTGCCATTTACATTCATATTTGATATTATAAGTGAATGTTATTTTTTTATTATATTGGCTTGGAAATATATATATATATTTGATTGCTCAAATATTTAATTCTACTCTTGATATTGATATTTCAACCTATAATATTGTGGCTTATTTATATTGGGACTTATAATATTTTGAGATAATTAAAATTAAAAGCCAATAGTAGTATCAAAGATACCATTTAACTCTATCAATTTTCTAAGATTTATATTTCCGAGCCACCATAATATTAGAGTTTGTCCATTTCAAAAGCAGTGAAGATTTGGAATTTATTTTTTATAGTTCTGATTGAGTAGATAATGAGGGGACAAGGATAATTCAATCTGATTTGGATGCTAGGGTCTTTCCACTTGGTTCAAGAAAAAACAATGAAGACTATGACTCAACTAGAATTGATTAAAGTCCAACTCAAAATAAATTTGGATGTTTGAGGACATTCAAAGTCACCTTGATAATATTCTAGATTCTCTAGGAAAAGGGAGAGTCACTATTGAATATTGAGAGAGCCAACTCAGGAGAAAGTTGGACATGTGGGGACATTCATAGTCACCTTGATATTGATTTTGGATTCTATAGAAAAGAGGAGAATCATATTGTTCTTAGGTGTAGCCTAAGACATTAAATATAGATTAAAAATATTGAGAAGCATCAAAGCTTCTAGAAGATAGAGAAGCATCTAAGGTTATAGAGACTAAGAAGCAATATAAACTTCCATTGATAAGAGTTTTACTGAGAAGTACAAAGAAAAAACCTCCAAAGATAAGGATAGATAGAGGTATAGAGAAATTATGATTATGTAGGAAACTAGAAGCATCAGGATGACTATAGCAATATCAGTCTTGGCCTTGACTTATTAAAATAAAAATAAAAATTGAAAGAAGTCTTATTATACAATAGAGTATGGTTCTACTAGAGTGTAATATAAAGAAACATTAAGGCATAGTGGAGCTATCATCCACCATATAATTTGAGTGACCAGCATCTAAGCAACCAATATAGTTGAGAGGCCATTATTCAAGTAGACAATACACATAGAGATTGAAGAGCAGTATAAGCGACTTGCATAGGGAGACTAAGAAGCCAACACAATGGAGGAAAAGTGGCCAACTAAGGAAACTAAATAGCGTACCATCAAAGAGCAATGCTAAATCAGAAGAGCATTGTCTATAGGAGATAAACATTGCAATAAGAAAATAAAGCTACAATGGAACAAAAGGGCACTATCCAATAACAAAAAATCATTATCTAGTGAAATCATCATTGTCATAGAAGAAATGCTATCCTATAATAGAAGAACTTAGTACATAGGAAAGCTCCATTGTAGAAAAAAGGTATTGTCTAGAGTTGAGCAAAATCCAAGAGAGTTTTGAGCACATTCCAACGTGTCATCCATTTAATGGTAATTGAGATTAGAATGTATTCTCTTCATGTTATTCTGTATCAACAAAAGTTAGAGTGGATTCCCATCATGCCATCTAAAATATAGAGCCAATTCCCATCATGCAATCTAGCAACAGGAACTAAGTGAGCAATCCAATCATAAGAAATAGTGAAGGCATTAAGCGTGCAGTCCAGCCATAGGAAATATTAAATGCACTAAGCCACAACAGATAGTGAATTCTCTAAGTTGAAGAAGATCATGAATGCAATACATGAGCTATTTAGTAGGAGACCAATAATATTTTAGCATACAACAAGATGTAACCCTATGATGCCATATAGTTAAGGAGAATCTAGTCAGAACCCAAAAAATGATGAAATATTGAGCACCATGCTTGGGAAATTCAAACGTCTAAGCAAGGTTAAGGATTGTAGTAGAGATTGAGCATAGAAGGTGGAGATATCAGAAGTAATGTCCATATGTTACTAATTAGAAGCGCTATTATTGGATTTAAAAATGTTTCAAAGTAAAGGTATGTTAAACTACCTTTTATTCCTTTATTGCTTGGAGGAAAAGCAAGTTATTTAAATTTAAAACTTTATTAGTTATATTAAGTAGGGAGTCATAAATTTTTCTACCTTATTAATTTTCCTGATATTTATTTTTTTCAACAGTATGTTTTTGAAAATATTTAAAGTTATTTAAGGTTTGGAGTGACAAGGATTTCTACTAGGAATTAATTTTATAAGTTTTAAAGCTATAAGATTTGAAGAATTTATAAATTTTGCAAATTTCATAGGGACTTAAAAGGATTTCTACTTCAAATTGAATTTAAGTTTGTAGAATCTATCATGGATTACCATTATATTAATTTTGGAGCAAGTAGGCATATGATAGGAAATAAACAATGGTTTAAAACCTTTCAATAGAAACATTGACTTATGAGGTCAAAGAAGTAGGAGATGTTTTAATTGATTTATCAAATGAAAAAGAGATAGTTAATAATGTACTATATGTACCTAGGTTAATTGCTAATATTCTTTCATTATCTCAATTAATGGATTAAAATTTAGCAGTTGAATTTAAATTTTTTAAAAATAAAAAAATATATCTTATTACCAAACATCATAGCTTTTGGTTTATAAGAATATCCTATTTACTCTAGACACGTCATCAAATATTGCATTAAAAATATGCATATCAAAATCAAAATAACTTTGGCATAAAATGCTAGGACATATAAGTGCATCTTCACTGAATGAAATGAGGAAACATCAAATGGTTAAAGGTTCATCTAAACTCTCATAGGAATATACAGTCTATCTAGAATGTCTTACAAAAAATTAGCATAGAATACCTTTTGAACTCAGTAATTATAAAGCTCAAGAACCATTGGAAGTAATATATACAGATTTATGTGGTCCAATGAATGCTACTAGTTTTGGAGGGCATAGATATTATCAACTATTTGTTGATGGCTAATATAGAAAAATGTGGGTGTATTTTATGAAATTCAAATCTGAAGCATTTAGTTGCTTTAAATAGTTCAAGCAGTTAGTGGAAAAAGAAATATAAAAATCAATCAAGAATCTTAATTCAGACAAGGGGGGATAATTTTTATCAAAGGAATTTAATTCCTTAGAAACAAATGGTATAAAATAAAAATCTACCACAACATATTCACCTCAATGAAATTGTATTGTAGAAAGAAGAAATATGATCTTTTATGGAAATGGTTCATTGTATGCTAAAATAAACTCATCTAGATCATCAACATTGGTTAGAAGTGTTTAAAATATATGTGTACCTACAAAATAGATCACCCACAAGAATACTAAAAAATGTTACTCCTGAAGAAGTATGGTCAGGATAAAAACCAATAGTAGAACAATTAAAAAAAATTGTGTAAGGCATACATGCATGTTCCAAAGCAAAAAATAACTAAACTGGATGACAAAACTATGTGTGGAATATTTCTTGGTTATGATGATGATTCAACAAGATATAGAATAATTGATCCAACTATAAATAAAATTTACATAAGCAAAGATGTAGTATTTTATGAGGGAAAAAAAATTATTAAAGAATAAAAAAAATGATACATGAACAATTTTAAGTCTTTCAAAAGAAGAGGACTCGTTAAGTGAAGAATCAAAATTAGAAACATATTATGAGAAAATTGAAAAAATAGAAACTACTATAACACCACCAAGAAAAGAATCAATATGGCTTAGAGATACACTTAAGGACTTAAAGCTAGAGCAAATTCTAGATCTTACTACTACAAGACCACAAACTCGTAGCTTAACAAGAATAAACTAAGGATTGATAAGTTCTATAGTAGAACCTGTAACTGCTCAAACTATTTTAAGTTATCCAAAATGGAAGATAGTCATGGAATAAGAATATGCAACATTAATGAAAATAAAACATGGGACCTAGTTGATCTACCACAAGAAAAGAAAGTAGTAGGACGTAAGTGGATCTACAAGATAAAATACAAAGCAGATGGTTCTTTTAAAAAATACAAAGCTTGATTAGTTGCAAAAGGATATACTCAAATAGAAGAAATAGATTATGAAGAAACCTTTTAACCAACAATAATAATGACTAATATTTGAATAATTTGTGCTTTAGCAGTACATCTTAGCAGTGCATTTCTTAACAATGATCTCAAAGAAGAGGTATATATGTCACACCAGAAGGATTTGTGACCAAAGGATAGGAACAAAATGTTTGCAAATTAAAAAAATCCTTATATGCTTTAAAGCAAGAACCAAGATCATGGTACATAAATATTAATAATCATCAGTTACAACACAATTTCAAAAGAAGTTTATCAAATATAAATCTTTATACAAAAAAGGTGGCACTAGACAGAATAGTACTTATAGTATATGTTGATGATATAGTAATCACAGGAAGCTCTAGAAATCTAATAGATGAAGTTAAAAGGGACCTCGGAAAGGATTTTTAAATGACAGATTTGGGACTTCTTCATTATTGTTTTGGCTTAAAAATTTGTCAAAGTGAAAATAATATCACAATAACACAAACAAAGTATACAAAATCATTACTTGAAAAGTACAAATGGAAAAGTATAAATTCAAATATACACCTATGAAAAAAGGATTACAATTGTCTAGATATAATGAAACATCTCTACTTCCAACCACTATCTATTGTCAATTAATTAAAAGTATTTTATATTTAACAAATACTAGACCAAACATAGTTTTTGTTGTAAATTATCTTTCAAGATTCATGTAAGAACCTAGATAAAGTCAATAGAAAGCTACAAAAATAATACTATAATATATTAATAAGACTACAAAATATGGGCTAGTATATAAAATAAATGAAGATGATGTCTGTAGCACCCTAAAATTGGCGCAGTGAAATCTTAATAATTACATTTACTCTAGTAAATAATTCAAATTCAAATTTTAACCTCCCAAACCGCCCGTTAACCGTCGGGTAATCCGTTTCCCCCTTTCTCGTGCCATTTTTAGAGTTTGTTTTGACCGTTTGACGATATCGTCGCCGATCAGACGATATCGCCTCAGATCTGACGATTTCGTCTGGGCTAGGACGTCCGGACGATCTTGTCCCAAAACTGATTTTTCACAATTAGCTTCTGTTCCAACGGGTCTCTAATCCGGGCAGAAGCGTGTCTGCGCCGTTAGAGACCCTCCCCCATTGGAGATCTCCCAAATAGGGATGATCTCCAACCTCCTAACCTCCCTCCTAAGCCTATTTAATCCTAAGCCCTCCCCTTAGCACCCCCTGGCTGATAATCCTCTGTAACTTGACTTCACACACGTTAAAACATCCCAAATTGATATTTGCATTAGTTCTATACCAATTTTGTTGCAGGTACCTTAGTGTTTTTCAGCCGGAGCAAGCTTACATCGTCGCGGACGATCCTGTTCAGATCGGAGGCGATCCTGTCGAATCAGAGACGATTTCGTACCAATGCGAGACGATTTCGACTGCAGTCAACATTGAGGCAATCAGTGCCTAAAGTTTGCATTTCTTCATCTTTCAATCTGTTGTTTTATGCTGTAATTAGCTAGTTTATTCAGTATTTTATGCTATCTTGCATTTTGGAGTTCACCCATCTAGATCAAATGCATAATTAAGTCATAATTATTATTAAATTAGCATAATGCATTCATATTTCTATTTTTAAGTTTCAGTTTGATATTGTTACTGTCAATTTACACTGTTTCCCTATGTTAGAATAGTTGTATTTTCTATGTTTTGCACCTATTTCTCTGTTTGTAGGTCTTTAACGAATTCGTTTGATGAATTCATCAGATCTCAGATGATCTTGTCTGATCTCAGATGATCCTGTCAAATCAGAGGCGATCCTGACTGCTTCAAGAATCAGAATCTTCATCAGACATCCGGATCAGGTATTTTCTTTTAATATTCCTTAATTTCTCTATTTTCTATCTTAATTCTATTTTTTGTATTCATTTAATCTGCATCTTCATATAGAATAGCTTAGACGCATTTTGGCCAAACCTAGGACTTGAATGCTTAAGGCTAAAACGAACACATAAAACACATTCCCAACCTAGGCGTGGAAACTGCCATTAAATGTTTCCTGGTGAACCCACCATCCATCAAAAAATCACCATAATACACCTCCCTCGAGAGGCGGGACCTTCGCAAGGCCTCTCAGTCCGAGGTACCACGCCATCCTTTTCACATCCCCCTTCCGAGCATGGATCCTATAGCCTGAAGGTAAGGGTGTGAAAAATTTGGAGCGATACATTTTGGTGAACCCGACGTGAATGCATTGTAAACCTTTTGAAAACAAAACAAAAAATAAAACAACTAAAACATAGATGCATTTCAGATCATTTAAATTTAATATCATGTTTAGATGGTAGCTCCTAAGAAAATATTAGCAGTTACTATAAATGTTGAAAACCAATTGGCAGCCATAGAAATCAATTATGTGCTTAGTGTGCCTGAAACAGATAGAAATCAACTCTTGTGGGACGAACTTGATAGAAGACTTAGTGTCATTTCATCTAGGTCAACAAAACTTAAACAAATCAAGAGGCTTATCCTAGATAGAATCCTGGATCCTCATCAACTTGTCTTTTATCATGAACTTCAGAGAGCCTGCCATAGATGGTTAGCTTATAGGAGAGCTCTTGTATCTTCAAAATTGTTCACCTTCGAGGAATACCTCGAGAACGCAGCCATTGTACACCAGTTCCTAGGTCGTGTAGAAGACCAAGAGGTTGTTCTTACGGATAGGGAAATATGGAATAGAGTTCCTCGAGCTGTGTTATATCGAGAGTATTGCCATGAGCTTTACTTCTATCAACCAACATCTGAGACAGATAATATCACTATAGCTCTTTTCATTAAATTTTTAAAAGAAAACTTTCAATTTGAAGAAGAACACTTCATGACTCCTGAAGAACTCGAGCCCATTAATGATATTTATAAATTGTTTATAGAAAACTAGATCATTACTTTCAGTCTTATTTCTTGCATTTATTGTGTTATTTGTTATCTTTACAATATTATTACAAAAACAAAGAAAAACTAAAAAACATAACAAAAACTAAAACCTTTCATTTTAAATATTGTAGTAGGTATATAATTAATATATACCTCTTAAGCTTGTTGCATATATATATATATATATATATATATATATATAAATATATTTGCTGAAATCTAAAATTAAGCACAATGCCTAAACTTAGGAATGGTAAAGAAACCTTAGGAGAAGAAGAAGATTGGTTAGAAGATAAAACTGGAGACCCAAATGTCCTTCCTGAAGATCCAATTCCGGAAGGAAAAACTCTAGATCAACCAGAAGATGACCTAGGTGAAGATAATGAACAAGAAGAAAGTGTTAAAGAGGATGGACCCTCATCCCCTAGAGTAGCTCCAGATGGAACTATTGCTTTTGACAACGTAGATCATTTTCGAAAATTTCTCAATGATAACATTGACGCTCTTAATGTGGCAGTTCGTATTGATAAAGGGCAAATTAGTGACACTCAAGCAGCCATGGAACATATGTTTGATGTGCGCACTAATCCCTTGTCTTTCATTGATCAAGAAAGTGATAAGGCTGGACCATCCAATACAGATATGGTCACTATGATTCAAAACATGTCAAAACAACAGGTTACCCAACCTCCTAAGGAACCTGTTATTCAACCTAAAATCATTCCCACACAAAAGAAAACTTCCTTCACTACTTTACTTCGCCAAACTATTGATCAATATGCTTCAAGTAAACAAAAACCTAAAACGAAGCCAAACACCAATTTTCAACAATCTGGAATACAACATAATACAACTTCAAAATTCCTTCATAACACCTTTCCTACCAACAATTTACACAATAGCAACATAGCATCTAATCTTCATGTCCCTCCATCATATGCTCACAAATCCCATATCAATGCCCTACCGAACCAATATGGTGGGCAAACTAGTAATCTGGAAGCCATGGTGAAACAGTTAGCTTCGCGTATGGACCAGATAGATCCCTACCGTCCCTCGTACAATTATCGAGAGATATGTAGTCAACCTTTGGATCCCATAGTTGTAGCTCAACCATACCCTAAGCATTTTCCCATGCCCATCTTGCCTATATATAAAGGAACCGAAGATCCCATAGAGCATCTTCGCATGTTTAGGATAGCATGTCATGATATATCACATGATGACTTGCTATTACTAAAAATGTTCCCAAAAAGTTTAGGTGGAATGGCATTAGAGTGGTACTATCAATTGCCCACTCATTCTTTGAGAAACTTTGAAGAAACAACTGAATCTTTTGTCCATCAATTTAGTGCCTACATCGAGAGGCATGTAACCATTAAAGATTTATACAACTTAAAACAAGACAAGGATGAATGTTTTGCCGATTTCTTAGCTAGATGGAGGCAGTTGACAGGAAAACTGCACTTTGTGCTACCTTATAGGGAAATGTTGGACATTTTTATCAATAATTTACAAGAACAAATATCTTATGAGCTATCAACTCCTACTTTAACTACCTTCGATCAAGCTATAGATTTAGCTCGAAGAGTAGAAGATGCCCTCATTAGGAGAGGCCAACTTAGGAAGAAGGATGATGAGAAAACATCCAGAAATCAATATAAAAACAAACAAGTTGTTGGTGACGGAGTCACTGACAGCAGAAATGTTGCTAATATCAATGCAACGAAGACAACAAAAAAATTTATATTGAAACCTCCTGATAAGCCTCCTCGAGAATTTACTAGATTGAATCAACCATTATCAACTATTTTACCTCAATTACTCGAAAGAGGTTTGATCCAATTACCAGCTATCCGGGAACCTGATCCAACTATACCCGGATACAGAGCTGACTTACACTGTGATTTCCATAGAGGACCTGGACACTCTACCAACGCTTGTAAAAGGTTGAAACATAAAATACAAGATTTGATTGATAATAATGAAATGGAGGTGCAAGCCTTCCAACCTAAACAAAATGCTCCTAATAATCCTCAAAAGACCATTCCCCAAAATCAAAATCAAAATGCTAATCAATCATTAGACATATTTCAACACCCTTTACCAAGACATGGTAAAGAGGTGGCCAATCAAATCGAACATCATAATGTTCCTCCTCCTACCCGATATGTAGGAACTATTAGCGGACAATTACCTGTTCAGGATCCTCAAATATTTGACACAACCTTATCCCTGGTTACGACCAGGCCCTTACATAATATTTCAAACTCTAGATTCTAGTGATATAGAATCAGATACTGAAAGTGAACTAGACATCACTTCAAACCAATCGAATAGTTCTAAAAATGAATCAGATCCTATTCAACCCATCACAGATGCTATGGTTCCAGAAGAACCATTTCCTAGAAGAGTTACTACTCGACCCTCTTCTAATCAATTCCTCCCAAATGAACAAGCCATAAACGCTCGACCGAGACCAGTTCAACGTCCTCAATATAACATTGTAGGTACCATTGGAGTCGTTACCCGACAACAGGCTCAAAATTCTCAACAAGAACCAAACCAGAATGATGGATCAGCTCCATTTGCTTTGAAAAATCCCAATAAAGGGAATCATGCTCCTAATGTTCAACCTAAACCCCCTTACAATATTAATGAGCAATTATCCAATACTACAACCAGAATTTCCCTTTTGGATTTATTAAGATCTTCTCCTACCCATAGGGATGAGTTGATGCTTACATTAAGCCAAATGATGGTACCTCAAAACATTCAACCTGAAGCCATGGCCAATACTATCATCACTCGAGAGGTTGATTGTATTGACTTTCGAGATAAAGATATCCCACAACACAGTTTACATAAGGATAATCCCTTATATATTACTGCTCTAATTGGAGATGTAGCTGTCAAACGAGTCCTGATTGATAATGGCTCATCTCTAAACATTTGCACTTTTGACTTCTACCAACGATTTGGCTTTAGAAGTGATGAAATGAAGAAAACCGATATGATTATCAAAGCTTTCAATGACGAAACACAAGAAACGTGTGGAGTTATTACCATCCCATTGCAAGTTGGTCCTAGAACCCTAGATACAACCGTGTTTATTGTACATTGCCCAAACATCGTACAATATACTTTTGGGTCGCCCTTGGATCAATGCGATGCGAGCGGTCCCATCAACTTTACACCAATGTGTTAAATTTGAATTTAAAAATCAGTTGGTCACTATCCATGGTGACCCTAGACCCTTTGATATGTGTGCTTTGGCGAAACCGGTTGGAGTGCAATTTTGCCCTCGCTCTGTCATCCACACATCCTAGTTCTTATTTTTCATCTAAACGTGTGAAACACACACACATAACATCATCTATCCCATCACCTACACCTATACATTTAACTCAACCATCTTCTAAACAAATCACTCTAGAACCTCAAAAAGATCTTCAATCTACAACCAATCCTTCATGTTCTATCCCTATAATTTCAAAACCTATAGACCCATCTATTAACACTTCCACATTATCAACATCTATCATACCTTCCACATCTAAAGATATAGGGAATGATCCTTCTACATCTTATGCTCTTTTTGATGAACTTTTACCAGATTTATCCACAATCTTAATATCAAAAAAAACAAATGCTTTCATGCAAGATTCAATTCTTTTAAATAACTTACCGCCATCTCCTCGTACTTTGGGCCTCCCACAACCTATGGGAAGTACTTACCAAGTCGGGAGTTGTGCCTTCATTTATAAAGGATATGACTGGGGAAGAATCCCTCGAAATATCAAAACTCATCATGAGGGATACGCTCGATGTTATTTTACCAATGAATATATTAAAGCTAAACCCATAATGCTTAAAATGGGATATAAAGGGAAAGGCTTGGGACCTTTCCAAAATGGCATGAAAGAACCTTTCGAGGTAGAACCGTGGCCTCCCCGCTGTGGTGTGGGCCTATTTCCTAGTAAGGGTCAACCCTTTCCTTTTGAAGATGATGATCAACTCATATGTTATCAAGATTATTTGGATAGGCATGATGATTTGCCTCTAAAAAATCAGTCATTTACATGTAACATGCTATCCATAGCTTACCCTGAAATGATTGCTGACCCCGATGAAGAGTTGGAAGGAGATATCTTCCACGATGTCTCCGTTGAAGAGATGTTACACAATGGATTTTATTTTGATGGTTCTATACCAACTATAGCCCAACTTGAGACCACTAATCCTCAAGATGAATTATCCAAATTAACCTTACAAGAATTACAAGAATTGGGCGTTTCACCCGCCCCACCTAATTTTGAAAGAGATCTACACATGGAGGTAGAAAACGTCATTAAAATTAATATTGGAACTGAGGATAATCCTCACATAATCAATATTGGATCAGAATTAACTCAAGAAAAACAAGAACAATACATTGCATTCCTTAAAGAGTATGAAGATGTCTTCGCTTGGACATATGAAGATATGCCAGGTCTAGACCCTTCTGTAGTCATGCATCATCTAGTGGTCCATCCGGATGCTAAACCTGTTAAACAAAAACTTAGAAAAATGCATCCCAAAGTGGCTCTGCTAGTCAAAGGGGAGTTAGAAAAACTCTTGAATGTTGTTTTTATACAAGCTATTGATTATGCTGAATGGATCTCAAATGTAGTTCCAGTTACCAAGAAAGAAGCCACCAAAGTTAGGGTTTGCACAGATTTTAGAGATATTAACGTTGCATGCCCTAAAGATGATTTTCCTCTTCCAAACATGGATCAAATCATTGAATTTACTGTCGGGAGTGGGATGATGTCCTTAATGGATGGATTCTCCGGTTATAATCAGATCAGGATAGCTCTTGAAGATCAGGCTAAAACAGCCTTTATTACCCCTTGGGGTACCTTTTGTTGGAAAGTGATGCCATTTGGCTTAAAGAACGCAGGTGCAACCTATCAACGAGCTATGACTTATATTTTTCATGATATGATGCATGATATCCTACATGATTATGTAGATGATATTATAGCTCGCTCTATTATTGAAGATAATCATTTAGATGATTTGAGAAAAGTTTTTAATCGATTACGAGAATATCTTATTCGATTAAATCCAGCAAAATGCATATTCGGAGTTAAGTCCGGTAAACTATTAGGGGTTTTAGTTTCTTTACGTGGTATCGAAATCGACCCTCTCAAGATTGCGGCTATCACTGATATGCCCGCACCTACTAATATATCTGAGTTACGAAGTTTACAAGGTAAGCTTCAAGCCATCCGTCGCTTCATCGATAAGTCGGCGGACAAAACCGGTCCCTTTCTTAAACTCCTTAAGAAGGATGTCCCTTTTAATTGGGATGACGAATGTAGAGAAGCTTTTGAACTTCTCAAACAATACCTCCTTAATCCACCTGTGCTTTCACCGCCTAAACCTGATCGCCCATTTCTCCTGTATATTTTAGCTTCAGATTCTGCCTTAGGAGCTATGTTAGCTCAGCTTGATGATGAGAAGAGAGAACGTGCTAATTATTATATTAGCCGAACCTTCATCAGTTATGAAACCCGCTACACAACATTAGAAAAACTATGTCTAGCAGTCATGTTTGCTACGCAAAAATTATGACATTATATGCTTAGTCAGAAAACTTATGTCATTGCTAAATACGATCCCTTGAGGTATCTCATGAGTCGACCTTATTTATCGGGTCGCACAGCCAAGTGGGTTCTTGCTCTAAGCGAGTTTGATCTCACATTCATAGGACAGAAGTCTGTTAAGGGTCAAATCATAGCAGATCAATTAGCTGCTGCACCCTTAGAGTCTACCCATCCCCTCATCATTGAGTTTCCCGATGAATGCCTTCAATTAGAGGCAGACCATATTGAACAATGGTCCTTATACTTTGATGGAGCCCGATGCATGAGTGGGGTTAGTGCGGGTATTATTTTAATATCCCCGCAAAAACATCTTATTCCTCTGTCCTTCAAATTAACATTTGCTTGCACCAACAATACTGCTGAATATGAAGCTCTAATCCTTGGATTACGAGCTGCCTTGGCGCTAAAAATTAAACATCTGTTAGTTTTTGGTGATTCTCAACTGGTTATAAACCAAATTAATGAAGTTTATCAGACCAGAGATGATAAACTGTGCCCATATAAGGCCTATGTTTTACAACTAATGTCTCTATTTGATCAAGTTACCTTGGAAGCTATTCCTCGAACTTGCAACCGTGCAGCTGATGCTATGGCCGCAGCTGCATCTCTCCTGCCCTTGGAGTTAGATGACGAATATGCCACTATCATTATTCATCGACTCCAGGAACCCGCTTCAAATAAGTCATGCTTAGAACCTTTGGATGTGTTTCTAATCAATGAAACTACTCCCGAACCTTGGTATACGGACATATTTGATTTTCTCCAAAATGGGACTTTCCCTGCCAATTCTAATAGAAACCAACGTCGGTTATTACGTAGACGAGCAAGTCGATTTGTAATAATTGGCAATACTTTATATAGGAGATCTTTTGAAGGTATCCTATTAAGATGTTTGAATTTAGAAGAATCCAAATCAGCCTTGAGTGAAGCCCACGATGGATCTTGTGGAGGACACTTCAGTGGTAGTGTCATTGCTAAAAAGCTCCTTAGGATAGGATACTTTTGGCCTACCATGGAGAATGATGCACATGATTATGTGCGCCATTGCGACAAGTGCCAGAAACATGCCGACCTTGTCCATGCGCCCGCACAAGAACTGTAGGCTATTTCATCTCCTTGGCCCTTTTCAAAATGGGGTTTAGATATTATTGGCAAAATCAATCCTGTGTCATCCGATGGACACAAATTCATCATAACCGCCACCGAGTATTTCACGAAGTGGGTTGAAGCTATGCCTTTAGCTTCCTGCACCGGCACACAAGTCTCTAAATTTATTTTTAATCAAATCATTTGTAGGTTCGGAATTCCTGCAAATCTCATCTCTCACAATGGAACTTGTTTCAAAAATAAAGATGTTAAAAAATTATGCCAAAAATATAAGATTCAACATCGCTGGTCCACTCCCTATTATCCTCAGGGTAATGGTCAAGCAGAAGCATCTAACAAAACCTTAATCAAAATTCTCAAAATATTGGTCAATAAAACTGGCCGTGACTGGCACATTCAATTATATCCAGCCTTGTGGGCCTATCGAACTAGTGTTCGAACCCCCACTGGAACTTCACCTTTTGTTTTGGTTTATGGTGCTGAAGCCGTTTTTCCCTTTGAATTAGAAGTTCCTTCTTTGGCTCTACTACTTCAAGATACCGAAGTAGGAGATGAATATCATGCTGGCAGACTCAGTCAGCTAGAACTCCTAGATGAAAAATGCATCAATGCTTTGGAGCATCTCCGTGCCTACCAAAACAAGCTTAAAAGATCATATGCTAAAAAAGTTCGTCATCGATCCTTTGAGATCGACGACCTTGTTTTAAAAGAAAATAAAAAAATACTAATGCAACTAAGGACCTTAAAGGTAAATTTGAGCCCAACTGGCTTGGACCATACATTATCACTGCTAAATTTGAATCAGGAGCATACAAATTATCTACCTTAGATGGTAAAGAACTTAAAGAACCCATGAATATTTTGCATCTTAAACGTTACTATGTATAAATTTGGTCATTTCATCCATGTATATATTTGTTTAAAATATTTCAAAATCACTATCTTGTATTTCTTTCAATTTATAAATTCAAAAACACCAAAAACATTCATAATCATCAAAATCTTCAAAACTATTTGTTGTATTTATTTATGGCACTTGTTAATTCTTTCAAAAATAATAAAAATAAAAACAACAATATTCTTGACTCTTTCGAAACCAAAACAACATAAAGAAGAAAGAGAGAGTCAACATTCTCAAAACTTCTCAAAAATCATTTATATATATTTTCTTACAAATATTGCAATTATATGTTTCAAATTATTTTGGATAAATTAGCATTTATTTGGAATCCCTCACTTTCACAAACACAAAAATAAATATCTTGATTTTATCTGGCATGATTACTAATCTCTCTTATATCAAAGTCCACAAAATTCAATTAAATAAAGTTTGAGCATAGAGAATTGATCTTGTTATTTACTTAAACCAAGCACATCTTTTCACAATAAAATGATTATATTTGTAATTTCCATGCTTTGCTACATAGTAGAAGTGGTTTCTTGAGCGAAAAGTTTCCCCCGCTATCCTATCATGCACATGGTCTAGAATCTTTGAGAATTGGCAAAAGGACAAGCTCACCCCTACCCAGAATAAAAATCCCTTGCTCTACAGCTAATCCGAGCAAGTATCCCTAGTATAGAACAAAAAGAAAAAGCAAAGTTCAAAAGAAAAAAAAAAAGAAACAAGTTATTTCAGCATTATCTCAAAAATCAAGCAAAAATACAAAAGAAAAGCAAAAGAAAGCAAAAGCAAAAGCAATAAAATCCCTTTCCCTACCCTTTGAAAAGAAAAGAAGGGTTGATGAGCTTGAATCCTTGGAATTCTCAATTATTCGAAAACTGTGAGGTAAGCCCCATAACAGGTGGTTTGTGCCCAACCTGCTTGGCCTTGGGTAACTCCTAGCGTGGCGATATGTCTGTCACATTAGCGACCTTCTTTTGTATAGACCTATGTCTCCTTATGGATTAGCTAGCTCTTGATAATCCGACTTACATAGTAGTCTAGTATGGTTATATGCATCTACATCATGGTTAATGAACACTTATTTGGTTTATTCAAATCACTTGTATCATATTATCTTGCTCAAAACTGGTAAATGAACATAGCAATTGCACACACATTTTATATTTGAGAGATTTTGTGTATCATTATGATAAATCAAGATTGGAAATGAATTCACATATGCACATGGGATTCCTTATAAATCTAAATTTTGTCTTTAAGATACTTTGAAATATTTTTTGCAAATTGTTTGGAATAATTCATTTTCTTCTTTCAAGTACAGTTGTTTAGACAACTATATGCATAATAGAAAAATCAAAATTTCTTTCAAACCATCCAATCAAAACTATATATATATATATATATATATATATATATATATATATATATATATATATATATTATCGACTTTCGCGACGATGGTATAGTTCCAAAACCAAAATTGGAATTTTATGCCTAGCGCAAGTCCTCATCTTCATATTTTCTGTTTATTAAAAATCAACCATGCAATAAAACAATCTATTCTTCTTTGATTTTCGCGATGATGGTATAAGTCTATACCTACATATTCTATGCCTAGCGCAAACCATTGTAACAATTTTTATTCCCCATTTATTTAAAAATCATGAAAACCATATGACTTAAATCATTCTGTTATACAATTATGCTTTACAAACAAACAAACACATTTTCATTATTTCATGTCATTATGTCAACCTTCAATTTTGCAATGATGGTATAATTCCTAAGGAATTATCCAAAAAATTTATCACACTTAGGAATTTATGCCTAGCAAAAATCATTTTAACATTATTTCATGCATACTATTTTCATGGAAATCTGAAAAACAAACCATCATCATCATCATTTGCACCATTGCACCAAAGTCTTAAGACAAGTCTCTTAAGCACTCTTTTACTTTTAACAATATTTCTATACTGGGATTAGCTTGACGACCGAGTGAGCGGCGACTCCATGAAATGGTCTATAATAGCGACAATGTCCTTTGAAATTATTGTTAGAAGTCTCTTTTTATCTTTTATCACATTACATCACAAACAACCAATTTGTTACATCAGATTATTTCATTTAAAATCTTACAGCATGACATCAAAATCATAATATTTCCAACGACATAATTACATGAATCCTCAATCCAATCATCAAATCAATCAATCAAACATAAAAGCATCATAAAAATACATAACACAAGTCATATGATCAAAAATATCTCATCTATATATATCAACAATATGTACATCATCTCAAAAATAGATTGGTATGCCACAATCTACATCTTGGCATACTCAATCCTCTCAATCAAATGTCCTCTATGTAGTGTCTCGAGAACCCCTCGAGCTCTCAGCCTCATCTCCTCCCCCGCCCTGAGGTGGACGAGGTGGCCCCATCACAGTATGAGTGGTACTGCGAGTCCTAGTCATCGATCGAGAAGAAGTCCTCGATGACCCAATCCTGATAGGGTCAGCAATGCCGGCTGGCAGCTGTACCCTCTGACCCTCTGGCACCATCTGGAAGTAGATGCCCTGGTAGAACGTGGTCTGAGCAATCGACCGTGCCAGCTCCTGAGTGCTCGCTCCTCCGCCCCGTGCTCTGAGGCATGCAATCTCATCTCTGAGCTGTGTCACCTCAGCTCGATGTCATGCAGCCTCCTCCTACAATGTCTGCACCTGTGCCCGGAGACGGACTGTCTCCGCTCGAAGAGTCGCTGTCTCGCTACTCTCCCTAGTGTCAACACCCTTGCCCTTATCGGGCGATGGTGGCCTCTCTCTCTATGGAGAAGGGGGTCTCTCCTCCCTCCTCTCCCGCTGTCGTGGCCTCTCCTATGCCTGTGGCCTCCTTAGCTCTCTCTCGCTGTGACCCTGGGCCGCCTCCATAGCCGCCTGGCGCCGCCTCCCTATCCGATGCACAACTGCATGAATCGGACCCTGAGCCCTCGTCATCCGAGGAGGGCGGATGCCTGGGTACTGGCATCATAGCCATCGGCTACCCCTACGTCGTCTCCATCCACTGGATGGATGAGGGCATCGTCCGAGTCCCGACTCCAGAAGCGCCGCATGTCTGGAGCCCCGCTCACTATGGTGTTATCCCGGATAGTCCGAGAAAACTCGTAATCCCTGAGAGATGGGATCCCCTATTGTAGACCGAACTATCACAAAACTCGGTCGTAGCGGTGGAGCTCCACCTCTCCCCTCTCCATCCACAACCAACAAACTCGCCTAACGCGAGCCAGCTCCTGTCCATCCTCGGCCCACCCTGGGTGCTCTCGCCATGGCCTCCAGGTGATCTGGTCTGGGACAAGGTCATCCAGTAGTCTCCGAGACATCGGTAGGTCAATCCGTCGCTGTGACCCTCTCTGGAGCCACCAATAGAAAACTCGGGGCCTCTCCCCATCAATCCCTATCAAAGGAAGCCCTATCGGCCTCCGCACTGCAATGTGCTCCCAGCACCAAACCTGTAGGAGCGATGTCATAACTAGACATCGGCCGCCCTTGTACACGACCCCATGCAGGATCCTGTACAACCGACATAGAACAAAACTGCCCCAAGAGAATCTATAACCATGGTCTCGCATATCGTAGATCACATCTCGCTAGCATCCATGGTACCCTACACCCGCTCTGGTGGCACAACAGAAGTCCACCAACCACTCCGGCCAAAACCTATGTGAGTCTAGATGCCCTAGGCATCTGACGCAGTGCCTCGATGTTCACTCCGCCCTTCTCCAGGGCGAAGCTCGGGTCACCACACAACCGCATCATAGCATGGCCCTGATTGGCCATAGGAGTGATCAACCGTCCTTGTATGGGGATCCTCAGAATCCTCCATACATCCTCTAAAGTGGGAGTCATCTCCCCCGTAGGTAGCCAAAAATAGGAAGAACCCGGATACCACCTCTCTCGCTAGGGTCGTCAATAGCCCCATGTCTCGTAGACACTTGTGGCATTTCCGCCACATGTCGTAAGCCGGCTCGAGCCACTGATCCCGCTCTGCCCGTGTTAGAGCAGCCAAGTCATCCCTCAACCCCCCATATTTCCATGCTCTGCTCTTTAGCAAACCTCTCTCGCAACATAAACAACAAAAACAATCATTAATAACAATCAAGTGATTAATAATGCAAGTTAAAATAAGTTCAATTTTATCAAATGATGATATCGTCCACTATTGGACGATATCGTCCCAAATTTGAGCACAATCGTCTCCGATTTCGCAAGCCGAAATCGTCCCTAATTTGACGAAATCGTCCCCCTTTCGCCGATTTCGCCCTTAGACGAAATCGGCGAACTTGAGACGATTTCGTCGAAATCGGGACGATTTCGTCCCGACGACGTCGACGGCCCAAAAACGGCCGCGATGCTCAAAATTCATTCAAAATTCACCTAAAAAGCATGTAAATTCAAATTAAAACATTCTAAACTAAGTTTAGACTCTTACCCGTAGCCCGCGTCGGACCTCTGTCGATCTGTGCGCCGTCTCCACCATTTTTGCTTGCAGAGCTCTAAAACCGAAAAAATGAACAAGAAAATGAATTAGGGTTTTACCCTATTTTTCTTAATTTTATTCAAAACACAATTAAAAACATTTTAAAATTTTGCTTTTTCGCGTTTTTACCTCAAACGTTCGATTTGGGTAAAAACACGGAGGGGGCACCATAGTAAGCCGTCGTACGATTCGACCAAGAATCGTCGCCTAAAAATGGGAATAATTTTTGCTTTCTCGTAGATCGAGAAGAACTCATCTTTAACGCATTTTCTTCAAAAAATTCGCTAAAGAGGGGGCAAAATGTAGCACCCTAAAATTGGCGCAATGAAATCTTAATAATTACATTTACTCTAGTAAATAATTCAAATTCAAATTTTAACCTCCCAAACCGCCCGTTAACCGCCGGTTAATCCGTTTCCCCTTTTCCCGTGCCATTTTTAGAGTTTGTTTTGACCGTTTGACGATATCGTCGTCGATCAGACGATATCGCCTCGAGATCCGACGATTTCGTCTGGGCTAGGACGTCCAGACGATCTTGTCCCAAAACTGATTTTTCACAATTAGCTTCTGTTCCAACGGGTCTCTAATCCGGGCAGAAGCGTGTCTGCGCCGTTAGAGACCCTCCCCCATTGGAGATCTCCCAAATAGGGATGATCTCCAACCTCCTAACCTCCCTCCTAAGCCTATTTAATCCTAAGCCCTCCCCTTAGCACCCCCCTGGCTGATAATCCCTGTAACTCGACTTCATACACGTTAAAACATCCCAAATTTATATTTGCATTAGTTCTATACCAATTTTGTTGCAGGTACCTTAGTGTTTTTCAGCCGGAGCAAGCTTACATCGTCGCAGACGATCCTGTTCAGATCGGAGGTGATCCTGTCGAATCAGAGACGATTTCGTACCAATGCAAGACGATTTCGACTATAGTCAACATTGAGGCAATCAGTGCCTAAGTTTGCATTTCTTCATCTTTCAATCTATTGTTTTATTCTGCAATTAGCTAGCTTATTCATTATTTTATGCTATCTTGCATTTTGGAGTTCACCCATCTAGATCAAATGCATAATTAAGTCATAATTATTATTAAATCAGTATAATGCATTCATGTTTCTGCTTTTAAGTTTCAGTTTGATATTGTTACTGTCATTTTACACTGTTTCCCTCTGTTAGAATAGTTGTATTTTCTGTGTTTTGCACCTATTTCTCTGTTTGTAGGTCTCTGACGAATTCGTCGACGAATTCGTCAGATCTCAGATGATCTTGTCTGATCTCAGACGATCCTGTCAAATCGGAGGCGATCCCGATCGCTTCAAGAATCAGAATCTTCATCGTACATCCGGATCAGGTATTTTCTTTTAATATTCCTTAATTTCTCTGTTTTTTGTCTTAATTCTATTTTTTGTATTCATTTAATCTGCATCTTCATATAGAATAGCTTAGACGCATTTTGGCCAAACCTAGGACTTGAATGCTTAAGGCTAAAACGAACACATAAAACACATTCCCAACCTAGGCGTGGAAACTGCCATTGAATGTTTCCTGGTGAACCCACCATCCATCAAAAAATCACCATAATACACCTCCCTCGAGAGGCGGGACCTTCGCAAGGCCTCTCAGTCCGAGGTACCACGCCATCCTTTTCACATCCCCCTTTCGGGCACGGATCCTATAGCCTGAAGGTAAGGGTGTGAAAAATTTGGAGCGATACAATGTCAAGTTTTATCTATAGGGATATTCATATTTTGATTATGCTAAATCAATAGAAGACATAAAATCTATGTTAGGATATGTATTCTATCTTAGCTTTAGACATATATCTTGGTATAGTAAAAAACATGTTGTAGCACTCTCATCCATAGAAGTATAATATCGTGCAACGAAAGATGTAGTATGTGAAGCACTTTGGTTATAGTATATATTATTAGATATGGGAATCAAGAGAACTCCTACGATATGAAATTGTGATAATAAAGGAGTACTAAATTTTATCAAAAAATTAATTATTCATGAAATAACAAAATGCATTGAAGTTCAATGTCATTTTATTAGGGATCATGTCTAGAATAATCATATGCAATTGAAACATGTTTCTACGAAAGATCAAATTGTAGATATTTTTACAAAAGCACTTGGTTGAAACAAATTTTAGATATTCTAGAATCATCTATGTACATCAAGAAGTTCACATCAAATAATGTAATATAGAGGGGTGTTAGATAATATTACATTATTTGATCAATAGTTTATATTCTATATTCAGGATATGTACAAGTGTCATAAAATTAAAGTAATTAGAAAGTCAATTGTCTTGAGTACAAGTGGCAAGATTAGAAGTCAAAAGTCATGCAAGAGTGGCAACAGTCAAGAACTTGAAGAGTCATCTTATATAGCTATGCTCCACATTGTAAGAACAAGAATAAGAAGGATTGTATACTTGATACTTTAGTTTTCAATTCATATTGTAAGTATTCTTCATGTATGTACATGAATGATTTTTACCATTTACATTCATATTTGATATTTTAAGTGAATGTTATTTTATTATTATATTGCTCTAAAAATATATATTTGATTGCTCATATATATAATTATACTCTTGATATTGATATTTTGACCTATAATATTGAGGCTTATTTATATTGTGACCTATGATATTTTGAGATAGTTAAAATTAAAATACAACATTATTAGCTCAATAGACAATCACAATGGACTATAACTCAAAATGACTTTTTCAATATCCCAAATATTTTATAGACTAATCTCTTTAACCCTCTGTGCTATATAACTGAGTTCTATAGTCCTCTATACTCTATGTTTTTCCTACTAATGATAAGTAAAAAATCAAGAAAGGGAATTTTTTAGGTTGAGGTGTGTGTACTTCTCATAGCCCTCTAATATACTACAATAGTGATCGATAATACTCAGACAAATATTTAAGCCACTATCCAAGGAGGATATAGCCTATATCCTTGGGCACATTACCTACCTCTTTTATCAATACGAGAGGGTAATTTTCTAAAGTGTTGTGCTTGGCACACTATGGATAGATACATGGTCGAATGGCTTCTTGTATTTGAAGGTTTGGCTTGGGGTTCCTAAAAAAAGGTCTCTTGATACATGCAAGGTACATGGGAGCTCAAATCCATATAGTGTTATTTGAGGCTTGGGTATTTGCGTATGATCACCCCTCACTTCACTAGATACTTTATGGGAAATCTAGTTGAGCCAAAAATCATAGTTTCTCTATGATATTTTAAAATGACCAAAACACCATTTCTAACATATAAGCATAGGATTATAGACAAATGTTCATATTATAAGCTTACCAAACCTTGGAAAGTACTTTGATGCCACTTGCAATGAACCTCTTCTTCTCATGAGAATAATTCACCTCAAAATTCATGGTTCTGAATTTTATTAAGATAAGAAATTCAGTGCCAAAGATAGTGTTATCCTCTCTAATTATCTCAATTATCATACATAGGAACCATATGGTTAGGACTACCTCACCTCACATGGAATTACATAGTAATAAAACTCTAAGAGCAAGGATTTTGGCTCAATAGGGTTCCTTTGAGAATTTTCATAAGGCCAACTCCTTTTAAGATGTTATATTTAGTGCACTTCCTACTGTAACCAACTTCAAGGAGAAAATAGAAAGAGTTAACAAATAATAAAGATAGTGGAAGGGAAAATTCCTAAGCTAACCTAATATAACAAGGGGTAATACACCAATATAAAAATAATATTCATTTGTATAACAACAATACACTCATACATGTGAATCACCATGAACAATGCTCACAGAACACTTCTTCCTCTTTGCATAATGAACTGCAGGTTGCATATAAAAGAAATGGGATAGACATAATCAAATAGTCATGGCCTACAATATATATATATATATATATGTGTGTGTGTGTGTGTGTGTGTGTGTGTGTGTGTGTGTGTGTGTGTGAATATAAAACTTACAAGCTATACTAGAAGTAGGGATTCAAAAATATATTCATAAATGACCTAGGGTTTGGGTGTTTCTATACAAATAAAATGAAGGGAAATTTATACAACTTGTCGATCATTTACAATGCTAAAGCAACTACTATTTATAGATTACAAAAGGGAAGATTTTCTCTCGAAAACTATGTAGAGTTCTTAAGATAACTACTCTTTTGTGTGTTGGATCACGTCTTCATTTAATTCACTAGTTCCTTCAAGGTATCTAGATCTAGGATTATTGATATGAAATGGTTATGGACCTTTATATGAGTAGTTATTGTTGTTATTGTCATCTACCCTTTCTAGGGATTCCCAAAATATAAGCATGGAAAATCTTCTACAATTAATGGTTTAGGTTTTGGGTTGTTCCTATTACAACTCCCATATTGTTGCCTTTAATGTGTTAACCACTTTCTTAGGTTGTTAAATTTAAGCAATGCAAGTAGGTGGGATTGAGGCTTTCTTGCTATTATTTTCTTTATAAGCCTAATTATTGACCTTGGGAGATGTGTTGTATTCTTTTTAGGAAATAATTGTACACCTTAGGAGACTATACACCTCAACATAATGTGTAGGGTCTAAGGTCGTGACCTTGATTGAGGGGTATAGGAGGGGAAAAAACCCTCCATAAAGGGGTTTGATAGTGGGAGCCCTCGAGTTAAATTTATCCTAATTTATTAAATCATAAGTGGTTTTTATCTCATTACATTCTCATATATGTGATGTTGTAGCTTCCCTATTTTGTTATATGGATGGTGGAACTCTTTTAAATCACCTTTCAATCTTTGGAACTTTATATGCTTTGTAGGTCATCAAAATTTTCACCTTCTAGCTATGGTCAAAAATTTTATATAGCAGTTCTAACATTTGATTAGAAATTTTCATCCTAGAAGATCCAACTCTCAAAAATTTTAGACACTTAAAAAGTTATCAGAACTTGTATTCTTCCTTCTCCATTGAAACTTTAAAAAAATTTGCCTTTTGGAACTTTTTCCATCGACCTCTGACTTTTGGGATTCTAGATAACATGAGTTCTTGGCACTTTTTTCTTCCACCCTTAGTTATAAATTTTAAAAATTGGCACTAGTTTTGATCAAAACTTCTTATTTGTATTCGTCCCATATTTCATTTTTTGCTTCTCACTTGCTTTACCTCCATTGAGGCTGCCTTGCAAAAAAATTACTAAGGATTTCTCCTTCTAGGTGTAGTGAGAATTCACTACAAATATTTCTAATAATGGTTACAAATATTATTGACAAAATCAATAGTAATATCGTATATCCAATAGCAAAAGCATTTAAATAAAACATGAAAATTTAGAATAACAATAAATGTAAAAATTTGGGACAAGTAATATTACTATCGTTGGCCTCTTCAAGGGGGCAACCTCCTTACAAAATATTCCAAATCTTCAATAGTCCTAAGAGGGTTACATCCTTCCCTTTTTATAATATTTACAAGCATATTTTTTGATATTCTATGACAATATTCCTGACTACATATTCTATGATGGTTATATACATGATTCCAAAGCAATTACATACATGATTCTATGACACACCTTCCTACCTATTTCTAACTTAACACATGGATCATTCTCCATGTGGTACAATATCATATGCCATCATGAGTTAAATTTAAGCGGTATGTAACATAAGTACTTTAGTCCAAATATCCCTTCAAAAGGTGATGAAGTTAGCAACATATGTCTTTCTTATTGATTCTATCCACACCATCCAAGAGTAACAAATTATTGCAAGGTCTTTCTAGGATTTTTTTTGGTAAATGAATAATGTACCAGGAATACAAGACATAAGAGAAGCATTCAATCAGATGGAGAAAGAATAAATAAGGATTGGAGATAAATTCCTTAAAAAGAAAAAGAAAAGTTTTAAGGAAGCAATGGTCTTATGATCAAAATTAACAATGTGGTAGAGATATCTAGATGGTATAAGCGCTTAGGGAAGATATCACCAAGTCCTCTATAACCTTGGATGACTTTATCACTAAAAATTTCAAGGTATAGACCTGACCTGAATTGGCCCATACCAAATGCTACAATTGGTAGGTCAATTAAAGCTTGAAGAAGCATGAGATACATAAAATTGTTGATATATAATGGATCCAATAATATTTAAGTGTAGGAAATTATGCAAATAATGACTAAGATGATGAATGACAAGCAACAACTCTTATAAGAAGTAGAAACCTTGAATGATAAATGATAAGAAACAACTCTTATAAGCAGAAACCTTGTGAAAGTATGAAATTTAGAAGGAACAATTATTGAAACAAGTAGAGGAGTTACAAAACAAACTTATTAAAAGTGGAAGGCAAAGGAAACAACTAGAGGACCTTTTGATGTAACATGTAGAAGGGAAAAATCAACTTGGGTAGTAGTATGAGCAAGAGAAAAGAAATTTAAAGTTGTAAATAAAGCACATGCAGGCTACATTTAAATGAAAAGACTAAGAAATTTTCTACCTCTAAAAGGAGAATGAGGAATTGGCATAAGTGGAAAAATAAAGGGGTATACCTCAAACTTGGAATAGGTTAATTCCCTATGGGATGACATTAGGACCAAGGTGTTAAATACAAAAGGCTACTTTGATTTTGATGCTAGAGTAAAATCCATCCTATATTAAATGGACATGGTTATTTAGCAAGCAAAGTATAAGTTAGTTTCTAATAAAAGGTACCAAGAGGTGATTAAACAATTGGCCTTGATGATGGAAACCTAGATACAACAACTTGGAGTGGCAAATAGAAAGGTGTTCAAGCAACTAAAATTAATCCTTGATGTTAATTTATGGTTGCAACTATGAAAATACATCCTCACCACTTTGGAAAATCTATTTGTGGAGATGATCAATGAGATCCAAGAATCGATAAGCACTAGGTTGATAGAGGTTTGTTATAAAAGTAAGAGACTCCTTAGTGAGGACCGATTGTAGGAAATTTGAGGAAATGTCCAAAGTTGAAGGTGACACCTCTCTGGACTAAATAAATAGGATGAATACATTAGTTGAAAGGATTAAGGGGCTAGTAGAATTAATAGAAAGGGCTTTTCAAAATTTCTTATGAGGATATTATGGGAGAATTTGAAATGCCCATAGATCTGGAGTTACTATGAGATGATGTATGATAGGTTTTATCAATGATACTACCATAGGGACCAAGGAGATATGATAAATTTAAATATTTTGTAGCAAAACAATTGTGATTGTGTAGACTTTATTCCTAAGGATAGAGGTAAGAAATAGTACCTCTCATTAGTCAAGCATGGTGCACCTTGAAGTCACCAAAAATGTAGTGTCTTAGATACCACCTTCAAATTTTACATGCATTGAAGGCTTATAAAATAAATAAATTGAACAATTAAAGTCTATAGTATTCTTGATATGCAATGTGACACTAGAAATGCAATCCATTTGAAGGATGCAATTGGCTCACCCATGAGTGAACTGCTTTTCTCACAAAATTGAATTGCTAGTCATCAAGCCAAGCAAGACAAGGATGTACAAATTTTGAGAAAGATAATTTAGAAAATAATATTGTGTCTTATTATAGCACCAAAAACTATTTTTAAGGCTTATAATTAGTTTAGGAAAAAATTATAAGCATATAACATTTTGAGGTGCATCATTTTGCTAAAGATGCTTTCAAATAAGTAGAATTACTAGTATTAGAAATATATTACCTTAGGTAGCTCCTAGGTGAGATCCATGGATTCCATTATAAACATATTTTGGACCTTGAGAAAATCAAATCTACACCTTGTGAACTTCACATTATATGTTCTCTAATTTTAGAAATAATAGAGAGATTATGCAAGAATTTTTCTTTCGAATTGTAGCATTACTCTTTTGGATTGTGGAATACATGGTGATTGTGGCACTGCCCTTTTTCCTTCTAGTCATTCCTTTCTATTATTTAGATTTCATATGTATGGGAGCATATTATTGCTATTTTATTCTTCAAGTATCGATTGATCATGCACTTTCCTTGCTATAGCTATAGTCATAATTTACTTTTCATACAATTTACTTTATTCTCTCACATCTTGACCTTCCTTGCATTTATATTCAATATTTAAATTAAATTATTTTAGATTAACAAGGATAGCAAGGAGCTATCCTAAACTTAAAGGTCAAAGGAGACATGATTCTTCTTCTCCCAACATTGTTGATCAGGTTAGTGAGGTGGATTAGACTTTTTCAACCATCAACATAGATGTAATGAGCATATCTCATGTGGTGAAAATATTAAATATGTTTTTTATATATAATAGTTGGCTATAAAAAAAAGTATACAATATCTTCAAGAATTTTATTGTGAGTAGGATCAAATCACAAACTAGTTTTTTTGAGGTGTGATCTATCCAATGTTAGTCATACCAAGCCATTCCATTTTCAATATATGGGATTCCAAGACCCTAATTTCTTTCAAATATTTATGTTGTGGTGGAACTAAGTAAATTTTAAAAGGTCATGTATGCACAGGTTTGTTCAAAAAATTAGGCATCTAATGAAACATAAGATCTAGAATATCAAATCCTTTGGTAAAATATTTAAAAGGAAAGATAAAATTAAGTCCAATCTCAAGGGTTTGAAAGAGATAATTTTAGTTAAAATAAAATACCAAAATGATTATAGGCAAGAAAATAATTGTTTTTTTAATTATTTTAATATATTTCAAAAGGAATAGTCATATTAGGTAAAAAAATCTAGGAAGAAATGGCTTAAAAAGCTAATAGAAATATCAAATTTTCATGTTATTACCAAAACAAATTTTTCATTCACAAAATCAAAAAATTTTCAACTCTACATGGAATATTTATTAGGGAAGAAGAAGAGATCAAGAAAGAAACAATCAATCATTTCAAATATATTCTATTATAAATTAGGCAGAACAAGAAGGCTCAAAATGATATTTTACCAAATATTCCATCAATTATGACACAAATATTGAATGATACCTTCATGAGAAAGGTCTTGATGAAGATCCAAGAGGAAATTTTTTCTTTCCACCCTCACAAGGCACTTGGACCAAATGGATTTCGTACAAAATTTTGCAAAACATTGGGTTGTGTTAAAAATGAGATATTGGATGTGGTTGAAAAAGCTAAGATATAAGAAAGGTCCTAATAAAATCAATAAATGCCACCTTTATTACATTGGTTCCCAAGAAAATTTAGACAAAATATTTTTATATTTTGACCATATGCAATTAGAATCACACTCATGACATAATAAGATTGAAGTGAGGGAGATGAATTTCTTTGAAGTATTAAGAAGTAAATGTAATCACAATGAAAAAGATAAGTGGAGCATCAACCATTAAGACAATGTAATATAGAAAATTATTTCAACACACCATAGCATAATTCTATTACAAAGATACACAATGGAAGAAAAAAAACTCATAGATACATATAGATATGTTACACAAACATGTATCCTTCATAACTCAATTATTTATAATACATTATGGTTCAATCAAAGAATACAACCATCAAACTTACTTTGACTAGCATCAACCAACATCATACTTTCACTAACAACTTTATCACTACTTAATTATGAACATGTCTTCCATAAATATAGGAGGTTGAAAACTACATAACTAGCACTAAACTATCCATATACCCCAAATATAACTACCCATAATATGAAATTAGATTTATTACAAGTGATTATCACCCCACACATACAATTATTGTATTTCATACATGTTTCTAGAAACTAACAGAAAGAATACATCCACTCAAATCTTGTACAAAAAGTGTAAAGAAGGATGAAATATATAAATATATAGTAGGCACCAATAGGCACCATAAATAATTATTAGACTATCTATAGATAAGAAATAAAAAAACTTTAATACAATGGATGGAGTGGTGGGGATATTTATACTAATACTAAAGCCCCAATTACATAAATAAGTTTAACCTAAGCCAACATAACAAGAGAGCTTAAGGTTAATTACAAGTTATAAGGAAGGTTTAACCATAATTGTTAGCTTTTGATGATCTATATTTAAGGAAATGGAACCACAAGATGTAAAATGAGCTAGCAATGTTAACTATATGAAGAGCAATATAATATTCAAGAAAAGTATATGAGAAAGTTCTGCAATAAATAAAAAAATATCCAATAATGAAAGCTCACGAAAATAGTACAATGTAATATAATGGAGGACTTAAACACTCCATAAATAATGCATGATCTACATTGTACCTACTAAAATCACTATACTTCCTCTCTCTCTATCTATCAAAGGCATATATATAGGAAGATATGTCCCTTGGTCCATGACTCTTCAACTACCTATCCTATGACTCATGTACATGTGGACTACATGCACATTTACATCATTGCATATTCTAACACTTGTGCATCTATTACATTGCATTGAGTAAATACTCAAACCTTAACCTAAGACAAACTCCTAATCTAGAGATATACCCAAGGTGGTACATTGGCATGTACCATATAATGTAATATATTCCAACACCCCCATGTATTACATTATTTGAGTATTGAAGACTTTAGTCTTCAATATGATCTTCATATTTTGAATACTCTTTTGGCTTGGTCATGTTATTTTTATTGTCTTGAATTTACTTTGCATTGTATGCCTCCTTGTTCAGGTTCCTCTTCTTATTATTTATACTTTTCTTTGGAGTCAAATTTTTTGCTTTCATGAGTTACCGAGCAATCACCATATTCCTACAAAAGTATTATCTTTTGTCTTTGTACTTCTTATCACTATTCTTCTTTAGTACAAAATCTTCTAAACAATCACTTAAGGCATCATGATAAGATCTTGAGTTAGTAGAACTTGAAGTATCAATACTACATGAGGATTGAAATATCTTCTCTAAGAAGGATTCATATATTGTTGTTTTCTCTTTAAGTGATTCTGTTAGCTTTTGATGCTATATGCAATGGGAGATAGCAATCACAAGATGCAAAAATAATAATATGAAAGAAAGTAAATCTACGAGATGATTGAAAATATACTATAAATAGAAATTATGAAAATGAATACAATGTAGTTGTGGAGGAAATGAACACTCCATGAATAATGCTACTGGACTACATTGCACCCATATCCAATATGGGTGACTTTATCTATGCCCTATGATGCACTATGTGTTGCTCTCTATGACACTATGCTATATGTGTTCTCTATATCTATGACTATGACAATAAGGCCATTATATAGGAAGATAGGTTCCTTGGCCAACACTCTATCTAGTTGTGCAAGGGATAACTTGCACATGTACAACTTGCACATTGACACTTGTGCATTTATTACATTGCATGAAGAAACTAAGTAACTTCCCCCTAAAGTAATCTAATGTCCTAAGTATGTATCTTGGTAGATACATTTACATGACCCAAATAATGTAATATGATCTATTTCTAACACCCCCTGTATTACAATATTTGGGTATTGAAGACTTTTAGTCTTCAATGTGGATCTTCCTCCAATGAATGATCTTTCGCTTGTTCAGGTTCTTCTTCAACTGCTTCAATTTTCAAGTCATGGCTTTTGATCTTTTCCAGCTCTTTGTTTCTTGATGTCAGGTACCTTTGATGAACAATGGTTCTCATGGTCTTGCATGTCATGAGTGGATCTAAATAGGTTCTTCTTCTTTCTTTTGTACCTATGTAAGACCTGTTTCTCTATCCTTCATAAGTGTCAACCTTGAGCTCAATGTTAGTTGAACCATCTGAAATAAGTTCCTGTAGATAGTAGTTTATTCTTTGTAGCAATATTCTTTCATAGCTTTTATAGTACCTGTATTTGGAATGACAAGAAAAAGATGAGTGATTTATCCCATTACAATATCTGCATGGATGGAAACTCCAACAATTGGATTTTTCATGACCATATTGATTGCAATAGGTGCACAATAGAGATGATATAACAATTTTGAAGTTTATTTTAGGAATATCATGCTTTTCTATCTCCTTGATGAAACCTTCTAGCCATATGTGCACAATTGAAGCTATTCCATATTTCCCTTTTTGTATAAGGTTTTGTTGATCAATTTTTTCCTATTTAGGATCTCCTTTGGTACAGTAGTCATCAGACTCATTAGATGAATCTTCCTTTTCAAAGTTGTTGATTTCAGAACTTATTTCACATTGTATTGATTCTTCCTTTTCTTTCCCCTTTTCATCATTGTAATCCATCAGGTTTTTAATCCATATTGGTATTTTCTTTATTCCACTCCTAAGAGTGTTGTTTAACATACCAATAGTCATTTGTATTACCTAAATCCTTTGGGATAGAGTAGTCTACCTTATGACTCTCCTGATTGAAGTATATAAGCTTGATTTTGATGAAAACCTTTATTATTCCTTAGGTTTGTAGGCTTCCTTATGTCTCCCTAGTTATGAGAGTTTATACACCTAATGGAATTTTAGGTTTTGTAAAAGCTTATATTTTCCCAATGGATTTGCAACTTGATAATTTATGATCAATGCTGATATTACCAAGTTTTGTGGAATTCCTTATGACTCCCTAGGGATATAATATAGTGCTTTTGAAAAGATAGTTCAATTTTTGGTTGATTTTGTAAGGCTTTGTAAATATCAAAAATCAACTTTTATCTATCCCTTATTGCTCCTATTGAACTAAGCACTTTTTCTCAATATGTAGAGGTTTTAATGTTGGATTTCTTTTGTCCCTTTTTGATGTGTTTGAGACAAGTATATATATAAGTTTCCAACCTTAGCCTAAAGCTTTTAATAACCTCTTTTTAAATATCCCTTATGTTTTGATTGAAGTGAATCTAATTTCCAATAAGTTAATTTGAAGTAGTAACCCTTATAACTCCCAAATGTTGGAAAATTAGATCACAATAATATTTGCAAATATTTTAAATAAATTCCAGTAGAAGTCCTTATTGCTCCTATGTTAATATTGCAAATATTTTATTGATATGATATATTATTCCCCTTTTTGGATATTGCTTTCAATGTAGTTGAATTCTTTTAATTTCAACCTTATGACTCCCAAGTAAAAGAAAGCATATTATGGTGGAATAAAGCTTACCTTATATCATTCAATATTCGACGTTGTATTCATTGTGCATGCACTGCAATATGGACATTGATTCTGTGGCTCTCCTTTCAATGATTTGCTTGGAACCTTGGTGGCAAATAGACGTTCCAAATGTGGCCCTTCCATCAACGATTTTCTTGGAACCTTGGTGGCAAATAGACATTCCAAATGTGGCCCTTCCATCAATGATTTGCTTGGAACCTTAGACGTTCCAAATGTGCCACCACTTACGTCTGCTCTTGACCTTCCTTCTTTAGAGCATTGAAGGCTCTTCCATGCCTTGCTTCCACGCTACCACTGCACCCTATGATTGCAGACTTTGAATGTAAAATGCTCTCCTTTCACTCTCTCTTCGTTGCATTTAATGGTGGTCAATGATGGACAAGTGGCACCTACATTTCTTGAGAGTGCTGCCACTTCTTGTAACGTTGTTGCACCGAATGTTACTCCTTTGTAATGTATGTGAACTTGCTTTGAGCGCTTGTAACTCCTCAACGTTGGTCTCTTGAGCATTAGAAATATGATAGGCATTAGGGAATATTATGCCAAGTGGCATATGGACTTCATGCATGCAAATTTTGATGTAACACCTTCAAGAAGGAGATTGTAACTCCTTCGTTATTCTTCTCCTTAGCTTGCTATGCTTTCTTGGGCAGCAAGCAACATGTTTTTCTCTGCAAGAAATTCATGAGCCATCTTGGAGCTTCGAACGAGGATGGGGTAGCTCTTTTGCTTTCCTCTATTGATGATATTCCCAACGTAGCATCTATCCTTCTCTTTGTGCTTATGCCTTCAATGTGCTCCCTGTTCACGTTGATAGAAGTGAAGCTTGATGCGCCTATTCGTTGGATGTGCTCTATCCTCTTTTTTTATGTAAATAGCTTCTTCTTGTCCTTGCAAATGTCGATGATGAACTTGCTATGATTTACGTAAATTATTTTGATAGACTTCCTTTGGCTTACGTAAATAACCTTGGTATGCTTGCTGTCATTTATGTAAAATCTTCCTTTGTCTTGTAGGTCCATTCCTGGAGAGAATGCCCTTTCGTTGTTGGAGAACGCTCGATCCTTTGGCCCTTATTTTGGCTGCCTTTTTCCTGTACCTATTGTGCCTATTGTGGCACCTTTAAATCTGCTCCTTTCCTTGTGTTTGATGTATTGTAGAAGTGCAATACCATGTAACCTTTACATGTATATAGAAACTTTTTATTGCACCTTTTCTTGCACTCTTTTGCAAGCCTGAGTTTCTAATTTTTGTAGTAGATTAGTGAGTGCAAAATGAGGGTTTTGAGGATGTCTCTTTGGCTAGACTCCTTACCCTTTTTGCTTGGATGATTGATGGTGAATCCAAGCCTTGTAAATGCTATAAAATGAAGCTTTATTTTAGTTGCACTAACCCCTGAGTGCTTTGGATTTGAGATTCACCAAATCTCAATCTTTGAAGCTTCTTTTGGTTAGTTTCCTTTTGCATGTACTAACCAATTTTGGTGGCTTCTATTGGCCACTTAGAGTTGCAGGTTTTGTGCTTTCAAGAGTGTCTTTAGACACTTGATACAAACTAGATTTTGTAGCCTTTTTCAAAGTACAAAAACTAATTTCTTTTGAGAGTAATAGGATAGTGCAAATAAATCTAATAAATTTTCCCTTTTAATGCACTAACAATTTCACCTTATCACTCCAATTAACTCTAAAAAATTAATGCACTCAATCAATTTACTACAACTAATCAAGAATAATCTAGAATGAATCTTCAAGACTTATTCTACAATTTTGTTATAAGCAAAGGTAGTAGGAGCTAGTCTTCTTTTACTTTCCAAAGTAGATGATAGGTAGTTGATAGATAGTTGGAATTCTAAAATCTAATCAACTCCTAGAGTGCAAATGAACCTAAAAGGAACCTTTCTATTTTGCACTTTTGAAGACTTTAATTCAATTCTCCTATTTGCAACTTCAATTCAAATTAAGGTGCTTAAACAAATCTGATAAGTAATCCAATTAATGAATCTACTTGCACCAACAGTTGCATACCTTTTTCTGAAAGCTCTTTTTCCGCTTCTATAGAGGATGTAGATCTTGGTGTCTAGGATCACCAAGTTGCTGCCTTGTGTAGGATGTTGCAGCTCTTTGTAGGCTACCTTGAACAACTTCATCTTCACCAAAAGATGGTCTCAAACTTTCTTTCATGAGCCTAGGATTTTGGTGGCTTGTTCTCCTCTTGTAGTCTCCTCCTTTTGTTGTAGATTTGAAGAGATCTTCATTTCTGAAGTGGTGCCTTTTGCTGTGAGAGGTAATCTCCAAATCTCCTAGATTTGGTAGGCTTCTTCTATCTGAATCTTCCTTCAAGCTTCTTGTCAAATTTTGACTTCAAAAAGGATCTTCTTCTCAAGATTATGAGTGTCTTGAGGTCTTCACTGGATTCTTCTTCGGGATTTGGCACTCCTTGCCAAATTCTTCTCTCTCTTGGGTGTTTGGTCCCCGCCCCCCCCTGGGGGGCCCCCCCCGGGGGTTTCCCTTTTTTTTGTTTTTCCTGGGCCCCCCCTTTTTCGCGCCCCCCGGGCCCCCCCCCGGTCTCTCCCCCCCTTTTCTCTCTCCCTCTCTTTTCTCT
This sequence comes from Wollemia nobilis, assembly GCA_028583015.1. Taxonomy (NCBI): domain Eukaryota; kingdom Viridiplantae; phylum Streptophyta; class Pinopsida; order Araucariales; family Araucariaceae; genus Wollemia; species Wollemia nobilis. The sequence continues at coordinate 2,218,778 of JAQPPZ010000863.1, forward strand.
CCGGGGGGGGGGGGTTCCTCCTTCCCTCCCCCCCCTCCTCTCTATCTCTTTGCCTAGTAGGTGTTGGATTGATTTTGAAGAAGATACTCTTCCTAGCTTTCTTGTAGGAAGTTTTCCCGACTCACTAAATCTCCTTTCCCTGCAACAAAGTATTAGTACTAAAATCTTAATCTCCTTCTAAATTAGATACTCTCTTCTAGAGTCTTCTTCAGGATCAAGGCTACTATGGCCTAATTTTAGTATCAAGGCTCCTGTGGCCTTTTTTAGGATCAAGGCTTCTGTGGCCTTTTTCTTCAATATCAAGGCTTATGTGGCATTTTTCAGGATCAAGGCTTCTGTGGCCTTTTTCTTCTAGATTTTGGCTTCTATGGCCTTTTCTTCTTGATCAAGGCTTCTATGGCCTTTTTCTTCTAGATCAAGGTTTCTATGGCATTTTCTTCTTGATCAAGGCTTCTATGGCCTTTTCTTCTGGATCAAGGTTTCTATGGCCTTTTCTTTTGGATCAAGGCTCCTATGGCCTTTTATTTTTGTGTGAAGTTTTCAATTTAGTAATGGAGATCTCCTATCTCCTAACTTCACCACAACTCTTTTCCAAAAGTCTTCTTCCATAGTATTCTTTTCTTGGACAAGAAACTAACCTCTGCACTATGAAGATACATCGACCTTCGAGCAACGAAGTTGAAGTCTCCTAGCTTTCTGTTGTAGGAGGAATCCCAATCTTCTGAGAATTAGATTTTTGCAACAAAAAGAAACTATGGGCAATAGTTAAGAAATTCCAGATATCCTGACTTCACTAGTTGATTTGTCAATCTAGTGGATTGAATGTTGAGTCCTAGTCTTCACGAGTTTTTTGCAACTCTGTGGAAAGAATCTAGCCAAAAGTAATCTCAGTATTTTTGAAACTAAGATTTCTTTTAGTCCTCACTTGTGGCTCTCCCTATTTCTACCACCTAGACTCTTCTGAGAGTTTTTGATAGTGACTGGTCCAAAGGCGCGTCAGGTTGACAAATAAACTCAGGCTCATTGATAATGGTGGCTTTCCTATGGCTAGATCTACCGTAGCTCTGATACCACTGTTAGATTTTGATGCTATATGCAATGGGAGATAGCAATCACAAGATGCAAAAATAATAATATGAAAGAAAGTAAATCTACGAGATGATTGAAAATATACTATAAATAGAAATGATAAAAATGAATACAATGTAGCTGTGGAGGAAATGAACACTCCATGAATAATGCTACTGGACTACATTGCACCCATCTCCAATATGGGTGACTTTATCTATGCCCTATGATGCACTATGTGCTACTCTCTATGACACTATGCTATATGTGTTCTCTATATCTATGACTATGACAATAAGGCCATTATATAGGAAGATAGGTTCCTTGGCCAACACTCTATCTAGCTGTGCAAGGGACAACTTGCACATGTACAACTTGCACATTGACACTTGTGCATTTATTACATTGCATGAAGAAACTAAGTAACTTCCCCCTAAAGTAATCTAATGTCCTAAGTATGTATCTTGGTAGATACATTTACATGACCCAAATAATGTAATATGATCTATTTCTAACAGATTCAATCAAACCTATTTATTCTACATGCTCATATTTGTAATATTTGAATGTAAGCAATACCATATATAATATGCTACCGATGTCTAAAGTAATTTGAATATCATCCTTTCCATTATCAATTGCTTTAGTGATTCGAGCTTGTAGATAATATTCCAAAGTTGTAAAATTTTCTTCTAAGGCTTCTCTATAAATCACTTTTGAAGTAAGATCTAAGTTTCCTTTAGATTTTTTAATTAAATTCTTGATTCTAATTTTTATCACATTTGCCCTTTCCTTTTTGATGATGTTTTTCATATCTTTATTCATTGTATTATTTGAAGTAGACATCCTTTTTACTCCTTAGTATTTTGAGAATACCTTGAGAATATTAATGTTCAATCAATGGTTTTGATAAGAATTTAGTTTTTCCAAATCTCTAGGTAGAATACCTTTTAATTCCCAAGTATTTAGAAAAATTTTTATGGAATTTTTGTATTCCAAAACCTTTGTAGTTGTCTACCTTATGACTCCCTAGTTAAGAATATGTGAACAAACTTGATAAATTTCAAATCTTAAGTTTTGTAGAAGCCCTTATATCTCCCAAGTAATTAGAATATACTAAGATCTTGATAAAGTGCTTAGCTTTCTTTAGATTTCCTTTTGAGTTGAATCCCTAAGGTTTTGATGCCAATTTTAATATAATGTTCAACTCCTAATTTCACCTTATTTCTCCCTATTGATATATGCACTTTCAATTTGATAATGTTCTCTATTTTTCAAGACTCTATAGTTGGATTTCTTTTTTTCCTTTAATTTGTATAAGAGACAAGTATAAATAATAAATTCCAACTTTTAAGCAATTAATGATTTTGCTTCCTTTATCCTTTAATTCTCAATGGTCTAGTTTTCTAAATTTCAATGATCTAAATTTTGATGTAGTACTCCTTATATCTCCCTAATTTAGAAATTTAGAAAATGATAATATTTGCAAAAAATAATGCTTCAATTTTCAATGTAGAAATCCTTATATCTCCTAGTTTAATATTTTGCAAATACTTTGATAATATTTGAATTTCAAATAATGCAATTTGAAATAGCTCTTAAAGATATAATCTCCTCCCTCCTTCCCCCCCGATTCGCGACCTCTTCTTGTGGCTTGCGATTCTTGTCGCGATTTCGCGACATCACCATTTTAGTTGCGATTTCGTGACACCTCCCCTAGTGTGGAGGTTTGTCAACTTTCTTCTCTTCTCTTCTTGGACCTCCTCGGTCGCTATGATTTTATTGTAACCTTTCTTGTTCAAGGTTCAGGGACCTTTCAAAACCCTTTCTACCAATAAAAAAAAAAAGATATAATCTCCTCGTTTTAATTGCTTTCTAATCCACTAAGGTTGTAATTTCTTTATGTCTCCAATGCAATAATTAAATTGACTTAACCTTAGATGTAATGCACCTTATATATCCTTGCACTTAATGGAAAGCAAATATTAAATTCAATGTAAATATACCTTCCTTGTAATGTGATGTGCTACGCATTGATTAGCTCCTTCCTTGACTGTACTTTCAAAGCTTTGGAGTGTTGTATTCCCTTTGTCTTCAAAGTATGACAATGAGCATTAAATGCTCTACATTCTATGGCACTCTTCAGACGGTATTATTCTCCCTTTAATGTGCTTTGACCTCTATGTAAGCTTGATGTGCATGCTCTCTTTAGGCAGGGTATTAATACTCCTCTTTCTCCCTTTGGAATGCAAGCCACATGGTGCTTACATTACCTTAGAATGTATGCCTTCTTGTTAGGTGGCATAGGGAGGTTACAAATTTGATAATGCATTGATGCAAGCATTATATCTTTCTATGGATGTTAGAGCAATGATAATTTATTCTCTTGTGCTTGTATAAAGTGTTATCAAAGCCTATAGATAGTGGGTGGTGTAGGTGCAAGTGTTGTGCATGAAATATTCCTCTTGAGGCATTACTAAGAGTTATTAAGTGATCTTATCCTTCATTCCAAGTGGCACAAGATTCCTTTGATGGCTTGTGACAAGTGGATCCTTCTTCCTTTGCATGTAATCTGGACCTTTGATGTCCCTTATTTCTTTAACACTCTTCCAACTCTTTGTAGGTTGTTTGGATTCCTTTTCCAACGTGCTTTCTTGATGCCCAATGTATGGTGGCTCCTATCCAATGAAGGTGGTTCCTCTCCAACGAAGGTGGATCCTCCTATGGAGTTTCAATGCATTATTCTAGGTGGTTGTCCATCCAAGCTTCTCTCCTCTTCTTATTGGATAACTCTTTAAAGTTAATCTCCTTGTGTTACATTATTCTCCTTGCATTATCCTTCTTGCAACTCACACTTTTATTACTTTATGCTATTGGTGCTATGTTATCCTTACTTAGACTCCTTGTTGTAGGTTGCTTGTGCATTGTGAGCACTACCTTCATGAAATTATGGTACTAAATTTGGTGTCTTTAGACACCTTGAATGGGATGATATTGAGCCCTTAGATGGCTCTATCTCCTTTGCTTCTTAGCTTTTTCTTTAAGACTTGATAATATTATCTCTTGATGACTACACCTTTCATGCTACTTTGGTGTCTTAAGACACTTGAATTTTTTCTCCTTTTTTTGATTTGTAAAAGACAAATACGGTGCTAATATGACCCAAAAATAAATTTTCTATAGTTTAGGATAGAATACCTTGAATGCACCTAGTATTTGGGACATTTTGATCTCCTCTTTGTAGCTTTCTTATTTATCTTTAATATGGTAGAATCCTCTTTATTATATGGTGGTTATGATGTTCCTTTGGTGGGTTTTCTTCACCAAGACTTGTTGTAGTTTTTCCTGCATTCAATGGTGCATTTAATTTTGCCTTCTCCTCCTTGGAAACTCTCTTAAGAATCCTATATGCAATATTTAAATTTACAATGATGATTCCAAGGTTTTTAATCATGCAAATACTATACCTTTTGGATGGCTATGCTTTGCACTATTGTATATGCAATCTATACTTTAGAATAGTGTCTTATTTACTTTCAATAGATAGTAGGACGTTGATATTTTTATTTCTCTTGAAATATATCTAACTCCTCTTTATTTTGTGTAGGTTTTACTCCTTGTAAAAACTATCTTCTGCACTTCCTTGAAGACTTAAACTAGAAACCTTCCTTTTGCAACTTTAAATCTTGAATTTGGTGCTTAATAAAACTTAATAATAAGATAAATATAAATGTTCAAATAATGAAATATTTGCACCAATGTTGCATACCTTTTGGTCTTTGTATGGTGATGAATTTCTTGGTGATTTGGATCACCTAAATCACTACCCTATGAATTATGAATTTGCAGCTCTTCCTTGTTGTTCAAAATAACTCTTTAACTCTTCTAATATGTAGCTTTAATTGATATGCTTTTCTACCCTAAAACTTTGTAAATTATTGGATCCTTCTCCTTTATTTGTTGTTCTAGGATCCTAAAATTTGCAGCTATCAATGCTTCCTAATATGTTGCCTTCTAGTTGTCCTTGAACTCTAAAATTTTTAGGTTCTCATGCAGCCTATTTCTCCTTTGATATGATGTCCAAAAATCTCTTGGACATATGTTGTAAAAAAAAATCTCTTCTTTCACAGATCGGCCTTCAATTCGTTTGTGGTTGTCCTTAAATTTCTCTAATTTGGTGGCTTCTTCTAGCTCATTTCTCCTTCAATATTCTTGTTGAATTTTGACTTCAATTTTATCCTATTTTTTGGCCTTCTTCTCAAGAATCTTGATGTATTAAGGTCTTTGGTAATCCTTTCTAGAGTTTGGCAAACTTCTTACCAAATATTTCTTTCTTTTGGGCTTGTTGTCAAATGGTGATAATTATCCCAAATTCTTAACTATTAGAAACTTCTTAAAGTATCCTTCAATGAGGCTTTCCTAGACTTCTCCTTCTTTTTCCTTTCAATATTTCCTTAATATATCTTATCTTGGGACTTCAAATTTTTATAGCTTATCTTCTTCTTAAAAATTTAATGATATCTTTTCTTGATATCTCCAATCTTCATCTATGGAAGTTTTGCAATGAGATCTATTTATTGGATCTCCTAATTCTTCTACTTCTGAAACCTAGAATAGGACCTTTGCTAGTCCTTCTCTATATTCAATCTTCCAAATCTAGAAGTTACTCAATGATACCTTCTATGGGTCTTCTCTTCACTTCTTCAATGATAAGTCTTCAATCTTCAATGGAGATCTTCTTCTTGAGTCTCCTCAATATTCTCTCTTGAAATTTGCAACTCTTGTAATGAAAACTTTTCCTTAAGGTATCTAAATATTTAATCTTCACCTTATTGATTCAAATGTTGGATTGATTCTAAAGAAGATATTCTTCTTGGATATTTTAGGAATCTTCACAACTTTATTTGAATCTCCTATTTTTTGTAACAAAGTATTAAAAAATGATAATAGTGATTTCTTTAAATCTATAGATAATTAAATTCACTAGTTAATTTTTTCAATCTAGTGGAATCAATGTTGAGTCCTATTCTTCACAAGTTTTTCTAAAACTCTATGGAAAGACTCTAGCCAAATGCAATTTTAGAAATTCTAAAAATGATATTTCCTATCTCCTCTCAATCTTCCTTGTGGCTCTCTCTATTTCCTATCAATCTACATTGTGCTCTAATACCACTATTAGCTTTTTATTATCTATATTTAAGGAAATGCAACCATAAGATATAAAAATGAGCTATAAATGTTAACTATATGATAATGAAAATATAATATATAGGAAAAGTATATGAGAAACTTCTACAATAACTCAAAAAATAGCCATTAATGAAAGCTCACAAAAATAGTACAATGTAATATAATGGAGGACTTAAACACTCCATAAATTATGCATGATCTACATTGTACCTACTAAACTCACTATAATTCATATCTCTCTATCTATCTATCAAAGGCATATATACATATATGGAGATATGTCCCTTGGCCCATGACTCTTCAACTACCTATCCTATGACTCATGTACATGTGGACTACATGCACATTTACATCATTGTACATTCTAACACTTGTGCATTTATTACATTGCATGGAGTAACTACTCAAACCTTAATCTAAGACAAAATCCTAATCTAGATATGTACCCAAGGTGGTACATTGGCATGTACTAAATAATGTAATATATTCCAACAATAACAAGGCTAACTATATCCTATTAGACTTACATAAAAATAAAATTGTAACGACCTAAAAAATCCAACTCAAGAGAGAGAATTGTTTTTTACTCGTTAGGTATCTATATCACCCCACATTACATAAGTCATTCTATGAAGGTGTCTATTGACGTGAATTCTTATGATTAATTTGTTTGTTTCATCTATGCGATGAGCCAACTTATCCCTTTTGTTTATCAAAGGGTATGCCCATCCCTACACCATACATAAGTTCATATATGTAGAGTACTAAGTGCAACAATATAAGATCTATATGCTTCCTTTACAAAACATATGTCTATCTATGTAGGTAAATTTTTAGGTGTCCATATCATCTAAGTGATGAGCCAACCAAAGCATCTATCACTTCGTGTGATACTCCATTCATTGACACTACAACCTTTTAATTGTCTTTTGACAACTATCTAAGGTTAGGTTATTTAAGGAGAAGTTGTGAAACTAGGATTACCCAAAGTTTCCTTCTTAGGGACCCCATAATCCCTTATTATTAACTCTTTCTAACTTCTAATGAAAAATGTCCTCCTTGCTAACTAGGAGAAGATTCTAAGTATCACTAGTATGTGTAAACACTTCACAGCTTAGTAGGATACTTCTAATCCATAAGCATACATTTGATGGATGTCATTTTCCAATTATCTAATATTCATTAGACCATTCATAAAGATCACCTGATCTTTCTTCCTTAAATAGGGATGTAAATAAGTCTATCTTTTTAAATGAGCATTAAATAACATCTACAACTTCATCAATAAGAAGTCACATAAAAGATGAAATTCCTAGTTAGTTTATTTATCAAACATGATAATTTACAAAACCTTAACACCATAGATATTTTGTCAATAACAAGTAAAAGATATTTTCCATTCATCTAAGATTCATCAAATGCAAGATCAAAAGATGAAGATATTTGAAACACACACAACACATCATATATCTTGGGAAACCCTTACGGGAAAAACCTAGCTTTGAAACATCCTTTTTATTGCATAAATTTAGCTGTCTCCAATACAACTATATAAAGGAATCTCATAATTCCTTTTTCTAAAACATCAATACCAATATAATTACATAAGAACCCCATAATTCTTATGTCCTCAAAACATGAATTGTTCCTTTAATTCATATTATAAATTCAATGAGAGAACCCCATAATTCCCTTGAATGAATTCCACATTCATTCTCCTAAATATGATCTCTTCCTTCTAATCATTTAAAGGAATAACATCTTTCTAAAGGTCCAATGTATCCATAACATCAATACTAATATAAATACATAGTAACCCCATAAATCATCCTTTCAATCAATCAAAATCTCATACTTTCAACCAATTAAATACTCACAAAAATCATTTCCTTTAATCAATTAAAAGCCCATACTTTTAACCAATTAAATACTCACAAATATCATTTCCTTTAATCAATTAAAAGCCCATATTTTTAACCAATTAAATACCCACAAAGACCATTTCCTTTAATCAATTAAAATCCCATATTTTAAACCAATTAAATACCCACAAAGAACAATTTATTTAATCAATTAAAAACCCATACTTTTAACCAATTAAATACCCACAAAGAACATTTTTTTTAATCAATTAAAAGCCCATACTTTTAACCAATTAAATACCCACAAATACAATTTCCTTTAATCAATTAAAAGCCCATAATTTTAACCAATTAAATATCCACAAAGACCATTTCCTTTAATCAATTAAAATCCCATACTTTTAACCAATTAAATACTCACAAAAATAATTTTCTTTAATCAATTAAACAAAAGGTCTAACTTTAAATTTTAATAAATCAAATCTATTCTTTCAAATATTATTTTAATAAAAATTCTATCTTTTAAACTTAATAAATCAAATCTACTCTTTTAGATATAAGTCTATCTTCTAAACTTAATAAATCAAATATATTCTTTCATATATAAGTCTATCTTCTAAACTTAATAAATCAAATCTATTATTTCATGTTCCTTCAATAAAAAGTCTATATTTTAAACTTAATAGATCAAATCTATTCTTTCAGATATAAGTCTATCCTTTAAACTTAATAAATCAAATCTATTCTTTCAGATATTCCTTCAATAAAAAGTCTATCTTTTAAACTTAATAGATCAAATCTATTCTTTTAGATATAAGTCTATCTTTTAAACTTAATAAATCAAATCTATTCTTTCAGATGTAAGTTTATCAAATCTATTCTTTCACATATAAGTCCAATCTATTCTTTCATATGTAAGTCTATCAAATCTATTCTTTCAGATATAAGTCTATATTTTAAACTTAATAAATCAAATATATTCTTTCAATTTAAACAAAAACCCTTCTTCATTTTAATTATAATCATTTTTAAATTTAAACAAAAGCCCTTCTTCATTTAAAATATCCATAAATTCAATTTAAACAAAAGCTCTTTTGCATTTAAAATATCCATAAATTCATAAAACTTAGTTTCAAATTAAAAAAAAAGGTCTTTTTGTTTTAACTAAATAAACATATCCATAATTTAATTAAGTCTAACAAAAAAGGGGGGGTTTTAATCAATCAAAAAACCGCCAAACAACCATGGGTCAAACTCCAGTTAAACTGGAATAGGTAGAAATGAATAGCTCAATAAAATAATGGTCATGTCAACCTCATTGATCATGCTAACCACTAGCGCACCAATCCCTGCCAAGTGGTGGCTTTCATGACCACCGCTTGGTGGTCAAGCTTATAGGGGAGCCTTCCCATTTTTCAATTCCTCAAGTGCTCCCATAGGGAGCATGTGGGATAAATCCCATGAGTGTTTCTAAAAGGTTTAAATCACCTCAAGCAACTAGGCACTAAATCCAATATTAGGCAAACACAAGAGAAAATAATCGACCAGCCACATCAATCCACATGGTAGACAAATCAACATTCAAATGGTCTAACAAAAAAAATATAGCCACGTGTCAAGGAATGCATCATCAACTGATGTTTAGCAGCCCACCACATGGAGCATCCCACAACCACATCCATGTGGTCGACATACAAGGGGACTATAACCCCTTTTAGGGTATGTTAGCCCTCATGCATATCCTATGTGGGATAATTATGCGGGGCAACCAGAGTGGCCCTCCCCACTCGCGCTTCCTAGAGAATAGGAATTTTGCATCATAATATATCCAAGGCATTGGGTGTCAAATAATTAAAACCCACCCTAATTTCAACCTTAGGGGAGTAACATTGTAGCGACGAAGAGAATAAAACACGTACAACAAATTAATTCCATCAGTGGTTTTAAACCTATGGTGATGGTGGTAAACAAATCTTTTTTGCTCACTAAAATTTCATAGAGCCACCAAGGGAGACATAGGAAACATCATTAAAATCTACTTTCTAAGTTTTGACATCTAGAAAAAACTCACACATCAAAGTAAGGAAACACACACGAGTCGATTACAAGCTTAAGTGTAGATAATAAACCAATCAGAAAATAATGTGCAATAGAACCAACATAGACATCTAGGCAAGAGGTGGAATCAAGGGATAAGAAGAGGTTTTAAAAGTCAATTTTTAAGCACATGATCCCTATCCCCACCAACATCTAGGTGATAAAACTAAAAATGTGTAACTCCTCTACCAGGCATAATCAATCAGTTGATCACCATGGAGAAAACATAGGTAGTAGGTTTTAAAATCCACACTTATACAGGTAAACACTAGGGGGTCAACATTAATCACTAAAGTATTAGATCGATGCAAAAATAGATCACAAACAATGATCAAAAGCCTCAACAGTTATAAAAACAACAGATTTATAAAAATATAGATTCCAAAGCCGAAACAAGTTTTCAACACCCCCAAGCTAGCATAAAGCATTAAAAGGAATCAAAAGGAGTTTTCATAACAAAATAAATAATTGATTATCAACCATTGAAGCACTATAAAACAAGCAATGGTAATCTATCCTCCAACCTGTTACTCCTGATAGGTTAGACTCCTCCTTTGCACTTTTGTTGTCCTCCTCTCCAAGCATTCTCCCCCTTCCCCCAAAAATCTTTGCCATAAATTTTTAATAATTCCTTATGCTTTGCTACCCCAAAGAGATAATAATAAAAATATTCTTACCATTATAAAAATGGAATCTCAACCACAAAAATTCATTGCCCTTCTACTCCAAGATGATGAAACAAGATATTTAAATAAAATAATATTTCTTTTCAAAAAGTCTTACCTGCATTATATTCTAGAAGCCCCTCATAAAGGATTATCCTTTATTAAATTGGCCTACAATAATAATAAATTCTAAATTATATTTCCATGATATAATTTTAATTCAAAAATATATAAATTCTCTAATTAATCAATTCAATCAAGGAATATAATAATTATTAATTAACCTAGGTGTTGTAGGTGAGTTGGAGAGGAGAGGGCAATCCTCCAAGGGAGGTCCTAGGTTCAAATCTCCACCCTACCAAAAAGTTGAATTGGGTATCCAAAATCCAATTGATAATGTTGGTGCGAGCAGGGTTGGGTGCGACTCTCGGGTGACTTTAACGGTGTAGAACCCCCTGTTCGTGGTCTCTCAGACCAAGGCGGCCCCGCAAGGGGTTTTTTTCTTAAAATAATAATAATAATGATTAATTAATTTCCCAATCAATTAATTCAATCAAAGGGTATTATAATTCACAATTAATTAATTTCTCCAATTCTTTTATATCCATTAGATAATTCATCAATACATAGTCTATTATGCAAAAATCCTTGCCAAAGCGGGTCATGACATCCTACCTCCATTGGACTAAACATTGTCTCATATGTTTTCCTGCAACAAAAATATTACAATATATTTTTAAATAAACAAGAAAAATTTGTATTTCCTTTAATTAATTTAAACAAAATATTATCATCCCATGATAATATTAATAACATACTTACTCCACATGATATGCAATTGCAAACATCAATTCAACAAAATCTGCAGCATCCTTCTTCATTTCTTCCTAGGAGGTATTTTTCATATTTTTCCTCATCTTAGGCCCTCCAAGGTGAGAGAAATAAGAAAACTATGCACTTCCCACATAATCAATCTCCTTAGATTTCCAATTTTAGGTAAACTTTCCAATCCTCAAAGCAAAAAACTACATTCCTAATGTTGAAATCTTATTCTCTTCAATATTTCTTCTATTTTCAGCCCAAATTTCACTATAATACTCATCTTGAGAACGTATTTCCTTGACTTGGTCCATTAAATCCATGTGATTTTTGATAATAGAGTTATATGCCTTCTTCAAGGTTTTTGAGTTTGAGTAGGATTACCCTATTCCTAATCTTAGGATCTACTCCTAAGATAGATCTTTGTACCTTCAAATGCTTACTTATCTCAAATATGGTACATTCTTTAACAACCTAGAGAGGGGATCCCACACTCCTCTCAAGAATAGATTGCTCATCTACTATTTTCACTAAGTATGTTTAAAATTAAGGATAGATTCTCTATCTACTCCTCCTCATTAAGTAAAATCAACTTAACTAAGAATAGACTTTATCATTTATTCCTTCTTATTAATTAATATCATCTTAACCATCTATTCCTTCTCATTAAGTAAGATAAACCTTAACTAAGAATAGTTGGTTTGTGAGAGGATCCCATAATCCTCTCAAGAATAGATTCTTCACTTATTATTTTCCAAACAATTCTTTATTCCCATCGGGTATGCCCAAGCTTTAAATTTTCTACTATATGTTATGTTCATAGTCCAGGTTCACAAGGATCCATGGTTAATGTTTATAATAAGTAAAGAGCACAATTTAATGTTTAGAACACCCCATATGTTTCTATCACAACTCAAGCTACACTGATTAGAACCTTCCCAAAGCCTACCCGCTTCTAGAAATTATTCTTCATTGTGGTTATAATGAACATTAAAAATATTTTCTCAAATTATAAACCTCGAGAATGAATTCTTCTTGTTAACAAAGAAAAATTACATAACAATATGGAATTCCACTTTGGTCATTGTTTAAGGCTTGAAAAAAACCATTCCTCTAAATTTTCATTTCTAGATTTGAAGTTATCCTATTATTCAAAAGTTGTATCATGCACATTAAGGATAACCCTACTATTTGGGATACTAATGGATAATTCCTCAAGGAGAAGATACGTTTCCAATTCATACAACCATGCCTTGGCTGATTTTTTCAATTAATTTGGATACCCTGATATTCTTTAGGTCCTTGGTTGTCTCTACCTCTATACAAGCTTTTGCCTTCATGATATTTTGTAGCAGGATATTCCTCCTATCTCCCTTAGAATTTTTATTCTAGGAACTTGATTAACAATAATTTCCATTCATTTCTTAAGTTGGTTCATTTGTCCCCTCTATTATTCAATTTGTTCTTATAGTAGCTAAACTACAATGATGAGGTTATCTACCTTTTTATTGGAATTCTCTAAAATTTTCTTTGGGGTCTAGCTTCAGCTTCATCATGCCTAGCTAGCCCTAGATTTTTATAAGATCCTATTTTCATCTCCTTATCTTAGGTGTTTTTTCTCTTTGCCACCCAAAGGAGTTAGATGAGTTATAATTTATTTCAATTGTACTTTCAAAGGTTAGTTATATCTTCCCATGAACTAACTCAAATAATTAATGGTCATCGTCACACTTGTATCCCCACAAGGTGTCATCTTGGTTATGACCATTATTACTTATAGTTAGTCCCTTATCCTTAAGAACTAACTTACTTCATTATCATTCATTTGATAATGGTTAAAGTTATTTGTGCTCCATGCAAGACACTATTCGTAGGTGTGTTTACTCATTATCAATCTCCTGATAATGATGATGGTCATACTTTCTTCGTTCAAGACTCCATATCAAATTAAATCTACCTTTCCTATTATTAATTCATAAGTAATCTTCAACTTGTTCGAGGAAGCTTTTAGTCCATCATACCTAGATCTTGTCTAGGAAAGCTTATAGTCCCACAATAATGCGTTTTGATTTCAAAGTAATTGGGAGTCCAAGGTCTTCCTAGCTTTAGCTTAAGCAAGGGTTTGAATAGGAAGATACCTAAATCCTTAGCACATTCTATGAAATCCTCTAGTCCATCATACCAAGAGCTCTGATACCAAATGTAATGATCCAAAAAATCCAACCAACTCAAGAGAGAATTTTTTTTTCTAAAGGGATCTATATCACCCCACGTTGCATAAGTTATTCTATAAAGGTTTCTATTGATGGGAAGTCTTATGATTGAGTTATCTGTCTCATCTCCATAATGATACAACTTATCCCTTTTGTTTGTCAAAGGGTACACCCATCCCTACACCATACATAAATCCATCTATGTAGGTGTACTAAACATAACAACATAATATTTTTATGATTTTTTTACCAAACATATGTCCATATGTATAGATAAAGTTTTAGGTGTTCACCTCATCTAAGCATTGAGCCAACCAAAGCATCTATCACTTCGCGTGATAGTCCATTCATTGATACTACAACTTGTTCATTGCCTTTCGACAAGTATCTAAGGTTAGGTCATTTAAGGAGTTGTGAAACTAGGATTACCTAAATTTTCCTTCTCAAGATACCCCATAATCCCTTATTATTAACTCTTTCTAACTTCTAATGAAAAATGTCCTCCTTGCTAACTAGGAGAAGATTCCAAGTATCACTAGTATGTGTAAACACTTCACAGCTTAGTAGGATACTTCTAATCCATAAGCATACATTCGATAATTATTATTTTCCAATATTCTAATATTCATTAGACCATTCATAAATATCACCTGATCTTCCTTCCTTAAATAGGGATGTAAATAAGTTTATCTTTTTAAATGAGCATTATATAACATCTACAACTTCATCAATAAGAAGTCACATAAAATATGAAATTCCTAGTTAGTTTATTTATCAAACATGATAATATACAAAACCTTAACAACAAAGAGCTTTTTTTTTTTTAAATCGAAAAACCCCTTATGGGGCTGCCTTGGTCTGAGATACCATGAACAAGGAGTTCTACACCGTCAAAGTCACCCAGGAGTCGCACCCGGCCCTGCCCGCACCAACATTATCAATTGGATTTTGGATACCCAATTCAGCTTTTTGGTAGGGTGGATATTTGAACCTGGGACGTCCCTTGTAGGATTGCCCTCTCCTCTCCAACTCACCTACAACACTTTGGTTAACAACAAAGAGCTTTTATCAATAACAAGAAAAAGATATTTTCCATTCATATAAGATTCATCAAATGGAAGAACAAAATATGAATATATTTGAAATATGTACAACAAATCATATGCCCTGGGAAACCCTTACAAGAAAAACCCAGCTTCTAAACATCCTTTTTATTGCATAAATTTAGTTATCTCTAATACAACTATATAAAGGAATCTCATAATTCCTTTTTTCAAAACATCAATATCAATATAATTACATAAGAACCCCATAATTCTTATGTCCTCAAAACATGAATTTTTCCTTTAATTCATATTACAAATTCAATGAGGAAACCCCATAATTCCCTCGAATGAATTTCACATTCATTCTCCTAAAGGCGACCTCTTCCTTCTAATCATTTAAAAGAATAACATATTTCTAAAGATCCAATGTATCCATAACATCAATACTAATATAAATACATAGGAACCCCATAAATCATCCTTTCAATCAATCAAAAGCCCATACTTTCAACCAATTAAATACTCACAAAGATCATTTCCTTTAATCAATTAAAAGTCCATACTTTTAACCAATTAAATACTCACAAATACCATTTCTTTTAATCAATTGAAAGCCTATAATTTTAACCAATTAAATATTTACAAAGACTATTTCCTTTAATCAATTAAAATCCCATACTTTTAACCAATTAAATACCCATAAAGACAATTTTCTTTAATCAATTAAAAACCCATAATTTTAACCAATTAAATACTCACAAAAACAATTTTCTTTAATCAATTAAACAAAAGGTCTAGCTTTGAATTTTAATAAATCAAATTTATTCTTTTAAATATTCTTTTAATAAAAAGTCTATCTTGTAAACTTAATAAATCAAATCTACTCTTTTAGATATAACTCTATCTTCTAAACTTAATAAATCAAATCTATTCTTTCAGATATAAGTCTATCTTCTATAATTAATAAATCATATATATTATCTCAAATGCTCCTTCAATAAAAAGTCTATCTTTTACCTACATGCAGTCCACATGGGGCTTTGCCATTCTAAATTATTAAATAATTATTCTCAAAAATATTTATGGTGTTATATTTTTAGATATTTATGTCTTGTTCAGCTTGTGTACATGTTACAATTATATTTAATATATTTTTTTGTTAAATTCATTTATAGAATACAACTAAAGTGAAATTTTTAATTAAATTCATTTATAGAATATAGTTTAGTGAGATTGATGGTAAAGACATGAGCTATTTAGATAAAAATATTTGAATATGGAAGGCAGAAGAGTAAGATATGTACGTTTTAGTAAAAATGTCTTCTCAATAAATTCAAGAAAGTATGAAGAAATTATATATATATATATATATATAATATTAAAATTTACAGGATGTCAAGTGCAGCAGTGCTAGGACAGTGAGTAAAAATATTTTAACAGTGTTGCACCAGTGCTAGGGCAATGAAGGTGAGTGCAATAGTGCTAGGGCAATGAAGTAAAAATATTTTAACTGTGTCACAGTAGTGCGAGGGTAGTGAAAGTGAGTGCAGTAGTGCTAGGTCAGTGAAGAAAAAATATTTTAATAGTGTTACAATAGTGCTAGGGCAACAAATATGAGTGTAGCAATGCTAAGGTAGTAAAGGTGAGTGCAACAGTGCTAGGGAAGCGAAGATGAGTGCAACCATGTTAAGGCAATGAAGTAAAAATATTTTAATAGTGCCACAAAAGTGCTAGGGCAGCGAAGGTGAATGCAACATTGCTAGGACAACGAAGTAAAAATATTTTAACATTGTTGCAGTATTTCTAGGGTAGTGAAGGTGAGTGTAGTAGTGCTAGGGCAGCGAAATAAAAATATTTTAACAATGTCGTAGTAGTTCTAGGGCAATGAATTAGTGCAGCAGTGCTAGAGTAGTGAAGGTAAGTGCATCAGTGCTAGGGTAGCAAAGATAGAAATAAAAATAGTAAAATATTTTAACAATGTTGTAGCAGTGCTAGGGAAGCATAGGTAAGTGCAGTAGTGCTAGGATAACAATGGATGAAAGCATTGATGGTCAAAAAAAATATGAAAGACCTAGTGGTTGGAAGGAAGATAGATGCGTTGGCACTCTACAGGGAGTTGGAGGGTCATGTTGACAGTAGGAAGGTGTGACCCTCGAGAGGTTGGTCATGAAGGAAAATGAAAAAGGTGTGTCCAATCATAGTGGGGTGTCCTCTAGGGTGCCCATGAGTGGGTCCCCAAGACTTGATCACCACTCTAACCCTAGGGTATCATCCTTTGCTATGGTTATTGCTAAAGGTTTGTGATATCATCTCTCAAAAACCTTCTTGTACCTTTCTCCAGTCTGTAATAAGTTGGTGTTTTCAGATAAACTCTTGGATGTGACTATGGAGGAAGGATCATGGAACTTGATTGGAAAGTTCTAAGGTGGTATACTGGATATTGACTCTATCCGATGTTGGGAAATTCTCAAATGGAAGCCACTAGGGTCGATTGATATTGTTGTAATATCTAATACCTTCTTCCTCATAAAAATAAACTATGAGGAGGATGTGAAGCACATTTTAGGTGAAGGTCCTTGGTTCTTTGGAAAGAGGGGTCTCTTTCTATGAAAATGGGGTCCGAAATTCAATCCCAAGATGCAAAAGGTGAACTTGACCCCTCTTTGGGTGTGACTCATAGATTTACCTTTTCATATTTGGCATGAATATATTTTGTGGTGCATACTTAAAGTTTTTGGGGACTTGGTCTTGCTTGACTCAGCTACCAGATCCAAGACTAGGATGATTTTTGCTAGAATGTGCATCATGGCAAATCCGAAGGCTAATTTACCTGGCTATATTGAGCTTGTATCCAAACAGAGTCCTTGGATTCAACTGATTATTTATGATAATAGACCCATGAGATGTTCTACTTGTAAGATGTATGGTCCCTCATCTGGGTCATGCTCTCATAAGGCCCTAGATAGGGGTACCCAAAGGAAGAATGATACCAAAATACTAGTTAGTTTAAACCAAGAACAAGGGGCCCCTTTTGAGCCAATACAACATGAATTGATTTTGTATGAGCCTGAACAAGAGGAAAGTATAATGGAACAAGTCCTTGTGGTGGATGTTAATGAGTCTGGCAAAGTGGTGGTCCAGAATATAAACCCATCTAGAGGTAAAATTCTAGACCAGGTTCTACCATAAGACTTGGTGATAGATACGTTAATCCCTTCGAAGTTCCTTCATAACTCCTATGAAAGCTTACTGAGGAGCTAGTCATAAAAGAACTCTACTCCTCCCAAAAGCCTTGTGAGGCTCCTGTTGACACCTTTTATCACATTATACAAGGGGTAGAAGAATAGTAGAATTTTTGTATAATATTTCCTTGTTGCAAGTTTTTCTTTTATTTAAAGTTACAACAATTTTGACTCTCCCCATCGCCCCTTTTATAAAATGAAGAAGAAAGAGCTTCGCTACCAAACAGGCCAAGGAAAATAGCTTCGCCAAAGGAAAAGGAGGAGAATGTGGAAAGAGCTTCGGGCCCGAAGCACTTCAAATCACCACTTCGGGCGAAAACCTTGCAAAGTAATTTCGTCGAAGAAAATACAAAGATAACGCTTCGCACCCGAAGCATTTTCAGTAGCCGCTTCGGGCGAAATTTTTGCGAAGCAGCATCCAAACGACTTCGCCGAAGGAGGAGAGCATAATCCAAATCAGCCAAGGCAAGGAAACTACTTCGGGCCCGAAGTATTTCCAACACCTACTTCGGCCAGTTTTCACCCGAAGCAGTGGTGCCCGAAGCAAAATGATAATGTGTCAGAGAAAGAAGTGCTTCGGGAGGATATTCCCCTAACCACAATTTTGAGAGAGAATCGGGCCGAAACATTTTCCAGCCGAAGCAGTTTCACCAGCAAAGGACAAAAGGGCCCATTTCAAAGATGGAACCCGATCGGCAATCAACATCCCCGAAGTAGTTTCTGCAAAGCATTATTTTGCGAAGAACAAATCAAGGAGAATCTACTTCGGCCCAAGGCTTCGGCAAAGTGGATATGTAGCGAAGCACTTTTTGGGCCCACGTTCCAAGGTGGGCAGCTTCCCAAGGTGATCAAAAGCCCCTTATAAGTACCCCTTTCTTGCCCGATAAGTCCGCTGACCATTCTTGGCAAACGAAAGGGACGTAATAGTCCTCGAAGTAAAACCTCGACGGGCATAGCGATCACTCAAGCATAGCATCCAAAAGCCAGGGACACTCGGGCGGCGCATTAAATGAATGTTTCCACGGTTGACCCGGTCATAGTTGCCAGTTTTGGCAATCGATTTGAAAACTCAGTTGCAGCAGCCACAAGGAGCCGATTTCTCAGAGCCCGAGGGTGTACTCCATCATTTTTGTAATAATGATTTAGAGGGTCGGGTCCTCTATAAAAACCCAGGCTTTGCAATGTAAAAGGGGGGAACTTTCTGCTAGAAAGCTGTTGTAACTTGATGTCCTACGTTTAATACTAAAGATCTATTGTGCTCCATTTCTCTCTTTTATGCTGCCTTTTGTGCTTAATTCTTTTGTCTTTTCTCGTTTGCGTACCGAGACTCTGAATCCTGAATCCGATGTGCGATCGGGGACTGAACCCCTAAAATTCACCCTGAAGGATACATAGGAGAGGAAAAACGTCCCTGTTGCTTTCTTTTATGCTACCTGGTGGATCGAGGTTTCTGTTATTCCCTCTTCTTAATCGTTGTTACTCTAAACCCTGAATTCCAATGAGAGAGAGAGGAGAACCCTACGAACCCGTCCAGAGGATACATAGGAAGGTTGGCACTACGTTTCTTTCATGTTATTCTTGGTATTTCCTGCTGCTATTCGAGTTGTTAGCGAGTAATCGTGCTTCTTGTTCTCTCCCACCTCAAATCATCATCTTCTAACCCTTACTCTTTTTATTTCTTTCTCTAACCCTTACCCTTTTTTATTTCTTTTCCTAACCCTTACTCCGTTTATTTCTTTCCTGCACTCTTGTCTCAAACCCCCAAAAGTAGATTAGTATAGGAGCCGGCCTTTCTCCGGAGATTGGCACGAGGGGCATCTCTTCCCCTTGGCCTTTCAATGTTGGTCGCAGGTCCAGGGCACGCAAACCCATCGAAAGTCCTTTCCTATGCGGATTTGATGACCAACAGTTTTGGCATGCCCGATGGGACCCAAGGTCCCATATTTCAGAAAATTTCTAGCCCGTCTTCACCGGAGCCAGTAGTTCTAACAAAGTTCCCGGTGAGATCCGGTCAGTCTCATCTTCTGAGTAGTAGTGAGAATCGATGCTCTCATTACTAAAAGACTCTTAGCATCTGGCGACTCTGTTTTACCCAAAAATCTCTAAAAGTCGTAAAGACCAGTGCCTAAACCTAGTTTTCATAACCAAGACTCCCCATGTCTTAAGAAGGTCCGAGTTCGATGAATCTCTGGCCTGTCTTCACCTGATAAAATCACCCGACGACTCAGTTGAGCTGAAGATCCAGATTTCCTGGTCGTAGGTGCCTTTCAAATCCGAAAGAAGATATCCCGGAGGAATCAAGGTTCGGTGAGCAGCCTTGACCTCATCAGCGGAGAAAGAATGTTCACCTAACGACTTCGACTCAGCGGCGACAACCATGATTTCCATAGGCTGCTATCGTAATGGCTGGGAGAAGCTTTCCTAGCTAGAACGATCCAGGCCCCCTTAATATCCAAAGCTACCACGAGATTCCCAAAAGCGCCTTGAAATCATTGATAAAATACAACGGCACCAAGGGAATGGCCCGAGAGCACCTTGAAGATATTGTCGATTTAGCGACCCTCCATGACATTATCCATGAAGATGTCATGATCAGACTTCTTGTTTTATCACTCGGAAGGAAGGGCGCCGTGGTGGTACAGATTGCTCAGGCCCAAAAGCATCTGCTCATGGGATGACTTAGCGGGGGCATTGATCGAAACGTTCGATGGCTCTCAGGACCCCTTCCATCTCTTCGCATACCTCTCCACCATCAAGAGAGCACCTTCGGAAGGTATCACGGACTTCAATGTCTGATTCTACAAAAGTTGGAAGAGAATCCCATTGGAGATCCAACCGACGCCCACCCAAGCCCATCTCTTCTATGTTCGGGCCTTCCACCCGGACGTAAGCCTCATTCTACTACAATCAGGGGAACGAAGGTTTCCTCAAATATTTGAGGAGGCAATACGAGCGGAACGGCTTCTGCTCCTATCGAGAAAGTGGCAGTGGAGAGAAACTCCGTCGCTTCCCCCGATAATTATGGCTCTTGTTCGGCCAACGCAGTACTCTTCATGGGGCATTCCTCACACTGAGCCGAGGCCTGAGATGCAGTCATTTGGAGCTCAGGAGGTAGACCTCATACTAGCCCAACAATGGGAATACGCAAGCATGGCCCACCTAATGAACAACATGGCTGCTCGCAATCTCCATCAAGAGGTGAACCGAGGAGAGAAGCAGACTCGAGTGGTAGAACCCGAGAACAAAGAGGGCACATTTTTGCACCCTTTTTGTGTCCCAAGAGATGGCATGCAAGAGTTCAGCCAAAGCTCATCAAGCCTGTCCGATTCAGAGGATGAGCCCGAAGAGTTCCTGGAGGACTACTCTTCGTCGGAGGAACCTTGTTACCATATCAGTAGGATGGAAGAACCTGTACCCGGCCTTCATTTGGAAGAATCTATAGAATTCTGGCATTGGGTCTGGTACTGGTTTCGGCTATCCCTAAGACCGATGCCCCAAGAAGGCTTTCGAGTGGCGAACTTCTTCGCCAACAATCTGAGCATTGGCAAAAATGAAAATCGGCTACGTTGCTTCCTATTCGCAGCATGGACAACTTCGAGTAGAAATGATCCGAACTCCAAAGGTCAGCTAAAGTTCAACCTGATCTGGTCGGGTCACTACAGGTTCACCGGATAATCACCCGAAGTTGAGTCCGTGGTGGCGGCATGCCCATTATGCCGCAAGCTTGTGAATAGTGTAAATAGTTCGGTTGATAAATAAAATGTTGCAAAAGCTCAAGTCGAGTTTTACCTCGCCAGTGCTCAAAAAAAAAAAAATGGTTCGTAGCAACGATTCGGACCAAGGCCCGAGAAGTACTTCGCCAAGGGGAGTTCAAGCGAAACAGTTTCCAAAGGAGGACCGACGAGCCACCTACTTCGGGCCCGAAGCATAGAGAAACAGCTCGCACCAAGGGTTCACCCCGAAGCACTTCAACTCTGACTTCGGCTTCACCAACCCAACGACGAAAAAGGCGGAGGCATTTAAAATGTGCCTAGGGGAACGTGTCGAAGGCCACCTTCAAAAGCATCCAAAGCGGGCGAGTTAAATGAAAAGGTGGTGGGTACATCCTTTAGGGATTCGGTTAGGAGAAAATTTCATGCTCGGGTACAAAGTGGCAGAGGGTCACGCTTCCAAAGCAAGCCGCAATCATCATAACACGCAACCCTGTGTACTACTCCACCATGCGGTGAATTGGACGAAGCAACGCGAAGTTAATTATGGCAAGTGCCATAAATACTGGTGGTTGCCTTCTACGGCTATATAACGCAGGCTCCAGCAGTAACGAAGCTATTTGCCCGATAATTCATGCAAACTTTGCTACTAGCCTTCAAACTCTCCTATCTTGCGCTTCGAAGCCTCCGATCCCGAAGCCCTCCGCATTGTTTTCTCCATCACCCCTAGCACTATGGGGAAGAAGAACTCTAAGGAAAAGGGGAAGGAACCAGAAGTGATGGCCCCCGAGCAGCCAAAAGCAAAAGGCCATGACAAAGGGCCAAAGAAAGTTGATGTTAGTTGTCACCCCAAGAAACAAATCATGGGAGAAAGAGAGGATTCTGGGGATGAGCAACCTGAAGAACCACCAGTCGACAGGTGGGATAGGATCAGAGACACCAAGCTATCGAGGAGCGTGGCTGAACTCAGGAGCACCATCGAGTTCATGAAAAGTAGGCTCTCAACAGACAACAAAAGAGTTGTCGCCTACTACTCCTAGATATACTGGTATCTGACGCCCCCCACACATCACTGCCCTGAGCTGATTGATGCCATCGCACAGAACTATCAGCCCTCCTCCAGGCAAGTGGTAGACGCCTCCGGGCACAAGCTTTTCTCCATTTTGAAGGAAGATGTCCAGGCAGCCTTTGCACCACAGCAAGGCCCTCCTAAGGGGTACACAGTTCGCAATGTTATTCTCAGCGAACAGATGGAGAGGTTCACATCCTCCAACTACATAATCAATTTTTTGCAACAGAGCCTCAAGAGCGGGCTTCCTTCGGGCAAATTGCCCCAGATGCCCCTACCCTTGGAGGCCTTCAAAAATGCCGACATCTTCTCCATCATTGCATGGGTGGCAGGCCTGTCTACCGACGCTTCGGTGCACCCATGGCAGGTGTCTTTGGCCGAGTGTATCTCCAGAGGGGAATTTTATGCCCCCGATGCTTCGAGGCCAAGCACCAACCCAATATTTTTTGACTGGGAAGAATGGGTGGCCAGGACCCTACATACGCGGCTCGCCAGCATGAAGAATCCTGGGACAAATAAGTACTTTTCGCCCTGTTCTCTTCTTGTTTGGTTATTTTTCTTTCATGTACATAGAAGTTTCCCTTATATTGCTATTACGACAAGTGGCGAGGATGGAAATCCTCTGCCTGTATACCAGTGGACCCCTCTCCTATTGAAGACGGAGTCCTATTATTCTTTTAACCAACAATTTTTGGGACCCGCGATGCATATGCTAACAGGGTCTTCCCCTCGGGTTCCCCTCCTCCTAAGGGACAAAGTGGTACAAGAGAGGAGGGGAGACATTTTTCAGCTGACATAGGGGCTTGTAATTTGCATATTTGGCTTCATAGGGAGGCCTTTTCTACTGCCAGTCTATCCCTCCGAATACCAGTTCGCATTGGAGGCCGCTCGGCAGAGTGATGCAACAAACGCCATTTATGGCCATGGATGGAAATGGGCTCACACCTGCGATTTCCCTTTCAAAATGGGAGTTATCGAGGTGTTTGCCCTCAAACAAAATGTTTTCTTGGAGGAGAAGCTCACCAATTTTGGCCTAGTCCAGCTTCCTCAGCAATGGCTCTATGACCCCTTGGGGGTAATGAGAGATCATCTTCGATTCAAGAACTTCCACGCTTGCCCCTATCCCAAAATTGTGGAGCAGAGGAACAATCCCAGTGGGAGGGATCTGGAGTGGCATTTGGAGAAAATGGAAACGCTACCTCCCTGGCATGAGTTCTACCCGATGGAGGTCGCATATGACCCAGTTCGGCACCCTCTCCCGAGCCCCAACTCTACCTTCTGGAAGAAGGCAAAAGATGATTTGAAGGAAGCAACGAAAGATTGGGACGTGGCCCAATTAAGAGAGTGGTGGATAATGAGGGTCCATCATCGAAAGACAAATTCTTACGGTCTTTTGTCATCTGACAAAGACTTCATAGCGGTCTATGAGGCCAATGTCGGGACATGGAAGCCTCTGTCCTTCGTCGACCTCATTCCTCCAGCTATCCCAGGTTCGGGTGAAAGCCCAAAGAGAAAGGAAACTACTTCGGAGCCAAAGAAAGGAAAGAGGGCCAAAGCCATGCCACAAAGGCCACCTCCAGTACCTGTGGGAGGCCAAGACACGAGTTTCGAAGAGTCTGAACAACCGCTGGTGAGGACAAAGAGAAAGAAGCCAGAATCAGTGCAAGTGCCTCCAAGCCATCCAAAGTGCCTTCGCATAGGGTTTTCGAGCCCTTCCACTAGGCAACCTACATCGGGTCCGTCCGAAGCAATTATTGAGAGTGCCACGCCACCAAGTGCCACAACCGTCCCGGATATCAATGTCATCAATGTGGAGGAACTCCTCCAATCCGAAGGGGACGCTGAGGCAGAAACCATGGAGGTTGGAGATGCCGAAGTAGAAGAAGAACAAGATGCGGCTGCACCAGAAGCCACCACTGCCACAATGCCAGGAGGGCACTCAGGTACGCATTCTCCACCCCTTGCTCAAGACTCACCCATACCCCCTGTGGCCACGGTCGAGAGTTCTCACCAGTCTCCCCTACGTAGCCCATCACCCCATCACACGTCACCCGTGACTAGTCCAAGTCCATCCCACGATCTCGATCGAGATAAATCCATTGAAGTCACTTTGCCCACTCGCGCTGCCACCCCCTTGATTTTTAGCAGAAGTGGAGGTATCACTTCAACACCGAGCCCCACCACCCAATCCCTCGTCTCGCATGATGTGGTCGCCATTGCCGAAATGCCCGCTACACCCACCGTCGGACCTTCTGGCGAGACATCCCCCATCCATTCCCTATATTTGTTCACTCCTTTGGCTGGTGACCCAACCTTGTTTGAATCTGAGATGTCTTTGATCAAGGAACGCCCCCTTGTCGAGAAGCTGCTCCAAGCTCGGCAGAATACCGACAAAATCTTGAAGGAGGCGAGAAAGAAAAGAGGGCGAGCGACGACTCAAGTTGAAAAATGCATCGTGTTTGATTTAAAAGCCAGGAAGATGCACAAGATCAAGAAGGTCCCTAAGGTGCAGAAACCCCTAGATGAAATGACTCCAACGGACTATGATTACCAGGAAACGCCTAAGGACCTGGTGCATCTAAATGTAGACAATGAATCGGCATCCATGCATGTCCGAATTGAGACCTTTAGGGCTCACGCAGTCATCGCCAACCAACGCAGGATCGAGGCCGAGGCCGCCAATGTTAAGCTAGAAGAAGATTTGGCGAGGGTCCGCTCCAAGTTGGTGGAGGCCGAGGGGAAGTGCAAGGCCATGAAAAAGGAAACGTGCACCCTAAAATAGCAGGTTCAACAGCTCCAGTCTATAGTCGAGAGCCAAGCATAGAAATAGATCGAGAGCGATCTAAAGGCCAAAGAGTTGGAAGACAGAATTACACAAATGCAAGCCCAGCTGCACGAGAAGGAAGACCTGATGGTGTTCGATAGGAGCAGAATCAAGGAGATTCGTGCCCACTTGCTCAAGAATTTTAGGTCTCGATGTTCCAGCACCCTCACAATACTAACCTTCATCATCGAAGCCCAGCACGCTATTGCCGAAGGAGGGCCAATCATTGATGAAGTCACGTAGAAAGCTAGGCGCCGGCTCAAGTTAGCCTTCGACGTCCAAAATACGAAATATCAAGACTTGCAGGTCACTGCGATGACTCGGACGGCTAGGGATTGGTCCACGGCTCAGGCCACGGTTCGCGCCTTCTTCTCCAAGGTGTGAAAATCTCAGAAGGTGAGAAGCCTCCAGGACATCTTTGACAATGAGCAGCGTGCCTCAATGAATTATTTTCAGGACCTTTCCTCCTTGGGTTTCCCGAGTTTCATAGACGATGACGGGAACCTTCTGACTAAAGATGACCTCAAGCCAGTCTGGCTCCAGTTCGAGGGCGATGTCTCAGAGATAGACGGGTGGGCGGAGCCGATCTCAGAAGGGCAGGTGACCGACTTCATCTTGAGGTACTGCAAGATGGTCGCATGCCTAAATGATTTATTCATTAGGGCCAAACATGCTGACATTGGGAAAATTGATCGGTTTCGCATTTTGGTTAAGGCACTACAAGATCAAGAACCATTCCAAAAGAGTGCCTGGACTCATGTCCGAAGAACGATGAAGCGCATCCGTGATCACCTCGAACCATCGCCTCAGCCAGAAGACGCGCCGAAGGAGGAAGAAGAAGAAGAAGGAGAAGAGGAGCAAGAAGAGGAACAGATCATAGAAGTAGGATCCGAGGGAGACCAATGACTCCGTAGCCCAATGGATCAGGGCTAAAGGGTTCTTTTGCCAAGACAAGCTCGTCACCCCGCGAGCCGCCAAGAATGTTGACACCTTTTTGTCACATTATACAAGGGGTAGAAGAATAGTAGAATTTTGTATAATATTTCCTTGTTGATAGTTTTTCTTTTATTTTAAGTTACAGCAATTTTGACTCTCCCTATCGCCCCTTTTATAAAATGAAGAAGAAAGAGCTTCGCTACCAAACAGGCCGAGGAAAATAGCTTCACCAAAGGAGGAGGAGAATATGGAAAGAGCTTCGGGCCCGAAGCACTTCAAATCACCACTTCGGGCGAAAACCTTGCGAAGTAATTTCGCTGAAGAAAATACAAAGATAACGCTTCGCACCCAAAGCATTTTTAGCAAGCCGCTTCAGGCGAAAGTTTTGCGAAGCAGCATCCAAGCGACTTCATCGAAGGAGGAGAGCATAATCCAAATCCACTAAGGCAAGGAAACTACTTCGGGCCTGAAGTATTTTCGACACCTACTTCGCCGCTTTCACCCGAAGCAGTGGTGCCCAAAGCAAAATGACAATGTGTCGAAAAGTAGAAGAGTGCTTCGGGAGGATATGCCTCGAACCATAGTTTTGAGAAAGAATCGGGCCGAAACATTTTCCAACCGAAGCAGTTTCGCCAGTAAAGGACAAAAGGGCCCCATTTCAAAGATGGAATCCGATCGGCAATCAACATCCCCGAAGAAGTTTCTGCAAAGCATTATTTTGCGAAGAACAAATCAAGGAGAATCTACTTCAGCCCAAGGCTTCGGCGAAGCGGATATGTAGCGAAGCACTTTTCGGGCCCACGTTCCAAGGTGGGTAGCTTCCCAAGGTGATCAAAAGCCCCTTATAAATACCCCTTTCTTGCCCGATAAGTCCGCTGACCATTCTTGGCAAATGAAAGGGACGTAACAGTCCTCGAAGTAAAACCCTACGGGCATAGCGATCACTCAAGCACAGCATCCAAAAGCCAGGGACACTCGGGCGGCGCATTAAATGAATGTTTCCATGGTTGACCCGATCATAGTTGCCAGTTTTGGCAACCGATTTGAAAACTCAGTTGCAGCAGCCATGAGGAGCCGATTTCTCAGAGCCCGAGGGTGTACTCTGCCATTTTTGTAATAATGATTCAGAGGGTCGGGTCCTCTATAAAAACCTAGGCTTTGTAATGTAAAAAGGGGGGGAACTTTTTGCTAGAAAGTTGCTGTAACTTGATGTCCTGCGTTTAATACTAAAGATCTATTGTGCTCCATTTCTCTCTTTTATGCTGCCTTCTATGCTTAATTCTTTTGTCTTTTCTCGTTTGCGTACCGAGACTCTGAATCCTGAATCCGGTGTGCGATCGGGGACTGAACCCCTAAAATTTGCCCTGAAGGATACATAGGAGAGGAAAAACGTCCCTGTTGCTTTCTTTTATGCTACCTGGTGGATCGAGGTTTATGTTATTCCCTCTTCTTAATCGTTGTTACTCTGAACCCTGAATTCCAGCGAGAGAGAGAGGAGAACCCTGCGAACCCATCCAGAGGATACATAGGAAGGTCGACACTGCATTTCTTTCATTTCATTCTTGGTATTTCCTGTTGCTATTCGAGTTGTTAGTGAGTAATCATGCTTCCTGTTCTCTCCCACCTCAAATCATCATCTTCTAACCCTTACTCTTTTTATTTCTTTCTCTAACCCTTACCCTTTTTTATTTCTTTTCCTAACCCTTACTCTATTTATTTCTTTCCTGCACTCTTGTCTCAAACCCCCAAAAGTAGATTAGTATAGGAGCCGGCCTTTCTCCGGAGATTGGCATGAGGGGCATCTCTTCCCCTTGGCCTTTCAATGTTGGTCGTAGGTCCAGGGCGCGCAAACCCACCGAAAGTCCTTTCCTATGCGGATTTGATGACCAACAGCTCCTAGTCAAGAGTCACCAATCCTACTCAAGTTGAAATAGTCACCATGCCTAGGGGTGGGCTATTTAGGCACAACCAATTCTAGATTTAAAATCAGTACCCAAAAATGTCAGATGGATGTCAAAGGTAATCGTAAGGTAGGGAAATCCTCTAACAAAGTGTTAAGGACCAGTGAGGCAGAGTCAAAAAAATTTGATGGACTCCAATCCCAATTGAAGTTTGAGAAAGAGAAGGATAGAAAAGGTAAACAACTGAAACTTGACACATTTTGTAGCTCCCTTGGTTCTTTGAGTGGGAATAATAGCTTCAAATCTCAAATATGAAGTTGTTATCTTAGAATATCAGAGGCCTGAATGGGCCCTCCAAGCAAAAAATTTTGGCAACACTCTGGAGAGAGGTAAGACCTAATGTTATATTTATTCAAGGAACTAATATGGATAGTTCTAATGCATAGGCAGTTAAAAAAATAGTTTTGAAGGAGGTGGGTTTTACAAAAAATTCTGCCAATGGGGCTTCTAGGGGTCTTCTTTGTCTATGGGACCCTAAGAAATTGGATGGATCAATTCTATTTATTTATGATATAGTGATTAATATATTTTTTTTTAGTAATGACTCTAGGCAGAGATGGATTATGTCTAATATTTATGCCCCTAATATAGCCCCTAACAAGAATCTTTTGTGGGAGTCTCTAAGCTCTATGAGAGAATTTTTCAAGGGGGAAGCTTGGATTCTCGTTAGGGACTTCAATACCCCCTTATACCCTTCAAATAAAAAGGGTGGTAGTGATTTTGGTTCTAAAATTATGGAGTATTTTGCTACATTTATTAATAATCAGGAGTTGATGGATGTGGATTTGAAGGGGTCTAAATACACTTGGAGTAACATGTGTCTAGGCAATCATAATATTCATATTAGGTTGGATAGGGTGTTAGTCTCCAAGGAAGGTCTTCCAGTATTTGAATATGTGTCTCTTTGATCTCTCCTCAAAGTGGGGTCCGATCATATTCCTCTAGTGTTTGAAAAAATTCCAAACTCTAGTTTTTTTCCTATACCCTTCAAGTTTGAGATAATTTGGCTGCAATATCAGGGCTTAGAATCCAGAATTCTAGAATGGTGGTCTTGAGGTTTTTCAAGCCCTCTTATTTCTCAAGTGGCTTCAAAGCTTAGATTTTTTAAAGCTAATCTTAAGGTTTGGAACAAGTATATTTTTGGAAATGTGTTCTAGAGGATAATAGAGTTAGTTGAATAGTTAAAGGAAGTTGAATTAAGTTTAAATTCAGGAGAGATGATTGAAGAGGAGAAACACAGAGAAAGAAAATTGTTAGTATATTTCCATAATGTGCTATCGGATGAAGAAATTTTGTGGTATCAAAATTCAAGATCCCTCTGGCTCCATTAAGGTGATAGAAACACAAAATTCTTTCATGCATCCACCTTAAGACATAGGAGTAATAATAGAGTTAGATAAATTATGAAGTCAAATGGTGTTATCTTGAACGATATTATAGAAATTAGGGAAGAAGAAGTCAAGTTTTTCAAAATCATCCTTGCTCTAGGGATGATAGGTATCTTCAAGCTGAAGAGATATTGTTGCACCACATCCCCACCCTGGTTTCATATGATATGAACGAAGACCTCTGTGCTACCTTTTAAGATGAAAAAATTAGGGTTTGTGTCTTCTCTATGGGTGGTCTGAAAGGTTTGAGGCCAGATGACTTTACTCCTATTTTATTTCAAAGGTTCTAGCACATCATAGGTGGTGACATCTAT
Organism: Wollemia nobilis; assembly: GCA_028583015.1. Classification (NCBI taxonomy): domain Eukaryota; kingdom Viridiplantae; phylum Streptophyta; class Pinopsida; order Araucariales; family Araucariaceae; genus Wollemia; species Wollemia nobilis. Next base: position 2,249,182 of record JAQPPZ010000863.1, read on the forward strand.
TAAGCTATAAGAGAAACTCAAGAGTCTAATTTAATTTTGGTTGATGTAAACTCAACATTTATAGTTCTTATTGTTAGAATTATTCACTATTGAGTTGTCATTGATGTCAAAGGCCGACTTGGTTGCTGGCAAACGGTGGCGTGCTTGGGCAAATTATTCAAGGTAGATATATTTTTTTCAAGGGTGATTTAATTATAGGTTTGCTTATGAGTTTGGGCGATATCAAAGGGTTTACTTGATTTTAAAACATTTAAATATTTAAACCCACCAATGAGGAATCAAAGGGTTTACTTGATTTAAAAACATTTAAATATTTAAACCCACCCATAAGGAATCAAAGGGTTTACTTGATTTTAAAACATTTAAATATTTAAACCCACCCATAAGGAATCAAAGGGTTTACTTGATTTTAAAACATTTAAATATTTAAACCCACCCATAAGGAATCAAAGGGTTTACTTGATTTTAAAACATTTAAATATTTAAACCCACCCATGAGGGGTGCACAACCAAAGTTTGACATATTTAAATTAAATATTTAAATATTAATAATTAAATTAAAATGTTGGAGTTTGAAACAAAAGGTCTCTTTGGAATTTAAAATTCAAAAAGGTGTCTCTTGAGTGGGCCGACCTCTTGGGCGCCAAAAGCAAGAAGGTGAAAGGTTTGCATTTGAAGAGTTGCATCCTCCTCTATAAATACAAGGCCAGAGTTCATTTCTAAAAAACGAATTTCATTGAATGTCTTCGATATACATGAGCAGAGTAAAAGCAAGGTACAACAGGGATTATAATATCTTGATGAGCAGAGATTAGAGTGCAGATCCAAGAAGACATTGTGACAGAATTATGTGCAGTCATGTATGCCATTAAAGGCCGAAATTGTAAGCAGAAGTTGATGCCTTTAATGATCAGATTTTGGAGCAGACCTATACAAGTTTTTGATCAGATATGTGAGTAGTTTTGCAGTAGACCTGTGTAATTTTGTTGATCAATTGTGTATGAAGTGTTTAAGCAGTTTTATACGGGATTTGTGGAGCAGTCTTGTGGAGTATTTCTCCAAGATTTTGCATATCTTTATTCGAAGGTTGGTGCCTTCAAATCTAAGGTTGGTGCCTCAAGGATATTGGTGTCTCCCGTAGGTTGGTGCCTATATTTTTGTATAAGGGGATTGGTGTCTCCTATGGGTTGGTGCCTATGAACTCTTTTGAAGTGATAAAAGCAATATTTTATCATGGTTTTTTTCCGAAAGGGTTTTTCCACGTAAAATCCTTGTCTCTTGTGTGTGTGGTGTTTTGTGCATTGATTCATTATTGCATTCATATTATTGCAGTTATTATTTTGGAAGGAAAATTTTTATCTTATACTGTTCACCCCCTCTCAATATAAGTGTGTGTTTCTTCAATTGGTATCAGAGCGGGTTCCTTCATGAAAGCCTAACCGCTTGAAGGAAGATCTTACAAGAACACACATGGCTTACCAAGAAGGTTTTTCATCAAGTAGGGCTCCATTGTTCGATGGGACTAACTATACCTTCTAGAGCGTGAGGATGCAAACCTATTTGATGGCACATGGCTACGATATATGGCAATCCATTGTGGATGGGTTCACACCACCTACAACCCCTCCCATGGATCGAGATGGCAAGAAACCATTTGAACATAATGCCAAGGCAATGAATGCAATATTAAGTGGGTTATGTGAATCAGAGTTTGTAAAAGTCATGCACTACACCTCTGCAAAAGAAATATGGGACAAGTTACAAAGAACATATGAAGGAGACGACAAGGTTAAAATGGCAAAACTTCAAACCCACAGGAGGGAGTTCAAAGACTTAAAGATGAAGGATGAGGAAAATATTGCCAAATATCTGCTCCGTGTTGATGGAATTGTCAACACCATTCGTGGACTTGGAGAAAGTATTGATGACCATATTATTGTTCAGAAAGTCTTAAGGTCACTTCCCATGAGGTTTGATGCGAAGGTCTCGACGATTGAAGAAATGAAGGATCTTAACACTTTAAGCATGGATGAGCTACACGGAATTCTTACAGCCTATGAGATGAGGACTGAAAAAGATCAAACATCCAAACGGGAGGCCGCATTTAAAGTTTCAAAGAAGACAAAGAATAAGGAACCAGAGTCAAGTGAAGGATCGAGCAGCGGAGAAGAAGCCAACTTTGTGCGAAGGAATAAGAAGGGATCAAGTAAACACAAAGGTAAGTATACTTTGAAATGTTTTAATTGTGGTAACATTGGTCACTATGCAGCTAAGTGCCCACAAGCAGGAAGTTGTAGCAGTGAAGAAGAAGAGGAATACAAGAAAAATAAGGAAAGAAAATATCATCATGAAAAGAAAAAGAGGCACGATCAAAGCAAGCATGAGAAGAAGATCTATCAAAGGCACAAGAAGAGTCTTTATATTGAAGAAGCAAGCAGTTCTTCCAATAGTAGTGATGAAAGCCTCTCCGATAGTGAAAGAGAAGAAATCCTATTTATGGCTATGGAGGTGAAAGAAGATGCTCCTATTGTTGAAAACCAAGAAAAGGAGAAAGATCCAGAAAATGAAGAGGAAGCCATAGTTGACATAGAAGAGGAACTTATTTTTGCTCTTGAAGAGGTGAAGAGGCTTAGAAAGAAGAACTCAAGATTGAAGACTCAAGTACAAGAGGATGAGAAGACAAAGGCAAAGTTTTTGCAAGATCTCATCGACTTAAAAGTTAAAATTGAAGAGGCAAAGCGAATTGAAGAAGTTATGACTGAGCAGTTAAAGGCAAAAGTGTTGGAATGTGAAAAACTAGAACATGAGATTGTCTCTCTGAGGAAGGAAGTGGAAAAATCTAATGATAAGCTACATCAAAATATTAGGTTTGAGAAAAGCACAGAAATCTTGGATGATATTATCAAAGCACAGAGATCTTCATTTATAAAAATTGGACTTGGTTTTGAAGAAAGTCAAAAGAAACAAAAGGAGGAGTCAATCTCAAAAGGAACAGAGGCATCAAAGAAAATAATTAAAGAAGAGCCTAAGACCTATGTTGATGTGTTGAGAAGTGAAAGCATCAAGAAGGAAGAAAACAAAGCATCATCATGGACCAAGGTCCATCACAGAAACAACAATGAGAGAACCATGCGGCCATATCCTCCAAGGCAATCAGACAGGTTTCAATATTCCTTCCGGGGTTATTGCTTTTCATGTAACCAATTTGGTCATAAAGCTATAAATTGTAGGGTCCGTGCTAAAAATGATTTTGGCTTCACCAAGAGGAATTTCAATTCATTTGCACCTCTCATGGACTACAACATCATTTGTCACAAATGTAATAATTTTGGGCATACAACTAAATGGTGTAGAACGGTGTTCCCTGAACTTCCGAAATCAAGTAAGAAGGAGGATGGTCAAACTGTTCAAAAGGATATGTCCTCCAAAGTTTGGAAAAAGAAAATGGAACAAGAAAAGGAGAGGTCTATGTTGGTACAAACAACTCTTCATGTGCAAAATGAAGGAAATCAGTGGTACATTGATAGTGGTTGTTCAAGCCATATGACGGGTGACAAAAGCAAATTTCTCACTCTCAAAGAAATAAATGGAGGTACAATGAAATTTGGTGATAATGCTTCTGCCAAAATTGTCGAAAAGGGAACCTTGAGCCTGGATAATGGAAGATCAAGGACAGAGAATGTGTTATATGTTGAAGGGTTGAAGCACAACCTTCTAAGTGTGAGCCAACTATGTGATCAAGGGCATACACTCACATTTCACCCAAATGGATGTGAGATCAAGAAATCCAAGATAGGAAAACTTATTGCAGACACCTGTAGAACTGCAAACAATCTCTACATGTTGAGAGAAATTAAGGGAGAAAAATGCTTTATATCACAAGAGGATGAGAGCTGGTTATGGCACAGGAGAATGGGCCACCTGAACTTTGACAACATGGTGAAAATAAGCAACAAACAGGCAGTCAGAGATTTGCCCAAGATAGCCAAACCCCCAAGCATGATTTGCGCACAGTGCCAGCATGGTAAGCAAACGAGATCAAGTTTCAAATCAAAGGAATTCTCTTCATCCAAGCCTTTGGAGCTAATTCACACCGATCTATGCGGCCCTACGAGGACAAAGAGCTTACAAGGTGAGAATTATTTCATGTTGCTTATTGATGATTATTCTAGAATGACTTGGGTAACATTCTTAAGAGAAAAATCAGAAGCCCTTGAAAGGTTCAAAGCATTCAAGGCACTTGTAGAAAATGAAACAGGCAAAAATATCAAGTGTCTAAGATCAGACAGAGGAGGTGAATTCACTTCAAAAGAATTTGAAGAATTCTGTGAACAACATGGAATCAAAAGATAATACTCAACAGCAAGAACTCCACAACAGAATGGAGTAGTTGAAAGGAAGAACAGAATTGTTCAAGGCATGTCCAGGGCCATGCTAAATGAGTCTAAGCTTGTTGATGCTTTTTGGAGAGAGGTGGTCCATACAACTATTTATATCATCAATAGAGCTCAAATAAGAGTAAATCACAACAAAACTCTGTATGAGCTTTGGAAGGGAAGACCAACTACTATGAAGTATTTCAGAATATTTGGAAGCAAATGCTACATTAGACGAAATGAAGAAGATTTGGGCAAGTTTGATTCCAGGTGTGATGAGGGTATCTTCCTTGGATACTCTTCAAAGAGCAAAGCCTATAGATGCTACAATAAAATATTGCATAAAGTTGTGGAAAGCGCAAATGTAAGAGTTGATGAAGAAATATATCTAAGAGAACCAGCTCAAGAGATCGTGTATCAAGAAGAAGAATGTTGCAAAGATGAAGAAACTGAAGAAGCTGAGAATCAGAGGACACCCTCAAGAACACCCCCCAAAACACCATCCAAGGCACCACCTAAAACACCATCCAGATTTGTGCAAAAGAACCATCTAGAAGATCTGATAATTGGGAATCTAGATGATGAGATACAAACAAGGAGGAAAATAACAGGTACAGGTGAACATGCCAACTTCTCTTTACTATCTAAAGTTGAGCCAAAGAATTTCAATGAAGCAAGTGAAGATAAATATTGGATTAAGGCAATGGAAGAAGAGTTAGATCAAATAGAGAAGAGCGAGACTTGGGAACTTGTCCCACATCCAAAAGACAAGAACGTAATCGGCACCAAATGGGTCTACAGAAACAAGTTGAACGAAGATGGTCAAGTTGTCAGAAACAAAGCAAGACTTGTGTGCAAAGGCTATGCACAAGTTGAGGGAATTGATTTTGAAGAGACATTTGCTCCTGTTGCTCGTCTTGAGGCCATAAGAATGTTCTTGGTCTTTTCAAGTTTCAAAAACTTCAAAGTGTACCAAATGGATGTAAAATCAACATTTCTTAATGGTTACTTAGAGGAAGAGGTCTACATTGAGCAACCAGATGGTTTCAGCCTGACAAACAAGTCGGACTATGTATGCAAATTGAAGAAGGCTCTCTATGGACTAAAGCAAGCCCCTAGGGCTTGGTACTCAAGGTTGGATAAATACCTCCAAGAATAGGGTTTCAGAAAAGGTATAGTTGATAGCAACTTGTACATCAAGAATGAAGGAAATGACCAGTTAATTGTAGTGGTCTATGTGGACGACATCATTTTTGGAGGCAGTAATGACAAGATGTGTCAGGAATTTGCAAAATGTATGCAAAGTGAATTTGAGATGTCAATGCTTGGTGAGCTATCCTTCTTTCTTGGTTTGCAAATCTCACAATCAGATAAAGGTATATTTCTCTCTCAAACCAAGTATGTAAAAGAAATGTTGAAAAAATTCAGGATGGAGGATTGCAATCCTATGAGTACCCCCATGATTACAGGATGTAAGTTAAGTAAATATGATGAGTCTCCTGAGGCTAATCAAACTTTGTATAGATCCATGATTGGAAGTTTACTGTATGTCATAGCTACAAGGTCGGATATAATGCAGGCAGTCGGATTGGTGGCAAGATTTCAAGTTGCACCAAAGGAAACACATGTACAAGCAGTAAAAAGAATCTTCAAGTATTTGAAAGGAACTATGGATTTTGGACTGTGGTATCCCAGATGCGATAATTTCACTCTCACTGCATATACAGATGCGGATTGGGCAGGCAGTGTGGATGACAAGAAAAGCACAAGTGGAGGAGCATTTTTTCTTGGAGACTGTTTGGTCTCTTGGCTAAGTAAGAAACAAGCATCAGTGTCCTTATCTACTACAGAGGTGGAGTACATTGCAGCAGTTGCTTGTTGCACATAGGTTCTATGGATGAAATAAACCTTAAGTGATTTCAAAGTAGAGCATGATCATCCTATCTCCATATTTTGTGATAATACAAGTGCCATCAATATTTTGAAGAATCCGGTGATGCATTCAAGGACCAAGCACATTTCGATCAAGTATCACTTTTTGAGAGAGCAAGTGACTGATCAACAAGTCAAGTTGGAGTACATTGCTACAAAGGAACAGATTGCTGACATCTTTACCAAGCCACTTCCAAAGGAGACATTTGAGTATCTCAGAGGTAAGTTGGGAGTAGTTTCACTCTCATCTCATCATTGAATGTCTCAGTTAGAGCAGTTAGTAAGGGGGAGTTGTCAAGTGCCTTATCCTTTAGCCCCGAGAAGCCTTTGCCATTGATGTCAAAGGGGGAGAATTTCAGTAAGGGGGAGCAGCTTGTCAGGGGGAGCAACTTGTGATCCTGTTGCAGTAAAGGACAGTTTCTTTGCAGGGTTGCCATCAATGACAAAGGGGGAGATTGTTAGAATTATTCACTATTGAGTTGTCATTGATGTCAAAGGCCGACTTGGTTGTTAGCAAACGGTGGCGTGCTTGGGCAAATTATTCAAGGCAAATATATTTTTTTTCAAGGGTGATTTAATTATAGGTTTGCTTATAAGTTTGGGCGATATCAAAGGGTTTACTTGTTTTTAAAATTAAATATTTAAACCATAGGAATCAAGGGTTTACTTGATTTTAAAACATTTAAATATTTAAACCCACCAATAAGGAATCAAAGGGTTTACTTGATTTTAAAACATTTAAATATTTAAACCCACCCATAAGGAATCAAAGGGTTTACTTGATTTTAAAACATTTAAATATTTAAACCCACCCATAAGGAATCAAAGGGTTTACTTGATTTTAAAACATTTAAATATTTAAACCCACCCATAAGGAATCAAAGGGTTTACTTGATTTTAAAACATTTAAATATTTAAACCCACCCATGAGGGGCGCACAACCAAAGTTTGACATATTTAAATTAAATATTTAAATATTAAATTAAAACGTTGGAGTTTGAAACAAAAGGTCTCTTTGGAATTTAAAATTCAAAAAGGTGTCTCTTGAGTGGGCCGACCTCTTGGGCGCCAAAAGCAAGAAGGTGAAAGGTTTGCATTTGAAGAGTTGCATCCTCCTCTATAAATACAAGGCCAAAGTTCATTTCTAAAGAATGAATTTCATTGAATGTCTTCGATATACATGAGCAGAGTAAAAGGAAGGTACAACAGGGATTATAATATCTTGATGAGCAGAGATTAGAGTGCAGATCCAAGAAGACATTGTGACAGAATTATGTGCAATCATGTATGCCATTAAAGGCCGAAATTGTAAGTAGAAGTTGATGCCATTAATGATCAGATTTTGGAGCAAACCTGAGAGAGGTTTTTGATTAGCAGACCTATACAAGTTTTTGATCAGATCTGTGAGTAGTTTTGCAGCAGACCTGTGTAATTTTGTTGATCAGTTTTGTATGAAGTGTTTAAGCAGTTTTATACGGGATTTGTGGAGCAATCTTGTGGAGTATTTCTCCAAGTTTTTGCATATCTTTATTCGAAGGTTGGTGCCTTCAGATCTGAGGTTGGTGCCTCAAGGAGATTGGTGTCTCCCATAGGTTGGTGCCTACGTTTTTGTATAAGGGGATTGGTGTCTCCTGTGGGTTGGTGCCTACGAACTCTTTTGAAGTGATAAAAGCAATATTTTGTCGTGGTTTTTTCCGAAAGGGTTTTTCCACGTAAAATCCTTGTCTCTTGTGTGTGTGGTGTTTTGTGCATTGATTCATTATTGCATTCATATTATTGCAGTTATTGTTTTGGAAGGAAAAGTTTTATCTTATACTGTTCACCCCCCTCTCAGTATAAGCATGTGTTTCTTCACTTATCCCAAAGTTGGTGGGCGCTAAATATTTCTTTTGATTTTATGCCCATTAGCCTTTGTAATACACTTTTTAAAATTCTCACTAAAACTATGGCGAACAGGCTCAAAGTATACCTTCCAATAATTATTGACCATCCTCAAAGTGGATTTGTAGCAGATAGATAAATTCTAGATGGTGTTATTGCAGTGCATGAGTTGATTCATTTTGTAGACAAAAGTAGAAGGCCAAGAACTTTCCTCAAACTTGATATGCATAAAGCATACGATTGGGTCTCGTGGAGCTTTCTTCTTAGAGTTTTGGAGAAGTTTGGTTTCAAGTCTTGTTGGATTAGATTGGTCAAAGCTTGTATATCATCAAAAAAATTCTTAATCTTAGTTAATGGATCACCAGCTAGTTATTTTAGTAGTTATAGAGGAATTCGTGAGAGGGATCCTATGTATATTTATCTTTTTATTTTATTGGTTGAGTCTTTGGGAAGAGCTCTAAAGGAGAATCCCATAGTAGTGGGAATCAAACCTTCAGCTACCATTGACCCGATATCACACCACCAATTTGTTGATGATACGTTATTATCCTTTTTAGCTTCAATACCTTAGGCCAGAGCTATCAAATAGATCCTCCAGGACTATGAAAGAGCAGTTGGATAAAAAGTGAGTTTGAGGAAAAGTAAGGTGTTCTTCCTAAATTCTCCTCCTAGCAGGTAGAGGAAAATTTTTGAGATCTTGGGATGTGAGATTGAATCCCTTCCTTTAGTTTATTTGGGATTTACAATATTCAAATGGGGGATTAATACTTCTCTATGGGAACCGATTGTACAAAGAGTTCAAATAAAAATTGATGGGATGGAAAGGGACACTTTTGAGTCAAGCAAGTAAAATTATGATAATTAAGTCTACTCTACAGAGCATACCAGTGTACGTCCTTTCTCTTTTCTGGATTCTAGGAAATATTCTTTGGAAAATTGAACAAATTCATCGATACTTTCTTTGGTCTGGTTCTGAGGAGAATAATAAGTTCTCTCTTGTGGCATGGGATCAGGTGTGCAATAGGAAAGAGTTGGGAGATCTAAGCTTAAGAAGATTGAAAACATTAAACATAGCACTAATAGCTAAATAGGGTTGAAGATTGGTTCAAAAAGATAATGTTAATTAGGTTAAAATATTTTCATCCAAATATTTAGGTAACACTGGTAATTTTCTCACAGACCCAAGTCCTACCCTTGGATTAGCATTCTAGTGTAGCATTTTTAACAGTTGCTATGATATCGTAAAGGGTGGAAGATGGGTGTTAGGTAATGGATAGAGCATTAATTTTTGGAAATACACATGGGTAGTTGATAGATCCTTAGAATCATATCCTCATCTAATTTTGGTGGAACCAATCACAAGCCAAGATTTTGAGTTGAAGGTTTGTGACTTCATTGTCTCTATTAATGATAAAAATGCTAGAAATCATTTGTTTTTCTAGGGATTTTATAGGAAGAATAAATTGCATTAAAATATCTGATGGACATCCTAAAGTGGATGGTTATTCCTAACCAAGATAGGCCAAACATATTGGTGTGGGGGGCTAAGAAGGATGGTTGCTTTTCCCGCTAAGTCAACCTACCTACTGTTAGATGTTCCCTTTGATCCCTGGTTTCTCATTAGTAATATCTATTTGAAGGGTCTTACCCCTAAAATTAATGTTTTCTTTTGGTTGGTGGCTCAAGGGAAGTGCCTCACATTGGATAATTTGTAGAAAATGGGATTGGTTATCCCGAACAGATGCTACCATTGTGGTAGTGCTAAAGAATCACATGTGCACCTGTTGTCTGATTGTCCCTTCTCTCATTTTATATTCTCCCAGTTCCTAAGGATCATTAGCGTGGTTTAGATTTTTCCAAAGTTGTCTGACTTTATCATTCAATGGAGGTCTTCCTTTCTATCTTTGCATATTTAGGTTGTTTGGTATTTTGGTGTACCTCATGTTTGGTGGTATATTTGGAAGGAGAGGAATTTTAGAACCTTTAAAAATATCTCCCATCCGATCGAGTTTGTGGTACTTTGTGCTATTGCTACCATTGTTGAGAATGTGGATGCAATTTCTTTAGAGAAGGTCACTCCCATTGGGGAGTTTGTTATGGAGTTGTTTCTTGGATTTAGAGATTATTCTCCCAAACATCGTGCTGAATCTCCTGCTATACATACTACTATTTGGGAACCTCCTCCTCCTGGCTGGTTGAAGATAAATTTTTATGGAGCTTATAAAGGGAATTCAGGATTAGTCGGTGTGAGGGGATTGATTAGAGACTCTGGCAGGAGGATTTTTTTGGCTTTCACTAAAAATTTAGATCATCAGACCAGTCATTTTATGGATGCACGAGCTCTCTTTCAAGGGGTTTGTCATCTGGAAATTTTGAATGGTAGGAAGGTAATTATTGAAGGAGATTCCCTCAATATCATTAACATGGTCAAAGGTTTTCATGTCCCTTCTTGGACAATCACAAACAAACTTGTTGAAATCCAAATATGGACTATAACCCTCGAAGTGGTTGAGATTAACCATGTTTACAAGGAGGGAAATATATCAGCAATTTTTTTAGCAAACTTGGGACTCCTATAGGAAAGATGCATAATTTGGTAGGAGGATTTTCCATATGGATTAAATAAAATAGGCAATAAAATCTTGAGGAGATAATTTGTGTTTTCAAATGGCTCTGATATGCAATAGCAGATATTCCCTAGAAAAAATTGTTGTTTGTCCTGCTCAACTATTATGTAGCTTTGTTGTTTTTCTATTTTGTGGATCCTTTTTGGTTTGCTATGTTGATATATATTCATTTTTTGTATTTGGTTGGTTGATCCACTCTTGTAAGAGGTTTGGGGCACCTTTCAAAACCCCTTCGTCCATCTTATCAAAAATAAATAGTCTATCTTTTAAACTTAATAGATCAAATCTAGTCTTTCAAATATAAGTCTATCCTTTAAACTTAATAGATCAAATATATTCTTTCATATGTTCCTTTAATAAAAATTCTATCTTTTAAACTAAATATATCAAATCTATTCTTTCAGATATAAGTCTATCTTTTAAACTAAATAAATTCAATCTATTATTTCAGATGTAAGTTTATCAAATCTATTCTTTCAGATTTAAGTCTATCTTTTGAATTAAATAAATCCAATCTATTCTTTCAGATGTAAGTTTATCAAATCTATTCTTTCATATATAAGTCTATATTTTAAACTTAAAAAATCAAATCTATTCTTTAAGATATAAGTTTATCAAATATATTCTTTCAATTTAAACAAAAACCCTTTTTCCTTTCAAATATAATCATTTTTCAATTTGAAAAAAATCCCTTCTTCAGTTAATAATATCATCAATCTTTTCAATTTAAACAAAAGCCTTTCTTCATTTAAAATATCCATAAATTCAATTTAAACAAAATATCTTTTGCATTTAAAATATCCATAAATTCATAAAGCTTAGTTTCAAATTAAACAAAAGGTCTTTCTTTTTTATCTAAATAAACATGTCCACAACTTAATTAAGTTTAACCAAAAAGGGGAGGTTTTAATCAATCAAACAAACCATCCCAAGCAATCGGGTGCTACAACCAATCACATGAGAAAATAATCGACCAGCCACATCAATCCACACGATAGACAAATCAACAGTCAAATGGTCCAATGATGGAAATAAAGCCATGTTTTAGGGAATCCAAACAACATTGGGTGGCCCACCATATGGAATGACCCATGACCACATCCATATGATCAACATACAAGGGCAGTATAATCCCTTTTAGGGTATACTGGCCCTCGTGCATATCCTATATGGGATAACTATGCAAGGTGGCCAGAGCGACCTCCCCTACCCATGCTTCCCAAAGCATGGGAATGTCAGGTTACAACATAGCCAAGGTGGTAGACATCAAATAATTAAAATCCACCCTAAGTTCAACCTTAGGGGGTAACCCTACGATGGTGGAGACAATGAAACACACACTACAAATTCATTTAGGTGGTGGTTTCAAAATCATGGTAGCAGTGGTAAATGAATCTTCTTTGCTTGCTAAAATTTTGTAGAGCCACCAAGGGAGACATAGGGGATATCATTAAAATCCACTTCCTAAGTTTTAACATTTAGAAAAAATGCATGCAATGGAGGAAGGAAACATGCACGATGAAGCATCCAATGAACACAGTCAAAATTATGGGTAAGAAGAGTTTTTAAGTTAAAACTTAAATATTTCAATCCTCCATACTGGATTAGTTAGAGTCAGCTTCAAGCTTGAGCATTGACAAATAAACCAGTCAAAAAAGAATACGTGATAGAACCATTGCAAAAAACTAGACACAAGGTCAAATCAAGGGATAAGAAAAGGTTTTAAAAGTCAAATTTTAACCACATGATCCCTGCCCTCGCTAACATCTAGGCAACAAAACTAAAAAGGTGAAACTCCTCTATTAGGTAGAATCAATCAATCAATTTCCATGGAGAAAACATAGGCAATAGGGTTTAAAAGTTGCACTTAGACAAGTAAACATGGGACTAACATTAATCAAAGTTTTAGATTGATGCAAACACCAATCGTAAATAATGATCAAAAGCCTCAACAATCGTAAACACGAGGGATTTATGAAAATATAGATTTCAAAGCTGAAACAGATTTTCAACACCCCCAAGCTAGCATAAAGCATTAAAAGACATCAAAAGGAGTTTTCATAACAAAATAAGGAATTCATTATCAACCATTGAAGCACTATAAAACAAGCAATGGTAAGTTATCCTCCAACCTATTACTCCTGACAGTTTAGATTCCTCCTTCGCACTTTTGACGTCCTCCTCTCAAAGCATTCCCCCCCTTCCCCCAAAGATCTTTGCCACAAATTTATAATAATTCCTTCTACTTTGCTGCCCAAAGAGGTAAGAAGAAAAAAATTCTTACCATGTTAAAAATGGAAACTCAACCACCAAAATTCATTTCCCATCTACTCAAAGACAACAAAAGAAGATATTTAAATAAAATAATATTTCTTTTCAAAAAGTCTTACCTGCCTTATCTTAAAGAAGTCCCTCATAAAGGATTATCCTTTATTAAATTGGCCCACAATAATAATAAATTCTAAATTATATTTCCATAATATAATTTTAATTCAAAAATATATAATTTCTTAATTAATTAATTAATTCAATAAAGTAATATAATAATAATTAATTAATTTTCCAATTAATTAATTCAATCAAAGGGTATTATAATTCTCAATTAATTAATTTCTTCAATCCTTTAATATTCATTAGATCATTCATCAATACATAGTCTATTATGCAAAAAGCGTTGCAAATGCAGGTCATGACAATAATACAATAGATTAAATACATTTATACAATGATTTACCTTAGGCCTATACAATATTGCTTCATACAATGTCAAATTTGGCCATAAGTTATAACACCTTCAACACCCCGTCATGATATGTACTAAGGAGCCAAGGAGAGAAGACATTATTGATAATAATATCGTGTTGCCATTCTTGCCACATTTTATTGAAATTCATGTTGTATGTAGTTTTTGAGACCAAATCATTGTAAAACTTATCTTTTTCCATACGAAAATGGTTAAGACGTTGTTATATTATTGTTTTTACACCATTTGTCTCTCTTACTCAAAAATGTTTGTTTTTGTTTTATGTGGTTTCTTTACTTTTTATGCACTTTTCCTGTCGTATCGCATGTAAAATTGTAGATTTTTTAGCATGGGCAAGGTTGTGAATGTGTTTGCTTCCATAAGGTTGTCTCTCTCCAAATTTTTCTCTTTTTACTCTACACATATGGCAATAATTTTTAGCACTTAGGCATTTGTTAGAGCATGTTTCCTAGTTAAAATGTGGTACAAAGCAAATGGTTCAAGTCTTGGTAGTTGAAAGCCCTATCGCTCCACCTATGGAGAAAAACTTCCAATCGTTCCACGAGTGGAGTGAAGGTCCATAAGAGCACAAAGTTGAGAACTTACCAAGTTCAAACCTGGTCAAAGTGCCTAGCACTCCACCTATGGAGCAAATCTCCCTTTCGCTCCATTAGTGGAGCGAAAGCTAGATTAAAGGCAAGTAAGAAAATAAGTGCAAGGGAATTTAAAGTGTAGTCAAAGTTGTAGTCGCTCCACAAGTGGAGAAAAACTCCCAATCACTCCACTAGTAGAGCGACACTCCGAAAAAGCACAAGGTAAGGCAAATTTTAAATGAAAGTAAACTTTTTAGTCAAAGGCCCTATCACTCCACCAGTGGAGTGAAAGGCTGGAAAGGACTTAAAAATTAATGAACATAACTAAGTGTAAAAGAGAATGTCAAAATGGTCAAAGGCCCTATCGCTCCACTAGTGGAGCGAAAGCCTCTATCGCTCCACCCAAGGAGTGACAAGCTTAAAAGAAAGTCAAAGGGCTAGTCAAACTTACTGTCGTTCCACTAGTGGAGTGAACCTTCCAGTCGCTCCACCCAAGGAGTGATACCTAAAATGAAGATATGAAAAACATCTAAGGCATGGAAAAGGCTATTTTTGCTCCACTTCTAGAGAAACATCTCAGTTACAAAGAGAGCACAGTTACCAAGTGAAGCTTCAAGCAGGCCCCAAACACAAAGTAATTCACCTAGAACCGCCATGGATTTCCCAAAACTATCAGAGGCTGCCCAATATCACCATTGACTCATTAAATCAACCCAAAGTTGCGCTCTAAGTTGTCCGATCATGGTGGATCGCCAGAATATTCTACCTTCAATGTTGAGTTATCTCGTCGGGACATACCTTCAATGTTGATTTATCTGTAAGGATAAATTAAATGTTGTGAGTCAGTTCCATATCAAATATGTCTATCACTGCTGGGGAAATGGGTGAGCATTAATATTTTAGGAAGTAAAATTCCCTATAAAAGCTACTCTTTTCTCTATAACTAAGGATGGACAATCTCTACTAGAAAAGCAATTGTACGCTTTGAAATCTGCTTTCGAAATATAGACTTCTAGATCTGACCTTGAATATTCTACCTTTGTGTATGACTTCTATCATGTTACTTCTATTAAATTAGTTTCTTTATCATACAAATTAAATTATGTTTTCTAGATTTAGTTGTTAGTAAAGGATTAATCCTTGGAGTACCCTTGGAGTTTATGCAGTTTCGAAGATTTAATTTTGATTTCTGTTAAAGGTCTATTTTTTTATTGTTTTCAGTTCAAGTGTGAGGCTATCTATCATGCTTCCTGTCCATCACCCTATGTTTCCAAATTTTAGCCTTTTCTCAATCCTTTCAGTAATTTCTATCTTTCAGCATCTTCCTAACCCCTATCTCAAAATACCATTTTTTTTAATTTTTGGAACCAACCCTACTAGAGATTATCACCGAGGACATTCCTTTCCTTCGAAAATTCAATGCTTGGTAGCAGGTCTAGGGTGTTGTAGACTTAGAAAATCTATATCTAGGCAAATTTTATTGCCAACAGTTTCTGGCATGCCTGGTGGGACGCAATCGTTCCACGTTACAGTAGGATTAAGAAGTGATGTTCATCTTATTGCTATCAAATTTGAACATCTGGCAAATAAGTTGAACGTTGTTGGAAATTTTGAGTAGTTTTGTTGTCATTGATGTCAAAGGAATATTGGTTTAATGTTGTCATCATTAAGGACATCAAGTGGTTTTTCCAAAAGAAAGAAGGTCTTGGAAAGGGATAGGATATAATATTTATTTTTAATATTATATGCCTAAAAAGGGCCCAAAGGTTGAAAACCCAAGAAAGGAGAAGCAAGCTTGAATTAAATAATAATATTTTATTATTATAATATTTCGGGCCAAATGACAAGGTGAAGAGAAATGAAGTCCAAATTAAAAAGACCCATGAGCAATTTTCAAAGGTTTAATTTAAATTAAAATATTTTAATCTTTGATTAAAATTTTAATTTAAATTAATAAAGAAGGCAAAGGTTTTAATTTAATATTTAAATAAATTAAATTCAAATTTTTAAATTCGAAAAAAGGGTCGACGTGAGAAATCAAAAGGTGATTAAGTATTTATATAGGAAATTTTTTCTATTTTCTAAGTTTCAATCACACCTTCGAATGCGAATATCAAGCGTTGTGTTAGAGAAGAGGACAATTTGAATTTCAAAGTGCTTGGAGGAAAATCCAAACAACAAAGCTTGCATGGTGGTTTGACTTCCCATCGATGGTGGTAGCGTAGATGATAGTTGGGAAATGCATTAGGGTTTACATGGAGGAGATCGTGGTTCGATCCATGCGATCGATGTTTTGGAGGAAGAGCCATCATTTGTTTTACTTGGCATTTCATGAGGCGACAGGTTAAGTTGGACAACGTGCGCATTAAGTTTCACGTGGGTGCACAGCCCACTTGGTGGCCTAGCTTGGAGCTAAGGCGTTGGGAGAGCATAAGTCATGTGGTCGAATCCACTGAAGCTCTTTTTATGGGCAGAACAAACAAAAGGTATGTCATTCGATTTTTGGTATTGAAATTTGAGTGCTTTGATATTATAATGGATGTTAAGAGCTTAGGGGAGTTATAAGGTAAAGAAAAATTAAAATATTTTTATTTTGATTTTTGGGTGATTGAGTTTATAAGGTGTGGAGATTATAAGGTGTATAAGGGTTTTGCTATGCATGTTGTTTTTAATGAATTGTTGAGTTGAATATTGTGAGTTTGGAGATTATAAGGTGTGCATGGAAAATTGTTAAGTGTTGTGTTATGGTGAAATTGTTGAATTGAATATTGTGAGTTTGGAGATTATAAGGTGTACAAAAGGACTTGTTATTTTGTATGAAAAATAATCTTTGAGAAAATTATTTTGTGGAGATCTTGAGAGAGGTTGTGGTAACCTAACCCTAGTGTTGGTAAAGAAAAATTTGATTGTGGTTAAGACAAGTTTTGAAGATATATCTCCATAAAAATAAAAGGTATGGGTAAATCTTCCTTGTGAGAAAAATATTGTTGGATTGGATGTTGTGAATGCTAAGTTGGAGTGAAAAGGATTGTTTGGTAAGCATTGTTGAGTTTGGTTTTGATATCTAATTCTTGAGAAGGTTTTTCTAGATTAAAGGTTGATGATAGAAACCTTGTTTGATAAGCATTGTTGGAAATATTGAGTAAGCCTTCATGTGCATGATTAGGGTTTGTGGAAAATCATGAGTATCACTGTTATGTGAGGTTTTTTTGATAAGCATTGTTGAATAAGCATTCATTGAGTGTTTGGTTGAGAGATTGAAAGTGATTGAGCTTGGTTGAGTGGAAGTTCAAGTTCTATGAAACAAATTGTTCTATATTCTAAATTGATTTGAGAAAGAGGTTGGAAGTGATTGAGCATTGTGGTGAGTGTGAAGCATATTGAGTCTCTAAAAATTCTCTATATGTTTCTATGGTAAAAAGAGAGATTGAAAGTGATTGAGCATTGTTGTGAGTGTGAAGCATATTGAGTCTCTAATAATTCTCTATATATTTTTGTGAGATTGGATAAGTTATAGTGAGGACTTGTTGACAGATTGGACAAGTTCTAGTGAGGACTTGTTGAGCAGATTTGAGGTATGTCTTGGTGAAGACTTGTTGAGTAGATTGGACAAGTTCTAGTGAGGACTTGTTGAGCATAGTTGAGGTAAGTCTTGGTGAAGACTTGTTGAGCAGATTGGACAAGTTCTAGAGAGGACTTGTGGATAGATTAGTGTGAGATTTTGTGGAATATTACAAGGTAGATTTGAGATAAGTCTTTGAGAAGACTTGAGACTATAGTTGATTGATTGATTTGTTCAAACCTTGGGTTAAGGTTTGGGGCAGATCTAGCAGAGTTGATTTATGATTGAGTCAAGATTTGTGTTAAGTCTTGAGGATAGAGTTTGGTGCATATTTGAGGATAAGTTTGTGCCATAATAGAGATAGATATTGAGCATATTTGTGCTAGACCAAAGGACTATTTTTAGTACAAATTTGAGGATAGATATTGAGCATATTTATGCTAGATCTAAGGATTGTGTTTAGTACAGAATTGAAGATAGATATTGAGTAGATTTGTGCTAGACCAAAGGACTGTGTTTAGTGTAGATTTGAGACAAAGATGAGACCAAGCTTTGGAGGTGACATGCTATAGAGGACGATAGTCTCCAGTGGATAGAGGTCCATTAGCCAGGGAAGTGAAGATAGGTATTTTAAGTGAGGGTAGGAGTCTTCAGTGGATAGAGATCCATAAGCCATTGCAGTGGAGGTAGCAGTTCTTCTAGAACATCACCAACCAAAGCAGAGGAGAAAAAGTTCTCCTGTGGATAGAGATCCATGAACTTGATTAGGAGATTGGTGTCTCCTTTGGACAGAGGTCCATAAAAATTGTAATAGGGAAAGTATTCCCAAGAGATTTGTTGAGAAAATTTTAGTGAAATATTTTCTTCGTGGAGTAGCCCACATTGGGTGAACCATATTAAATTGGTGTCTCTATTGTGTGTGGTGATTTATGCATTTCTTTGATTACTACTATTTATATTACCATTGATATATTGATAATATTTATTAGGAAAGAAAAGTAAAAAGTGGTCTTATATTGTTCACCCCCCTCTCAATATAAGATTGTGTTCTTCAATTGGTATCAGATCGGGTTCCTTCGAAAGAGTTTAATAGCTTGAAGAAAAATCTTACAAGAACACAAATGGATTCTTAGAGTGGATCCTTAGGAAATTCAGCACCATTGTTCAATGGGAATAATTATATACTATGGAGCACAAGGATGAAGTTTCATCTAATGGCACTTGGAAATGAAGTATGGGAAGCAGTTGAAAATGGATACACACCATCGACAACTCCACCTATAGATAAAGACGATAAGCTTCTACATCATTACAATTCAAGAGCAATGAATGCAATTTAAAAGGTCTTAAGTGAAACAAATTTTATAAATATTATGCATTGCAAATCAGCAAAGGAAATTTGGGATAAGTTGCAAGGCATATATGAAGGAAATAAAAAGTTCAAAAGGGTAAAATTACAAAATTTCAAGAGAGCATTTGAAGACCTAAAAATGAAATATGAGGAAAACATAGCGGGATATCTACTTCATGTGGATGAGGTTGTTAACTAAATGCAATAACTTGGGCTTGAAGTTATAGAACCTGATGTGTGTGATAAAATTGTAAGGTCACTTCCAAAAAGGTTTAGTGAAAAGATTTCAACTATAGAAGAGTCGAAATATATTTATCTTTTGACAAGGGATGAATTACATGGCATTCTCACAATATTTGAGATAAGAACAAAATAGGAACCTATTCCATAGAAGGAAGAAACCTTCAAATTTACTAAGAAGGCAAAGGGTAAGAAGTCAGATTTGAGCAATGAGTCATCCAGTGATGAAGAAGAAAATTATGGTAGAAGGAACAAGGATCCAAGAAAGTTTAAAGGTACGAAATCTGTTAGATGTTTCAATTGTGGAAAGTATGGTCACTTTTGGTCATCAAATCTACCCAGGAAAGGATTTTGGGAAGTGTACGCACCCTAGACCTAGACCAACATTGAAAGGCCGAGGGGAAGAGATGCCCCTCGTGCCAATCTCCGGAGAAAGGCCGGCTCCTTTACTAAACTACTTCGGTGTTTTGAGACAAGAGTGCAGGAAAGAGATAAAAATAGTAAGAGTGCAAGAAAGAAATAAAAAAAGTAAGGGTGCAGGAAAGAAATAAACAAGGTAAGGGAAGAAATGTCAATAGATTAAAGTGGGAAAGAACCAGTAGCACGATCGCTGGCTAACAACTCGAAACAACAACAAGAAATACCAAGAATAAAATGAAATGAACGCGATACTAGCCCTCCTATGTATCCTCTGGACGAGTTCCAGGATTACCCTTCCCCTTACGTCGAAATCCAGAATTCAGAATTACGGCGACTAGGAAATGAGTGAATATAACAGAAACACTATCCACAGGCAGCATACAAGAAAACTAATACAACATTTTTCTCCCCTATGTATCCTTCGGGAAAATTCCAGGATTCTATCCCCAATCGCACACCTAAATCCAGAATGCAGAATTACAGTATGCAAATGAAGAAAAGATAACATAAATAATCACAGAAGGCAGCATACAAGAGAGAAATTAAGCCCGAAGCTCTTTAGTATTAATCGCAGGAATTCAAGTTACAGTAGCTTTCTAGCAGAAAGTTCCCCCCTTTTTCATTACAATGCCTGGGTTTTTATAGAGGACCCGACCCTCTAAGCCATCAATGCACAAAATGGAGGAGTACATCCTCGAAAACCTGAGAAGTCGGCTCCCGCGGCTCCCGTGACTGAGTTCTCAAATCCTTTTCTAAAACTAGCAGCTATGACCGGGTCAGCCGGGGAAACTCACATTTATGAGCCGCCTGACTCGTCCTAGGCTTCTGGGTGTGGAGCTCGAGTGGCCGCCATGTCCACCGAAATCTGATTCTGAGATCGATACCTCTTTTCAGATTGCTAAAAATGAGCAGCGAGTTCACCGGGCACGTAAAAATTCATTTATGAGGCACTTGATTGCCTCGAAAAAATACCCGGCTTGGAGTGCGTGCCTCTGAAGCGCTTCGCCGATTTCTAGTTCGCAACTCTGCTTCGCAATGGACTTGAGCCGAAGCAGATTCATCTCTCCTTAGTCATGCACTTCACGCGAAGGAGCTTCGCAAAACCGCTTCGGGGATGTAAAATGCCGAAGTAGATATTCTCTCCTCAAGGCGGGGCTCTCCATCTCTCGCTGCTTCACCGGGAAGGCATGTCAAAATTTGCTTCGCGAGGTTCTTCGCCCGAAGTGGATGCTTCACTGATGGGCTTGTCAAAATGCTTCGTCGTGAACCTTCTTCAAAACTGTGGTTCGGGAGGATTTTGGCCGAAGTGCATTCTTGCCTTGGAAAAATGTTTTGCTCTTTACGGGCCACTACCACTTTGGGTGAAAGCGCCTCGCACGAAAGCTATCCAAAGTAGATGCTTCACAATAACTTTGGGTGAAGTAAAAATGGTTCGCCAGTAGGGAGGCCCGAAGTGGATGCTTCGCGGATTTCTTAGCGAAGTAGTTTTTCAATGTTTGCACTTCTTCAAATCCTGCTTCACAAAATTTTCACCCGAAGCATCTGTTTGGGCTGCTTCGGGTGCGAAGCTCTTTTCATTCTCTACTTCCTTCGGTTGGCCATCTTCCTTTTCCTGCGAAGCTCTTTATCTTAGCTTGCTCAGTAGCGAAGCTCTTGTATCTCTATTCTATGTACAAGGGGGATGGCAATGAAAGCCAAAATTGCTGTAATACTTAAAAATGTTTTTCTAAAAAACAAGGGAACAAATTCATGAAATAAAAAGAAACACTTTACAAAATTTTGATTTTACTACCCCTCTAGGCAATGTGACAAAATTGTCAACATTCTTGGTGGCTCGTGGGGCAACGAGCTCGCCTCGGTGTAAGAACCCTCAGCCTTAATCCATTGGGCCAGAGTTACCTCCAGACCCTTCTCCTTTTTCTCTTTTGGGGGTGCTTCCATGGCTTCTTCTTCTTCTTCTTCCTCTTCTTCCTCTTTGGCATGGCTTCCTGTTGCGGTGGTGGGGGAAGGCGATCGCGGATGCGTTCCATGGTTCGGTGGACATGAGCCTAGGCGCCCTTCTAAAATGGCTCTTGGTCTTGTAGCGCCTTGACCAGAACATGGAACCGATCAATTTGCCCTATGTCGGCATGTTTGGCTCTTGTGCTTAGATCATTCAGGCAGGCCGCGATCTTGCAATGTCTCAGAATGAAATTTGTGACTTGCCCTTCTGTAATTGGCTCCTCCCACTCGTCTATCTCTGAGACGTCACCTTCAAAATGGAGCCAAGCCGGCTTGAGTTCTTCCTTAGTCAAAAGGTTCCCATCATCATCCGTGAAACTTGGGAAACCTAATGAAGAGAGATCTTGAAAGTAGCCCAGTGATGTGCGTTGCTCGTGCTCAAATACATCCATGAGGTCCTTCACCTTCTGTGCTTTCCTCACCTTGGAGAAGAAGGCGCGGACCGTGGCTTGGGCTGTGGACCAATCTCTGGCTGTCCGGCTCATCGCAGGTGACCTGCAGGTCTCGATATTTGATACTTTGGACCTCAAAAGCCAGTTTGAGTCGGCTTCTAATTTTTTGGATGATTTCATCCACTATTGGCCCTTCTTGAGCAGCGACATACTGGGCTTCGGTGATGTAGGTTAAAATTGATAGGGCACTGGAGGCCCGAGATCTAAAGTTCTTGAGCAGGTGCGAGCGGATTTCTTTTATTTTGCCCCTATCAAACAGCTCCAGGCTCTCTTTTTCGTACAACTGTTGCTGCATCTGCAAGATTTTGCTTTCAAATTCTTTGGCCTTCAGATCAGCTTCGGCCTGTATCTTGCTCTGATTTTTAGTTGTACCCTACAGTTGTTCTACTTGTTGTTTTAGGGCGTCTACTTCCTTTTTCATCAGCTCGCACTGCTTCTCTACGTCCTCTAGCTTGGAGCGGGTCCTGGCTAGCTCCTCTTCCAACTTGATGTTGGTGCTCTCTGCTTCAAATCGGCGTTGATTGGCGATATTTGCATGTGCACGGAATGTTTCTATTCTCACATGCATTGATTCGGATTCATTGTCCACATTCAAGTGCTCCAGGTCCTTGGACTTCTCCTGATAGTCGTAATCTACTGGAGTCATCTCGTCCAGAGGTTTTTGGACCTTGGGGACCTTTTTCACCTTATGCAACTTTTCGCCTTTCAAGTCGAACACAGCACATTTTTCTACTTTGGCCAGAGAGCGCCCTCTCTTTTTCCTCGCCTCCTTCAACATCTTATCTGTGTTCTACCGGGCTTGGAGCAGCTTTTCTGCTAGAGGACGTTCCTTGATCATAGCTAGTTCCATTTCAAATGAGGCTGGGTCTCCAGCCAAGGGGGTGAAAAAATACAATGATTGTACAGGGATGCCTCACCAGTAGGTTCGACGACGGGTGTGGTGGGAGCTTCGGTGAGAGAAACAACGTCGTGCGTGATGGGGGAGAGGGAGACGGGGTTCGGAGTTGGAGTACTACCTTCGCCCTGACTGAGAACCAAGGGAATGGTGGCATGGGCGAGCGAAGTAGTATCGACGGACTTGTCCCGGCCTGACGACTCGAAAGGGGTAGATATGCTTGTGGGGCTAACGGGATCACGAGGCAAACTCGAGGTGGCGAAGGGCAACATGTGATGGGGTGACCGAACTTTCGAGAGAGAGAGAGACTGATGGGGACCTTCGGTCGGGACCGTTGTGGACATGCCTTGAGAAACCAAGGTGAAGGGTGAGGAGTGCGTACCTGTGTGCTCTCCTGATAGAGTAGAAGTAGTGGCTTCTTGCATGGTCGGCTCTTGTTCCTTTTCAACTTTTGTACTTTTGACTTCCATGACTTCTCCTTCAGGGCCCCCTTCTTGTTGGAGGAGTTCCTCCACATCGATGACATCTACATCTGAGACTGCCTCGGCCCTTTGCGACGTCGTCCCTTAAATATTCGCCTAGGCTGGGCATGTCATAGGCTGTCTGCCAGAAGCACTGGAGGTTTTGTGCGTGGTCGCTTCGGGTGGGTTGGAGGCACTTGAGCTTGCTCCGACTTCTTTCTTTTCTTTTTCTCCTCCTCGGATTGTTGCGCCGATCCCGCGAAAGTCATGTCATGGCTTTCCACAGGTTCCTGAGGCAGTTCTTGTGGTGTAGCTTCTGCCTCCTCCTCTTCTTCTTATTTCGAAGCATCATCAGCTCTCCCTGGGCTTTCGCCCAAACCTGGGGCACTTGGGGGAACGAAGTCGGTGAAGGAGGTGGGCTTCCAAGTCCCAGCGTTGGCTTCGTAAACAATTGTGAAGTCTTTATCCATCTCCAAGAGTCCGTATGATTTCATCTTCTGGTGATGGACTCTCATTATCCACCATTCCTTTAATTGTTCTTCGCCCCAACTCTTCAATTCTTCCTTCAGATCATCTTTCACTTTTCTCCAAAATGTGGAGTCTGGGCTTGGGAAGGGGTGCCGAACTGGATCATACTCGACCTCCATAGGGTAAAATTCATGCCAGGGAGGTAAGGTCTTCATTCTTTCTAAATGCCACTCCAAATCCCTCCCATTGGGGTTATTCCTTTGCTCTACGATTTCTGGGTGAGGGCAGACATGAAAATTTTTGAATCGGAGGTGATCCCTCATCACCCCCAAGGGGTCGTAACACCACCGTTGAGGAATCTGGAGCAGACCGAAGTCGGCCAGCTTCTCCTCCAAGAATGTATGTTGCTTCAGGGCAAACACCTCAATTACTCCCATTTTGAAAGGGAAGTCGCATGTGTGCGCCCATTTTCGGCCGTGGTCGTATACGACGTTTGTCGCGTCGCTCTGTCGAGCGACCTCCAACGTGAACTGGTATTCAGAGGGGTAGACGGGCAGCAGGAAGGGCTTCCCCGTGAAGCCGAATAGGCGAACCACAAGCCCTTGCGTCAGTTGAAATACGTCTCCTTTTTCCTCCTTTACCACTTTGTCTCTCAGACTGATGGGTACCCGAGGGCAGGAACCCTTCAACAAATGAATAGCAGGTCCTAGGAATTGTTGATTAAAAGAATAATATGACTTCGTCCTCGCCAGGAGGGGAGTCCACTGGTACACAGGCAGAGGAGTTCCATCCTTGCCGCTTGAAGAAATGGCAATGTGGGGAAAATGCTTATGCACATGATAGAAAAATAACCAAACCAGGAAAGAGCAAGGTCCGAAATACTAGCCCGTTCCAGCATTCTTCATGCTGGTTAGCCGCGTGTGCAAGGTTCGGGCCACCCATTCCACCCAATCGAAGAAGACCGGGTTCGTGTTTGGCCTTGAAGCATCTAGGGCATAAAACTCCCCTCATGAAATACATTCGGCCAAAGACACCTGCCAGGGGTGCACCGAAGCATCGGTTGACAGGCCCGCGACCCATGCAATGATGGAGAAGATGTCCGTGCTCTTGAAATCCATCAGGGGGAGGGGCATTTGGGGCAGCTTGCCTGAAGGGAGCCCGTTCTTGAGGTTCTCGCTCAAAAATTTTATGATATAGCTGGAGGAGGTGAACCTCTCCATTTGTTCGCTCAGGATGACATTGCGAACCGAATAACCCTTGGGCGGCCCTTGCTGTGGCGCGAAAGCTCCTTGCACATCTTCTTTCAAAATTGAAAATAATTTATTGCCCGAGGTGTCCAACACTTGTTTGGAGGAGGGTTGGTAGTTCTGCGCGATGGCATAGATTAATTCGGGACAATGGTGCGTGGGCGGGGTCAGATACCAGTATATCTATGAGTAATAGGCGGCGGCTCTCTTGTTCTCCATGGAGAGTCTGCTTCTCATGAATTCAATAGTATATCGGAGCTCGGCCACGCTCTTTGAAAGCTCAGTGTCCCTTATTTTCTCCCACCCATCAATTGGTGGTTCTTCAGGTTGTTCTTCTTCTGAATCCTCTCTTTCCTCCACGGCTTGCTTTTCGAGGCGGAGGTTGAGGTCGACCCTCTTTGGTTTGTGCTTTTTCTCCTCCTTGCCCTTCTTTGTTTTCTCTGGGCTTGCTACCTCAGGCTCCTTCCTCTTTTCTTTAGAGTTCTTCTTCCCCATTCTGGATATAGGTGGCAGCAGAGTCTACGATGCAGAGGGATTCGACATGAAGGATTTCGACGCGAAGGGCGGGAGAAATGTAGGCTATCAACGGGGCTCTTAATCTTGCATTAACCAGTAGGCGAACAACCTTTTCACTGCTGAGGCTTGAGTTTTATAGCCCTAGAAGGCAACTACCTCTATTTATGGCTCCTGCCATAATTAAATTTACAACTCGGATGGGGAAGGTTGCTTTGCCTTTTGATTGGCTTCACGAAGGCGTGGTACGCGGGCCCATGTGTTTCGATGATTTTCCCAGCATTGGGAACTTAACTTTTTGCCACCTCGTACCTAGGCATGAGATTTTCTCATAACTGAATCCTCTCGGGATGTGCTCTGCCACCTTTGCATTAAAATCACCCACCTCGAACGTTTCCCTAGGTTGTCATTGGCACGTCTCTCAAGGCACATTTTAAATGCTCCCGCCTTGTGCGTTGTTGATTTGGCGAAGTTGAAGCTGGCGTTGAAGACACTTCACAGCGAACCTCCCTTGTGAACTGATATTTTACGCTTCGGGCCCGAAGTATTTTTACCTCGTCGCGTCACCACTTTGCTTCATGGAAGGTTGCCTCCGAAGCTCGTTCCTTTTGAGAAATGGTTCGCTAATTTTCCTTCAAAAACTGCTTCGCTCAGACTCCTTTTGAGAGGCACTTCTCACGCCTTCATTATGATCTCGTTTGGCCCTTCGAGGACAACGTGCTTCACTGCGAACCACCTTGCATCAGCCACTTCGCACCTAAAGTTCCTGAAGGAGATTCTCGCTAAGCCTAGCGAAGCTAGGGCTTGTCACTGTGGTAGTGTGATACTTAACCTATTGGCAATCTTGAAACAGGGTATATACAAAGATAAAAAATCTTACATATAAAAGTAAAACTTGAACCATTTTTTTTTTTTTTTTTTGTCTCAGTGATGAAAAGTCTTCAAATGAAGACCATTGATAGAAATCGACAAGATCTGACCATCTGCATCCTTGAGGATGAAAGAATTGGCTGAGTTTACCTTCACAATTTTGAACGGTCCATCCCAAAAAGCGTCCAATTTATCGTGATTCCTAGGCTTGGCCTTCCAGGAGTCCCACTTCCAAACTAGATCTCCTACTCTGAACGTGCGGTCGGAGGATTTTTTCTTGAACCAGTCTCGAGTGATCTGAGCATGCTTAGCGAAGCTCTGGTAGGCCTTCTCGTGATCTTCCTCCAGCTATAGTAGCTGAGCTAGCCTATTCTCCATAGGATTAACTTCTTCTTCCTCATCCAACAGCTGCAATGCAGGGATCTCCACATGGGTTGGTAGGATGGCCTCCTTGCCATACACCAGGGCGTAAGGTGATGTTTTGATTGACTTCTTGATAGAAATCCGATCGGCCCACAAGGCCCGATCTAGAAAGAGGTGCCAAGTTCTTTTGTTTTTCTCCATGAGTTTTCTCAGCACCCTTAACAGAGTCTTATTAGTTGATTCTGCCAATTCGTTACCCTGTGGATAGTAATTGGAAGAGACCTTATGATATATCCCATATTTGTAGAGGAACTCGTTGATCTTGGTGCCTGAAAACCTAGGACCATTGTCCATTACGATTGCTTCTGGGATGCCGAACCGGGTGATCAAACCTTCTAGGAATGCAATGACGGTTTCTTGGTCGGCATGCTTCGTGGGTACTGCTTCGGCCCATCTGGTGAAGTAGTCGGTTGCGATCAGGATGAACTTATGCCCTACGGAGGAGTTTGGCGATATAACCCCTATGAAATCCAACCCCCATTGTTGGAAGGGCGTTTCTACCTGTATCGGTCGGAGAGGCATAGGAGCACTTCTGCTTCGGCCGGTGAACTTCTGACATTGCTCGCATCTACGATAGACCGCAAAAGCATCGACGAAGAGTGTAGGCCAATAATAACCAGCCTTAATTATCTTTAACGTCGTTGTTCTTCCTACGAAGTGACCTCCAGATAACCCTGAATGGAATTCTCCCAGGACTCTCTTTTTATCATCTTCTTTTATGCACCTGAGAAGAACACCATCAATGTTTCTAAAAAATAGGCCTTTGGGGTGCAACGTGTATCGGAGGGACCGCATCCTGAAGTGTCTTCGCTGCGAAGCATTTAAATGTGGAGGACATCTCCCGGTGTTGAAATATTCAACTATCTCACCGACCCAGTCCTTCTCATCCTCTTCTTGATTTGTGAAGCACCCTTCTGCTGCCGAGTCATCCCACTGACAAGTTGTCACTTTGGTCGCTATGCTCTTCGCCAGCTCTTGACATAGCGCATGACCGTGAACCAATTTTGTGGGTCTGATCTCGATGTCGAACTCCTGTATCTTGCTGACCCAACCGACTCTTTTGCTACCCAATTCTCCTTGGATAATGAAGTTGCGCACATCGGGGTGAATGACAAAGACTGTAACCCGACTTTGGGAAATGAATTGCTTGAATTTCCTAAGAGATTTCATTACTGCATGCACCTGCCTTTCTATGAAATTGTACTTTTCTTCATGGGGGTGTATTACTTGGCTTAGAAACGTGATGGGGCGTTCTTCGCCATCTTCCCCCTTCTGTGTCAGGACTGCAGCATAGCTCTCAGGTTCTCCTATAGCATATAGGATGAAATCCCGATTGTAGTCAGGGTTGGTCAGGACTGGTGCCTGAGCAATTCGGGCCTTGATTTCTTCAAATGCCTCTTTTCTCTCCTCCGTCCAGATGAATTCAGCGCCCTTCTTCAAAAGTTTGGACATTGGCTTAATGACCTGGGCAAAATCTGGAACAAACTTCCTTACGAAGTTGATCTGGCCAAAAAAATATTGTAGTCCTTTCTTATTCGTTGGGAGTGGGAGCTTCAAGAGAGCCTCAACTCTGTCAGGATCTACGGTGAGACCCTTCTCTGATATCACATGTCCCAATAACTTCCCCTCGCTGACTGCGAATATGGACTTCTTTGGATTGATTGAAATGCCAAACTCTCGGCATTTTTTGAATACCTATTGTAGGTGTAAAGGGTGATCCTCCCTTCTTCGGGAGAAGACGGTCATGTCATCCAAATAGATGACGATGACCTTATTCAACAATTCTCCAAAAGCTAAATCCATTGCCCTCTGAAAAGTGGCCCCCGCATTCGAAAGGCCGAATGGCATTCGCTGGTAAGCAAATGTTCCCCACTTGGTAGTGAATGCGGTTTTATGTTGGTCTTCATCCCTAACCCAGATCTGATTATATCCTGAGAAGCCATCAAGTAGGGAGAAGCGCTGAGCCCCAGCCACTGAGTGCAAGATCTGATCTATCTACGGGAGAGGATAATGATCCTTGAGCGAAGCCTGGTTCAGGTTGCGAAAGTCCATGCATAGTCGTATATCTCCATTCTTATTTCTAATAGGGACTAGATTCGCTACCCAAGAGGAATGCTTTATGGGATAAATTATCTTTGCCTCGAGCATCTTCAGGAGCTCGACTTTCATCAGGACCTCGATCTTTGGATTTACAGGCCTTTGCTTCTATCGGAAGGGTTTGATCCCCTCCTGCAACTCGATTGTATGTTGGATCAGTTGTCGATCGTATCCCTTTAGGTCTTGATAAGACCACGCCACTATGTCGGGATACCTTCTGCACAGAGATCAGATCTGTTCTAGCTCTTTCGAAGTGCAATCTGTTCCAACTTTTATCGCCTTTCCAGGTTCAAGCTCCAAATCCTGATATTGCTTCGCATTGACTTTGATCCTATGAGAAACTGCTCGATCATTTTGATCGAAGAGGCTTTCAAGAGTAATTAACCCTTTGGGAACGTGATTATTCTTCAAATGAACTAGCCCTTCATATTCCTCATCATCCGGGCTTCTTCTTTCAATTGTGGCTGCTTCTTGAATCATAAAATTCACAATCTGCTCATCATTGTCAAAAACTTGCCAATGTAGATCTCTGTCTGGGATAGAGGGCCTATAAATCATCCTCACAGCTTTAGGTTTATGCACCATGTCTTCTGCTGGAGAGTACCTAGCTGCGATGGATGCCAATACATCGACATGTCGATTCTTTTCATGGGGAATGGACTACAGATTGAGAGATTCAAATTGGTCAAACAAGTCCCATACCCTGTTATGGTATGCCTTGAGATAGTGCTTCTTTGACACGCACTTGTTGGTGACTTGATTGCATACCAATTCTGAATCTCCAAAGACTTGGAGATGCTTTATGCCTAAATTTTTTGCTTTCTTGAGTCCTAGGCATAAAGCTTCGTATTCTACTGCATTGTTGGTGTAGCTCCAAACCAACCGGTAACAATATTCCTTCTACTCTCCAGATGGTGATACTAAAAGAATTCCTGCCCCGATGCCATTTTTGCATCGGGCGCCATCGAAGAATAATTTCCATAATTCTCCTTGGGCAGAGGTCTTATCTTCTGACTTGGTGTGTTTCTCAGGCTTGGTGATGGCATAACATCCCATTTCTATCTCTATCATGGCATTGAAATCTGCCAATGAAAACTCATCTTCACAACTTAACTGTGCAAGGGATTCCTCGACCAGGTCCACTTGCTCTATCTCTTCCACTATCGCATGCACGGGATCACTGCTCTCTTCTTCGGACATCTTCTATACGAGGAAGGTAGAAGGTTTCTCATTGTAGATTTTTACCTTCTTCCCTTTGAATGGAATTTCTAAGTGCGAGTAATCCATAGATAGATATCCTCCCAGCTTCGTTGTAAACTCTCTCGACAAGCACATACTGAAATATGGCTCAAGGTCAATGACCACCACCTCTTGTATAACCATGATCTGAGGCATCTTGTGTAGTCGGATGGGTATATCTTTAATTACACCTACAGTCTTCATGGGAGTACCATCCAATTGGAGCATGCCATGGCTACTTTGGGTGTACTCCATTCCTATCTCCTCGCACACTGCTTTGGGCATGACTGTCGTCGTGGCCCCGGAGTCAATCATACAATTATGTACAACATACCCTTCCATTTGTAGAGATAGGTAGAATGGAGGTGGCCTATTCTTCCCTATAATGGACGTGGATAGGGTCTGCACTAGGGTGAGCGGTGCTGACTTTCTTGCCTTAGTTGTCTTCAATGATTCTTGCAGCAAGTCCACTTGTCCGGGTAGCTGCAGCACGTCATATAGACTGATTTTGGCTGGAGTCTTCTTCAGCTCATCTACAATATTATACGCTAGGGAGTTGGGCACCTCAGGTTCCCTTTTCACCTCATACTTGGTGTGATACTGCTCCGTGGCTTCGACCCTTTGTCGCTTGGTCAGCGAAGGAAGCTTGAGCTTCTCTCTAGCTTGTTCTTTGGTTTCCACCTAAGGTGGATTTGCAGGGGCCTGTTGGGCCTTTTCTTTTATTGGTGGAAGCTGAGAAGCTTCGTTTAGGGCCTGGGAAGGTTGTTGTCCCTTCTCATGGTGAGCATGCACCTTTAAGGGAGCCATTTGATCAGCATCTACCTCTATTGACCTTTTTCCTCCTCTGGTGAGGACTGCAACTTGCTCTTCTTCGCCAATTACCAGGTTTTGATCCATTTGCCTGATAATGTTGACTTGACCACCATGACTACTGCTCGCCAGCGTTTGCACATAATGTTGGTGCAGCATGCAGGTATTTTCTTCATGAGGGTCATTACACGTGGAGCACCAATGTATGTAGTCGAAAGTGCTCGGAGCTTCATCAATCACGACATTTCTTGCCGACGCTCTCCCTTGCTGGACCGCTTGATCTTTAGTAAGCGCGGGTGTAGGATAAGACCTTCTCGGTAGAAACTCTTGTTGCGCTTGCTTCTTTTTCATAATGGTCATGTCATTGGACAGAGTTTGCACTATGGAGTTCAGGGACTGAACTTCCTGTAGTATTTTGGCTTGCATATCATCGGCTTTGGGAATAGGTGGCAATGGAGCCATCGTTGGTATTGGAGGTAGGGCGGGGTGTTGAGGTGGTGCTGGCAATACAGGGAATGCCGAAGAGATAGTGGGTTGTGATGCCGAGAATGTGGGAAAATGGATTTGCGGAGTAGCGATCTGAGATACAATGGGATTCGGGTTCCAAGACGAGATCGGGTACGTGGGGGTTGCAGAGATCTATGAAGCGGTTGCATTCGCATACTGGGATTGAGGGAAATCGAGAAGTATGGGCATCGACATCCTTTGGGGAAGCTTACCCATAGCTATTAGATCCATCTCCGCTCTCTGGGCTAACTCATACAACTCGGGGAAGGTATTGATATTCGAATACCTTACCATGACACTGATATCAGGGTTGAAAGCCCGAAGAAAATAGTATGTTGTAGCTTCGCTAGTTGGCCGAAGTCCAACTGGTATCCTTTGCCAGGTTCGAGCGAACCTAACATTGAAATCGGTGATCTCTTCTTGTGGATGTCTCTGGATCATTGTGAACTGATGCAGAAGAGAAGATGGATCGGCGGACTCATTGAAGCTTCTCATCAATTGTCCGGCTAACTGGTCCCATCCCGTTATAGTATCGGGTGGTAAAGATCTATACCAGTAGAGGAGCTTCCCTCTAAGAGATAGAACCAGAAGCTTTACCATAACTCGCTCCTCTGTGATGTCATGAATCGCCGCCAGAGAAACTATGTCCTGGATGTGCTCCAGAGCGGTCTTCCTAGTTCCATCGAACGTTGGGATCTTCTTCATAGCAGTAGGTGGAACTTGCCCTTGTCTCGCTAGATTTAGTGGTCCGAAAGAATTCCATGTCGGGAACAATCTGGGTGGCGGTTGCTATTACTGTTGTTGCATTTGTTATTGTTGTTGTTGTTGTTGTTGTTGTTGTGCCATATTTGCACCTGGATTCTGAGAAATAGGGATTCCCGAAGTTCCTCTTTGGTTGCTAACAGGACGACTAATAGGAATGGAGGCACTAGGATGCTTCGGTGAGTTGGGAGGATTAGGAGGAAAGCTAGCTGTTGTGCTATCCGAGGTTAGTCCTTGTTCGTCAAAAGTAGCCTCTTGCGAGGATGTTCCACATAACAACGACTCAGGGGTGACCAACCTAGAGCGTTCCCCGAAGGCATCAATATCAAGCTCAAAGAACTCAGTCTCCTCTCCTCTATTCCTAACTCTCCATCTTGTTTGCATGAAGGCACAAACTTAAGTACCGGTCTCTTACGACTTTAAGATTCTCAGGTTAAACAGAGTCGCCAAATGCTAAGAGTCTTTTGGCAATGAGACGAGCATCGATTCTCACTACCACTCACAAGGTGAGACTGACCGGGTCCCACCGGGCGTGCCAAAAATTGTTGGTCATCAAATCTGCCCAGGAAAGGATTTTGGGAAGTGTACGCGCCCTAGACCTGGACCAACATTGAAAGGCCGAGGGGAAGAGATGCCCCTCGTGCCAATCTCCGGAGAAAGGCCGGCTCCTTTACTAAACTACTTCGGTGTTTTGAGACAAGAGTGCAGGAAAGAGATAAAAATAGTAAGAGTGCAAGAAAGAAATAAAATAGTAAGGGTGCAGGAAAGAAATAAATAGGGTAAGGGAAGAAATATCAATAGATTAAAGTGGGAAAGAACCAGTAGCACGATCGTTGGCTAACAACTCGAAACAACAACAAGAAATACCAAGAATAAAATGAAATGAACGCGATACTAGCCCTCCTATGTATCCTCTGGACGAGTTCCAGGATTACCCTTCCCCTTACGTCGAAATCTAGAATTCAGAATTACGGTGACTAGGAAATGAGTGAATATAATAGAAACACTATCCACAGGCAGCATACAAGAAAACTAATACAACATTTTTCTCCCCTATGTATCCTTCGAGAAAATTCCAGGATTCTATCCCCAATCGCACACCTAAATCCAGAATGCAGAATTACAGTATGCAAATGAAGAAAAGATAACAAAAATAATCATAGAAGGCAGCATACAAGAGAGAAATTAAGCCCGAAGCTCTTTAGTATTAATCGCAGGAATTCAAGTTACAGCAACTTTCTAGCAGAAATTTCCCCCCTTTTTCATTACAATGCTTGGGTTTTTATAGAGGACCCGACCCTCTGAGCCATCAATGCACAAAATGGAGGAGTACATCCTCGAAAACCTGAGAAGTCGGCTCCTACAACTCCCGTGACTGAGCTCTCAAATCCTTTTCTATAACTAGCAGCTACGATTGGGTCAGCTAGGGAAACTCACATTTATGAGCCGCTTGACTCGTCCTAGGCTTTTGGGTGCGGAGCTCGAGTGGCCGCCATGTCCGCTGGGCTCTCCTTCTGAGACCGATACCTCCTTTTCAGATTGCTAAAAATGAGCAACGAGTTCACCGGGCACGTAAAAATTCATTTATGAGGCACTTGATTGCCTCAAAAAAATACCCGGCTTGGAGTGCGTGCCCTCGAAGCGCTTCACCGATTTCTAGTTCGCGACCCTGCTTCGCAATGGATGCAAGCCGAAGCAGATCATCTCTCTTGGTTATGCACTTCGCACGAAGGAGCTTCGCAAAACCGCTTCGGGGATGTAAAATGTTGAAGTAGATTCTCTCCCCAAGATGGGGCT
This sequence comes from Wollemia nobilis, assembly GCA_028583015.1. Taxonomy (NCBI): domain Eukaryota; kingdom Viridiplantae; phylum Streptophyta; class Pinopsida; order Araucariales; family Araucariaceae; genus Wollemia; species Wollemia nobilis. Next base: position 2,283,449 of record JAQPPZ010000863.1, read on the forward strand.
CTCCATCTCTCGTTGCTTCGTTGGGAAGGCATGTCAAAATTTGCTTCGCGAGGTTCTCTGCCCGAAGTGGATGCTTCGCTGATGGGCTTGTCAAAATGCTTCGTCGTGAACCTTCTTCAAAGCCGCGGTTCGGGAGGATTTTGGCCGAAGTGCATTCTTGCCTTGGAAAAGTGTTTTGCTCTTTTATGGGCCGCTACTGCTTCGGGTGAAAGCGCCTCGCATGAAAGCTATCCAAAGCAGATGCTTCGCAATGACTTTGGGTGAAGTAAAAATGGTTCGCCAGTAGGGAGGCCCGAAGTGGGTGCTTCACTGATTTCTTAGCGAAGTATTTTTTCAATGTTTGCACTTTTTCAAATCTCGCTTCGCAAAATTTTCGCCCGAAGCATCTGTTTGGGCTGCTTTGGGTGCGAAGCTCTTTTCATTCTCTACTTCCTTCAGGTGTGGCCTCTTCCTTTTCCTGTGAAGCTCTTTTTCTTAGCTTGCTCAGTAGCGAAGCTCTTGTATCTCCATTCTATGTACAAGGGGGATGGCAATGAAAGCCAAAATTGTTGTAATGCTTAAAAATGTTTATCTACAAACAAGGGAACAAATTCATGAAACAAAAAGAAACACTTTACAAAATTTTGATTTTACTACCCCTCTAGGCAATGTGACAAAATTGTCAATAGTCACTATGCATATAATTGTCAAGAAGTTGTAAATAACAATGATGAAGAGAAATAGGATCATAAGAACAGGGAAATAGAAAACCACAGGTAACAAAAAAAAAGTAGAAATGGACAAGGCAAGCAAGGAAATAAATTCTTCCAAAGGAAAAAGAAGAGTTTTCATGCAGATAAATCAAGTAAGTACTCAAGTGATAATGATGATAGTTCCTCAGATAATGATAAATATGAAGTTCTATTTTTGGTAAAATAAAAATAAATGGTTAGAAAAATGGCACCAATAATTCTCAAGTTTTTTAGATGTGGAAATTTTGGTCATATTGAAGATAGTTGTACAAAGAATGGATTCAGTTTCAGTGATGATGAATATGAAGATACACTTGAAGGACCAAAATATAATCTTCTTATAGCATTAGAAGAAGAATGAGGTGATCCTATAGAAGATAAGTCAGAAAATAATGAAGGTGATCCCAAAGGTAAACAAATAGAGGAAGAATTAGATAAAGGAGAAGTAGATATTAAGGGTGATTTTATTCATGCCCTTGATGCATTGAGGGAGATAAGAAAGCAAAACTCGAAAATCAAGCTTAAATTTTAATAATGTGATGAAGAGAAAGGAAATATTATAGAGGATCTAAATAACTTAATATCTAAGACAAGGATATTCAAAGATAATTTAGAAGCTAATGTTTTAGAGTGTGAAAGATTAAAGTATGAGGTAGCTTCACTAAGGAAGGAAATAAAAGAGTCTAAGTACAGGTTACACAAGTTTGGAAGAAGCTCAAATAATTTGGATAAGATTATCAAGACACAAAAACCTACATCAAGCAATACAGGTCTTGGTTTTGAACAGGTACAAAAGAAACAAGGAAAGGAGATAATATCAAGTTTTGAAGAAGAAGAAACTTCAAAAGAAGAGAGTGTAAGAGAATGCGAGACTTCAAAGGAAGAGTTGGATAACATAAAGTTCAACAAGGAACAATGCACAAATGAGGAATAAATGGAACAGGAACCAGCATAGGGTAAAAGAAACTAGGAGACCAATGGGATCAATGCAAGATAGTTTCAACGGATGATGTTTCTCATGTCATAGTTTTGGGCACAAAGCTTCTCAGTGCATGACACATGAAAGACAGTAATATGAAAGTTTCAGAAACAGATAATTTTTTCAAGGGAATTGCTACTCTTGTAATCAGTTTGGTCACAAGAAATTAAATTGTAGGGTTCATTACTGGAATGGATATGGCTTCACCAAGATAAACCCCACGACATTTGTACCTTTAAGGGAAAAATACATTAAGTTGTATAAGTGCAATAATGATGGGCACACAACAAAGTGGTGTAGAGTAGAAATTATAGAGATAAGCAGGAACAAGAATAGTCAGATGAATCATAAGAATTAGTTGAGGAAGAAAGTGGACAAAGGTAAAGATCAGTGTATTATGGGAGTAGAAATATTTCCATCCCAGAATTAATCACCTCAAGAAGAGGTGGGGGAGGGGCTAAGTTAAGAGTCTCATTCTTAGCCCCAAGCCCCAAAAGTGACCCTTTGCCATTGATAACAAAAGGGGGGAGATTTGAGTTAGGGGGGAAGAATTCAGTCAGGGGGAGCATTTTCTCAAGGAAAACATATTTTGAAAAAGAAAAAGGAATGGTAAAAATAAAGGGGTTGCCATCAATGACAAAGGGGGAGATTTTTGGAAATTTTGAGTAGTTTTGTTGTCATTGATGTCAAAGGAATATTGGTTTAATGTCGTCGTAATTAAGGACATCAAGTGGTTTTACCAAAAGTAAGAAGGTCTTGGAAAGGGATAGGATATAATATTTATTTTTAATATTATATGCCTAAAAAGGGCCCAAAGGTTGAAAACCCGAGAAAGGAGAAGCAAGCTTGAATTAAATAATAATATTTTATTATTATAATATTTTGGGTCAAATGACAAGGTGAAGAGAAATGAAGTCCAAATTAAAAATACACATGAGCAATTTTCAAAGGTTTAATTTAAATTAAAATTTAAATTTAAATTAATAAAGAAGGCAAAGGTTTTAATTTAATATTTAAATAAATTAAATTCGAATTTTTAAATTCAAAAAAATGATCGATGTGAGAAATCAAAAGGTGATTAAGTATTTATATAGGAAAATTTTTCTATTTCCTAAGTTACAATCACACCTTCGAATGCAAATATCGAGCACTAAGTTAGAGAAGAGGAAAATTCAAATTTCAAAGTGCTTGGAGGAAAATCCAAACAACAAAGCTCGCATGGTGGTTTAACTTCCCATTAACGACGGTAGTGCAGATGATAGTTGGGAATGTATTAGGGTTTACGTGGAGGAGATCATGGTTTGATCCACGTGATTGAATTTTTGGAGGAAGAGCCATCATTTGTTTTACTTGGCATTTCATGAGGTGGCAGGTTAAGTTGGACAGCATGTGCATTAAGTTTCACATGGGCACGCAACCCACTTGGTGGCCTATCTTGGACCTAAGGCATTGGGAGAGCATAATTCACGTGGTCAAATTCATTGAAGATATTTTTGTGGGCAGAACAAACAAAAGGTATGCAATTCAATTTTTGATATTAAAATTTGAGTGCTTTGAGATTATCATGGATGTTAAGAGCTTAGGGGAGTTATAAGGTAAAGAAAAATTAAAATATTTTTATTTTTATTTTTGGGTGATTGAGTTAATAAGGTGTGGATATTATAAGGTGTATAAGGGTTTTGCTATGCATGTTGTTTTTAATGAATTGTTGAGTTGAATATTGTGAGTTTGGAGATTATAAGGTGTGCATGGAAAATTGTTAAGTGTTGTGTTATGGTGAAATTGTTGAATTGAATATTGTGAGTTTGGAGATTATAAGGTGTACAAAAGGACTTGTTATTTTGTATGAAAAATAATATTAGAAAATTATTTTGTGGAGATCTTGAGAGAGGTTGTGGTAACCTAACCCTAGAGTTGGTAAAGAAAATTTTGATTGTGGTTAAGACAGGTTTTGAAGACATATCTTCATCAAAATAAAAGGTATGGGTAAATCTTCCTTGTGAGAAAAATATTGTTGGATTGGATGTTGTGAATGCTAAGTTGGAGTGAAAAGGATTGTTTGGTAAGCATTGTTGAGTTTGGTTTTGTATTAATGCTTAAAGGTTTTTTTGGAATAAAGGTTGATGATAGAAACCTTGTTTGATAAGCATTGTTGGAAATATTGAGTAAGCCTTCATGTGCATGATTAGGGTTTGTGGAAAATCATGAGTATCACTGTTATGTGAGGTTTGTTTGATAAGCATTGTTGAATAAGCATTCATTGAGTGTTTGGTTGAGAGATTGAAAGTGATTGAGCTTGGTTGAGTGGAAGTTCAAATTCTATGAAACAAATTGTTATATATTCTGAATTGATTTGAGAAATATGAATTGAAAGTGATTGAGCATTGTGATGAGTGTGAAGCATATTGAGTCTCTAAAAATTCTTTATATGTTTATATGGTAAAAAGAGAGATTGAAAGTGATTGAGAATTATTGTGAGTGTGAAGCATATTGAGTCTCTAACAATTCTCTATATGTTTTTGTGATATTGGACAAGTTCTAGTGAGGACTTATTGAGCATATTTGAGGTAAGTCTTGGTGAAGACTTGTTGAGTAGATTGGACAAGTTCTAGTGAGGACTTGTTGAGCAGATTTGAGGTAAGTCTTGGTGAAGACTTGTTGAGCATATTAGACAATTTCTAGAGAGGACTTATGGACAAATTAGTGTGAGATTTTGCGGAAACATACAAGGTATATTTGAGACAAGTATTTGAGAAGACTTGAGAGCGGAGTTGATTGATTGATTTGTTTAAAAATTGGGTTAATGTTTGGGGCAAATCTAGCAGAGTTGATTTGTGATTGAATCAATATTTGTGTTAAGTCTTGAGGACATATTTGAGGACAGAGTTTTATGCAGATTTAATGATAGGTTTGTGCCAAACTAGAGACAAATATTGAGAATATTTGTGCTAGATTGAAGGATTGTATTTAGTGCATATTTGAGGACAGATATTGAGTAGATTTGTGATAGACTTAAGGATTGTGTTTAGTACATATTTGAAGATAGATATTGAGCAGATTTGTTCTAGATCGAAGGACTGTGTTTAGTGCAAATTTGACATAGAGCTGAGAGAAAGCTTTGGAGGTGATAGAGTATAGAGGATGATAGTCTCCAGTGGATAGAGGTCCATTAGCCAGGGTAGTAAATACAAGTCTTCTTAGTGAGGGCAAGAGTCTCTAGTGGATAGATATCCATAAGCCAATGTAGTGGAGGTAGTAGTTCTTCTAAAAGATCACTAGCCATAGCAGAGAAGAAAGAGTTCTCTTATGGATAGAAATCCATGAACTTGAATAGGGGATTGGTGTCTCCTTTGGATAGAGGTCCATAAGCATTGTAATAGGGAAAGGATTACCAAGATATTTGTTGAGAAAATTTTAGTGAAATATTTTCTTCATGGAGTAGCCCACATTGGGTGAACCACGTTAAATTGGTGTCTCTATTATGTGTGGTGATTTGTGCATTGCTTTGATTATTGATGTTGATATTGCCATTGATATATTGCATAATATTGATTGGGAAAGAAAAGTAAAAAGTGGTCTTATACTGTTCACTCCCCCTATCAATATAAGCTTATGTTCTTCAAATGTAGACACCTCTAAGTCTTGTATACCAGTGTAAAAATTCACACCTTCATGCACATGAGGTGGAAAGTTGGAAATATAGAAGACGTAGTCAATTTCTTTGAGCTTGACATTGATGCTCTAGAGAGCATCCTAGAGTGGTATGATCGAACATCCCATTAGAAGGGACATCATCACAAGAAGTCATTACTTCACAGACTCCAACTCTTGATAGTACAAAGAATAGCTTGCCCCCCAATCTACCAAATTATCTAGATCATCAGAATAATTCAGTTCCACTGAACATTCAAACAAGTGCTCTAAGTATTCTTATTGTTCTTATTCAGTAAGTTATACCAAATCCTCTAGTTCAACCAAACCATTCATTGCAACTATCATTGCAGTAAACCTCTCCATACGCATATATGGCACAACAAGCTCTGCCCTGGTAGTTCCCAATCTAGAATCATACAGGACCCCTTTCCCTACAGGCTCAACACATAGTACCACCTACAACCTTAAAATATTTACCCACTTATGATGGTGTGGGAAATATGGTGCATGAGCATATTCAATATGTAGGACTAGCAACCATTCATCAAATCATTGAAGAAGATGTCATGGTGAATTTTTTGGTACTTTCACTAAGAGGTAAGCTCCTCTACTGGTACCAGTCGCTCCTATTCGATACCATAACTTCATGGGACCAACTGGTAGGATAATTAATAAGGGGCTTCAATGAACAAGAAGACCCATTTTATTTGTTGCACCAGTCTACCACTATCGAGAGGCATCCTCAAGAGGAAGTAACTAAATTCAATGTCAGGTTCACCCAAACATCATAGAGAGTCACCAATGGCCTATGGTCCACACTGGAGAAGGTGGTGTTCTATTACCTAAGAGATTTTCATTTAGATATTAGCATGAGCATCCAACATGCTAATGTCAACATGTTATCAAAATTATACTAGTAGGCGTAAAAGGTAGAATCTGACCTGATAGCTATCAAGAAGTTTCCACCCAAGGTGACGACTTTGATTTACCCAAACTTTTCATAAAATATGTACCCAAGTGCATCCACTCCACCTACATCCCAGATGTATCCTAGTCAACCATGGAATCCTACCCCTCAATATCAAACGGTACCTACACTATCGTATCAAGTGCTCACCATTCCTCAACTCCTAGCTCTGGTCCAACATCTGGCATTACCTGCATATCAAGCATCCATAATTATGGACCAGGAAAAAGAGTTGTAATAAATATGAGCATACATGAAGACAATGGCAAATTAGATGATCATCATGATAAGGAGGCAAGATCACCAAAGCTTCCAAAAAAGGAGATTCTCTCCTTGCTTGATTATAAAATAACAAACATCTTCCAGTGCTCACAGGTCTCCTAAAATAAATTTAGTTGTGATGAGCACCAAAGAGACTAGCACTTTAGATCAAGTGTATTGGTGAACAAAATACAATGACCTACATAGTGAAGAAACCTACAAGGTGTACCTCAATTACATTTAGACATTATTCGACAGTGCTTACGAGAAATTCAATATGATAAGGGAAGTTGGTCATAATTTCATGATGTCTTCCATAAAACAAGTCTCAATCCTCACCAAGATTGGGAAGAAGCCTATTGAGGTAGATCTGGCCCAGATGAATCCATTAAAAGTACCTATTGCACCCAATCCATGGAGCCAAAAGGCCTAGTCATCGATAAAATATCTCAATCCAACAACAACCTCAAAGCAGTTCAACTTGCTGAAAGACTACCTACCACCTCATGCAAGAGAAAGGGTGCTCCAACCCAAAGCTTCGACTTCTCAGCCACAAGCCGAGATGTAAGACCAGACTAGGGATAAGCTCTAATACTCCTCACTAAGGGTGGATACCACCCAGTAGTATCAAAAAATGTATGAATCTGCAAATGGAGTTGAAGAATCAAGCACTTCGACATACAACATTATCAAAGAAATGAAAAGGGCACCCACCATGGTAAGTTTTTATGACACCCTCCAACTTTTATGTCAAGTTGACCTTTTGTAGGAATCCCTCAAGTTCGCTAAGGACAAAGAGAGTAGGATGACGTAGACGATGTTTGCACAACTACTAACAAATTTTGCCATAGGTAAGAATAGGCCCTCACCATTATACCTTTCCCTTCAAATGTAAGGATGGGTTGTGCATAATTGCATGATCAAACCTGGTTTCATGACAACCATTATGCCCAAAGCAAATATCATGGGTATGGAGTATACTCGGAGCAGCCTCAAAGTGTTGCAGCTAGACGAGACTCCCCTAAAGATGGTAGGAGTTATTAAATATGTTTCGATCCAACTCCACAAAATATCGTAGGTCATGATCATTCAAGAAATTATGGTAGTCGACCTCGAGCCATACTTTAGTATGTGCCTCTCAAGAGAATTTACGGCTAAGCTAGGAGGCTACCTCTCCCTTGACTACTCACACTTGGAGATCCCCTTCAAGGGGAGTAAAATTAAAATATTCAATGAGAAGCCTAATAGTTTTCATGTTGGAAAACTTGAATATGAGGAGAAAGGCTTGGTCAATGTCAACCTGATGACAAAATAGATACAAACAGTGGACCTGATGGAAGAATCTCTCGGTGAGCTTCGAAATGAAGATGATTTCTCTATGACATATTTTAATTCCATTATCAGGACCAATTTGGGTGCTACTCACTCACCAAGCCTGAAAAGGTTGATACGAAAGCACCCATAGAATAATACCTGGTACTTGACCAACTATGGAAACTATACTTTGATGGTGCACAGTGTAAGAATGGTGTAGGAGCTAGCATCACCCTCATTTCTCCATTAGGTGAACATACTACTTATTCATACAATTTTGTATGGAGTTGTATGAATAATGCAGCAGAGTATGAGGCTTTGTGCCTCAGACTCAAGAAAGCTAAAAATCTTGGTATTAAGTAGTTATAGATTTTTGGGGATTCCAAATTAATATACAATCAAGTTACTAACAAGTGCATCTCTAATAAAAACTATCTGAAGGTGCACTACAACAATATGTGAGATTTTCTCGAATCCTTCACTACCCTGAGCATCAATTCAATTTCATTAGATCAAAATAAGCTTGTAGAAATTTTAGCCTCCATCGGTGCTCGGTTTTCGCCAGCTAATCATATGATGCATAAGCCGAAGACGATGAGGCTGATCTACAAGCCTTCTATTCCTGATAAGAAACTCCATTGGTAGGTGTTTGACAGTGACGAACAAATTGTTAAATTTATGGTGAACGAAGCATCCTCCATCAAAGAATAGACTTTGAATGAAGAAGACCGTGAGGGGTTAATTCAATTGAAAAATAACCATATCCCCAAGGGTCTGATCATGTTGGAAAGTATTTTTAACCGGAACGATAGGTCTATCGGACACAAGATCAAAGTGGACCGAAAAGAGTTTGTGGACCTAGAGTTAGAGATAGGAAAATTTGTCAAGGTAGGGGTTGACTGCACAGTCAAAGAGCTCCAAAAAATATGCACCCTGTGCGAGGAGTACCCAGACATCATTGCTTGGTGCTACGAATATTTGAAGGGGTTTGATAAGAACATTATCCAACACACTATTGAGCTAGAATAAGGCATCAAACCCTTTAGCCAAAAGTAGAGGCTTGTCAACCCAAAGATCAAAATGTTGATGAGGACTGAGCTTCTAAAAATTCTTGAAACAAAGATCATATACCCGATCAAACATTCCTTTTGGGTGGCCAACATTGTTCCAATGCGAAAGAAAAATGGTGATATTTGCTTGTGTATCAATTTCTGCAATCTCAACCAAGTGTCACTCAAGGACCTCTACCCACTACCTCATATCAACTAAATCCTTCACGTAGTTGCAGGAGCACAGAGGTTCTTCTTGTTGGATGGCTTCTCTGGTTACAACTAAATTTGGGTCAAATATGAAGACCAACACAATATTGCGTTCACCACCAAGTGGGGAACCTTCGCCTATCAACATATGCCCTTCGGCATTTCAAACACTAGAGAAACTTTTCAAAGGGTGATAGACCTTGCCTTTGATGAACTGTTAAATCATGTCATCATGATCTACTTGGATGACATGATAGTCTTCTCCCACAAGTGGGAGGAACATGTCCTACATTTGCAGCAATTCTTCGAGAAATATTAGGAGTTTGGGGTCTCCATCAACCCCAAAAAATCAATCTTTGTAGTGAAATAAGGTAAACTTCTCGAGCATCTAATATATAAAAATGGATTAATCGTTGATCCCGTCTGAGTTGAAGTGCTTCTCTGCCTTCCACTACCATCGAATAAAAAATCCCTACAATCCTGTTTTTGGAAAAATAAATTTCATCAAGAAATTCATCATCAAATTTAGCCAAGTGGTAAAGTCGGTGATCGAGTTGTTGAAGAAGGATGCTGAATTCAAGTGGACCAATGGAAGGAAGTAGGCATTCCAAGAAATTTAGAAGAAAATCACTCAAGCTACATTCCTCATCAATCCCAACTATGCAAAATATTTTATCCTAAACATCATCGGAGAACCAAAAAGCTATGCAAATGTTCTGACACAGAAGAGGGAATATGGAGATGAGCGTCTGATAGTGTTCCTCAACAAAATAATCCAACTGCACAAAGAGAATTTCAACTCTATCGAATGACAAATGCATGTGGTGATGATGTCACTCCAAAAATTTTGATATTTCATCTCTTAGAGTAAGACGATAGTGTACGTGATACACCTCGACATCTATAATTTCATCATTCAAGGGGAGCTTGGAAATATGAGATCTAGATGGATCACAAAGACCCAGGAGTTCAAAATCAAAGTGCACCCCACCAAGTTTGTCCAAGGCAAAGCGATATATCAAGAGCTAGCTAAAAATATCATGATTATGGCAGCAATCCCCGACTTAGACAACCCTACACCTAAAAGCAATCTTGCCAACCTATTGGTTAACAGTCCAGATTGGATAGATGACCTCGTAAAATATTTTCACATGGGCAGATTTGAATCTCGCTTCAATGTTTCACAAAGAAGGAGATTTCACTTGTAGGCTAGCAAGTATGTTCTGACACCCAATAGACTGTTTTATCATAACATTAACGAAGTCCTCTTGAGGTGTGTCAAAGATTCGAAGAAGGAAAAAATCTTGGAGGAGTTTTACTCAAAAATTTTGGGGCATCATTTTGCAGGTAGGTTGATGGCTCTAAAAATCATTAAGCTAGGCTACTATTCGCCCACCCTTTTCATCAACACTTTCAAGGTCAGCTAGCACTACGATATTTGCCAACACTACTCAGCCAGAATTTGAAATGCATCGCTTCCTCTTCATCCCATCCAAGCAGAAGCTTTGTTCTAGTGGTGGGGCCTGGACTTCATCGAAATCATCAATCCCAACTCCTCCACTGGTCATAAATATATTTTGACCACCATAGACTACTTCACTCAGTGGTCAGAAGTAATTTTGACCAAACAGGCTAACCAAGACATGGTTATCTCTTTCCTTGAAGGGTCGATCACTCGCTTCGATGTGCCTGAAGTGATTGTGTCATATAATGGCTCTCCTTTCATCGATGTAAGAATCTATGATTTTGTAGTTAGGTATAGAATTTACTTGAAGATCTCGTCTAACTATTACCAGTAGGGCAATGGATTGGAGGAGTCTATAAATAAGAACCTGTTGTGGATCTTGAAGAGGTCTCTACAAAATAATAAGTGAAGCTGGCATCTACTTTTGGACCAGTCACTTTGGGTTGATCGCATTTCCATCAAACACTCAATCAAGATGTCACCCTATTCACTCATGTATGGAAAATACGCAGTCTTACCCATGCACATAGAGCTACCTGCATTGCAGTTGCTTAAGTGGATCAACAGTGGAGAGGTAGAATATAACTCGATGGATGCAAGGTTAGCCCAGTTGCTACAATTGGAGGAGGAAAGAGAGAAATCTTATGAAGCTTTCACAAAGCATGCCAAATCCACCAAGAGTTGGTTCGGCAAGAAGACTTTTAACAGAGCCTTCAGTGTTAGAGACTTGGTCTTAAAATGGAATGAGAACAAGTCTAAGTCGAGGAACCACGAGAAGTTTGATGCCTTTTGGGAAGGCCCATTTTGAGTCTCCAGCATCAATCAGATCAACTCCTTCATCCTACAAGACATGGAGGGTTTCACTCTCCCGATTTCGGTGAATGGCTTCCTCCTAAAATCTTATCACTAGTCAAGTTCTAAGGAGAATCATTGATATTCTAGGTACGATTCCTATATATATATATATATATATATATATATATATATATATATATATATGTTTTCAAAAAAAATATGTGTATAGTTTGCTATTGCTCCAGCTTTGGAGTGAAGCTAAAAAAAATAAGAGAGGAGGTTCCCCTTCGCTCCACTAGTGGAGCGAAGCCTCTTTCACTCCACCAGTGGAGCGAATGTCCAATTCACTCCACTTGTGGAGGGAATGCCCCCATACTCCATTTCAAAGAAAATCATAAGTAAATAAACTGACTTTCACTCCACTAGTGGAGCAAAAGTCTCCCCCTTTCCTAAAAAAGAGTTGCTTTTTCTAAAAGTTGTCCAACCAGAAAAGCGTGCCAAGTGTCAAGCAAGGATAGAATCGGAGGGCATTTTCTAAGCCTAGTGATGCGTTATAAAGTGGGATCCCTCGATGTCTATCCAATCAAAGAATTTTTTACCTCAAAGCATCTGAAACGTGCCCCATAGTAGATCCAAGTGAGTGCTCCTCTCGAGAAGCATGCACACCCAAGGAATATTTCTTGTCCAACACCATTTTTCATCATTTCCAAAGGTGAGCTACCTACACATGAGAAAATTAGAGGCGAACAATTGCACCCATGCTCTCCACCTAAATTAACTTCTAACATGGGCATTTAAGGTGGTAGATTTGAATTTGACGCTATAAGGTGAAGATTCTACCTAAATAGTTTTATGCCTTCACTTACAATTATGTTTTTCTACTTCCCTAGAGCCCTACATTTATCTGGAACTAGAGCGTTTATCTGTTTGAATTTGGGTCATAGCAGTTCATCTGGCATCCATGGGTAAGAAGAGTAGGGAACCTAAATAGAAGGCACCCGAAGAAAAGGCGCCCAAGGAGAATTTGACACCCTCAAAGGAGAGTGGCTTGAAGAAGTAGCAAAAATGATAGAAGAAGTTGGTGAAGTTGACAACGCCTGAGGATGATCTCTTTTGGCTTCGATATTGCAGGATGACATACAAATATATAGAGCATCTATGTCAGGACATGGAGGAGGCATATAGAGAAAACTCAACTGAGAACCCACTGGCCATAGTGCATCATTCTTATCTATTCTATTACATGTGTATGCCTGTACACCATTGCTCAAAATTTGTCCAAGCAATGTCATATTTCTATGACACTTAAACAAGAACAATGTGTGATACCAGAAGAAAAACATTTTTTTCCATCACAACTGACACTGTTTGAAATGCTTCACCTCTAGAAAGGTGCCCTCTTTAAATTTCATTTCAAGAAAAATCAACAGTTCTGAGCAGAGCCCCATATATCAACCTACACCCGAGATGCACCATTTTATGAGGGAACAGCTAGGAGGAGCAATGTCATCTGAGGAGTTCCCCTAGCTACCCATGCACCTGACATAATTCATACATCATGAAATATATTGCATTTTGTCTTGGGTGATGGGGCTCTCTATCGACGGCATGGTCTATGACTAGCAAGTGTCCATGGCATAGTCTATATTTGAGAATGAGATCTACTTCTCATCTAAGATGAGGTTGGACGCTATTCTAATTTTCTTCAACTGGGTGAAGTTCTTGGAACTGTAGTTGCATGGATCGTTGGCCTACCTGCAAAGCAATAGGGACAACTAGTTCAGGCTTTGCTTTACCCTAGTGTGGTATTTATTTTACCACCTACATGATAAGTTCCCCTACATCCCCAAGAATCATACCAATGAGGAAGGCAAGGCATTGTCGGTTTATCTCTGGAAGCAAAGCTTGTCCATAGAAGAATCATACTATACATTTAACCAAGTTTTCTTGGGGCCAGCACTAGAGTTTCTCTATGGCTTCTGTGACTGACTTCCCATGGATATGTGAGATAGAGTGGTAGATTAGGAGTGGGAGGACATTTTTCTACTCACCCAGGGTACATTTATCATGATTTTTAGGTTTACAAAAAAGCCCATTCTATTACCCTTTTACACCATGCCCTATTTTTTTGCCCTAGAGGTTTCCCGGTAGCACGACTACACCAACGAAGTATATAGGAAGGGCAGGGAGAAGAATACTTGCTACCCTTTATCTTTCAAGTTCAGGTACATCAAAGTCATGTAGTGTGGTCAAAATTTTGTGCTCATAGTTACGTTTTTTGACTATGGATTGAGCTCCCCCAATTTTGGAGGTATGATCCATGTAACATCTTTCAAGAGCACCTTGGGATGAAGTCTTTTCACTACTACCCTCACCCCGACATTGTTGAACAGTGTAATAATCCTAAAGGACTCAATTTGGAGTGGCACTGTATCTCTCCAAATTTTTCACACCCCTACCTTCAGGCTATAGGATCCGTGCCCGAAAGGAGGATGGGAAAAGGATGGCGCGGTACCTCAGACTGAGAGGACTTTGCGAAGGTCCCACCTCTCAAGGGAGGTGCATTTTGATGATTTTTCGATGGATGGTGGGTTCACCAGGAAACATTTGGCGGCAGTTTCCATGCCCAGGTTTTGAAATGTGTTTGATGAGTTCGTTTTAACCTTAAGAATTCATCCTAGGTTTGGCCGAATGAATCTAAATTAAACTACATGAAAATGCAACTTTCATGAATACAGAAAATAGATTTGAAAGCAAAAAATAGAGAATTTTACAGAATGACAATGAAGAATACCTGATCCGGATGTCTGAAGAAGATTCTGATGTTTGAAGCAGTCTGGATCGTCTGGAATTCTATAGAATCGCTTGCAATCTGACAGGATCATCTGCAATCTGACAAAATCATCTGAGACTGACAGAATCATCTGAGATCTGACGAATTCGTCAGAGACCTGTAAGACAGAAAACAAATGCAAAATACAAGAAGTCCTACTGTGCTAACAGAGGCAAATTACAACAAATAATAAAATGAATACTAAGCAATAGTTTAAAACAACAATCCTAGCAAATTTCTATATTTTAACAACAAATCATGAACTTAGTGTGCAATCTGAGCTAAATGGGTGAACTCCAAATGCAAAATAATATAAACACTGAGTAAATGATCTAATTTGCAGCATAAAATGACAAAGAAAAGGTTGAGAAAAGCAAACTCCAGGCACTGATTGCCTCGATGTGGACTGCAGTTGAGATCGTCTCGCATCAGTACGAAATCGTCTCGCATTTGATAGGATCGCCTCCGATCTGAATAGGTTCATCGGCGATGATGGATGCCGGCTTCGACTGAAAATCAGTGATGTACCTACAACAAAATTGCTATGGGACTAGTGCAAAAGCAAGATTAGGATGTTTTGACGCAGAGGGAATCACTTTGTAGAAAATTTCAGCCAGGGGTTGGGGAGGGAAAATCCTAGAGATTAAATAGGCTTAGGGGGAGTAGTTAGGAGGTTGGAGATCATCCCAATTTGGGAGATCTCCAACGGGGGAGGGTCCCAACGACGCGAGACACGCTTCTGCCCATATTGGAGACTCGTTGGAACAAATTCCAACTTTACAAATTCAGTTTTACGACAAGATCGTCTGGACGTCCTAGTCCAGACGAAATCGTCAAATCTAGGGCGATATCGTCTGATCGGCGACGATATCGTCAAACGGTCAAAACAACCTCTAAAAATGGTGTGGAAAAGGGGGAAACGGAATACCCGGTGGTTAACGGGCGGTTTGGGAGGTTAAATTTGAATTTGAAATTATTTACTAAGGTGAATATAATTTTTATAATTTTACTGAGCCAATTTTAGGGTGCTACATTTTGCCCCCTCTTTAGCTAATTTTTTGAAGAAAATGCGTTAAAGATGAGTTCTTCTCGATCTACGAGAAAGCAAAAAAAAAAAATATACCCATTTTTAGGCGACGATTCTTGGTCGAATCGTACGATAGCTTACTATGGTGCCCCCTCCGTGTTTTTACCCAAATTGAACGTTTGAGGTAAAAACACGGAAAAGCAAAATTATTTTTGAATTATTTTGAATAAAATTAAGAAAAATAGGGTAAAACCCTAATTCATTGTTACTTGTTCATTTTTACTATTTTTAGAGCTCTAAAGCAAAAAAATGGTGGAGACGACGCACAGATCAGCAGAGGTCCGGTGTGGTCTACGGGTAAGGGTCTAGATTTAACTAGAACTGATTTAATTTGATGTTTACATGCTTTGTAGATAATTTATAGGTGAATTTTGAGCATCGCGGCCATTTTTGGCCGTCGACGTCATCGGGACGAAATCGTCCCGAGTTCGATGAAATCATCTCAATTTCGGTAATTTCGTCCAAGGGTGAAATCGGCGAAAGGGAGATGATTTCGTCAAATTAGAGACGATTTCGGCTTGCAAAATCGGAGATGATTATGCTCAAATTTGGGACGATATCGTCCAATAGTGGGCGATATCATCAATTACATGAAATTGAACTTTAAGTTGCATTATTAATTACTGAATTGTTTATTAATGATTGTTTATTGTTTTGTTGTTTATGTTGCAGAGAGGTTTGCTAAAGAGCAGAGAATGGAAGTATGGAGGATTGAGAGATGACTTGGCCGCTCTGACACAGGCAGAGTGAGATCTGCTAGCACAGGTCAGCTTACAGCATGTGGTGGAGATGCCACAAGTGTCTACGAATATGGGGCTTCTAACAGCCCTAGCAGAGAGATGGTATCCGGGGTCTTCCTGTTTTCGACTACCGATAGGGGAGATGGCTCCCACACTAGAGGATGTATGGAGGATTCTGAGAATCTCCATACAAGGGCGGATGATCACTCCTGTGGCCAATCAGGTCCATGCTATGGGATGGCTGTGCGATGACCCGAGCTTCGCCCTAGAGAAGGGTGAAGTTAATATCGAGGCACTGCGCCAGATGCCTAGGGCATCTAGACTCACACGGGTACTTGCTGGAGTGGTTGGTGGACTTCTGTTGTGCCACCAGAGCCGGTGCAGGGTGCCATGGATGCTCACAGATGTGATCTACGATATGCGAGACCTTGGGTACAGTTTTTGTTGGGGCAGCTATGTGCTATGCCAATTGTACAGGATCTTGTATGGGGTCGTGTACAAGGGCGGCCGATGTCTGGTCATGACATCGCTCCTACAGGTTTGGTGCTGGGAGCACATTGTAGTGCAGAGGTCGGTAGGGCTTCCACTGATAGGGATAGATGGGGAGAGGCCCCGAGTCTTCTACTGGTGGCTTCAGAGAGGGTCACAGCGGCGGATCGACCTACCGATGTCCCGGAGGCTACTGGATGACTTGGTCCCGGACCAGATCGCCTGTATACCATGGAGAGGGCACCCAGGGTGGGTCGAGGATGGACAAGAGCTGGCTCGCATCAGGTGAGTCTGCTGGCTACAGATGGAGAGAGGAGAGGTGGAGCTCCACCGCTATGACCGAGTTTTAAGACAGTTCGGTATGCAGTAGGGGATCCCATCTCTGAGGGATTACGAGTTTTCCCTGACTATCCGAGATAACACCACGGTTAGCGGGGCTCCTGACATGTAGCAGTTCTGGAGTCAGGACGTAGATGATGCCCCCATCCAATTAGTGGATGGAGACAACGCAGGGGTAGCCGATGGCTACGATGCCTAGTACGCAGGCATCCGCCCTCCTCGGATGATGAGGGCACAGGGTCTGATCCACGCGATTGTGCGTCGGATAGGGAGGCGACACCAGGCAGCGATAGAGGCGACCCAGGGTCACGGTAGGAGAGAGCAGAGGAGGCCACAGGCATAGGAGTATGTCAAGATATAGATTGTGGCATACCAGTCTAGCTGATGAGATGTACATATATTTGTGATATATATAGGAGATATTTTTGATCATATGACTTATGTCTTGAGTATGTTTATGATGCTTTTATGTTTGATTGATTGATTTGATAATTCATGTAATTATGTCGTTGGAAATATAATAATTTGAATTTCATGCTAAAAAATTTTAAATAAAATAATCTGATGTAACAAAGTGGTTGTATGTGATGCAATGTGATAAAAGATAAAAAAAGACTTCTAACAATAATTTCAAAGGACATTGTCGCTATTATAGACCATTTCATGGAGTCGCTGCTCACTCGGTCGTCAAGCTAATCCCATTTATAGAAATATTGTTAAAAGTAAAAGAGTGCTTAAGAGACTGTCTTAAGACTTTGGTGCAATAATGCAACTGGTGATGATGATGGTTGGTTTGTTTTCAGATTTTCATGAAAAATATTTGTGCATGAAATAATGTTTAAAATGATTTTTTCTAGGCATAAATTCCTAAGTGTGATAAGATTTTTGAATAATTCCTTAGGAATTATACCATCATTGCAAAGTTGAAGGTTGACATAATGACAGAAAATAGTGAAAAAAATGGGTTTGCTTTTGAAAAGGCATAATTTGTGTAACATAAAATGAAGTCATATGGTTTTTATGATTTTTGATAAATGGGGAATAAAAATTGTTACAATGGTTTGCGCTAGGCATAGAATATGTAGGTATAAATTTATACCATCATCGCGAAAATCCAAAAAAAGATAGTTGTATTGCAAGGTTGATTTTTGATGAACAGAAAATATGAAAAGGAGGACTTGTGCTAGGCATAAAATTCCAATTTTGGTTTTGGAACTATACCATCGTCGCTAAAGTCAATCAGATATATATGTATATGTTTTGATTGTATAGTTTGAAAGAAATTTTTGATTTTTTTTTTGTTATATAGTTGTCTTTGTGATAAACAACTGTACTTGATTTATTCCAAACAAGTTGCAAAAATAATATTTCAAATTATTTTAAAGACAAAAGTTAGATTTATAAGGAATCCCATGTGCATATGTGAATTCAATTCCGATATTGATTTATCATAATGATACACAAAATCTCTCAAATACAAATGTGTGTGCAATTGCATTGTTCATTTACTAGTTTTGAGCAAGATACTATGATACAAGTGATTTGAAGAAACCAAATAAATGTTCATTAACCATGATGTAGATGCATATAACCATATTAGACTACTATGTAGGTCGGATTATCAAGAGCTAGCTAATCCATAAGCAGACATAGGTCTGTACAAAATAAGGTCGCTAATGTGACAGACATATCACCACGCTAGGAGTTACCCAAGGCCAAGCAGGTTGGGCACAAACCACCCGTTATGGGGCTTACCTCACAGTTTTCGAATAATTGAGAATTCTAGGGATTCAAGCTCATCAACCCTTCTTTTCTTTTCAAAGGGTAGGGAAAGGGATTTTATTGCTTTTTTGCTTTCTTTTGAACTTTGTATTATTTTATTTTATTTTGTATTTCTTTTGCGTGATAATGCATGGAACATTGTTGTAATGATATAAAAGAACATTTTGCTTTTCTCTTTTTCTTGAACTTTTCTTTTCTGTTTCTTTTTCTTTGCTAGGGATACTTGCTCAGATTAGCTGTAGAGCAAGGGATTTTTATTCTGGGTAGGGGTGAGCTTGTACTTTTGCCAATTCTCAAAGATTCTAGACCATGTGCATGATAGGATAGCAGGGAAACTTTTCACTCAAGAAATCACTTCTACTATGTAGCAAAACATGGAAATTACAAATATTAAACTTTATTGTGAAATATGTGCTTGGTTTAAGTAAATAACAAGATCAATTCTCTATGCTCAAACTTTATTTAATTTGAATTTTGTGGACTTTGATATAAGAGAGATTAGTAATCATGCCAGATAAAATCAAGATATTTATTTTTGTGAGTGTGCAAGTGAGGGATTCCAAATAAAGGCTAATTTATCCAGAATAATTTGAAACATATAACTGCAATAATTGTAAGAAAATATATAAGAAATTTTTGAGAAGTTTGGAGAATGTTGACTCTCTCTTTCTTCATTATTTTGTTTTGGTTTCGAAAGAGTCAAGCATATAGCTGTTTTTATATTTTTATTTTTATTTTTGTGTTTGAGCAAAAAATTTAACAACTTCCTTAAATAAATGCAATAGATAGTTTTTGAAGTTTTTTGGAGATTTATGAATGTTTTTGGTGTTTTGAATTAATTGAAAGAAATATAAGATAGTAATTTTGAACAAATATATATACATGGATGAAATGACCAAATTTATGCATAGTAACGTTTAAGATGCAAAATATTCATGGTTTCTTTAAGTTCTTTACCATCTAACGTAGATAATTTGTATGCCCCTGATTCAAATTTAGCTGTAATAATGTATGGTCCGATCCAGTTGGGCTCAAATTTACCTTTAAGTTCCTTAGTTGCATTTGTATTTTTTTTATTTTCTTTTAAAACAAGGTCGTCGATCTCAAAGGATCGATGACGAACTTTCTTGGCATATGATCTTTTTAGCTTGTTTTGGTAGGCACGGAGATGCTCCAAAGCATTGATGCGTTTTTCATCTAGGAGTTTCAGCTGACTGAGTCTGCCAGCATGATATTCATCTCCTACTTCGGTATCTTGAAGTAGCAAAGCCAAATAAGGAACTTCTAATTCAAATGGAAAAACTGCTTCAGCACCGTAAACCAAAACAAATGGTGAAGTTCCCGTGGGGGTTCGAACACTAGTTCGATAAGTCCACAAGGCTGGATATAACTGGATGTGCCAGTCATGACCAGTTTTATTGACTAACCTTTTGAGAATTTTGATTAGGGTTTTGTTAGATGCTTCGCTTGACCATTACCCCGAGGATAATAGGGAGTGGACCAGCGGTGTTGAATCTTGTATTTTTGGCATAATTTTTTAACATCTTTATTTTTGAAGCAAGTGCCATTATCAGAAATGAGATTGGCAGGAATTCCGAACCTACAAATGATTTGATTAAAAATGAATTTAGAGACCTGTGAGCCAGTGTAGGAAGCTAAAGGCATAGCTTCAACCCACTTCGTGAAATACTCAGTGGTAGTTATGATGAACTTGTGTCCGTCATATGACACAGGATTGATTTTGCCAATAATGTCCAAGCCCCATTTAGAAAAGTGCCAAGGAGATGAAATAGCCTGCAGCTCTTGTGCAGGCGCATGGACAAGGTCAGCATGCTTTTGACACTTGTCACAATGGTGCACATACTCGTGTGCATCAGTTTCCATGGTAGGCCAAAAATATCCTATCCGAAGGAGCTTTTTAGCAATGATGCTACCACTAAAGTGTCCTCCACAAGATCCATCGTGGACTTCACGCAAGGCTAGTTTAGACTCTTCTAAGTTTAGACATCTTAATAGGATACCTTCAAAAGATCTCCTATACAAAGTATTACCAATTATTACAAATCGACTTGCTCGTCGCCGTAATAACCGACACTGGTTTCTATCAGAATTATCAGGGAAAGTCCCATTTTGGAGAAAATCAAATATGTCTCGTGTACCAAGGTGCGAGGAGTAGTTTCATTGATTAGAAACACATCCAAAGGCTCTAAGCAGGATTTATTTGAAGCGGGCTCCTGGAGTCGGCAAATAATGATAGTCGCATACTCGTCATCTAACTCCAAGGGCAGGAGAGATGCAGCGGCGGCCATAGCATCAGCTGCATGGTTGCTAGTTTGAGGAATGGCTTCCAAGGTGACTTGATCAAACAAGGACATTAGTTGTAAAACATAGGCCTTATATGGGCGAAGTTTATCATCTCTAGTTTGATAAACTTCATTAATTTGGTTTATAACCAATTTGGAATCCCCAAAAACTAAGAGGTTTTTAATTTTGAGTGCTAAAGCAGCTCGTAATCCAAGGATTAGAGCTTCATACTTAGCAATATTGTTGGTGCAAGCAAAGGTCAATTTGAAGGACAGAGGAATAAGATGTTTTTGCAAAGATATTAAAATAATACCCGCACTGACCCCCACTCATGCATCGGGCTCCATCAAAGTATAAGGACCATTGTTCAACAAGGTCTACCTCTAATTGACATACATGCTTAGCCAAAAAATGTATGTCATTGCTAAATATGATCCCTTAAGATATCTCATGAGTCAACCTTATTTATCGGGTTGCACAGCCAAGTGGGTTCTTGCTCTAAGCAAGTTTGATCTCACATTCATAGGACATAAGTCTATTAAGGGTCAAATCATAGCAGATCAATTAGCTGCTGCACCCTTAGAGTCTATTCATCCCCTCATTATCGAGCTGACGAATTTGTCAGAGACCTGCAAGACAGAAAACAAATGCAAAATACAAGAAGTCCTACTCGTGCTAACAGAGGCAAATTACAAACAAATAATAAAATGAATACTAAGCAATAGTTTAAAACAACAATCCTAGCAAATTTCTATATTTTAACAACAAATCATGAACTTAGTGTGCAATCTGAGCTAAATGGGTGAACTCCAAATGCAAAATAATATAAAAACTAAGTAAATGATCTAATTTGCAGCATAAAATGACAAAGAAAAGGTTGAGAAAAGCAAACTCCAGGCACTGATTGCCTCGATGTGGACTGTAGTTGAGATCGTCTCGCATCAGTACGAAATCGTCTCGCATTTGACGGGATCGCCTCCGATCTGAATAGGTTCGTCGGCGACGATGGATGCTGGCTCCGGCTAAAAATCAGTGATGTACCTGCAACAAAATTGCTATGGGACTAGTGCAAAAGCAAGATTAGGATGTTTTGACGCAGAGGGAATCACTTTGTAGAAAATTTCAGCCAGGGGTTGGGGATGGAAAATCCTAGAGATTAAATAGGCTTAGGGGGAGTAGTTAGGAGGTTGGAGATCATCCCAATTTGGGAGATCTCCAACGGGGGAGGGTCCCAACGACGCAGACACGCTTCTGCCCAGATTGGAGACTCGTTGGAACAAATTCCAACTTTACAAATTCAGTTTTGCGACAAGATCGTCCGGACGTCCTAGTCCAGACGAAATCGTCAAATCGGGGCGATATCGTCCGATCGGTGACGATATCGTCAAACGGTCAAAACAACCTCTAAAAATGGTGTGGAAAAGGGGGAAACGGATTACCCGTGGTTAACGAGCGGTTTGGGAGGTTAAATTTGAATTTGAAATTATTTACTAAGGTGAATATAATTTTTATAATTTTACTGAGCCAATTTTAGGGTGCTACATTTTGCCCCCTCTTTAGCTAATTTTTCGAAGAAAATGCGTTAAAGATGAGTTCTTCTCGATCTACGAGAAAGCAAAAAAAAAAAATATACCCATTTTTAGGCGACGATTCTTGGTCGAATCGTATGATAGCTTACTATGGTGCCCCCTCCGTGTTTTTACCCAAATTGAACGTTTGAGGTAAAAACACGGAAAAGCAAAATTATTTTTGAATTATTTTGAATAAAATTAAGAAAAATAGGGTAAAACCCTAATTCATTGTTACTGTTCATTTTTACTATTTTTAGAGCTCTGAAGCAAAAAAAATGGTGGAGACGACGCACAGATCAGCAGAGGTCCAGTGTGGTCTACGGGTAAGGGTCTAGATTTAACTAGAACTGATTTAATTTGATGTTTACATGCTTTGTAGATAATTTATAGGTGAATTTTGAGCATCGCGACCATTTTTGGCCGTCGACGTCGTCGGGACGAAATCGTCCCGAGTTCGACGAAATCATCTCAATTTCGGTAATTTCGTCCAAGGGTGAAATCGGCGAAAGGGAGATGATTTCGTCAAATTAGAGACGATTTCGGCTATGGAAATCGGAGATGATTATGCTCAAATTTGGGACGATATCGTCCAATAGTGGGCGATATCATCAATTACATGAAATTGAATTTTAAGTTGCATTATTAATTACTGAATTTTTTATTAATGATTGTTTATTGTTTTGTTGTTTATGTTGCAGAGAGGTTTGCTAAAGAGCAGAGAATGGAAGTATGGAGGATTGAGAGATGACTTGGCCGCTCTGACACAGGCAGAGCGATATCTGCTAGCACAGGTCGGCTTACAGCATGTGGCGAAGATGCCACAAGTGTCTACGAATATGGGGCTTCTAACAGCCCTAGCAGAGAGATGGTATCCGGGGTCTTCCTGTTTTCGACTACCGATAGGGGAGATGCCTCCAACACTAGAGGATGTATGGAGGATTCTGAGAATCTCCATACAAGGGCGGATGATCACTCCTATGGCCAATCAGGTCCATGCTATGGGATGGCTGTGCAGTGACTCGAGCTTCACCCTAGAGAAGGGCGAAGTTAATATCGAGGAACTACGCCAGATGCCTAGGGCATCTAGACTCACACGGGTACTTGCTGGAGTGGTTGGTGGACTTCTGTTGTGCCACCAGAGCAGGTGCAGGGTGCCATGGATGCTCACAGATGTGATCTACGATATGCGAGACCATGGGTACGCTTTTCTCTGGGGCAGCTATGTACTATGCCAATTGTACAGGATCTTGTATGGGGTCGTGTACAAGGGCGGCCGATGTCTGGTCATGACATCGCTCCTACAGGTTTGGTGCTGGGAGCACATTGTAGTGCAGAGGTCGGTAGGGCTTCCACTGATAGGGATAGATGGGGAGAGGCCCCGAGTCTTCTATTGGTGGCTTCAGAGAGGGTCACAGCGGCGGATCGACCTACCGATGTCCCGGAGGCTACTGGATGACTTGGTCCCGGACCAGATCGCCTGGATACCATGGAGGGGGCACCCAGGGTGGGTCGAGGATGGACAAGAGCTGGCTCGCATCAGGTGAGTCTGCTGGCTACGAATGGAGAGAGGAGAGGTGGAGCTCCACCGCTATGACCGAGTTTTGAGACAATTCGGTATGCAGCAGGGGATCCCATCTCTGAGGGATTACGAGTTTTCTCGGACTATCCGGGATAACACCACGGTTAGCGGGGCTCCTGACATGCAGCAGTTCTGGAGTCAGGACGCAGATGATGCCCCCATCCAGTTAGTGGATTGAGACGATGCAGGGGTAGCCGATGGCTACGATGCCTAGTACGCAGGCATTCGCCCTCCTCGGATGATGAGGGCACAGGGTCTGATCCACGCGGTTGTGCATCAGATAGGGAGGCGATGCCAGGCATCGATAAAGGCGGCCCAGGGTCACGGTAGGAGAGAGCAAAGGAGGCCACAGGCATAGGAGTATATCAAGATATAGATTGTGGCATACCAGTCTAGCTGATGAGATGTACATATATTTGTGATATATATAGGAGATATTTTTGATCATATGACTTATGTCTTGAGTATGTTTATGATGCTTTTATGTTTGATTGATTGATTTGATAATTCATGTAATTATGTCATTGGAAATATAATAATTTGAATGTCATGCTAAAAAAATTTAAATAAAATAATCTGATGTAACAAAGTGGTTGTATGTGATGCAATGTGATAAAAGATAAAAAGAGACTTCTAACAATAATTTCAAAGGACATTGTCGCTATTATAGACCATTTCATGGAGTCGCTGCTCACTCGGTCGTCAAGATAATCCCATTTATAGAAATATTGTTAAAAGTAAAAGAGTGCTTAAGAGACTGTCTTAAGACTTTGGTGCAATAATGCAACTGGTGATGATGATGGTTGGTTTGTTTTCAGATTTTCATGAAAAATATTTGTGCATGAAATAATGTTTAAAATGATTTTTGCTAGGCATAAATTCCTAAGTGTGATAAGATTTTTGAATAATTCCTTAGGAATTATACCATCATTGCAAAGTTGAAGGTTGACATAATGACAGAAAATAGTGAAAAAAATGGGTTTGCTTTTGAAAAGGCATAATTTGTGTAACATAAAATGAAGTCATATGGTTTTTATGATTTTTGATAAATGGGGAATAAAAATTGTTACAATGGTTTGCGCTAGGCATAGAATATGTAGGTATAAATTTATACCATCATCGCGAAAATCCAAAAAAAGATAGTTTTATTGCAAGGTTGATTTTTGATGAACAGAAAATATGAAAAGGAGGACTTGTGCTAGGCATAAAATTCCAATTTTGGTTTTGTAACTATACCATCGTCGCTAAAGTCAATCAGATATATATGTATATGTTTTGATTGTATAGTTTGAAAGAAATTTTTGATTTTTTTTTTTTTTTTGTTATATAGTTGTCTTTGTGATAAACAACTGTACTTGATTTATTCCAAACAAGTTGCAAAAATAATATTTCAAATTATTTTAAAGACAAAAGTTAGATTTATAAGGAATCCCATGTGCATATGTGAATTCAGTTCCGATCTTGATTTATCATAATGATACACAAAATCTCTCAAATACAAATGTGTGTGCAATTGCATTGTTCATTTACTAGTTTTGAGCAAGATACTATGATACAAGTGATTTGAAGAAACCAAATAAATGTTCATTAACCATGATATAGATGCATATAACCATATTAGACTACTATGTAGGTCGGATTATCAAGAGCTAGCTAATCCATAAGCAGACATAGGTCTCGTACAAAAGAAGGTCGCTAATGTGACGGACATATCGCCACGCTAGGAGTTACCCAAGGCCAAGCAGGTTGGGCACAAACCACCTGTTATGGGGCTTACCTCACAGTTTTCGAATAATTGAGAATTCTAGGGATTCAAGCTCATCAACCCTTCTTTTCTTTTCAAAGGGTAGGGAAAGGGATTTTATTGCTTTTTTGCTTTCTTTTGAACTTTGTATTATTATTATTTTTTTTGTATTTCTTTTGCGTGATAATGCATGGAACATTGTTGTAATGATATAAAAGAACATTTTGCTTTTCTCTTTTTCTTGAACTTTTCTTTTCTTTTTCTTTTTCTTTGCTAGGGATACTTGCTCGGATTAGCTGTAGAGCAAGGGATTTTTATTCTGGGTAGGGGTGAGCTTGTCCTTTTGCCAATTCTCAAATATTCTAGACCATGTGCATGATAGGATAGCAGGGAAACTTTTCACTCAAGAAATCACTTCTACTATGTAGCAAAACATGGAAATTACAAATATTAAACTTTATTGTGAAAGATGTGCTTGGTTTAAGTAAATAACAAGATCAATTCTCTATGCTCAAACTTTATTTAATTTGAATTTTGTGGACTTTGATATAAGAGAGATTAGTAATCATGCCAGATAAAATCAAGATATTTATTTTTGTGAGTGTGCAAGTGAGGGATTCCAAATAAAGGCTAATTTATCCGAATAATTTGAAACATATAACTCGCAATAATTGTAAGAAAATATATAAGAAATTTTTGAGAAGTTTGGAGAATGTTGACTCTCTCTTTCTTCATTATTTTGTTTTGGTTTCGAAAGAGTCAAGCATATAGTCTGTTTTTATATTTTTATTTTTATTTTTGTGTTTGAGCAAAAAATTTAACAACTTCCTTAAATAAATGC
Source organism: Wollemia nobilis (assembly GCA_028583015.1). Lineage (NCBI taxonomy): Eukaryota > Viridiplantae > Streptophyta > Pinopsida > Araucariales > Araucariaceae > Wollemia > Wollemia nobilis. The sequence goes on from JAQPPZ010000863.1 coordinate 2,310,183, forward strand.
AATAGATAGTTTTTGAAGTTTTTTGGAGATTTATGAATGTTTTTGGTGTTTTGAATTAATTGAAAGAAATATAAGATAGTAATTTTGAACAAATATATATACATGGATGAAATGACCAAATTTATGCATAGTAACGTTTAAGATGCAAAATATTCATGTTTTCTTTAAGTTCTTTACCATCTAACGTAGATAATTTGTATGCCCCTGATTCAAATTTAGCTGTAATAATGTATGGTCCGAGCCAGTTGGGCTCAAATTTACCTTTAAGTTCCTTAGTTGCATTTGTATTTTTTTGATTTTCTTTTAAAACAAGGTCGTCGATCTCAAAGGATCGATGACGAACTTTCTTGGCATATGATATTTTTAGCTTGTTTTGGTAGGCACGGAGATGCTCCAAAGCATTGATGCGTTTTTCATCTAGGAGTTCCAGTGACTGAGTCTGCCAGCATGATATTCATCTCCTACTTCGGTATCTTGAAGTAGCGAGCCAAAGAAGGAACTTCTAATTCAAATGGAAAAACCGCTTCAGCACCGTAAACCAAAACAAATGGTGAAGTTCCCGTGGGGGTTCGAACACTAGTTCGATAAGCCCACAAGGCTGGATATAACTGGATGTGCCAGTCATGACCAGTTTTATTGACTAACCTTTTGAGAATTTTGATTAGGGTTTTGTTAGATGCTTCTGCTTGACCATTACCCTGAGGATAATAGGGAGTGGACCAGCGGTGTTGAATCTTGTATTTTTGGCATAATTTTTTAACATCTTTATTTTTGAAGCAAGTGCCATTATCAGAAATGAGATTGGCAGGAATTCCGAACCTACAAATGATTTGATTAAAAATGAATTTAGAGACCTGTGAGCCACTGTAGGAAGCTAAAGGCATAGCTTCAACCCACTTCGTGAAATACTCAGTGGCAGTTATGATGAACTTGTGTCCGTCATATGACACAGGATTGATTTTGCCAATAATGTCCAAGCCCCATTTAGAAAAGGGCCAAGGAGATGAAATAGCCTGTAGCTCTTGTGCAAGCGCATGGACAAGGTCAGCATGCTTTTGACACTTGTCGCAATGGTGCACATACTCGTGTGCATCAGTTTCCATGGTAGGCCAAAAATATCCTATCCGAAGGAGCTTTTTAGCAATGATGCTACCACTAAAGTGTCCTCCACAAGATCCATCGTGGACTTCACGCAAGGCTAGTTTAGACTCTTCTAAGTTTAGACATCTTAATAGGATACCTTCAAAAGATCTCCTATACAAAGTATTACCAATTATTACAAATCGACTTGCTCGTCGTCGTAATAACCGACACTGGTTTCTATCAGAATTATCAGGGAAAGTCCCATTTTGGAGAAAATCAAATATGTCTGTGTACCAAGGTGCAGGAGTAGTTTCATTGATTAGAAACACATCCAAAGGCTCTAAGCAGGATTTATTTGAAGCGGGCTCCTGGAGTCGGCAAATAATGATAGTCGCATACTCGTCATCTAACTCCAAGGGCAGGAGAGATGCAGCGGCGGCCATAGCATCAGCTGCATGGTTGCTAGTTCGAGGAATGGCTTCCAAGGTGACTTGATCAAACAAGGACATTAGTTGTAAAACATAGGCCTTATATGGGCGAAGTTTATCATCTTTGGTCTGATAAAATTCATTAATTTGGTTTATAACCAATTTGGAATCCCCAAAAACTAAGAGGTTTTTAATTTTGAGTGCTAAAGCAGCTCGTTATCCAAGGATTAGAGCTTCATACTTAGCAATATTGTTGGTGCAAGCAAAGGTCAATTTGAAGGACAGAGGAATAAGATGTTTTTGCAAAGATATTAAAATAATACCCGCACTCGCCCCACTCATGCATCGGGCTCCATCAAAGTATAAGGACCATTGTTCAACAAGGTCTACCTCTAATTGACATACATGCTTAGCCAAAAAATGTATGTCATTGCTAAATATGATCCCTTAAGATATCTTATGAGTCAACCTTATTTATCGGGTCGCACAGCCAAGTGGGTTCTTGCTCTAAGCGAGTTTGATATCACATTCATAGGACATAAGTCTATTAAGGGTCAAATCATAGCAGATCAATTAGCTGTTGCACCCTTAGAGTCTATTCATCCCCTCATTATCGAGCTGACGAATTCGTCAGAGACCTGCAAGACAGAAAACAAATGCAAAATACAAGAAGTCCTACTGTGCTAACAGAGGCAAATTACAGCAAATAATAAAATGAATACTAAGCAATAGTTTAAAACAGCAATCCTAGCAAATTTCTATATTTTAACAACAAATCATGAACTTAGTGTGCAATCTGATCTAAATGGGTGAACTCCAAATGCAAAATAATATAAACACTGAGTAAATGATCTAATTTGTAGCATAAAATGACAAAGAAAAGGTTGAGAAAAGCAAACTCCAAGCATTGATTGCCTCGATGTGGACTGCAGTTGAGATCGTCTCGCATCAGTACGAAATCGTCTCGCATTTGACGGGATCGCCTCCGATCTGAATAGGTTCGTCGGCTACGATGGATGCTGGCTTCGGCTGAAAATCAGTGATGTACCTGCAACAAAATTGCTATGGGACTAGTGCAAAAGCAAGATTAGGATGTTTTGACGCAGAGGGAATCACTTTGTAGAAAATTTCAGCCAGGGGTTGGGGAGGGAAAATCCTAGAGATTAAATAGGCTTAGGGGGAGTAGTTAGGAGGTTGGAGATCATCCCAATTTTGGAGATCTCCAATGGGGGAGGGTCCCAACGACGCAGACACGCTTCTGCCCAGATTGGAGACTCGTTGGAACAAATTCCAACTTTACAAATTCAGTTTTGCGACAAGATCGTCTGGACGTCCTAGTCCAGACGAAATCGTCAAATGCGGGCGATATCGTCTGATCGGCGAAGATATCGTCAAACGGTCAAAACAACCTCTAAAAATGGTGTGGAAAAGGGGGAAACGAATTACCCGTCGGTTAACGGGCGGTTTGGGAGGTTAAATTTGAATTTGAAATTATTTACTAAGGTGAATATAATTTTTATAATTTTACTGAGCCAATTTTAGGGTGCTACATTTTGCCCCCTCTTTAGCTAATTTTTCGAAGAAAATGCGTTAAAGATGAGTTCTTCTCGATCTACGAGAAAGAAGAAAAAAAATATATACCCATTTTTAGGCGACGATTCTTGGTCGAATCGTACGATAGCTTACTATGGTGCCCCCTCCGTGTTTTTACCCAAATTGAACGTTTGAGGTAAAAACACGGAAAAGCAAAATTATTTTTGAATTATTTTGAATAAAATTAAGAAAAATAGGGTAAAACCCTAATTCATTGTTACTGTTCATTTTTACTATTTTTAGAGCTCTGAAGCAAAAAAAATGGTGGAGACGACGCACAGATCAGCAGAGGTCCGGTGTGGTCTACGGGTAAGGGTCTAGATTTAACTAGAACTGATTTAATTTGATGTTTACATGCTTTGTAGATAATTTATAGGTGAATTTTGAGCATCGCGGCCATTTTTGGCCGTCGACGTCGTCGGGACGAAATCGTCCCGAGTTCGACAAAATCATCTCAATTTCGGTAATTTCGTCCAAGGGTGAAATCGGCGAAAGGGAGATGATTTCGTCAAATTAGAGATGATTTCGGCTTGCGAAATCGGAGATGATTATGCTCAAATTTGGTACGATATCGTCCAATAGTGGGCGATATCATCAATTACATGAAATTGAACTTTAAGTTGCATTATTAATTACTGAATTTTTTATTAATGATTGTTTATTGTTTTGTTGTTTATGTTGCAGAGAGGTTTGCTAAAGAGCAGAGAATGGAAGTATGGAGGATTGAGAGATGACTTGGCCGCTCTGACACAGGCAGAGCGAGATCTGCTAGCACAGGTCGGCTTACAACATGTGGCAGAGATGCCACAAGTGTCTACGAATATGGGGCTTCTAACAGCCCTAGCAGAGAGATGGTATCCGGGGTCTTCCTGTTTTCGACTACCGATAGGGGAGATGGCTCCCACACTAGAGGATGTATGGAGGATTCTGAGAATCTCCATACAAGGGCGGATGATCACTCCTATGGCCAATCAGGTCCATGCTATGGGATGGCTGTGCGGTGACTCGAGCTTCACCCTAGAGAAGGGCGAAGTTAATATCGAGGCACTGCGCCAGATGCCTGGGGCATCTAGACTCACACGGGTACTTGCTGGAGTGGTTGGTGGACTTTTGTTGTGCCACCAGAGCGGGTGCAGGGTGCCATGGATGCTCACAGATGTGATCTATGATATGCGGGACCATGGGTACAGTTTTTGCTGGGGCAGCTATGTGCTATGCCAATTGTACAAGATCTTGTATGGGGTCATGTACAAGGGCGGTCGATGTCTGGTCATGACATCGCTCCTACAGGTTTGGTGCTGGGAGCACATTGCAGTGCAGAGGTCGGTAGGGCTTCCACTGATAGGGATAGATGGGGAGAGGCCCCGAGTCTTCTACTTGTGGCTTCAGAGAGGGTCACAGCGATGGATCGACCTACCGATGTCCCGGAGGCTACTAGATGACTTGGTCTCGGACCAGATCGCCTGGATACCATGGAGAGGGCACCCAGGGTGGGTCGAGGATGGACAAGAGCTGGCTCGCATCAGGTGAGTCTGCTGGCTACGAATGGAGAGAGGAGAGGTGGAGCTCCACCGCTATGACCGAGTTTTGAGACAGTTCGGTATGCAGCAGGGGATCCCATCTCTGAGGGATAACGAGTTTTCCCGGACTATCCGGGATAACACCATGGTTAGCGGGGCTCCTGACATGCAGCAGTTTTGGAGTCAGGATGCAGATGATGCCCCCATCCAGTTAGTGGATGGAGACGATGCAGGGGTAGCCTGTGGCTACGATGCCTAGTACGCAGGCATCCGCCCTCCTCAGATGATGAGGGCATAGGGTCTGATCCACGCGGTTGTGCGTCAGATAGGGAGGCGACGCCAGGCAGCGATAGAGGCGGCCCAGGGTCACGGTAGGAGAGAGCAGAGGAGGCCACAGACATAGGAGTATGTCAAGATATAGATTGTGGCATACCAGTCTAGCTGATGAGATGTACATATATTTGTGATATATATAGGAGATATTTTTGATCATATGACTTATGTCTTGAGTATGTTTATGATGCTTTTATGTTTGATTGATTGATTTGATAATTCATGTAATTATGTCGTTGGAAATATAATAATTTGAATGTCATGCTAAAAAATTTTAAATAAAATAATCTGATGTAACAAAGTGGTTGTATGTGATGCAATGTGATAAAAGATAGATAGAGACTTCTAACAATAATTTCAAAGGACATTGTCGCTATTATAGACCATTTCATGGAGTCGCTGCTCACTCGGTCGTCAAGCTAATCCCATTTATAGAAATATTGTTAAAAGTAAAAGAGTGCTTAAGAGACTGTCTTAAGACTTTGGTGCAATAATGCAACTGGTGATGATGATGGTTGGTTTGTTTTCAGATTTTCATGAAAAATATTTGTGCATGAAATAATGTTTAAAATGATTTTTGCTAGGCATAAATTCCTAAGTGTGATAAGATTTTTGAATAATTCCTTAGGAATTATACCATCATTGCAAAGTTGAAGGTTGACATAATGACAGAAAATAGTGAAAAAAATGGGTTTGCTTTTGAAAAGGCATAATTTGTGTAACATAAAATGAAGTCATATGGTTTTTATGATTTTTGATAAATGGGGAATAAAAATTGTTACAATGGTTTGCGCTAGGCATAGAATATGTAGGTATAAATTTATACCATCATCGCGAAAATCCAAAAAAAGATAGTTTTATTGCAAGGTTGATTTTTGATGACCAGAAAATATGAAAAGGAGGACTTGTGCTAGGCATAAAATTCCAATTTTGGTTTTGGAACTATACCATCGTCGCTAAAGTCAATCAGATATATATGTATATGTTTTGATTGTATAGTTTGAAAGAAATTTTTTTTTTTTTTTTTTTTATATAGTTGTCTTTGTGATAAACAACTGTACTTGATTTATTCCAAACAAGTTGCAAAAATAATATTTCAAATTATTTTAAAGACAAAAGTTAGATTTATAAGGAATCCCATGTGCATATGTGAATTCAGTTTCGATCTTGATTTATCATAATGATACACAAAATCTCTCAAATACAAATGTGTGTGCAATTGCATTGTTCATTTACTAGTTTTGAGCAAGATACTATGATACAAGTGATTTGAAGAAACCAAATAAATGTTCATTAACCATGATGTAGATGCATATAACCATATTAGACTACTATGTAGGTCGGATTATCAAGAGCTAGCTAATCCATAAGCGAGACATAGGTCCGTACAAAAGAAGGTCGCTAATGTGACGGACATATCGCCACGCTAGGAGTTACCCAAGGCCAAGCAGGTTGGGCACAAACCACCTGTTATGGGGCTTACCTCACAGTTTTCGAATAATTGAGAATTCTAGGGATTCAAGCTCATCAACCCTTCTTTTCTTTTCAAAGGGTAGGGAAAGGGATTTTATTGCTTTTTTGCTTTCTTTTGAACTTTGTATTATTTTATTTTTTTTTGTATTTCTTTTGCGTGATAATGCATGGAACATTGTTGTAATGATATAAAAGAACATTTTGCTTTTCTCTTTTTCTTGAACTTTTCTTTTTTGTTTCTTTTTCTTTGCTAGGGATACTTGCTCGGATTAGTTGTAGAGCAAGGGATTTTTATTCTGGGTAGGGGTGAGCTTGTACTTTTGCCAATTCTCAAAGATTCTAGACCATGTGCATGATAGGATAGCAGGGGAAACTTTTCACTCAAGAAATCACTTCTACTATGTAGCAAAACATGGAAATTACAAATATTAAACTTTATTGTGAAAGATGTGCTTGGTTTAAGTAAATAACAAGATCAATTCTCTATGCTCAAACTTTATTTAATTTGAATTTTGTGGACTTTGATATAAGAGAGATTAGTAATCATGCCAGATAAAATCAAGATATTTATTTTTGTGAGTGTGCAAGTGAGGGATTCCAAATAAAGGCTAATTTATCCGAATAATTTGAAACATATAACCGCAATAATTGTAAGAAAATATATAAGAAATTTTTGAGAAGTTTGGAGAATGTTGACTCTCTCTTTCTTCATTATTTTATTTTGGTTTCGAAAGAGTCAAGCATATAGTTGTTTTTATATTTTTATTTTTATTTTTGTGTTTGAGCAAAAAATTTAACAACTTCCTTAAATAAATGCAATAGATAGTTTTTGAAGTTTTTTGGAGATTTATGAATGTTTTTGGTGTTTTGAATTAATTGAAAGAAATATAAGATAGTAATTTTGAACAAATATATATACATGGATGAAATGACCAAATTTATGCATAGTAACGTTTAAGATGCAAAATATTCATGGTTTCTTTAAGTTCTTTACCATCTAACGTAGATAATTTGTATGCCCTCGATTCAAATTTAGTCTGTAATAATGTATGGTCCGAGCAGCTTGGGCTCAAATTTACCTTTAAGTTCCTTAGTTGCATTTGTATTTTTTTGATTTTCTTTTAAAACAAGGTCGTCGATCTCAAAGGATCGATGACGAACTTTCTTGGCATATGATCTTTTTAGCTTGTTTTGGTAGGCACGGAGATGCTCCAAAGCATTGATGCGTTTTTCATCTAGGAGTTCCAGCTGACTGAGTCTGCCAGCATGATATTCATCTCCTACTTCGGTATAATTAAGTAGCAGATCCAAAGAAGGAACTTCTAATTCAAATGGAAAAACTGCTTCAGCACCGTAAACCAAAACAAATGGTGAAGTTCCCGTGGGGGTTCGAACACTAGTTCGATAAGCCCACAAGGCTGGATATAACTGGATGTGCCAGTCATGACCAGTTTTATTGACTAACCTTTTGAGAATTTTGATTAGGGTTTTGTTAGATGCTTCTGCTTGACCATTACCCTGAGGATAATAGGGAGTGGACCAGCGGTGTTGAATCTTGTATTTTTGGCATAATTTTTTAACATCTTTATTTTTGAAGCAAGTGCCATTATCAAAAATGAGATTGGCAGAATTCGAACCTACAAATGATTTGATTAAAAATGAATTTAGAGACCTATGAGCCGATGTAGGAAGCTAAAGGCATAGCTTCAACCCACTTCGTGAAATACTCAGTGGCAGTTATGATGAACTTGTGTCCGTCATATGACACAGGATTGATTTTGCCAATAATGTCCAAGCCCCATTTAGAAAAGGGCCAAGGAGATGAAATAGCCTACAGCTCTTGTGCAAGCGCATGGACAAGGTAAGCATGCTTTTGACACTTGTCGCAATGGTGCACATACTCGTGTGCATCGGTTTCCATGTTAGGCCAAAAATATCCTATCCGAAGGAGCTTTTTAGCAATGATGCTACCACTAAAGTGTCCTCCACAAGATCCATCGCGGACTTCACGCAAGGCTAGTTTAGACTCTTCTAAGTTTAGACATCTTAATAGGATACCTTCAAAAGATATCCTATACAAAGTATTACCAATTATTACAAATTGACTTGCTCGTCGCCGTAATAATCGACACTGGTTTCTATCAGAATTATCAGGGAAAGTCCCATTTTGGAGAAAATAAAATATGTCTGTGTACCAAGGTGCAGGAGTAGTTTCATTGATTAGAAACACATCCAAAGGCTCTAAGCAGGATTTATTTGAAGTGGGCTCCTGGAGTCAACAAATAATGATAGTCGCATACTCGTCATCTAACTCCAAGGGCAGGAGAGATGCAGCGGCGGCCATAGCATTAGCTGCATGGTTGCTAGTTCGAGGAATGGCTTCCAAGGTGACTTGATCAAAAAAGGACATTAGTTGTAAAACATAGGCCTTATATGGGCAAATTTTATCATCTCTGGTCTGATAAACTTCATTAATTTGGTTTATAACCAATTTGGAATCCCCAAAAACTAAGAGGTTTTTAATTTTGAGTGCTAAAGCAGCTCTTTATCCAAGGATTAGAGCTTCATACTTAGCAATATTGTTGGTGCAAGCAAAGGTCAATTTGAAGGACAGAGGAATAAGATGTTTTTGCAAAGATATTAAAATAATACCCACACCAGCCCCACTCATGCATCGGGCTCCATCAAAGTATAAGGACCATTGTTCAACAAGGTCTACCTCTAATTGACATACATGCTTAGCCAAAAAATGTATGTCATTGCTAAATATGATCCCTTAAGATATCTTATGAGTCAACCTTATTTATCGGGTCGCACAGCCAAGTGGGTTCTTGCTCTAAGCGAGTTTGATCTCACATTCATAGGACATAAGTCTATTAAGGGTCAAATCATAGTAGATCAATTAGCTGCTGCACCCTTAGAGTCTATTCATCCCCTCATTATCGAGCTGACGAATTCGTCAGAGACCTGCAAGACAGAAAAAGATGCAAAATACAAGAAGTCCTACTGTGCAAACAGAGGCAAATTATACCAAATAGTAGTACGAATACTAACAATATTTAAGAACAGAAATTCAAGCAAATTACTGTACTTTAATGGCAAAATATGATCTTAGTATGCAATCTAGGCTAAATGGGTGAACTCCAAATGCAAAATAATATAAAAACCGAATAAATGATCTAATTTGTAGCATAAAATGACAGGGAAAAAGATGAGAAAAGCAAACTTTAGGCACTGATTGCCTCGATGTGGACTGCAGTCGAGATCGTCTCGCATCAGTATGAAATCGCCTCGAATTTGACAGGATCGCCTCCGATCTGGACAGGTTCGTCGACGACGATGGGTGCTGGCTCCGGTTGAAAAATAATGATGTACCTACAACAAAATTAGTATGGGACTAATGCAAATGCAAGATCAGGATGTTTTAACGCAGAGGGAGTCAATTTGTAGATAATTTCAGCCAGGGGTTGGGGAGGGAAAATCCTAGAGATTAAATAGGCTTAGGGGAGTTGTTGGGAGGTTGGAGATCATCCCAATTTGGGAGATCTCCAACGGGGGAGGGTCCCAACGGTGCAGACACGCTTCTGCCCGTATTGGAGACCCGTTGGAACAGATTCCAACTTTGCAAATTCGGTTTTGCGACAAGATCGTCTGGACGTCCTAGTCCAGACGAAATCGTCCAATATGGGGCGATATCGTCTGATCGGCGACGATATCGTCAAACGGTCAAAACAACCTCTAAAATTGGCGCGGAAAAAGGGGAAACGGAATACCCGGTGGTTAACGGGCGGTTTGGGAGGTTAAATTTGAATTTGAAATTATTTACTAAGGTGAATATAATTTTTATAATTTTACTGCGCCAATTTTAGGGTGCTACATTTTGCCCCCTCTTTAGCGAATTTTTCGAAGAAAATGCGTTAAAGATGAGTTCTTCTCGATCTACGAGAAAGCAAAAAATTATACCCATTTTTAGGCGACGATTCTTGGTCGAATCGTACGACAGCTTACTATGGTGCCCCCTCCGTGTTTTTACCCAAATCGAACGTTTGAGGTAAAAACGCGGAAAAGCAAAATTATTTTTGAATTATTTTGAATAAAATTAAGAAAAATAGGGTAAAACCCTAATTCATTGTTACTGTTCATTTTTACTATTTTTAGAGCTCTGAAGCAAAAAAAAATGGTGGAGACGACGCACAGATCAGCAGAGGTCCGGCGTGGTCTACGGGTAAGGGTCTAGACTCAACTTAGACTGATTTAATTTGAATTTACATGCTTTGTAGGTAGATTTTTAGGTGAATTTTGAGCATCGCGGCCGTTTTTGGCCATCGACGTCGTCGGGACGAAATCGTCTCGATTTCGACGAAATCGTCTCAATTTCGTCAATTTCGCCCAAGGGCGAAATCGGCGAAAGGGGGACGATTTCGTCAATTTAGAGACGATTTCGGCAGGCAAAATCGGAGACGATTATGCTCAAATTTGGGACGATATCGTCCAATAGTGGGCGATATCATCAATTACATGAAATTGATCTTTAAGTTGCATTATTAATTACTGGAATTGTTATTAATGATTGTTTATTGTTTTGTTGTTTATGTTGCAGAGAGGTTTGCTAAAGAGCAGAGAATGGAAGTATGGAGGATTAAGAGATGACTTGGCCGCTCTGACACAGGCAGAGCGAGATCTGCTGGCACAGGTCGGCTTGCAACATGTGGCGGAGATGCCACAAGTGTCCACGGATATGGGTCTACTAATGACCCTAGCAGAGAGATGGTATCCGGGTCTTCCTATTTTCGGCTACCGATAGGGGAGATGGCTCCCACACTAGAGGATGTATGGAGGATTCTGAGAATCCCCATACAAGGGCGGATGATCACTCCTACGGCCAATCAGGGCCACGCTATGGGACGGCTGTGCGGTGACCCGAGCTTCGCCCTGGAGAAGGGCGGAGTTAATATCGAGGCATCGCGCCAGATGCCTGGGGCATCTAGACTCACACGGGTGCTAGCTGGAGTGGTTGGTGGACTTCTGTTGTGCCACCAAAGCGGGTGCAGGGTGCCATGGATGCTCGCAGATGTGATCTACGATATGCGGGATCATGGGTACAGGTTTTGCTGGGGCAGTTTTGTGCTATGCCGATTGTACAGGATCTTGTATGGGGTCGTGTACAAGGGCGGCCGATGTCTGGTGATGACATCGCTCCTACAAGTTTGGTGCTGGGAGCACATTGCAGTGCGGAGGCCGGTAGGGCTTCCACTGATAGGGATAGATGGGGAGAGGCCCCGAGTCTTCTACTGGTGGCTCCAGAGAGGGTCACAGCGGTGGATCGACCTACCGATGTCCCGGAGGCTACTAGATGACTTGGTCCCGGACCAGATCACCTGGAGACCATGGAGAGGGCACCCAGGGTGGGCCGAGGATGGATAAGAGCTGGCTCGCATCAGGCGAGTCTGTCGGCTACGGATGGAGAGAGGAGAGGTGGAGCTCCACCGCTATGACCGAGTTTTGAGACAGTTCGGTCTGCAGCAGGGGATCCCATCTCTGAGGGATTACGAGTTTTCTCGGACTGTCCGGGATAACACCACGGTTAGCGGGGCTCCCGACATGCAGTAGTTCTAGAGCCAGGACGCGGACGATGCCCCCATCCAGCCAGTGGATGGGGACGATGCGAGGGTAGCCGATGGCTACGATGCCTGGTACGCAGGCATCCGCCCTCCTCGGATGACGAGGGCACAGGGTCCGATCCACGCGGTTGTGCGTCGGATAGGGAGGCGGTGCCAGGCAGCGATAGAGGCGGCCCAGGGTCACGGTAGGAGGGAGCAGAGGAGGCCACGAGGCACTAGGGCCACGCCGGGGGGGGGGGGGGGGGGGGGGGGGGGGGGGGGGCGGGGGGGGGGGGGGGGGGGGGGGGGGGGGAAAGGAGAGAAAAAAAAAAAAAAAGAAAAAAAAAAAGAAAAAAAAAAAGCACAAAAAAAAGCAAAAGAAAGAGAAAAAAGGGGGGGGGGGGGGGGGGGGGGGGGGGGGGGGGGGTGAGTATGCCAAGATATAGATTGTGGCATACCGGTCTAGCCGATGTGATGTACATATATTTGTGATATATATAGGAGATATTTTTGATCATATGACTTATGTTTTGAGTATGTTTATGATGCTTTTATGTTTGATTGATTGATTTGATAATTCATGTAATTATGTCGTTAAAAATATTATAATTGGAATGTCATGCTATAAAATTTTAAATGAAATAATCGATGTAACAAATTGATTGTTTGTGATGAGATGAAATAAAAGATAAAAAGAGACTTCTAACAAAATTTCAAAGGACATTGTCGCTATTATAGACCATTTCATGGAGTCGTTGCTCACTCGGTCGTCAAGCTAATCCCATTTATAGAAATATTGTTAAAAGTAAAAGAGTGCTTAAGAGACTGTCTTAAGACTTTGGTGCAATAGTGCAACTGGTGATGATGATGGTTGGTTTGTTTTCAGATTTTCATGAAAAATATTTGTGCATGAAATAATGTTTAAAATGATTTTTACTAGGCATAAATTCCTAAGTGTGATAAGATTTTTGAATAATTCCTTAGGAATTATACCATCATTGCAAAGTTGAAGGTTGACATAATGACAGAAAATAGTGAAAAAAAATGGGTTTGCTTTTGAAAAGGCATAATTTGTGTAACATAAAATGAAGTCATATGGTTTTTATGATTTTTTGATAAATGGGGAATAAAAATTGTTACAATGGTTTGCGCTAGGCATAGAATATGTAGGTATAGACTTATACCATCATCGCGAAAATCCAAAAAAAGATAGTTTTATTGCAAGGTTGATTTTTGATGAACGGAAAATATGAAAAGGAGGGCTTGCGCTAGGCATTCAATTCCAATTTTGGTTTTGAAACTATACCATCGTCGCGAAAGTCAATCAGATATATATGTATATGTTTTGATTGTATAGTTTGAAAGAAATTTTTGATTTTTTTTGTTATATAGTTGTCTTTGTGATAAACAACTGTACTTGATTTATTCCAAACAAGTTGCAAAAATAATATTTCAAATTATTTTAAAGACAAAAGTTAGATTTATAAGGAATCCCATGTGCATATGTGAATTCAGTTCCGATCTTGATTTATCATAATGATACACAAAATCTCTCAAATACAAATGTGTGTGCAATTGCTATGTTCATTTACCAGTTTTGAGCAAGATACTATGATACAAGTGATTTGAAGAAACCAAATAAGTGTTCATTAACCATGATGTAGATGCATATAACCATATTAGACTACTATGTAGGTCGGATTATCAAGAGCTAGCTAATCCATAAGCAGACATAGGTCTGTACAAAAGAAGGTCGCTAATGTGACCGACATATCGCCACGCTAGGAGTTACCCAAGGCCAAGCGAGGTTGGGCACAAACCACCTGTTATGGGGCTTACCTCACGCTTTTCGAATAATTGAGAATTCCAGGGATTCAAGCTCATCAACCCTTCTTTTCTTTTCAAAGGGTAGGGAAAGGGATTTTATTGCTTTCTTTTCTTTTGAACTTTGCTTATTTTTCTTTTTGTATTTTTTCTTGATTTTTGAGATAATGCTTGAAATATTGCTGTGATGATTCAAAATAACATTTTTTTTTTTCTCTTTTTCTTGAACTTTGCTTTTTTTTTTTTTGTTCTATACTAGGGATACTTGCTCGGATTAGCTGTAGAGCAAGGGATTTTTATTCCGGGTAGGGGTGAGCTTGTCCTTTTGCCAATTCTCAAAGATTCTAGACCATGTGCATGATAGGATAGCAGGGGAAACTTTTCACTCAAGAAATCACTTCTACTATGTAGCAAAACATGGAAATTACAAATATAATCATTTTATTGTGAAAGATGTGCTTGGTTTAAGTAAATAACAAGATCAATTCTCTATGCTCAAACTTTATTTAATTTGAATTTTGTGGACTTTGATATAAGAGAGATTAGTAATCATGCCAAATAAAATCAAGATATTTATTTTTGTGAGTGTGCAAGTGAGGGATTCCAAATAAATGCTAATTTATCCAGAATAATTTGAAACATATAACTCGCAATAATTGTAAGAAAATATATAAGAAATTTTTGAGAAGTTTTTGAGAATGTTTGACTCTCTCTTTCTTCATTATTTTGTTTTGGGTTTCGAAAGAGTCAAGCAAATTGTTGTTTTTATCATTATTTTTGTTTTGATTTTTGTTTGTGAAAAACAAAAGCTAACAAGTGCCATAAATAAATGCAACAAATAGTTTTGAAAATTTTGGTGATTATGAATGTTTTTGATGTTTTTGGATTTTTATATTTTATAAATTTAAAAGAAAACAAGATAATGGTTTTGAAATATGCAAAATAAATATGTATGTACAAGAATGAAATAATCACATTTTATGCATAGTAACGTTTAAGATGTAAAATATTCATGGGTTCTTTAAGTTCTTTACCATCTAAGGTAGACAATTTGTATGCCCCTGATTCAAATTTAGCAGTAATGATGTATGGTCCGAGCCAGTTGGGCTCAAACTTACCTTTAAGGTCCTTAGTTGCATTTGTATTTTTTTATTTTCTTTTAAAACAAGGTCGTCGATCTCAAAGGATCGATGACGAACTTTCTTGGCATATGATCTTTTTAGCTTGTTTTGGTAGGCACGGAGATGCTCCAAAGCATTGATGCATTTTTCATCTAGGAGTTCCAAGTGACTGAGTCTGCCAGCATGATATTCATCTCCTACTTCGGTATCTTGAAGTAGCAGAGCCAAAGAAGGAACTTCTAATTCAAATGGAAAAACTGCTTCAACACCGTAAACCAAAACAAATGGTGAAGTTCCAGTGGGAGTTCGAACACTAGTTCGATAAGCCCACAAGGTTGGATATAACTGGATGTGCCAGTCACGACCAGTTTTATTGACTAATCTTTTGAGGATTTTGATTAAAGTTTTGTTAGAAGCTTCTGCTTGACCGTTACCCTGAGGATAATAGGGGGTGGACCAGCGATGTTGAATCTTGTATTTTTGGCATAATTTTTTAACATCTTTATTTTTGAAACATGTTCCATTGTCAGAGATGAGATTGGCAGGAATTTCGAACCTGCAAATGATTTGATTAAAAATGAATTTAGAGACCTGTGAACCAGTGCAGGAAGCTAAAGGCATAGCTTCAACCCACTTCGTAAAATACTCAGTGGCGGTTATGATGAACTTGTGTCCATCAGATGACACAGGGTTGATTTTGCCAATAATGTCTAAGCCCCATTTAGAAAAGGGCCAAGGAGATGAAATAGCCTGCAACTCTTGTGCGGGTGCATGGACAAGGTCAGCATGCTTTTGACACTTGTCGCAATGGCGCACATACTCATGTGCATCAGTTTCCATGGTAGGCCAAAAATATCCTATCCGAAGGAGCTTTTTAGCAATGACGCTACCACTAAAGTGTCCTCCACAAGATCCATCGTGGACTTCACTCAAGGCTAGTTTAGACTCTTCTAAGTTTAGACATCTTAATAGGATACCTTCAAAAGATCTCCTATACAAAGTATTACCAATTATTACAAATCGACTTGCTCGTCGCCGTAATAACCGACGCTGGTTTCTATCAGAATTGTCAGGGAAAGTCCCATTTTGGAGAAAATCAAATATGTCTGTGTACCAAGGTGCAGGAGTAGTTTCATTGATTAGAAACACATCCAAAGGCTCTAAGCAGGACTTATTTGAAGCGGGCTCCTGGAGTCGACGAATAATGATAGTCGCATATTCGTCATCTAACTCCAAGGGCAGGAGAGATGCAGCGGCGGCCATAGCATCAGCTGCACGGTTGCTAGTTCGAGGAATAGCTTCCAAGGTGACTTGATCAAACAAGGACATTAGTTGTAAAACATATGCCTTATATGGGCGAAGTTTATCATCTCTGGTCTGATAAACTTCATTAATTTGGTTTATAACCAATTGGGAATCCCCAAAAACTAAGAGGTTTTTAATTTTTAGTGCTAAAGCAGCTCGTAATCCAAGGATTAGAGCTTCATACTCAGCAGTATTGTTGGTGCAAGCAAAGGTCAGTTTGAAGGACAGAGGAATAAGATGTTTTTGCGGAGATATTAAAATAATACCCGCACCAGCCCCACTCATGCATCGGGCTCCATCAAAGTATAAGGACCATTGTTCAACAAGGTCTGCCTCTAATTGAAGGCATTCATCAGGAAACTCGATAATGAGGGGATGAGTAGACTCTAAGGGTGCAGCAGCTAATTGATCTGCTATGATTTGACCCTTAACAGACTTCTGTCCTATGAATGTGAGATCAAACTCGCTTAGAGCAAGAACCCACTTGGCTGTGCGACCCGATAAATAAGGTCGACTCATGAGATATCTTAAGGGATCATATTTAGCAATGACATACATTTTTTGGCTAAGCATGTAATGTCGTAATTTTTGCGTAGCAAACACGACTGCTAGACATAGCTTCTCTAATGCTGTATAGCGGGTTTCATAGTCGACTGAAGGTTCGGCTAATGTAATAATTAGCACGTTCTCATTTTTCATCATCGAGTTGAGCTAACATAGCTCCTAAGGCAGAATCTGAAGCAGAAATATATAGAAGAAATGGGCGATCAGATTTAGGCGGTGAAAGCACCGGTGGGTTAAGGAGGTATTGTTTGAGAAGTTCAAAAGCTTCTCTACATTCTGTGTCCCAATTGAAAGGGACATCCTTCTTAAGAAGTTTAAGAAAGGGGCCAGTTTTGTCCGCCAGCTTATCAATGAAGCGACGGATAGCTTGAAGTTTACCTTGTAAACTTCGTAATTCAGATATATTAGTAGGTGCGGGCATATCAGTGATAGCCGCAATCTTGAGAGGGTCGATTTTGATACCACGTAAAGAAACTAAAACCCCTAATAGTTTGCCGGATTTGACTCCGAATATACATTTTGCTGGATTTAATCGAATGAGATATTCTCGTAATCGATTAAAAACCTTTCTCAAATCATCTAAATGATTATTTTCAATAATAGAGCGAGCTATAATATCGTCTACATAATCATGTAGGATATTATGCATCATATCATGAAAAATGTAGGTCATAGCGCGTTGGTAAGTTGCACCGGCGTTCTTTAAGCCAAATGGCATCACTTTCCAGCAAAAGGTACCCCAAGGGGTAATAAAGGTTGTTTTAGCCTGATCTTCAGGAGCTATCCTGATCTGATTATAGCCGGAGAATCCATCCATTAAGGACATCATCCCACTCTCCGGGTTTTTTTTCCTTTTTGGGGGGGGGGAGTTTTTTGGGGGTTTTTCTCCCCCCCCCCCCCCCCCCGGTGTTCTTTCTTTGGGGGGGGGGGCCTCTCCCCCTTTTTGCGGGGGTTTCTTCCCCCCCCCCCCCCCGGGGGGGCGGGGGGGGTTTTTTTTTTTTTTTTTTTTTTTTTTGTGGGCGGGCGGGGGGGGGGGGGGGGGGGGGGGGGGGGGGGGGGGGGGGGGGGCGCCCCCCCCCCCCCCCCCCCCCCGCCCCCCCCCCCCCGCCTCTCTTTGGGGGGGGGGGTGTGTTTTTTTTTTTTTTTTCGTTTTTTTTTTTTTTTTGTTGGGGGGGGGGGTGTCGTCTTTTTTTTTTTTTTTTTTTTTTTTTTTCCCCCCCCCCCCCCCCCGGGGTGGGGGGGGGGGGGGGGGGGGGGGGGGGGGGGCGTGTTTTTTTTTTTTTTTTTTTTTTTTTTTTTTTGTCTCTAAGCTATAGTTGGTATGGAACCATCAAAATAAAACCCATTGTGCAACATCTCTTCAACAGAGACATCATGGAAGATATCTCCTTCCAACTCTTCATCGGGGTCAACAATCATTTCAGGGTAGGCTATGGATAGCATGTTGCATGAAAATGACTGATTTTGGAGAGGCAAATCAACATGTCTATCCAAATAATCTTGATAGCATATGAGGTGATCATCCTCTTCAAAAGGAAAGGGTTGTCCCTTACTAGGAAATAGGCCCACACCACAGCGGGCAGGCCACGGTTCTACCTCGAAAGGTTCTTTCATGCCATTTTGGAAAGGTCCTAAACCTTTCCCTTCATATCCCATTTTAAGCATCATGGGTTTAGCTTTAATATAATCATTGGTAAAATAGCACCGAGCGTATCCTTCATGGTGAGTTTTGATATTTCGAGGGATTCTTCCCCAGTCATATCCTTTGTAAATGAAGGCGCAACTCCCGACTTGGTAGGTGCTTCCCATAGGTTGTGGGAGGCCCAAAGTACGAGGAGATGGCGGCAATTTATTTAAGAGGTTTGAATCTCGCATGAAATCATTCATTTTTTCTGATATGAAGGTTGTAGATAGATCTGGTAAGAGTTCATCAGAAAGGGCATAAGATGTAGAAGGCTTATTACCTATATTTTGAGATGTGGAAGGTATGATGGATGTGTCTATAGGTTTTGAATTTATAGGAATAGAACTTGAAGGATTGGTTGTAGTTTTAAAATCTTTTTGAGGTTCTAAAGTAATTTGTTTAGAGGGTTGTTGATCTATATAGGAGGATGAAGTTAATGGAGGGGAAATAGGTGAAGTTATGGGTTTATGTTTCACAGTTTTAGATGAAAAAGAAGAACTAGAACGTGTGGATGACAGAGCAGGGCAAAATTGCACTCCAACTGGTTCTGCCAAAGAACACATATCAAAAGGTCTAGGGTCACCATGAATAGTGACCAACTGATTTTTAAACTCAAATTTAACACATTGGTGTAAAGTTGATGGCACCGCTCGCATGGCATTGATCCAAGGGCGACCCAAAAGTATGTTGTACGATGCTGGACAATGTACAATAAACACAGTTGTCTCAAGGGTTCTAGGACCAACTTGCAATGGGAGGGTGATAACTCCACATGTTTCTTGTGTTTCATCATTAAAGGCTTTGATAATCATATCAGTTTTCTTCATTTCATCACTTCTAAAACCAAATCGTTGGTAGAAGTCAAAGGTGCAAATGTTTAGAGATGAGCCATTATCAATCAGGACTCGTTTGACAGCTACATCTCCAATTAAAGCAGTAATATACAAGGGATTATCCTTGTGTAAACTGTGTTGTGGGATATCTCTATCCCGAAAGTCAATACAATCAATCTCTCGAGTGATGATAGTATTGGCCATAGCTTCAGGTTGGATGTTTTGAGGTACCATCATTTGGCTCAATGTAAGCATCAACTCATCCCTATGGGTGGGAGAGGATCGTAATAAATCTAAAAGGGAAATTTTGGCCGTGGTATTGGACAATTGCTCGTTAATACTGTAAGGGGGTTTAGGTTGAGCATTAGAAGCAAGATTCCCTTTATTGGGATTTTTTAGAACAAATGGAGCTGATCCATCGTTCTGGTTTGGTTCTTGTTGGGAATTTTGAGCTTGTTGTCGGGTGACGACTCCGATGGTACCGACAATGTTATAGTGACGACGTTGAAACGGCCTCGATTGAGAATTTATGGCTTGTTCATAAGGAAGGACTGTATTAGAAGAAGGTCGAGTAGTGACTCTTCTAGGAAATGGTTCTTCTGGAACCATAGCATCTGTGACAGGTTGAATAGGATCTGATTCATTTTTAGAACTATTCGATTGGTTGGAAGTAATGTCTACTTCACTTTCACTATCTGACTCTATATCACTAGAATCAGAAGTTTGAAAATTATGTAAGGGCCTGGTTGTAACCAGGGATAAGGTTGTGTCAAATATTTGAGAATCCTGAACAGGTAATTGTCCGCTAATGGTTCCTACATATCGGGTAGGAGGGGGAACATTATGATGTTCGATTTGATTGGCTACCTCTTTACCATGTCGTGGTAAAGGGTGTTGAAATATGTCTAAAGTTTGATTGGCATTTTGATTTTGATTTTGGGGAACAATATTTTGAGTATTATTAGGAGGGTTTTGTTTAGGTTGGAAGGCTTGCACTTCCATTTCATTATTGTCAATCAAATCTTGTATTTTATGTTTCAATCTTTTACAAGCGTTGGTAGAATGTCCAGGTCCTCTATGGAACTCACAATGTAAGTCAGCTCTATATCCGGGTATAGTTGGATCAGGTTCCCGGATAGCTGGCAGTTGGATTAAACCTCTTTCAAGTAATTGAGGTAAAATAGTTGATAAGGGTTGGTTTAATCTGGTGAATTCTCGGGGAGGTTTATCAGGAGGTTTCAATATAAATTTTTTTGTTGTCTTTGTTGCATTGACATTAGCAACATTTCTGCTGTCAGTGACTCCGTCACCGACAACCTGTTTGTTTTTATATTGATTTCTAGATGTTTTCTCATCATCCTTCTTCCTAAGTTGGCCTCTCCTAATGAGGGCATCTTCTACTCTTCGAGCTAAGTCTATAGCTTGATCGAAGGTAGTCAAAGTAGTTGTTGATAGCTCATAAGAAAGTTGTTCTTGTAAATTGTTGATGAAAATGTCTAACATTTCCCTATAAGGTAGCACAAAGTGCAGTTTTCCTATCAATTGTCTCCATCTAGCTAAGAAATCAGCAAAACACTCGTCTTTATCTTGTTTTAAATTGTATAGGTCTTTAATAGTTACATGCCTCTCGATGTAGGCACTAAATTGATGAACAAATGATTCAGCTGTTTCTTCAAAGTTTCTTAAGGAGTGAGTGGGCAATTGATAGTACCACTCTAACGCCATTCCACCTAAACTTTTTGGGAACATTTTTAGTAATAGCAAGTCATCATGCGATATGTCATGACATGCTATCCTAAACATGCGAAGATGCTCTATGGGATCTTCGGTTCCTTTATATATAGGCAAGATGGGCATGGGAAAATGCTTAGGGTATGGTTGAGCTACAACTATGGGATCCAAAGGTTGACTACAGATCTCTCGATAATTATACGAGGGACGGTAGGGATCTATCTGGTCCATACGTGAAGCCAATTGTTTCACCATAGCTTCCAGATTACTAGTTTGCCCCCCATATTGATTCGGTAGGGCATTGACATGGGTTTTATGGGCATATGATGGAGGAACATGCAGATTAGATGCCATGTTACTATTGTGTAAAGTATTGGTAGGAAAAATATTATGGAGGAATTTTGAAGTTGGATTATGTTGTATTTCGGATTGTTGAAAATTTATATTTGGCTTTGTTTTAGGTTTTTGTTTACTTGAAGCATATTGCTCAATGGTTTGGCGAAATAAAGTAGTGAAGGAAGGTTTCTTTTGTGTGGGAGTGATTTTAGGTTGAATAACAGGTCCCTTAGGAGGTTGGGTGACCTATTGTTTTGACATATTTTGGGCCATAGTGACCAAATCTGTATTGGATGGCCCAGCCTTATCACTTTCTTGATCGACGAAAGATAAAGGATTAGTGTGTATATCAAACGCCCGTTCTATAGCTGCTTGAGCGTCACTAATTTCCCCTCTATCAATACGAACTGCCACATTAAGGATGTCAATATTTTCATTGAGAAATTTTTGAAAATGTTCTGCGTTGTCAAAAGCAATGGCTCCATTTGGAGCTACTCTAGGGGATGAGGATTCATCCTCTTTAACACTTCCTTCTTGTTCCTTATCTTCACCTAAGTCTTCGTCTGACTGACCTAGAGTTTCTCCTTCCGGATTTGTATCTCCAAGAAGGACATTTGGGTTTTCAGTTGTATCTTGTAACCAATCTTCTCCTTCTCCTAAAGTTTCTTTACCATTCCTAAGTTTAGGCATGGTGCTAAGTTTTGATTTCAGCAAATATATATATTAAATATATATATATATATATATATATATATATATATATATATATATATATATATATATATGCAACAAATTAAAAGGTATATATTTATTATATACCTAATGCAATATTGGAAATGAAATTTTTAAGTTTTTGCTATGTTTTTTTTTATTTTTTTAGTTTTTGAAATAATATAATAAAGACAGCAAATGAAACAATAAATGCACGCAATAATAAGACTGAAAGTAAATGAGCTAGTCTTCTAAGAACAATTTATAAACATCATTAATAGGCTCTAGTTCTTCAGGGGTCATGAAATGTTCTTCTTCAAATTGAAAGTTTTCTTTTAAGAATTTGACAAAAAGGGCTATGGTGATACCATGTATTTCAGATTCTGGTTTATAATAATAATTCTCACGACAATATTCACGATACCACATAGCTCTAGGAGTTTTGTTCCATCTTCTTCTAATCATAAGATCACTCTGGTCTTCTAAGGAACCTATATGATCTAAAAATGGGAGTACCATGATTGTGTCATTGAGATATTCCTCGAAAGCTAAAAATTTTGAAGATACAAGGGCTTTCCTATAAGCTAACCATCTACGGCAGGCTCTCTGAAGTTCATGATAAAAAACTAATTGGTGAGGATCCAGGATTCTATCTAGGACTAGCCTCTTGATCTGCTTAAGTTGTGTGGACCTAGATGAGATGAGACTAAGTCTCCTGTCAAGTTCGTCCCACAAGGATTGATTTCTACTTGTTTCAGGGACACTAAGGACAGAATTAACTTCTATAGCTGCCAATTGGTTTTCTACGTTTATAGTAACTGCTAACCTCTTTTTAGGAGCTACCATCTAAACATGACTCTAAACCTTAAATGTTTTAAAATGCATCTAAGTTTTAGTTGTTCTAATTTTTTTTGTTTTTTTTTTTGTTTTTGTTTTCAAAAGGTTATGATGCATTCACGTCGGGTTCACCAAAATGTATCGCTCCAAATTTTTCGCATCCCTACCTTCAGGCTATAGGATCCATGCCCGGAAGGAGGATGGGAAAAGGATGGCATGGTACCTCGGACTGAGAGGACTTTGCGAAGGTCCCGCCTCTCAAGGGAGGTGCATTTTGATGATTTTTCGATGGATGGTGGGTTCACCAGGAAACATTTAGCGGCGCTTTCCACGCCTAGGTTTTGGAATGTGTTTGATGAGTTCGTTTTAACCTTAAGCATTCATCCTAGGTTTGGCCGAATGAAACTAGATTAATCTATATGAAAATGCAAGTTCAATGAATACAAAAAATAGATTTAAAAGCAGAAAATAGAGAATTTTACGGATGCAAATGATGAATACCTTATCCGGATGTCTGAAGAAGATTCTGACGTTTGAAGCTGTCTGGATCGTCTGGAATTCGACGAAATCGCCTGCAATCTGACAGATCGTCTGTAATCTGACAGAATCGTCTGAGACTGACAGAATCATCCGAGATTTGACGAATTCGTCAGAGACCTGCAAGACAAAAAATAGATGCAAAATACAAGAAGTCCTACTGTGCAAACAGAGGCAAATTATACCAAATAGTAGTACGAATACTAAACAATATTTAAGAACAGAAATTCAAGCAAATTACTATACTTTAATGGCAAAATATGATCTTAGTATGCAATCTAGGCTAAATGGGTGAACTCCAAATGCAAAATAATATAAAAACCGAATAAATGATCTAATTTGTAGCATAAAATGACAGGGAAAAAGATGAGAAAAGCAAACTTCAGGCACTGATTGCCTCGATGTGGACTGCAGTCGAGATCGTCTCGCATCAGTATGAAATCGCCTCGAATTTGACAGGATCGCCTCCGATCTGGACAGGTTCATCGACGACGATGGGTGCTGGCTCCGGTTGAAAAATAATGATGTACCTACAACAAAATTAGTATGGGACTAATGCAAATGCAAGATCAGGATGTTTTAACGCAGAGGGAGTCAATTTACAGATAATTTCAGCCAGGGGTTGGGGAGGGAAAATCCTAGAGATTAAATAGGCTTAGGGGAGTTGTTGGGAGGTTGGAGATCATCCCAATTTGGGAGATCTCCAACGGGGGAGGGTCCCAATGGCATAGACACGCTTCTGCCCGGATTGGAGACCCGTTGGAACAGATTCCAACTTTGCAAATTCAGTTTTGCGACAAGATCGTCTGGACGTCCTAGTCCAGACGAAATCGTCAAATATGGGGCGATATCGTCTGATCGGCGACGATATCGTCAAACGGTCAAAACAACCTCTAAAATTGGCACGAAAAAGGGGAAACGGAATACCCGACGGTTAACGGGCGGTTTGGGAGGTTAAATTTGAATTTGAAATTATTTACTAAGGTGAATATAATTTTTATAATTTTACTGCGCCAATTTTAGGGTGCTACAGGCACATTGATGAGATGGTGCCTTTGCTCCCTTGAAATGATTTTTACACCATGGAGAGTGAGTATTATTCCACTCTCAACCCAGAACAAAAGTTCCCCAGGATTTTTTTTGTGAAAATGAAGGCAAAACTGAAGCATTGGTCCGACCACAAAATCAAAGAGTGGTGGATCATGAGGCTACCTAACAATAATATGTCTTCAAACTATCCAATGGTGATAGATGACAAGTTCTCCAAGTACTACGATGAGAACATAGACACCTATCGGGCCCTCTCATTCTTTGAATTTGTGCCACAAAGTGGGAACAACCTCGACAAGGTTGACAACTTGGTGGCTCTAAGGCGCATGGTAGAAGGCAAGGGCAAGGCGATCTTGGGTACCCCATTATTGGTTGGAGAGAAAGGGCCACAGTATCATAAAAATAAGAGCACATTTTTAAAAATAAAATTTGAGGAGGCGCCTCTCATGTAACAAGCAAAAAATAGGCCATGCACTAGCGCTCAAAAGCCCACTAGGGTGAGCTCTCAGGCCGCACCTGAAAACCCTCCGTCAAGCTCCCTCGAAGTTCCTGTGGTTGCATAGTATGAAGATCAAAATATTGAAAGCATGGAGGTTGTTGACATGGATACACCAGAATCAGAGGATAAATAAGAACTACAGATGCAATGTCCATCTTCCTCGACTCCTTTGATCATGTAGCTCAAAGTTACACACTCATATTTGCCTCATTATTCTCCCCTCTATGATAGCTATCTTAATACCTAAAATCCCTATCATGGTTTCTACTCCTTTGGCCTCTACTTATTTTTCTCTCCCACTATCCCACTCTATAGTTACCATCATATCACTTTCCCTGATCATTTCAAAACCATTATCAACAACATTCACATCTTTCGTTGGTAACCCTAACGCTTTCAAAATTTCAATGTCTGTTAGCCTTCCCTTTTCTATTGTAGAGGATCCTATTACAAATACATATATTGTTGCAAAAATAAATTTGTCCTCCATTTCTTTGCCCTCCACCATCATGGTTTCGGCTACTTATGATGATTCAATGCCTATGCCTACTATTTTAGTAGTCACAGCCCAATCTTCCTTGAGAGTTAGCGTAGTCATCTCCCCTTATGTCTCTCATGCACTGTCTGATCTTGAGCCGCACCTTCCCCTTATTACTTTCATGCCAATCCTTGAAGTGGGTGTTCAAGAGTCACATGAGTCAGAGTTAGAAATGACTCATCAACTTGCTACCATGGAGAGCATCCACAAAGTTTAGCATACTGGCTAAGGTACCGCCAGAGGAAGGAGGTGCAGGATCTAGCACAAATGAGAAAAATTCCATCATCAACCCATAGAGGATGGAGCTTCACATGGTGGAGAAAATATTAATTGTCCAGAAGCCCTTGGCGGAGATGACTCCTATTGATTATGATTTCTACCATATTATGGAGGATGTCACCAACATGGATACAACATGCAAAATGGGCAACATTCAAGTTGGCATGGATTCCATCTATGTTCATGGTGAATACTACAAGGAATGCTTCTTTGAAGTGCAAGCCAAAAATCTCAAGCTTGAGGAGGCCTTGGCAAGGGAAAAGAGGTAAATTGAAGTGCTGGAGTTCGAGGCCATGCAACTGAGGGAGAAAGTCCTTTCACTTAGGCAAAAAATTATGAACATTCCAAAGCGTACGATCGACAGATGAAGGCATGCACCAATTCCAATTAGAGTATTCAAGCCCTCACTGTTCAAGTCCACAAATTACAGGCCGAGTTAGAGGAGAAGATAGCGCAGCCTGTTGTGTTCTCTAAGGAGTGCCTCAAGGAGATGTGCCTACAATTCTTGGCAAATTTCTCGATGATAGATGCACAAGGATTTATAGTCTTGGCATTTTTCAGGGAGGCTTAGGAGGTATTTGTTGCTGGAAAATCAATTTTAGAATCCACCCAAGAAGACGTTAATCATTGGATAGACTTAGCCATGCAACTCTAGAAAATCGAAGATGTGACCACCCACCTTACTCCTATTAGCCCTCTAGCTCGATCCTGGGTGACAGTAAAGATGACTCTGTGCTCTTTCTTCACGAAGTTCAAGCTAGCCAAAAATTTTTGCAAACTCGTGGATGCTCTCAAGCAAGAAAGAGATGTTTCACTATGATACTTCAACACCCTTACTCAAATCAAAGTCCTCAGTTTCACAGACCCTGAAGGACCCATTCCATCGCTTGAGGAGTTAGATCCCATATGGGCGATATTTGTTGATAGCACCTAAGACATCGACACTTTGGAAGACCTGATTTCTAATGCATAAATGATTCTTTTCATGGCTAAGTACACCCAAATAGAGTCTTGCTTGCAGGAGTTTGACTGAAGACTAGATTTTGCTGACATTGAGCGCATCGATACCTACCGTTACCTAATCTAAGAGCTAAAGAAACAACCAACTTTATACCTTGTCCATTGGATTGATGCTTCCATGGTATACAAGCATGTGTTTAAGAGCTCCCTAGACGGTTTCAGCTACGGTTTGTTGTTGTTTTTTTTTAGCTCTTATTAGCTATATTTTGTCTTAAATTATGTTTTTTATTCTAGAGATTGACTTCTAGAGCCTGGGAGACAAATATTCTGAAGACTCTCTATGAGTCTTTATCTGACGACGATCGGGATTGGTTCTGAGCTGTCGGGTTCAAATATGTCATGGATCTACCCACTATTAGGGTAGATCAATCCTACCTGACTGCGTTGGCCCAATGCTGGAATGCGCAGACCAACACATTTTACCTGCCTATAGGTGAAATGACTGTTACTTTAGAGGATGTCTATAGAATCTTCAGGATCCCCATTGATGGCGAGGCCATCGTCTCCTCTACCTCCAGGGTAAAGGAGGATGTTTTTGATACTATATTCGGTGACCAGAGTGAGGATGCTCAGGATGCGATTGACCATGGAGGGGTGCACATTGGTGAGTGGTACCATGAGGATGTCCTCTCTATACGAGAAGCCCTCTTTATGTACCTCATAGTACATATTGTGCTTCCAGACTCCTCGAGTGTGAGGATTCCCTGGAACCTCTTGTCCACCTCTTGGAGGGTGATGTAGAGCTCTACAGAGGCACCTCTACTTCTAGCTTGGGGGAGCACCCTACTATGTTAGCTCTACAAGGAGTTATACTAGATTACAGAGCGTAGCCATAAGGGCCTCAACTACAGTCTTCTATTGCAGATCTGGGGGTGGCAGCACATCTGTATCGAGCATCCTATAGATCTGCCACTGTGGATCACTGCTATTACTAATTATCGTCAGTGTTATACCACTTGCTAGCCTC
Organism: Wollemia nobilis; assembly: GCA_028583015.1. Lineage (NCBI taxonomy): Eukaryota > Viridiplantae > Streptophyta > Pinopsida > Araucariales > Araucariaceae > Wollemia > Wollemia nobilis. Next base: position 2,338,049 of record JAQPPZ010000863.1, read on the forward strand.
GTGAGGAGGAGGGTACCCACAATAGGATCCATGCTGGTGATGTCCAATACTATATCACTCAATTTGTGGCACTTGGCCCGAACGATGTTTAGTGGTGGCCCTATATGGATTGCCTAATGTGGCCAGAGGAGGGCCAGTGGCTAAGATAGGTATACCATGATAGATGACCGAGATTCGAGAGTACCAGTTCTACTCTCAGGTCCTACAATAGTTTGGGTTCATGCAAGATATTCCAGATATCCCCCTCAGGTATCGATATTTGGTCATGAAGCATGATCTTTAGTGGATCGTTCTTGAGCCTTTGGGAGATGTTGTTGACGACTACCAGGAGATTAGAGTCAAGACTACTAGGACCACTCTAGAGTATGATGAGTCATGGTCCATGTTCAAATGGTATGGCATAGGGCCTCTAGGCTAAGATCCAGACCAGGTAGAGACAGAGGCAGATCCTAATGGGTGCAAGGTGCACCAATGGATAGAGGGTGGTTGGGGCACAGAAGCCACTGCTGAGGAGGCTCCCGAGGTCCCTCCTGACAATGTAGAGGGTCAACTCTTAGCTCAGGTGGCTGACTTGCAAAGTCAGAATGATTCCACATGCAGAAGCTAGAGCGAGATACTATGATCGCCCCTCTAGAGGTGAGAGTAGCTGATAGGGATAGGCGCCTTACTGAGGTGTAATGTCAAATATAGGATCTAACTATGTGGGCCACAGATGTAGAGGCCCAGGCTCAGAGATTGCATACTGTCTAGATTTAGCACAAGCATAGTAGACTACAACAAAGGCAAAGAGGGATCTCCACGTATCGAGGGGGGTTATGCCACCTCCTCAAGCTACTATGGGACCTTCAATAGCACCAACAATAGCACCAACAACTGCATAGGATCCGATGATGGAGGTAGAGTGACTGCACAGTATGGTCATGAGGACCAATGAGATGCACGTAGCTCGTCTTGCTTGCGTTGATAATCTAGTTGGTTATATTTACATGCATGAGCTATAGGTTTCTGAGGATCCTTTCTCCTCAAAGTCTCAGCGTACCAGGTCTAGAACCTTAGGAAAGTCTATGGCAAGCTCAGTTCATAAGACTCATAGGACTAAGAGGATGCATAGGTCCTGTAGCACACATGAGGTGACATCGCATGCCAAGCCTAGAGATGCAGGGTAGACTTTAGGGTCCACCAATCAGGGGACTATCCTGATGTAGTTACAAATTTCTTGTGTGCTGGGCACCTTAGGATTTGGAGGTAGGCAGGACCCACAGTAGGACCCACCATAGTTGCAAGCGTAGACAGGAGAGCAATCTCTAGAGCACAGTGCTGAGGGAGACGATGAGAGCTCCGGTACAAGGGGAGCAGACTAGACCTAGGCTTTGCTAGAGGTAAACTATACTTTTGCTATGTTGTATTCATTTTGAGTGTAAGGTCGAGGACCTACACACTTTGTAGCCTACGGGCATTTTGATACTCCTCATATGTACTCTTTTTGCACATATATATATGACTTGGTCTTTTTGGCTCATTATGTGTATCTAATGTTTAATTTTGATTTTATGTTTATTTGATGCACATGGATGCAATGCTTATGTGATGCTATGTTGATATGATGCAAAATTTATATGATGCAATGTATGGATGACATGCACTATATAGCTATCTTATTTATGATGATGTTGATGAGATGCAGTGTTCTAGATGATTAGATGTGCCATATATAATGGATGCAAATGGATGTAGTATTTATTTTGAACGCATATTTATTTTTCTTTGTGGGCATGTGTTTAATTTTATGAAGTTATGGCATGCTATGCAATGTATGGTAATGCATTATGTACATAATCGTAATCTAATGGGAATGAACTTGTATGTTTTAATCACTTAAAACATAAGGAATAAATGTAAATTGTGTATATCAATTTTAAAATGCAACACCACAGAATGTATGACAATCATGCAAAATAATTGATAATTCTCATTACAATAACTTAATCAATTAATCACCCATATATGAAATGCAATGAAATGGATTGGTATAATGGTAATGAATGAATATGTTATTCTATATATTTCTTCTTTGCTACACTATATAGTCATTGGTTGTCTAAACATAATTTTTGATATTCATGCGGTATCTATCCTATATATTTGATTGTGCTTTGTAAAATGCATTTTGATGAATGAATGACTCGTATTTTTGATGACTAATGATATTTGGTATCTTGTTGCCATTAGAGAACTTTTTGAGGTTTTCCTTGAGACTCAAACACCCTAGTAGACTTCTTCAAAAATCACATACTAGTTGTACAAGGCTTTTATTGGACAAGGCTTTTGTCGTGATAGACCCAACTATTCATTATCCCTGTGTGTGCATGTGAGTATTTTTAGATAGATCATAAGCATACCCTATATGTCAGTCGAGACTCTTTCAACCCATATGTGATACAGGGTTCCTCATACAATTGTACCATCCTTGTTTCAACTTTGATTAGAATTATGCAACTAGACAATCCTGGGTACCTAGAGCTAGCTCATCTTGCAAATTTATCAAGGCTACCCCTCCAAATGCATGTGGGACTCTTTCAACCCATTGCTATGTTTGGGGATCACCCAATAGAACTACCCCTTCGATTGCAGGCGAGACTCTTCCAACACATTACTGCGATTGTGGATCACTCTATGGCTTTCAAAAGGTGGACAATCTAGGGATTCAAGTTCTCACCCTTCTTAGTTGCTCATATGTAGTGATAAAAATCATTGTTAGTCCATGTGTTACCATTTTCTTTGAGCAAGGGATTTTTATAGTGCTTTTGATTCAATATGTCATGTTACATTTGATTAGAACTTGGTCTTTTAAAATTTGCACTTTGTAACTTGGGATTTAAACTTTGTAATTTTGGTATTTATAAGGGAAATTCTTCTCCTTTTGCCAAAGTTCACCTTTCTAAACCGACTATTTGCAAGATAAGCAGGTCATGAAACCCATCTCTCTAGATACCTAAGAATGTTTTCACAACTTTCATCATCTCTTATCTTAGCAGGATTTTATATTATTTTACTTAGTGATGGGATTCTTATATGTTGAAGCATTATCCCAACTAATGACCTTATCTATAACAGAAAAGCAAGCTTTCTACAATACCTGAAGAACCCACTAGGTATGGCTGAGTGACTGGAAAACTTAATATACATACATATTTCTCCCCAACAAGTATCGTGTATGAAAGCAATGAATTATGATAAATGCAAGGGTGCATGATTGAAACACAAATGTGCGATCATTTGTAAGATTTTGATATACACATTATACTCTACTACGAAATGCAATGAATGACAAATGCCTAAATGCAATATGATGATGTGAATGCATGTATGAAAATGCAAACTACAAAAGCAAATATTTTTTGATTTTATGCTTTACACATTTTTTTGGAATTTTATATATTTTCAAATTTTTATACATTTTTGAGCTCTCATATTTGATCAAATGATGAGTATATATGCCTTTGGAGATTTTTAGGGTTTACCAAGTGATTTTTAGAAATCCCTAGAGATTTTTGGATTGACCACAGGTCTTACAGACGCCTTTGGAACCTTTTAGTTGACCAAACTCTCAAAAAGAGGGCATGGAGCCTTTTAGGATGATCGAGAAGCTAAAGGAACTCGGAGCCTTTGGGTTGACCAAGCGATTTTTAGAAATCCTTGGTGCCTTTTTGGGATGATCGAGTGGCTTTAAGCAGCCCTCGGAGCCTTTGGGTTGACCAAGAAATTTTTAGAAATCCTTGGTGCCTTTTGATTGACCAAAGGGCTTACAGATGCCTTTGGAGCTTTTTCTGACATGACCAAATCACTCAAATGAGAGCTTGGAGCCTTTTGGGATGATCGAGTAGTTATAGGAACTCTTGGAGCCTTTGGGTTGACCAAGCAATTTTTAGAAATCATTGGTGCCTTTTTGGGATGACCAAGTGGTTTTAAGCATCCCTCGGATCCTTTGGGTTGACGAAGCAATTTTTAGAAATCCTTGGTACATTTTGATTGACCAAAGGGCTTATAGATGCCTTTGGAGCTTTTTCTGACACACTCTCTAAGCATAGAACACCTTAAGATGGATGATTTTGAGAGGTTCAGGATCTTCAACACCCCCTAGTGACGTCAAGCGATAGGTACCCAAACCAATATTTTCAAATATGATATAGGGTCCTAGCCAATTAGCCGCAAATTTGTCTCGCATATCGGGCGACAAATTCGAGTTCTATTGGTTTTATTTTAGCACAAGATCCCCAACTTCAAAGTATCTCTAGTGGACTTTGATATTGTAATCTTGTTTGAGTCACTCTTGATAAACACGAAGATGCTCAAGGGCATTCATGCGACGTTCATCGAGCAACGTCAGTTGATCTAGGTGAGCTTGTCATGCGGTGTCATCATCGATGAACTCTTTCAATGTGATGCACAACCTTGGAATTTCCAAATCTAAGGGCATAATGGCCTCAGTGTCATATACTAGTAAAAACGGAGTTACCCCAGTGGTAGTCCTATAAGCCCATAATTCAAGGTACAGCTGTGTATGCCAATCCTTGTGGTGTTATTACACTATCTTTTTCAAGATGGCTAGCACAATCTTGTTTGAGGACTCAGCTTGCCCATTTGCCTATGGATAATATGGATATGCAAAACTATTTTTGATGTGGTACTTAGAGGTTAAAGCTCACATAGTTTTGTTCTTAAAAGAAGTTCCATTATCTAAAACTATTTTGGATGGTACCCCAAAATGACTTATGATATTCTCCATTATGAAATCTGCTATGCATGCTCCAATGGTCGTTGTTAAGGGAATTGCTTCCACCCACGTTGTAAAATACTTAGTAGCCATAATGATGAATGTATGTCGGCCTGATGACGGAGGAGAGATCTTGCCAATTAGATCAAACCCCCACTGAGAAAATGGCCAAGTCACTTGGATGGGCTGTAAGGCCTGTGATGGTAGGTGTGTAAGATTAGCATGATGCTAAAATTTGATGCATTTCCTAACATACACATTGCAATCCTTCTCTATAGTGGGCCAATAATAACCCATTCAAAGGATACGCTTAACGATGGCCATGTCACTAAAATGGCCATTGCACGTACCATCATGAGCTTCTGCAATTGCCCAAGATGACTCTTGAGGCTCAAGACAATGAAGGAGAACTCCATCGTAACTTTGGTGATGCAAAATATCTCCTATCAAGGCAAATTTAGTCACTTTCTATTTAAATGTGCGTCTTGCAGCATGCAACAGTCCCTCCAGGACAAAACCAAGTCTTAGGAAGTCTTGAATCTATGACATCTAATTCTGATGAGCCTCAGCTTCAACTACAAAGACAACCTATACCCCTTGCATATTTACTTTTGCAAATGCATACTGGGAGACAACCTGGTGGTGAATGGTAATGCCACTCCCCACAAGACTCTGGGAGGTTAAATACCCCCAGGGTGCTTTCTTGAGAAAGTCTTCAGCTTTGTAGAACCAATCATCTTTTGGTTCCACACTAATCATGTTGACTGATTCTTTGTTATCAAAGGTTGCACACTCTGCTGCAGGATGCGAGAGCATATTGACATGGATGGTAGTGAAGTCGAAAAATGGATTTTTAGGGATTAAGGATCCCAAATATGCCATGGTTTTTGTGAACCTATTTGACAAACGACGGATTGCCTTGATGTCATACCATTCTAGTTTAGCCAGATATGTGGCAATAAGATCTTTGTAGGCTTTCAGTATCAGACATCGACACTGAAATATTCCCTTCACTTAGTTAATTATGAGTAGAGAATCACCAAAGATGTTTAATCTCTTGATATTCATGGTGATGGTTGTATGAAGACCCAAAAGTAGGGCTTCATATTCAACGTTATTATTGGTGCCCAGGAAGTCTAGTTTGAATGACAAGGGCATTAGAGCTCCTTGAGGCATGAAAAATACTATCCCTATGTTAGCTCCTTGCTCGCACTTCAAACCATCAAAGAACAGAGTCATATCAGCATTGTTCTCTGGTTCTTCGGGTTTGGGAGCTTTAGATACTACAAAAACTACATCATCTGAAAGCTTGATTGTCAGAGGCCTACTGTTGGACAATGGCACCTCAGATAACTGATTTGCTATGACCTATCCCTTAATGGACTTCTCGCTTATGAATTCCAGATCGAATTCTGTCAATAGCATGATCCACTTTGTAGTATGTGTATTATGATATGTCTTGCTTATCATATACTATAAAGGATTTTATTTTCATATCACATATATCGTGTGACTTAACATGTAGTGCCATAATTTCTTGGTAGCAAACACTATTGCTAAACATAGTTTTTCCACATATGCATATCCTAGGTCGTAACTCACCAAGGTTCGGCTAATGTAATATATGGCTTTCTCTTTACCTTGTACATTCTTTTGGGCCAACATGGTCCCTAATGCAAATTCTATTGTCGATATATAGTAGAAAAGGCTCTTCTGGCCTTGGTGGAGCTAACATTGGTGATGTTGCCAAGTATTGTTTTATCTCAGCAAAGGTTGTCTTGTAGTCCTCGTCCTAGTTGAATGGTACATCCTTATGTAGTAGTCGATTCATGGGTTGATATTTATCTGATAGTTGGGCGATAAATTGCTTTATCGAAGCTACCTTGCCTTGAAGACACCTTAATTCCTTAATATTTGTGGGAGAACGCATTTCCAAAATTGACATGACCTTCGCTAGGTCTACTTCAATGCCTCTCTTGGAGACAATGAACCCTAGCAATTTTATAGAAGTTACACCAAATACACACTTCTTAGGATTCAGCTCGACATTGTGTTCTATCAAGCGATCGAAGACTTTTCTTAAGACCTTCATATGCTCTTCTCTTAGCAATGACTTGGTTAGCAAATCAACGATATAATCTTCTAGAATTTTGTGCATATAGTCATGAGAAATGTATGTCATGGCCCTTTGGTATGTAGCACCAGCATTTTTGAGACCAAATGGCATAAATTTGTAGCAAAATGTTCCCCATGGTGTTATAAACACGATTTTGTGTTGGTCTTCGAGCTTAATCCAAATTTTATTGTAACCAAAAAAACCGTCCATTAAGGAGAGCATTTCGTGACCGACAGTAGAGTCTACTAGAGCATCGATATTGGGCAACAAAAATGAATCTTTGGGTGTTGCCTTGTTGAGATCTCTAAAATCCATACAAATACGGATCCTTCCATTTGGTTTTCCTACAGGCACCATATTGGATACCCATTCTGGATAGTCAATGGAAATGACAAATTCTAAATCCAATAATTTCTACAATTCATCTTTCACCATTAAGGCTACTGTTGGATGCATCTTTCTGAGCTTTTGCTTGACGGGCTTCTTGGATGGGTCTAGCGAAAAGTTATGAGTAACCAACTTCAGGTCTAGACTGGGCATATCTTTGTATGTTCAAGAAAAAAGGTTAGGTCACTCTTTCAACAGAGGGATTATGCTAGCACGCTCATCTAGAGTGAGACTCATTCTAAATTTAACTTTATTTGGATTGGTAGGGTCGTTACCGATATCCACTTCAAAATTTTCCTCTACTATCATATGGGATCCCTCCTTAAGTTGATGAGGTGTAGGGATCAAATGGATGTCATCAGCTAGATTTATATGTTCTTCATTGGAAGCATTTTCAGCGTGATAGACGTCATAAGAACAACCTGGTCCAAAATGAAATGGTTGCAGCATCTTTTCATTTGGGAAGAAATCTTCAAGCTCTACTGGTGAATCAGCACGATCCTAATCGATAGCATCCATGTTTAGATGCAATGGCATGGATGGATCTTCTGGATTGTAGAGTGGAGTTGTCAAATCAATGGAGACCATGTTGATAGAATGGAATTGATCTCCAGGACCACACAGACTGAACTCTACGTCATCTGTGTAGCTTTCGTACCCAAGATCTGGATCGGATGGTACGAGGATGAACAGGTCCTCCCTATGGATGCTCATAAAACTGGGTCCTCTTTGTGCATTGACTACAAAATGGGATCTCTCAGCTCAAGTAGCTCAGCATAAGTATGCGAATGGGGAAAAATCCTTTGATATTCCTCTTCCAAATTTATTCTTTCCCTGAGGCGGCGCTAGAGATTAATCTCTCGACGCAAACCCATAGCTATAATAGGTGGCAGAGCCTGAGGTGGATTCTGATTACACATGTGATGAGGCCCCAAATAGGCCATCTCCAAAGAATACTCATCATCACTGTAAATATATAATCTTTCACTTCCCCCCATATGCAAGGGGCGATCTGCCAGATGTGGCCCCATGTATCTGATTCTGCGATCACTATCATCGCTATCTAGATAAACCGGATAAAATGATCGTATATACGACACCGATGCAAAAATTGGATTTGCTTCCTCTTTAGAGTGATCTGCATTAAGAGGAAACTCTTCTATAACATACTCTGACTCCGTAGGCAATAGATGTAGCAGATATACTAGCCTCGAATTGGTCATCTCCACCTCATCGCTGTGATTACTACTATGAGAAGACCACTCTGTCGTGTCCACGAATATTGGGAGATTAGTTGGATGAGGCCTTAGGTAGGCCTACTCTATATCATCTTCATAATCACTATCGACCATGAAATGCTCTTGTATCTCATCTAATTTCTCTCTAGGCAACAAATGGTGTAGAAATGTCGAAACCATGAAGGCTCGATCAATTTCCTCTTCAGATTAATCATCATTTGAGAACTTGCCATCTGCATCATAACTCGGTCTACTCATTTTGGAGGTGGACTCTTCTACATATTCATTACAAATATCTCCTAAATCGAGATCACCTAGAATTATGGGGTTGTGCCCCTACATACCGGTATCGTCGATTGTGTCTCGATTTTGATGACCCAGGTTGCCTTTGGGGTTCTTCTCCAAGAACTCTTCACGTTAAATCTTTGATATCTAAATGGTGATGACTGACACCATTGGGTTGTTGCCCCAAAGGCTAGACATGTTAGGATGATTTAGATTAAAATCCATGTCATCCCCCAGACCTAGGTACAAATGATCCAATGATGCAACGAGTAAATCATCATGTCCCTGAATCTGCAATCCCAATCCGAACCTCTCAGTTGCCAAATGATAACATGGTTCAAGAGGGGTTTTTTGTCCTTATTCAAAAATACCAAGGTCGTATCCATGCCAATGATAGATCTCAAAAATGCACATGGCATACTCAGGGTTGGACAAGTCCTGAACATTCATAGTGAACTATTCGTCATCATCCACCTCCATGGGTGCCTACGTTGGAACTTGATCCAACCTGATATAAATGAAGTTTTTTTGGTTGGGTGGCTTGACCAATGGTACTACGGATCCAACTAGGTATCAATGGGCTATCGGTTGACCCATGTCTCATGCACTCTCTAAAATAGGACCGAAGGTCACATTTTCCACAAGATATTCATCCAGACCTATGCTGGCTAGGTGAACAATCACCTGCAGTGCGGATGAACCTACTGATGATGCAGGAGAAACCAACTTGATCCTAGGCTTCCTCCATCTCCATGGGAGTAGCAGCCTTAGCGACGACTGGTTTGGGCGTGTTCTTTGCTTCTTTCCTACCCAATTTCACCTTTAATTTCTCATTGTTCTGACGCATTATCGATGCACTCGATCTCAAATAAGTTACAGTGGTATGTTTAGATCTATTTGATACAGATATTGATGGTTGAACATGCACCACCTGTTTACCTCTTGGAACCCTTATCGGTGACGTGGACCGTATGTCCAAGTGCGTTGATGGGATCACAAAACCCCTTGTAAAATTTGCTAAGTTCATGAACTTGAATGGTTCTTCATATGATGAAACCATGTGAACTTGTCCCTCATGTATATACTTGACACATTGATACAATATCAAGGGAACACAATGCATTTCACAAATCCAAGGCCTCCCCAACAAGATCTTATACTGCAAGGCACCCTCTATCATGTGACACATTACATGAATGGTCTTTATTCCCACCTAAATATGTAGTACAATCGTGCCAACTGTAGAGCATAGTGTGTTGTTAAATGCTCTCAATGTAAAGGTGGTTGGTACGACGAGTGATTTAGGCAATTTCAAATGGTGTAGTGCCTTAGTCGTGATTATATTGATTGACAAAGCAGTATCAATAAATACCCTTTTGAATGGCACGTGATTAACACATGCAATGATATGTAGTGGCGGGTCATCCACGCTTGCAGAAATCATTTTCACTTCATGATTGTAGAATTGGATTATTGGTTCCTGGCACTGTTGTACGTGCCCCATGAATTTCATGAATGCTTGTGCATCTTGGGACTGTACCTCAATGGACCTTTGAATGTCCATAAAAGTCTCCCTATGCCTAGGGGACTGCTATATAAGCTCATATATCAACAACTTCGTAGGAGTCATCTGCAGGTTTTGAACCAGCCTGCTCCTAATGGTCACCATCGATCTTGTTGGTGGGCCTAGAATATTTTGTGTCTATCACTGTTGGGGCGTGGCTTGTATTTGAATGGTAGCACAAGGTTGATTCGGCCGTTTGTACCTCCCATGTCTGGTAACAACATTGACCATGCTGACGAACCCCTGGGTAGGTGGTTTGACTCGCACTTGATTGACATGGCCAGTGTGGTTACCGGGTGCCTCATGGTTTGGTAATGGATTTTTAAAAATCCCTATGTTTTGGTTGTTTGGTGCCTTGGGATTTCCTGGTACTACAAGCTCTCCATTTTCTATCATATTTTGCACAATGTGTTTGAAGGACCAACACACATCGATGTCATGGCCTTTCGCTCTATGAAATATGCAAAACAACTCTTCCTGATAGTCTTTGGGCTTGGGCTAATTTGGATCAACCATATTGACTTCGGGTAATATTATTACCTTGTCCTCAGAGAGCTGACAAAAAATTGATGTCATTGACTTTGTCAATGGCATGAATATGCAAGGTGGGCATTGCTCTTTTTTCTTTCCCTTGTAGTTATTTTTGCAATGGTCTTATTGCACATGAGGAGGATGGGCTTGATAATTCTATTTCCTTTACCCCTTATCCTCATTTTGGATATTTAGTACCACCTGATTCACATGGGCCTGCTTGCCCTGTTGCTTTGAGGTACTCTTCTTATATCCCTCTTTCCTATTTTTTAGCTTCAAGTTGCCTTCTTGCAACTTGATATCCTCAATTACCTTGGCTTGCACCCAAGCTTCTTCGAATGTGGTATACTGGTACAACTGTAACAGTAGCGATATGTGCTTGGCATAACTCTTTATAAATATTCGGGTTAATTCTTTGGCAGGAATTGGGAATGGCAACTTTGTCATTAATCTCCTCCACCTCTTCTTGTACTATTCTATTGGCTCATCATCGCATTGAGCTAGCGCAACCAAATCGGAAAGGTTGGCCTGTTTCTTGACATCGAAGGAATAGCGTTCAAGAAAGGCATCAGCTAATTGCTCAAAATTTGTTATGTTGTGTTTATTTAGCTGATTAAACCACTCTCGAGTCAGCCCATAAATCTCGTGACATGTTCTTGCACCTCTTCATCACCATTTAATTTGTCCAACCTGGGCATATCAAAATGCTCAAGGTATGGGGGCGTAGGCACCGAGGGATATAAAGGTTCATTGTGAATTTTCCTTAGTGTCAGCTTTTGGATAGCCATGCCTTGTTTCTCAATTGCCTTGACCTTCTCAACCAAATCTTTGTAAGCCTCAGAAGACAAAAATTCCTCCTCCCTAATTTGGCATGGAGGCAGTCTGGGAGGTACATTCCTCTTCTGTCGAGGTGGAGGGTGTTGCTCTTCCTCCTCCTCAACTAGAAAACTCTCGGGATATTCATGGTTGCATCTGTTCCCCTCTTGTTCCTCATAATGTTGCTACCTCTGATTTTCAATCGAGTGTGGTTTCTCTCTATGATGGGCAGTGATATGAGTGTGAATGCTTACGTGCTCATGGTGCATGTTGGCTTGCAAAAAAACCTTCCTATTCACCTGCTCTCTACGCTCATCTTGAGAATATATGCCAGCCCTATCCAACCTATCTTCCTGCTCTACATGCTCCTTCTAGATGAGGATGCACTCCTCACACAAGCATTGCTCATACAGCCTTTTTCCAGTAAGCCTTTGCGCCTGAATATCTTTATATTTGATGCGTTGCCTCTCTAGGCGAGCATCCTCCAATTGATCTTGGAGGAGTTGACATTTTTTCTCAAAGGCCATTCGATATGATATTTTGACTTGGTCAGTCATCGAAGGCCTTTGATATTCTTTCTCTGTACGAGCGATCTTATGGGTTTTGTACCCATTAGACTGATGTGTTGTGCCTTTGCCTCTATCTGTGAAGATGACATTGATATCGTGTTGTGTCATGTGCTATGTGCCACCATGTGTGGATGGTGGATGCGAGACATGAGAGCGCTTATAAGCCTCTCCATGCTTTCTAGTAGTTCTAATCTCCTGCTATGCTCACTTGGAGCACGATTTGGCAGAGCCGAAGGCTTGCAGCCTAGCTACTCTAGCACACTACCTAGACTGTCTAGCTATCTAGAACTCCACCTCTCATGGGGTGGTGTTCCATTAGCTCCCACCTTTGACATATCTATGGTGATCTTACGTGCTATAGTACACGTGGGAGTATGGGTAGACTTGCGCTCAGTAGGGAGCCCATCTACTTGCCCCTGAATGGGTGGATCTCTATTCCTTCTATACTCAGAAGGTGGGGGTATAGTACACCCTATATACTTAGTGTAGATGGGTACAAATCTGGTCCTCGACATGACATACTTTTCAATCGATCTCATGGATGTGCGTGCACTACAGTCTCGATAATGGCTTCCAAGTGGATCACCCTCAGGTTGAGAAGCCCCATGCTCTAATCTATGTCTAACAATATGCACTAATGCTAGTCTATCAAGGCTATGCTCAATGGGATCCCCTCGTGTCGAGTTGTCTCCTCTAATGCTCACCGAACGTCATTCGGTTTGCTCATGTGGTTGAGGACTAGACACGTGTAATTGTGAATCGGTTGGGGCTTGGTCATTAGCTTCAGGCTTGCACCTTTTTTGACCACCCCGTGTATCCACCATAGTGTACCTAATGTCTATATGTATCTTTTATTATCAAACAAGGTATACACTGATGCTTATCTTATTTTTAAATTTTAAAATACGCCCTAAATTGTTTGATGTTGTTTCAAAATGTGTTGTATCAGTATGAGAAACTCTTGCGTGTTTTGTAAAATCATTGGATTTTATTCTCAGTTTAATTAGCTTTCACCTATATACTCGCACAAGCCAAATATGGTAATGAATTCCATACTCAATTAAGTAGCATAGGTACTATCAACCCTCATCCAGCACACCATGTGTAGCGATACACCCTTTCGAAGATGAGTGTGTGTTATTTTGCACGGATAGGACAGTTCTTGGGTCGGCCTTGGCAACGAGCGAGTCCCGATAATACAATTTCAAATGAGCCAACCAAGTGGTAATGACATCCACTGTTGGTCTTAATCAAATGGTTTGGATGTGAGAGCCCAACGCCACTGATGTTTAAAATGAAACGTGGCGTGTGTGGTTCGTTTTACTTTGCATAAAGACAAATGCATAAAAGAGCATTCATATGATCATTCCTACATGATATGCATAAGAAGGAACGTTTCAAATTCACAAAGGTATGCATGCTATGCCCTACATGACATTATGACAATGCAATTACGATGACATGGCCTCTAATTGGGCCTCACGCATGCAAACAACCACATAATTTTATCAAGGTCATTGTATTCTAGGGCGGACTGCAATCAGAGGTTTGTTTTTCCTAGCAACACATTTCTAATGGAAAGAATGCAAAAGCAAATTAGGACTTATTCATTGATCCATTTCCTTTAATGTTCCTAATTTACCATTGATTTACCGCTTACTGTAAAATATAGAGGAGAAAATACAAAACAGAGAATGAAAATAGAGCCTACCTCAGCTCCTAATCTCCTGTCAAGTGGTTTTTCTGTTGTCTGCTGCTTCTGCTGTAAACCGCAGCTCTGGTCTGCGGGCTGCAATGTAAATCGCAGGTGACAACCGTGGGCCAAAAAATAACCATAGTTTTTAGCTACGATTAGCACCTAAGATAAAAAAATAAGAATGTCAGTGCTTAGGGGCTAGAAATACAAAGTGCCATCGTGATCGCCATCTGTAACCACCAAAAAGGCTCACACCCGGTCTAACTATCGCAATCGAAGAAAAATACACAAATAGGCATGCATAATTTGATAACAAGAAATAACACGAATACAAGTAATCCTTTATTAATTTCAATGAAGTCAAATTACAGATTCGTTTGTCTTAGGGATACCCATTTGATACATTAATTACAATAGTGTTTAATCCCTATCACGGGTAGGTGTGATCAACATATCCCTCAGGGTGACATGAACTGCTCTAGGGTGTCGATGACCCTCTTCTTCGCAATGGGGAATGGTTTGGATGCTTTATCTCTCCTTTGGAAATGTTCCCTACAGTCAAGAAACAACAAGAATGTCAAAAATATAGGTAGCCTCTCGTGATGAGGCCCTTTTAGGTAAAATGCATAATGATACCATTAACACGCATAATCAAGAAAGCATAAAGAAAGTTTCTAAACTATGCAAACTGAATCAAGATTCATGTAATAGCATAAATTAAAATAACATCTACACTATGCATGGATCAAATATAGAAAATGAAACATAAACATGCATAAAGAAAGCATTTTAGCCCTAATTGAAACATAAGCATAAAATGTGAATCTAGCCTAGTTCTACGGTCAAAAGTCTTCTAAAATGCTATTCAATCACAAAAATAACTAATCTAACCTAACTAGCCAAACAAAAAGAAAAGAGTAAGGTTATCTATCACCTATTGCAAACCGCAGCTCTGGTGAGCGGTCTGCACTATGAACCACTGCTGACAGTCGCAGTTTGACCTCTGATAAGTTTACCCTCAAAATCAGGGGTAGTGGACTCAATCTCCTTGTCCAAATTGATGTTCAAGGGTCGCCTTCGGTGTCCTTAGATTGATTTGGTAGTCAATTCGATGTGAAGGGCCTTCGTTTGCCCGAATTTGCATTTCTTAATCCTCCTAAGCACCTAGGGCATACATAATTCAATTCATCATGAATGGTGGAAAAAGGGTCGAGGATTAAGTGCAATAGTTCTATCTCTTAGTATACTCAGTTTGAGTATACAATTTTCCAGGGCTTCGCTGCTCAAATATCCAATGCCCCATTTTGAGGGGGTATTTATAGCATTCCCCTAGGGCTAGGGGTGGCTTCATGGAGAAGCCAAGACCAAAAAGGTTGGTTAGAACATTTGGGATGGAAGCCTCTAGAATCTTCTGTCCTTCAACTGCCTCCTTCTAGATCTTGTGGATGTTCCAATCGATTTGGCTTGGATGGAAGGCCTAACTGAACTTTAGTTAAGACTGTAGATCATAGGTATCAACCACGGTTTAGACTAGAGACCGCAGGTCTGGGCTGCGATTCAGAATGCTTAGGCCAAAATGCCTAAATTGAGTGTTTAGAACCATTGCTCTATCTTGGAATCTATCCAAGATCCTCCATATGGTCTTGTAGCATGTCCATATGAGTAGTCACCCTCGACATGACACATTTTAGGTGTCTACATTTATCATATCACTTGAATTCTATTTTCTAGATTTAACTGTTAGTAAAGGATTAATCTCTAGAGTACCCTTGGAGTTTATGTGGTTCCAAAGATTTAATGTTGGTTTCTGTTAAATTTCTATTGTTTTGATTGTTGTTGGTTCAAGTGTTAGGATATCTATCATGCTTCCTTTACATCACCCCGTGTTTCTGGCTTTTAGCCTTTTCCCATTCCTTTCAATAATTTCCCTCTATTTTAGTATCTTCCTAACCCCTATCTCAAAAAACCATTTTTTAATTTTTGGAACCAGCCCTGCTAGAGATTGTCATGGAGGACATTCCTTTCCTTCGGATATTCAATGCTCGACAGCGGGTCTAGGACGATGTAGACTTAGAAATTCTATATCTAGGCTGATTCTATTGCCAACATGTCTTCCCTCATGGATGCGCTAGTGGGCCTATACACTTAAGGAAGACTCATATGGATCCTCGTCATTATCTAGAAATCTACCTATGTAAAAGTACCTCTAGACAAGTATCTCCTTAGGCTAGACATAGTCATCACCACTAATATCAAATACTTGTACACATATCCAAAGGACATCTTTGTTATGACTCCATGTGAGGAAGAGAATCCAAGAGTACTCCATTTAAAATGTTGCTTCAATCTTTTATAGTCATATAAGGAAAGGCTTGAAAGTATAGCTTTTCCTTTTACAACATATATCACCTTGTTTGGAAACATAAATTTGCCTTTAGGCCAGCTTATTTTCATCACCAAAAAAGAAAATTTGCATGGGCCTATTTATGAGAATATCCATTACAAAATTCCAAGAGCACCTAGAAAAAAATAGAAGAAAGAAGAGATCATGAAAAATTAGATCTTCATGAATAATATGAAATAATAGCCCAAAGGAGAAAGATGGATTGAATAAAGCTTATTCTGAATCCTTTTTCTATATGCCTCCAAAAGACTAAAAACTTATTGCAATTATTAACAATCCAGCTATATCTTCCATAAATATAGACCAAATATTTTGATTGCATAACGTAATATAAATTTATCCTTTTGAATTACGATAGTAGGCTTTGAAGATAATCACACAATGAGATCCCTTCACTTGTAGTAAGCCCTTGAACAAATACCACCAATACGAAGAGTTCAAAATCATGCAATTTTTTTAAAGGGTCTTAACAATTCTTTGGTATGCAAAAGTTGTCCTCTTAAATTTTACCCTACAAAATGGCCCGAGAGTGAAGTTTTTGAAAAACATCAATTTTTTAAAAATTCTTTCTAAATTTTCTACAATGAAAAATAATAAGAAATAAATTTCTTCTTGCTCCTTACATCAAAAGGTAGAATGCCCTCTATTATGTCCATCTAGCTTGAATGTTGCCATCACTACATGGGTCCAATGGTGTGCCCTCTCTATGAATAAGGGCATCATGATCCATAACAGTAAATAGCTTCAACCATTTAAATAGATATGGTGTGTATTATTTGAACTAAGGCAAATGAATAAGCGTCATTTTCCTTCCAACCAAGGCACCAAAGGTCCCAAATGAGATGAAAACATCATTATTCTCTCTCCATTGTAATGGTAATAAGTCCTCTTTGTGATAAAATAATGGTTGACTCTCCGTGAAGAAGTAAATACATCCTTCTGAAGTCAAAGTGAAAATACTCCTACTATAAGTGATTTGAATCTATGCAAAATATTTCAATAATAATGGAATATCACCTGGAGTAGGCATAAATTCTCCAAAAAAAATGGTGAAAAAAATTGGATCTTCCCTTTGCCTCTTTTTCCAAAGGTTCTTATGAACCTCTAAGAAGTAAGTCATCCAAAAATCAGAAGAGGAATCAGAGGCTCTAAGTGAACTTTCTACATGACCAAGCAATGTTGCTCCATAGCCACTCTAACACCATGTTGGATTTCACACCTTTTTCCAAAAATGAATAGAAGCAATCCACCCACTCAAATATTATGCATAAATCATAAATAAGGAAGAAATAGAGAGATTTAATGGGCACCGTAGGCACCATAAATAATCACTATATTATATATAGATAAGAATCATAACACTTCGATACAATGGATGGAGTGGTGAGGGGTATTTATACCAATACCAAAACCCTCATTACATAATAATATAAGTCAACATAGCAAGAGGGATTATTCTTAATTACAAGTTATAAGGTGGGTTTAATTATAACAAGGTTAACCACAACCCATAGGGTTACATAATAAAATAATACAATAAATTCAATACATTTGTGAAATAGTTTCCCATGGTCTATACAATATTGCATCGTACAATATCAACCTTGTCCATAATTCAGATTACACTTTCAACAACAATAACACTATGTGGCATTATATACAACCCTATTTACATGACAAAAACTCATAGCAAACTTAGTGCATATGTGCATGCCCTCATGTATATGTGACATTAATTAATACATCAAATTATTTATTGACATCTAGCCCCTCCATTAGATTTATCAGTATCCCCATTAATAGACCAACTAAACACTAGAGTAGGAGCACTAGACACTAATTGAATCACATTTCATACTCTATTATTTTGTGTTGGTGCATATTTCATGAATGGCCACATCATATATCTCAAGTAGTGCAATACCTTTTATCGATTGCTTGCTACACTTCATACCATTTTCCCTATTTTTATGATGACACACAATATTTATCATCACTTATGTCATGATTCAATGGCATAGGAGCCCTGTTGTAGGGTCAAGAGGTTATTTTTCTCATGGACAATATTGTAATGGCTAGCATTGCACATTCTAGGCATCATGTTGCGCACTCTATATTTTCTATTACACACTCTAGTCAGCATGCACTCAATGCTTTGGGGACATAAACATACCTCGTAATCAAACGGTGCTTAACGAACAACTTTAATTCAACCCTAAATTATTAGCTCTAGATGGTAATCCTAGCATCTTATCTTACATGATAAGGTCATATGATTGTGTCAAATACCAAGGATTGATAGATCTCTAATGAAAAATGACTAGGGTTAGTGGTACTCTAATAACAATCTCTTACACACATAAGGAAGCCATAAGTGTGTTGATGACATGGACTACATCTAGGTTCTCTACACCTCAAAAGGTATCCTCTACCCAAACAACATCCTTGTATGAGACAATAGTATTTTCCCTTTTGTTCACATTCTTTATTCCCTAAATGGATTGATTCAAGTTCCTAATGAAAAATCCTATCCTCTAGATAGAAGCTACTTCTTTTTGAACACGTTCCAGACCCATACCTTAGTTGGCATGAATAATACTTATGACAACGTCATGTTAGTCTTGGAAAGCACCTCCTACTAGGACCGCATGCACCTTGATAAAAAATCCCTTTAACATATCCTAAATAGCATGCTTATACTATTTAATGGTATGTTTAGAAGTCCAAATATCATGGACCCCTTCTTGGATGACTATGCTCTTAGACAATGTTAATTTTTTCTTGGACGACAACCAAGGACTCAAAAATGGTAAGAAAATGAGTAAGGTATGGAACAAGCCAAGTTATTGCTTGTGAGGTAATTGACTTCAGAGGCAACTAAGGAAGTTGATCATGGCGAAAGTAGATCAAGCTGTAAGCATGATAAGAAGAAAGGATATGTATTTGAATATTGAACCTCAAGGTTTAATTCATTTCATTCAGGAGATAATCTTGAATTTATTGTTGTGTTTGCATCCATTATTTAATGTTTGGGATCACATAGGTGGCACATTTAAAAAAATGTAGAAAAGTGGTTTTAGTTAGTGGTTTCCTTACATGTTTTAGAATTGGTTTTGATATATGATTACCTCTATAAAAGGGAAGCTTGGGTACTTGTGAGGATAGGAAAATGATAATTTGATGTGTATTTGGTGATATAAGGCGTAGTGGGAAGTTTGCCAAATGTGTTGATGTAATGATGTACAAGAAGGTGATGATATATCTCACATTTGTGAGGAATGTCTGATGTGTGGTGATCTAATTTATGAATTGTTGTCTTCTAGATCTTGTTTTGGTGATCCGCTGCATCAGATAGTTCGACATATAGTCATCATGCTGTTGCAATTTTTAATTTCTGCCTTCCTGCATGTTCATGCTTTTTTGCCCCATAGGAATCATTATCTGAGTAGGCAATCCATTTTTGAAGTTGAAACATTTTGAAAGAAAAAAGGATTGTGCATTTTTTGAATTTATTCATAAACCTTACTGATGGAAGAAAGGTATAGAAAATAAAAGACAGTATGAATCATTCAAGAGAATCCAGATATAGGCAGTTCTTGGGTTAGCAGGCACAGGCATAAATAAAATTGAATTCAATTAATATTTCACAAAAGAAAAGGAAAACTCATGATGAAGGCAACTGTAAATTGAATTTTACTAAATTCATAATAACTTTTAGAAAAACATTTTAGATTCTGATAAGTAAACATCATTTTGGGGAAATAAGAATCAGCAATGACAATTACTGTACATATATTGATTGATGAGGATGATATTACATATATTTCAAGAAAAACCTACATGACATGAGATTACCATATCGCTACTTTTGTTAGAAAATGATGAGAAAATGTCAAAAGAACCTTGAGGATTCGTATAAAATTTAAAAATATAAAAAACTGTTCTTGTTTTCTTTAATGCATCTTATTTCTATGGCACTCAACAAAAATATTACATCACTGAACAGGAAGATTACATGGAAATCTTTTTCCATATAAGCAAGGAAATAGAGCACCCACATATACATGCAAATCGAGATTTGCAAGTAGCAGCCATTGCCAGATGAGCGACTCATCTACCTAGGCAAAGCAGGGATTTGTCTATTTAAGATACTGCCTTACAACTCATCTTTTACCATTTTAATTGAATGATTTCTTTGGTAGTTTTTAGTGGTACAAAAGGATTGGATCCCAATTGTTGAAGGAAAGGGACTACAATGGTCAAGCATTTGGCAAGAATGGCCAAGCAATGGGCTCCAAATTGTTGAAGAAAATGAACTACAATGGTCAAGGACTTCAGCAAAGGCTTCAACATGCTAAGGTTGTCTGCTTCGGTGAAATCCTAAAAACGTAACATAGATTTAAATATCCACAAGGCTTTTGGCCATATGGGGCGATCCCATTGGAGGATGTCATTTATCCAACCAGACTCTGGTTACTAGAGCATGGTATACAACCCTACCCCTTTTCAGATTCGAACCTTGGACCTCTCATTTGGAGTTCCAAAGCGCTTACCATTAGGCCCATTCAAGTTGTACATGGAAGTGGTTTAAAACCAAGATCTCTAAGGCACCATGTCTTGGCACACGCCTAACTAGCCACCAAGGTGCTTTAAGCCACTAAAGGGTTTGGAAGTAAAGAGCAAGAATACTCCAAATCATCGTTGGCAAACTTGGAGCCAGCAACTTCTCAACAGCCCAAAATTCTGACTTGGATTCCAGACTCAGCAAAAACTCGGCCAAAAAAAACTGTTTAAAAACTGACCCTGTCAAAAATTTGGCAAAACTGTGCAAGAACTTGCTGAGAACTCGCAAATTTCTCACCAAGTGTTTGGCAAAAACTCATCAAATCCTGCCAGAGAGTAAACAGGTGAGTAACTTGTTGGTGATTCAACATGGCAATTTCTCATAAGTTCTCTGTATTTAATCCATCTATGCTGCAAATGAAAAGGAGTCGTATCATCCAAAAAGAGGGTGATTGAATTCCACTGCACCAAAGCATGCAGAAAGGAGGTGATGGCTTCACCAAGCAAGAGACCAAGGAAGAATGTAGAGCATCTTCAAAGAGAGGACAAAATTCCAGAGAAGAAGCCAAGAAAGAATGTAAAGCATCTACAAAGGGAAAGGAACGTTTCAAATAAGGGTTCAAAAAATAATGCAATCCATCTCTAAAAAAGAGCAGCATTCCATAAAATAGGTTGGCAAAACCATCAACCAAGGGACCAAGAGTATGTGCAAGCAACTCCAAACACAGAGCCGCCTTCCAAAAGAGAAGGAAGAAATAGCATAGCCACATTCCATGATCCTTGTGTAATGGTAATGGTGAAGGACTGAAAGCACCCCCACATGCCAATTCCTTGGAAGATCAGGTAAAGCAAAACACATGCATGAGACCCTAGGAAAGAGGTATGTAAAAACGTTCCTCACTTTTTCAATTAGGTGTTCTCATAGTAAGACAGGACACTTTCCACATCATCGGTGACACATATCCATGTAAGCATTGTAGAAAGAAGGAATTATTGTCTGAAACAAAATGTCAGTAATTGTATTTTAAAGCCCTCCAAAGTGAGAATAGTTTGGAAGATGCCAAACCAAAGTACCCTTATCAAGTCCATGAAGATTGGGTCTGATTGGATACCACCCCAACAAATGAATTAAATGTTGTATACATTCAAGTCCTCTCATGAAAGAAAGAGGGTGGAATGCTAACCTCCAAACCCAAGATGGGAGGAGCAGGTAAAGTATAAGCTTCTCATCTAGAATGAACATAAGAAGAAATGCATGAGGCATTGTGGATAAAGCTTCAGAACAATTATGGCATGAGAATCCAAAGTTGCTTTGAGCATCACAAAGGTTGTAGCATGGCAGCAGTTGAAAAATGCATGAATGAAGCTGTTCGGACTTTGAGCATCACAATGACTTCACTGAGTACCATAAAAGCAGGTTGAAGCATGGCAATAGTTGTAGAATGCATATCTGAAGTTGATTTAGCCATGGAAGCAATTGTACCATACAGTATAGCAGTTGAATCAAGCATAGCAACATTGCATCAACTTTAGCAGAAAATTGGAACAATCAAACATTTATACCAGGACTGGTAAGATAGAGTCCATGTGAATGTCCATTTGCAATTACTTCATCCAATGGAGTATGCAAGGAGGAAAGGGCTAAACACCACCTCGATGAAAAGTTTAACATTCAAAGAGATGGAGCACGAAGTCTATCGAGAAAGCAACAAGTAAAAGCAGCCAGTCCACTTAAAAATTCACTTGGGCAAACAAGTAAGAGCAGCAAGTCCACACAAGCAAACAAGTAGGAGATCAGTCCACTTGGGAAAGCAAAAGGCATAGACAAGGAAACCCAATCAAGAAAAAAAGTAGGGCAACAATTAAAAGGAAGATATGTAAAGCAATGATTCATTATTTATTCTCATTTTTGTACATATTGATAATATCTCCATAAATATCCACTTTAAGGGAAGAGTACCCATTGTGTAACCATGTAGCAGAGAAGGAACAAAGAGAACGAAGGATATAAGCACTCCAAAGAGTAAGGCAAAACTACTACAAATATTGTCCCAAGAAAAAGAGGATTTTTCTTCCATGAATCGTGGCAGCCATAAACACTCTCCTGTAGCTCAACAGACACACATGAGGAAGATGATGTTTCCAGAGGGAACTCTGTGGTAATGGGCACCATCATCTAGCTTTCCTTATCCACACATTGTGGATAAATGAAACAAGGCAAATAAATTATGTTGATGAGAGTTTCTAGCCAATAGACAAATTAAAACTACACAGAGAAAACAGTTGATTTCTACATCAAGAAAGGACTAGGCACAAGTTGGAAAAGCTGTAAATACCTCTAGGGGATAGTTCATTTGGATTCATAAGGGATGGCTATGCTTGTTAGGTAGTTGATCAGTGGACATGTGGAAACAAAACTACAAAGAGAAGAGAGCTGATTTCCACATCAAGAAAGAACTATGGCACAAGTTGGACAAGCTGTAGGTACCTCTAGGAGATGGTGCAATCAGATTAATAATGGCTGCATATGCCTCATATATAGTTGATCAATTTGAGGATGGGAGAAATGGCCATCCACTTGAAAGCACCATACATCTTTGTTGAAGATAGAAGGGGATCAAACAGTTACCAAATAAAGTCCAAATCAGTTCATGAGGACTTCACTCAAGCACAAAGCAAGACACCACCAGCATAAGAAGAAATGTCTTCATGGCAGAAGAAAGTCCTTTTACTCTAGCAAGGAAAGAGGCATAGCTAAGGAAGAAGTGTAATACCATTGACAGGATCACATTGATGCAGGAAATAGTTTGGAAGAAAATCTTCGAAGAACCAGCATGGGAAACAGCCACAATTGGCATTGGAAACAGACAAGGAACCAAGATTGCAAAGCAAACCATATTGAACAGAGGGGTATGGATTTCACTTCAGCAAGGTAAAAGCTTCAAAAATTTTACACCATTCTTTGGGTTGAAATTCCAAAGAGAAGTGGTAGATAATGCCACATAGACAAGATAGAAAAGAATTTCCTCATCTTCTTAATAAATGAGCTTGTGATAACCGAATATTCTTTCCCTCTCCTTTAGGAGGTATTCAAATTGATCCAATATCCTCACATCAGGGGCCAAAGCTAGTTAATCAAACCCAGAGCAAGTCAACAGAACTTCCAACACTTCCACCTATTTATCAAAACTTGATGACCTTTTCAAGATCCCTAAACATGATGAAACCATGAGGAACGAAGTAAGCCATGCAATGTCAAGATTGCAACACAAAATGAAACCCTCTGGACACCTAAGTGGTGAGTTTTTTCCCCTTAAACAATCTTGCATTCACAACAGGCTAGATTACATTGAGTCAAATAATAATACTGTCAATTCAATGAGTGAGAACTGAGATTACACCTCAAAAGGTAGGACTACACCATCCTGGCAAATTGGCAGGATCTATAGGGCGGAATCTAAGGAGACAAGCACAAAACATGATATCATATCTCAAGAACATGGTATCTGTTGACACCAGAGGATCTATGGCATCTCAAAAAACATTCAACCAAAGGAGTTTAAAAAGAAGGAAACCACCAAATCTCTCACATCCCTACTTGTCAGAAAACATAGGAACTTTTGCATAGTATATAAAGATGAAGCCACCACAGTGCAATTCTGAGTATAAAAAAGGCAAAGCAGGAATGCAAAGTACTATAGCACTTTGGGAGTGTATTCACAGTTTGTAAGATCTCCAAAAAACAGTCCATAAATCTTCAGTAATGAACGTTTTGATTGCCTTTGGCTGCATCTACCTCTTTTTGGGAGAACAAGGAAAGAAGGCGAGCAGGAAAGGGAATCACTGCAAAGCTTCTTCAATATTTGGTAATGTGGAGAACATGTATGATAAGCACACATAGAAACACATAAAAGGATTGATTCAGTAATAGAGAAACAAACTGGTCAGAAGGATTGATTCAGTAATAGAGAAACAACTGGTCTGAAGGATTGATTCAGTAATAGAGGAATAAACTGGTCAGAAATAGCAAGAAATAGCAATGAATGGAGTAGGGAAAAAGATTAAAACAAAGACAAAAAGAAAATAAAACAAACAGCTGAAGCCTAAAATATTAAGATTCGAGAAGAACTCTGTTTTGTTGAGCTTGTCTGTTTCTTTGCTTCTAATAGAAAAATAATTATAACAGGAATGGATATGAAGAATTGTAGCAAGAGAATGGAAATAGAAGCAATGCACAGCGCTCGCTAACATATCATTTGTTCTAAACCAGAGCGCTTTGCTAATAACAAACAGGAAGTGTCATTCTTGAGCAAAGTTAATTGAATTTAGTATTGAGGAGGCATACCACATGCATTAACATAGCGCTCATTACAATGCGAAGAGTAATGGTTACAGATATGTTCATATAGCTATTTGTCAAAGGTGGTTGCCCTTCACTATCAAAGGGATCACTGTAATTATTTAGCATGGTAATATTATTTGAATTTTTTTAAATACAAAAATAATTTAATTATATAAGGTTTATGTTTTATTTTTTGTCTTATTTTAAAAAACCTATCTTGTATAATAGTTTAGTTAATTAACTTTTTTAAGTCACCATGCATTATCTATATTGTGCAGATTAAACTACCTCTTATTAAACTTATTAGACATATCCGATAACCTCTTAAACATTAAATTTATCAAGCACATTGAGAGATAAAACAAACACAATCATAATTCAAGAAGATGATACATAAAACAACCTAAAAATAACTGAACGACTCCAAGTGCCGAGGATGCCAACATGCACGACCCTTGGATTCCGCTCTCAAATGGAATAGGAAATGAACTTTACATTGTTTTTCCTATATTTATTCCAGCAAGTTGAATTGCATCAATTTACACCGCGCACCCGTTCCTCTCATGCCCAGCCATTTATGCTGCGGTGATCAGCTCAACAGAGCTCAACCCTGCATTGCATTGGTTTTCGTTCTTCCTTGCCTTCACATTAAAAAAAAAACGCTAGGGTTTCACTTTTTTCTTAGCTCATATCTTCTTCGCTGCTGTTCTCGATGGAGTCCACGAAAGAAGACGATAAAAATTCATTTCCTGTGCTAGTCGGCTTCCGTAATGATCGGGATGTTTCCCCTGCAGCAGAGAATGTACTAGACGACTTGGAACCAAATGAAAAGGAGTTTCTGCAGCGGAAGGAAAAGACCTTGAAATCCAATATCTTCAAGACGGAAAATTTCGGTTCTATTGAGGCGGAACAGAAGAGGGGCGAGGATTTGGTGAACCAGAACAAAGTAGAGAATGAAGGATCGCCGGTAACTCCGGTGGCTCAGATAATTCGGCCTGGTGCCATAATTAACACGCCTGGTGCTCCTATCAAAAAATGGAATTTGAGAAGGAAAAAATACGAAATACTGAATATGCGGCAACCAAATTTTGAGCTGGGGTTGCCCCCTTCTTCTTCTTCTGGTCTGTTCAGATAGCAATTCTTCTGAAGCTTTCTCCATGGCTTGAATGTTATTTCTCTTCTTTCTTATTATTATTCTCCTAGGAGGGCAAGGTGGAGCATGCTCCAATAACAATGTCTGCAATTAAAGTTTAATAATTCATTGCACTAAAAAGATTGAGATTGTAGTTTTGAGATATATAGATTTTTATCAGCGATATTTATTTATTTTATTTATTTATTAAATTTGGTTATTGTAAGAATTCTTATCACTTATTTTTATTTTATAATTGTATATTTATATTTTATTATTTTAACTCTGAGCTTATCAATAAAAATTTAATACAAGATTTAAACCTTAAATCTCTTCAAAAGTCAAACTATTCCAATAATATTTTAAATATTTAAAAACATTTAATCAAACTATTCCAATAATATTTTAAATATTTAAAAACATTATCCCCTAATAACACTTTAAACATACAGCTACAAGTACATCCTAGTAAATTAGTATTATTATTTTATAAATGTATATTTATATTTTATTATTTAGAAGGTAACGAAATATAACGTAATTTTTTATTGATAGAGAAACAAATAATTTTAATTATTTTCAATTTTTTAATTGCAGCATTTTTGATATTATAAATTTATATTTTCAACTATAGAAGGTAATGAAATAGAATGTAATTTTTTATTGTTTTTTTTTTTTTTTTTTTTTATAGAAAAAATGTAATTTTTTATTGTTGGAGAAACAAATAATTTTAATTATTTTTGTTAGAATAAAGGAGCCTAGAATATCAAGAGCTTTAATAAATGATGAGATAAATTTTAAGGTATGGTAAAGTATATATTGATGAAATAAATTTTAAAATATACATTTAATAATAAGATAAGATAAATTTTAAGATATGGTGGAATATATATATATATATATAAAGTTCAATGGCGTAAATTTTTTTAATAAAAACTTTTCAAAACATAAAATAATAATTAAATAAAAAATAACAAAATTTTGTTAAAATATATCGATAAAAAATATAATTTTTTTTTTAATTTTTTTTAATTTTATATATATTTTAGATTATTGATATAACATATATACGGAGTTTGGAGCTTGTAAAATATTCGATAAAATTCAAACTTTTTTTTTTAAATATTAAAATTAAAAACTATACATTATTAATAACCAAATATATAAAATTATTAAAACCATATTCCAAACTATCACGTGCATCATAATTTTATGTATGAATGGAATAGAATTGAATAAATAAAGGTCGTCCCAGTGTGAGTGAGAAATAAATAAATAAAGGTCCATTTTTCATACTATGAATTGATTATTTGGAATAATGTTATAAATCCCAGTGTGAGTGAGAAATAAATAAATAAATAAAGGTCCATTTTTCATACTATGAATTGATCATTTGGAATTATAAATGTTGACAACATTTCGAAAGAAAATAGAGATTGAGGTGTAGTCACTTTCACATAACTACCTAGGATGTATGATTGGTTGGATGTTTTTGTTTTTTTCATGAATAATCTTTATAATTGAAGCCACTACCAATTGGTTTACTCTTTTCTCGGTAAAATAGTATGTTTGGTTGTTTTACCCACATCATTGGGAAAGAGATATTTTTTCACATAATTAGAAGAAATGAAGTTGTAATATCACTTTACAATGTTTTTACCCTAATATTTGTTTAGAATGGTAATTTGGATGAGTAAGATCTAATATTTAGAATTAAAAAAAAAATATTAACAATCTACTAACACCCTAAATATTGTTTATTCAAATATTTATTAGATGCAATTTTTACATATTTTAAACATATACATGCTTTGTAGCTTTGTGTTCAAATTCTATACTTATTTCTAAGAAGTATCCAAAATATTGGTTTTATGATTCATCATTTTATTCAATAAATAAATTTTATTCAATAAACAAATTTGAAAGGAAGTCCTCAACTTTGAAGGTTATATAATACTTGATATTGATGCTTTATTTATGTCTTGACTACTTTAAGATTCTCCAAATTGAAAACTAATATTAAATTAGAAATGTGTTATTTAATGTGATAAAATTAGGATTATGATGAGTAAAAAATAAATTAATGAAACAAATTTGTATCCTTATAAAGATTATAATCTCTTGAGGAAAATCCCTTGATTGATATTGTTGTTCTACCCTTAAACAAAATTATAAGTAAAACAAGCACTCTACATAGGAATAATGCTAAACTATCTTACTAGCTTGTAAAGAAGAAAACTTAAACGCAAGTATAGTGAAATAAAAAACAACAATAAAGTTAATATAAAATTTTGCATTTTTTAGTCATAATCATATTTTATTGCCAAGTTTTGCAACCCTTATCCAACACATGAAAGGAATGGTACAAGAATTTGTTTAAACATAATATATCTCATAAGATTAACTATCTCATATTTACACTACATCTAATCTTGAGCATTTTTCAACCAAATGATAAATAAATAAAAAATTATACTACATTTTCTAACTAATTAACTAATATAACATTTTAATATCAATGATAAGTTCAAGAGAATCTAATAAAATTTAATCTTATTCACATCAATGTAAGTTATGTCCCTCCTCCTAATTTATTTATTGTATTTATTAGTTAGAAGTAGTTTGTCTTAGTATCTTTATTTTGTATTTCATTAAAGGTTTATATTTATTGATCATATGCTTGACCTCTTGTAAGGAATTCAATACTCAATTTGTAGTCATATAATGTGATTTAGAACTTTTATGGTAAATATGTCTATTGGAAATGAGATATAAGTTAGTTAAAATATGAAAGACATCTAAGATTCCAAATGTTGGTGTGTTTGTCATTGATCTAGTAAAAGATAACTTGTGAATCCTCCATAACTAAATAGTTAATGTCTTTGCTATTTCTTAATTTTGTTTCTCTAAAGAGAACTTAATTATGTCTAATTGTTAGTGAACATCAACAAATCCTCTATCAATGTAAAATTATCTTTTTAATCTCTACAAAAACCATTTTGCATTTGCTTATTGTTAATTATCTCTAGGGACCCTATTGAAGCTTAATTTTAAATTTTTGGAGGAAAAAACTTACATTTTAAATCCCATTCTGATTTTTTTCATGTCATTCTTATTTTCAACCTCATTTGTATTAAGTTTGATTCTTTCTTGGATGTTCTCACCAAGATTCCACACTCTTGTTACCTCCTTAACCTTACTTTAGAACATTGATATTTCATTTCATTCATACTTACCTAGAGAATGAGATGCTAATAAATTCATACGATTATTCCTCCTCCTTTAAGATGTTTGTATATATACTTAAATAGATGTTGAGGGACATAGAACAATCTAAAAGAAACATACATGGTTTTAAATTATACAATAGTATTCTACTAAAGTGATTAATCCACATCACATGCAACAAGAAGATCCTAAAAATACTAGTTTACTAAAGTTCTATTGACTATACAAGCATTGTATCAAACAACATAAAATATTTTTTTACCTAGATCAAGAATTCAACAAAATCCATTAAGAATTCATCAAACCAAATCATGCAAATTAATCTCATTCAATTAATAAAAAAATTAAATGAAATGATCAAATAGCATTAGCTTATCTAGTTATATTCCTCAACTTTCAGGGAGGAGATCCAAGTTTGAATCTTGCCAAGTGATACATGCATAGTTGTCAAATTGTTGTAATACTACTATGTGGTCATGATGTAATACGGATGATGCCTATTTCAATCCCATATAACCAATAGAGAAAATAAAAAAATCAAATGAAATGTTTTCTAAGGCATTATAGAGCAAGGGTAATTGGGATGCAATTGCATAAGTATAATTTTTTTTAAATATTTGCATTGTTATGGACACTCCTGTGATAATGTAGCTCATGCCAATATGGTTTATAGTGATACTACACTATTATATTTTGTTAAAAATACATTTATAGTGCAATCATGTATGTGATATGGGTGAGGCTTCTTTTTCATATTCATGTATCGATTTGGAAAATGTTTAAATAAAAATATAATGGTATCATGATCAAAACCTAAACTAAATAAAGAATAAATGCAAAAAAAACACCCAAATATGTAGAATATATATTAGATGAAGTTCATCTTAGCCATAAAACAACATGGAAGAACAATAAAATTAAATACCTTTTGCCTAAAATAAAGGTTATATATCACCAAAACATGACCAAATAGCTCATCTAAGAGAAAGCACCGTGGACCATTAATCTTAGATCTGTTAACAATCTTCCATTTAGAAAAGCTTCTAACATAAACCTCTTATCATCCATTAAAAAAAAAATCTTTGGTCAAATCCTATATAACATGTGTGAAATCATTATATACATTTTTATTAGTTAAACTTCATAACGTAATAAGCATATAAATAACATACATCTTTATACTAAGCAAAATTCATTTAAAGTAATTTATTCATGCTAGTTGTACATGGATAATATTTTTAGTGGTAAATTCCTCCTTTAATAGGGGCAACATTTAGCTTAGCTTCTATGACCTTTGTATATCTCTTTCAATAATTTCATCTAGAAGTTGTACCTCACAAGTGGTCTAGGGGATACATTGCACCCAAAATTAGATGTGATTCTTTACTTTGTTTCCACTTAACAATTTGTCAAGGATGCATGTATTTCTTGACAAGATTTAAAACATGGTCTCTACATTGAGAGCCTAGATTTTAACCACTTCAAATCATGTCATTTAATATGGCTACTTTTTATCATGCTAGTTATTACATCTAATCAATCTCAAAGGGGCATGTTATCAAAATTTATACATCAGCATAATGTCCATAATCTTAATTTCATCTAGTTCAATATAAGTTATCTAGGTAATTTATCTATATCTTCAAGGCTTCATATGACCCAGTCAATTATGCTAATGATTCTAAGTTAGTTCTCTATATTGCTTTAGTTCTTTGATCCACATTACACTAGGGGCCTAGGATGGTGATGTAAAGGACAACTATCTAATTCATTTGTTAAAGCTAAAGAGTTATAAGACAATGAAGTTGTAGAATAGTGCACTATGAATAAGTGTTAAGTGTGGGAAGGCAGAATGTTAAGACTATATGAAATGACCCATTTGTGTAAGCCCTAACTATTTACATGAAGAGAAATCGATGGTAATGATCATCAAGCCTAGTTGGATATACATAAAATCAAGGGCACTAATAAAAGACTAATAGACTATTAGCATGGAAATACTAAGGTTGATGAACTAGGACTATGTAGGTGACAACATAGATAAAACACTTAGATGAATTACTCACAATAGGAATTTAAAATATCTAGAATAGTTAGCCTTTATAGCACTATTGTGGATGAAGAATCTTTAGAACTACTAAACCTATAAATGAGTGTTATGGTGAAATACATTAGGGCTAATACAATGGCAATTGAATGCATGAGCACATGTAAATATCTATAAAATACATGAAATTTATGTTATATGAGAATATTATAATGAGTCTAAAGAAAAAAGATATCTACTAAGATAAATGTTGGATCTTTGAGAAGAGATATGATTGAAAAGTAAAACCTTTAAAAAAGGATCTGAGATAAAATGAGATATATAAATGTGAGGAGATGTGATGGCAAAGGTTGTATTCCTAAGAAGGAACATAACAACACACCTATGAAGAGGTATCAATATAGGTCATGTATCTAGTGTATTGATGTAGAAATTGATCTCATTGTTATAACATTTAATCTCATCAATGGGATGTAAAATTATGCTGACAGTTCAATATTTAGATTCTTCTTCTACTTAGTTTTCATTTGACTTATGCTCAAAATAATGGATTCTTATGAATGCATATATAAGATAAGATAAAAAACCATTGTAAGAAAAATGAAGCAATCTAGCTTATCACAATTACAAGATTATGTTATAATCTATAAAACTCTTAGGTTGAGGTCACCACAAGTTGACATGTATTGACGAACATGATTGTCATATTACATTTTGCTTGATGTTAGGTTTGATAGACCTTAATACTGATGATACAAGTAATATTCTAATGGTTGGTAATGCTTAGTATTCTACAAGCATGGGTTATTTTAGCTATATGTAAGAATTTAAATGTGTCTCATATAGGAACCAATCATGCACATGTAGATGTTGTGTAAATGCCATGTGGAGGTATGTGCAAGAACTTTTATTGAGAAGTTTGGATTATTAATTTTTTTTCGAAGTTTCATTGTAGAAATACCTCATTAAATTCTCAGATCATTTCAATAATGAAAAAGAGAAGTCTATTATTTTTTTGTGTATTTTATAAAATCTTTTGACATAGTATCTAGAAGTAAACTTGGAATAGAATGCAAGACTTAGCCATGCTAGAAAAGTATAGAGTAGTACTCCATAGACCCTATGAGGAGGTTTAAACTAAACTAAGAATGCAAGAATCTTTTTAGAATGCTTTAGAAGTGACATAGGGGTTAAACAAGGATGCTCATTATTTCCTACATTATTTGGTTTCTATAGAAGAATTGATAAATTGAGTGGAGGGGTGATGTTCATTTAGAAAGATACATAATAAGGCTTCTTTTGTATGCTGATAATCTCATTTTGATTACAACATTAGCATAGGGTTTGAGAGAGAATTTAAAGGGATTAAAACACTTTGGAAGAAGGTAATCATGCAAGTACATGCCAATAAAACTAAGATCATGCTCTTCTCCAATCAAAATAAAATAATTAATTAAATTATATTTTATAGGGGTTATTTTGGAAGAAGTAACAAAGTACAAATATCTTGGGATAGACTTCATTAATAAGCTCAATTAGAAAACATGTAAAATAAAGAGAACACTGGGAGAATGAAGATCACTTTTTGTATTATAAAATAGAAGCAAAGAGGCTAGTTATGTGATTGAAAAACTATATATATTTTATTTGGGCTACTGGTGGTACCAGTGATCTTGTATGGATGTGAAGTGTGGGCTAGGAGGACATCCGACTCAAAATAGAGGTAAATAGAGAGGATTTAAAAATGTATGATTATAAATAAATTTAAACTACAAGAGTTAGTTTCATTTGATATTCTTCTAGTATTAATACCTTCCCTATAAAGATAATTGTTATAGTTTATCCTCTAAGATATCTAAAAAAATCAAATAGATGGAAAAGTTGTAAAGTTGTAATAGAAGATCTTGATAAAATCAAAAAATAAATGAATGAAGTAAAATAAAATATGGATGAGCAAATGGAATATCAACTTGGATGGGTACTTAAATAATAACAAAGACAAAGGAATTTATTAAGGAAAAATTTAGAGTAACTATGTGGTAAAAGAAGTTAGAAAGAAAGAAAGAACATTATCTTGCTAAATTTAACCCTACGTATGATCATCGCCACAAGGCCATAGGGGCAAACATCAATTGAAGAATAAAGATGTTCATACCCTAATTGAGGATTAGGTCATACTAACTTAGATGTGAAACAATCAGATGGAAGAGACCAAAAGGGGAATGAGAGGAGAGGATATTTACCTATTATATATCAAGGACAATTAATGTTAGCTTTTGATAATTTTTAATATGCAAAATAACCACAAGATGTAAATTAGAAAGAATACGCTAACAAACTTCTACAATAACTCTAAAATATGCTATTAATAGAAACTCACAAAAGACGGTGGATCTAAAGGCTAGATTGGTGCCCCAGGAGGGTCCAATGGGGACTTCTCCGGCTCCTTTTCCAGGGAGTAGCAGCTCATACGCAGATTTGTTTAAAGAAAAATCTCCTCCAAAGAACGACGAAGCTCAAAAATGGCATATAAAATGCTCTTCACGGCTACTGGGAATAGGTCGACATCACATCGTGTGAATGGATGTTTGCCGCAGGCCGAAACCAGGCCAAAAATTGTCATCGAGCCAAGTATGGTTGAAGAATCAGTCATTTACAGAGCTAATCACGATTTAATCTGCAAGTTCATGGGTATACGTCCTTCCCTGAATTTTTTGCACTCTTGGATCCGCCAAAACCGGGAGCCTCACGATGAGTATTCATTGTGGTTTATTAGCAATGGATATTTTATTGTTAGCTTTTCATCTTTGGCCGATAGAAATAGGGCTTTCGAGTCAGAGAAGAAAAATCATGGCCCGACAGGGCTATTTGTTCAACCATGGAGAGTGGGATTCGATCCCCGAGTTGAACCTACTCGCTGTCCCAAAGTATGGATCCGACTATATGCTCTTCCAATGGAATTCTGGAGTGAGCAGGTGTTGGCAAGGATTGGCAATTCTATTGGAAGACATCTGGGTGTTGCCAGAGACACAATTGAAGGGAGCATGGCGGTGTATGCAAGAATATGTGTGGAGATGGATCTCAACCAACCTTTGTCGACAGAGATGGAAATTGAATTGGCAGGACTCTCCCCGGATTCAACAACCGGACTATGAGGCCCTACCCTTTAGATGTAGGGTTTGTCACAAACATGGACATTTGGCCCGTTTTTGCCCTAATAATATGAATGCTAAAATGGAGGCCCCTTTAGGAATGCCAAACCTGCCTAAAGAGGATAAGGCAACACTTAATAAAGATTCTAATAGCACCGTTCAGGGCCAGGAAGCTCAGAGAGAGGGTTTTGAACAGCCTAGAAGAAAAAGACGGACAAAGAAAAAAGAGGGAAAGGAGCAATCCCATCTCAGACCTGCCAATAGGTATGAGATATTTAAGTCACTGGTTGACGAAGAGGAACAATTTATGGAGGGCATGGAGGGTAATAAGGAAAATTCTAATATTCCCGTGCAACTCCCCTTCTCATCTCCTCCCGTCATACAACAGGTAGTTGAACTCTGTGAGGTATCACAACCAGTGTGTTCAGGGGCTTTAGTAGTGCATAACCAGGAGCAGACAATATCTCAGGATGTCAGCATGGGAATAGCAGAGAAGAACAGGGAAAGGCCAACTTTGGGGATAACCCAGGTAGAAAAAAGATCAAAAAACAGCAATTCTCAGGGAGTAGGTAGAAGATCCAATAAGGAGTTGCTAGCAGTCCAAGGAGACAAACTGATCACGGGAGGATCGGTGAGGCCAATAGACTCTTATTGCTCCTATGGTAACCAATGATTATACAATCATGGAATGTGAGGGGTTTAAACAGCAGAACCCATCAATCTGCTGTTCGAAGACTTTTAGAGAATCGTAATACTGATTTTTTGCTTTTACAGGAGACTAAGATGTCATTAGATCTTATGTCCAAAATAGTCAACAAAATTTGGAGGGGTGCTGGTCATATGGATGTGGCTGCCCAAGGTGCCTCAAGGGGGATTGTTACTCTGTGGAACTCTCTTGAATGGTCTGCAATAGAACATCTTGCCTGGAGGGGTGTTCTCACTTCTCTTTTTAGGAATAATGTCACCGCGGAACACATTCTAATCACAAACTTTTATGGGTCTCAAAACCTAGATGGTCAGAGGCGGCAGTGGAAGGTCGTGCATAACATGCGAACCTCAAGGGAAGATCTAGACTGGATTATAGCGGGGGACTTTAACGCTAAATTATCTTCTAGAGATCAGGAAGGGGGAACACCATTTTTGGACCCAGGGGACCGTTTCATGATTGCCCAAGTCCAGGCTTTGCACTTAGTGGACATTAAATGTCCTGGCATTAACTACACTTGGACTAATAAAATGTGGGAGCCACATAGCAGGAAGGTTAAGCTAGATCATTTTCTGGTTTCAGAGGAGGCGTTTGTAAAATGGAATATAAATTTTTAGATTTTAGAAGGCCCAGTTTCAGATCACTGTCCCATTCTGTTGGAAGGCGGGACTAGGATGGGGCAAAGATCACAAACCTTTCGGATTTGAGAATTTTTGGCTTCAAAAAGAAGAACTTCGGGAGAAAATTCCATAGTGGTGGGAAGAAGGCCGCCCAACTTATGGGAGAGCAATGTTCAGAATCCACAAACAACTACAATATGTCAAAACTCAGTTGAAGTATTGGAGGCGTGCTAATAAAATAGACTTCCAGGCCCAAAGAGCTCCATTGGTGGCCAGATGGGATGAGGTCCAAAAATAGTTCAGAGAAGGAGTAATTACAGACCAGCTCAAAGCTGAGGATGATGCCCTGCGTACAACGGTTGAGGACATTGACAACCAGGAGGAGACCTATTGGAAGCAGAGAGCAAGAACCACCTGGTTATTAGAAGGGGACAGAAATACAAAATTCTTTCATCGGACTGCTTGTGCTCGAAGACAGATGAACAAGATGGAGGCCCTTCAAGATGAGAACGGTCATTCCTTTGATACACTTCTAGGTATGCATTCCCATGCTATGGATTATTTTTCTAAGATTTTTAAGGAAAGTGTGGTACAAGATGTAGAGGCCCAAAATGAAGTTATTTCTGTCATACCTGCTCGTTATTTTCGAGGATGAAAATCAGGCCCTCCTCAAACCCATTGATAGAGATGAATTGAAAACTGTGGTCTTTGGAATGAGCACTGGTAAAACTCCGTGTCCAGACGGCTTCCCAATTGAGTTTTTTCAGGCTTTCTGGGACTACTTAGAGGAAGATGTAATGGTTGTTGTAGAAGAGTCCAGAGAAAATAAGAGAATGCTTAAAGCTATAAACCACACTTTCATTACCTTAATTCCAAAAGGGGAGGAGGGGGTTCATATTTCAGATTATAGGCCTATTGCCTTATGTAATGTGTTGTACAAAATAATCACAAAGGTAATGGCTGAGCGCCTAAAACCTCTTCTTCACAACATTGTCTCCTCTGAGCAAGGGGGTTTTGTTGAGGGACGACAGATTCTGGATGGGGTGGTTGTGGCCCAAGAAGCAATCCATTCAATGCACACTTCTGGTAATAAAGGGATGTTCATAAAACTGGACATGTCAAAGGCTTATGACAGGGTTGAATGGAGTTTCCTGGCTAAAATGATGGCAGCCTTTGGTTTCTCTCAGGACTGGATAGAGTGGGTCATGAGTTGTGTCTCTACCCCGACTTACTCTGTGCTAATCAAGGGCCTTCCTTCGCAACCATTTGGAGCTACTCGAGGACTGCGCCAGGGGGATCCATGTTCTCCTTATCTTTTTCTCATTTTGGCTGAAGGTCTTGGCAGACTTTTCTTGAGGAGAAGACAACAAGGTAGATTATTGGGTATCAGGGTGGGTGACGAAGTTTTAACGCACCTGCAGTTTGTGGATGACACTGGTTTGGTGGGAGTGGCCAGCTTCAGGGAAGCAAGAATGATTAGGGATACTCTTAATGTCTATCTCAGGGCTACTCAATAGGTCATTAATGACAAGAAATCCAAAGTGGTTTTTTTTAATCTGGAGCAAAGGCTTCAGAACAGAATTTTAGAAATCTTGGGATTCACAAGGACTTCTCTCCCAGTGGTTTACTTGGGGGTCCCCTTGCACTTTAAGAAGCTAAAATTAGACACATGGAGGAATCTACTGGAGTGTATCAAGGACATAATTAATCACTGGTCTCACAAGTGGTTAAGTTATGGTGGCAGATTAACGTTCTTACAGTCAGTCATTCAAGCCATGCCAATTTACAAATTCTCTATCCTGGCTGCCCCGATTACAATATGGAAAGAGTTGGACAGGATGGCTAGAAAGTTTTTATGGGAAGGAGCAAAGGGAGAGAGAAAGTGGGCCTTAGTGGGCTGGGACAAAGTTACCCAGCCCAAGGTTAAAGGAGGTCCTGGGTTTGAGAAAATCTAAGTTGAATAATAAAGCTTTGGTCGGAAAGTCTGTACTGGAGATGGATCTCCCAACCCACCTCCCTTTTCAGTAGAATCCTAACTAGAAAATACCTGGGACAGACCAACCCAAACGATGTAGCTCGCATCCCCTTGGATGGTACTGGGTCCCTAGTTTGGCAGGCTCTCAAGTTAGGGTCTCAGGTTGTTAAAGACCGCTTATTTTGGAAAGTGGGAAGAGGGGAGAAGGCTCATTTTTGGATAGATTCTTGGGATCAGTTCCCACCCATCATTGCTGAATTTCTAGAATTACAGCCAATAAAAGCAGCCATTGAAGCCAAGGGATGGATCCGTATTGAAAGTTATTTCACAACTACTCAGCTGGGGGAGTGTAAGTTTAAGCAGTTCAAGAAGTTGGATGAGTGGCCCATTTCAATCCCTCCGGATTTGACTCCCATCATGACTAAAATTTTGACAGAAATATTTCTTACAGGGGGAGACGTGGAGGATGAATTAGCTTGGGGCTTTGGGAGTCTTGGCGTCTATACAGTAAAGGACGGATATGACAACATTCTCCCAGAGCCCCCCTCATACTTTTCAGGTTGAGGACTGGAGGAAAATCTGGCACTCTAAAGGCTGGCCGAAAGTTAACTTTTTTGCCTGGCAATGCATGCACAATGGAATCCTCACTTTTGATAATCTCGGATCAAAAGGTATCATCGGCCCTTCTCAATGTGTACTATGCTACAAGAGCGAGGAAACTGCTGACCATTTGTTGTTTGGTTGCCCTTTCACCCGATAGATTTGGCTGCGTTGGTTTGCATACTTTAAAATTCAAGTAAGTGGTGACCTGAACCGGATGAATATCTGGGCAAAATGGCAGAAAGGTAGATTCAAATCTAAAGCTCTTCGTATTGGCTGGGAGCTCGGTTTAAGCTTTATCCCCGTGGCAAGTATGGCTGGAAAGAAATGCCAAAATTTTTAGAGAAACTTTTACCGCTCTAGACGGGGTTTGGCGGACCATTTGGAGCAAGGTTACCGAAACTATGGCTGTTCATGCCGAGGAGGAAGCTCAAATTGACATTGGAGCTATGGAAGAACGCGTTGAACTGCAAGAGGGACAGGACAAAAATTGTTGGAAACCTCCCCCGAAGGTTGGATTAAAATCAATACCGATGGAGCCGCAAAAGGCAATCTAGGTAGAGCCAAAATTGGAGTGGTGTGCCGAAACCATGCTGGGACTCGTGCTCTATTGGGAATTGCAAGGCCCGGGAAGAACCACTAACAATGAAGCCGAAGCCATTGCCATCAAGTCTGCTTCTGTTTGGGCAGAGAAACATGGCCACCGCAGGATTATTCTTGAATCAGACTCGCAAATAATGGTTGGAGCTCTAGACCGCATGAGGAACTTTGATCTGAAAGCTTGGAGGTTGAGGGCTCTTGTTACCCAAATTAAAGAATTATGGAAGGAATTGGAGGACGTGATCCCAGTTTATGCGAGTAGAGATTTGAACAAAGCGGCTGACTTTCTGGCTAAGATGGGTGCGGAAAAGGAGGTTGGAGTTCAGTTGCACAGTGACATGGATATTGAGGATGAGGTGATTAGACAGGGTCTTGAAAGGTCCTTGAGCTAATGACCTTCGAAAAAATAGAGTACGATGGGGGACCCCATGGCAGCTAGTTTTTGGTTCACGAAAATTGGCTCCGTGCAGTTCTTCCTTTACTATTGTATGACTGTGTCCTCTCGGACCTCGGCTGGGAAGAGGCTCTTCCCACATTGTAATTGATCTATGTCTTAATACAAGTTTTTTTTCAAAATTTACAAAAAAATAGAAACTCACAAAAATATAGAACTACTCTACTAATGCATGCTATGAGCAATGCACCTTCGATACTCATTACAATACTTTTTCACACATATATAGAACTACTCTACTAATGCATGCTAGAGAAAGCCTTGTTGTTAGATGGTGAAAATTATCCCAAATCAAAAACTTCTCCTTGCTCGCAATCTCTTGTCACAAACTTTCTTCAAATCTCCTCCACTGGTAAATATTGTAAAGTTACTCTTCTATGCTTGGAATCTACCACTTCTCGCTTTCTCTAATATGCATTCAATGGATGCTTCTCCAAATCTAGAACAAGGCTTTCTCTAGCCTTCTTCTTCTTCTCCAAAATCTCTTGAGACCTCTCTTGGTTCTTCTAGTTTTGTAACCCTTAAACTCCTGTTTGCAACTCTTCAACTTCTCTACTCGAAGCTTTACTGAAACCTTTTCTTGGTTTCTTCAATATCCCAACTATGGTAATTATACAATGAGATCACTTTATTGGATATCCTAAATCTACTTCTCCTCAAACCTATTGTAGGACTTTTTTGTAGGTCTTATCTCCAATTTGTAGTCTATAATGAGAACCTTTTGCACGAGTCTCTTCAATCTCTAATATGCAGTCTTCAATATATAATATTCTTATGGGGACTTCCTTCTTAATTCTCCTCAATATTCAATCTCCAATTGGATATTTTATTAAACCTCTTCAATCTCAATTTTTTACCAACAAAGAATTAATCCTTGCACAAGGAAAGCACATAGACTTTCAGGCAACAAAGATGAAATTCTTTACTTTTTGTTGTAGTATGCTTCTCAAATTTTGGGTGTTAATTTTGTGCAACTAGAAACTTAGATAGTAGTACCAAGTATGTTAGAATTTCCAAAATTCTAAAATAAAAAAATTTCACCAGTTATCCTCAAAACTAGTGGAATAAATTCTATGTTGAGTCCTAGTCTTTACGAGTTCTTCTATAACCCTATAGAAAGACTCTAGCCAATATGCAATTCATAGTCTCCTTTCAAGATCTCAACTTCTCCAATAGGATCTCCTTATTGGGTCTTTTAATATTCAAATCTCCACAATATCAAGGTTTGACTTCAAGACCTGAAATCTCCTTCTATTCCAAATTTTTTCTTGGAATAGAAATTATCCAATCTTCTATGGTCTCACCTTCCAGAGATAATATCCTCATCTTCATTAGTTTCTCCTCTACAAATTCAAAAAAATCTACAAGTATAAACCTTGCAATATCTCTCCCTATCTCCTGTCAAAGTATTTTATGGCTCTGATACCATTGTTAGATTTTGATAATGTTTAATATGTAAAATAACCACAATATTTAAAGTAGAAAGAATAAGATAACATTTTTTTACAATAAATTTGAAATATGCTATTAATAGAAACTTGCAAAAATATGGAACTACTCTACTAATGCATGTTATGATCAATGCATCTTCGATACCCATTACAATACTTTGTCACACCTATACAATAGTATGTGACTCTTCATATGGTGCACTCTTGACCTTCACACTTCTAGACTATTCAACTCCCTATTTTATGGAATCATGTACACATGGACTAAGGTGCACATTTACATTATTGAATATTATGTGCATTTGTGCATTTATTACATTACATAAAGTAAATTCTAATCTAAGACATGTACCAACTAATGTAATACTCTCCAAAAATTAAGACAAATAAGCATCTTAGTTTAGAATATGAAGCATATGATGATATTCAAGCCATGTATGTTGATCCTCTAGTAATGGAATAATTGTAAGAACTATTTGAAGAAGAGTGAATAGAGAAAGTAGGAGAATTCATTTTTAAAATCAATGTCAAAAGATCAATGTTATAGAAAGAAAAGTAATTAGGTCAAATTTTGAGATTGGTAGATATGGTTCTTTATAAAGTTCCTATCCCATAGGTTACTTTTGACCTCGTAGTATTGATTAAAAGAATTAAATTTAAATTATTTAGAGTAACGTAGACACCCAATTTTGAACATTGTCAAGCTCCAAACTTACCAAGATCTTCATCAATCAACCAATCAAACATGCAAACTAAATTAATCATTTTTAACCTCAAAGTAAGAGCAATTATTGATCCAAAATTAAAAGCATCAAGACACAAGTTAAAGTGTTGGCAGTGCTTTTGCTCCCTGGTAGCACTTTTGTGATATTTTGAGTCTTTTAGCTTTTCCTACCTAATTTGATTAGCAGGGTCATCTTGGCAAAAACATTGGACCATTAGCACTGCCATGCTATTAGTTCTAGTTCTATTGATCATCAAACATAAAAATGAAAAATTTACTACCTTCCAATTGGTTGGCTCAAAATGGACTTGATCACATTAGTCTAAACCACAACCCCAATAGAAATCCACAGCCCAAATTTTATCATTTTTAAGCATCCATCCATTAATTGTTGGAGAATATTACATTATTTGACAAATGTTAAAATTACCCCCATGGTACAATTGTACTTGTGTAAATATTAGATTAGGGTATGTGATTTATATTTTTCCCAAAGAATGTGTTATTGTGTGAGAAGAGTCCAGGTATCATGTAATAAAATGTGCAAGTGTATAGAGTGTGAGAAGAGTGCAAGTGTCATGTAATAAAGTGTGCAAGTATGTAGAGTAAGAGAGAATGCAATGTGTCATGTAATTTATTAAAGACTCCTGTGTGTAGGTATCAAATATATAATAGAAGAGTCACATGGTATGTGTCAAGATGTAAAGTAAAGGGGGATGAGATGTTTGTCATAAGTGAGGAATAATAAAGGATGCATCTCTCTGATATGTAATGAGATCAATGGTCAAATTATTGAAAGGTCATGTGTAAAGTTATATTATGGAGACAAAGCTCCATGTATTGTAACAAGATGATATGAAGCATTGTATCCGACATTGAATCTCAAAGAATACAAGAGGTCTTGTATATTTGATCAATAATATTGTGATTTATATATTGTGAGTATATTATTGATTTATATTGTTATTTCATGAATGTAATATTTATTTATATTGATCAGAGTGATTGAATGCTTTAATATTGAGTTTTATTAAGATCATGTGATAGTGGACCCATGATTAAATCCGGATAAATAACCAATAGTGGTATTAGAGTTGCAATCTGATCAAATTGAGATTTGAAAATTTTTGAGGAATTTGTTGACGGAATTGAGGTAAAAATTATTATTGATTGATTAAAAGTTATTATTGAATTTTAAATATACCAAAGCAAAATTATGGTCATTTAATATTACATGGGAAAGTAGTTTATTTGTGAATATTACGAGGATGTGAGAAGACTGATGTTTGAGGCAAAAATTTATGCATCTAGAAGAAAATAAGGAGCAATAATAATTTCTTGCATTGAGAAGAATATTATGTTAGAGGTACTATTACAAAGATTGGAAGACAATGGGAGTTGTTGAAGAAGTTTGAAGAAGCAACAAGAAATAAAAGTAGAAAGATTGCTAAAAATAATTGTTGGTGAAGTCACCAAAGAGAAAGACACCTGGTTGAAGAAAATACAAGCATTGTTATTGTTTTCCAACCAAAGAAAAGAAGCATGAAGCCAATCTAAGGAGGTTGAAAGTTGTTGAAAGAATAAGTAGTATTGGTGGAAGCCACCATAGAGAGTAGAGAAACCAAATTGAAGGACAAATTTTGGAGTCAAAACTAAATGATTTCCAAGTCCGTAAGTATGTAAGCAACATTTGAGGTGAATTTATATCAATGAAGAGCCATTATTAGAACTATACTCCAAAATAGTGAATAATTCTCTTGAAGACTTGAGTGTTGAAAAACCTAAACTGAGAGCAAAGAAGATTGAAGTGCCAAAGTGCCATAGAGCCTAAGAATAAGTGTTGAAGGAATTTAAAATGCCAATTGAAGAATAACATGAGAATTTGCTTGAGAAGAGTAAGAAGTGCACGAACTAGGGAAGGCAAAGAATTTTTTTGCATAGTGAGTGAAATGCTTGATGAAGCAATGTTGATTCATGAATGTCCTAGCTTGATTAAAGTGCTTGTGAACCTACCTAACATATTTTGACAAGGGTGCATCTATTTATAAGATAAGCTCATAATTTGGACAAAGTATTTATCAATTATATGGGCATGCATTGTAGGAGTAATAAG
Organism: Wollemia nobilis; assembly: GCA_028583015.1. Taxonomy (NCBI): domain Eukaryota; kingdom Viridiplantae; phylum Streptophyta; class Pinopsida; order Araucariales; family Araucariaceae; genus Wollemia; species Wollemia nobilis. The sequence goes on from JAQPPZ010000863.1 coordinate 2,382,136, forward strand.
GATGTTATTTAAATTGTGATTTAAGTTATGCCTAATTGATTTATTTGGAGATATAAGATTGAAAATATTTGATTAGACTTTAGAATAAATAAAGAGAACTTCAATTTTGAATGAAAATTTAATTTAGAGAGATAAGGATTGACTAATAAAATTTAATTATTAATTGAAGAGTTGATTAAAAAAATGAATAATTTGAAACTTGATATTTATTGAAAATAATTTTGTCAAAGATAGAAGTTGATAAATTTATCATTTGAAATTTACATGAGTTCCATTATGTCAAATAGTAAGATTTTTTGATTCTATGAAAACTAGCGTGTTGGTTGGTGAAAGGTGTGCTTTAGTTTGGCTTTAGATATGGCAGCTTTGGGGGGTCATGGTGACCCTCGATCTGTGTATTTTAAGGATATTGTTTTGAATAAGGATGCCTCTTCTTTTAATCATACAAATGCCATGAATTTTTTGTTGCATGCAACCCTTGATCCTGTTTCTAATTCCTCTTCAAATTTGAAGCCAAAGAATAATGGATGCTTGGAGAAAAGAAAAGATCATCTTATCTTGGTTATCAGTCCTGATTCTGTTGCGGATGATGTTTTATATTTTTCTAAGCATGCGCTCATCTACAAATTCATGGGTCTCAAAATTTCTATACCTTTTTTAGAAAATTGGGTTAGGAGAAATTGGATCCCTAAAGGTGATCTGAAGATTATTCTTGCAGCTAATGGGTATTTTATTATGGTGTTCTCTTGAATGGTAGATCATAGTAAAGTGTTCTAGGGGATCCTTAATTTTACAATCAATATGGATTACTTATCAAACCCTAGCGATTTGATCCGATGGAGGAGAGGCCTTCTAGGATTCCTGTGTGGGTCCATTTTCCATGACTCCCTATGGAATATTGGAGGTTGTATATTCTTCATTCTATTGTAGAGATTATTGGAAAATCGGTTGGTCTATCTCACCAAAATTTGGATAGGAAATTTGCTTCTTTTGCATGGCTTTGTGTTGAAGTAGATCTGAATAATCCATTGCCTGAATCATTGGAGAGAAAACTAGAAAACATGTCTTGGATCCAAAAATTAGATTATGAATCTCTCCCATTTTGATACCTTATATGCCATGAATATAGGCATCTTCAAAGAAATTTTAAGAAAGTGAATTCTCAACCTTCATCCTCTTCATATAATTTCCAAGATGCATCTACAAAGGTAAAATAAAAAGCCCCTATGGTTAATGAGATGCCTAGTTCTGATGGATTTATTCTTGTTAAGTCTCGTTCAATATCTAGGCAATTTGTTCATCAAAATAAAGGTGTTGGTAAGGGAGGTTATGGTAACAAATTTGATGTGCTTGAGACTTTTGAGGAGCCGCATGTTGAGGAGCAAGTATGGAACAAAGGTGATATGGATACTTGTATTCAAGAGCCAAGTACTTTTTCTTTCCTAAATCCTTCTTTTGAAATGTAAAATTTTGATAAGGAAGGGATGGTGCCTAATAACCCTCTTGTAGAAAATGAAGATAAGTCCAAAGAGGTGTTGGATTGTCTTGATAAAGTTCTTAATCATTCCCCTTTGGCTGAAAACTTGATTGATGGAAATGAGGATGAGACTAGGTTTGAACCCTCCTAGGATAAAACTATTAGAGAGGAAGGAAAAAATAAAGTTTCTTCTATGTTAGGTATTCACCCAAAAACTATCAAAAAATGTGGGGTGGAGAAGGTGGTAAAAGCAGGAAGAAAGAAGGATCAAGAAAAAGTGAAATTTATAGGGGAATACCTAGTTGAGTCTGGTGTTGTTAAGACATTAGATTCTCACTTCTCTATTACCCTAAAATTAAAGTGATATCTTGGAATGCTAGGGGTTTGGGTAGAAATCCTAGATAAAAAGATACTCAGAATTTGATTAGAGATTATAGACCTGATATTATTTTCATCTAGGAAATAAAATTATCTTGTGAAGATATGGTTAGAATTGCTTCTAAGATATGGAAAGGTGGTCAATGTCTTGCTATTGGAGCCCAGGGTTTGGCGGGTGGTGTTGCATGTTTGTGGGATCCGTGAAGATTAAATTCCTCTTGGTGGGTGGGTATAAGGAACTGTCTCTTTGTGGTTGCTACCTACTTTTCATCTAGATCTTCTATTCTTCTATCTAATGTATATGCCCCCAGTGATTTATCAGGTAAAATCCTCTTATGGAATCATCTTAGATTCATTTGATCTCTTGCTCCCAATTATCCTTGGATTGTGGCTGGGAATTTTAATTCTATCATGTCCCTAGAGGATAATAATGGTGGTGTGGAGTGTTTGGGCCCTTCTTATACTTTGATATAGGAAAATATTTCTTTCCTTAATCTTGTTGATGTGAAGCCTCGAAATGGGATCTTTACTTGGACTAATAGAATATGTGGAATGAATTTTATTTCTAAAATATTGTATCAGTTCCTTACTTCAGATAGTTGGTTTGATGATAGTTGTACTTCATTATCAGAGATTCTAGGTTGGAGGGGCTCTAATCACTGGCCCATTCTCTTTTAGTCATCGAGATTCTCTTTGCCAAGAAATACGCATTTCAAATTTCAACTTATGTGGCTCATGGATAATGATTTGTATGAATATGTGGAGATGTGGTGGGCTGAAGGGAAACCCAAATTTGGCATTGCTATGTTTACTTTTTTCAAAAGCCTCCAATTTGTCAAATTCAAACTCAGGCAATGGAACAATTTTTTTTTGGGAAATATTTTTTAGAAGAAAAAGCAACTACAGGATAGCTTGGGGGAGATCACTTTTCAAATTAAATATGAAGGATTGAAAAATGATCTATTGGAAATGGAAGCTTCCCTTTCTAGTCAGCTTGCCAAATGGGAGCTTCGTGAGGAGATTTTTTAGAAGCAAAAATATTGGATTGACTGGTTGTTGGAAGGGGATGGAAACACCTTTTTTTTTATAATTTGGTTAAATAACGTAAGAATGGCAATGCTATAGTCTCACTTAATTTTGATCAGGGGGAAACTATCTCATCCTTTGAAGATATCTCAAATGAAGCAGTAAGGTTCCTCTCCTCTCTTTTCTTTGAGTAGGGTCCTCATGATGTTGTTAGTATGAGGCTTATTTTTTATTGTATTCCTAGGCTAGTCTCTAATGATATGAATAAGATGCTAATGGACCCCATCTCAATGGAGGAACTTAAAGTGGTGGTTTTTCAAATAAAAAAAGGTAAAGCACCTAGACCTGATGGTTTCCCTATAGAATTTTTCCAAGAATTTTGGGAAGTGTTATCTTTTGATCTGCTAAAAGTTGTTCAGGAATCCCAAGTCAATAAGAAAATGCGTAAAGCTATTAATTCAACCTTCCTTGCTCTTATTCCCAAATCTAAAAATTTTAGATCATTGGGGTCTTTCAATCCTATTTTTCCTATGCAATGTTACTTACAAAATTATTACCAAGATTATTGCGGATCGACTGAAGAAAGTTCTTGGTTTTCTTATTTCTCCTGAGCAAAGTGGGTTTGTTAAGGGTCATTAGATTTTGGATGGTGTGGTTGTTACTGCTAAAGCTATTCACTTTATGTATATCTCTAAAGAAAAGGATATGTTCATTAAGCTTGATATGTCCAAAGCTTATGATAGGGTTAGCTGGCCTTTTTTCCATAACATCCTTCACTCGTATAATTGTATTGAATGGGTCATGGGTTGTGTGAATTTGGCCTCCTTTGTAGTTTTAATCAATGGTTTACCGTCCTCTTTCTTCTCAACCTCTAGGAGGATTCATCAAGGAGATCCCTTGTCCCCCTATATTTTCATACTTATGGCTGAAGGTTTGGGAAGAAGTCTCAAGAGTTTTTAAAATTGTGGTGCTATCAAAGAATGGTATTGGGCACGTAATTCTTTATCCCAATCTCATCTTCAGTTTGTCAATGATACTACTCTAATGGGAAGGGCAAAAATTGAGGAAGCAATAAATTTTAGGAAGGCTTTAGATATTTACTTATCTACCTCTGGTCAAATTATTAATGAAGAGAAATCAAATATCTTCTTCTTCAATATGGATGGTCGGATTCAACGTAGGATTGCTAATATTCTATGTTTTCAGGTGGGCTATTTTCTAGTGGAGTATCTGGGGATTCCTATTTCTTATAAAAATCTTGGAAGGGCTTACTGGAAAAGTATTTTGGATAGATTTTGATCAAGGGTTAATCATTAGACTTTTTGGTGGCTATCCTTTGTAGGTAGATTAATGCTTTTGAAGTCTGTCCTTCATGATTTACCCATTTACAAGTTTTCTATCTTAGCTGCTCCTAAGTGCTTTCTCAAAGAATTTGATTCTCTTTCTAGAAAATTTCTATGGGCAGGAAACCTAGACTGTAATAAATGAAACCAGGTAAATTGGGATATTGTGTGTTGCTTTAAATAGATGGGGGATCTTGGTTTGAGGTAATCTGAATTGAATAGTCTCACTTTGGCTACTAAACTCTATTAGAGGGGGTGCAGTAATCCTGATTAGCTTTGACCTAAAATTCTTAGCCTCAAATATTTTGGTGGTGCTCCGGCTAATGAGATTTTGAGATTGGAGCTGAGGGGGAATTGTTCCATTGTTTGGGACACTCTCAAAAAAGGTGCCATGCTTATTAAGCAGAGTCTCTATTGGATTTTTAATAAGGGAAACAATGCCTTATTTTTGGAAGATTCTTGGGATAATAATTCTCCTATCCTTTATTCTTTCCCCAACCTTCGTATTCTTCGAGATATTTTTTCTGATGCGGGTTGGTCTAAGGTGGCTGAATTCAAGCAATAAATTCCTCTTGGCAGTTCTTTTACTCACCATTGGTGGGATTCATAGGGCTAGCCATAGGGTGGTTGTCCTGAGGATTGTGACACTCTGGCTTCTATTTTGGTTGAGAGATCGTGTTGTTCTATTGAAGACTCTGATATTCTTGCTTGGGACCATAATTCTAAAGGAAAATACACTATTGCTATGGGTTATCAAACCCTTATTATGCAAAGAAGAGAGGATATTGTGTCCCCCTGGTGGAAGAATATTTGGAATAAGTTTGGTTGGCCCAAATGTAATTTTTTTTTATGGCTTCTATATCAAAATAAATGTTCAACTTGGGATAATATTCAGAAAAGAGGTTTTTATGGTCCTTCACTATGTTTTATTTATGGAAAGAATAAGGAAACCATTCCCCATATTTTCTTCCAATGCTCATATTACCTGGAGTTCTAGAACTTATGGTGGTAGATCTGGAAAAGGCCCATCATCCATGTCACTTTTGTTTTTGAGTTTTGGAAAAAATTGGGCAAACCCCCTGCCTCTGCTCCATGTCTTCAAACTACCTAGGATTTTGGTCCTTCCTTCATATTTTGGCAGATTTGGATGGAACATAACTGAATAATTTTTTAGTGATGTCAACTTGGAGCCTTATAGGTATGGCTTAGAGTCAAAAGGATGTTTAAGGAGACTATTGATGCCAAGTGTGTTCTGAGTTCTCCTCTTACTTCCTCCAACTAGCAAATTATCAACAGATTGGATATTTCTTTATCATCACCAGCTGCAAATAGAGGCCCTATTAGGGGGATTAGTTTGTTAAAGTTCAATAGAGCTGGTAAATGGAGTCCCCCCTAAGGGTGTTATAAAAATAAACATGGATGGTTCTTCCAAGGGTTACCTAGGTAATGCTGGTATAGGAGGAATTGGTTGTGATAGTGAGGATGTGGCCCACCTCTTTTTCTCTATGTACAAGGAAATTCACTTGAATAATCACATGGAAGCATTGGAAGTTATCCATGCATTGGAAACAAATTTTTCTCTGTGATGGAGAAGGGTTATTTGTGAATCTTATTCCATGATAGTGGTGTCTCTTTTGAAAAAAAAGTATTTTTAGGATGCTTCCTGGTTTATGGATAGAATGGTGAAATGTATTTTGAGCTTGGCTAAAATTTTTGTTGAAATCTCTTTTGTTCATATCCCAAGAAAATGAAATAGAGTGGTTGATTTTTTGGTGGAGTGGGCTTCTGAAGGATTCCCTTACTAGAAAGTTGATAGCTGGAATGATCTTAATCAAGAGAAGTCCAGAATCCTTAATCAGTTAATTCGTGAGGACCAAGAAATATAATTTCAAGGTGGAGGAACCCAATTTTCATGGGTTCTTGTGTCCTGTCGAAGTTGTTGTCAGAATTATCCATGGATTTCCTTGGTGGATTTATTGTATTTTGTATGATGTGTTGGTTTGGATCACTTGGAAATCCTTGTGGAATGTATTTTTTTAGATTCAAAATAATTTCCCCTCCCCCCAAAAAAAAATAGTAAGATTTTTCTTTTTTAATCACAACTTCTTAAAGGACCAAATTTTACATCATGGAAAAGCAAAATGAAATCAATTCTCATTGTTGAGAAACTTTGGGATATAGTGATTTGAACAAAAACTATGCTAGAAGACGTAGTAGGAAATAAAATTTTGAATAAAATGATATAAAAGCCCTTATGTTGATTACATTTGGGATAATTTATGAAATTCAACCATACATAACTAAAGTAGAGACTTAAATAGTTTTTTTTTTTTTTTTAATTATATGGTGGAATCGGTAGCTGCAAAAAATTTGGGCAGGCTATTCGGATTTTACGGCTGCCATAATATTCTATGTTGTCCACATCGAAAGTCATCACACAGATCTTCATGTAGTCCACCCCTATAACCACCATGCCACAATAATTTTAAACCTTTTACACCACTATAAGCACCAGGAAAGTGTTAAGCGTTCAATATGATGAGGCCCAATATTTGAACCTTGGACCTTCGTCCCCATTACGGTGTTTGGTCAAACCAATTGGTCTACACCTCAAACCTGACTTCAATAGTTTCTTGGAAAAAACTATGCAAAATATTTGTAGCAAAGAACAAAGAAACTATATGATATTTGCATTCACAATTGTATTCATTAAAGGTTAATAGTGGAGAGTATAGAACCCTTTCTTCAAATGACAGTCGATTTAAAGGCTAAGTTATTAACTCTAGATGAAAAAGTAGAAGACAATATTCTTTTTCAAGTTACAGTAAGAGCACTTCTAGAGAATTTCAAGCATCTAGTCACTTCACTTCAAGTGCTAAATAAAACAAACTTTGATGAATTAGTTAATGGTCTTCAAGAACATGAAGTGAAAAATTTAGTCAAAGATAAGATAGCTAATAATTCTTTGATATCAAAGGAAAATGTGCCAAGAAATATTGTAGCATCATCACAATCTCAACTTCAATAGAAACAAATATATTGCCATATACGTAATAAAGTAGGTCATACTACAATTTATTGCAAATATAATTCTTTGAATCAAAGAAATAGGATATTTTTTCAAAGGTCTCAACCAAGACAATATCAATATCCATAGCAACAACAACGACCAAGAGAAGAGAATCAAAAGGGTAATTTAGTTTAGGAAGTTCAAGAGGTTCAAGAGACAGAAGAAGCTAAAGAAGGAAATGAAATTAGAGCCCTTACAACAAGGATTATAGATGAAGATCAAAATGAAGATAAAAAGGATAAAAATCATTCAAAAAACTCTAATGGCACTGATGTTTCAAATAATGAAATAAAAATAGTTAGAAATAAGATAGTAGAAATAGATGAAAGGTAGAAGTTAAAATCTAGATCATTCTAAAATTATAAACTTTGTGAGGGAAGACAAAACCAAAAATAGATCATGAAAATAATTTTTCCAGAAATAGGTTACTAGAACAACACTGGATCTTCAAGCAGTGCTAGAGCAAGAATCAAAGGAAAAATCAAGAATCATAGATTGAAGACTAAAGTATTCAAACCAAATAATGTAATAGAGGGGGGTGTTGTAGAATATTAAATTATTTGGTAGATGTAAAGGTATACCCATGGTACAATTATACATGTTTAAATATTAGATTAGGGTGTGTGATTTATATTTTCTTTAAAAGTATCTATTAATGTGTGAGAAGAGTCCAAGTATCATGTAATAAACCCTACAATATTGTAGAGTGTGAGAAGAGTGCAAGTTTCATGTAATAAAGTGTGTAAGTGTGAGAGTCCAATGTTTCATGTAAGTTAGTCAAGAGTCATGTGTGTAGGTGTCAAATATACAAGTGAAGAGTCACATGGTATGTGTCAAGATATAAAGTGAACGGACATAAATGGTTTGTCATATGTGAGGAATAAGAAAGAATGCATCTCTAGGATATGTGATGAGAGCAATAGTCAAAGTATTAAAAGGTCATGTATAAAGTTATATTTTGGAGACATAACTCCATATATTGTAACAAGATGATATGAAGCATTGTATCAAGCATTAAATATCGAATAATACAAGATGTTTTGTATATTTAATCAATAATATTTTAAATTATATATCATGAGTATATTATTGATTTATATTGTTATTTCATGAATGTAATATTCATTGATATTTATGAGAGTGATTGAATGCTCTTATTTTGAGTTTGATTATCTTGTGATAGTGGACCTATGATTAAATCTGGCTAAAAAACCAATAGTGGTATTAGAGATGCACTCTGATCAAATTGGGATTTGAAAATTTTGGAGGAATTTTTTGAAGGGAAGGAGGCCCAAATTATTATTTATTGATTGGAAGTTATAATTGATTTAAAAATATACCAAAGAAAAACTTTGTTCATTTAATATTACTTGGAAAAGTAATATATTTGTGAAGATTATGAGGACGTGAGAAGACTATTGTTTTATGTAGAAATTTATGCATTAAGAAGAAATTAAGGAGCAAGGAGAATGTCCTGCATTGAGAAGAATATTATGTTGGAGGCACTATTGCAAATATTGCAATACAATGGGACTTGTTGAAGAATTTTGAATAAGCAACAAGAAATATAAGCAAAAATATTTCTAAAAAGGATTGTTGGTGAAGTCACCAAAGAGAAAGACACCTGGTTGAAGAAAATACAAGCATTGTTATTATTTTCCAACAAAATAAAAGAAGTGTGATGCCAAGCCATGGATGTTGTTGGTCGGAGAAGTTAAACTACTGAAATATAAGTTGAAAGTTATAGTTGAGTTGGTATAAGTTGAAAGAATAAGAAGTGGTATTGGTGGAAGCCACTACAGAGAGTAGAGAATCTAAATTGAACAACAAATTTTGGAGTCCAAACTAAAATATTTCCAAGTCTATAATATTGTGAGAAACATTTGTGATTGATTAATATCAATGAAGAGCCATTACTAGAGCTATATTTCAGAACAGTGAAGAAGCCTATAGAAGACTTGAGTGTCGAAGAGCCTAAAACAAGAGTAGATAATATTGAAGTGCCAAAGTTCCATAGAGACTAAGAAGAAGTATTGAAGAAATTTAAAATACCATTTGAAGAATAACATGCAAAGTCGCTTGAGAAGACTGAGAACTACGTAGACCAGGGAAGGTAAAAAAAATGTTTGCAAAGCCAATGAAATACTTGATAGAGAAACATTAATTCATGAATTCCATGACATGATTAAATCACCTATGAACCTCCCAGATACAGTCTGACAAGGGTACAACTATTTATAAGATAAGATCATAATTTGGACAAAATATTTATCAATTATTTGGGCATTCATTATAGTATTAATAAAGAGGTTATTTAAAAATGATTCGATCTATGACTCATTGATTTATTTGGATAAATAAGGTTGAATATATTTTATTAGACTTTAGGTGAAATAAGGAGAACTTTAATATTGAATAAAAATTAATTTGGAGCGATAAAAATTGATTAATTGAATTTGATAATTGATTGAAGAGTTTATTTGAATATTGATAAAAAAAATTAAAGAATTTAAAATTTTGATATTTATCGAAGAGAATTTTGTGAGAGTTATAAGAAGTTGATAAATTTGATATTGAAGTTTAAATAAGTTCCATTATGTCAAATAATAATATTTGTTTTTAATCACAAATTTTGAAAGGACCAAATTTTGCATCATGGAAAAGCAAAATGAAATCAATTCTCATTGTTGAGAAAATTTAGAATATAGTGAATGGAATAGAAACTATGCCAGAAGACGTAGAAAGAAATTAAAAATTTGAAGAAAATTATGCAAAGCCCTATGTTGATTACATTTGGGATAATTGATGAAATTCAGCCATACATAAGTGAAGTAGAGACTTCAATAGTTTCTTAGAAGAAATTATGCAAAATATTTGAAGGAAAGAACAAAGGAACTATATTACATTTGTAGTCATAGTTGTATTAATTAAATGTTTATAGTGGAGAGAGTATATAACTCTTTCTTCAAAGTATAGTTAATTTAAAGGCTAAGTTAGTAACTTTGGAAGAAAAAGTAGAATACAAGCTTCTTGTTCAAGTCAATTAAGAGCACTTCCAAAGAATTTCAAGCATCTAGTCACTTCACTTCAAGTGCTAAATAAAGCAACAACCTTTAATGAATTAATTTATTTCTTCAATAATATGAACTGGGAAATTTAGTCAAAGATGAGATGACTAATAATTATTTGATATCAAAGGAAAATGTACCAAGCAATATTGTAGTATCATCACAATCTCAACTTTAATGGAAACAAATATATTATCATATATGTAGTAAACTACGTCATACTACAAGTTATTGCAAATATAATTCTTTGAATCAAAGAAATAGGATATTTTTCAAAGGTCTCAACCAAGACAATATCAATATTGACAACAAAAATGACCAAGAGAGGATAATCAAAAGAGCAATCTAGTTCAGGAAGTTCAAGAAATAGATTTTGAAGAAGGAAATGAAATTAGAGCCCTTACAACAAGGATTATAGATGAAGATCAAATTGAAGATAAAAAGGATAAAATTCATTCAAAAATTCCTAATGGAATTTATGTTTCATATAATGAAATAAAAGCAATTGAAAATATGATAGCAAAAATAGATGAAAGCTAGAATTTAAAATCCATATCATTCTAGAATTATAATCTTTGTGAGAAGACCAAACCAAAAACAAATCATGAAAATAATTTTGAAGTGCACTGTGGATAGATTAAGAAATAAAATTGGAATAGGATGATGGATATGTTACAATGTTTTTATGTTCATAAAAAATTATAATAAATATTGTAGAAAACAGGTTGGTAGATCAACACCAAAACCTCAAGCAGTGCCAAAGAAATAATCAAAGGACAAAAACAATACAAGAAATTATCTATTTGTCATTGAGAAAAAAAGGCCACAATTAGTACCTACACCAACTCAAATAGTAAAAAGACAAAACTTTTACCAATTTCTTAGCATAATGGTGGGCCCTAGTAAGAATATTGTAATACATCTCTCCACCTAGAGACTTGATAAATTATCTTCATAATAAACCTTAATGAGCAATTGGCCTTCCACCTAGATACAACCAATGTATCTTCCTTCATGTCATTGACATGACCAAGAAAGTATAGACCACCCTTGTCAATATATGGCAACTAAAGACTAAGTCCCACAAAGAGGAAGATAAGTCATCCTCTAACCTAAAGGGGTAGCATAAGAACAAACACATTGTAGTCAATGGAATCATAGACTCATGCTAGGACAACAACATTAGTATTTTTGCAAACCTTTAAAATCTTGTATTAGAGAAGCCTCAACAATAAAAACCCAAAATGAGGTACTTTGACAAGATGAACCTCTTTCAACCATTCTAGTTCAGCTCTTAAAATCCAAATTGATAAAGCTTCTACCTAGAAAATATATTGAAACTAGAAGGAAAACATATTTTTGGTTTTGTCTTTATGAGCAATGTACCTTCCATAACATCAATGGTCATGTGACTGATAGATGCATAAGACTTAGAAATATGATCCAAGACCCAATCGATAATGATTGAGTTGTTTTCAATGGATTTGATTATGTAAATTTCTTTATTAATGTTTAGTTAAATCATATAGTTTCTAAACACTTTGTTTTTAGACCCAATCGATAATGATTTGAGTTGTTTCAATCAAGATATAAAAATATTTCAAAACCTATTGCCTTATTATAATCATAACCAAAATGCAACAAATAAGATTCACTATAATAACACCCTCCTTCAAACCAAGGGATGGTTGGGTTGGTCCATTATTTTAAAAGCATTGATCACATTTGTGTTATAACCAAATAATAACACAAAAATCAACCGTTGATCAACCTTCAAGGCCTCCTTTGGTCCTTTGTATAAAAGGAACTTCTCCACCCAAAGGACCTCCTCTAATCATTCAATCAAGGACCAAGGCTAAGGGAGCTTTTGATTTGTTACAACAACTTGAGAATACCCTAGCAAAAATATCCCTTCTTGAACTTCTCAAGGTTTCTCTAGCTCAAATATATCTTAAAGGTTATGCATAGTGGCTATTTATCGCCAAATTGGCTAAAATTAGGATTTTTAAAATTTAGAATTGGCTAATATTTGGGATCCCTGACTACGGCACGTTAGCCAAAAAAAATTGGGTGCAATTTTTTTGGGTTGATTTGCCCCAATTTTATAATAATTTGACCATTTTAATTTTAAATTTCCAATATTACCCCTAATAATAGTGAACCTGCTACATACGTTTGGACACTATTCACCTATATTTCAAAACTGATTCACCATTTTTTTATAAACACATTTTGGGGCCGATCCCTTATGCATAACTCTATATATCTTACTCAAAATTCTGAGTGAATAGGTCATTTCTCAAGAACTCAACCTATATGATCTTACTTCCATAATAGGATCCATTGGGATGAATCATGCAATTATATCATTCTAAGGATGATATTCCTCATTATTTTGTGGTTGGAGATCTAGTGTTGTACATCATAGGCTATATCAAGGACAAATTCATCAAGTGAATCTTAGTTGATAATAGCTTTGGTCTTAATGTCTATATCCTAAACTTCATCAGTCATTTCGGGCTAACCAAACAAGATTTGAATAAATATGATCTTGTTATCAAGGCTTTAAATAATAGGAAATATAAGACTAGTGGTACTATAGTCTTATCTCTTTAATACAAACCCCACACTCTCAATACTCTCTTCTATGTCATGCCTTGTGACCTAACTTATACCATTATTCTTTGGAGGCCATGGATCCATGAGATACAAGCCATTACTTAAACTCTTCATCAATGCCTTAAATATAAATATAGGGGCAAGACTTACCATATTCCAGTCAACCTTGGATATTTTTCCTTTTGCTAGGTAATAAATGTCAAGAACCCTAAAGCTCATATTTGACCTTATTTCTATTCATCCGTTGAATCATCATCTTCTTCTTAATCTCCTATCACTGGTGCATTAAGGTCTTTCACCTTTAGTAATTCATATAATAATGAATTTAAGGGTAAAAATGCTAATTCAATCATAATTAATGATAAAAAAATCAAATAATAATCATATTGTCCTAGACCTACCCAATATTCCTTGATCTCCTCAAACTTTAGGCTTACCATTTAAAACAAGGATAAAATAGTGCAAACTAGAAGTTGCTTTTTCATTTGCATTGGTTCCACCAATGAGGAGACCTCTAGTGGTGATCAAACCAATGTTCTTGGTGGGTCTTACAAGTGTTTTGGATGATGATCACCTAAGTAGAACCAAATTTTACCTCCAATATAAAGAGAAGGAAGAACATGACATTATTTCATCAATGGATGTCACAACCCTGATTTTCACCTTCCAAATTAGACCTAAATCAAGCAAGAGTTTTTTTTCCAAAACTTATATCATTCTTCTAATTAACTAAGTACCCAATCCATTAGTACTTGATTGAGCCTCTAGTGGTCATTCACTAGCTACCTCTTAAACTATACTCTTTAGTCATATGGTCATCATGGCTTATGAGAGCATCCATATCTACATTCCACAAGTCATTCTAAGAAGTACTAGATGTCATATCCTTTCATACCAACTAACTTATTATTTCCATAGCTAGTTGATATTTCCTCTTTCATTATTTTGAAATGTGGAGTCCTAGTATTTACTTCTTCACATATACTTTAGTGTAGGAGTTCTAATACAATTTCAACTCTTCTCTCTATAAAATTATTTGAGTGTAGGAGAACTAATGGCAACTACAACCATACTCTACACAAATCCTTTAGTGTACTTATTATTCTTCTCTCATTTCTTCGAGAGAAGCACATTGTACCACTCACAAACCATAAGTATTTCTAAGATGGTGTTTAGAGCGTGATACATATTGACCATATTCCCACTTCCTTGGTAATATAATAATTTCATTAATGAGCTATCCCATTGTAATCCTAAATACCACTTCGTAGCTAACCAGACTTTCCTTTAGAAATTAGGTTCACTACTTTCTAGATGTATTCTTTAGAGTAAGATTTGTGTAATTATGTCTTACATGTTATTTACTAAAAATGAAAAAAGTATTCATTCAACCATGTGGTTAACCAATTACTAGATAATATAACCATTTAAAGATAGTTATGTTCCACATTATTTATTCACTTCAGTAAGTATGATTTTTTGTAACAACAAAAGGTCCAAGCATTCAAGTAAAAGGTTGATTATCCGTTAAACCATTACACCATTACTCTTGCAAATATAAAAAAACACAATAATTATTAAACCACATTTCCAAGGAACTATTACATGTTTAACATACCATTCCATTTGAATTTAAAAAATATAATTTTATCATAAATAATTTACCACAGAGATACATAACTTATCCTAGGAAACTCAAAGGTAAAATCCCAATTGCAAATAGATCAATTTTATTGCATTAACAAAGGGATAATTATATTTTGGTGAGGCATACATTATGCCTTCATGCCACATTTAAAAATATCTTGGAGCTTCCATATATTTACTATCAAACTCGGTATTCATTTTGATTCCGTAGCTAAATCATCACAATCAGCTTAATAGGGTTTGTCCATCTTTATTACAAGTTTAAAATTCTAGTTTACAAATATATTTCAATGTTCATCATATTCGATAACTTATGGTTAACTCACTATCCTACTAGCTAGGTACTACAAATCATTTGTACCTCCATTTAGGCAACACGATCCAGAATTCACTGATTTAGATTTCAGTTTCCAAGATGGACAACGTTCTTTAATTCTCCTTCTTTTCAAGTGCTTCCACAATGGAAAACCACCTCCTGGGTTTACTAACAGAGATGTAGCATTGAAGAACTTAAATTGAACCAATAATAAGGACTTCCATAATGATAACACACTATAATAAGCTATCTACCTTATCAATGAATCCAACAACCCACAACCTATTTGGTTGGTTCACAAAATTAACTACTTGGACAAGAATAGAAGATATGACTCCAAAACCAATACTCACATGAATATGTACAGTTCACTAGGTGTTTGGATTCACCTCTAGATCTTATTTGAGCCTCAAATATTTTACCAATCTCCTCCACTCAAGAGTACACATATTGGCAGACCCACGATTTCAACACATAGAAGGTAGAGAAACCGATGATCTTTATTGCTTATGAAAAAACCCACATATTTCTGCAAAAAAAATACATCGCTAATCCTCTCAAGACAATAATATAACACTCATTCACTTTTAATAGGAGGTTCACAATCCAATTACATTTATCTAACAATCACTAGATCCTAACTTCTATGTCATAACACAAGATTCCATCATAATTTCCAGAGTTCAAGTGACTCAACTACCTATTGCTTGTACTCAAAACAAAATATCCCAAACACATCCTATCTAGTGACGAGACATCACTAGTAAGACTATAACAACTTACTAATCGATCATTTTTTTAGTAAGGCCACAACATTGGAATTTCAAAGGATTTCATTGTAAAATAAAAATAAATGACATTGTAGAACTAAACACCACACAGTCTTCGAGGTAACTTATCAACTCTATCTCTTCTATATTTTAGGCATTAAAAATGAAACCTAAGAAACATTAAAATCAGATATTGTTTTTTTAATTTAAATGCCTCTTTTATGGTGATATCTACATGGTCCGCTTGCTCTAGTATTGCGCACAGTTCCCTCAATTAGCCCTTCAAAACCCTGCGCACCTCCTTCACACTACCGCTTATCTTCCCCCCAACTGCTTATCCTCCCATGAATGGTATTTCATATTCCACTTATGTCTAAAAAAATTACTCTCCCACTCCATCCACCCATTTGAAACTTCACTCTTCCTCCACTTTCTATAGCTCTTCCTGTCATGACCCTCCCTAGCTAACTTTATGGCACAATAAAATAATGTATTAACCTATGATGTGGTGATACCTAGTTTGAACAATTAAACCAACTATATGATGTTTAGTTGATTTATAATGGCATGATATCGCTAACATGTTGCCAAGTGTGTAGGATCAGGTGCACTTATAGGTCGAACAGGTAAAATCGCCCACCAAAAATTAGGGTACCAAAGATCAAGGGAAATGATGATTAAGGTACTCGGAGGTAACATGGATAGATACCTTCATATAGCCATGCATTGACAGAAGGGATAATCATCGATGAATGATCACCTTGAGCTTTAGTTGATAGCCTAGTAGCTATCATAAAATATCTGGCTAAGATAGGTGATTGGGTCGATGGAAAGACTTCCTCTTTGTTGTTGTGTAAATTTGTTTGCTCTCTACTGCATCATGGATTGAGTAGTTTAATGATTGGGGTTTCTATAGGAGAACAATCGCAAGATGTATATAGATGCATAAATTAAACTTCCATGTTGAAGTGAAATAACTCTTATGAAGGAAAGCAAATTAAATTTATATATTGGATAAAGATTTATTTAAATTAATTGATGAAGTTTTAATTAAATAATGTTTGGCTTATTGAAGCTCATTAGTAAACTTCAATGCAATTAACAAATGAATTTTCTTTTAAATTAATTAAAAGTGTTCTTTTTAATGATAATTGAGAATTCATTAAAAGACTTTAATTAATTGAAATAAATGAAAGAGAATTCATTTTTAAAAAAACTATATATGTGTGTAATAATAGATATATTTTATTAAAAAGAAAAAAAACACAATAATAAAATTGTGTAATTAAAAGATATATATTTTTTGATTTTGGTAAATATCAAAAGAATGATATTTTAAATTAAAAGAGTCGTCATTCATTTTTAAGAAAATTTCATTATCCCTTTTCCTATAGAGTAAAACCTATGAAGTAGCCTAAGGCTACTAATTTCCAAATATGGGAATCATGGGAGGAAGTGCATAGAGGATAGGGGACGACACATTGAAGGTAGGGGCTCAGGATTCGAGAGGACGGTGGATGGGCCACCTGGATAGAGAGGCACGTAAGATGCTAGGGACAAGGAGAAAAAAAGAGAAACATAACACAATCAAGAAGGAGGATGCAGACCAATAGAATCAGAGGAAGGAAACACACTACAAGCAAGGGAGAGAGAGAGAACCAAGATACCACCAAGTTCCAGCTGTAGAAGGATTAAGGTTGGAATGTTTATGCTTTAACCTATTTAATTGCATGCATTATTATGGAAATTGAATGGTTACACTCCCTGTAGCGTAAGAGGTCTTTGGTAAGGATGGAAACCACCTACGTCTAGGTTTGTAGAGCACTGCAAGCTGTATGTTTTAAGAAGCCACCATATGTTGGTAAGGCATTGTATGTTTTTAAGAAGCCACCATATGTTGGTAAGGCACTGTATGTTTTTAAGAAGCCACCATATGTTGGTAAGGCGTTGTATGTTTTTAAGAAGCCACCATATGTTGGTAAGGCGATGTATGTTTTTAAGAAGCCACCATATGTTGGTAAGGCATTGTATGTTTTTAAGAAGCCACCATATATCTTGGTAAGGCACTATATGTTTTTAAGAAGCCACCATATGTCTTGGTAAGGCATTGTGTGTTTTAGGAAACCACCATACGTTTATAAGGTTGTGTGTTCTTAAGGAAACCACCATACTTTTCAAAGTAAGGCACTGTGTGTTTTTAAGAAGCCACCATATGTCTTGGTAAAGCGTTGTGTGTTTTTAAGAAGCCACCATATGTCTTGGAAAGGCACTGTGTGTTTTAGGAAACCACCATACATTCCAAAGAAAGGTGTTGTGTGTTTTAGGAAACCACCATATGTTCCAAAGAAAGGTGTTGTGTGTTTTAGGAAACCACCATATGTTTCAAAGAAAGGTGCTATGTGTTTTAAGAAACCACCATACTCTATGACAAGCGCAGTGCATTTTAAGAAACCGCCATATGCTTTGAGGAGCGTTGGGTGTTTTAAGAAATAACTATATGTTTTGGTAAGCGTTGTGTGCAGTAAAACCAAAGGATTACTTTAGTGAATATCGAGTATATTTTAGTGAAGCTAGAGGATTTCTTTAGTGAAACCTGGGTGTGTTTTAGTGAAGCCAAAGGATGCTTTAGTGAAACATGGGTGTGTTTTAGTGAAGCCAGAGGATGCTTTAGTGAAACTTGGGTGTGTTTTGGTGAATCCAGAGTATGCTTCAGTGAAAACCAGAGTGCACTTGATAAATGAGCATTGTGCATGGTCAAAACTGTGATATGTTGAAGGGAGCATTGTGGGGCTTGAGGGCAATGGGTGCTCGAGAGCATTGTGGAGTCGATAGCGTTGAGTAACAAAGAGCGTTGTGCTCCAAGAGTGGGAAATCTGTTAAGGCAAAGGTAAGAGCAATATAATATTATATCTGCTTGAACGCTAGGTATTCGTAGAGGTTGTAGAATATTTCTTGTGAAGGTGTTGTGTAAGGTTTTATTTAGAAAGGAACCTTAGTTTTATAAATATTTCATTAAAGGTTTTTAATTAGAAAGGACCTTTGATTTATATGAAATTCATTAAAGGATTTTAATTAGAAAGAACCTTTAGTTTATATGAAATTTTATTAAAGGTTTTTAATTAGAAAGGACCTTTGATTTATATGAAATTTATTAAAGGCTTTTAATTAGAAAGAACCTTTAGTTAATATGAAATTTCTTTAAAGGTTTTTAGTTAGAAAGGACCTTTTATTTATATGGATTTTATTAAAGGTTTTTAATTAGAAAGGACCTGTTGAGTGGTATTTTCACCCAGTTGTGAAAGTACACTCTCCTTTAGGATTTGGGTTCCAAATCCCCTCTTGCAAAGAAGTTAAACAAACAACTTCTCCAAGGTCTCCGTTGTATTAGCATTTGCATATGTGTATTAGTAATCTCAAATAAAGATATTCAATTTAAATGCTTGGAACACCTTAGTGATTGCAAGTAACCGTAAACAAGGGGCAATGTTGGTTTATTTCATCATGAAACTTTAGTGATTGTTCATTGTTTTTTTTGGATTTTGAAATTTTTTAAATGTTTATTTTAATGCCTTAAAATAAGTTAAAATTTCTAGAAAAAATAAAATGCAGAAAAATGAAAATGAAATGCACTCAGTATGATGCTATCCTATTTCGACAAAACCGAAGATGTGAGGTCTCCATGCATGCAACCTAACCTATTGGACTTGCAAAACAAGCACAATCCCCATAGACTAAGTGTTGGTTCCTAGGGTACTAAATAAAATTCAGATTTCAAATATTCGCCTAATGTAACCCAAAAAAATTGCATTAACATTATCTATAAATTCGAAATCTAAAAAATGAAAGAATAAACATTAAATCCATAGCATGCAAAGAAAATCTCCTTCTTTCTTGCCCACAAGATGCAAATTTCTGAAAACTTCTGCATTAAAAATATGTCATTTTACAATAGCAAAATTTCTGGTTTTCCCAAACCAGTCCATGGAAGAAAAACGACTCAAACAGGTCCAGAATGGCCTTCTCGCCTTCAAATCTGCAACTCTGCTTGCAGCAATTTCCAACCCCTTTCTGGCCTCTTTGAATGGCGTATTTAAACTTCTGAAAAAATTGTTTCTCCTTCCATGACGGTTCATTTCATTTTCCGATGGCTATTCGTTTCACCTTCCCTGACTATTCGTTTCACCTTCCCTTGTATGCGTGTGCTTTGGTTTCCATTTTGTGGCCCTTCGCTGCATTTTCTCCACATGGGCTTGCGTCCATTTCCCTCCGTGTGTAACGACCATCTTAAATGATTTCAAATCATTAAATATTCCTTATGTAACGCTTTGTCTTATTCATTGGATTTTGTCCTTATGTCCACGTCACTATGCAGGTCCGTTACCTTGGCGAAAATGGAACATGTCGCGATATCGTGACACTTTTGCCTCCTTGCTCTCTTTTGTTGCTTTTAGCCATGAAAATGTAACATGTCGCGATATCGCGACACTTTTTCTTTCTTCTTTTCGCGAAAATGCAACATGTCGCGATATCGCGACACTTTTTCTTTTTTCACAGTGCAACATGTCGCGATATCGCGACACTTTTTCTTGCTTGGCCGTGAAAATGCAACATGTCACGATATCGTGACACTTTTTCTTTGGCCGCGTAATGCAACATGTCGCGATATCGCGACACTTTTTCTTTTTGGCCTGAAAATGCAACATGTCGCGATA
This sequence comes from Wollemia nobilis, assembly GCA_028583015.1. Classification (NCBI taxonomy): domain Eukaryota; kingdom Viridiplantae; phylum Streptophyta; class Pinopsida; order Araucariales; family Araucariaceae; genus Wollemia; species Wollemia nobilis. The sequence continues at coordinate 2,402,562 of JAQPPZ010000863.1, forward strand.
TCGCGACACTTTTTCTTTTTGGCCGCGATGAATGCAACATGTCGCGATATCGCGACACTTTTTCTTTTTGGCTACGATAAAGCAACATGTCGCGATATCGTGACACTTTTTCTCTTTTGGCCACAAAATGCAACATGTCGCGATATCGCGACACCTTTTTCTCTTTTGGGATAGCAACATGTCGCGATATCGCGACACTTTTTCTTTTTGGCACGATGCAACATGTCACGATATCATGACACTTTTTCTTTTTGGCCGCGATGATGCAACATGTCGCGATATCGTGACACTTTTTCTCTTTTGGCCGTGAAAGTGCAACATGTCGCGATATCGTGACACTTTTTCTCTTTTGGTCGTGATAATGCAACATGTCGCGATATCGTGACACTTTTTCTCCTTGTGGTGTTTTGCTTTTTTCTTTGATCTTTAGCATATGGGCCACTTCGGTCTTCTTGGAACACATGCAAAAAAGGTGGGTCCCCAATTTTGGGGTACGTTGTGGAGCAGCCACAACAAATGGTGACTCTGCTGGGAAATGCTCCTGAGCATTTCGGTGAGAACTCAACCTGAAAACACAGACTCAAATACAAGCGTTAGAAAATATCCCAAGAATGAAACTAGACGAGAAATACATGAAGCATTAGAATTATTAAGCATCAGCTCGGTGTGTGCAATGTGCTTCATTCCCTATCATTTGAAACTTGATCAACATTCCATTGTCAGTTTCACTTATGATTCGTATGCAAGGCTATGAATGATTTGTGCAGGATTTGATGTATGATGAAGATGCTAGAGATATAACAACCTGCTTTGCAAAGGCTCAGACCTTCTAGTATCATGAACAAACATATTAAAACTGTCAAACCCTCTTAGGACCAAATATATGTATACTGAATTAATTTACTAGATCCCAAAGTTGGTTATGTGTCACTACCATCTTGAACCCATGTGCAAGTGTAAGTGAAATCGAAGCTTTGGGGAATAGGATTCCCAACCTAAGCGAGATGGGAATTTAACCCTATCCTTACTACTCGATCTGGAGTTCATTACCTCATCTTGAACAAAATGATTTAACCTCTTATGGATGAAACTGTCAGGCTAGCTCTGTCCGTTTGAGCGATCAGTGGTCTTGCTTTTAGACAAGACATGTTGCCACGCATGAGCATACTCCACTGCCAACCAGGCGTCTATAGCCCCGGTGGAGATTAACCCCATAATCCAGGATTTAGCTCTACTTTTGATTTCTTGGACCTTGGGGATGACTACCCATCCTTGCAAGGGACATGTAGTACGATCCTTCCAATCCAATATTAATAGAAATGAAAAATATTTTCTTTGGAATTTCAAGTTCTTGAGTGGGCAAAATAGAAGCTTTGGGGAATCGGATTCTCAACCTAAACGAGATGAGAATTAGACCCTATCCTTACTACTCCATGAAGGTCAAATCAGAGCTTTGGGGAATTGGATCCTCAACCTAAGTGAGATGAGGATTTAACCCTATCCTTACTACTATGATTTTAGGCTTTAAGCACTATGGGAGTGGTAAAAACCACTATTTTAAGGATTATGTTGCATAATAGGACAGACACGAAATACTCCTTTCGCCTCACCTTTTCTTCCAAGTATGGTTTTGACCATTTTGCTCAAGATCCTCTTTAAAATATGTAGAACGTGCTTGGTTCAAGATAGTTCGGGCATCAGTTCCCAACCTTAGGATCCTTTTAATATATGTTATGTAATAACCCTAAGAGGATTCGACACCTTTTCAATGATTGTACATGAAATGAAGATGCAACTGAGATGAAATGTATATGCAATGTGGAATGTACATGAGATATGAATGCATTGCTCCTTTTGAAATGCGGATGGAGTATACCACCTACTTTGCCATAATTTATAAAACTGACAACTTCATGCATCACAAGTTCCAAACGATATTCTTTAATGTGTTTGCGATACTCGTGGAGCTTTCTGCAATACAATTCCGATGTTTCATATTCTCCTAGTCTTAGTCAACATTCATAAGGACATAAGTTGACATCTCGCTTTTTTTTTTTTTAAACAAACCAAAAATGTCCAAAGGACCAACACACAAAACTTGAAACCAAAATGAGATCCAATCCAAAACCAACATCAAAACCAAAAAATCATATACAAATGTACAATATGATACAAATCTCACATGATTTAAGGGCTAAAATAATGCTTTAGAACTTGCCCGTTAACCGGTAACGTCAAATCTTTCCCATCCAAAGTTCTTAGTCTGAAAGTACTCTCCCCTAGGATTTCAGAAATTTGATAAGGACCTAACCAAAGACAATCAAACTTTTTGTGATCCCCTTTCTCATCATGTTTTTTATCCCACAATAAAACCAAGTCCGAGATCCTGAAAGACTTAATTTTGGCTCTTTTATCAAACCATATTTTGACCACATCTTGATGTTTGCTCATGTGGAGCATGGCTTCTTCTCTTTTTTCATCAAGGTGCATTAGATGACTTAATCTAGCCTCAATGTGATTATCAGTTCCAAGGTATTCTTGTGTGAAACGAAGGGTTTGAAGCTTCAAATTTGCAGGAAAAATTGGATCTTGCCCATAAACTAGATGATAAGGTGTATTCCCTATTGATTCTTTTTCTCTAGTCCTATCTGCCCAAAGAGCAAATTTTAATTGGTTGTGCCAATCCCGAGAATTCTTTTCCAATAACTTCTTAATGATGGTTAACAAATTTTTATTTGAAGATTCTGCCAAACCATTGCCTTGAGGGTAATAGTTAGACGAAAACTTTAAACTCACCTTATTATCATATGCCCAATTTGCAAATTGAGTGGAAACAAAAGCCTTACCATTATCACTTACAATAGAATCGGGCATTCCAAACCTTGTTACGATATGATCTTCGAGGAATTTTATTACCACATCCGTAGTAGCATGCTTCGTAGGAATTGCTTCTGCCCACCTAGTGCAATAATCTGTAGCTGTGAGTATGAATTTATGGGAATCTGAAGAATTTGGGTTAATAACCCCAATGAAGTCTAATCCCCATTGTGCAAATGGTCTCATCTCAACTACAGGTTGCAATGGCATAGCTTCATTCCTTTCTCTATTGGCAGCCACTTGACAAATATGGCAAGATCGCACGTGTGCATGTGCATCTTTAAAAATGTGGGGCCAATAATATCCCGCTCTTAGGATTTGATGTGTTGTTGAATTTTCCGAACCATGGCCAGTTCTGTGTTTACCATGAAACTCTTGCAAAACATTGGTAGCTTCTTCTTGATTTAAGCATCGTAGGTAAATTCCCTCATGATTTTTCCTGTAAAGAGCACCAGACCTAATATGATAATTGGCAGATTTAAGTCTCAAGGCTCTTCTTTGAGTAGAATTAAGATGTGATGGACACTTACCATTTAACAGAAAATACACAATATCAACATACCAATCATCTTTGGAAATGTGCTCTCCACTTGAATATTGGCATGTGACTTGGGGATTGTTCTCAGCAATTGTTTTCACAAGTCCTTGTCCATGAACTAATTTCATGGGTTGAATTTCAAGGTCAAATTCTTGGATGGTAGAAATCCATTTACCTCTTCTCTCACCTAGCTCGTTTTGCACAAACATGGTTTTGACAAGCAGGTCGAGCACAATGGCAAAGACCCTACTATGCACAATGTAATGTCTGAATTTTTTTACTATTTTGAAAAGTGCATACATTTGCTTATCGAGGATGGAATACCTCAATTGAGCATCCTTCAAAGGAGCGCTTAGAAAAGCTATGGGATTTTCTGTGTTATCTTCACCTTTTTGAGTCAAGACACTCGCAAAAGAGTGTTCAGATGCGAAAGCATAAATAAAGAAAGGCTTAGAATAATTTGGACTTATAAGGACAGGGGCTCTAGAAATAGCATCCTTGATGCTTTGAAAGGCAACCCTACTTTCTTCGTTCCATTTGACATTCACATCCTTTTTGAGCATCTCATTCAGTGGTTTAGCTATCTCAACGAAGCCAGAAATAAACTTCCTCACGAAATTGATTTTCCCAAAGAAAGATCTCAATTCCTTTTTGCTACCTGGGAGAGGCAAGTTTTGGATAGCTTCTATCCTTTTCGGATCAATGGAGATACCTTCTTTTGAAATGATATGGCCAAGCAATCTTCCTTCTGTCACTCCAAAGATGCATTTTTTTGGATTTAAAGAAATTTCGTGCTCTTTACACCTTTGGAGAACTTTCCTCAAATCTTTCACATGGTCTTCTCTTTCCTTTGAAAACACAGGAATGTCATCCACATACACAATGATACATTTACCTATGAGCCCTTTGAACGCATAATCCATGGCACGTTGAAATGTTGCGCCTGCATTTAATAATCCGAAAGGCATTCTTCTATAGGCAAATGTTCCCCATTTGGTTGTGAAGGCCGTCTTCATCCTGTCATTGGGATGAATAAGAATCTGATTGTATCCAGAATACCCATCGAGAAAAGACATCATTTCAGACCCATTCACCATTTGCAAGATTTCATCAATTGATGGCAGTGGGTAATTATCCTTTTGTGAGGCTTTGTTGAGATTTCTAAAATCTATGCATAGCCTTATCTCCCCATTCTTCTTTCTCACCGAAACAAGATTAGCGACCCAAGTTGAGTGCCTAACGGGAAATATTATCTTTGCGTCCAACAATCGTTTGACCTCTTTCTCTATCAAGGGCTCAAGTAATGGGTTAACAGGTCGTTGTCTTTGTCTCGAAGGGTTTGGAATCCGGTTTTAGAGGGATGGTGTGCATAATAACATTTTGATCATACGTTTTCAACTCATTGTAATTCCAAGCAATGCAATCCATGTAATACTTTAGTGCACGTATTATATTTTCCCTCTCATCAGCCGTACATGCCTTTGCAATGTACACTTCACGCGGATTATCCACACTCCCTATATTGATCAAGTCACAAGCATCTTTAGGAGGTGGAACCCTTTTTCCTTTTCTAGCTTTATATCCCATATCAAACATCTTCTCCAATGAAACGATGTTCTTAGGTATCTTGTTGGATTGAAATGTAGCTTCGCTTTCTCCTTCTGTTTCTTCTTGCCACCTTTGATCTTCATCAATCACTTGGTTCTCAAAAATACCTGAATTGGTGACAAATTTGAAAATGTGTCTATCATTCTCAAAAACTTGCAAGTTTCTGACGTTATCAAGTATCGATGGGCAAGGGACCAACTCAATGGAAAACTTCTTGCATTTTTTTATGTCAACCGGATTTAGCATGCCTGCAGCGACCGCAAGAGAATCAGCTATACGATTTCCTTTCCTAGAAATAAGGGATATATTAAAAGCATCAAATTCCTCAATGAGGTCCCTCACCCTAGTTCTATAAAGGCTCAATCTCTTATCGTGACAGGTATATTGTCCTTTAACTTGTTTGACCACCAACTCCGAATCTCCCAATACTTTCAAACACTTAACCTTCTTGCTCAAAGCCAATTGTAATCCAAAGATAAGAGCTTCATATTCTGCCACGTTGTTAGTGCAAGGAAATTGCAATCTATAGGCAGCAAACAATGGTTTACTTCCCGGACAAGTGAGTTCAACTCCAGCTCCTGCCCCTTGTTTTGACTTAGATCCATCAAACTTGAGTAACCACACGAGATTATCTTCTTCAGAAGAGCTACAAGAAACTGTTTCTTTTTGAGGTTCTTCGGTAGCTCTTTCAACATCAAAAGCATAGACTCCTAACTCAGGTTCAAAAAATTGAACTTCATTTGGCTTGTTGAATTCTGTGATGATTTCCTTAAGCCTTGGCTCATTTTCCACTCTAATTTGATTAGCAATCCCTCTCCAGGGTAGCCACATGTGCGAGCAATCAGTGGAGAAATAACCATTCAAACTTTTCATCCAATCCCTAGCAAGTAGCATTCCATATCGACTTGGGATATTGACAACCAAAATATCAACTACCTGTTGGACCCTAGGTTCAGAATTGAGTTGGATCTTAACATCGTAGAGGGTCCCTACCACATTTACCTCAGACCGATCCAATTGCAAAACCTTGCATTTAGCAAAAACAGGCTCTAGGCCTAGCATTTGACAAATTTTTGAAGGCATGAGGTTACTTGTGGCACCTGTGTCCACCAAACAATTGTGCAAATTTTTGCCAGCAATCCTCACAGTCAATAAAAAAGGAGGGACATCTCGTCTTTCCTTTCGTAAAACCATGTGAGATTCAACTTCCTTTCCTTCCTGTATTTGACTAGGTGAGCCCAAAGCCTTTATCAATGCTTCCTTTTGGCCAGGCAACCTAGCCGCCTCTAAAAATGAAAGGCTAGACTTGGACTTCCTTAAATCCTCCACTATGTCATAAGTTGACTTCTCGGGCTTCAATGTTTTTTGCGTGTCCTTAGACGTTTCTCTTCCAGATGGAGGAGGGGGATTATTATCAGCCTTAGCATCGGGAGGAAGAATAGAATTGTTTGGTGGAGTTGAGGATGTTTTAGGGGTTTTGGACTTACTCCTCAAATGGTATCCATGGTTCCCCTTTCTAAATTCTCTAAAAGCCTGCACTTCCTGTTCCAAGATCTCATCCTCTTCTTCCTCATTCTCACTCTCTTGACGATATAGAGTTTCCACCACCAAAATGTTGTCCTCTCCTTGTTGATGTTGGGGTGGACCCTCATTTGGCACAAGTTCCAAATCATCCACTTGAGCTTGGAGACAATGGGTATACCTAGCAATTTCGGGACAATTCCTTTCATTATGCTCCTTTGTATTATGCAATCTACACCCCTTTTCCCATGCAAAATCAGAAATATTAAGAATGGAACTAGAGTGACTTGGTCCTGCGGAAGTATCTATCTGATTAGCAATAGTGGAAGGCACACCCCCATTGTTTGGCTTCGTATTCCACTGTCTCCCTCTATTGTTGAAATTTTGATTTGGGTGAGGGGCATGGGATTCATACTTCTATTTTTGAACCAAATCATTACTCAATTTGTGAACTATCTTTTTGAGTTCTTCAACCTCTGAATAAATCTCTTTTGGTTGAGCTATGTTATTGCTAGTTCCAATAGGATTTGCGTAATTGGTGAGATCTTGACTTAACATTTGAGTTGGATTTTGAGCCACTTGATTTGCGTAGGGATTCACACTTTGAATCGGAATTGGATTGGGGAAAGGAACTATAGCCTGAGAATTAACCGGACTAGCTCCTTGCATAGTCTGGTTACTATTTTGCAAAAATGAAGGAATGGGGGGAATGGATGTGATTGGTTGAATTGGAATGGGTGCGTAAGCGGGTGTTGATGAATATGGTTGTTGATAAGGCAAAGCATTTATGCCTGATATTTGTGGTGCCATAATTCGATTCATCATAGGAGCTTGACCATATGGACCATATTGTCCTACCATAGGCATCTGGGAAAACCCATAACTCTGTGGTGTCATTTGTTGTTCAATGGTCATAGCTTCATTGTAGGCTAGAGCAAGCGTGGTAACTTGAGGATTTCGCCTTGCAAACATTGCCGTCATAGGATCCAATGCCCCAAAATATATTTGCAAAGCTACTGCGGGATCAATGGCAAAATGTCGAATTGCTCTATTATAGCACTTCTAAAATCTCTGATTAAAAGTTTGGATTGGCTCACCCTGGCCTCTTTTGCATGTAATGAACTGATTATAGATGATTGTGGGATCTAATGGTGACCTGAATTGGTTGACAAAAGCATCCTCCATTTGCGTCCATGACGTAATGGAACCAAGTAGGTAAGCAAATATACCATTCGTAAGCCACTTGGTCTAGGCTCATGGGGAAGAGTCTACAAGCCACATCTTCATGTTGAACTTGCAATCTTATCAAAACATCCCTATAGGCCTGAATATGTTCTTCTGCGGTCCTTGGGCCATCCGGTTTGTATTTGGGCAAAAATCTCTCTATATTCTTAGGGATCTCGTGAATATCCCCTGCAATATTCAAAGGAATGTTATTGGCTCCGTACCAAGGAGGTGGTGGAGGTTGGGCCATTTGATTCAAAATCGATGATGATAACCCTACAAGAACCATGGAAATGGTACTGATAATTGGTACACTAGTGGCAAATGACACCACCGATGCAAGTCCGCTAGATGCACCTGAAACAGAAGGATCTTCTGTAACAAGAATATCTGGTGGGACCACAATTTGCTCGGTTTTATTCCTTGGATTCCTATGAGTGAGTGAGAGGCTTTGGAATATGGTTTCCTCGGTTGTTTTGGACCTAGTTGCGATGCGATGCGGTGGGTCCAGCTTGTAAATGAAACTACCCTACAAAACCTGACAAAACTCTCAATACCTCAAAGAAAACCTGTGACACACAGAAAAATCTTGCAATTAATGAAATTCAAAGAACAATCAATTTGTTAGTCGTGAATGAAAGAAGGAACCATGACAAAGCAGTATTCTAAAAATGTAAGTTTCTGATTCACCGGATCGCATATGCGCAAGTGAAGAGCATACTCCTCCTAGTGTTGTAGGCTTTCCGATTCACAAGATCGCATTACACGCAAGTGAAGAGCATAATACCGACAACAAATACATTTCTTAGACAAAAATAATTCCTTACAAATAAGCATGAAATATCAAATTAACATTAAAATTTAACATCAACCAAGAGATGTATCCATTAAAATCAAATGAAGTAATTGCATGGAGACAACCTCGTTAGTCAAGACCAAATCAAAACACATTATTCTTGTATGAACAATCAAAAGCGTTAGAACAATGCATAGCAATTCATGTCCTCCTTTTAACACTACAAGGTTGTATTGTTAAAAGAGGGCTAAAGATAATAATCAATAGGGCATGAAATATTCAAAATTTAAATCCCTATAGCATTTAAATCACTCTGAAATAAAACAATTCAGGCCCTCCTTCTAGCGCCAATCTGTTGAGTGGTATTTTCACCCAGTTGTGAAAGTACACTCTCCTTTAGGATTTGGGTTCCAAATCCCCTCTTGCAAAGAAGTTAAACAAACAACTTCTCCAAGGTCTCCGTTGTATTAGCATTTGCATATGTGTATTAGTAATCTCAAATAAAGATATTCAATTTAAATGCTTGGAACACCTTAGTGATTGCAAGTAACTGTAAACAAGGGGCAATGTTGGTTTATTTCATCATGAAACTTTAGTGATTGTTCATTGTTTTTTTTTGGATTTTGAAATTTTTTAAATGTTTATTTTAATGCCTGAAAATAAGTTAAAATTTCTAGAAAAATAAAATGCAAAAAATGAAAATGAAATGCATTCAGTATGATGCTATCCTATTCCGACAAAACCGAAGATGTGAGGTCTCCATGCATGCAACCTAACCTATTGGACTTGCAAAACAAGCACAATCCCCATAGACTAAGTGTTGGTTCCTAGGGTACGAAATAAAATTCAGATTTCAAATATTCGCCTAATGTAACCCAAAAAAATGGCATTAACATTATCTATAAATTCGAAATCTGAAAAAATGAAAGAATAAACATTAAATCCATAGCATGCAAAGAAAATCTCCTTCTTTCTTGCCCACAAGATGCAAATTTCTGAAAACTTCTGCATTAAAAATATGTCATTTTACAATAGCAGAATTTTTGGTTTTCCCAAACCAGTCAATGGAAGAAAAACGACTCAAACAGGTCCAGAATGGCAATCTCGCCTTCAAATCTGCAACTCTGCTCGCAACAATTTCCAACCCCTTTCTGGCCTCTTTGAATGGCGTATTTAAACTTCTGAAAAAATTGTTTCTCCTTCCATGACGGTTCGTTTCATTTTCCGATGGCTGTTCGTTTCACCTTCCCTTCGTTTCACCTTCCCTTGTATGCGTGTGCTTTGGTTTCCATTTTGTGGCCCTTCGCTGCATTTTCTCCACATGGGCTTGCGTCCGTTTCCCTCCGTGTGTAACGACCATCTTAAATGATTTCAAATCATTAAAGATTCCTTATGTAACGCTTTGTCTTATTCATTGGATTTTGTCCTTATGTCCACGTCACTATGCAGGTCCGTTACCTTGGCGAAAATGGAACATGTCGCGATATCGCGACACTTTTGCCTCCTTGCTCTCTTTTGTTGCTTTTAAGCCACAAAATGTAACATGTCGCGATATCGCGACACTTTTTCTTTCTTCAAATGCAACATGTCACGATATCGCGACACTTTTTCTTTTTTAAAATGCAACATGTCACGATATCGCGACACTTTTTCTGAAAATGCAACATGTCGCGATATCGCGACACTTTTTCTTTTGCCAATGCAACATGTCACGATATCGTGACACTTTTTCTTTTTGGCACGAAAATGCAACATGTCGCGATATCGCGACACTTTTTTCTTTTTGGCCGCAAAAATGCAACATGTCGCGATATCGCGACACTTTTTCTTTTTGGTCACGAAAATGCAACATGTCGCGATATCGCGACACTTTTTCTTTTTTGGCCGCAAAATGCAACATGTCGCGATATCACGACACTTTTCCTTTTGGACGAAATGCAACATGTCGCGATATCGCGACACTTTTTCTTTTGGTCACGACGATGCAACATGTCGCGATATCGCGACACTTTTTCTTTTTGGCCGCGATGATGCAACATGTCGCGATATCGTGACACTTTTTCTCTTTTGGTCGTGAAACTGCAACATGTCGCGATATCGCGACACTCTTTTTCTTTTGGCCGCGATAATGCAACATGTCGCGATATCGCGACACTTTTTCTCCTTGTGGTGTTTTTCTTTTTTTCTTTGATCTTTAGCCTATGGGCCACTTCGGTCTTCTTGGAACACATGCAAAAAAGGTGGGTCCCCAATTTTGGGGTACGTTGTGGAGCAGCCACAACAGGACCTTTTATTTATATGAAATTTATTGAAGGCTTTTAATTAGAAAGGAACCTTTGATTTATTTATATGGAATTTGAGGAAGGTTTTTAATTTAAAAAAATAAAAAATTATTTTGATTAAAGTTGATTATATTAGGAGTTTTAAATTAAAAAGGATGTGGATTTATTATTTGATTTGAAGCTATGGGGCTTCACTTGAGGGAATGAAGGAAATGATTGTTTTAAAGGTTAAAGGTATGGGACTTTAATGCTTTAAAAAGTAATTGGTTGATTGGAAACTACGGATTAAAAAGGATGTAGATTTATTCTTTGAATTGAAGTTATGGGGATTTGATTTAGGGAATGATTGTTTTAAATGTTAAGGGTATGGGAATTTAATTCTTTAAAACATGAATGAATTTTATTGAAGTTAAACATTGATCTAAGTAGCAAAATATCAATGATTCTCTAAGGAAACTTGAGAGGGGGAAATAAAAGTAAAGGTTTTTTAATGAAATTAATTATGCATTAGATGGTTAGAAACTTAATTGAATTTTGTATAGTTGGAATTTGGAAAAATAAATGAGTAGATGCATTTAAAGGCATGCTTATCCTGAACCATGAGTATCTTGATCCCCTACTACCCTCAAATATCCAATGAGAATCTTGGAGAAGCAAGGAGCTCAATGGAAACAAGTATAGGTAATGGTATCTCATATTGGTTTATTTATGCTCAAATAGATTAGAATTATGGGGAGATATCTCCAATGCGATTATTGTAATATACCTTAAAGTAAGAATGATTTACCATACAAATTATGATGCACTAACTATTTATTGGTTTCAAGATGTTACCTTTCATTTATTTCTATATTTGGTTATGTTATGTAGTTGATTCTCTTTTAGTGTTAAGTTTGATTTATTTTCTAGATGCTTGGTGATTGCTTTTCAATGTTGTGGTAACTAGATGTAATACTTTTGGTTGATTGATGATAGAAATCTAAGTGTAGAGTTATAGGGTGAACTCAGAGGTGACCTAAGGGAATTAATAACCCCTTAGGGTGAATATAGGTGTAGCACCCTAAAATTGGCACAGTTAAACCTTAGTAAAAAGATAAAAATTTGAATTTTAAACCCAAACCGCCCGTTAACCGCTCGTTACCCGCTTTCCTCATTTTTCGTGCCATTTTTAGGATTTGTTTTGACCGTTGGATGATATCGTCGGCAGATCGGACGAAATCGTCCCAGATCCGACGAATTCGTCTGGAACAGAACGTCCGGACGATTTCGTCCCAAAACCAAATTTTCATAATTAGCTTCTGTTTCAACAGCTTCTCTAACTTGGGCAGAAAGCGTGTCTGCGTAGTTAGAGTCTCCCCCATTGGAGATCTCCCAAATTGGGATGATCTCCAACCTCCTAACCTCTCCCTAATCCTATATAAACTGGGATTTTCTTAGTTTATCCCCCTGAACCCCCTAGCTGATGGATTTCCCTGTAGAGTTAGTTCCTTATGCATTAGAGCATCCTCGCACCATCGTTTGCATTCTGTATTTCATGTTTTCTTGCAGGAATTTTACTATTTTTTAGTCGGAGCAAGCTCGGATCGTCGTAGGCGATTCCAGACGATTTTGGACGATCTTGTCGAGGAGCGTAGATGATCTCGTACGATTGGAGGCGATCTCGACTGTAGTCCAGATTGGGGGCAATCAGAGCCCGGAGTTTGCATTTCCTTATTGTTTTTCTACATTTCTTTGTGCATTATCTTGGGTTATTATATTTATGCATCCTGGAGTTCACCTCATTTAGCATAGATATATGATAAAGTCAAAATAAATTGTTAAATTGATGCATTTCCTTTTAATTGCTATCTAGATCTATCATTTAGGCAAATTCATTGTTATTTCTATCATTTCCCCTTGCTTTTGCAGTTGCATTTTTGGTATTTTGTATCTATTTTTGTGATTGTAGGTTTTTGACGAATTTGTCTGACGAATTCGTCAGATCATCGATGATCCTGTCTGATCTCAGATGACCGACTGTGATCTGAGATGATTCTATGCAATTTCAGATGATTACGTATGATTCGAGATGATTTGGACTTCTACAAACCTTAGAATCTTCATTCAGACATCCGAAATCAGGTATATTCTATCCTATTTAGCATATTCTCTGTGTTCAGCATTTATTCATGTTTTTTGTATCCATAAAAATCAGCATTGGCATATAGATTAGCTTAGATTCATCTTGGCCAAACCTAGGAATTGAATGATTGAATATAAAATGAACACATCAAACCTATTATCAACCTAGGCGTGGAAACTACCACTCAAAAGTTTCCTGGTGAACCCACCATCCATCGAAAATTCACCCTTATACCCCTCCCCCGAGAGGCGGGACCTTCAAAGGGCCTCTCAGTCCGAGGTATTGTCCCATCCTTCTCGCATCCCCCTTTCGGGTACTGGATCCTATAGCCTCGAAGGTAAGGATGCAAAAAATTTGGAGCGATACATTTTGGTGAACCCGACGTGAAAACTAAAAACCTTTTGAAAACAATCCAAAAAAAAAACAAAACATAAATGCATTTAGAATCAAATATTGCATATCATATTTAGATGGTAGATTATAATAAAAGATGAGTTGTCACCATTAATGTTGAGAATCAATTAGCAGCTATAGAGATTACTTCTTTGCTTAGAGTACCTCAAACAAATAGGGTTCAACCTTTATGGGATGAACTTAATAGGAGATTGAATATCATTTCATCTAGATCAACCGAACTTAGGCAAATCAAGAGGTTTGTCCTAGATAGAATCCTGGATCCTGATCAAGTGACCTTATATCATGAGCTTCAGAGAGCTTGCCATAGGTGGTTAGCAGATAAAAGAGCCCTTGTGTCTTCTGAATTGTACACCTTTGAGGAATACCTCGATAATGCAGCTGTAGTACATAAATTTCTATCTCGTATAGAGGATCAAGAGGTCATTCTTACGGATAGAAAGAGATGGAATAGAGTTCCTAGAGCTGTGTTATATCGAGAGTATTGCCATGAGCTCTATTTTTACAAGATAGAGTCAGAAGTAGATAACATCACCATAGCACACTTTGTCAAGTTCTTGAAAAACCATTTCCAATTTGAAGAGGAGCATTTCATGACTCCCGATGAACTTGATCCTATCAATGACATCTATAAACTATTTATAGAAAACTAAGCCATTCTTTTATTATTATTATTTCTTGCATTTAGTGTGTTGTTTGTTGTCTTTATAATCATAAAAACAAAACAAAAAAAAAATAAAAATAAAAATAAAAACAAAACAAAATCATAACAAAAATCAAAACATTTTCTTTTAAGCATTATAGTAGGTATATAATTAAAATATATACCTCCCAAATTTGTTGCAAATATATTAATATATATTTGCTAAAATCTAAATTTAAACATAATGACTAGACTCAAGAATGGAAAACAGACTGAAGTAGAAGAAGATTGGTTAGGAAAAATGGTAAATAAACCAGATGTCCTTCCTGAAGACCCAATTCAGGAAGAAGGAACCCTAGACCAACAAGAAGAAGAGTTTGTTGAAGGAAATGAACAAAGAGAAATTGTTAGAGAGGAAGGATCCTCATCTCCTAAAATATCTCCGGAAGGAGCTGTTACTTTTGAGAACATGGAACATTTTTGGAAGTTCCTCAATACTAATATTGGCACTCTTAATAGAGCAATCCATATGGACAAGGATCAAATTAGTGACACTCAAGCAACCCTAGAAGACATATATCACACACGCACTAATCCCTTGTCCTTCGTTGATCAAGAAAGTGATCAAGCTGGACCATCCAATTTGGATATGGCCGCTATAATCCAGAACATGCAACAACAACAGGTTACCCAACCATCTAGAGTACCTGTTACCAAGCCTAGGGTTATTCCCACACAAAAGAAACCATCATTCACTGCTCTATTTTGCCAAGTTATTGATCAACATACCTCAAATCAACAAAAGCCTAAAACAAAACCAAATACCAATTTCCAACAATCTAGGGTACAACATAATGCTACAACAAATCTTCTTCATAATACTCTTCCTACCAACCATTTGCATAACAACAATATAGCATCTAATCCTTACGTCACGCCATCCTACGCTCACAAATCCCATACTCATGTACCACCAAACCAATATGGTGGACAAACTAGTAATCTGGAAGCCATGGTGAAACAGTTAGTCTCCCGCATGGACCGAGATAGATCCCTACCGTCCCTCGTACAATTATCGAGAGATGTGTAGTCAGCCTCTAGATCCTATAGTTGTAGCACAACCATATCCTAAACACTTTCCTATGCCTGTCCTACCTATATACAAAGGAACCGAAGATCCCATAGAGCATCTTCGTATGTTTAGGATAGCATGTCATGATATATCACATGATGATTTGTTATTACTAAAAATGTTCCCAAAAATTTTAGGAGGGATGGCATTAGAATGGTATTATCAATTACCCACTCATTCTTTGAGAAATTTCGAAGAAACCACCGAGTCTTTTGTGCATCAATTTAGTGCCTACATTGAAAGGCATGTAACCATTAAAGATTTGTACAACCTAAAACAAGACAAAGATGAATGTTTTGCTGATTTCCTAGCTCGATGGAGACAGTTGATAGGAAAATTGCACTTTGTGTTACCTTATCAAGAAATGCTGGATATCTTTATCAATAATTTACAAGAACAACTATCCTATGAGTTATCAATTGCTACCTTGACCACCTTCGATCAAGCTATAGATTTAGCTCGAAGAGTGGAAGATGCTCTCATTAGGAGAGGTCAACTTAAAAAGAAAGATGATGAGAAAACATCCAAAAATCAATATAAAAATAAACAAGTTGTGGGTGATGGAGTCACTGATAGTAGAAATATCGCTACTATTAATGTTGCGAAAACAACAGAGAAATTTATACTTGAAACCTCCTCGATAAACCACCCCGAGAATTTACTAGGTTAAATCAACCTTTATCAACCATTCTCCCGCAATTACTAGCACGAGGATTGATCCAATTACCAAATATCCGGGAACCTGATCCAACTATACCCGGATACAGAGCTGATTTACACTGTGATTTCCATAGAGGACCTGGACACGCTACCAACTCTTGTAAAATATTAAAACATAAAATACAAGACCTGATTGATAACAATGAGATGGAGGTGCAAGCCTTTCAACCTAAACAAAATCCTCCTAATAATGCTCAAAAGAACATCCCCCAAAATCAGAATCAGAATGCCAATCAATCATTGGACATATTTCAACATCCTTTACCAAAGCATGGTAAAGAGGTGGCTAATCAAATTGAGCATCATAATGTTCCCCCTCCTACCCGATATGTAGGAACTATTAGTGGACATTTACCTGTTCATGATCCGCAAATCTTTGACACAACTTTATCCATGGTTACGACCAGACCTCTACATAATATTCGGACACCTGATCTTAGTGATACCGAATATGAGACTGAAAGTGACATGGAAATCACCTCAAATCAATCGAATAGTTCTGAAGATGAATCAGATGCTATTCAACCCATCACAAATTCTATGGTTCCGGAAGAACCATTTCCTAGAAGAGTCACTACTAGACCATCTTCTCACCAATTACTTTCTAATGAACAAGTCATAAACGCTAGACCAAGACCCATTCATCATCCACAAAATAATATTGTAGGTACCATCGGAGTTGTTACTCGACAACGAGGCTCAAAATTCTCAACAAGATCAAACTCTGAATGATGGATCAGCTCCATTTGTTTTGAAAAATCCCAATAAAGGGAATCATGCGCCTAATGTTCAACCTAAACCTCCTTATAATATTAATGAACAATTATCAAATACTACAGCTAGAATTTCCCTTTTGGACCTTTTAAGATCTTCTCCTACACATAGGGATGAATTAATGCTCACATTAAGCCAAATGATGGTACCACAAAATATTCAATCTGAAGCCATGTCCAATACTATCATAACTCGAGAAGTCGATTGTATTGACTTTCGGGATAGAGATATACCACAACATAGTTTACATAAGGATAACCCCTTATATATTACTGCCCTAATTGGAGATGTAGCAGTTAAACGAGTCTTGATTGATAATGGTTCATCTTTAAACATATGCACTTTTGACTTCTACCAAATATTTGGGTTTAGAAGTGATGAAATGAAAAGAACTGATATGATTATAAAAGCCTTCAATGACGAAACACAAGAAACGTGTGGAGTTATTACTATCCCATTGCAAGTTGGTCCTAGAACCTTAGACATGACCGTGTTTATTGTACATTGCCCTGCATCATACAATATACTCTTGGGTCACCCTTGGATCAACGCGATGCGAGCTGTTCCCTCAACTTTACATCAGTGTGTTAAATTCGAATTTAAAAATCAATTGGTTACCATTCATGGTGATCCTAGACCCTTTGATATGTGTGCTTTGGCAAAACCTGTTGGAGTTCAATTTTGCCCTGCTCTATCATCCACACATCCTAATTCTAATCATCCATCTAAACGTGTGAAACACACACCCATAACATCATCTACCTTTTCTCCATCAGTTCCACCTTCACATATGCTCCCTCCATCTTATCAAGACTTGGAATATAGTGATAAAATGAAGAACCTTCTTATCTATTTTATTTTGTAACATGATTAATTTTCCACATATAAAAGTCAAATCTTTTGCTACATTATTTCATACATTTTAACAAAGCTTTTCTTATCCTACCTTTCCTATTCATCACCTTTTTTCTTACCTTCACCACAACCAAATTATCCTTCAAAACCCCTTTGATTTTTAAGCAACCTTAGACATGCTATACTCAAATAACCTTGTATAGTGTATATAGATCATCTTGTATATACCCCAATTCAATTCATCAATTAAAATCAAAATATAAAAACATCAAAATCATCAAAATCTTCAAAAACATCTTTTATTTTTGTACTTATCAATTCTTGAAGTATTGCAGTTATATTTTCAATTATTTTGGATAAATTAGCATTTATTTGGAATCCCGCACTTTCACACTCACATGCATAAATATCTTGATTTTATTTGGTATGATTATTAATCTCTCTTATATCAAAGTCCACATTTGAATTAAATAAAGTTTTGAGCATAGAGAACTGATCTTGTTATTTACTTGAACCAAGTATATCTCTTCACATTAAAATGATTTCATTGCAAATTCAATATGATGCTACATAGTAGAAGTGGTTTCTTGAGCGAAAAGTTTCCCCTGCTATCCTATCATGCACATGGTCTAGAATCTTTGAGAATTGACAAAAGGACAAGCTCACCCCTACCTAGAATAAAAATCCCTTGCTCTACAACCAATCCGAGCAAGTATCCCTAGTATAGGAAGCAAAAGAAAAATTCAAAGCAAAAGAGAAAAAGAAAAATATTATTTTGTATCATCACAACAATATTTCAGCATTATCTCAATATCAAGCAAAAATACAAAAAAAAAGAAAAAAAAGAAAAAGAGAAAAGCAAAAGCAAAAGCAATAAAATCCCTTTCCCTACCCCTTGAAAAGAAAAGAAGGGTGAATGAGCTTGAATCCCTGGAATTCTCAATTATTCGAAAACTGTGAGGTAAGCCCCATAACAAGTGGTTTGTGCCCAACCCGCTTGGCCTTGGGTAATTCCTAGCGTGGTGATATGTCTGTCACATTAGCGACCTTCTTTTGTACAGACCTATGTCGGCTTATGGATTAGCTAGCTCTTGATAACCCGACTTACATAGTAGTCTAGTACGGTTACATGCATATAAATCATGGTCAAGGAACACTCATTTGGTTAAGTCAAATTACTTGTATCAAATTTTCTTGCTCAAAATTGGTGAATGAACAATACAATTGCACACACATTTGTATTTGAGAGATTTTGTATCATTATGATAAAGCAAGATCGGTAATGAACTCACATTTGCACATGAGGGTTCCTTATAAATCTACATTTTGTCTTTGAGATAATTTAAAATATTTCTGCAACTCTTTTTGGAATAATTTCATCTTCTTATTTAAAAGAACATCTGTTTAGTATAAAAACAATTACATACATTGTCTTTCAAAAATCACAAAATTCTTTCAAACAACATATGACACACATAATCAATAAAGTCATGTTCATATTATTATTTTATGTTTATCTCAAAAGTCAAAAATCAATCATGCAATAAAACTAAAATATCAATTTCTTCTTTGGATTTCGTGATGATGGTATAAGTCTATACCTATAATTCTATGCCTAGCGCAAACCATTGTTCTAATTTTATTTTCCATTTATTTAAAAAAAAATTCATAAAAACATATGACTTACATCATTATGTTACACAATTGAGCTTTAAAAAGAACGAACACTTATTCTATTTCATGTCATTATGTCAACATTCAATTTTGCAATGATGGTATAGTTCCTAGGGACTTATTCAAAAATTTTATCACACTTAGGAATTTATGCCTAGAAAAATCATATTTCTTTAAATATGTCATGCATAATATTTTTTATGAAAATCTGAAAACAAATCATCACCATCATCATTTCCATCATCACAACACAAAAGTCTTAAGACAGTCTCTTAAGCACTCTTTTACTTTTAACAATATTTCTATCCTGGGATTAGCTTGACGACCTAGTGAGCGGCGACTCCATGAAATGGTCTATACCAACGACAATGTCCTTTGAAATTATTGTTAGAAGTCCCTTTTATTTTTTCATCAAATCACACCACAAAACAACCAATTTATTTACATCAAATTATTTCATTTACAATTTTATAGCATGACATAAAATTATAATTTATTTCCAAAGACATAATTACATGAATCAATTAATCACAAAATTCAAAATTAAAGCATCATACAACATATACACAAGTCATATCATCAAAAAGATAATCTATATATCTCAATCAATTATGTACATCATCTAGATTGGTATGCCACAATCAATACCCTGGCATACTCAATCCCCTCAAAAAAATATAATAATACAATCTGCCCTCTATAGCAGCTAGCCTCGAGAAGCCCTCGAGCTCTCAGCCTCATCTCCTCCCCCACCCTGACGTGGAGGAGGTGGTCCCATAGAGGTCAAGCTGTGTCTCGGGTCCTCATCATCGATCGTGAGGATGTCCTCGATGATCCCATCATGATCGGCTCCGCAATGGGGGCTGGCAATGGTACCCTCTGTCCCTCTGGGACCACATGATAGTATAGCCCCTGGTAGAATGTGGTCTGAGCAATAGACCACGCTAGATCCTGAGTGCTCGCCCCTCTACTCTGAGCCCTGAGCCATGTAGCCTCATCCTGTAGTGTCTGCACCTGAGCCCGAAGGTGGGCAACCTCAGCCCGGAGAGCCATCGTCTCACTGCTCTCCCCTACCTCGACACCCTTGCCCTTATCGGGTGATGGTGGTCTCTCCCCCTACTGAGAAGGGACTCCCATCTCCCTCCTCCCTATCTCCTGAGGTCTCTGTGGAGCCCGACCCATCCTCTGGCATCTCTCCTATGGAGACCGTCGTTGCTCTCTCTCGCCGTGACCCCGTGCTACCTCAATAGCAGCCTAGCATCGCCTCCCCATCCGTCGCACCATGCATGCACTGGACCCTATGCCCTCATCATCCGAGGAGGGTGGATGCCTACGTACCAGGCATCATACCCATCTGCAACCCCAGCATCATCACCATCCACTGGCTGGATGGGGGCATCATCCACATCCTGACTCCAGAACCGTTGCATGTCTAGAGCCCCGCTCAACGTGGTACTATCCCGAATAGTCCGAGAGTACTCATAATCCCTGAGAGAAGGGATCCCTCACTGTAGACCGAACTATCATAGAACCCGATCGTAGCGGTGGAGCTCTACCTCTCCTCGCTCCATCCTCAGCCAGCAGACTCACCTGATGCGAGCCAGCTCCTGCCCATCCTCTGCCCACCCGGGGTGCTCTCGCCATGGCCTCCAGGTGATCTGGTCTAGGATGAGGTCATCCAGCAACCTCCGTGACATCGATAGATCTATCCGCCATTGTGACCCCCTCTGTAACCACCAATAGAAAACCTGGGGCCTCTCTCGATCAACCCCTATCAGTGGGAGCCCTACCGGCCTCCGCACCGTGATGTGCTCCCAGCACCAAACCTACAGTAGTGATGTCAAGACCAGACATCGGCCTCCCTTGTATACGACCCCATGTAGGATCCTATACAAGCGGCATAGCACAAAGCTGCCCCATGAGTATCTATAGCCGTGGTCTCTCATGTCGTAGACCACATCCGAGAGGAGCCAGGGTAATCTGCACCCACTCTGGTGGCACAACAATAAGCCACCTACTACCCCTGCCAACACTCGAGTCAACCTAGATGCCCCAGGCATCTGCCTTAGAGACTCGATGTTCACTCCGCCCTTCTCTAGGGTGAAGCTCGGGTCCTCGATCAACCTCATCATCGCCTGGCCCTGATTGGCCGTAGGCGTCATCAACCATCCCTGTATGGGGATCCTCATGATCCTCCATACATCCTCTAGTGTGGGAGCCATCTCCCCTATCGATAACCGGAAGTAGGATGACCCCGGATACCATCTCTCTGCTAGGGCTGTCAGTAGCCCCATGTCTATCGATACTTGTGGCATCTCTGCCACATGCTGCAAACCGACCTGTGCCAGTCGGTCGTGCTCTACCTGATCGAGCGTGGCTATGTCATCTCGTAGCCCACCGTATTTCCATTCTTGACTCTTTAGTAATCCCCTCTGCAAAACAAACAATAAAACAATAAAATTCATTAATAAACCAATCATTAAAATAAAATTAAAAACATTTTAATCAAGCTTAATTTCTTAAAAATGATGATATCGTCCACCATTGGATGATATCGTCCCAAATTGGGCAAAATCATCCTTTGTAGGATGAAATCGTCTACTATTTCGTAACTTGGGGATCGCCCCTTGTTGGATGGGATCGCCCCTAGTTCGCCGATTTTGCCCTTCGACGAAATCGATGATCTAGGGACGATTTCATGAAATAGGGATGATTTCATCCCGACGTCGTCGACGGCCTAAAAATGGCCGTGATGCCCCAAAACAATCAAAATTTAAAACAAAAAATTGCACAAATTAAATTCAAACATAATTTACTAGGATTAGATCCTTACCCGTAGCCCGCATCGGACCTCTGTCGATCGGTGTGTTGTCTCCACCATTTTTCTCTTTGCAGAGCTCTAGAATAGTAAAAATGAATTAGGGTTTTACCCTATTTTTCTTAATTTTATTTAAAATCAACAACATTTTTTTTAATTTTGCTTTTTCGTGCTTTTACCTCAAACGTTCGATTTGGGTAAAAACACGGAGGGGGCACCATAGTAAGCAGTCGTACGATTCGACCTAGAATCGTCATCTAGAAAATTGAGTAAATTTTTGCTTTCTCGTAAAACGGGAAAAACTCGTCTTTAACGCATTTTCTTCGAAAAATTCGCTAAAGAGGGGGCAAAATGTAGCACCCTAAAATTGGCGTAGTTAAACCTTAGTAAAAAGATAAAAATTTGAATTTTAAACCCAAACCGCCCGTTAACCGCTCGTTACCCGCTTTCCTCGTTTTTCGTGCCATTTTTAGGATTTGTTTTGACCGTTGGATGATATCGTCGCAGATCAGACGAAATCGTCCCAGATCTGACGAATTCGTCTGGAACAGAACGTCCAGACGATTTCGTCCCAAAACCAAATTTTCATAATTAGCTTCTATTTCAACAGCTTCTCTAACTTGGGCAGAAAGCGTGTCTGCGTAGTTAGAGTCTCCCCCATTGGAGATCTCCCAAATTGGGATGATCTCCAACCTCCTAACCTCTCCCTAATCCTATATAAACTAGGATTTTCTTAGTTTATCCCCATGAACCCCCTAGCTGATGGATTTCCCTGCAGATTTAGTTCCTTATGCATTAGAGCATCCTCGCACCATCGTTTGCATTCTGTATTTCATGTTTTCTTGCAGGAATTTTACTATTTTTCAGTCGAAGCAAGCTCGGATCGTCGCAGGTGATTCCAGATGATTTTGGACGATCCTGTCGAGGAGCGCAGATGATCTCGTACGATTGGAGGTGATCCTGACTGTAGTCCAGATTGGGGGCAATCAAAGCCCAGAGTTTGCATTTCCTTATTGTTTTTCTTCATTTCTTTGTGCATTATCTTAGGTTATTATATTTATGCATCCTGGAGTTCACCTCATTTAGCATAGATATATGATAAAGTCAAAATAAATTGTTAAATTGATGCATTTCCTTTTAATTGCTATCTGGATCTATCATTTAGGCAAATTCATTGTTATTTCTATCATTTCCCCTTGCTTTTGCAGTTGCATTTTTGGTATTTTGTATCTATTTTTGTGATTGCAGGTTTCTGATGAATTCGTCTGACGAATTCGTCAGATCATCGATGATCTTGTCTGATCTCAGATGATCGACTATGATCTGAGATGATTCTGTGCAATTTCAGATGATTACGTATGATTCGAGATGATTTGGACTTCTACAAACCTTAGAATCTTCATTCAGACATCCGAAATCAGGTATATTCTATCCTATTTAGCATATTCTCTGTGTTCAGCATTTATTCATGTTTTTTGTATCCATAAAAATCAGCATTGGCATATAGATTAGCTTAGATTCATCTTGGCCAAACCTAGGAATTGAATGATTGAATATAAAATGAACACATCAAACCTATTATCAACCTAGGCGTGGAAACTGCCACTCAAAATTTTCCTGGTGAACCCACCATCCATCAAAAATTCACCCTTATACCCCTCCCCCGAGAGGCGGGACCTTCAAAGGGCCTCTCAGTCCGAGGTATTGTCCCATCCTTCTCGCATCCCCCTTTCGGGCGCGGATCCTATAGCCTGAAGGTAAGGATGCAAAAAATTTGGAGCGATACAATAGGTAACCTAAGGGAATTGAGAACCCCTTAGGGTGAACATAGGAGACCTAAGGGAATTGAGACCCCCTTAGGGAGGTAAAGGACTAAGTTGTGAAGAGATTACATCTGAGTTAAGATAGCTCATCGTGGAGACAAGATAGATAGCTTAACTCATAATACTCATAGCATACCTACATAGACTGATTTGTGTATGGTATGGAGATGCATGTATACCTTCGATGGACTGAGGGTGATAGGTCTAGCTCATCGAGAATGATGGGATAGATGGGCTTATCTACAGTGACACATTATACTCCTACACAAATGGATTTGTGTTAGGGTACTTCATGAGATGTAACTTCTAGGAAAAATTAGGGGATTAAAACTTTAGGTAAATGTTATTTGGGGTTAGGGGTTCATGAAGGGTTCATGTATCCCTCTCCTTAGAAAAAAAAACTCTTTCTATTTTTGTATTTTCTATTTGTGTGATTTTTGGGTCGTTACATTTGGTATCAGAGCTCTAGGTATGAGGGTATAGAGCTTTTGTGTGTGCTAAAAATGGAATTAGATGTATCCAATGAAGGCTTGCCTAAGAAAAGGGGCTAAATATGGGATGATCTAGAATACCCTATTTTCTAGAATCTGACGGGCATAAACCCCAAGGTAGAGTGGATGTTAGGATGCCTTAGTAGGGACTTTGGTATCAATGACACATCCTAGCCTGGGATATCACCCTAGTTAGATTGTTAGCGCATATAGCAAGAGAACTTTGTATTATGGCTTGATTAGAGATACAACTTAAGATGAAACTATAATCTAATCTTCTTTCTTGGATGGAATCAGGTTAAGATGCCACCTAAGACCAGAAGAGGGAGGCCTACACCTAGAAAAACTTGGCAAAGTAATGTCGAAGAAGAAAACCAGGATGGGGAACCAACAAACCCCAATAGGGAGGTAGAAGACCTCACCGCTATGGTCATTGCTATGTAGGATCAGATAAGACAGTTGCTAGAAATGGCTATGAATTAGAATTCGCAAGTTCGAGGCTCAGATACTAGCCTAGATAATGGACTAACTATAGAGCAAGTACAAGCCAGAGCCTTAGAAAAAAAGGAAATAACTAGGGACATGAAAAACATCAGTATCTCCAAGTTTTATGGAGAGGGTGATGGGGATGCAGTGGAAGCATGGCTAAGAGAAGTAGAGGTTCACTTTATGGTAAAAGGCTACTCATCTGGAACCCAAATGCTTTGGGCTATGATTAACCTAGAAGGGGCTGCTCTGGAGTGGTGGGAAACCCACTATGAGGAAACTAAGATTGAACCCATTGATACTCCATGGGAAGAGTTTATCAACATATTTAAGAAGAGATTCCTAATAGAGCATTTCTATACCTTAAAGTTTGAAGAATTTGCTAGTCTCAGACAAGGAACCAACATAGTAGAGGTGTACTACAAGAAGCTGGTAAGGTTGTTCAAATATGTACCTATTTATAATGAGAAGATGCGAGTTCATAAGTTCATTCTTGGATTGGAATCTAGGTTAAAGCATGATGTGGAGATGCAAGAGCCCAAATCACTACAAAAGGCATATGACCTAGCAAAGAAAGTAGAGTCACACTTCTATTATAAGTATGACACTCTACCCGAGCAAGTTCGACAAGAGCTAAAGAAGAGGAATAGTAATGGGTTTGTAAAATGGGAGGTTGAGCAAGAGCGAAAGGCCAAGAATCCTCAAAATCCTGAGAAGAAACCTTATGGGAATCGAAATAAGTTCAAGAAGAACTTTTGTAAGAAGGATAACAAGCCCAACAACACGAAACCTCAACCACAAAAGTCGCAAGCTCCAACTCCAACAGTTAAGAATGGGAATGAGAAACCAAAAAAATAGCAAGGACCCAAGGAAGGGTGCTACAATTGTCGAGGATCTCATTACTATAATCAGTGTCCCTATCGGGCAGGGACTAGCTCAACTAATGCAAAAGGGAAGGAACCGGAACATCGGATCTATGCCACAATCGAGAAGTAGAAGCTAGAGGGACAAGCCACCCCATTACTTGTGAAAGGTAAGGTTTTCAATAAGCAAGTAAACATTTTGATAGATAGTGGAGCCACTGATAGTTTTATTTCATCTAGTCTAGCAAGGACTATGTCGAAAAGGCCTGGACATTTGGCTCATGGGTGGAAGGTTGAGTACGGTTCTGGGCAGACCTACTCGGTAAACCAGTGTTATCCTATGGCAGAAGTTACTCTACCTGAAGGGACTATAGAATGTTGTTTATATGTAGCTCCCCTACACGCCTTTGATGTGATCCTAGGGATGGATTGGCTATAGGCTCATAAAGCCTTAGTCAATTTCCAAGACCGATGGATTGAGTATTCAGAGGAAGGCAGAGAGAGACTAAGAATTCATAGCAAACAAGGGGTATTTGAACCCCAAATGTTGTCCACTATGCAATTGAAAAAGGCCCTAAAGAGAGGTGGGATAGTGTATGTGGTAAAAATTAATGAAGTGGAGGACCATGAAAAGGAGGAAATACTAAGACATCATCCAATTTTACAAGATTTTCAGGATGTATTTCCAGAGGACCTACCTGGATTACCTCCTGTACGAGAATTTGACTTCACGATTGAACTTATGATGGGAGTCAAACCTATTCATAGATCCCCGTATCGGATGAATCCTACTGAAATGTGAGAACTAAAGGTTCAATTGCAAGGATTATTGGAGAAGGGTTTGATAAAACCAAGTGTGTCACCATGGGGCGCACCAATTTTGTTCATGAAAAAGAAGGATGGTTCACTGAGATTGTGTATTGATTACAGGATGCTAAATAAGGCTACAATCAAGAATTGGTACCCTTTACCTAGGATTGAAGATTTATTTGATCAACTGAAGGATGCCAAGGTGTTTACTAAGATCGATCTGAGGTCAGGGTATCACCAGTTAAGGATTCATGAGGAAGACACTCACAAAATGGCATTTAAGACTAGGTATGGGCATTATGAGTTTACAGTTCTACCCTTTGGACTGACTAATGCCCCAACTGCTTTCATGAACCTAATGAACAGTGTGTTCCAGAGACACTTGGACCAGTTTGTCCTGGTATTCCTAGATGATATCCTTATATACTCTCGAGATAAAGAAGAGCACGATAAGCATCTTAGGATCATGTTGGAATTGTTGAGGAAGAATCAACTTTATGGAAATCTGGCTAAGAGTGAATTCTATGTCCTAGAGGTACGATATCTCGGACACGTTATATCAGAAAAAGGGATTGTTGTGGATCCAAAGAAGATAGAGGCTATTCTGAATTGGCCACCCCCTACTAATGTCACTGAAGTGCAAAGTTTCATGGGGTTAATGGGCTATTATAGACGTTATATAAAGGATTACTCCAAGATTTTTGGACCCATAACAAACCTTCAGAAGAAGGGGAAAGAATTCAAGTGGTCAGAGAAGTGTGAGGCTGCCTTTGGACTACTAAAGCATAAGCTTACTACTGCACCGATACTAAAGGTTCCCGATCCTCAAGGGGACTTTTTAGTGTGCACTGATGCATCAATAGATGGGTTGGGTGGGGTGCTCTCACAAGAGGAGTTAGTGGTGGCATATACTTCAAGGAAGCTCAAAAAGCATGAAGTTAATTATGCTACGCATGATTTAGAGCTAGCTGCAGTAGTGCATGCTTTAAAGGTTTGGCACCACTACTTGGTGGGAAGGCCCTTCGAATTAAAGACAGACCATCAAAGTCTACGGTATATATTCACCCAACCAATACTCAATGCGAGACAGAGAAGATGGGTGGAATTTCTCATTGAGTATGACTTTGAAATTGAATACATAAAAGGAAAGGAGAATAAAGTAGTTGATGCTTTAAGTAGAAGGAAATATATAGCAGCCATAACTAGAATTCACATGGACCTGATGGATCGAGTGAGATAGGAGCAATCTCAGGATGAGTATTGCCAAGGAATTCGAGTCAATATGGACAGATATCCTAAAGGAAATAAGGAATTTAGTGTGAAATATGACTTTCTATGTTATAAGGGAAGAGTCATCATACCAAAGATAGGCGATTTGAGAAACTTGATAATGCAAGAGGCTCATAGATCTCCTTATTCTGCTCATCCGGGAGGAGCCAAAATGTGAGAAAACATGAAAAGAGCCTTCTTTTGGGTAGGTATGAAGAAGGACATCATGGATTTTGTTGCTCGATGCCTCGAATGTCAGAAAGTTAAGGCAGAACGCCAACATCCTGTAGGAAAACTTCATCTGCATGATATACCTACGCAAAAATGGTAGGTTATATCTATGGATTTTATTGTGGGTTTACCCAAGACTCGGTACCAACATGATGCCATATTTGTAGTGGTCAAAAAATTGACTAAGGTTACCCACTTCATACCAGGAAATACCAAGGATGATGCTCAAGTAGTGGCGAACAGATTCGTCAAAGAGGTATTTCGATTGCATGGATTTCTTGAGGTAATTATCTCAGATAGGGACTCTAAATTCACTTTTGAATTCTGGAAATCCCTTCATAGTGCAGTTGGTACAAAACTGAATATGAGTTCAGCATACCACCCTAAAATCGATGGTCAAACAGAGTGGGTAAACCAAGTTCTGGAAGACATGCTCCGCATGTACTGCATGGATCACAAATCTCAATGGGAATATTGTCTACCTTTGGTAGAGTTTGCCTACAATAATGGACATCACTCCTCACTAGGAATGGCACCTTTCGATGCCTTGTATGGGTGAAAGTGTAGAACACCATTGTCTTGGGATAACCTAGAGGATCGAGTTGTGATTGGGCCAGAAATGGTCAGGGTAATGGAAGAGCAGCTAAAATAAATTAGGCAAAGGCTTAAAGAAGCTGTGGATAGGTAGAAGAGTTATGCAGATCTAAAAAGGACTCCAAGAGAGTATTCTATTGGAGATAAGGTGTTCTTAAGGGTTAAGCCAAAGAAAAGTGCTATCAAATCCATGAAGTTGGATCCACATTTTGTGGGGCCCTTTGAGATCATAGAAAATATCAGTCTGGTTGCATACCGACTTGCATTACCACCTAATCTATCCAAAATCCATGACACCTTCCACATATCCTTGCTTAGGAAATATGTTGCTGACCCTGAACATGTGTGGGATGTTTCTAAATTGCAGATGGTAAATCCGGAGGCCATTGAAGTACTACCGATGAAGATTCTTGAGTTTCATTCTAAATATCTATGGAATCGGACTCTCGAATAGTGTAAGGTCCAGTGGGACCAGTTCTCTGAGAAGAATGCCACTTGGGAGAAAGTGGAGGTTATGCAAAAAAATTTTCCCTTTTTGTTTGAGGCTATATGATGTAATAATTTTACTTTCTATTAAAAACAAAAGGAAAACTGGAAACACCGAGGACGATGTTTAATTCTAGTGGGGGAGGATGTCATGACCCTCCCTAGCTGACTTTATGGCACAAGAAAACAATGTATTAACCTATGATGTGGTGATACCTAGTTTGAACAATTGAACCAACTATATGATGTTTAGTTGATTTATAATGGCGTGATATCGCTAACATGTTGCCAAGTGTGCAGGATCAGGTGCACTCATAGGTGGAACAGGTAGAATCACCCACCAAAAATGAGGGTACCAAATATTAGGGGAAATGATGATTAAGGTACTCGGAGGTAACATGGATAGATACCTTCATATAGGTATGCATTGACGGAAGGGATAATCATCGATGACTGATCACCTTGAGCTTTAGTTGATAGCCTAGTAGCTATCGTAAAATATCTAGCTAAGATAGGTGATTGGGTCGATGGAAAGACTCCCTCTTTGTTGTTGTGTAAATTTGTTTGCTCTCTACTGCATCATGGCTTGAGTAGTTTAATGATTGGGGTTTCTATAGGAGAACAATCGCAAGATGTATATAGATGCATAAATTAAACTGCCATGTTGAAGTGAAAATAGCACATAACTCTTATGAAGGAAAGCAAATTAAATTTATATGTCAGATAAATATTTCTTTAAATTAATTGATGAAGTTTTAATTAAATAATGTTTGGCTCATTGGAGCTCATTAGTAAACTTCAATGCAATTAACAAATGAATTTTCTTTTAAATTAATTAAAAGTGTTCTTTTTAATGATAATTGAGAATTCATTAAAAGACTTTAATTAATTGAAATAAATGAAAGAGAATTCATTTAAAAAATAATAATTATATATGTGTGTAATAATAGATATATTTTATTAAAAAAAAAAAACACAATAATGAAATTGTGTAATTAAAAGATATATATTTTAATGTTGGTAAATATCAAAAGAATGATATTTTAAATTAAAAGAGCCATCATTCATTTTTAAGAAGACGTCATTATCCCTTTCCCTATAGAGTAAAACCTATGAAGTAGCCTAAGGCTACTAATTTCCAAATATGGGAATTATGGGAGGAAATGCATAGAGGATAGGGGACGATGCATTGAAGGTAGGGGCTCGGGATTCGAGAGGATGGCGGATGGGCCACCTAGGCGGAGAGGCACGTAAGGTGCTAGGGACAAGGAGAAGAAAAAAGAAGAACAGAATGCAAGGAAGAAGGAGGATGCAGACCAGCAGAAGCAGAGGAAGGAAACGCACCGCAAGCAAGGGAGAGAGAGAGAACCGAGATGCCACCAAGTTCCAGCCATAGAAGGATTAAGGTTGGAATGTTTATGCTTTAACCTATTTAATTGCATGTATTGTTTTGGTGGAAACCGAATGGTTATACTCCCTATAGCGTGAGAGGTCTTTGGTAAGGATGGAAACCACCTGCATCTAGGTTTGTAGAGCACTGCAAGCTGTATATTTTTAAGAAGCCACCATATGTTGGTAAGGCATTGTATATTTTTAAGAAGCCACCATATGTTGGTAAGGCACTGTATTTTTAAGAAGCCACCATATGTCTTGGTAAAGCGCTATATGTTTTTAAGAAGCCACCATATGTCTTGGTAAGGCGTTGTGTATTTTAGAAAACCACCATACATTTATAAGGTTATGTGTTCTTAAGGAAACCACCATACTTTTCAAAGTAAGGCTGTATGTTTTTAAGAAGCCACCATATGTCTTGGTAAGGCATTGTGCATTTTTAAGAAGCCACCATATGTCTTGAAAGGCTATTGTGTTTTTAAGGAAACCACCATACTTTTCAAATAAGGGGTTGTGTGTTTTAAGAAACCACCATACGTTCCAAAGAAAGGCACTGTGTGTTTTAGGAAACCACCATACATTTCAAAGAAAGGCGTTGTGTGTTTTAGGAAACCACCATACATTTCAAAGAAAGGCATAGTGTATTTTAAGAAACCACCATATGTTTTGAGGAGCGTTGGGTGTTTTAAGAAATCACTATATGTTTTGGTAAGACCTATATGTAGTAAAACCAGAGGATTGCTTTAGTGAATCCTAAGTGTGTTTTAGTGAAGCTAGAAAATTGCTTTAGTGAAACCTAGGTGTGTTTTAGTGAAGCTAGAGGATGCTTTAGTGAAACCTAGGTGTGTTTTGGTGAAGCCAAAGTATGCTTCAGTGAAAACCAAAGTGCACTTGATAAATGAGCGTTGAGCATGGTCAAAACCATGACATGCTGAAGGGAGCATTATGGGGCTCAAGGGCAATGGGTGTCCGAGAGCATTGTGGAGTCGATAGCACTGAGTAACGGAGAGCGTTGTGCTCCAAGAGTGGGAACTCTATTAAGGTAGAGGTAAGAGCAATACCATATTCTATCTGCTTGAATGCCAGGTATTCATAGAGGTTGTAGACTCTATCTTGTGAAGGTGTTGTGTAAGGTTTTATTTAGAAAGGAACCTTAGTTTTATAAATATTTCATTAAAGGTTTTTAATTAGAAAGGACCTTTGATTTATATGAAATTTATTAAAGGCTTTTAATTAGAAAGAACCTTTAGTTTATATGAAATTTTATTAAAGGTTTTTAATTAGAAAGGACCTTTGATTTATATGAAATTTATTAAAGGCTTTTAATTAGAAAGAACCTTTAGTTAATATGAAATTTCTTTAAAGGTTTTTAATTAGAAAGGACCTTTGATTTATATGGATTTTATTAAAGGTTTTTAATTAGAAAGGACCTTTGATTTATATGAAATTTATTGAAGGCTTTTAATTAGAAAGGAACCTTTGATTTATTTATATGGAATTTAAGGAAGGTTTTTAATTTAAAAAAGAAACTCCTTTGATTAAAGTTGATTATCTTAGGAGTTTTAAATTAAAAAGGATGTGGATTTATTCTTTGATTTGAAGTTATGGGGCTTCACTTTAGGGAATGAAGGGAATGATTGTTTTAAAGGTTAAAGGTATGGGACTTTAATGCTTTAAAAAGTAATTGGTTGATTGGAAATTGTGGATTAAAAAGGATGTAGATTTATTCTTTGAATTGAAGTTATGGGGCTTTGATTTAGGGAATGATTGTTTTAAAGGTTAAGGGTATGGGACTTTAATGCTTTAAAACATGAATGAATTTGATTGAAGTTAAGCCTTGATCTAAGTAGCAAAATATGGATGACTCTCTAAGGGAACTTGAGAGGGGAAAATAAAAGTAAAGGTTCTTTTATGAAATTCATTATGCATTAGATGGTTAGAAACTTAATTGAATTTTGTATAGTTGCAATTTGGAAAAATAAATGAGTAGATGCATTTAAAGGTATGCCTATCCTGAACCATGAGTATCCTGATCCCCTACTACCCTCAAAGATCCAATGGGAAGCTTGGAGAAGCAAGGAGTTCAATGGAAACAAGTATAGGTAATGGCATCTCATGTTGATTTATTTATGCTCAAATAGATTAGAATTGTGGGGAGATATCCCCAATGCGGTTATTGTAATATTCCTTAAAGTAAGAAGGATTTACCATGCAAATTTTGATGCACTAACTATTTATTGGTTTAAAGATGTTACCTTTCCTTTATTTTTGTATTTGGTTATGTTATGTAGTTGATTCTCTTTTAGTGTTAAGTTTGATTTATTTTCTAGATGCTTGGTGATTGCTTTCTGATGTGGTGGTAACTTGATGTAATACTTTTGGTTGTTTGATGATAGAAATCTAAGTGTAGAGTTCTAGGGTGAACTCAGAGGTGACCTAAGGGAATTAAGAACCCCTTAGGGTGAACATAGGTAACCTAAGGGAATTGAGAACCCCTTAGGGTGAACATAGGAGACCTAAGGGAATTGAGACCCCCTTAGGGAGGTAAAGGACTAAGTTGTGAAGAGATTACATCTGAGTTAAGATAGCTCATCGTGGAGATGAGATAGATAGCTTAACTCGTAATACTCGTAGCATACCTACATAGACTGATTTGTGTATGGTATGGAGATGCGTGTATACCTTCGATGGACTGAGGGTGATAGGTCTAGCTCATCGAGAATGATGGGACAGATGGGCTTATCTGTAGTGACACATTATACTCCTACACAGAAGGATTTGTGTTAGGGTACTTCATGAGATGTAACTTCCAAGAAAACTTAGGGGATTAAAACTTTAGGTAAATGTTAGTTGGGGTTAGGGGTTCATGAAGGGTTCATGTATCCCTCTCCTTAGTAAAAAAAAACTCTTTCTATTTTTGTATTTTTTGTTTGTGTGATTTTTGGCATAATTGTTTACGATGCCACTAAGAGCTTATCATTAATTTTACACTTCCTGGCATAATCGTTTACGATGCCACTAAGAGCTTATCATTAATTTTACAATATAGTGGTTGAATCCAAAACCAAATCTTGGTTAGTTGTATGTTTTTAACAATATTCTCCCACCAATATTTACATAATAGTTCTATATATTGTATATATATTCTCGTCAAAGCATGCAAGGATATTAAATCGATAGTTAGCCATATTCATAGTCTTCACTTCCTATTAACAACATAACATCTGACATTAGTCCAACAAGTCAAGATGAACAATTAAGGGTTAACAAACCTATAATTTAAATGCTAAAATTTTGTACAAGTACTTGCAACTCAACGAAGATCAACAAATTATATTTTGTATGAATCACTTCTTTCTTCTTCATAGATTAACATATGGAATTATCACTCCTTCCATTAAAAAAATACATAAAGCATTTTCATAATGTATATTCTACATCTCTAGTCATGAAGTAATTGATTGTACCATCACCAATGCAACATAACAAAAACTTGAATCCATACACATACCATGTTTTCTAAGGGAGGGTCATGACATTCAACCCCTCTGAGGCTTAACACAGTCCTCTATGTTATCATTTATTTATAAACAAAACATGATATCATTTACATACTATTTTCAAAAAAGTAAGGGAAATGTTTTTGCATGTCTACCACTTTATCCCAAGTAGCATTCCTTTTGAAATAACGATCTGATTGGACCTTGCATTGCTCTAGGATCCCTTTCCACATCAATTTGGACCAAAAATCAAGGATATTTATTGGTCAAACCTCTATAGCATCTGGATTCACCATCTACAATTTAGAAAAGTTCCACACATGTTCAGGATTAGCAATGTACTTTCTAAGCAAAGAAATGTGAAAGGTGTCATGAATCTTGGACAAGTTGGGTGGTAAGGCAAGTCGGTATGCCACAGGACTAATATTCTCCTTAATTTCAAAGGGTCCTACAAAATGAGGATCAAGTTTTATGGACTTGATAGCACTCTTCCTTGGTATCACCCTCAAAAATACTTTATCACCAACAACAAACTCTCTTGGTGACCTCTTAAGATCGACATAACTTTTCTAACAATTTGTAGCTTCCTTCAACCTTTCTCTAACTACCCTTAGTTGTTGCTCAATTTATTTGACCATGTCTAGTTCAAGTACAATCTGATCCTCTAGATTGTCACATGACAATGGTGTCCTACACCTTATGCCATA
The DNA here is from genome assembly GCA_028583015.1 of Wollemia nobilis. Lineage (NCBI taxonomy): Eukaryota > Viridiplantae > Streptophyta > Pinopsida > Araucariales > Araucariaceae > Wollemia > Wollemia nobilis. The sequence continues at coordinate 2,437,212 of JAQPPZ010000863.1, forward strand.
CAGATCTTCAAACATATCCATGCTTATGGTCGAATAGTGACCATTATTGTAGGTAATTCTACCAGATGCAAGTAATTATCTCAGCAAGTTTTCTAATCCATAAAATATGTGCAAAGCATGTCTTATAAAACTTGGTTCACCCTTTCAATTTTCCCATAAATTTTTGGATGGTAAGCATAGTTGATATTTAATATAGTACTAATGGCATGATGCAAGGCTTGCAAAAACTTGAATATGAATCTCGAGTTCCTATCTGATATAATTACCTCTAAAAAGCGATGAAGTTAAAATATTTCTTTGGTAAATCTGTTAGCCACAACCATGACATCATCCTTGGTGTTCTTGAGTATAAAATATGCAACCTTGGTCAGTCTATTGACCACTACTAGAATTATGTAATGCTAAAAACTATTTTTAGGTAGCCCTACAATGAAATCCATCAAAATTACTTGCCATTTGTGGATAGGTACATCATGTGGATACAAAAATCTAGTAGGATGCCTGTGTTTTGCTTTTATCTTTTGGCACTTGAGGTGTTGAGCTACAAACTCGGTTATGTCTCTCTTCATTATTGGATAGAAGAATATATTTTTCATATTCTCCCTCATATTTGCTTCTCCTAGATGAGAAAAATACAAAGATTTGTGTGCTTCATTCATAATCATATTTCTCAAATTTCCAGTCTTAGGAATTACTACCCTGTTCTTAAAACATAAGAAACCATCCTTGATGCCAAAGTCCTTGTTTTCATTAGGTTTTCTTTCCATAATTTCCTAAATTTGGTTGTAGTAAGCATCCTAATTATGCATTTACTTGATTTGTTCTATCAAGTCGACACGGATGCAAGACAAAATTGCTATATATCTCCTACTCAGCGCATCAACAACTTTATTCTCTTTTTTATTTATATACTCAATGCTAAAATCATATTCTGTGAGAAATTCTATCTACCTTATTTTCCTAGCATTGAGTAAAGGTTGAGTGAATATATATTGCAGAATCTAATGGTCTGTCCTTAGCTCAAAGGGTCTCCTAACTAGATAATATCACCAAATCTTAAGAGAAAACACTACAACTACCAACTCTAAGTCATGAGTTGCATAATTAACCTCATATCATTTTAGTTTTCTAGATCCATAGGCTACCACTACTTCTTATTATGAAAGTACTCCTCCCAAAACTTCTAATGATGCATATATAAAAATAGATAAACTTCCATGAATATTAGGTACCTTTAGTATAGGAGGCATGGTAAGCTTTTGCTTAAGCAAATTAAAGGTTTCATCACATTTTTCTTGTCACTTGAATTATGTTCCTTTTCTTTGAATTTTAGTTATTGGTGAGGTGATCTTAGCATAGTCCCTCACATAATGCCTTTAGTAGCTAGTTAAGCAATGCAAATTCAAAAAAATTCACATTTGTAGGTGGTGACTAGTTCAAAATAACTTCTATTTTCCTAGGATCCATTGGGATCCCTTCAACTGAAACAATGTGTCCTAAATATTGTACTTTTGACACAAAATTCACACTTTGATAAATTTCCATACAACTAATTTTTCCTTAGTAGCTCTAGCACAATCCTAAGGTGCTTGTTGTGCTCTGTCTTGTTTTTGAAATATATCAAAATATCATCCAAAAATACTAGAACAAATCTATCCAAGTACTTCCTAAATATGTTATTCATCAAATTCATAAATGTCATTGGAGCATTTGTTAAACCAAATGGTAAGACAACAAAATCATAATGTCCATAATGAGTTTTAAAGTTTGTATTGTGAGTATCGTCCTCACATATTCTCAATTGGTGATATCTTGATTTCAAATCAATCTTTGAAAAGACTATGGAATCTTTCAGTTGATAAAAGAGATTTTCAATTCTCGGTAGAGGATATCTATTCTTGATAGTTGCCTTGTTCAATATTCTATAATCTATGCATAATCTCAAGGAAACATCCTTCTTCTTTACAAATAGTACTGGTGCACCCCAAGGTGGTACACTTGGTTTGATCAATCCTTTCTCCAGTAACCCTTGCAATTGCACCTTCAAATCTTGCATTTCTATGGGATTCATTATGTAAGGAGCTCTATGGATGGGTTATGTTCCAGGTTGAATCTCAATAGTAAATTCAAATTTCCATTTAGGGGGTAATCTAGGTAAATCCTCTAAGAAGACATCCCTAAATTCTTACAAAATTGGGTGTTTCCCAAACACCTCTTCCTTCTTCTCTTTAACAAGCTCATTTATCTTAACTACATAGACAATTCCTCCTCCTTTATTTAAGGCCTTCTTAAGTTGCATTGCCTATAATATTTGAGGTTGAAAATCCCCTTGTAGGCTATACACCCTTTGCACAACACCCCTATATTTTGTGTACTCAATCCATCTATCCTGAAATTTGAGTACTACCTTATGCGCTTGCAACCATCCATTCCTAGGATTATGTCAAAAGCATGTAGAGGCACTACATACAAACATCCTACTATTTTTCCACTAGGTAAGAATTTTTTTTCCATAGGATAACATTGATTAATGGAGTAGGTTTATCCTGAACCATACTTGACCTTCTATCGATGAGCCAAGATTCCTAATATTTCAAAAATATCTTTAGCTAAACTAGTGGAAATAAAACTATCTATAGCACCATTATCAATCAAGTTTTTAACATTCCTACCAAAAATATTACCTTTAATCAATAGTGGTGTGGCTTGAACATCAAGATTCTAGTTTCCTATAGTTGCATAAATCATGTGCATGTGCTCTTTAGGTGCAGTTTATTTGTACATTGGTTCTTTTCCCTTTGAACTCATTCCTACTCTTTGTGGGAAATTATTGAAATAATGCAGTCCTCTACAAAGATAACATCCTTCTTTTGGTCCTAGATATTCTTTTCATTTGTGTCCCTCTTTTCTTTTATCTGCATGTGGAGAATTAACCTATCCCTATGATGGTGTATTGTTACCTTTGTCATGGCTGTTGGAAGTATGATTATTTCCTTGGAATCTTCTTTTGAAATTCTCTTGTATTCAGTCATTCCTTCTATCATGCTTAGAGGAATCTTTGTTTTCCTATTCTTTTTCCACTTAACAAAACCTATGTTATTCCTTTTCCTTAATGCTTCCCTACCCTGCTTTTCTAACCCTTCATAGTAAAAATAGGATTTGAGATATGTTTTAGCTTTCTTGGCCAAATCATAGGCCTTTTGCAGAGTAGTAGGTTCCATCATATCTACTTCTTACCCTATTCTAGGATCAGCTCCTAGTATAAACTTGTGAATCTTTATTTTCTCATTATAAGCAGGTACATATTTCAACAACTTGACAAATATTTGATAGTATTTTTCCACTATTCTAGTTCCCTGTTGAAGCTTAGTGAACTCCTCAAAAATTTGGGAATAGAAATGGTGTGTGAGAAATCTATCTTTGAAGGCTTTTACAAATTCATCCCATTTTAGTGACTATTGTTTCTAGTTTCTAATTAGCACTAAGAGTTTCCAACCAATCTAAACCATCTCCTTGAAAATGCAATGTTGCATAATATGTTTGAGTGCTTGAGAAAAAATTCTTCATATTGTAATAGGTTTCTATTTCCTTCAAACATACCTCGGCCTTATTACCATCTTCCTCTCCATTAAACTTGGAAGATTTCAAACATTTCATCTCTTTTCCCAACCTGACCTCAAGATGAATCTTGGCCATTGTGCCTCAGTAAGGGATTAATTTTCCTATATCATTCTAGAGTTACCTACCTATATTTCTCGATTCAAAATGGCATCCAACAACTATTTTTGTGTTTCTACCTATTCTCAAAGTAGAGCCACTATCTCAGTAAGATTTTCCTTTTCATTACTAGGGTTCTTTGAACTTACATTCAGGGTTCTATTCTCTACATTATTCTTGTCGTGTCTACCTTGTTGATGGGGTAGCACTCCCTCTTCTTCTCTTTGGTGGTATTATCTCTGGTCACACACAAAAGAGACAATAGGAATTTCATTAGCAACTATTTCTTTCAAATTGCTCCTCCTACTATTAACTATTTTTTTGTTCCACTCTATTATCTAGATAGGTTTACTTCTACTTGTTTTCTCTATTTATTATGGTTTAAATATGTTGTCACACATTGCAACTAGTATTGTACAATGAATCTATTCCACTATGAATCAGGATCTGATACTAGATGTCACAACCCTGATTTTCACCTTCCAAATTAAACCTAAATTAAGCAAGAGTTTTTTTTTTCCAAAACTTATATCATCCTTCTAGTTAACTAAGTACCCGATCCATTAGTACTTGATTGAGCATCTAATGGTCATTCAATAGCTACCTCTTAACCTATACTCTTTAGTTGTATGATCATCATGGCTTATGAGAGCATCCATAACTACATTCCACAAGTCATTCTAGGAAGTACTAGATGTCATATCCTTTCATACCAACTAACTTATTCTTTCCATAGATAGTTGATATTTCCTCTTTCATTATTTTTAAAGGTGGAGTCTTAGTCTTTACTCCTTCACATATCCTTTAGTGGAGGAGTTCTAGGACAATGCCAAATCTTCTCTCTACACAATTATTTGTGTAGGAGAACTAATGGCAACTACAACTATACTCTCTACACAAATCCTTTAGTGTACTTATTATTCTTCTCTCATTCCTTCGAGATAAATCATTGATATTTTCAATATTGGCCTATAGAGTATCCTACTGATCCTGAATTTTCCATAATTTATCAAAAAATTACAACATCCAACCTCCTCTAATTTAAGTCCCTTTCAAGATTTCCATCTCAAGGAGGGGTTGCTTTACCGTCTAGATAAGCTTTGTATCCCTACTCAGAGTAGACCATCACTTCTAAGAGAGTCTCGTTCTACACTCTATGGTGGTAATTTCAGAAAGCATAAGACCCTTCATCATTTGCAAAGATTATTCTATTGGCCACACATGCAGTGAGATGTTATCAAATATTTAAAACAATATGTCCCATGTAGTCAATCTAAATCATCCAACTGTAGGCTTGGTCTCAGTATGTCCTTACCCATTGCCTCCCATACTTGGGAAAGTATATCTATGTATCTTATCAGTGGTTTTACCATGACTATCTATCAACATGATTGTGTTGTTGTCATAGTCGACCATTTCAATAAGATGATTAAGTTCATTCCATGTTGAAAAATAAGTTCTGTTGTAGACTTAGCCAAACTGTTCTTTGATGTCATCTGGCGATCCTTGGTCTTCCCACAAGTATTTTTTTTTATCGTTATTCCCATTTTATCAATCATTTTTTGAGGTCTTTGTGAAAACTATTAGGTGTATCCCTTAATTTTTCCATAGTATTCCACCCTTAGTCTAATGGTCAAATAGAAGTCATCAATCGTACACTTGTCCAGAGTCTTCGAGTCTACCACCATGCGTTGCCAACCAAGTGTGATCTCATTCTAACTCATATTGAGCATGCATATAATAGAGAAGTCCATACATCCACTAGTCATAGTCCATTTGAGGTCTATCTAGGGTTTCAACCTATCGCTCCATATAAGTTACCATTGGCTCTTCCATCTCTTGTCACAATCCACATGCAGAAAAAATAAGATAAAGCATAATACTTCATCCAACACCTAAAATAGCTATAGTATAAGGTTGTACACATCCTACGATAGATACAAAAGTAGCAAAAATAAGATATGGATTATCACCATGTTCCACACTCCTTTCAAGCAAGTGATCGAGTTTGGTTGTACCTTGATCGTAAGAGATTTCCAGAGATGGTACACAACAAGATCAAACCTCTTTGCTATGGGCCTTACAAAATAATTCAATAGTTGTTTTAGAATGCATTCAGGTTGGACCTTCCAGTACACTTGGTTATTCATGATGTTGTTAATATTGATCTACTACATCCATATCATGAATCCACACTAGAGAGCCCACCGACCATACGTCATCATTTTGATGTTGTTCCATATTTTCAAATTCCATTGGAGGAGGATCATCTATTTGACACCAAGACTCACCACACTCACCAAGGTTCATACACTTTGAATCTAATTGCACACTATGGAGAGCTTCCTCACCAAGCTAAGTGGATCACTTCAGCACAACTAGCTCAAGATTTTCCCTCTATTTTGGATGCATTGGAGGCCAATGCTTCTAGGGTGGGGAGGAATGATAGGGATTAATATTTAATATTATCCCTATTCACATGGATCACTTTATACCACATTTAATGCTCGCACAGATTGGTGCATTAAATATCTCTTTGTAAAGGTAGACATGCCTATAAAAATATTTTTGGTGTGAATGCAAATTAGTTTTCATCATGCTATTCTTTGTGTACTTGCTCTTGAGTGTTCTTCCCATATCAATACCACTCACAAACCATAAGTCTTTCTGTGATGGTGTTTAGAGTGTGATACATATTTACCATGTTCCCACTTTCTTGGTAATCTAATATTTTCATTAATGACCTATCCCATTTTAATCCTAAATATCACTTTGTATCTAACAAGACTTTCCTTTAGAAATTAGGTTCACTACTTTTTAGATGTATTCTTTAGAGTAAGATTTGCGTAATTATGTCTTACACGTTATTTACTAGAAAACAAAAAAAAGTATTCATCCATCCATGTCATTAACCAATTACTAGCTAATATAACCATTTCAAGATAATTATGTTTTGTGTTTTTTTCGTTCTTGTTCTTGGGTTTCTCTTTGTTTGTGTTATTTCTTTTTTTTATGTGTGAGTGTTTTCTATGTTTTTTGTTTTTGTTTATTGTCTATTGTTGGTTGTTTTTATTTTTATTTTATTTATTTATTTTTTAGGTTTTGGTTGTGTTTATTTTTCATGTGTTTTTGGGTTATGTCTTTGTAGTGTTCTGTTGTTTTTGTCTTGTTTGTGTTTTGTTATGTGGTTCTTGTGTTTTTCTATGTGCTTTGTGTTGTGGTTTCTTTTATCTTATTGTGCGTGTTTGGTTGTGCTTTTGGTTTTGACGCACTCAAGGAGCATGTTTTTTATTTTATTTTATTATTTTTGTTGTTATTTACTTTTTTTAATTTGGTTTTGTGTGTTTGTTTGCTCCTTGAGTATGTCAAAGGTGGTAGGCCAGGTTCGAGTCCTGGGCGTTTTTGGCGGAATGGATACCCATGCCTCCTTGGGTCTTACCCGAAAGTGGCATCCCTTTTGGGATGTTTTCCACAAATAAAAAAAAAAAAGATAATTATGTTTCATATAATTTTTTCACTTTCGTGAGTATGATTTTCTATAACAATGAAAGTTCCAAGCATTCAAGTCAAAGGTTGATTATCCATTAAACCATTACACCATTACTCTTGCAAATATACAACACAATAATTCTTAAGCCACACTTACAAGGAACTATTATCATGTTTAATATCCATTCCATTTGACTTTAAAAAACTTAATTCCATCATAAATAATTTACCACAGAGATTCATAACAACGTATCCTAGGAAACCCGAAGGTAGAAACCCAACTGTAAATAGATCAATTTTATTGCATAAATGAAGGTATAATTACATTTTAGTGAGGCGTCCATTATTCCTTCCTGCTGCATTTAAAAATATCTTAAAGCTTTCATATTTTTATCATCAAACTCATCATTCAGTTTTATTCCATGGCCAATTCATCATGATCAGCTTAACAAGGTCCGTCCATCCTTATTACAAGTTTAAAGTTCTAGTTTCTAAATATATTGTAGTGTTCAACACATTCGGTAACTTATGGTTAACTCACTATCCTACTAGGTAGGTACTATGGATCATTTGTACCTCCATTTAGGAAACATGATCTAGAATTCACTGATTCAGATTTCAATTTCCAAGATGGACAATGTTCTTCAATTCTCCTTCATTTCAAGTGCTTCCATAATGCAAAACCATCTCCTGGGTTTACTAACATAGACGTATCATTGAAGCACTTAACCTAACCAAACAATAAAGAATTCCATATCATTTGAAATGATAACACACTATAATAAGCTATCTACCTTATCAATGAATCTAACAAGTATAACCCACAACCTATTTGGTGGGTTCACAAAATTAAATACTTGGACAGGAATAGAAGATATGAATCCAACAACAGTACTCACTTACAAGAATATGTATGGGTAACTAGGTGTTTGGATCACCTCTAGCACTTATTTGAGCTTCAAATATTTTACCAACCTCCTCAAGATTACATGTATTGGCAGACCCATGGTTTCAGAACACGCATAGGAAAGAGAAACCAAAAATCTCCATTGCGCATGAAAAGAAAACCACACATCACTGCCAACACAATACATTGAGCAATCCTCTTAAGACAACAATATAACACTCCTTCAATATTAATAAAAGGTTCAAAATCCCATTACACTACCCTAACAATAACCAAACCCTAACTTCTATGTCATCAACACAAGAATCCATCATAATTTCCAGGGATTTAGTGACTCAACCACCTATTTTTGTACTCAAAATAAAACAGCCCAAGAACATCCTATCTAGTGATGAGATATTGCCAGTAAGACTATAAAAACTTAATAATCTATCCTTAATTTAGTAATGCCACATCATTGGAATTTTAAAGGATTTCATTCTAAAATAAAAAGAAATAACATCATAGAAATAAACACCACACAATATTCGAGGTAACTTATCAACTCTATCGCTTTTATATTTTAGGCATTCAAAATGGAAGCTAAGAAACACTAAAACTAGAGATTGTTTTTTTTACTTGAATACCTCTTTTACGATGATATCTATGCATTTCACTCACTCTAGTCTTGTGCAAAGTTACCTCAATTAGCCCTTCAAACTACTATGCACCTCCTTCAAACTACCGCTTTCCTTCCCCCCAACTACTTCTTCTCCCATGAATGATATCTCCTCTTCTACTTCTCTTTGACAGACATTACTCTCCCACTCCGTTGATACTTCAGTCTTCCTACACTTTCTATAGCTCTTCCTGGTATAATCATTTATGATGCCACCAAGAGCTTATCATTAACTTTACAATCTAGTGGGTGAATCCAAAATCAAGTCTTGGTTAGTTGTACGTTTTTAACAAGATTCTCCCACCAAGATTTAAACAATAGTTCTATATATCATATATACATATATATTTAAATATTTTCTCATCAAAGTATACAGGGGTATTAAATCGATAGTTAGCCATATTCATAGTCCTCACTTCTTGTTAACAACGTAACATCCAACATTAGTCCAATAAGTTAGGATGAGAAAAATAAAGGTTCTCAAACCTATAATTTATAAGCTAAAATTATTTACAAGTACTTGAAACTCAATGAAGATCAGCAAATTATATTTCCTATGAATTGATTCTTTCTTTTTCATAGCCTAACATATGTAATTATCACTCCTTCCATTAACAAAATACATAAATCATTTCTATAATGTATATTTTGCATCTCTAGTCATGAAGTAATTGATTGTACCATCACTGATGCAACACAAAAAAAACTTGAATCTATACACAAGTGTTCCAAGGGAAGGTCATGACAATGGTGGTTGCATTGTTGGAGTCTTTTGCTAAAGAAGATGGGTATATGGAAAATGCTACAAAGGAGGCAATGTATGTGGCTTTCCAAAATAACCATCATGAAATAGAAAATATGACTTCTAGTGTTGAACAAGAGTAGGAGAAAAGCATGATTAGGAACAAGAATAGGAGTAAGAGCAAGAACACGAATAGGAGCTAGAGAAAGAGCAAGAGCAAGAATAAGATTAGGAGCAAGAAAAAATAGTAGAAGTAGGAGCAAGAACAAGAGTAGGAGAAAGAGCAAGAGTTATTATAGGTACTCTATTAGTGTTCTCATGAAGAGATGCAACATGCTAAGTGGATAGGAGGACTTTTGTGTGTGTGTGTCCTCATATCGTGGCCTACTAAATTTTAGTATAATTTTTGGTGTTTGATGGAGATTTATATGGATCAAATGTCTAGTGTTCTTAGTGCATCTGATGTGAAACCATTTTTGGTTGTGTTGCAAAGTATATGCATTGTTATATGCATTATATTGAGCCTTCTACTCATATTGTTATGGTTTACCAAGCAATATTCCATAATAGTATATAAGGGTTACATCACAAGTGACCACATCCACAAATTTTGGTCCAAAGGTAAATGATAAAGTGTAGGTGTATGTGATATGGGATGTGGTGCTATTATCCTTACATACAAGTGAACATAGATGAGGATGTGGGTCTATAGATAGCTAAAACTTATCAACAATAGATCTCACAATCAAGTTTTTCTATAAGCCATTATCAAAAGTACAATCTATAGAGAAATTATGGGTGAGATGAGAATTTGTGATGAATAATTTATCATATTTCCATGTAGAAGAGTGATTATTGAGTAATGTAACATTATTGAGTTGATCTTTTAACTCTTCATAGGTTGTGTCTTCTCCATAAATCCCAATGAGAACATTTTATATTTCCTCATCTAGAGATTGTACAAGTAAATTTTACTTTTTCTTTACTAAACACCCAAATTTTTTATGTCCCTTATGTTTATAATGATAAGATATATCAAAAGGATCTATTGAAGGATAAGAAAAATAATGAGAGAGATAAGAAGAAGAGAGAAGGAATTCTTTGAATTGGAGGAATATTATTAAATTAGACAACTCAAATTTCTAGAAACACATACTAATAAGGAAGAATAAGATGCATGGGATTGGAAAACAAGATTCTCCTTTGTAAGCTATGCTTGATTGAATGTTGCATCAAGTTTTATAAGGAGAGTATATTTCAACTCCTAAAATTGGTATCCCTAAATATTGCTCTTGAACTTTGTGATTAGAGTGGGTGCAAGGTCTAGTGCATGGATCAAGATGTACAACATGTTGAATTGATAGATATAATACTACATTAACATGTGTCTTCCTTGCCTTAAGTGAATCCATTCAATGGTCAAATCATCATCATAGTTAGAAGGATATAATGTATCCTTCACGACTACAACTAGTTGATCCCAAGTTTTAATGGTATTTTTGGCATTTTGGGGCTTGATTATCAAGACCTTAGTCACTCCATCATTTTTTAACTTTGCAAAGGGGACCTTGTTATCATCAAATAATTAGTCATAAGTAAACCAAGTTTCCATTGTTGGTTGTGGAGTCATATTTGCTCTCTAATTTGGAAACCTTGTTTTTAATTGCACTTGGACTCACTCCACGAAGAGCGGGTGTAGGGGGGAAACACCCCCTACTTGTGTCCAACACCCCCGAAGCCAAAAATAGATGTTTTTTCTCTTTGTAAATATGGACCATTTATTATTAGGTCACAGATAGGATGACGGATTTTAGGCAAGATTTTTTGCTCTAAAATTGTAATGTATTTTTTATAATAGGATGATATATGGCAGTTGTATGCGTGGTAATTAACGGTGTTCATAATTGTAAGAGATGATGATAGATAAAAGAGGAAGTTACAACAAATATATTGTAGGATGTATCCCTTTGGCTTTTCTAGATGAAATAAAAATCCTGGTTATTTTTGGACGTAGCCCATATTGGGTGAACCACATTAAATCTATGTCTCTTGTATTTGTGTATTCTTTTGTGTTTTATTTATTTCTCACATTTTATTATTTAATCCTAACAACTGGTATTAGAGCCTAGGGTCTGAAAAATACACTTGAAAGGAGGGTTTCCTAGTTCAAGTGGGAGTAATGGCAGAAGAAGGTAGGTTTAGGATTGAGAAGTTTAATGGTTAAAATTACCAGCTATGAAAGGTGCAAATGAAGGACTATCTATATTAGAAGTATCTTTACCTACCATTATGTAGAATAGCAAAGAATTCGATAAATTTGTTAGATGAATAAAGGGAAGTTCTTGATAGAAAGGTATTAGGAACAATACAATTGTTCCTGGAAGTTCCAATGGCCTTCAAAATTTCAAAGTAAAATATAATGAAGGGTTTAATGAATGCGTTGGAAAAACTGTATGAAAAATCCTCAGCTTCAAACAAGGTATTTCTTATGAAGAATTTATTTAATATGTAGATGTCAAAATATGGGTCTGTTACCGATCATCTAAATGATTTTAACACAATTACCAATCAATAAAGTTCTGTAGGAGTAAAATTTGATGATGAGGTTAGAGATCTTTTGATCTTGTTCTCATTGCCAAAAAATTTAGAATGGATTGGTAATGGTTGTGAGTAATTCTATCTCTGGTTCAAATAATTTAAAGTTTGATTATGTTATTGGTTTTATCTTTAGTGAGGAAATATGATAAAAAAACACATGAGACATCAAGTAATGCTTTAACTATGGAGAATAGGGGAGAAAAATGGATGAGGAAAAATCCCAAGGAATAATGGAAATTCAAATAAAGGTAGATCCAAATCCAAAGGGAAGCAGCTGGAGTACTGACATTGCAGAAAGAAAAAACACATGAAAAGAGACTATTGGTCTCAAAAAGAAAAAAGATAAAAAAATAATAATCAGGAAGAATTTGTAGTAGGTTATGTGTTGCAAGATGATTTAATCATTTCATTAGATAATATTAATTATTTTCAGGTGCTAGACTCAAGGGCTTCATATCATGCCACACCTCATAGGAAATATTTTCTAGACTATGCTCAAGATGATTTTGGATAGGTTTATTTGGGCGATGATCGACCATGCAAAATTATTGGAATGGATAAGATATAGATAAAATTACCAAATGGAAACCAATGGTTGTTGAAAGAGGTAAGACATATTCCTAATTTGAGAAGAAATCTAATTTCAATAGGGTAGTTGGATAGCGAAGGTTGTATAGTTACATTATTAAAAAAAATTTGGAAGGTTACTAAGGATCACTATTATTATAAAAATAAAAGAAGGAAGGTGTGTTGTATGTATGTACTGGTAATACTTATCTTTTTATTACTTTAGCTTCTACATGAGCATATATAGTTTTATGGCATCATATGCTTGGGCACATGAGTGAGAAGGGGATGTAGATTCTCCACTCAAGGAATTTGTTGTCAAGTTTAAAGCAGGTTGATTTGGACTTTTGTGAGCACTGTGTTTATGGAAAATAAAAAAGATTCAGATTCAGGGTTATGCGTAAGGGGTTGACTCAAAAATATATTTATAAAAATAGAGCAAATTAGTTTTGAAATCCAAAATTCTTTATAATTTCAAGGTGAAAATGTCCCCTATTATTAGGGGTAATATTGGAGATTTAAACTTAAAATGGTCCAATTATTATAAAATTGGGGTGAATCTACCCAAAAAAATTTACACCTAATTTTTTTGGGCTAATGGGCCTCGATCAAAGATCCCCAATAATAGCCAGTTCCAAATTTAAAAAATCCAAATATTCATTAACTAATTATGATTAGCCACTATGCATAACCCTGGTCATATTTCTCAGATTTGGGAAGGAAAAGAAGAGTGAAAAGTTAGAGCTTGTGCATACAAACGTAGGGACCATCTCAGGCATCATCTCTTGGTGGCTATCAATATTATGTTACTTTTATTTATGATGCAACTAGAAAAACTTAGGTCTATTGTATTCAAAAACAATCTGATGTCTTTGATACTTTTAAGAAATTGAAAGCTTTGGTTGATAATGAGACAAGAAATAAGTTGAAGTGTCTAATATTAAATAATATAGGTGAATACTATAGCAAGGAGTTTGATAGTTACTATTCATACCATGGGATTCATAGAATGAAGATGGTTCCAAGAACACTATAATAAAATGGTGTGTCAGAAAGGATGAACAAGACAATCATGGAATGTGCTAGGTGTATAAGATTACATGTAGGATTGCCCTTGTAGTTTTGGGTGGATGCTATGGATACTATTTTTTACTTGATAAATAGAGGACCTTGAAGTTCCTTATATGGTGGTATTCCAAAAGAGGTATGGATAGGTAAACCCATTAACTACTCACTTCTAAATACTTTTGGTTATGAAGAATTTGTTCATATTGATAAATAAAATAGAATAAAACTTGAGGTAAAGCATAAGAAGTGTACTTTCATTGGATATGGAGCTAGTGATTTTGGTTCACTTTTGGGATTATAAAAATCATAAAATAATTAGGAGTAGATATGTGGTATACAATGAGAAAGTCATGTATAAATATTAGTTGTAGAGAAAGAAACAGGAAAAGGTAAACATAGAATACACAGTTCTTGATGAAATTATAGAAAATGAAACTCCAAAGGTGCTAGAAAATCAACAATAGTAGAAAGCACCTCAAAATACTGTAAGCACTGTTAGAAGATCTACCAGGTTAAGTAGACCCCTTGATCGTGACTCTCCTTCATTGTATTATGTATTATTGACTGATTCTGGTGAACCATAAACATATGGAGAAGCAATGCAGGTAGAAACTAGAAAGAAGTGGGAGTAAGGCATGGAAGAGGATATGGACTCCTTGGTACATAAAAAAAATTGGTATTTGGATCGGTTGCCTATAGAAAAAAGAGCATTGTAAACTAAATGTGTTTACACGGTGAATGAAGAAGATGGAGGTAAAAATATGTATAAGGCTAGACTTGTTGTAAACGGGTTTGCACAAAAGAAAGGTATAGATTATGATGAAATTTTTTCTTCTATTGTTAAAATAACTTCAATTAGAACTATTTTAATTCTAGTGGCTATATAAGATTTGCATCTTGAATAATTAGATGTAAAAACAACTTTTCTCCATGGGGATTTGGAGGAAGATATTTATATGCAGAATCCATAGGGGTATGAGATCAAAGGGAAGGAGGAATTAGTATGCAAGTTGAAAAAGAGCTTGTATGCCCTAAAGCAAGATTCAAGGCAAAGGTATTTAAAATTTGATAGATTTATAGCAAAACAAGGATATAGTAGATGCTATTTTGACCACTGTATTTATTTTAATAGATTAGATATTGGTGACTATATTATCTTGTTATTGTATGTAGATGACATGCTTGTTGTAGGGTATAACATGTAGGATATAAATATACTCAAAATAAGATTAGCAAGTTCATTTACAATGAAGGATTTGGTTGTTGCAAAGCAAATCCTTGGTATTAGAATAACAAGAGACAAAAAAATTGTAAATCAACATTGTCTCAAGGTGAGTACATTGAGAAGGTGTTGAAAATATTTAATGTGCATTATGTAAAACCTGTTAGTACACCTTTGTCCAATCATTTAAAACTGACCAAAGAAATGTGTCCTAAGACATAGGAGGATATAGACTACATTTCCAAGGTTCCTTATTCATCGACAGTTGGAAGTTTGACGTATGTGATGGTGTGCACAAGGCTAGATATAGAACATGTAGTGGGAGTTGTGATCAGGTTTATGAACAATCCAAGAAAAGAGCATTGGAATGTAGTGAAGTGGATTCTCAAGTATGTGAGAGGTATTGTCACTTAGGATTTATGTTTTGGATGTCCTAAAACTATTTTATAGGGACATGTTGATACAAATATGATAGGTGATATACATAGTAGAAGGAGTTCCATAGGATACATCTTTACTATAGGTGGAACTATAGTAAGTTGGATTTAAAAATTACAAAATGTTGTTGCACTTTCAATAATGGAAGCAAAGTATGTTGTTGTTATAGAGGCTAGTAAAGAGATGATTTGGTTACAAAGGTTTATGGAGGAATTATGAAAGAAGTGAGGGAATAGCATGTTGAACTATGTATATAGTGTGAACACATTTGTATTTTTTACGTAGCTTAGGATAAGCATATTTCTTGTTGAAGAGCAATTATAGGAAGAAGCTATGTTTAGATTATGCAATTCATTTTACACAAATGATGGAGCTTCAACTATGTTGAGCTCAAATTAGATTTCTCTCATCCTATAAATTGTATCAAGTATTTGCAAATCAATGAATTGAATGTAATATTTTTATATTTTTGTATCAGAGCAAGGGCTAAGGAAAAGTCTGTGTGCGTTGAGCAAGAATTGTGTTCATACTTCGCTGAGAGAAGCCCACAAAGTTGTATTCATTTGAGATTGACTATGTTGAGAGAGATAGAGGAAATCCTGAGTTCAAATGAAAGACGTTGTAAGGAGATAAAAAATATATTAAAAAAAACATAAATTTCCTATATCGACGTTGTGAATAAATAGCGTGAGAAGGCAGTGAAGACAACAACTGTCTGTGGTGGAGAGTGTTGTGTGTTGGTATGAGTATGTGCATTTCAAAGGAGAGCATTATTGTTGGAGATGTTGTGTGCATTCAACAGAAATGTGCTGCTGAGAAACATGTAATCATCACTTTGATCCATTTAGAAAAGGATGTAAAAAGAAATCATCATCACGTAAGTAAAAAAAAACATCAGATTGCATGGAGGAGACATGCATCGGATCACGTGGTGCGTGTGTTTTTTTTTATTTTGTAAAGGAAATTACTATGCTGCACGAGTATGTTGTGCGAGTCTACGTAAAATAAAAATCTGTTGAAATATGGATGTTGAGAATATTTTGATATGAAGCATTATTGTGATCTACTGGGAAGCTTGATGAAGGTTGTTGTGCATTGTTGTTCTAAGAAGGATGCTATTGTTCTAAGAAGGATGATGTTGTTGTTGTAGACTAAGGGATTTTTAGATCACGTTTGCCAAATATGACATTTGCAGTTGTAGAGATAGTATGAGTGCAGGCGCTGTTGAAAAAACAATTCAAAGGTGCTCAGACATTGCTACAAATAATGATGATAAAGGTGTGTTTTTTGTTTATTTTTCCTAGAGAATAATCATTGTAAAGAACATATTGCTGTAAAGGAGACACGTGTTGCATATTTTAGCTTGATAGGAGTTGTTTTGATCGCTAGTCAATTGATGAATGTGTCAATAAATATTGCCTCAGATCCTAGCATAATAGACTAATGGATGTGTTAGTAAATAAATCATATTAGTAAATACAAGCAGTGAGTGCTTTCAAAAGGTGTGTAAATAATTTCAAAAGGCATGTGAGGCCGTGGTTGAAATCCATATAAGAGGTTGATTATGTTGATCTGGCATGATTGACTTCATTGACAGTGAAGAATAGTAGGGTTGATAAATAAAAATAATAAGAAAGTTATTCGTGTTGTGAGGAGTCGATTGTGTTGTGTTGTGATGTGAGAAGAAACATGAAGCTGGATGTTTTAGAAGCCCACTCTATGTGAAATCAATGTTGAGTTTGTAAAGGTAGTATCATTACTCATTTGGTAATACCATTGTGTAAAGCTTGATTCACTCCATTGGTTATAGCTTGATTTATTTTGTTTACATTTTTTAAATTTTTTTCAATTTTTTTTAATAATTGAATATATTGAGCTTAAAAATCAATATCTTTTATAAAATAATTGATTTTTTAGCTTAAATATTTTATTATTAATCAAATTATTGATTAAATTTATTTTTGCAAACATAATATAAAGGAGTAAAATATTTTTGCTAAGTTTTGTTACTAATGGCTGGTAACAATAATCTTCCTATCCCTGAGTTCAACGACCTTGATTATGAGTATTGGTCTATCAAGATGAAGACCTTACTCATCGGAAAAGGGTTGTGGGATATTGTATAAAAAGGCTACAATGAACCTTAGGATTGGACAAATTTGAGTGGAACGGATAAAACTGCTAAGAAGGACGCCCAAAACAAGAACTCGTTTGTCCTCTATCATCTCCAAGTAGCCTTGGAGAAGAGCATCTTTCCAAGGATTGTTTTTTGTTCAACAACACTAGAAGCATGGAAAGCCTTGAAATATGGCTATCGAGGGAGCGATCAGGTGAAGCAAGTAAGGCTTAAAACCTTGAAGCAAGATTTTGAGAATCTCAAATTGTAGGAAGACAAAAAATTTGGTGACTATTGTGCGAGAGTGAAAGTAGTTGTCAACAATATGGAGACACTTGGAGAAGACATAAAACCTGAAGTGGTTGTGAAGAAAGTGTTGAGAACACTTCTTCATAAATGGAACCATATTGCAATAATTATTTAGGAATCTAAATATCTTTCTAACCTCACTTTTGATGCACTAATAGGTTCTTTGATGTCTCATGAAGAAAGATTGTAGGGTGCTACACCTACAAGCTATGGAGGTGATGATAAAGCCTTCTCATCCAAGGAAGGTAATAATGCACAAGTAAGAGTACAAGGATAAGGACAAGAAAGAGGACAAGGAAGAGGTCAAAGGAGAGGCAAATGAAGAGGATGAGGTAGATCAAGAGGTGGCAATCAAGGAAGATGAAGAGGTGAAAAAAATAAATAAATCTTGTTACAATTGAGGTAAGTTTGGTCACTTTTCTAGAGATTGTTGGTCCAAGCCTTCTCAAGAAGGGTAAGGTAATAACTATGGAAACTATGGAGAAGAGGAAATAACTTCTTTAAATTTTCTCCTTACATATGGAAAATCAGATCAAAATATAAATGAAACTTGGATTTTGGTTACTGGTTGCTCAAATCATATGAGTGACAAAGAAGAGCTTTTTACTACAATGGATTCCACCTACAAGTCAAAGATCAAATTGGGAGATGAAAAGGCACTAGAAGTTGAAGGTATGATATCCATGGAGGTTCCAAAAAAGAAGGCACAAAGAAGGTAAACAACATCTATTACACCCCAAAATCCAACATAATTTTCTTAGTGTTGGACAGATAATGGAAAAGAACTACAAGCTTATTTTTGAATATGGAAAATGTGTAATTTTTGACAAAAAAATTGTAATAGAGTTGTTACACAAGTGCCTATGACAAAGAATAGGTTGTTTCCTCTTAATTTTGGGGAATAAAGAGGTGCTCAACTTGCTAGTGTAGCTATAGCTAATCCAAGTGTGCTTTGGAACTTGGGATTTGGTCATCTTAATTTTGCAAGCTTGAAGATGTTGACTTCTCAAGCTATGGTGAGTGGACTTCCAAAATTTGAATAGAACTAGGAGGTGTGTGAAGGGTGTGCTTTGGGAAAGCACTCAATATCAAAGTTTCCAAAAGGACAAGATTTGAGAGCAAGCTCATCCTCTAAAATTGGTGCATTCAAACATTTGTGGTCCAATGCAAACCAAAAGCATGGGTAACAACTCTTACTTTCTCACTTTCATTGATGATTTCTCTAGGATGTTTTGGATATATTTTTTGAAAACAAAATATGAAGCTTTTAATTGTTTCAAAGGTTTCAAAAATAATATAGAGAATCAAAATGAGTATGTTGTAAAGAGATTAAGGACTGATAGAGAAGGGGAGTTTTGTTCAAATTTTCTCAAATTTTGTAAATATTGTGGGATCAAAAGGCAATTAACCACTGCCTATACTCCACAAAAAAATTGTGTGGCTGAAATAAATAACCATACTATTATATAAATGGCTAGATAAATGCTTCAAACAAAGCAGCTCAGTAATATGTATTGGGATGATGCTATTAGAACACGTGTTTGCAGTTTGAATAGGAGTCCTACTTCTAGTTTAGATGGGATAACTCCATATGAAGGATGGTATGGAAAAAATCCAAATGCAAAACACTTCAAAGTTTTTGGTGGCATTCAATATGCACACATTCCTGATGAGATAAGAAATAAACTTGACCCTAAAATTCAAACATGTATTTTCATTGGGTATTGTGAGTCTTCAAAAGCACATAGGCTCTACAATCCAAAAATACATAAAGTTGTAATTTCCAGAGATGTGATTTTTGATGAAGGGGGAGTATGGGGTCATCAAAAAAATTTTGTTGATGATGTATCTCATGATGGAAGTTCCTCTCAAGTACAGCAAGTGCAGCCCAAAAACAACAAAGAAAATCCTCCTCCAAACCAGAGTATGAGTACTACTTCAAGTACAACTAATGCTACTCCAAGTCCTTCTCCACAAAGATCAGTAAGCTCTTCACCAATGGATATTGATTCTCCATCAAGAGGTAAACTTCAGCACCATCATTATTTTCAAATGTTGGATAAGAATTTCTAAAAAAGGTACACTAGAAGCCAATCTAGTGAGATGAATGCAGTTTTGAAAAGACTTGAAAATTTGCACATGTATGGTGATGATGACTCTCAAGAGCCTAAGGGTGATGTAAACTATGCTTTAATGACTAGTATAGAGCTAGAGCCATCTAGTTATGAAAAACCATGCACTCATTATGTATGGCAATAGGCCATGAAAGAGTAAATGACCTCTATAAAAAAGAATGATACTTGGGAGCTAGTGGATCTTCCTAAAGGTAAGAAATGTGTTGTATGTAAATGGGTCTATAAAACCAAGTTCAATTATGATGGTAGCATTGAAAGATACAAGGAAAGGCTAGTAGCAAAATGGTTTACTCAGAAGTATGGGATTGACTATGAGGAGACCTTTGCTCCTGTTGCTAGACAAGAGACCATCAGACTAGTACTTTCTTTGGCTGCCCACAAAGGGTGTAAAATTCAGCACATGGATGTTAAAAGTGCCTTTCTTAATGGGTAGTTGAATGAAGAGGTTTTTGTGCAAAAACCTCAAGGATTTAAAGAAAAAGGTAAGAAGCACCTTGTCTACAAATTAAAAAAATCATTGTATGACCTCAAGCAAGCACCAAGGGAATGGTACTCACGTATTGATGGCTACTTTCAAAGGTATGGGTTCACCAGGAGCAAAAGTGAGCCTACTCTCTACTACATGAAACAAGGTAAAGACATTATCATTGTATGCTTATATGTGGATGATCTAATATTCATGGGTAGTAGTGCTAAGATGAATAAGGAGTTCAAAAAATCCACGATGAATGAATTTGAAATGAAATATCTAGGCTTGATGCATTACTTCCTAGGCATGGAGATACATCAAACAGGTAAAGGGATCTTCATATGTCAACACAAATATGCTCAAGATATGATAAAAAAAATTGCTATGGAGCAAAGCAAGTATGATGCAACTCCAACGGTTCATGGGATCCAATTGAGAAAAGAATATGGAACATCAAAAGTAGACATGACCACTTACAGGAGCATGGTTGGGAGTCTAATGTTCCTCACCAACACAAGGTCGGATATTCAATATACATTTTCTCTTGTTTGAAGGTATATGGCTGATCCATTTGAACTTTATCTACAAGCAACTAAAATCATTTTGAGATATGTAAAGGGTACATTGGATTTTGGGATCCATTACCACAAATGTAATTCTATAAAATTAGTTGGATTTAGTGATAGTGATTGGGGCAGTAATATAGATGATAGAAAATCTACTTCAGGGAATTATTTTAGTCTTGGGTTAGGACTAATTACTTGCGGTTCCAAAAAATAGATTGTTGTAACATTATCATCTATTGAGGCTGAGTACATAGTAATCACAAATGCCAGTACCCAAGCCTTATGGTTGAGAAAAGTTCTTGAAGAGATAGGAGAGAAAGAAAGTGGTCCTGCCAGATTGTACTGTGACAATATGAGTGCCATCCTATTGGCACATAATCCTATCCACCATAGTAGGTCAAAGCATTTCTATATGAAGTATCACTTCATTTGAGACATGGTGGAGAAATAGTTGGTTTAGCTATGACATTATAGCACTTTGGACAACATAGCAAATATCTTCACCAAAGGAGTTGCTAACTCTCAATATGTAAAGCTGAGAGATTGTCTTGTCAACTCTCAAATTTAAGGGGGGGAATGTTGAACTATGTATATAGTGTGAATGCATTTGTATTTTTTATGTAGCTTAGGATACACATATTTATTTTTGAAGAGTAATTATAGGAAGAAGCTATGTTTAGATTATGCAATTTAGTTTACTCAAATGATGGAGCTTCAACTATGTTGAGCTCAAATTAGATTTCTCCCATCCTATAAATTGTATCAAGTATTTGCAAATCAATGAATTGAATGTAAGATTTTTACATAGCATATTATATAGTGATATTTAGAGTGCCATTCATAGTACAAAGAAGTCAGTCTTACATTCCAGGACTAAACATATACAGACCAAGTACCATTTCATATGATCAGTTTTAGAAGATGTATAATTGAAGCTGGAAAAGATACACACTAGCAAAAATCCTACAAACATGTTAAAAAAGGTAGTAACCAAGGAGAAACTAAGCTCTTTCTCAGTTTTATTTGGTCTTCAAGCATGACAGTAAAGGTGAGAAAATTTCTAGGCAGGTGTAATAGCGGTGAGGTTATTGTAATAAGTCTCCAAGTGGGAGATTGTTGGTTGTGGAGCCTGATTCGCTCTCTAATTCAAAGGCCTTGTTTTCAGCCACACTTGGAACCACTCCATGAAGGGAGGGTGTACAGGGAGCAACATCCCTCCTACTTGTGTCCATTAGGGGGCCCAAGAGAAGCCAAAAATAGATGTTTTTTCTCTTTGTAAATTTGGACCATTTATTATTAGGTCACAAATCGAACGACAGATTTTAGATGAGCTTTTTTGCCCTAAAATTATAACATATTTTTTTATAAGAGGATGATGTATGGTGGTTGTATGTGTGGTAATGCACGATGTGCGTAATTATAAAAAACATCAATAGAGCAAAGAGGAAGTTACAACGAGTCTATTGTAGGTTGTATCCCTTTGGATTTTTTGAATGGAATAAAAAGGTCTGGTTATTTTCTTCATGGATGTAGCCCATATTGGGTGAACCATGTTAAATCTATGTCTCTTATTGTGCTTTATTTTCCTCGATATATTTTTGTATTTAATTATTGCTTGTGTTTTATTATTGAATCCTACTATCCATGTATAAGATCTAGATGTTGAGGACTTTGGGATCCATATACCTATCATATAATTTGACTTCACATTTAGCATGAAAATGACTATCAAGAATGTATGTTCTAGCATCATATGGTGAATATTGGACATGAATGTTATTGACTTTGTGAGCCAAGGAATTGGCTAGGGTTGCTATTTTGGCCATCTTGTTAGCCAATGCCAAATTAGTAGCCATGGCTTAACTATGCTATGCTAGGGAAACCTTTAGCTAAGTTTGAAAAAGGATATGTTTGAAAAATTCAATTCTTTTTCAAGTACTAATGAAAAATTGAGCACTAAGTTTTGAAATATAATGACCAAATTATACAAAATTGTTGCACTAAAAGGGGTCCAAAAAGGAACAAAAATGGATGATTTTTTATAAAAATATAAATTCAAAGTGAATCTAAAATAAATTCTAGCGTTATCCTCTATTTTTATGCATCATTATTAAATTAGTCATAAGGGTCGATGTTTATATCATGCTTTGTTAGAATATAGTAATGAACTAATTAGTTAGTTAAGGGTGCATACAAGTATTTTATTCCTATAAATATTACACCTTCAGGACCCTCTAGTGGAAGCTACTACATCAACCTAGTCAATAGGTGCAAAATGCTTGGAGAGGCCATGTTAAGGTCATGGTTACTTCATCCTTTTATGTTTTGGTCAAAACATGGTGACTAGTCTACATACCATGTTCATGTGCTAGAAGTTAGGAACAAATCCATTACAGACTACATGTGGCAAGAATACTAGCTCTTGTCATAGAGCACAATATGGTTGTTATAGGTTGTGCTTGTGTATACAACAAAGATCCTTTTCTCTTGTCTAGGATCCATATCCAAGGTTCATGCTTTGGAAGTTGCTCAAAAAACACCATTGATGGCCAAGAGTGTATAGAGTGTAGGGGTGGCAAAGACATGTCAGTCGATGCATCAAGGGTGGTGGATCGTCATGTGTTCTAGAAATATAAAATCAACTTATTATGCGATGGCGACATTCATTCAAATCATTTTGTTACTCTAGGATGAACTCAGCCACTAGTATGTTGATGAGGTCGAACATTGAAGTAGATTGGATGCATTGCATATGCCTATTACAATAGCATGGAGAGGTTACACCAAGTGGCTTCACAAGAAGGGGATCATGCAAAATATAGATGTCAATGGTCATAATTGGGGTTAGGAGGGGTTTACGCAACATAACATATGTGCATCAATATCAAGGAGGTTATAAATGTCAAGGGGGAAGGAGGGAAGGTTAGACATGACATAGTATGCATCATTGAGGAGCAGGGCATGGGGGTGGTTCTTAGTGAAACATGCATGCAATGGATGATGTGGTGGTAGAACACTATTTCCTTGTTAGAGAAGTTGATTCATAGTGGTATTCTACCAATTCAACGTAGGGCAAAAATAATGATTACTGAATATTTCCTAATCACAATTTTCTTAGGAAAATACTTTTAGATAGAAGACAAGACCTCCAATGTCAATAAAATTTGATTGATACACTCAAAATGAGGAGGTAGAAGAGAAAAGACCCAACACTACCAACTCAAATTCCCCTTGTGAGGTCCTTGATAACAATAACATAACAACAAGAGAGAAGAGAGAAACCTAACTCTAGTAGAACCACCAATCCCTAATGTATATTCCTTGGCCTTAAAAATGAAGCCCTGAGATTTATTCCTTAGCTTAATTATGGAACCCTTCATAGGTCACTCAGCTAGAATGAAGCTTCTAGAATGATATATCTCCCCTCACATATACTTAGCAGTGTTCTAACCAGGCTCTAATACTAGACTAATACAAGATAAGATTTTCCTGTACACTTGTCTAGGATTTTATTGATAATTAAGCATATTTATAGGCACGTAGAATGCCATTATAACTAATCAAAATCATGGGACAAGTCCAACAAAAGAAAAACTATGGTAGATGCCCTTATCGCAGTATGGGCATGTTAGGATAAGCATGTCAAATGATTATATATGATCACAAAATCCTTCATCTACATTATAAATAATACATTAATTGTTATGGAGTAAGCATGAAGTAATATATTAATAATTATTATTTTCCCTCTAATCCCTCGATCTATCTAGAACAAAACAACTTCTATTATGGTAGATATTTTTCCCAAGTCACCAATATTATTATATCATAGCCAATTGACAACAATTAGCCAACCTTAGATCCTATAGATCTAGAGAGCATAGAATTTCTATCATGATCCCCCTCAATTGAAGTATGAATCTTGAATAGTGGTTGAGAAAACCATCGAAATTGATATCTAGACCCTAGAAGATCTTAGTATCCTTAAGTTAAGCAAGGTATTAACCACAACTGAGTGAAATGAATACACCAAAAAATTTATAGAGTTCAAATGTATCTTTGCTTGGTCCTAAACTAAAATGTTTGACCCTAATCCTTCCCTATTTGTCCACCATCTAGTTTTCACTCTTAGTGCAAAACTCATAAAGTATAAATTACACAACATGCACCTAAAATCCACACTGCTAGTCAGAGAGGAGCTCCAAAAACTCCTTAATATCATATTCATCAAAGCCATTGTTAGAGTGTGCATTGACTTTTTGGACATCAATAAAGCATGTCCCAAGGACGACTTCCCTTCTTCCAACATTGATATGATCATAAATTTCATTGTTGAATGTGGAATGTTGTCTTTAATGGATGGATTATAAGGTTATAATCAAATCAAAATCATCCCTAAAGACCAATCCAAAATAACTTTCACCATCCTATAGGGAAACTTCTGCTATCAAGCCATGTCCTTTAGGCTAAAGAACATAGGATCTACCTACCAAAGAGCCATGACATACATATTTCATTACATGATCTATGACATAATGGATGACTATATAAATGACCTTCTCGATTGGTCTTTTAACCTAGGAAGACCATGTTAATGACAAAAGAGATATTTTTTAGTGGCTAAGGGAGTATGCCTAAAGCCTTAGAAGTACATCTTTGGGGTTATATCAGGAATGCTATTGGGATTCATTGTATCATGTTGTGGCATCAAATTTATTCCTGATAATATATTGTCTATCGTTCATATACTACCCCCTAAATCTCCAACCTAGTTTAGGAGCCTCCATGGAGAAATCCAAGCCATTTGGAGATACATCTCCCAACTAGTCAACAAGTGTCAACCCTTCAATGGGAAGGAAGATGTGGTCTTTGAATGGTACGTTAACTATAAAAAAATCTTCAATGCTTCCAAATCCTACCTCTTATCACTTCTTATCCTTGTACCACCTAATCCCATAGGTCCTTACTACTATACATAGTGACCATAAACCATACCTTAAGAGATATGTTGGTGCAATATAAAGATCAACATAGAGAAAAGGCTATATTTGACATCAACAAGATTTAATTAATTACAAATTCTAATATTCACCCATAGAGAAGGTCTACCTAGCCACAGTGTTTACCTCTCATAAGTTTAGACACTATATGCTCAACTAAATGTGTTATCTCATGTCCAAGCCTTAACCCTCGGAATGAACTATTAAGTGTATCATTGGGCTTAGAAAATTGTATCTTGAGTTTTTCAATTAGAATTTTGTGAAGGGTTAGGTTATTATTGATCAATTAGTGATCATAAATTTATAAGCTAGTCGTCCCTTAGAAGTAAACTTTCCTAATGAGTCAATATACAACCTAAAAGCATATCAACTTCACTCTTGGAATTTGTACTACAATGGTGCTAGATGTGTCAAATAGGTGGGTGAAGGAATCATCTTGGTCACTCCTTAATAACAAATCATCCCTTTATCCTTTAAGATTAAGTTTTCTTATACCAACAATAATGCTAAGTAAAAAGCCCTTACCCTAGGGATTTGTGTACTATTATCTCTCTAGGTTAGAATCCTTTCTATGTTTGGAGACTCTTAGCTAGAATTCAACCAATTTAGTGATGTCTATCAAACTAAATACAACAAGCTCAAGCTATACAAGGACATTGTCAATAAACTAATGGCTACTTTTGACAAAATCACCATTGATGATATATCTATATCTAGTAATTGCTATACCAATGCTATGGACTCAATTGTATTTCTTATCTTATTAGAGTTTTATGAGGATCAAGTTATGATTATTATTTAGAAAATTAGGGAGCTTTCAACCCTAGAATATAGCTAACTTGTCCCACTAGAATATGATGATTCTAGTCAAGTTAGATCTTTTTAGTCTACTATTATCTAGGACTTTGATGCCAATAGGACCATATCATCATCCCCCTCATGACCCTATCATTTTGGTCATATTGCAACCCAAATTTAAAATTATTATCACATTAATCATCTCCTCACTAGCTTACAATACCATAAGTCATCCATATCAATTTCAATTCCCTTGTCTCATCAATATATTATTATATGATGAATACTATAAGGTTTGTAGGTGTTGATAGCAATATCAATCTTATCATATTCTATTTCACCAATCCCTTGTTACATGATGAATATTGTGAGCTTCATAAGTGTTAGTGGTAAGATCAATCATATCACCTCTTGTCTTCTATGTATCACCATGCATGAGGGCTACACGTGGATAATGGATTATTCTTCTCACTTGGAAATATAATTCATTTTCACATTAATATTTAATCAAAATTCATCTATCACATTTCTCTAACATTTAAATAAATCTAATAATAAGTCTTTTAAACATTTTTTTAAAGGTGAAACTATCAAACTAAAGTTCTTTAGAAAAATATAAATCAAAAGTCCTTTGAGAAAAGCTAAATTATAAGTCCTCTAGGCAAAGCTATATCAAAATTCATTTGAGCAAAGAAAAATTTCTTTAAAGCATTTATTTAAAGAAAAATCTATTTTATATCTTTTGAACATTAAAGCTCTCCTTAGTCATTTTCCTAGGGCACCAAAAATAATATATATTTTTATCTTATCTCATAAAGTCCCCACTGAAGCAATTATTTTATATTTATTTACATATAATTATATATATCTTGTATCATAACTAAAACCCCCTAGGCAATCTCAAAGCTAAGTCAAGTCTCCTTGGACAAGCTAACTAAAGTCCCCCTAGACAAGCTAACTAAAGTCACCTTTGGTAATTCTTTAAATGTAGTTGTATATAAATATTTATATCTTTTATCTAAGCTAAAGTACCCTTGAAAAAGTCTACATCTATCCTTAGTTTTATATAGTTTATATTATACTCTAGAAATGCCTTGTGGCATTATCCAAAGTCACCTTAGACACGTCACTTTTCAATCATACATCTATCATCTATCTATTAAGAATTGATCATCAAAATATTTTAACATTTAGTTCAATATTTAACATCTCATCCTAACCAATCACATGCAATCATAATTGTTATTTATCTTATTTAATTATGCATCATTCATCAAATTAACAACTAGTCGTCATCATAACATTAAACATAAATTACATCATAACATAAACTAACCAAACCATTAAATATCAATCATAACATAAGCCAAAGAACACACATAAATAAAATAATATAAAAAAATCATCATAAGTTAATAAATTAATTGTATACATATATATGTGTATCTAGTAATATGTCAAAATACAATATACATCATATGGTATATCAAATAGTACAAACAATATTCAAAATTAACCCTCATAGGGGCAACTAGCTCTATGATCATGTATTAGGAGCTCTTACTACTCTTGTTAGTAGTGACATCCTCACTTACCTCTATGAGTGATGTGTCACATATATGTATCCTTGTATGTGAAGGCATGTGATGATCTATTGGAATTGTTGCACGACATGTAGTCCAATAGTAAGTCACTTACCTAATATCTTATTGTATATCTGATTGCATCCAATCCAACTTTACTATCACGACCTTCATTGCCACCATATCTATCTATAATCAAAACTTGGATGGTCTACTACATCATCAATATTTGTCCCACTAGCTATTCCCTATCCACTGTCTATGCCTTTAGTGTAGCCTATAAGGCATTCACTTGCCTTGTCAGGGGATCTCTCTTTGTCTCCATGGTAGACAAAGATTATCTATTGGGTCTTGTATCATCTATCATAATTATCAATACTGATTATATTGGTGTTGGTCTCACTACTATTATTATCTATATCTACCTCTATTAGTGGTACTCTCTATACTATCTCATCAATTATGGCACTTGTTGTACCTCCTATCCCATCGTCCTAGTCATATCATCTCTAATATTCATAATATAGAGATAGTCACTCTCAAGAGGTATATGATCTAATAAAATACATAGTAACCATCACTCACCTTAGCATAATTTCTACCAGGATATGGTATCAACATATCATCAATGTTGAGTTCTAGATAGAAATTTAGATCTAACTATGGTTTGAATCCCATATGGCCCTACTATACCACATAAGTCTTATTGATATCCCCTATTGAGCATAAAATTAGAAAACCATATGGTCAAAATATAAGAGCTCTCACTCTCCATGTTCCCATTAGCCACCTAACTCACCTAGCATGAGCCGGCTAGAAGGCACTCTCCTTTCGTCTAGGATGCTATTTATAGGACTTCTAGATGACTTGCTTCTAATGCAAGTCACTAGTCATAAGTTGCTCCTAAAATATCCCTATGGGGCCTCCCCTCCCCCACCTTAAAATTTTAACCCCAATTATAAGTTGTTGGTACCTCAAGGCTTGATACTTGGTACGGTAGCCCTAGTGGCCTCATAATAATGATGTGCTTCCAATCCCCTACCTAGAGTAGTGTGCAGCAAAATATACTTCCCCATCCTCTATACATAACCCAATGTAAGAAGTAATACAATTATACCAATATCATTGGGCCTCAAATAAAAATATTTTGGTCCTCCAACATGTTTTCCACTACCTTCCCCATCCTTAGTGGACCCTTCACCTATTGGTGTCACCAATCAAAATGCCAAAAACTATGATGCACAACAATGTGATATACCCATCTAAGAGGCTCACCGACTAAGCAATATTAATTTCAATATTAGAAATAACAAGGAAGTATGTGTCCCCTATCATCTATCATAAAATCCTCTTATGGTCTTGGCTCATACAAAATAACACTCCTTTGATTGATACTTGTAATATCTACCACACATACTCTAGTATGACAATGAGCTCCTTGCATGGAAACTGAAAGGTATTCATTTTTAGATACCATCTCTTGGCTAAAGCCATCAATAGATCTCAGTAAAATTCAAACTTTGACATTAGGGCTATGTGGTACAACCTTACTACCACTAGAAGCACATGGTCAACAAAATCCAATAGTCCTTAGATAGCCTTTATGCATGAGGTTATCTCTATCTATAATCCAAAGTCTATAACCTCTTCTACAAACAAGTCAAACCTATCAACCTGTTGGTCTCAATGCTTATAAAATTAGATAAAAATAAAGAAAAATTACATGCAAGTGAAAGTGCCACCACTAAAAAAAAATTCATCAGATGGCAAAAGCACCATCAAGTAATGAAAGCACCACGTAACTAGAAAAATCATTTTCACATGATAAAATCACCATTAATTCACAAAAGGACCACTAGCTTGCATAAGCACTAACACAAAAAACACTACTACTGTGCAAAAGCATTGCTAGCTTGTAAAAGTATTACCCTTTTTTTAGCACACTTTTCAAGGAAATAAACCAAATATTAAGCCAATTTTTCAATTTATACCTAGACATGAGATCCTCATCCCACCATGGGTGGTCTCTCTCTATCCTTTTAGTATGGTGGGTGTGCATAATTATAGCAATAAATAGGGTTCTAAAGCCCCTTTCTCTCCTTCTCCATGGTAAAAATGATTTACTTCTAAAATCCCTAGCATTTAACTCCCATCCCTTCTTGACTAATTTTTGTTTTTTGTCAAATTTTTATCACAAAACTAATGTAAATCATGGTCAAGTTTATTTTCCTCCATTCAACATGATTTTTTCTTCAAAAATCGAGGGACATTGGGGCATAATGATATTTAATTCTATCAAAATTAAAAACTTAAAATTATCTTTAATAAAATACTCAGAAGCACCAGTCGTCTTACATCACTAATCCTAAGCAACAAAAAATCTATCCCAAAATTAGGGTATTAATGTTAGTTTTTTATGTACTTATCATCCAATAAATCTATCAAAAAGAGACAAATGTAGACACCCAATTTTGAACATGATCAAGCTTCAAACTTACAAACATATTCATCAAGCATCCAAACTAAATCAATCATCTTAAAAATCAAAATATGAGCATTTGTTACTTTAGAAGAAAATACTTTAGGACACTAGTGAAAGCATTGGTGGTACTTTTTTTCCCTAGCAATGCTTTTGTGTGAATTTAAAATTTTCAACTTTTTCCATCTAATTTAATGGGTAATAATCATCTTGGTAAAAGTAATGAAGTTAAAATATCCACCATTGTTTGGACCCCTCCAACCACTAGATGGATGAAGTTCAACTTCGATGGCACTACAAAAGGTAATCTAGGGAAGGTCGGCAGTGGAGGCATTTTTAGAGATGATCATGGTAAAATCATCTTGGTATTTGCAAAAAAATATTGGAATTCATTCAAACAATACAAAAAAAGCTAGAGCTCTTTATCAAGGTCTGGCCATCTTGGATGGGTTGGGAATTGATCACCTCATTGTCAAAGGTGACTCTTTGAATGTCATCAATTACCTTAAAGGAGTTCACAACCCAGCCTTGAATGTATGAAATATTATTGGTGAATGTAGAAGGCTCATAGATAAATACTCAAATATCATCATTCAACATGTGTGTAGGTAAGGGAACAAGGCCACATATTTGATTGTAAACATGGGTGTTTTTGAGAATTCTCTTCGAGTGTGGCAGAATGAATTTTTCAAAGCCTCAAAAATATGAATAGTGATGATGAACGTTGCTTCTTATGATGAGTTTTCAAGTCCTTTTAGTTCGATGCAGATTATTTCTACACATAGGATTAAGGTGGCCAAAAAAATTAATTCTATCAATGAAAAAATGGTGAAGCTATAAAGACCATTCCTACAAGTGAGCATTACATATTTGAGTAGGTAGCTTTTTTTTGTTTATGCATTCTTCGAGTGTTGTGCTTAGGGTTTCTTGGGCCCTTACTATAGATTGGGTCCTTTCTGTTATTGTTTTTTCCTGTTTAGTTTGGTCTATTTCTCCCTTTAGAGGTTTTTGGGGCATTCCTATTGTTGTTATGTTTATTTTTATGGTTGTGTAGGGGATCTCAATTGATTCTCCTCCTATCCCACTTTGTAAAAAGGTCAAGGTCCCTTTCAAAACCCTTTATATTAATAAAAAAATCACTGAAGAATTAATACCACTAGGTCTATCACATCTAGTGCTACTAACTATCAAAAACTAAAAATAAAAGAGTTGACA
Organism: Wollemia nobilis; assembly: GCA_028583015.1. NCBI lineage: Eukaryota > Viridiplantae > Streptophyta > Pinopsida > Araucariales > Araucariaceae > Wollemia > Wollemia nobilis. Next base: position 2,469,288 of record JAQPPZ010000863.1, read on the forward strand.
ATTATTACCTTTCAAGATATCCACCAAAAATAGACCTAATCACATCAGTTTGACTCATAGCCATAGCAAAAATCTAAAGCCCAAAATTTAGCATTTTCAATCCTCCATCCATTAAGTGCATCTTGATCCCATATCAAAAATTTCTCATTTATCTTCAGTGCAACCATATCCCAAGGAGCTATGGTTTCCTATAAAGCCAACACTTGGGGAGTTCAATTCATAAAGTTTTTCTAACAAAACTTTATCAAAATTCATAACAATCAATCTTTAAGCATGACAAAATTATATCAAAATCATGTCATTATCTCATAAAATATCTCAATATTTCATACTCTTAAGCATCCCCAATCAACAAGTAGACTCATCAAACTACCTCAACACAAAGGGACCTTAATATTGGCATATTGGGGCTATAGGTTTACCTTGGTTGTGTTTTTTTCCATTCCCTTAACTTTTATCATCATCTCTATTTTGTAACTCTAAAAACTTAGATTTCATAGCTTGCTAACTTTACCTTTGATCATCATACTTACATTTACTTGTCATCTTGTCTTTCTATGTCACTAGCTTGCATTTTTAGTAAGTAATAATTTTGAGTTACTATCATAATTGAGGCCCCTACACCTCTTGGTTAAGGACCCTCATTGCATCACTTACAAAAATCATAAAGTCATCATCTAAGTATCATTATGCTATTCACAAAGGTGAAAGCATTGTCAAATTGTAGGTTTGATGACACTATCACTCTTTATTTTAAAAATAGAATCATAGTCACAAAAACAAAAGCACTTCTTGTCGAAAAAAGTGTTGGTGGCACTATTGTTCATCTAGTGGAACTTTTGTTATTGAACATACAATAATTATTTTTTTATTTTGTGGCTTTTTATCTCAACTCTAAATAGGAGTCTGATGTTGGCCAAGGGAGCTACATACTCTTCTCTAGCTTAGGTAGACCACTTTGCTATTGATTCATCATTTTTTATCAAGTTTATAGGTGAATGAAAGTGTCATTAGGAAGCAATAGTGTTGACACCGCTTCCATGGGACTAGAAGTACTTCTTAGTAGTTCTTTCTTAGAGCTCCAATGCTTCTACCTCTATGGAAAATAATTAATTTTTCTAATCCAATCCCTTAATTTTAGCATTTATATTATAGGATTATTTGTTGTCTACTCTACATTTGATTCTATTTCTATATTTATATTTATCCATTAAAGATAAAAAGGAAAGAAAGGAAACTAGTAAGTATTAATCACTAGGGGACCATCGTTAATATATTTATCGCTTAAAGCAAAATTGCATAAAGTTGCATTAGGCATGTTTGTTGTATTATCCTTGAATCCTTGCTCTTGAAAAGAAAAGTTGTCTTTCATTTGCCATCAAAATTAAAATGCATTTTAGTTATTAGGTCTTGTTTGTTGCAGGACGTGATGCATTTATAGCTAAGTAGGACAAGATTAAGGTTAAGCTTTATCATGGAAAATCTTAGGAGAAATATACGTATTCTCAAATCTAAACTTAGGCTTAAGCTCACAAATTTCCCATATCCTCGAGGTCATAAATGAAAGGGAAGCATTGCAAAGAGGTCTTTCATGATTCCTTTCCAATCCCCTATCTCACAAGTATATTTTAAATGTAAATACATTTTTGATAGGTTTTAAATGTAAATACATTTTTAATAGGTTTTGAATGCCATGTAATTTAGTAAAATCATCTTCTTTTACATTTATGAAAATGATTACAAAATAAATAATATTAAAGAAAATTTTTAATTTTAGTTGAACATTATCACAATCACATTATGATGATAAAATATATAAAAATCAAACCTAATTTCATAATAATTCTTACGATGTTAATATAAAGCACATGACCAAACTATATTTAATATCCATATTAATTTACTAAATAATTATGTAAAAAATAATTTAAAATATTTACTAAAATACTAATTTTTAAAGATAATCTAAAGTAACTTTTGTTATTTAGTTTTATTATTTGATGTGCAATTTTTAAAAAATTGTTTTTATTTCATGTCAAAAATTATTCTTATGATAAGACAAAAACAAATATGAAAAACTAGAATTGCATCTTACCATATTATAAAATAAAATATTATAGATAGCCAATATGTAAGCTTATTAAACCATTTTTCAAATTATCAAATTATTCTGATGCTTGTTAGAGGTGAACTATATTTCTAAGGCGAGATGCTATCAAATGTTATTGCACATAAATGGATTAAAATTCAATAATGAAAGAAGATTTCATTTCTCACGTGAACCTGCTAACCATTTAAAAGCATGTTAACATCTTAATTAAAAAATGGAGATAGAGGATGCGTTGTCATAGTCACTTATAATTAAAAAATACCTAAGATATATGTTTGGGTGACTCTGATGGTGTAGAACCCCTGGTCATGGTCTCTCAGACCAAAATGGTGCCACAAGGGATATTTTGCTTATAATATATATATATATATATATATATATATATATATATATATATATATATATATATATATATATATATATATATATATATTTATTTATTTATTTATTTATTTATTTATTTATTTATTTATATTTATATTTATCTATTTATATTTATATTTATATTTGGGTGTTTTATCTACATATTTGGAGGAGATATTTTCACATAATTTCTCAAAATTCATTTACAAAAACATTTTAAAATATTTTTAACGTTAATATTTGTTTAGAATAATAATTGGAATCAATGAAATCCAACATGGAGATTTCTTCTAAGAAAAATTTTAATAGTTCACTAGCACTCAAAATATCATCCATTCCAATCAATATATATATATATTTGGTAAGTTGAAAGTTTATATACAGAAAGTGGGTTTTTTGAGAGGATACCAAAACCTTATTACATAGAGGGTCATAGCACCTTGAAGTCAACCAAAAGAGGATTTAGAGGATCCCATAAAAGAGAACTGAAGAAAAAAACACAGCCAAAAAACAAGAAAAAATAGTGAGAGGAAGTCATAGCAAAAGGATGCCTAAGTCTGCAAAACCTTATCAGAGAGACACCAACTGGTAAATATCACTGCTCTACTCTAGCAACCAGGACTCAACCCTCCAGAAACCAAATAACTCTGCTCGTTAGTTCTTGGTAACTTCCTCCAGGTCATCTGAAGTTTCACCGTGCTTTCGAGCCAAATGCTTGAGTACCTTGATAGTGTCATTGGTAGATCTTGTAATGTTGGCCATCAAATTGATGGTGAGATTCAGGAGGAGATGGATGGAAGAAGACTCGCTATCACTGTAATATTCTAAAATTATGTACGTCAAGGAGGATGCCTTCTCCTTTTTGGGCCTCTTTAGACGCGTAGAGGACCTGGGAGCTAGCAGGATGTCCTCCATGAGAGTTCGCTTCTTCATAGAAGCTTGTATTGCACTCCTGCATAGGGTGGGCTTACTCTAGGCTAATGGGCTAGGTTTTCTATCCTTGGGGAAGCTCATGTTGTAGGTCTTAGAGCTGGAAGGAGAATTTTGGGGGGATTGGATGCCAGGGGTGTCATTTTTTGGAGAGGAGGTTTGGTTTCTATAACATGCTTAAGGATAACCGCAATAAGATCTTGGTGCAGGGGTTTGGTGTGGGTTTTTGGTACTTTTTAATAGAAATGGTGAGGGAGGACAACAGGTAGTCTGGGACACACACTTTTTTGGCCTCATGGAGATGATTGACAAAACTAAAGTGGAAACTATGCAATGATTTATCGGGATTATAGCAGGTGACATACTACATAATTGGAACAATGAATTCATTCCATGGGCTAGGTAGAGAGGACTGATACAGGGTAAACTTGTCCAACCCAAGGTTCTTGCCCTTATCCATAAATTGGTCAGTTTCCTCCTAGTTATGTTTATACCGATGAATGAAGCATCCGAAAGGGTCAACCTTGTTATCTCACACAACAACTCCAAAGTGACACAAAAATGGACCCCCTTGACCCTGACCTAGGTTTCCACAAAATCCTTGGTTACCTCTTCATTCAACCCTTCGAACTTGCATAGAAAAGGGGTGAAACCCTTGGCGTCCATGAAAGCTTGCGCAATGCTTTCAATTTTGAGCTGGGTTGGCTCCATGTAAATAGTTGCCATGTGTACTGGGGGGAAGCAAGAAGTAGGAAATACTAGGAGACGACGGTGGGTAGGACATAGGGAATCCAGGGGAGCAGGGGCCTAAGGGTTGAGATAGAACCACAAATAACCAAAAAAATATAGGGTCCAAATAGGGATGATACACAATGAGAGAGATGTCATGGATGAATAAAAAGTATTCTAAAGGGAGGCTTGTGGGTAGGGGAAGCATCATCAAAAATCCATCTTCTACATGGGGACTCAGTGCTAGAAATAAAACCTGGCATGCGCAAAGGGTGGTGGGGAGGGGTGCTAATGTGAATGGGAGAAAAATGTCCACTTTGGAAAGTCCTATGTCTTCAAGCGAAGTGGAAGGAAATTTGGAGAAAATTTAGGAAAATATGATTGGGGAATTAAATCTTGGAGTGGTGATAGGAGTAAATCCCCATGATTTTATTGTTGGTTGAGTTTGCAAGTTTGAGGGGTGGTCTGACACGATCTAACACCTACCACTTCCCAATAAAAAGATCATCATTCGAGATCGTGCACCAAATGTGGGTAGTGGACCATCGTTGGAAGAGTCCCCTTATATATTTGTTGATGTGGGTCCTAATCATCAGTTAATGTGCTTTCAAGTTGATTTCTCAAATTACTATGGGTAAACACCCAAAACCAAACAACTCGAGGATGTGGACAAGATTCCAAGAATGGGGCATCCTTATCCTCACCCAAAGTTGACATGGCCTAGGGAGACATGCCACTTTTAGGCATTACACCTTAGCTTCTCACAATTAGCTACATCCAAGATGTCATGGGGAAAGTTTTGGAGACACACGGTCAACTGCTTGGGGGAGGTTCCCATGTTTTCCATGCAATCTGCAAGGGTGTTGGCTTCACTGTGCCTACATTGGGCCATCAAGGAGGCTCTGGATTGCATGACCTTTTTGGCCTCTATTATTGTATTACTGACCCACCAAGACAGAGTTTTGGAGTTATTCATGTAATGGATGACATTCATGGAGTCTCCCTCAATAAGAAGTCTTCTAGGATCCTCTACGAGGAGGCAAAGTCCTCTCCATAGAGCCTTGGCCTCAGCCACATGATTGATCTAGATGCCCAAAAATTATGATTATGCAAGAATCGACTCACCATGATGGTCTCGGATGATGCCTCCAACACCAGCAAGCCTTGGATTACCTTTTGATGCTCCATAAAAATTGAGTTTAATCCATCCTTTCAAGGGGGCTCCCATAAAACATTATCTCCAAGGTGGATAGAGGTGTGGGGAATAGTACCTTCAACTTCATAGGGGATGTTGAGGGTTTTGAATATAGAGGATTTTATGGTAGACTGAGGAGCGGATGAGGATGGAGCAAGCTTAGCATTTTCAATGGAAAAGTAATGGTCCTTGAGGTGACTAAGAGATTATTCCTGGAGGAGTCAGTGAAGGCTCTGCTATTGTGTTCAAGCTAGATCTGCTAGAGGAAGTGGTGAAGGCACACCTCCCAGTGGAATCAAAATTTGGGGTTGCAGAAGGGATTGAACCACTAGAAAAAAGGTCATTGATATATTTTGAGGGATCCCATTGGATGTGGAAAGAATCCAAGATGAATCTTAGGACAGTAGAGGAGAAGTCACAACTCAAGAACAAGTGATGAGTAGACTCCCAATCAGCCATATAGAGGTAGCACCTATTGGGGACTAGGAAACCTATTTTGTGCAAATTTTATATAGTGAGAGCTTTGTTTTGGATCACAATCTAGGAGAAGAAAATAACCTTGGGGATCAATTTTATCTTCCATACCCGGTTGAATAAAAGAAGTAAAATTTGGAGGGAATTTTGTATGCTATAAGCTATTTTGACTGTGAACATACCATTGTCAGATCCTTTCCAAATGGACCTATTTGGTCCTTCTTTGGTAGGAATGGTGGCTAAGTTGAGGATGATAGATAGGGATATTGTAGCCTCATATAGATTGTTTCCATTGATCATTTTCCATTGAGGGTGACCGTTAGACTATGTGATGAAGTCATCCACATTGCTCCCAAGAGTTGTGTTCATAAGAGGCTTGAGGTTGGTTATATCTAGATTGTCAATCAGGGGATCCTCCTGAATCCATATGTCACTCCAAAAATTGATGTTATCACCATTACCTAAATTCCATCATAAGCCTTTTTGGATCATGTGCCTAGTTTGAGTGATGTATTTCTAGAATACGAATTCGCTTAGAGGGACCACCTCGTCTAGGATTTGGTGATTAACTAGGTATTTATTTTTGATAATTTGAATCCACTCAGTTGTGTTATTGGTGAGGATCCTCTAGGTATGTTTTTCCAATAGTGCTAAATTCATTTTGGAGGTTTTTTTGAAACCCAGGACTCCTTGCTCTTTGCTTTTGCACATGATATCCCAAGCCACAAGTGATATTCTAGTCTTCTCATCCATTCTCGACCACAGGAACATTTTCTATAGTTGTTCTATATTATAGCACACTACCTGGAGGACTTTGAAGATAGATAGAAAGTAAATAGGGATGCCTTGGAGATAATCCATGGAGATAGTTGTTTTGGCATCTTAGGATAGGAGATTTCCTTTCCAAGCAGCTAACTTTTTTTAAATTCTCTCAAGGATGTTGTTCCACATGGACTCTTTTGGATTGCTAAAGAACAAGAGGAGACCAAGGCAGGAGGATGGGAATGAGTCAATGGTGCACCCGAGGATCATGGCTATCTTGGTTTGTCATGCTATGGGAGTATTAATGAAGAACACTTTGCTATTCATGAAATTTACCTTTTTCCCAACAATATTTTCATAGAGGAGGATGTGCTTGATGGATTTGGATTGAAGGATAGAAGATTGAGTGGATAAAATGGTGTCATAAATAAATTACTTGTGGATGACCGAGATGATACCTGATGTAACTTGGATTCCAAAAATCCTTTGACTCCAACATGTAGCTTTTATGGCTCTACCCAAAGAGTTAGCTAGGATGATGAAGAGGATGGGTGAAAGTGAATTTTTCTGGCATAGGACTCTAGCACTTGGGAAAAAAATAGTAGGAGAACCATTGACAAGGACATAAAAATGAGGAGGATGAAAAACAAATTTTGATGAGGTCAACCCAAGTCGGGTGAAAGCCAAACTTGAGGAGGATGTCAAGGAAGAAATCCCAATTGACCTTGTTGAAAGCCTTGTTCATATCAAGCTTGAGGAAGAAACTAGGCTTCTCTACAAGAGATGTTGAATGTAGGGTTTTATGAACAGTTATGACACCATCCAAGATGGTGAGAACCCGCTAGCAGCCTTTTGGGTGACCTAGATGGGTGATGACACTTAAAAAGTGTCTATGACTACCTAGGGGTATTTGGCTATGACAAAAGGTCTTATGGGTGCCTTTAGGGCTTCTAGGGTTGACCTAGATGATCGTAGATAGTCTAGGTGCATTTTTACTTGACCTAGACAGTGAAAACCTGCTAGGAGCCTTTTGGGTGACCTAGGTGGGTGATGACACTTAAAAAGTGTCTACGACTACCTAGGGATATTTGGTTGTGACCAAAGGGTTTATGGGTGTCTTTGGAGCTTTTAGAGGTGACCTAGATGACTACCTAGGAGCCTTTTAGGTTGACCAAGAAGGATATAGGCACCCTTGGAGCATTTTGGGTGACCTAGATGGTTCTAGACCGCCTAGGAGCCTTTTAGGTTGACCAAGCGGGATATAAGCACCCTTGGAGCATTTTGGGGTGACCTAGATGGTTATAGACCACCTAGGATCCTTTTAAGTTGACCACACAATATATAAATACCCTTGGGGCCTTTTGGGGTGACCTAGATGATCATAGACTACCTAGGAGCATTTTAGGTTGACCAAGCGGGATATAGGCATCCTTGGAGCATTTTGGGGTGACCTAGATGGTTCTAGACCGCCTAGGAGCCTTTTAGGTTGACCAAGCGGGATGTAGGCACCCTTGGGGCATTTTGGGGTGACCTAGATGGTTCTAGACCACCTAGGAGCATTTTAGGTTGACCAAGCGATATGTAGATACCCTTGGAGCCTTTTGTAACTTTGCTTACTTTGTGTTCTTAGGAGGAAGGTGCAATACCTTGTATACCCCCAGCATTTACTATGATTGATGTGATGTTATTTAATTGGCCAGGAGGAGCAATATGAATTGACCCCCCCTAATTTGGTAAGGAATCCTAGGTAATGCTAATGTCTTGAGGGGGTATAATGAGTGACCCACTCATGGATAAAGCTCCCTTATCAATAAGATCTTGGACCTTGCATCTAAAAACATGACAAGTGATAATGTCATGCCCTCTCATTCGATGATAGAGGTAAGAATGATCCTCATTATATAGTTTATATATGGGTCTATTTGGGTTGAATAGGGGTATATATGGTAAGAAAATTGCCTTTGTATCTTGTAGGTTGTGAAAAATGATCGACATGGGCTTAGATAACGAAGTCTAGGTACGACATTGATAACTTAAACAAGGTGAACATGGCTGACTCATTTTATGAGGTGATAAGGTTGTATGTGTTTCAGTCACCTATTTAGGTTGCTCTTCTTGACTACCATCTATAGGTAACAGATGATGCACTATGTCAATTTGTTGGTTGTTGATTTGAAGATCATTCTTGTCAAACATATCATGTAACAGGTTTTTGAATTTAAAGCACTTATACACATCATGCCCCTTCTGCCTATGGTATTTGCAGTATAGGTCTTTGAAATATCCATAGGGCTTAGGTGCATAAGGGTCGATAAGCCAGCTTTCAGGTAAAGTAATTACCTTTTCCACATAGATTCGCTCAAATAGAGAGTCCCTGGACTCATTAATGGGCATAAATTATCGCTTAGGGCGATGTTGTTGGTTTAGCCCTTGATTTATTTGAGACTTAACAATGGACTATGCAGGAGTGGGTTGGTCTTGACAATCAAGGGGTTGAGATTTTGGATGACTCAACCGTAACTCAATGCTTGTGAGCCGATACATGATCTATTGTAAATCATTCTATTGATGACTCACTTTTTACTCCACATCAACTAGCCTATCCAAGATATGGTGTGGTACTAGTGGAGGCGATGACTGGATGGCTATTGAGGGAGTTGGATGGCAAATTTTATGTGGTGGATGTGAACTAGGTGTGGGAGCTAGGAGATAATTGATCGATGGTGGATCAAAAGTCCCCAGTGTCTGAGCAGATGTGGATGCTTCATGATGATTGGGACTAGTGAGTATATCCACATGTTCTTGTTCTTGATTTAACTCATGCTCATGTTCCAACTTAGATTTTTCAATTGTGGTAGTTGGGTTACCCCACTTTGGTCTAGGGGGTACATCTGCTCTTGATCTTGTGGATATGTTGAGTGAGATGGAGTAGGTGTGACTGAATCCATCAATGGTATCTCTTGTGGTGTGGATGGGATGTTGGATGGAGTCGCAAGTTGCATAGATGGAATCAGAGGACTTTGGTTCTCTTTCATCACATTGATCATTCCCACAAACTCATGAGAAGATGCATTTACATTTGTACAAGTCATGGCTACCTCATAAACTTGTCCAAGGTGATTTTTTTGGTCCCCATGTTCAGAGGGTGCATCAAGAATGCTATCAATGGGTGGCAACTTGGCAGGGGCACTACCTAGGTCCTTGATTGACTCGATGATAGGTGTGAATGCAACATTGGGTACTATACACTTATCGAGTTCTAGGCAGGTTAATTGAATTATGTCCTCAACTATGGTGGATGAAGATGGTATGATATGATTTTATTCATCCATATCAACAGTGGGTTCTTATTCCTTTTTGGTAGGAGTGATAATATCTTCTATAGGTGTATTGATGATAGCTATGGGAGATTCTGTAGTTGGATCTTCTGATTCTTCCTTTCTCAAATAGATAGAGGATGGTACTAGCGGTGGTGAAGGTAGATTCATGACTAACTATGGGATTGCATCTATACTTTGGATAAGGTTGTTAGGTTTAGTTTCCAAATGCTTGGGTGACACTATAGGCCTTTGTGGATGATCCACCTGCTTATAATACTTGACGGGGTCTGGGTCAACATGAATCACATGGACCTTACCTTCATCCATGTATTTAATGCATTGATGCACTATAGATGGAACACATTCCATGTCTCTTATCCATGGTCTTCTAAGCAGTATGTTGTATTGTCTTGCACCCTCCAAGATGTAGAACAATGTAGGCACAGTATTTTTTCCAACTACAACAAGTAGGATTATTGTGCCCACAGTGGAGGATAAAGAATCATTGAATTCTTGTAATGTGAACTTGGATGGTGCAATGCGTGAGGATGGAAGGTTGAGATGTTTCAGTGAAGCTATGGTAATAATGTTTATTGAGGAACCTGTGTCAACCAATACTCGCTTATAGGGGATCCTATTGATGCTTGCAATTATGTGCAAAGAAAGATTTGGTGAACTGGTATGCATGGGTTTGACCTCATGATTTTAAAAGGATATAATAGGATTCTTGTACATTTGTATGTATTCCATAAAGTTGGTGAAAGCATCAGAGTCATGATGTTGTACCTCCATGGAATCCAAGACCCTCATGAAAGGTTCCCAATATTTGGAGGACTGTAGTAGAAGCTCGCTCATGGTCACTTTGGCTGATGGTGCATGTGAACTTTGCACAGGCCTACTCTAGGTTGCTAACACTTGTTGTATGGGAGTTCTAGGTGGTGAAGACCACGATGTAGAGGGAGTGTAGACCTCCCTGCTAGGCCCTTTGGAAGGTTGATTATATCTAGTTTGTGATTGGAATTGGTGTTGGCTAACTGAATAATCTACTTGATCATGTGGATAATCCATTGATGTTCTCTTGATAGAGGTACTTTGGTGATCGGGTCTTCTATGTGAGGAGTGGACCTCACGATGACTTTCAGGGTGTCGTGCAAGAATGATGAGATCCTCGGGAGAATAGCAAAGGTAACTACTATAAGGGCTCCATGCAAGAGTGAGGAAATCCTCATACCTATAATTATGGTGCTCAAGGCCTCTCCTAAATTTTTCTACTTCACTACCTCGTGATCAAGCTCGGCCATCCATAGTTATCATAATGTGTTGACTAGGCAAACCTTGAAGGAAACCCACACTAAAGAAAATTTTGACTTTTGAAAAAGGCTATAAGTGTTATATATCAAAATGATCAGTGCGATAAGCTGATCATAATGGACTAGGTCTCCAAAATTTGATTTTTGGATCAAAAAATTGTATTTTTGGAATATTTTGCCAATCGGGGCCTGTGGGGAAATGCCCACTTTTGGGAAATTTTGAACCGTGTATATTTAGGACTCAATTTCTAGGAGAGGTGCCCTAGGGGCTAAATAAGACAACAAAACAAATTTGGAACTTTTTGGAGTTGTCTAGCCCACTTTATGACTATTTTAGTATAGTTTTTTTGCTATTTTCGGTGTTGAAAATAGAGTAAAAATAAAACCAAAATAACTTTTTTGTTATAGCTTCGTTTTGCATGCTTCTTGAAGTAAGCTTTCATATGCTTGAACTAGGGTTTTTAAAATATCATTGTTATGTGAAGTTGAGAACTATATTGAACTAGGGTTTGTGAAAGATCATGAGTATAATTGTTATGTGAGGTTTGTTTGATAAGCATTGTTGACTAAGATTTTATTGAGTGATTGGTTGAGTGGAGTTGATTGAGCTTAGTTGATTGAAAATATTGGAGTGCTAGTTCAAGTTCTGTGAAACAAATTTCTCCTTACTAATTTGAGAAATATTTAAAGTGATTGAGTGTGAAACATATTGAGTCTCTAACCATTCTTCATATGTTTTTGTGGTAAAGTAAGAGAGATTGAAAGTGATTGAGTATTGTTGTGAGTGTGAAGCATATTGAGTCTCTAACCATTCTCCATATGTTTTTATGAGATTAAAAAATATTCTGTGTGAATCTTGTTTGTGTGATTGAAGATGTTTTCTGTGATAGATGGAGTTAAGTTGTATAAAGATTTTGTGAAAGCTAGTGGAAAGATTTGAGTTAGTCCTAGAGTGGACTTAAGTACTGAGTTGAGTAAGCTTTTGTGGAAGCTTACAATGCACTAAGGAGTTGAAACCCTATTTTTGAAGCTTACAATGCACTTAAGGACTGAGTTGAGTAAGCTTTTGTGGAATCTTACAATGCACTAAGGAGTTGCATTTTTTTTTTTGAAACCCTATTTTTTGAAAAATAGGGTTAGGGTTTTGTCCCAAATAATAGAGAAACACACAAAGCAGATAATATGATTATCTTTTTACTGATTAAATGTGTGTCCTAAACTAGTTTCAGTATGTTTACATTTGTTGTTGTTCTTTGATCTTGTTGCAAAATTAGAATGAGGGACCTCAACCAAAGTGGTGACTAGGGGAACTAGTGCCAAACATGATTTCTCAAAAGAGTCTAAGGTACACTGCTTAAATACCAGTGGGGGGTTCGCCTAGCTCTTCCACTCTGAAACAACATTTCCAACACTAGGATATAGTTTGAACATTAGTGAACTATTCCATATTGAGAGAGTGCCCTATTATATCTAAGGCATCTAGAGGGAAAGCTCGTGGAAGGAGGTGAAATCCAATGTCACCAGTCTGATTTGGGGGTTGGTGATGAAATCCAACCTTACCAATGTTATAGTGGAATGTGCAAGTGTGTGTGGTTCCTTTTAATCCAAAGAAAGTAAGCAAAGAAGCATTCGATGATCATTCACTAAATGCATGCAAATAAGTGCATTTTACTTTCAAAAAGTTAAGATAAATAACCTACAAATGTAACTTATGAATGCAAATCCTAAATGCTATCTTACCCATTGGGTAAGCCACAAGCAACCAAGCCATGAAGATGCATTGCTACTTTAAATTTATTTTGATTTTTCTTCTTCCTTTGCTATTTGATGTTATAATAAAAGTGAAAATGTGAGTTTTAACCTTTCTATGCAAGCAAATGAAGCAATAAAACTGATTTTTGATAGTCTCTGAAAATGTAGCAGAAAAACATAGGGTTTAGGCACTTACTTTGTCCATTTTGAGCTCTCCAAATTCTGAATTTTTGGGCAAAAATCTCTTTGTTTCACCATCACTCCAAGGTGGGACTATTAGAAGACTCAATAGTGTCCTATTATGGGATGGTGAAGCCACTATACCAGGGTGTATCATATAAAGGATCTGCTATTCCAGGGTGGGGAGGGGAGTACCTACAACACAAAAAGAGCAAAAATTGCAAAATTGAGGTCAGATTTTCACCCAAATCATAAGGGACAATGGTCCCACCATGATTGACACTGAATTAGGTAAAATTTGTGCACATAATTATTAATAATAGTATATTTATCTATCCTATATCGCTTACGAGCATCAAACAGAAGCATGCATATGAAAATGAAGCAAAACCAAACAATAAGGAATGAAATGAAAGAGTCTTTTCTTTATTAATTTGGTGGATCAGATCCAAGGTTACACATAATTCCCCTTGAGGGCTCAAATTTTATACAATTTTTACAAATTTTTGGGTGCCCAAGGATCAATTCCTCCAAGGAATCGGGGTGCACATCCAGTGCCTTTCCTCCTACCCACAATCGAGGTGGGCGGGCCAGTTCCACCGCTGCTTGTATCTTCAATATATGATGTATGATATTCCTTCCCAATTCCATCTAATAACCTGCACCTGCACACAAGGAAGCCAAAGGGGTCAAATAGCAAGGGTGTATGGTGGAAAACATGCAATCCCCACAGGGGTAAAATAATGCATATATTAAAACTAAATCAAATCAACTCAGAATGAATTTAAATTTTTTGGATATGTCAAAGAGGATGTTTTTATATGATATCACTGAAAAAATATCTGAAATTGCATCCGTAGACCCCTTGATTTTGCACCGCTCGCCTACAACCTATGAAAACCAAGATGAGCAAATCCCAAACCTAAACATATCCAAAACTCATGAAATTTGGATAGAATGCATAAATAGACATTTAAAGACAACCCATATGGTTATATTTTCAAATTTAGTCCCATATCCACCTACATACAACTGGGGTGCTCAGATGGGCTCTACGGACCTGCAAAAACTTAAAAATACTATAACTCGGTCAATTTAAATCAAAATTACATGAAATTTAAACCATAGCATCATATGAGGATCTAGAATAATATAATTTAAAAAATTAATAAAATTTTGCAAGTATTTTTCCTCGTCCCGGGGGGGCGGTGGTGACTACAACTAATTGGGGGGAACCCTGGGAGAGGATACCCACCAATTCTGCCTACCTTTTGCTACAAATATCACTATGGAATTATCCTAAACACTATAGGGGGTGTTTTCATTGAATGTGGTGAAGAAATTCACCTGGATAGAAAAGTTACGCTCAAAAGGCCCTCTTGAAGTCACCTGGTAACCTCCTTCGTTAAGAGGAGATTTCAAGGG